>CM070546.1:57803328-59152078 GCA_036346405.1 Phyllostachys edulis | reverse complement strand
TGTTATGCAACTTTAATGCAAAAATGAAGTTGTCTATACATCAAGGGTCTCGTCCATCATACAACAATTGAAGCACACACATGTTGAAGTACATCCAATTGCCAGAAAGTGTTTGGCTTACTTTCAAAAATATCAACCACACATAACTAATTAGCAAGATCATTACAAATATAGTTTTATTTGCAGTACAATTGTAAAATATTTATAATATCTATATCAAATCAGTATCCACTGTTATGATCTAGACTTACCAAATAAACAATCTAGAACATATTATTTTTCCTCTAATCAATGTGGGAATTTCTAGCCACTAATTAAAGAGCGAATTTGTGGACCATGGTGAAGTAGATGGCATGGATCGGTGAACCGAATATATGTAGAGTAGATTTTATCAACATTAAATCTTTTAGGCCTTTCCAGTATAACATCTTCAATACACTGCTTTTCCATAGTTTGGTTATAAATGTAAATTAGGGCAAATTAATTGTCTAATTGGGGGATAGTTCAGTAGCAACCCGAGCAGGGAAATTAGAATGAGTAGAGTACGAGTAGAACACCTACTGAAGTCGGCTAGAGCTGCGACGAGCGCAAGGCACGACATCATCGCTCACGGCAAGACACTTCATGGCCAGTGTCTTGTCGCTGCTCATGGCAAGATAGACCACGCTGCATTTCACCCACCCATGCGCGCTTAGGAGGGAGGTCACCGGGGAGGAAGATCCACCGCCGGGAAGGAGGGAGCTGCCGCGCTGGCTGTTGCTGCTAGATGCGAAGGGGTGGGTGAAGCATGGAGCTAGATGCGCATGGGTGAGGAGGATGCGAACGGGTGAGGGCAAACCCTAGAGTCTGAATATAAATAGGTTTGGACATCAGAGACAGTTCTAGTTTAGAATCGTCTGTGATAAGTACGGTTTCAATAAATAACCATTTTTTACTAGCATGGGGCGTGCCGTTTTTGGTGTTCTAGGGTAATAAATAGTAAAATTGAATACAAATGGTAATAAACAGTAAAAATAAAATGAGTTGCCCAGTAAATTTTAGGGTAATAAAGAGTAAAATTGAAGACAAAGGGATTTTACAAAAGACCATCGACCCTTTTTACATCACAAACGATAAAAAAAGGATCAGTGATCCTATCTTAACCTTCAAATCTTTATAAGCCTTCTCGTCAGTTTCAGTAGTGGTGGGATCCACTACTACAGAAAAGGTCTTCACAGACGGTTCAAAAATGTCATCACAGATGGTTTCGTGAGTTGTTTGAGTTTATGGGTCAGTAATGACATGAGGTCATCACAGACGGTTTTCGAACCGTTTGTGATACATACTATCATAGACGGTTATTAACTCAAAACCGTCTATGATAGTCGACTATCAAAAACGGTTTGTAGATAAAACCGTCTGTGATAGTCTACTATCACAGACAGTTTGTAGATGAAACCGTCTGTGATAGATGATGCATCACATACGGTTTGTAGATGAAACCGTCTGTGATAGATGATGCATCACAGATGGTATGTCCTAAGGGACCGTCTGTGATATTCTTTTGTATTGCTAAATCTATTCTGTTTATTGGCTAGCCTCAGGAAATGTTAGCCATGCCCTCTGAAACAAGCTGAAACACAACAAGTTGTATACATCCAATTCACATTCATTTTAGAAACAAGCACATCCAATTCGCATTCATTTCAGAAATAAGCACATCCAATTCGCATTCATTTTAGAAACAAGCACATCCAATTCACAAATCATTTAACTAAAATTAACCATTCATGTACATTTACACACATGTACCATTAAATTCAATTTTATCCCAATCAAGTTCAATCTACATTGTGGAACTTCTCATTTGGATTTATGACCTGACTGTTCAAGAATGACGCAAACTGTCCTCGAATTTTTATAAGCTAGCTCTGTTCCAACGTAGTTTCGGCGATGCTCGCAACCTGTCGCTAGGAATATTAAATTCGTGCTTATATAAATTGGTAAGTATAAAATAATTGTTGCAAGATTGACAAACCTGAGGATCATTGGTTATCGCGAAACCGACGAGTAGTTCCATGTTGTGGCAAACATAGTATCCACAGAGGTTGCAGGCCGACGGCTGCTGGTGGCACTACAAAAATAGAATTGGTTAGTTCGATAGGCATTACTACGAAGTGTTATATAGGATTAATGTGTACTAGCTAGAGAGTACCGGGAATTTTAGATCGTGGCGCAGCATCCTTCCATTGGATTTTCCTCCTTTAGCAAAGAACACGGTGAACGACCTACGTGATTCCAAGAAGTTAGTCTTAGCCATTGCAAAGGAAAGAAAGACTATAATAGAGTTTTTATGGAGGAAATGTGTTTACCTGTTGATTAAATACCGGACAACCAGTGTTCACCTAGACACTAGGTAGGCGGTGGGTGACCGCCTAGCGCCTAGGCGGCCGAATAGAATTGCAAGCATTATTGCCTCCAGCATTAGTCCAAGCAAGCGGGATGAACATAGAATAGCAAGCATCAGTCCAAGCTTATGTATATATTACATGTATGTATGTATATGTGTAATTATGTAAGAAGAGATGTTACCTTGGTGGCTTGGTGATGCAAATATATTTGAAGATTTGATGTAATGACCTTCATGAGTTAATGACTTAATGCAATAAAAATTTAATCCAGACAAGTAACATCAAATAGTTCAAACAATAAAACAAGTCACAAATAAAACAAGCAAGCTAAATATAAATAGTTTATAGTTCATAAGGTCTCACAAATAAAACAAGTAAGTGAAATATAAATAGAGTCGTATGATAATTTGATGATCAAATGAGTGAACAACTAGTCATCTTCTTCCTCATAATCTTTGGTTAGAAGCACTTCTTCTTGGTCGGACTCATACTCAATTTCCTCCTTATTGACCTCCTCTTCTTCGGTATCGGACTTGAAATCTTCTTCATGAAGTTGTCTCACTCTTGCACTCTTACAAAGTTCTAAGACCTCATTAGCCCCACATGCTTCTTCAATTACCTTCCATGTAAGCCCCGTAGCGGGCTCAACATCTTGACCATCATCTCCGCCTTCAATTAACCACCCTTGAGCTTCATTAGCTTCGAAACCTATAATGGGATCTATGTTCTTCTTCTCTCTTTTTTCTTATTTTGTTCCTCAATTTGGCATTGTATTGAACATAGACTAGATGGTTAAGATGGTGGACATCTAGTTTATTTCTTTCCTTTGTATGTATCTACGAATTGCAAAGTGAAGTATAGTTAGCTAAATGTAATGTACTAATGTAGATATTGAGAATTGAGACTTGACTCTTTACTCTTTAGAGAAGTTTAGAGACTAACCCCTTTAAAAGTGCTCCAATTTCTTTCACAACCGGATGAACTAGATGCCAATGAGAGGATCCTCATGGCCATTTTTTTTGTAACATGAAAACTTTACATCCATAAGTAGACCACCATTTAGCTGCATATTGGGAACAAAAAATAATTAGTATATGACAAATTTACAATCATGCATGTATTTACATTGACTAGTAATTTTTAAACCTGGATTAAATTCATAGTCTTTGCATCTGGCCTTTGCTGCCACTTTCCCAAAGTGGCCTTCTTGATTTTTGAATATACCCAACTAACCCAACTCCACATTTAGCAATTGACTTTGCTTGTCGTCATCATCATGGTAAAAAGTCTCCACACATGTGAATACCCCATCCATGACAACATCATCCAAAAAAATGGAGCCATCACAATAACTATAATATGGATTCAAGAAGTATGCCATCAAGTGCAATGGAGAATCAAGCCTATCCTTCATCTTCTTGTCAATAATATCTATGATGGGGTTGTAGTTGTTCTCTATATTGTTCACGGCTTCCATGATTTCTTTCTTTGCCTTTTGAATTTCTCCATAAAAAAAGGCCATAGAAGGCTTGACATCCCCATCAACCATTCAAAGAATCTTTACCAATGACTCAAAAACCCTCAAGCAAAGATAAACACCATTCTAAAAGGCTCTACTTACCAATATAGCCGTGGATGCTTTGTCTTTACTTTTTTTTACAATGGATGCAATTTTCCCATTCTTGGCTAAGCGCCAACGACCTTAGTTGTTGTTTCTTCTCAATCAAGCTTTGCAAAGTGAGAAAATACGAAGCAAACCTAGTCACCCCGGGCCTTATTATATCCCTCTTCTTTGTAAATTTTCTCATCAATCCCAATGTCTTATGGTGCGAGTAGATAAAAATAGTTAGTGACTTGGCTTGATTAAGTGTCTTCTTGAACTTTGCAATGCTCCCAATTCCTTGTAGCATCAAGTTGATAGTGTGGGTTGCACATGAGCTCCAAAATATGCTAGGTCTTTTGTCCTTCAATAATTCATTCGCCGCCATGTTGTTTGAAGCATTATTGGTGACAACTTGGACAACATGAGCCACACCTATTTTTTCAATGCAAGAATCCACTATTCGAGCTCTTTGCAATGGAGGATGCCGGCATCGACGGTGGCTCTGTCGCCGGAGAGATCCTTGTCCCGTTCTCGAAGGTTCATCGCGTAGTTAGTGCTGCAATTGGTTCAAGATTTTGGTGGTTGAAAGAAGAAGATTCTTCAGATGATGAAGATATTATCTTGGCAGAAGTGGAGGTTGAAGCGAAGGAAGGAAAGCGGCCCTCAGACCTTTTCGGCTACGATTCGAAACTCCGTCAAGGTAATGGAGCGTTTATCTCATCTAGTTGTCATAGTTTTTTGCAGGTTGGAGATAAGCGGGAAAATGTCCGTGGGTTGTCCTCGTGTTTTGCAAATAAGCTGGTTTATGGAGAGGCCATTGCTGCGGGTTATTCGCCATCGGAGCTTCGTGCGGTGGGGATTTTACCAAGTCGGAGTAAGTAGAGTGTGGGAGGTGGGCGGCCCTAGAAGTGGCCTTTGCCGCCGCCTCGCCGGTCACCACCTTTGACGGTAGGCGACGCCATTGCTCAAGCCAGCCGAGGTCTTACGTTCAGAAGTTGCAGTAGTAGGTCGCCAGAGGTGGAGGTCATGGCTGGCTCGCAAGAGTTGGAGGAGACGCCGAGATTGTTGCCTGAGGTGGAGGGTGTTCAAATTTTGAATTCCGTGATTGAGGAGGATTCTTTGGGTCTGTTGCCGGTTTTATCGGTAATTACCAAAACTGATGGAGCTGAGTTTGGTGGGCCGGGTCCATCAAGGTGTGACGTGGTACATGCAATTTCTAAGCCTACGAAGCCAACAGGTCTCCCCTGGTTGCGCAAGGTCTTTGGCAGAACCTAGTGTTCATCTAGCCAACATATTGCTACTGGCGGTTGGTCGAAGGCTTCAGGTGCTCAGCGATTAAGTGAGGAAGGGTGTGTTCAATCTGTCAAGATGTTCGGATGGGGGCGTGCTAGTGGCAGTCAGTTCCCGGGGAAAGCTAGCGCTAGCAGCTAAGGTGAGGTGATGGCCGGCATCTAGAACAGGGAAGGGGCTGGCTTTGGGGGAGGACAAGTCTAGGGCTCAGGTGGATCCTATCAATTCTTGGTCAATGGTGGTGCTAGCGGTCAGGCTGCGGGGCCTGGCGGTGCTATTGGTGGGCAAGGAGGTTTCTCAGTCATTGGTTTTGGAGGTAGTTTTCTCCCTAATCAGCATCAGGTCCAGGCGCCTTTCAATGGCCGTGGGAGGACAGGTGGCAGCAATAGAGGCTGGGGGCGTGGCCGGATCGGCAACAGGCCGGTTAACGAGTCTGCAGGTGATGTTTCTCACATAGTATGCTTTCGATGCAAAGTGAAATGCCATGGAATTGCTAATTGCAAGGCTATTTTAATATGTGATATTTGTGAGGGCAATGACCACTTGGCGAATAAGTGTCTGATGTCGCGACCTATTGCCAGTTTATGTGGATTTGGGGCTGACGGATTGGGGTTTTATCATATCCCAATATCTGGGGCGAAGAAGGTGAAAAAAGAAATAAACAAGACTGGGCTTGTTCGGATAATCGGTGAGCCACTGTCCGAAGATGTGCTGATTGCAGAGATGAGAAGGTTAATTCCTTTGAATTGGCAACCTCAAGTGGAGATGTAGGGGGGAAAGGAGTTTTTAGTTCATTTCCCTAATAGGTTGGGAATGCTTCGTATGGTGGCTATTGGCGACATTAATCTGAAGGAGCATAAGGTGGTGTTACAATTTGTGGAATGGAACTCGAGACCTGCTCCTAAGTACCAATTACAGAAGGTTTGGGTACAGGTCTTAGGAGTGCCTGGGGAAATTCGTGATTTTCTCAGTCTGTGTGCTATAGGTTCGATCATTGGCATTGCTTTGCGGGTGGACATGTAAAAAGTGTGTAAGAAAGATTTACTTTGTATGCTGGTGGGTGTTTTGGATGTTGATGCCATCCCATCTAGTGTAGAGATTGTGGTGGGTGAATTTGTTTATGATATTTTCTTCAAAATTGAAGATACTGTGGTGGGTGCGGTTGACGACTAAGTCAATCATGGTGATGATCCTGATGAGGATGGCAAATCTAACAAAGGAAAAGATGTCGAGATGGAGGACAGAGAGTCAAAGAGACCGAAGAATAATTCGGATAATAATGCACATGAGCCGGGGAGCAGTAAGGGCCAGTCTTCTTCTTGCTTTAAGGGGAATGCTTTGGGTCTGATGGCTTCAGATACCATCTGGGTTACGCCGAGGGCGACTATAAAGGAGTCGGTTTTTGGTGATCATGAGGATAGGGAGGCTGTTCAGGGAGGAAAGCTGATTTCAAAACACTTTGTTATCTCAAAGCAGGTGGAGAAGTCAGTTGTCGCTCCGGATGGCAGTCATTGTGATGATGAGGAATTACAGATGGATTCGGTTGGAACAGCTGAGATGGAGGTAGTCGGGTTAGGGCAGTCTGACGGTGGGTTTTTGGCAGCAAAGTCCGTGGTGGATTCTGTTGATTTTGCAAGTTTGATTACTTCGGTCGGTAAAGTCAATAACTCAGTTGATGGTGTTGGGTTCCAAGTAGTGCCGGCGGTTGATGGTGTGGGGTTCCAAATTGAGCAAATGGGCGCTGATGGCAAGGTCCAGTTGGAACCGATTGTGACTGAGGAAAAACTATTGGGGTAGTCGGTTATTGCATCTCTGGTTAAGGTTGCCATTAATACTGATTCCAATGGTGCCGAGAATGTTTTATCTCCTCAGCTGGTAGTGGCTGTCAGGGGGGAGATTGAGGGTCAAGGGAATGACAAGACTTCTTAGGGTTCCAAGTCAAAGAAGGTTTGTAGGCCGGCGATCATCCATCAAGTGGTTGAAGCGGGGGAGCCTAGACAAAGTGAGCGAATCAAGAAGCAGAATACCGAGGATGATGACCTGGTTCAAAGGGCTAAGCGTCGGGCACAAATTCGTAATCTTGAGCTAGATCCAAGTAAGTCTGATGGTAGCCTTTCTTTTTTGTCTTTTTCTGATGAGCAAATTATGGACAAAGTAGCTAGCGTTGGAATTTCTTTAGGGGCTGATGGGGTAGAGATTGCTAGTTCTATTCATAATATTAAGAGTATTGAATACGAAAGATTAAAAAAGAATGAATTTGTTGATGTTGAGGTGTTAGAGGCTGAGAATGAAGATTACAATGACTTCTCAGTCCTTAATAATTTATGTAGTGATGTAGATGTTGTTACTTTGGAGGACGACATGTCTAATTTTACACTGGTCACTAATAGAAAGAGATCATCTCGAAAGAAGAAAGGAAAAAGTCCTCTTCCTAGGTCAATCAAACTAAAGTTAAAATGAAAGGTTTTTTTCGAATAGCAAAGGTCTAGGTGACTTGGCTAAACATCATTTTATTTGTGAAGTGGTTAAAGAGCATCATTTAGATTTTGTGGCCATTCTTGAAACGGTTAAAAAAGATTTCTCAGTGGCTTGTCTTAATCATCTTTGTGGGGACGGGATTTTCTGTGGCACTTCTCTCCTCCACAAGGGCGATCGGGGGGGATCTTAGGGTCTTTGACATTGGGTCTATTGATGCTGGGGATTTCTATGTAAAGTTTCATTTAAGGAATAGAGAGGATGATTTCCAACGGATGTTGGTGGCTGTTTTGGTGCAGCTAAGCCTCAGTTCAAGGAAAAGTTCCTTAATGAACTTGTTCATGCCTGTAGGAAAGAACCATTCCATATTTTAGGTGGCCTTTTTTGTTTAATGCTGTGATTAATAATTTGGATTTAAGAGAAGTAACTTTGTCTGGTAGACAATTTACTTGGACCAATTCGTTAGATAATCCAACTTTCGAGAAGCTGGATAGAGTTTTAATGAGTACAGATTGGGAACAGAAGTTTCCTTTGGTCTCAATTGTTGCTCTTGAAAGGTCTTTGTTTGATCACACTCTGTTGCTATTAAACACGAAAGAGGCTCCCTATTTAGGTAGTCAGTCTTTATTTAAATTTGAATTAGACTGGCTGTGTAGGGAAGGGTTTAGAGAGATGGTTGCGGAGGTGTGGCGAAAGAGGAATAGTGAGCAGTTGGCCTTACATAACTGGCAGTGTAAGGTTAGATCTCTTAGACATTAACTTCGGGGTTGGGCTAAAAGTACCAGCGGAACGTATAAAAAGGAAAAGATAGAACTCAATTTGTTAATTGATAAGCTTGATAAAAAAAGCTGAGTTTTTGAGGTTGACTAATCAAGAACTGAATATTAAAAAAGCTGCCAATGAGAGATTGGCTCAGCTTTTAAGAGAAGAAGAAATTAAATGGTATCAACGGGCCAAAGCGAAGTTTCTGTTGGAGGGTGATAGGAATACGCGTTATTATCATTTGATTGCCAATGGGAAGCATAGAAGACAATAAAAAAATTTCAACTCGAGCAAGAGGAAGGAATTATTCGGGGTGATGTACAATTAAAAAAGTATATCACCAATTATTATAAAGATTTGTTTGGACCAGCTGAAGTCAATCATTTAACTATGATTGAGGCTTCCACAGACGATATACCTCAAATATCGGAAGAGGAAAATAATCTTCTTACTGCACCTTTTACCGAAAAGGAGGTGAAAGAAGCCATTTTTCAAATGGATCATAACAAAGCAGCTGGACCAGATGGTTTTCCAGCTGAGTTCTTTCAGGTGTTTTGGGATGTTATTAAAAATGATTTGATGGACTTGTTTCATGATTTTCATAGCTGCTCCTTGCTTCTTTTTAGCTTAAATTTTGGGATTGTTACTTTGCTTCCCAAAAAGGCTGATGCTAAGCAAATACAACAATTTAGGCCAATCTGTATGCTTAATGTATGTTTTAAAAATTTTACTAAAGTAGTTACTAATAGGCTTATGAGAGTTGCTCAAAAGGTTGTACGTCCATCCTAGTCAGCTTTCATGCAGGAGAGATTTATTCTTAATGGAGTAGTTATCCTCCATGAAACTATTCATGAGCTTCATAGGCAGAATTTGGATGGTATAGTTTTCAAAGTAGATTTTGAGAAAGCCTATGACAAAGTTAAATGGCCATTTTTATTT
Organism: Phyllostachys edulis; assembly: GCA_036346405.1. Taxonomy (NCBI): domain Eukaryota; kingdom Viridiplantae; phylum Streptophyta; class Magnoliopsida; order Poales; family Poaceae; genus Phyllostachys; species Phyllostachys edulis. The sequence goes on along the minus strand of CM070546.1, from coordinate 59,142,619 downwards.
CAAACGTTGAGGATGAAAGGCTTTTCACCTAAGCGGTGTTCCTGAGTGGAAAGTATGATCAAGGGCGGGAGTGTTGGGATAAAAGTAAATGATGGTCTTGGTGATTTTTTTCAAACTCATAAGGGTCTTAGGCAAGGTAATCCTTTGTCACCTATTCTTTTTAATCTTGTTGCGAATATGCTTGCCATCTTTATTTCAAGAGCTAAAGAAGCTGGTCTTTTAACAGGTGTAGTTCCTCACTTGGTTCATGATGGGTTATCAATATTACAGAATGCTGATGACACGATCCTCTTCTTAAATAATGATTTGTAACAAGCTAAAAATCTTAAGCTTCTTTTATGTGTCTTTGAACATTTATCTGGGTTAAAGATTAATTTTCATAAGAGTGAGATTTTCTGTTTTGGTGCTGCCAAAGATGTCGAACTGCAATATACGCAGTTATTTGGTTGTGAAGTGGGTGTGTTTCCTTTTAGGTACTTAGGTATTCCCATTCACTTCAGAAAGTTAAGAAATAGTGATTGGAAAGGAGTTGAAGAGCGAGTTAAGAAAAAGCTTAGCAGTTGGAAAGGAAAAACTTTGTCGGTTGGTGGTCACTTGGTGCTTATTAACTCGGTGCTAAGCAGTTTACCTATGTTTATGTTTTCGTTTTTTGAGGTTCCTAGAGAGGTTCTTAAAAGACTAGATTTTTATAGATCTAGATTTTTCTGGTAGAGTGACAGTCATAAGCGTAAGTATAGACTTGCTAAGTGGAGTTTAGTGTGTTCTCCCAAAGAGCTAGGAGGTCTAGGTGTTTAGAACTTAGACACAAAAAATAAAAGCTAACTAGGGAAGTAGTTGTTTAAGTTGCTTAATGAAGATGGTGTGTGGCAATCTTTAATTACAAAGAAATATTTGGGAGAGAAGAGTCTTTCACAGGTACTTACGAAACCTAGGACTTCTCATTTTTGGTCAGGGCTTATGAAAATTAAAGATCAGTTTTTTCACTATGGTTCATTCTAGGTTAAAAGCGGAATGCAAACTAGGTTTTTGAAAGATATTTGGGTGGGAAATTCTCCGTTGCAAAGACAATTTCCAATGCTTTACAATGTAGTAAGGAGAAAGGACGATTTAGTAGCAAATGTTTTGAGACCGAATCCCTTAAATATTTCCTTTAGAAGACCCATTGTTGGGTCTAAATTGCTTGCTTGGACTGACTTACTGATGAAAATTTCTAATGTGCAATTAGGCATGCAAAAGGATGTTTTCAGATGGAATTTAAATAAGTCTGGTATTTTTTTGGTGCAGTCTTTTTATGCAGCTCTTATAGGCAATGCTCAAGTACCCATTCGGAATTGGTTTTGGTTTATTAAAATTCCGTTAAAAGTAAAAAAATTCCTGTGGTATCTCAAAAGAGGGATTGTGTTAACTAAATACAACTTACTTAAAAGGAATTGGAGAGGAAGCTCAAAGTGTTGTTTCTGTATTAAAGAGGAAACGATTCAACATCTTCTTTTTTTAGTGTCCCTTTGCACATCTTGCTTGGTGGGTTGTGCAATGTACGTTTAATTTAGTTCCTCTAGTGAGCATGACTAACATGTTTGAGAATTGGTTAAATGGGATTCCACAAGGGCTAAAATCGCAACTCCTGGTGGGAGTGAGTGCATTATGTCGGTCTATTTGGTTATGTCAAAATGATGTTGTTTTTACAACAAAAATATAACTAATCCTTTGCAGGTTATCTTATTGAGTGGATATTGGCTGAATGCCTAGGCAAACCTACAGAAATCAGTCTAGAAGGAGTCCATGCTGGAGGGAAGCCACAAGTTGGAGTTTGTGGCGAAGCAACTCCTCAATTTTCATGGGTGGAGGCTTAGTCATAGGATTTGCAATAATTGAACTGAAGATTCAATTGCCTTCTGGTTGTAAGTCTTCATGCCGTTTTTTATGTTGGGATTTGTTTGTTACTCCAGTCTCTTAATAAATTGGGTTGTGTGCATCATTGATGTAGAGGCCGGGGGAGATTTTTTCTCTTCCATTATCTAAAAAAAAATATTTGAAAGATGAGCTCTCCAGTGTGTGACTCCTCAGATGCCTCCTTTGATTCTAGGAAACATGACCCCAGGCTACAATGCACACACATGTTCATGATGCTCCTCCTTTTCTAATCAGTCCATGCATCAGTCATAATAGAGCACCCGGTTTTGGCCCTCTCTTCTTCAAGGTCCTTCAACAACCCTTTGGTTCTATCCACTTCCTCAAACAACAACTTCTCCCGTACATCGTGTTGAGAAGAGCGAATAAAGCCAGGGCCAAAGCGGCCAATGGCTTCACACATTTGCACAAATGCATCATTGTTGATGGAGTTGAAAGATACACCTAAAACATGCAATAATTATACAATGTTACTTATGTTAGTAAACAACGCTAGGATGTCAATCGCATATTATTAGAATATTAGTAGACATTACAAGAGTTGCAAGTGAATACCTAATTCATAAATCCACCTAGCAACATATTGTCTTACTTTATGGAGTCTTTCTTTCCAAATAGTGGCACTAATTGCTTGTTGTTGTAGTTCTTTGGAGCTCAATGTATTAGGATCAATAGGCATTACAAACTTATCCATAGGCCCCAACTTCCGACGTGCCGAGCATCCTACATCTTCAAGTTCAAGATCTTCATCACCATCACCGGTGACATCCTCATCAATGGTAACTTCATTTCTAACTCCTTGTTCTTTTTCTTTACTAGTATTCCTCTTAAGTTGTGCCTCCTCGATTGATTTCATGCACTTCTCTTGATCATCCTTTGTGGACAAAGGGCATTTAGCAACATTGCCCCTAATGTAAGCAATTTGTTGCTTTATCCTATACACTCCTCCGGAAACAATTTTATTGCACAACTTGCATTTTACTTTATCCATATTATTTGGATCAACCAACACTCCATACTCCTACCCTATATTCTCGGATTTCCTCTTAAGGTTATCCGTAGTCACCTCCACCGTGGTCGACGCAACGGATGATATTTTACAATTCATGAACATTGATGAATAATTGTTACAAACTTACAATTATAATGCTACTTGCTAATTGAGTAATTGACTAATGACTACTATTTACCAGTGCTACTACTACAGTCTACAGTACTGCTACTACAGTCTACAATACTACTACTAGTTAGTAATTACTAATACTACATTACTACTAGAGTCTACAGTACTACACTACTAATTAGTAATTACTAATACAACTACTGTGCTCCAGACTACATCATAGAAAGCATAGCACATTGCAATCACCAACACTACTACTGTGCTACAAACTACAGAGACTAACCCCCAATCACAAATACAGCTACCACCGAGTCATCGCTGCGCTACTACTACTCTTGCGCTTGTGCGCACTCGCACAAGAGGCGGCCCGGAGGAAGCGAGGCCAGCGAGAGGGTGCGCGGGGGAGGCGAGGGCCAGCGAAAGGTGGCACAGGGGAGGCAAGGCATAGAGAGGAGGCGAGGCGAACAAGAGGAGGCACAGGGGGAGGCGAGGGCCAGAGGGAGGCGGCTGACCCTGGGGGCGACGGGGAAAAGCTGCGCAACACCGCGACGGCGACGGGGAGCTGGGAGGAGCTGCACGATAGGGAGCCGAGAGGAGCTGCACGACGGGGAGCCAAGAGGAGCTACACGACGAAGAACCAGAGGAGGTGGCGGCACGTGACCATGACGGGAGCAGCCGAGCCGACAAACAGTAGTGTTCCTGACCGGAAGGTGAGAGCCACTTACCTTTTTACTGTTTTTCTTCCTGCTTACTATTTTTCTTCCCGCCGCGCTTCCCGCTCTACTGTTTTTCTTCCCGCCGTGCCATGCTCAGCCTCGGGCCGCCCAGATCCGCCTCGGGCCGCTCCAGATCGCCCATCCTCGAGCCGCCTGGGACCGCCCAGCTCTGGCTAGGCGCTCGGCCGCCTAGAGCTCCCGACTGGCACCAAATCGCGGTGGGGTCGCTACGCCCAGCGCCTAGGCGCCCGCCTAGGGGATCACTGTGGACAACTATGAAGTCGTGTTTGGCCCTCTGTAGGGAATCTAGGTATATTACCATGTTCTATTTTGGTATAATTACAATTAGAATCTAGTGGAACCTACACAGGTATGTCACTATGGTCATTAATCCTAAGTTTGTGTTGCTTATAAAGTAAAAATCAACAAGTATAGCCAGTAGTGCAACACTTACTCGTGGTTGTAGGGCAAAAGTATGAATTCCTTGTTGCAATGAGCCAGCAATGACTCTATCATGTAATCCTCGACGAAATTTGCATTCTCCTTGATGGTTTGCTCGGAGACCACATGTGGGTCGATGAAACCTACCGGTGAATTCCTTAGTTCGGCTTCATAAATCATGTATCTATATACAAAAGCAATGAGTTATATATAACATTTATCAGTATTACACGAACATTGACCTTGATTGTACATACTTATAGTGTCCCGCATCGCATGAGTGAGACGTCGAGGGAGTCGAGGTTAAAGAGATAGAACAAGTCCTCAAAGGTCATCGTGAAGACACAGTCTTGAGCCCCGTGGTTAAAATGATCCTTCTTGAACTTGATGGTGACACCTGAGCGTCAGTTTTCATCCATCTTGTTGGCCTGTTCCATGTACCATATATGCAATCTCGTGCAAGCCAACCCTAGGGTAGGGTTGTCTAACCTCTCAACCAACGGCTCGCCTAGCATGAATTTCTAAGCCAACGGCAAGAAGGGGATATCAGAACATGAGTCGGCCATCTTCGATTTGCCCTTGCTGCCTCGCTTTGTAGAGGTCGACTTCACAAGAGTCAACTGAGCACGAGGTGTAGATGCATCTGATGCATTGGGCCCTTGCCGCTTCGGTGTAGGTAGCCCCGGTGTAGTCAGCTCCCATGGACTTGACATCGTTGCAGGACATTCCCGTGAAGTTGACACGGGAGCAGGTAGCTCCAGGCAGATGTCTCTCTTGGGCCACTGGATGAATGCTCCAATAGCTTGCTCTAGAGTCATGACCTCGTCGTTTGGGGGAATATGCAGCGGGATGGCCGCGAAATTGGCATAAACACCTTCCACATTCACTTTTGCGAAACCCAGCATTAGATTTACACCGTGCACTAAAGCCCTGACACCGGATGGATACACCTGGTCCCAAGCAGCATCTAGGGCAACAGAGGCATATCTCACTTGGAGCTTGCACTTCGTAGCCACCTACATAACGATACAAAATTAGCTACTCCAACAGGCCTATCAATGGATCGAGCATTACAGAGATAATAATTATTACCTAGATGTCATCGATAGGAAATCTGTCGTCGCCTATTGGGGTAGGATTAGGGTTGGACGCACAGCTACTCGAAAGTTTGGGGGGGCTGGCTAGCATAGTAGGGGCAGGGGCTTGCAACTGATTTGGGACTTACAACTGAACTTCCCTAAGCCTTTCCTCAAAGCTTTGCGTCGCAGCTCTGACGCGATCATTGATCTTGTCTCTGAGGGATTCAGTGATCTCATCTTTGAGGGATTCACGAATCTCCTCTCGTAGCTTTGCATCGCTCTCGGCTTTAGCTCTCTTCCTACTCCGGTATGATTTGGAGTTCTCTCGAAACCAATCTTTCCATGAAACATAAAGACCAGTGCCTCTCGTGCGACCCGGGTGCTCATTGTTTCCCAGGGCCGCAGAAAGTATATCTCTCTCCCTGTCTACCTGGAATGAGCCTTGGGAAGATTGTGCACTCAGCGTTACCTGCAATAGCCCGACATGTCATTTCACTTCCTATGAAGTTATGGAGTAATTACAAACTAGGTAGTTCGATATCTTACCAAGCGCTGGGACACTTCCTCATCTGCGGGGTTTGGAAATAAGATTTCCCCCGTAAACAGGGTACATAACCTCGCCATTAACTAGTTTCGGGTGCGCTCATTAGTGATCTCGGCAAATGGCAGGGAGGCATTCGAATGGTTTGCCTGCTGGTCCTGATCTCTCCATATCGGGATTTTACCCACATACCCAGCGGTGCCGAGTCTGTGGGGGTGCTTGTTTTTGCCCGAGGGCCTTAGCGCCGTGACTTTCACTCCTAAAATCATCTGTCGTCTTCTTCGCCACAAAGTCTTCCCAGCACTCTTCCAAGAACGGATACTTGTGGAAGGGCCTCAGATCCTTCTCCACGTAGTTCTTGACAAGCATTCTCTTAAAGTTCTTCCACGCTTTGCACGCTTGTAGCAACGCGTGTCGTCGCACAGAGTCCTGGTGTTGTTCCGGGATCTCGAACGATCGAAAAGTATCCGTGCTGAAATGACCTTTTCAACTTTGGTCAACTCCTTCCACTAATCGTAGGTGATGTTGACTGTTCTCGGCAACTATTTCGATCGTTCTCCGCACGCGACGACGCTTTCGGTGAGGATTGATAGGGGTCCCAGACTGATCGACCTCCGTGATGGTAAATCGGCCTGTGGGCCTTTTCAATATTCCTCTTCTTCTACCGCGCTTGGATATTCTAGAAGACGATACATCAGACACATGAGGCGACAATGAAGAAGAATGAGCGGAAGACATCTTCACAAGAAATAGAAGTTCTAACACGCATGAACATATTATTATAAGATTCGATCTCTATGTGTATGGGTATACACACCAATTAATAATAATTGGAATATGTAGGGAAGAAATTAGGACCAATACAATGACATAATTGACATAAACATGTAAATCCTCCAAGTCATTTAAAAGGAATAATATGCTCAACACAAATATCATGTGAACAAATGAAATCAAAGATAAAGCTAAGATTTAACATTTTGATATTGCTCTCGATGTAGAGTAAGCATTCCAATTAGAGCTCAAGTTCAAACCCGATTATCAAAACAATTTCAATACATGACTATTATCATCACAGAGCATTCATCTCAAGCCCACCACACCACATTGCAATATATTCCAAAGAGCGAAGATCAAAACAAATACCATATGAATCACTAAATAGAACAAATACAAATTCCTAAAACAAGTACAACACCTCATACTACTCAAGTGTTTGAACCAGATACGGTGGTAATTATCATGAGTCAATGAGGACCATGACAGCATGACAGATTATTGATAAAAAGTGTGAGGAAAAGGGCGCTGGTCGGCAACTCAAGCATTGATTACCTTTGGGCGCCGAGGAGAAGGACGAGCAGGAGCAAGATCGAGCAAAGCAGGCGGGCGGCGAAGGGAGGCGCATCGGGCTCGGGGAAGGGGAGGAGGCGACGGGCTCAGGGGAGGAGGTGCGGTGGGCTCGAGGGAGGAGGCAGTGTCGAGGACGGCAACGACGGGCTCTGGGAGGAGGGAGGAGTTGAGAAACTTAATCATTTGAGTGGGGGTGCGGGCAAACCCTAGAGTCCGAATATAAATAGGGATGGACATCACAGACGGTTCTAAAGTAGAACCGTCTGTGATAAATAATATCACAGACAGTTCCAAAGTAGAACCGTCTGTGATATGTGATGTATCACAGACGGTTCCAATAAATAATCGTCTATGATATATGATGTATCACAGACGGTTCCAATCAATAAACATCTGTGATATATGATGTATAACAGACGGTTTTTTACCAAGGAACCGTCTGTGATATATAACCACAGACGGTTTGTAGATGAAATCGTCTGTGATATTATTTTGTATTGGTTAATCTAGTTCTGTTTATTGGCTAGCCTCAAGAAATGCGAGCCATGCCCTCTGAAACAAGCGGAAAACACAACAAGTACATGTATATACATTCAATTCACATTCATTTCAGAAACAAGCACATCCATTTCACAGTACAAATCAATTAACTCAAATGAACTAAAATTAACCATTCATCAAAACATACATATGCACACATTGTTCAATTAATCTTTTAAAATTAGCCCTTCATGATGATCGACGCATATGTAGCTAGTTTCGTCACGTTGTTCTTCCTTGACCCTTATGTCGTTTCTGAAAGGAGGCAACTTGTCAAATTGATTGTATTCTTTCTCGTCCACTACATTCTCAACTCTGACAATCCTCCTTTTTTCCATGAAGAACTACGTGATGCTTCTTATTTGCCTGGTCGATTACATAGAAGACTTGAACAACTTGGTTAGCGAGTACGAATGGTTCATCTTTGTATCCGACACGTTCGAGGTCCATGGTAGTGACGCCGTACATGTCAACCTTCACCTATGGGAGATGGACCCAACGATACCAAAATAGGGGGATCTTGAAAAGCACGCAGTCGAGCTCCCATATCTCCTCTATGAGCCCATAGTAGGAGCTCCTCAGCCTATCGGTACTGAATGCATCAATACGCATACCGCTATTCTCGTTAGTGCTTTTATATCCCGAGTCTGCGATAGAATGTGTACCCATTTATGTCAGATCCTCGCTATGTCACAATCAGAATATTGGCCCTTTTGCAAACCATGTCAGCATATCACTTGACGAGCTCCTAGCGAGTTGCTCCTTCAACCATTGGTTGAACCGACTGTTGTGTTGTCTCGTGATCCAAATATCTGGCCGCTCCGGATCCTATTACCGAAGCACGTCCTTATGCTGGTCGATATACGGGGACACTTCAGTCATGTGTTGCAAGACCGTGAAATGGACCTGAGCATACACATCTATATCTGGAGTGATTGCTTTCCTTTCGATGGTTCTGATACCCTCAAGCCTCCCCTCATGGCATGATCGAGACATACCTATCGGTTCGACCTAAGTTATGTAATTGACGCAGAACTCAATGATCTCTTCGGTTGCATAACCTTCGACGATGCTGCCCTCCGGCCGAGATGATTCCGTACATAGGACTTGAGAATTCCCATGAACCTCTCGAATGGGTACATGCTACGTGGGAACACGGGCCCGCACATATTTATCTCCCTCACAATGTGAACAATGAGATGGACCATGATATCGAAAAGCGACGGAGGGAAATACATCTCAAGATCACATAGAGTCATCACCAACTCGTCCTACAGAGCATCTAGTCCTTCAGGATCGATGACCTTCTGAGCAATTGTGTTAAAATAACACAGCCTCTTGATTGTCTCTTGGACCTTGATCAGCAAAATACTTCTAATTGCAACAGAGAGCATTTGTGTCATTAGCACATGACAATCATGAGACTTCATGCCAATTAACTTCAAATCTTCCATCGAAACAAGCTTCTTCATGTTGGCGGAGTAACCGGACGGAACTTTCACACCATGCAAACACTAGCACAGTTCAGTTCTCTCAGCCTTGGACAGAGTGTAACAAGCAGGGGGAAGGTGCGTTCGTCCTTTATCGATCTTTGTTGGTGCTAAGTCAGGTCTGATGTCCATATCAACCAAGTCAAGCCGTGCGTTGACACCATCCTTTATTTTGTCACGAATGTTCAGTAAGAGACCAATCAACCTATCACATACATTCTTCTCTACGTGCATGACGTCGATGCAGTGGTGAACTTCTAGGTGCTCCCAACATTGATCACTTCTTCCAGATGTTCTTCTCACGGGTCCTCGATTTACGTTCCTTTCCGAGCACAATATCTAAATCCTTAACCATATCATAGACCTCTTTTCCACTTAAATGCCTTGGAGCTGAACTGTCCTCCTTCTCTCCGTTGAATTGTTTCTTCATCCTGCGGTATGTATAAGCCCTCCGAAGGAACCTACGGTGACGCATGTATACGGTTTTGAGTGAGTGATTCAGCCACACACTCTCAGATCATTTAAGCAAAGGAGTCTGTGCTTTGGCCCCTTTGTACTCTGGCCCAATAGGTTAGCAAGAGCAGGATAATCATTTATGGTGTAGAACAACAAGGAACGTAAAGTGAAGTTCTCTCATTTGTACGCATCCCATAATTGCACCCTTCAATCCACAAGATTTTTAGATCTTCCATCAATGGTGCTAGGTACACATCAATATCATTCCTGTGTTGCTTCGCCCTTGGATAAGTATCGACAGAAAAATATACTTCCACTTCATACACAACCAAGAAGGAAGGTTGTAGATACAGAGCGTCACGGGCCAAGTGCTATGTCGGTTGCCCATGTTACCGAAAGGATTCATTCCATCTGTACTCAATCCAAACCTTATATTCCTCGGTTCCGCACCAAAGTCTGCAAACCTCCTATCGATGTTTCTCCACTAGGCGAAATCAATAGGGTGTCTTAGCTTTCCGTCATTCTTACGCTACTCTGAGTATCAATGCAACAGTTTTGCATTCTTTGGGTTCACAAAAAACCGCTTCAATCAGGGAATTACAGGAAGATACCACGCCACCTTAGCAAGAGATCCTTTCTTCACCTCAATTCCTTCGTCGTCATCTGATTGATTCGTACACTTGTATCATGATGTGTTGCACACCGGACATACATGTGTGTTTGTATACTCATTACGGTAGAGGATACAGTCGTTCAGACATGCATGTATTATTTCTACTTCCATTCCCAATGGACAAAGAACCTTTTGGCTTTGTAGGTGGTTTTGGGCAACTCATTTCTCTCGAAGCATGTCCGCTAAGAGACCTAATGACTGTGAAACTCTTGTCTGACTAACCGCTGCTTGCCTTCAATTTTAGCAGCTCAAGCACTGATGACAACCTTAGGTATTCCGGCCATGTACCGAACAACCTTGTGAATTTAACATACTCCCTCTCATCACGCTTCCTTTTGCATCGAAGCATCTAATCTAGATTGTCATCATGCAATTTATCCGAATCGAACCACAATCGACATCATCTGGCGGCATATCGTTGACTTCTCAGATAATATGCTCTTCATCGTGGATCGTCCAATATGTATAACAATTTTGAAACCCTTCAATCAAGTGTGCTTCGATCAAGGCCGCTTCTTAAACATCTTCAGATTCTCGCAGTCAATGCATGGACAGTACACATATTTCGCCCCCTTATTCAACATATCCTCCTCGGCAGCTCTTGTAAAAGCAAACACGCCATTAATGTACTCTTCACTCACGTGGTTCTCAGCGTACATCCAGTTTCGGTCTATCACACGGTTCGTATTGAAAACCCTGGAAATAAATAAAAGTATGACTTCGAAAGTGTATTTTCTGAGGCTTAATTACGCTTTCCAACAAAGAAAGCGTATTTTTCTCTGAACTAAAGGTGGCTTGTGGCGACCGGACCCGAGCTTCACCCGAGAGGTCCTCTAAGACCTCCCTAGAAGTCCACCAGAATCTCCCAGGAGGTCCAGCTGGACCTCCTGGAGGTCCAAGGAACTAGCCCGATGAGGTCTTGAGACTCAGGACCTCCCTAAGAGCCACGATCAGACCCGAAGGAGGTCAAGAGACCAACTCAAGGAGGTCATGGGACTTGAAAAAGTCCTAAATCTCATGTGATCCGAACTAGTCCCAAGGATCAATGGCTAGTTCTCACAGCAATTACAAGTGACAACATACATCCACAAGAGACTTTATTAACAACAAAGGAGTTGATTACAAAGTTGCTTACAAGCCACGACAGCAAAACAATATACACAGCGGAAGCAAAATCAAGTCCATCCAATACATCATAGGTAATTGGCTGGAAGGCGCGACCTAATTGATCTGGTCCTCATCATCCTCAAAGGAATCCTCTCCTGCTCAATTCATCAAATCAAGCAAGAATGAGCACAACAACTGTGCTCGCAAGTTATACCCGTCGAATAACAGAATGACATGTGTCGGTGTTTTAGAACCGAACTTACGTAAAGATTGTTTGATTCGGGGGGTCTCCTAGAATGGAATCACGCAGAGAGATTGACACGGGATTTTATATGAGTTCGACCTTCTCCGGAGAGAATAACAACCCTACTCCCCGTGTGTGTATGGTATTGAGTGTATTCTCAACAATCGGGGAAAAACTAAGACTATTACAGATAGTAACGGTATTCCCGATGGCCTGATTGATCCCCTTTCCTTCTCTCGATTGCCGCCTTTATATAGTACGTGAAGGAGCGGCAGCCTGTGAAGCGCGCCATCACATCCTCGTCAGAACGGACGACGCTGGTAGTAATCACCGCGATAACTCCTCCACGCCGCCTAACAAAGAATATACCGTAGATAATGGAGCATTACGTGCTATTACTTCGCAGAGTAGTAACAGATGATGACTGCTTGAATCCCTTAATCAATTGGGTCCACTTGTCCAGAGGTTTAATTGATCATAAGGTGGTCGAGATGACCTAGTCGAGAAGAACTTACGACCATGAGGTAGTCGAGCAAGACTTACGACTATTGGGGCAACAGAGCATAACTTACGACTATGGGGGTGGTCGAGAAGAACTTACGACCACCCAAAGAGGCTCTTCTCTTATAACATTAAGGGTATACTCAGGACCATATGACGCCATATTTACCTATAATAAGAATTATAGATAAAAGATAAAATGAGGATTATTATATCTTCGCCATCTAGCCCCCTGACTTCAAGTGAAAGCAACTTACTTGGTAAAGGGTTATAGATGGTCTTACGACCACGAGAGGGTCGAGAAAGATAGTCGAAGGAAAAACTCTTCGTCATTAGTACACTACTTTGACCGTAAATATGCTTGGTCAAGGAAATTGCTTACTGCTATCAAATAGTCGAGAACATTTCTACGATCACAAGGTGATCGCGAAGATGGTGATCGGAAGAAAAACCTTTCCGATTAACATTTCCTTTGGTTAAAAAGAATCTAACCAAGGAAGTAATTTCGCTTGAGGTGTAAAAGCAAACCGATTTTCTCAAACGAACACGTTGGGGAATTTTAAACGACGCTGTTAGCTCGTCTGCTGAAGCGTTCCTTAGACGGTGGCAACCTTTGAATACCACGCCCAAATTTCGAGGCACTTTGGTTATAAATACTTACCGGGGTAAGACTTAGGGTTCACACTTTTCCTCAAATTATCCCATCTGCTCATCAAGTTCTTGTCTTCTCCGCCACCAACTCAATCAAGAATCTCCCCTTCCGAGAGAAATGGCCGGAGGGTCTCCGAGTGGGCCGAGTCTGAGATGGATACTGGCGAAGATGGAAGCCCTTGTCAACGCTGGAAGATTCCAGAGAGAGTTCTCGTGGAGTGGTTCTCGGCGAACAAGCAAAGAATGGCCGCTCGGGGAGGATGGACAAATTCCGCCTTCCAAAGCGCATCGTGAGTGTGGTCTACGATTGCCCGCTTCACCCCTTTCTTACACTTATACTCGAGCATTTTGGAGTGGACTTGGTGAACCTTGGTCCTAATTCCATCACAATGCCGAGCGATTTGTATATCTGTGAGGCGACTGGAATTCCAAATGATCTTGAGCTTTTTCAAGATTTCTACTAATGGCTCGCTAACTGATAGCCGAAGTTGTGGTCCAAGCTCCATGATGGGAAGTCGAAGGAGTATATTCAGATGTTCACTCGGTCCTCATGGCGTTAGGAGGAAGAGGTGGTTTTATCGAAAGTCACCTCCAAGATAGCCTTACCTTTCAGGAAGGTCATTAAAAGAAATCTTCATGGGATTCGACTCCCAAGATATCGGTTTAATTGCCCCTATATTCAAGCTATTAAGGATTTGAAAGAAGAGGGTTGATCGATGGCATGTGGTGAAGGATTTCATCACACGCCGAATTAGCCCTTTGAAGAAACGAGTACCTCCTATGTGGAAGTATACGGGCCAAAAGACCCACTGGGGACTACGATGAGGGTAAGTAGTTTTTCAACTTAACTCTTAGTTTGGTCTTCTTGATTTATCCAATCGGGTATCTTTATCTATTTTATACGATCTTTCACAGCAGAGATTGACGCTCGAGTCAAACTCGCTTGTGAGAAGCCCCGCCACCCTAATGGCGATTCTCAAATCCTTGCGGTTTTGTCCGCAGAGGAAAAGGTTAAGCGCCTAAAGGTAATCAAAAGCTGATTTTATCCTTAGGACTTTATAGTCGAGAAAGAACTTACGACTAGGTAGTGATCGAGAAAATCTTACGATCGTGACATGTCGAGAAAAGCTATAACTAGGTAATCGGTCGAGAAAAACTTACGATTGGTCATTAATTCTTCTTCTTTCTTTTTTTTTACGTAAAGTAGGCATGGAAAACCGCCGACGCATTTAAGAGGTCGAATCGATGACCATTGGAGCAGGGCGATAAAGGACAAGGACTCAGCTCCCCAAGTAAAAAGCGCCGCTTTCAAGAGTCGCCGACAAGGAAGGATCAAGCTCAAGTCCCTCGTTTCACCAGTGTCCTTGTTAAGGTCTCATGCGACGCATAGTCGCAGAGAAATCAAGTCAAGCAATCAAGTCGAGGAGGATGAAGAACATCTTATACGCAAGATCCAGAAGACCAAGGACATGACCACAAAGAAGAGTCGAGACTAAAGCAATTGCAATGAGGAGGCCGTGGAGGTTGAAGAACCTCTTAGGCGCAAAGCCCACAAGGCTAAGGTACCTTTTATTATGACAAGAAAGCTTTACAGCTTTTGCCACTTCTAGTTTTGTCAAGAAACTAGAAAAAGAGAACTGGAAGGAGTTTATGTCTTTGTGAAGGACAACGCCGATCCAAATCCCTATTGTTGAGGGTAGCGCTGCTCTTGGAGTGGTCGAGACCGATCTCGGCCCTCCAGAAAGTCAGGAGACCAGAGAGATGGTCCCTGTTCAAGATCCACGACCAGACGTGGTCGTGGCCGAGCCTATTCCCCAACTTGAGCTACAATCAGACGTGGTCGTAGCAAAGAAGTCGAAGAACCCTTCCATCGGGAAGATGGCTTCAAAGTTTCTGATCAAGTCCAGGATGCAGAGGTATGTGAAACAAGCTAAAGTGTAAGAACAACATTTACCTTTTGCTTTCCACAATTTGACTTGCTATCCTTTTGTTTATTTTAGCTCGACTCCTTCAGCCCCCATAGTGGTTTCTATCGAAAAGCCCATTGCAGCCTCTCCAGCGATTGGAGAGATGACAACAGAGATGGTCGAAGGATCATCCACAGCTCGGGTTGTGGAAGAAGTCGTGGCTCCTGAGGCGGTTGTTTCGATCACTGAAGTTGTAGCTATGGCCACCGAGGCAATAATTATAGTTAACGAGGTGGCGCTCTACAACTACCGAGGTAGCCGCCATGACCACCGATGTGACCGTGGGACCAAGAGAGGTAGTCGCAGGCCTCGCCTAAGGTGGTGATGTGCGACCACCGCAAGGGAAGGAAATTATTATCGACCTCCTTCCCGGTACCCAAAGGAATTACAATTTCGAATCAAGATGAGGAATACTTCAACTTCGCTCGATTTCTTTGGCCCTGCTTCCATAGTGGGGTCTTCTGCTTTTAGATCTCGTAACCGAGTCCCCCATCCCAAAGACATTGCCAATAGAGGGAACACTTTTGATAATGAGTGCCTTGAGAAGGTTTGGTGGGACCAAGTTGAGAGAGTGGACGAGCCAAGCACCCAGAGTCGGTTTACTCGATATTTGCTCGATCAACCATGAGTGTAAGTATTTGATGATACTTATACATACAGTATAATCTTCTCTTGTTTCTCACCGTCTTTTCTTTTGCGTAAAGCCATAGAGCAAATCGCCGTTGTCGGTGAATATCATCGACAACTTCAGAGTCTGCGACAGAAAAAGAGGAACTCGCAAATGTAGAGAGGTGGTAAGTTACTATTTTTCATAGTCGTTTTGATTTGACTACTTATATAGTGCTTACAGCGTTTGTCGTGGAAAAACTCACGACTATATGCTAGTCGAAAAAAGACTTACGATCAAGGTTTAGTCGAGGAGAACTTACGACTAGATCCATAGTTGTAGAAGAACTTACGATCGATCAATGGTTGTAGGAGAGCTTACAACCAATTTAATAATGTTCATGTCCACTTTTAACCTTTACAAAGTTAAAAAGCTTAATTTAAAGACTCGCCGACTCGCCGATTATCAAAAAGAGGAGTCGAGAAAGTTACAGAGAAAGTAGAATTTCTCCCGAGGAAGCTTAAAGAAGCTAACTCTACAACCTAAAAGGTGCAGAAAGGATAAAAAAGAAGTGCCGAACTTAAGACCGCTTATGTTTTCGATCTTTGCTCGATGTTACTTCTTTTAAGAAAAAGAAGATGATATAAGAAAGCTCCGAATGAAGTCCAAAATAAAACTTTGGTCATTCACGAGACTTCTCAGATTCCAGAGAGAAAATGAGGAAATTACAAGACTAAAGTCCCAAAGATCGTAAACAATTCTTTACTCGCAATCTTTATTTAGTTCTTCCCATATTCTCACTCTCATTTCTTTTCTAGAAATGGAACTCGAATCGAAGGCTCAAAATGAGCTCGAGGATAAAACCGTGATTTATATCGAGACCGTCTCAGATACAAAGAAAATGCGAGGAGATTAGATAATGGGAGAAGAAGCATGCCGAGACCGCTGCCTCCCATGATGAAGAAATCAAGAAATTGATTCTCGACTAGCGGTAAGGAAATCTTTTACTGTAATTATTTTTGTTTTTTTTCCTCTAGAAGTTTATTTTTACTTGACCGGTCTTATTCTTTTTGAGCAAGCGGTCGAAAACAAACAACTCCGCGAGGCTTCGACTGCACTCCAACAGAGATGGAGACAATGAAGATTAATCTTCAAAGCAAAGGTCACGCCTCAACAATGTACTTAGTGAGCTTCATATCGAGGAAAAGCTCCTCAAGATGATACGATGGGTCGCTCACATAAGTACAATTGGGGAACAAGTCGACTTTGCAAGAACCGATGACCACCTCAAGACCAACCAAGTCAATCGATAAAGGAGGCGGTTGAAGTTGCAAGAAGTTATGCATTGGCCAAACTTAAAGCTCGTGACCCCAACCTTAATGTTCAACCAATCGGTTTACTTCGATCGCCTCAAGGTAGCAAGTCGTCTCGATTGAAGAAATGCAATCGATTGGCGGAAGGTTTTGGAGGAGATGCGATCGGGCTCTCCTTCTTGAGTAGTTTGTAACAAACCCGAAAAATAATCTTTTGTTGATGTATTATATAATCCATCTTGTTTCTCGCAAATCATCTTGTCGAGTAGTTAGTAACTCAAAAGATAATTAACGAAATGAAAGACTAAGAATTGAAGTCAAATTAATAACTTTATCCTAGCTCCGGACTATTTGCTTAGTTTGTTTAGATGAACTAAATAAATAGTGTTAAAAAGGGTTTTTGAAAACAGAGAGGTTTGTTTAACTTGTTGTTTTTGATCACAACCGTCATGCACTGGTCGAAAAAGTGGAAACGAATCGACACTAGGAAGTTCCTTCTAGTGGGGGTGACCACGCAGAGAGGAAAGTCTTCGACTAGGTGATGTTACCATCTCTCGACTAGATTATTTAAGTCGAGAACAAAGAATCGAGTTAAACAAACATCCAGAGGACTTCAAAAATTCATTCGCTTCTTCTTTGGAGGACTCGATAAGTCTGCCCCGATAGCAAGAGTAGGAAATCGAACGATGCTAGGAAGTTCCTTCTAGTGGGCGTGACCACGCAAGAGAGGAGAGACTTCGACTAGATGTGTTTCTTCCTCCGACTTAGTTGAGATTTAATCGAATGCACCAAAGGTAGGTGAATAAATCTAAAAAGTGCACTTTGCTTAGAATATTTTTTAAAAGAATCAAGAAATAATCTAAGGTGAAAGGAGTAAGCTTTCAAAAATATTTGACTAAATAGAACCCAACTCTTTGTGTTGGCGGCAAAAGTGAGTAACGAGTCAATGCTAGGAAGCTCCTTCTAGTGGGCGTGACCACATGCGTAAAGGAGAGACTTCGACTAGGTGATGTTATCGCCTTTTCACCAAAGGTAAAGGAAACGGGTGTTTAGAATATAGTCGAAAGATTATGAAAGCACTACTCAAAAGTAAGACAATAGAGGTAGAGAGAACCTGATTCTTTATTGTCTGAATGATTGATTACACATAAAACTTGTGTAACTGGTCGATGTTCCAAGAATTCGAGAGAACTCGCCGCCTTCCATTGCCAATCGTCATCGACCTCGACGAGTAACTTCGACCATCGTGTAAGGACCTTCCCACTTGGGAGAAAGTTTGTTCCGATTAGACTTGGATTGGTAGAGTCTCAATACTAAGTCACCTAAATGAGGTCGCGAGGTTGACCTTACGATCGTAGTATCTTCGCAGGCTTGTTGATAGACCGCCGAAGCTAATTAGGGCCCGGTTTCTCCTTTTTTCAAGTAGATTAATATCATCTGCTTTCAAGTTGTTCTTGGTTGAGTCTGTGAAAGTTTTGACTGTGTTGATCAGATTTTAGTTCCGAGGAAGCATGGCTTCATTCAAGACTAGAAAGAATGGTGTTTCACTCAGAGTCTGACCGGTAGTCGCATTTAACAGCCCATAATACGTAGGGTAGCTCTTGTACCCAAGCCCCGAGCGCTTGATGAGCTGGTCAAGACTCGAGTCTTAATTCCTCTCATTATTTGGCCGCTTGCACGCTCGACCGCCCCATTACTTTGGGGATGGGCTCTGTACATAACACAACTTGGTACCCAACTCGTCGCAAAATTCCTGAAATTTTGCGCCAAAATTGCTTACTATTATCTGTAATTATTCGACTCGGACTCCAAATCGAGTAATTACGATCTCATCATAAACCGCTTTTGCCACTTCCGTTGTTATCCCATCCACAGTTCGCTTCGATCCATCTTGTGAACGATCAATAGCCACAAAAGGAACTCAAACCTCCCGGAGCTTTGGGGAACGGTCCTAGGATATCGAGACCCTGTGTCGCAAAAGGCCAAGATAGAGGTATTGTTTGTAATGCTCGAGCTGGTTGGTTGTATGTCTGCTATGAAACCGCATCGACACACCTTTTAACCAACTCTTTAGCATCGTAAAGGGTCATGGCCAAGAAAACCTTGTCGAAAGGCCTTACCGACCAGCCGCTCAGAGGAAGCATGATTTCACAGATGCCTTCATGTATATCATGAAGAAGTGTTAATCCTCGCTCATGAATGCATCGCATGAGCACCCCTTGAGTACCTCGCTTATAAAGGACTCCTTCCACCAAAGTATACATTTTGGCTTTTCGATAAGCGATCCGCTTCGAGATCATCTTCTGTATAGAACCCTTCAAGATATGCATAGATGGGTGTCATCCATGTATCCTCGTATTCTAGAGAGGTTGCCTCAATAGGAGGTGTTTCGGTTGTCGACCGAGACGGCTTCGAGTTGTTCCAAGAAGACTCCTTTTGGTACTTCAGATCGGGAAGAAGCTATTCGAGCAAGTCGGTGGTGCGAGAAATTATCCTTTGAGGGATGAATTGTGCCTCAAACCTAAAAAGTGCTTTTCTAGCTTACGACTCCGATAAGTACGAGACATTGTCGGATTAGAGCATGGTACTTTTTTCCGACTTGATTCACGACTAGTTGAGAGTCTCCTCTCACAAGTAGTCGGCGAATCGAGCGCTTTCACGCTTTCAGATGCCGCCTAGCAAACCTTTGTATTCTCGCCACGTTGTTAGTGGCCCGAAAGTTTAATTGTATAGCATACTTTAAGGTCTCTCCGTAGGAGATACCAGACCACTCAAATTTCGAGCCACTTAAAGTAAGTGACCCGTCAGTACATCATCCATCGGTCGGGAATCAGATCGGGATCCCGAACAGTTCAGATTTGTCCATTCGGCGACAAAGTCTACCAAGATCTGGGATTTAACGGCCGTTCGCGACACGAAATGGATGTCGAACTCCCCAAGTTCGACTGACCATTTTGCCATGCGTCCCGTTGTTTCCCTATTGTGGAGGATCGCCCTAAGGGAAACTCGAGCAAGACAACTAGTTTGTGCGCCTGAAAATAATGCCGCAGTTTCCTCGAAGACATGAGCAGGGCATATAGAAGCTTTTAGACCTGAGGGTAACGCTCCTTAGGCCCGTGTAAAACTTCACTCACGTAGTAAACTAGTCGTTGTACGTTTTCACGTTCTACGACCAGTACTGCACTTACTGCCTGTGGCGTGGCAGCTAGGTAAATTAAGAGTGTTTCTTCTGACCTCGGAGAGACCAAAATAGGAGCACTCGTAAGGTACCTCTTGACATCCTCAAAGGCAGCGTCAGCTTCTTTCGACCACTCAAAACCTTTATGTTTCCTTAGAAGTTTAAAGAAAGGTAGTCCTTTTCTCCCGACAGGCGATGAAACGACTTAAAGCCGCCATGCACCCCGTGAGTTTCGAACTTCTTTCCTTGTGGTTGGAGGGCGATTTGGAGAATGGCCTTGATCTTTTGATTTGCTTCGATTCTCTCAGATAGATACTAGGAATCCAAGCAATTTTCTCAAGAGATTCCAACACACACTTCTCGTGATTGAGTTTTAAGCGATGTTTTTCGAGATTGTCGAATGTTTCTTGTAGGTCAAGAATATGATTAAGCCTCTTGATACTTTTAACAACTAGATCATCAACATAGGCCTCTAGATTCGCCTAATTGAGATGAAAAAGTTGCTTGCATCAAGCGTTGAAAAGAAGCGCCGCATTTTTAGACCAAATGGCATTTTGACATAGCAAAATATACCAAATGGTGTAATAAATGCGTCTTTTCTTCATCGTCTAGACACATATTGATCTGGTGGTATCCGCAATATGCATCTAAAAACTTAACATTTCACAACCCGCAGAGAATCAACCAACCGATCGACACGAGGTAAAGGAAAATCGCTTTTGGACAAGCTTTATTAAGATCAAGAAAGTTCACGACATACGCCATTTGCCGCTTGACTTTCTAACCATTACAGATTAGCCAACCACTCGGGTGGTTGACCTCTTATAAAGCCCGCTTTGAGTAGCTTATCCAATTCGATTTAATAGTATCTCGCCGATCGAGGGCAAATCTTCATAATTTTTGTTTTACGGTACTTTGTCGGCCGTAGCTAGCTTTGTGCTCGATCACCTCCCCGGGACTCCGGGCATGTCGGATGCTTGCCACGCAAAGACATCTGCGTTAGCTCGGAGGAAGGCGATGAGGGCGCCTTCCTATTTGGGGTCGGAAGTATCCTCGATGCGTATCAGCGATCGAGGGCTCCTGGCCCGTGAGGAACCTCTTTGACTTTGTCGTTCGCTTTGATGTAGTTTTTAGGCTTCGACTTGCTAGTCGAAGGTCGATTTCTTTTCGAGTTGGTATTTGTCCAACCATCTCGAGGGATCGATTCCGCAGTGTATGCGCCGTCTTCTTGTCACAATGGATTGTGATTACTCCTTTGGGACTCGCATCTTAATACATTGATATCCATAATGAGTAGCCATTAGAATTTTGCCAAAGTTGGTCGTCCGAGTATGGCGTTATATCGATCGAAATCGACCACATCAAAGGAGATTTTCTCGTCTCGAAATTACTTGGTGAACCAAATGTTAAAGGAAGAGAAACTTGGCCAATTAGTTTAGCCGAAGATCCCGATGCGATTCCATGGAAAGAGTATCGCATCGGTCTTACCTTGGTCCCGGTACTTGCATGTCATCCGGGGCACTCGTAAACAAAATGTTTAACGAGTCGCCACCATCAACCAAAACTCGATTGACCCGACAATTGTTGATGGTGGGTTCGACCACGATTGGGTATCGACCGTCGAGTCGAAGAATCGGCGATCACCCTTCTCGAAAGAGATGGTGACTTCCACCACTTCGTAATTTATTGACAAGAGGAGGATCTATGGAGTTTACCTCACGTTCGGCTGACCTTGAGCTGTCGCTTTGATTCATATGCCGATGATCCCCGTGATATGTGTTCGACGGTGTGTATGCGGATCCCGAACAGCATCTCCTCCTCGTCATCCGATGACTTATGACTACTCGCTTGCCCTACCCGCCGAGAGTGGGAAGTGGTCCTTGTCGCTGTAATAGTCTTCAAGCTTTGCTGAAAGACCCGGCGATTATGAAGGTCGTGTCCTTCTTTTTTATGGAAAGGACACCACCTAGGCTTATCATTTTTCCGATCGGGCGCTTACCTTTGCCTCGGTCGAGTGCGGCTTGAGGTGCGTGGCACTTTATCATTCACATACCAAAACTTTCTTGGAACCGCGGCTTGGAGTTTTTGACCCTTCGCCTTTGTTCTTGGACTTTTTGCTTTCTTATCTTTCTTCTTACTAATGTCGCTTTGGCTCTCGAGAGGTATTGTCTTCTCGATCTATCGTGTTATTCCACTCGACCGCCTCGTATAGCTTGCATATCGATCACCATCTCAAAGAGTTCAAATACGTAAGTAGGAGGATTCAAAGCAATGTCTTCGTTATCCTTCATCTGCGGACTCCTTGCTTGAAAGCCCCGATAACAGATGAATCGAAACTTCCGAATTGAGTTACTGAACCCGACTAAAACGCTTGATGAATTGGCGCAAGGTCTCGTTGTCGCTCGTCTCATCCGGTGCAAGTCATCATCCTTTCCGGACGATTGTAAGTGCCTTGGAAATTTACCAGTAGAAGGTCGCAGAGGTGTTGCCAAGAGTAAATCGACTCGAGTGGTTGGTTCAATAACCACGATCGAGCGAGATCCTTCGAGCACGCTTGGAAAGTAATTTGCCATCACATGCTCTCTCCTCCCGCTTTTCGGACGGTATGGTATAGATCCAAGGAATTGATGGGATTTTGGGAACCATCAAACTTCTCCATGTTCACCGGTCGAAATCGAGGTGGCCAATGAACAGCTCGAGATCAAAGCGAGAATGCCCGACATCTAGTAATGACTTCTTGACGCCTTTGCAGAAAGAAGGGTTTATATCATCGTGGTCGTACTCGACGATACCCGAGAATAGGTTGACCGGACCTACGATAGATCTCACCCCACGAGGGAATACTCCTCGTAGTTCATCTCGCCGCCGCAGATTCTCATGTCGGAATGGTGAGCGATCACCTCCGAGGAGTTTCTCGATCATCAATCGCTCAAAAGATATTTCTCGAGTAGGAGATCGACGCGACTTCTTGTTGCGCCGATTCCTCCGTGGTGATATGTTCGATTGACTGGTAGCTGAAGAAGTCGTATTGTTATGACTTCCTGAGTGATGTCGGCGAGGTGCTTGCAGCCTTGCCATCGTGTTCCGAAGCCTTTGTGCGATCTCCTCAACGAAGAGGTTGTAGCCTGGCGCTCGGGCTAGCTCTTGATTTGGATTCTCGAGCAAGTCATTGATGTACTGGAGTTCTCGAGCTTCCTCGATTGATATTGAATGCGCCAGCAAATTCTTCTCGAGCTTCAATTTTCTTCGTCGGGCAAATTTCAAGAGCTTCCATGTCGGACTCTTGAGATCGCCTCAATGAAGTGCGAGAATGTCGAGGATTTCCTTCAGCGCTCATGAAGGTGTTGGTCGTGTCCGCTAGTAGTGGTGTCCTTGCCATTGCCACGAGGGGGTGTAGTGTGTGATCTTCTGGGAGAGTCTCCAGCTCGGTCTCTAGGAGAGTGACCTTGATCCGAGGGAAGGACGAAGTCCTCTCGTTGATGATTCTCACTTGCACTCGAGGCCTCCCCGCTTGAGGATTCGCCGAGAGACACCATCTGGCGACTTGGAGTAATCCCTGTAGGGAAGTCCGGTTATAACTGTCTCCGTCGCAGATGTGATCTGCGGAGAGATGGTCGAATTTGCGGTGAAAAGCATGCTTGATCCAGCTGTCTCGATGTCATCCAGAGAGATGATCACCAGATGCTGGTGAAGTCCCGTAATTGTGGCTTCCAAAGCTTGCCTTACCAAGTTGGACCGCCTCAGGGGGATTCGGACACTTCGAGGAAAAACTCTCGTTGTGTTGTGAGTCCACCTTGGTGTGGTCCTGGTCAGATTGACCCTTGTCCTTTGAGAGGGTAGATCCTCTCTCGGACGCATGCAGGGGGATAAGGATCCTCCTCAACTCCACGGTAACCGCAAGACTCTCCTCGGATCTGTGGGAAGATCACCGAGGCAACAAGATTACCATCGGATGAGTCATCACTCGGCTCAGAATCGAAACCGCATCCATGTCGACGTCACAGACCGCCAAGTCGAACCAGTTCTCCTCGCTCCATTCTCCCGCCATGAGTGCATGAGATTTGGAAAACAGAGAGAATGTTGACAAGAGATTACGGAAGATCCCCATGGTCGGCGCCTAACCGCCGGTGTTTTAGAACCGAACTTACGAAAGATTGTTTGATTCGGGGTCTCCTAGAATGGAATCACGCAGAGATTGACACAGGATTTTTATACTGAGTTCAGACCTTCTCCGGAGAGAATAACAACCCTACTCCTATGTGTGTATGGTATTGAGTGTATTCTGAACAATCAGGGGAAAAACTAAGACTATTACAGATAGTACTGGTATTCCTGATGACCCGATTGATCCCCCTTTCCTTCTCTGATTGCCGCCTTTATATAGTACGTGAAGGAGCGGCAGTTTCTCCAGGTGAAGCGGCGCCTCATCACATCCTGTAACGGACGCACGTTGGTAGTAATCACCGCGATAACTCCTCCACGCCGCGTAATGACAATATACCGTAGATAATGGAGCATTACGTGCTATTACTAGCAGAGTAACAACAGATGATGATCTGTTTGAATCCCTTAATCAATTGGGCCCACTTGTGCAGAGGTTTAATTGATCATAAGGTGGTCGAGTGACCTAGTCGAGAAGAACTTACGACTATGAGGTAGTCGTAGCAAGACTTACGACTATTGGGGTAGTCGTAGCATAACTTACGACTATGGGGGTGGTCGTAGAAGAACTTACGACCACCCAGTAGGCTCTTCCCTTATAACATTAAGGGGTATACTCAGGGACCATATGACGTCATATTTACCTATAATAAGAATTATAGATAAAAGATAAAATGAGGATTATTATATCCTCGTCAACATGCATACATGAATTTCACAAGGGAGAGCTTATATGGTTAACTTGCATAAAGCCATGTTTATTTCCAATTACAAGTAATAAGTTCCAAAGCATATAATAGTAATTAAAATTCATTTGCAAAGCTTAAATTTTACAGTTGGATAACATTCATCAACAAAGTGTGAAGGATACACTTCTGTCACAAGGCTACCCGCCCAACCAAATGGATAGAAATCCAAAATCAATTTCACAAGTCCTTTGAAAATAAAACCAAGATCTAACTTTGAGTGGCTTTGCTAGCATGTCCATAACCATGGACATGGCTATTCGAATAGTTTTACGCTCTGCAGAGGTGTACAGCTTTACCCACAAGACATGTTTTCTCTAGTTTGTTTGGCATTCGTCAACGCCACCTCACACTTCCTTTGGTGAAAGGTCTAGAGCACATGACAAGACCTTTACAATGCATCATTCCACCGCAGTCCACCCTCACTAAGGTTTCGCCCCCTTTGGATTACCCATCCTAGGGTTCAGGCCCCCTCTTGCGCTAGGTGGGACTACGAAGGTCGTAACATGACTACCCACTGCACCAACAGGATCAACCGCGATGGAGCTTTGCAAATTAGTTGGCCAGGTCCCGCCCACACAGGACATGTGGTTGCACGATGGTGGCTAGCAAGATGCGGCTCGCAGACTGGTCCTTAACTGGCTTGGGCGGCTACCACAGAACCCTGGGCCTCAACCCTACCCGGGTTGAACCCGTGCATGGACATGCACCAACCAACCAAACCAAACCGCCCAAGTCCAAATCCATTTGCCATTTCTATTTTTTCCAAAACCATTTGCCAAAACCTCCATGACTACCCAATGTCATGGCTTTAAAAACACTGGATACTTTGGTCTTATGGTAAAAACAGTTCCCAGATCAAGGTTTTGGTCTAAGCAAAACTAAGCATACATTTTTCAAATGGCTCTGGTTTTCGCTATCGCAAAAACCAGATTTTCATCTAGGGTGACAATAGATTGGTTCAGAGTCGACAATGGCCATACAAAGGAATTAGGCACAACTATGAATTTAAAGACAGGTATTGAAATATCTAAGTAAAGTAGGCATGCATTATTATTTGAAATGGAACATAAATATGTTGAAATACTGGGTACAACATGGTCGAGGGTGTAACTTGCCTTACTCAAAGGCCTGGGTGTCTTCTACTTCCTCAAGAACTCTTGCTCTTCAGTGCCTTCGCAATCTACACCGTGGAAAACAAAACAACTCAAATAGAGCTCAAATAAGATCCAAAGAAACTCCAATAAAACACTGAAATAAAACCAACAAAGAGGCTAGGTGATCAGGGGGAGGTCCAAGGAGCTTGCTAGAGGAGGTCCGAAGCCTTAGAGGGGAGGTCTAGAGAACTGGCTGGGAGATCAAGTGAGTGGAAGTGAGGAAAAAGGTAAAGATGAAGGGCTGCTCAAGCTTATATAGCTAGAGCTGCTGAGATTTCCAAGGGCATACGTGTTCAAGAGTTAGTGTGAGGAATGATAGGAGTAGGTAAAAGATGAGACAAAAGATGGCTCGGTGCTGCAAAAAATGGTAGCATTTAATGCGACACAACCGGCATTAAATGCACTAAGACTTTTGTGGCCCCAGAGATACGGTCAGGGAAAAAGAAAATGAGTGTGACTGACAAATGGGACCAGTCAACGCTCAGCTGGGAGGTCCTGCAGAGACCTGGAGGAGGTCTCATAGAGGTTAAAGGAGTCCTACCCCGCAAGGGGTGGTCTTCGAAAAAAGACCAAGAGGTGGTCTTTGTAAAAAGACCAGAGGTAGTGACCACCGGGGTAGTCTTGACCGGAGGGTGGTCTTTGCAAAAAGACCGCAGGGAGGTCTCGACCAAAGGAGGTCACAGCAAACGACGAAAGAAAGGAGGTCGCGGCCTAAAGGGGAGGTCGCGGCAAAATGACAAAGAGAGGAGGTCGCGGCCTCAAGGGGAGGCTGCGGCAAAACGACAAAGAGAGGAGGTCGCGGCAAAACGACCAAAAGGGTGGTCCTGGCAAAAGACCGAGAGGGTCGTCTTCGCAAAAGACCATGGGGAGGTGGTCTTTGTAGAAAGACCAAAGAGGTGGTCTTGGCGAGAAGACCACAGGAGAGGTCGTGACCCGAAAAGGGGTAGTCTTTGCAAAGAGGCCGAAGAGGGTGGTCTTTGTAAAAAGACTAGAAGAGGTGGTCTTTGCAAAAAGACCACAAGGGTGAGGAGGTCCTAGGGTAAGGAGGATTCGCACGGCGAGGCGGGGCCGTCCGATAGCGATCGGATGGTTCAAACTGAGCGTGCCCGCGCGAAGAGAGAGAAGGGGTTGACAGGTGGTGAGGTCCAAGGGAGGACGAGGGGGTCTGGACCAAAGAGGAGGTCCGGACGGTTCAGATGATCTCGGGGGAGGTCTTGACGGTTAAGATAAGATCAAAGGAGATCTCAATAGCCAAGATGAACTCGAAGGAGGTCTTGACGACCAGGATAGACCCGAGGGTGATCCTGACGGTCAAGATGAAAGCAAAGGAGATCTCGACGGTCAAGACCAACACAAGGGAGGTCTCAACGGCTAAGATGGAAGCAAAGGAGATCTCGACGGTCAAGACCAACACAGGAGAGGTCTCAATGGTCAAGATGGAAGCAAAGGAGATCTCGACGGTTAAGACCAACATAAGGGAGGTCTCAACGGTCAAGATGGAAGCAAAGGAGATCTCGACGATCAAGACAAACAAAGGGGAGGTCTCAACGGTCAAGATAGAAGCAAAGGAGCAAAGCGGTAGGGACGTTCGGACCAGCCAAATGCCAACAAGATCGGGTCGTCCACCACAGATCGAATGGTACTCAAGGGAAGGAGGTTAGGATTGAGCGAGAGGTCTGAGCGGCACGAGGGAAGTCCAAGGAGGTTCAGATAGACACGAGGAGGTCCAAATGAAGGGGGAACCAACCCGAATTAGGATTTCAAAGTTCAATGATGTTTGAAACACAAACCCGAGCTTGGAACACCTCGGGGGTGGTCGTGACCCAAAAGGAAGGTCAAAACCAAGGGAAGATTCAAACGGAGAAGGAGGTCTAGGCCATTAGGAGGTCTAAACGGAGAAGGTGGCTTAGATCAAAAGGAGGTCTAAACGGAGAGGGTCCAAGCACAAGGGAGGTCTTCCCAAGAAGAAAGATAGAACTGGGCCGAGAGAAAGCACGGAGCAAACAGAGAAAAGGGAAAACTCCAGCAAACTCCAAAAGAAACCGAACCGATTTAGTTGAAGTTTGGTTTAGTCATTTAAAGTTCCTTTAAAATCTCACGTTCAAGCTTTGAATTCTCATCAAAATAAAATGGTTCTTTTTATTTTGAAAAAAAAAATCACAAAGACTTAAAAAAAACCAGGGTGTTACATGGCTTTTTTTCATTTTTACATTTTTTTTTGGATTTTATTAACTTACATGTGGGCCCTACTTGTTAGTGACTCATTTTTTATTTCATGATTTTATTTATAAAATCTATGGCGGTCCCACATGTCATAGACTCATTAGTTTATTAACTAAATGATTAAAAACAGTGGGATTTGAAGTTTAAATTGGGCTCAGGGTGACATCACATTGCTAATAGTTGTGGCTCGCATTGGTCCGTCAAGGGAGGAGCTCCAGTCGACAGATGATAGCCGCTATGGTCTCTGGTAGATCGGAGGGCCTATAACGGATGACATTGCGAACAGAAGGCTTATCCGCAGCTTGAGCCAGGTTGTGACCAGAGAGGTACGAGTAGACAAACACAATGTAGGCCAATACGGCCGGCAAGAGAGGGGAAGCCATTTGGAGGTTGTGGAGAAAGAGGATCAAGGAGGTTCGTGAGATATCCATTTCAGAAGCGGATGTCTATTTATAAAACAAGTACTGAAACCGGCGCGGGAGATGAATATAACCTATTTTATAGCAGTGTCCCTCCATATCCAAATAAGCCTAACTGGGACATTAGTTTTTTTACTCATATTTCAATACGTGGGAGACATTGCCACTAGGGCTGTACATACGCGGTTTGCGTGGGTTCTACTGGTTTTTGAACCCAGCCCGCTGATGCTTCATCCGGTGCCAGTTTTGGTGGTTAAGGTAGGTTGACAGGTAGGGGTGCAAACGGAGCAGATACGGACGGATATCGCTCATCCTGTATCCTTTTCCATATTTTTTCTCGGATACGGAGTCGGACACGGACAATGCCGGATACGAATATGAATACGGATAGTCTCAATCACGAATACGGAGCGAATACATGCCGAACCGAATACGGATTGTCTCGGTCACGAATACTTATTCGGATATTGCACAAAAACATAAACCATATATATCACACAAATAAAGATCAATCAACCATTCTACATGTGCAAAATGCAACTAGATTAGTAGTTTAACAAGTAAATTTAAATACACCACATGATAACAGAGACTAGTTAAGCAAGTAGTAACTAGCAAGTACATGACATAGGCTAGTTAAGCAAGTAGTAACAAAAGGGTAAGTGCTAAGTAAGTATGTAGACAGTAGTAGATCGTTGACCGCACAAAAGACTTGTCTTTGTCTAGCAGCTGCTAACAGCGAGCCATCTATAATTCTCTATTACCATGCCTCAGTCGATCACAGCCTCGGTCATCATTTTATCCTACAAAAATAGATTTGTAGAGTATGAAATCATATCATGAAACCAACTGAAGTTGATATTTTGCCATCTTAACATCTTAGTAATATACACCACACAACACAGTATAATAGCAGACTAGTATGATCAATGGAAGTTTGTATACTTGGACTTCTCTGGTGTAACTACTCCCATATTCATGAATTTACATCTTTGCAAAAGATATAATACAAAGGACGCTCTGCTTGAATTGTCCTTTGAGTTACTTGTAAGTGCAGATTCAAAGGAGCATAGTAGTGAATAAAGGCTTAAAGAGAGGATACATAAGAAATAACAGGTCGGAAACACTTTCAGCAAATGCTTAAAAGCAAAAGAAGGTAAACAGATCAAAGCTAGAAAGATTATACCTCTCAAACAACCCAACGAGATACTGGAGAATGTACCAAAGAAGGCAAAGCATCAATATATCTATTGTAGTTAAGTGATATTTAGTACTCTTTGGCATGATTGATGATTCGCTAAGATCCATCAGAAATTGGGAACAATTGAAGTGGTTTAAAGTAATACAAAAAAGTCTAGATCTTTTAGACCTTTGATGCAATCAGAAAACCTTCCCAATCTCCACGAAAACAAAAACAAAAACAAAAACAAAAACAAAAACAAAAACAAAAACAAAAACAAAAACAAATATTCCTGATAATGAACAACCACCTTCCATTATCTTCTCTGGTAGAACAATCTGTGCATGGGGGGAGTGGAAAGCACATGGTGGAGCTGAAGTTGCCAACATATATGATGTTAACATTAGCATGTAAATAACTTGGTGTTGGAAGTTTGAAAGGGAGGGTAACAAACTTTTGAAAGAGTTGTTGTGCAGGAACAATGAACAAAATCAAGAAGTGAGTCATTCTTAGTTGCAGGATAACCAGAGTTGCATACAGTTTTGAATAGGTTGCTAGAAAAGCACAGTATGATCAAGGTGGGGTTAGCTGGATTCATGGAGACAAGAGTAGTTTTTTTTTCTGAAAAGGGTATTGGGTTCTCTCTCATAGCTGTTCAGTTTTAGGAGATTTTAAGAAACTGTTGAGTTGTATAGCTTCTGGTTTAAGTTTTGAGGCGTTATAACTATAAGTTATAACCTTTGTATGCTCTTATTTTCTCTTTAATACAAATATGCTACTATTACGCATGTTTCAAACCTGTTCTAATGTTAAGACTAAACTAAATGTGCAGAGAAAACTCGAGAAAATAGAGAGAATTGAGTGAGTTAAGTGCGAGGAAGCTATAGAAGCGAGGAGCTAGATAAGTACATAGGTTAGAATGGAGCCTTCAGTGGAACAGTAAGTATTTGGTGACTTCCATAAATAACTTTCTAAATTTTTTTGTATGGAAGAAGACTGCAAGACCATCTGACATTGGGTGCTAAACGGCTGCGAGATAACTTTCTGAACAATAATTGCCATTTGTAATAAAATATTTTAAAGTTTGGTGCTAGAAGATCAAAATACTACTAGAGGTAATTTGAAGAAAAGGGGACGGCAAGGTACACAGCAATGTGTGTTTTGATTTTTGAACAGCAATAGAATCAAGTCAGCATGTTGTGGCAATGATGAGTTGGGTTCTAATAGAGGAAACTATTAGGCTCGCACTATATGATTGAATTTGTTTGCTAGGGGTACATCGATGCTCGATATTCACATGATCAGATGCCATGATTTTTCGAGTTACGCAAGATTCAACTTGTTTGAGCATGCAAGTCGAGAAATTTGCAAGAATTGTTAGGCATGTGGCACGAAGCTCAATCATGTAATCGCACTTGGTTGTGGTCAATTATCCCGGTTTTGCGGTTATTATCTTTGGATGCTTATTTCGGCTTGTAACAATAGTTTGGTTGTTGGAGTTGACAATGGGGATGGCTGACCTCTTGGCCTAGAAAAAAATGGTGAGAAACCAGACTAATCTACAGTTCTACACATTGCATTAACAATTAAACAAAAAAACCTTCTACTCTTAGCGTTAAGAAAACAGAAACGGTTCTTTGCTACAATCTAATTAGAAGTCATGTGATGCAAAGTTTTGCTGACATTTCAGAGAAGAATTCTATCTTGTATAACTCATTAGTCATTACCAAGGGGAAGAGACCTTGGAATCAATAAGCTCGAGATGTCAACAGCATCTGTAGAGCCTCACGAAGTATGGAGCAAGAATTGCAAAGAGTAATATAATCCAGCCTCCTACTTGATTGCTGGAATGCCTTAACAATGCAGATCATGCAAAATAGAGCATTTCCCTTAACAAAGGTAAGTTAACCAATACCTTAACAATGCAGATCGTAGAATTCATTTCTCACCATATCCAGTGTCTTCAGGCACCTGACAAGGAGAACATTTCATTAACTTGTGATTTGTGAAGCTCCTTTCCATTCACAGCTCATGAAAGGCACATGTTTAGTTATACACATTGAAAGTTAACAATTATCAAACCTCCGTGTTCATGTTTGTAGTAGCACATTGTTTATCTTCTAGCTCCAAATCCAACTCATCAACAAGTGATACTATCTTCTCCTTAGAACACAGAAATTTTTAAATGACATGAAGTTAGTAAACTAAAGTTTGAAAGTGGTATAAACTATGAACTAAATGACTTATTATTACCTTTCCTAGATGAAGTTGTCCAGTCCTTGGTACAAATTAGAGCCTCAACCACCTCGGGCTCTAGTCGACTACAGAATGGATCAACAACACGCCATTCTGCAAGTGCCATCTTAATCTCACAAAATTTCCACCAAAACAGATTTGCTGTTGGATATTGATTTCCAGAAAATATCATAGTAGCATCATTGAATTTCTGCAAACACTTGCATAATGCTTCCGCCATATCCCATTCCTCATCTGTCGAAGAACACTTCTCATATTTACCCTTATTCAAAAACAACAACCTTTCAAAAGCACTCTTGTAGTAAATAGCACGACTCAACATTTCATATGTAGAGTCCCACCTTGTAGGCACATCTAATAGAAGACCGAATTTATTGTCCAAGTCGCATTCTAGTGCACACTTTTGGAATTCCTCCCATTGCAATGGAGAATTCTTCACAATAACAATAGTAGCTCTAATATTCTGAACTGAAGATGCAATTGCTTTTAAGCCATCTTGAGCGACAAGGTTTAGTATGTGACATAAACATCTCACATGAAAAAAAGCACCATCACATATCAAGGGAGAACGCTTATTAAGCTCTACCACAACTTCTCTAACACATTTATCATTGGATGATGCATTGTCTAGAGTGAGAGCACATAACTTCTTCTCAATGTTCCAAGACATGACACCCTTGACAAATTCATTTGCTAGATTAGTTCCAGTATGGTTTCCTTTCACATAAATGAATTTAACAATTCTTTTCTGCATATGCCAATTATCATCTATCCAATGCACAATGATACACATATAACCTTTATTTTGATTAGATGTCCACATGTCCATAGTTGAGGAAAATCGACAAGAAAGAGATTTTAGTTGTTCATATAACTTCTTCTTTTTATCTTCAAACATGTCCAATATTTCTTTCCTGGTGGTTGTGCGACTCTTGAACGAAAAACCAGGACGCAGAGACTTGATGAAATCAACAAAGTACTCATGCTCAACCATAGCAAAGGGATATTCATGCATAATTAGTGCCAAATAGAACTTCTTCAGGCTAACTTCCGCATCATACCTGTAAATTTGAACTGAACTATTTTCTCCACCTTCATCATTCTTAAATTGCAGCTGTTGTTGTCCTTGCTTTATGGCATGCTTGAATCCCACATGATTCCACAATGCCTTTGTTCCCCTTGAGGTCTCAGCTCGAGCTTTGTGAAGACATTTATTGCATTTCGTCCAAACTTGTTTCTGCTTCCCACCATCTCTTGTCGAGACAGTCACCGAGTACTTAGTGTAGTACTCCCAAACCTTTGAGGTACACTTCTTCTGCTTCTTCACACCAAGTTCAATTTCTCCCGTGCAAGTCTCTTCATTTACTTCAACATGTCCTACACCTTCAATGGTTGCGGCTGTCTCACACGCCACCAATGCACTCGGTGGCGGTAGCGGTGGCGTTAGCGCCGAGTGGCCGCACTAAGCTAACTTTGTGGTGGCGCAATAGGATGCTCTGTGCTAGCACAAATGCTTGCACTTCCACTTGCGCAGATCATCTCAAATTCTCAATACTCTACAAATAGCAAAATCAAGATAGCAAAAACTTAGCAAGGACAAAGGCATATTCGTGAGGTCATAAGCGGGGTGATTCATAGATTATGCAATGAAGTGGATCAAAGAGAGTTGGCATTGATACATACATGTCTATTTGAAGAAATCAATAGTTGTATTAATGATGGTCGCTTGGAGCACTTTCTTTAAGTGCTTGATCGATTTTCTTACACTTGCTCTACAAAACAGCAAGCAGAGTGATCAGACAAGAAAATGAATGAATAAAATAGATATAACTGGACAAACAAAATTTTGCTAATTTTTTGGCATGGCATTCAACAAAACACATACGGGTAATTAACTTGCTCTTGATGGAAGAAGCTGATGAGCATTTTGGTTTTCATATTTAAATAAGAATCTACATGTTGAAGCCGGACTTACAATTCCACTAACACCTCCAATGAGTAATGGTCTTCGCCAAGTCTGTCAACCACAAGAACTCTCGCTCCGGTCATAATCGACTTGAGCTATAGTGAGAAACCACAACATTAGTAATAACTTCTTGTTTCTTCAATGGAAACGGGATATGTGTAAACAATGTCAAACAATAAGACCGATTTTCCTTTCGAAAATTAGTTTATATCGATCTTGTATCAAATCTTAGCAAGACATATATTGGTAGGGACTTCAATTAAAATGGTATGGATCCTTTGTTGTGTAATAGTATGATGAATTGTTGTCGACACATTCATAGAGGGCCGCATCTACGAATCAGCTTAAAGTGGGAAAATATCAACCCAGGATTATAATTTGAACTAATCTTATGCAAAAGTATTGGCAATACCTTTAGTAAGCCAAGAAGAATTGATACACGAGTAGCATCAGATGCTCCAGAGAATCCAGCACTCTGGGTGAAAACAATGATAGTTATGAATAATACTGGAAGGAAAGTGAAGAGAGCATGGTATTTGAAGGTCCTGTCAGTGCCAACTTGCCCTACAATATCGACAATGCTTAGCCTTGAACCCCTATACTGGGAAATAACACCTTATAACATGAAGGGGCTTCCATTTTTTATGGGGAGCTAACCGTACCACCACAACAGGACATACTTGAACTGAATAGTTTCATATTGCAAAGCGTGAGTACCTGAAGGATTGTCGCAGCATAATATAGCACACTAGGTTGACCAGTGACCTGACAAAAACATAGAGCAGGAGAAGAATAAATGCCACATAAAAATTATCCTGGTATCATGGAGTGAACGGATAGAACTATAGGAGCATACAGTCAAATAAAAGGCTTAAGAGACTACCTGCTGAAAGAACACCAAGCCACATCCAATTATCATTGCTTTGAGACATTTTCCTTGAAAGATCTCACTGAAGCCTATTTGCTTCTCTTGATCGACATATGACAATTCATCTAGAATCAATTTTTTGGCTGATAGAGACTTGTTGGTTTCTAAACTAACAATATACACTCTTAAACCTGAAACTTTTGCTAATTTCATAAATTTGCAGCAAACCTAGAGTTTGCATCCAGTAAACTTGAGCAGAAGTTAATTCATGAATCTAGAAAAGGCCTCAATGAATCCAAGGGAGAAGCCCATACCCAGCTAATGCCCTCCTGGTCCTGGAGCAGTGGAGCACAACGCTGGCGGGACTCTGTGGCCATGTGATGACAGAGGACGGCGGATGGCGCAGTGGGGAAGCGATGGAGCACTGCGGGCGGCAGCAGCAATGCCGGCGACAGAGGACGGCTGCAGCGGTGGGGCAGCCAGGGGGGAGGCGAGATGAGGAGGAGGGAGGCGGCAGGTGCGCGAGGAGGAGGGGCGGCTGCAGCGATGAGAGGAGGCGAGGGAGGTCGGAGGCGAGGCCAGCGGCCCGGGACGAGGAGGTCTTGGTGGGGGAAGACTAGACTGGATGAGGGTAATGAGATTAGGGTTGAGGTTGACCGGTGTGGAGGAGAGGAGGGACCACGGGAGGGCGGCGCAAGGCAGTGTGGTGAGTGTGGTCGGGAGCTCCTTTCTGTGAGACTGGACCGGTGAGAGAGAGAGAGAGAGAGTGAGAGAGAGTGAATGAGGATTGAGGTTGAGGTTGAGGATGAGGAGTTTTGGCCTTTTGGGCTGGATCTGGAGCCGCGGGCGTCGCCGCGTCGGCGGGACCGTGGGAGCACGAAAAAACCGGATAGCGGTCGGTAATATCCGATTTTAATGACGGACAGTTCCGAAAAATCGGATACCTGATTATTCGAATCCGTATCCGGTGAAAAATATCCGGATCCGAAAAAAACTCCGGATATCCGGAAAAAACACCCGAATTTTGTCCACATTTTTTCGATCGGTCAGTCGGTCAGAAATTATCCGCTCCGTTTGCACCCCTATTGACAGGTTGTGGAAGTGCCGGTTTAGACCGGTTGGGTTAGCCAGTTTATATGGGTTTGACGGTTTAGTTGGCGTGTCGCTGCACGTAGTACAGTGAGCAGTTGAATGACCACGCTTATCTTTAAGAGTGGCATAATTAACACTACTGATGGATGGCTGACTATTCTAATCTGTGTAATCAATCACTATACACCACGTGTTTATTCCCCACAACACATAAACAGAGTATAACATAGCAATTGATTTTTCATAAGCATGCTTAAAAAATGAAAAGCATTCGTATAGCAGCCTTACAGTAGTATTTAGAAGGGGGAATTCACTATTTGCCCTTCCTTTAGTTGTGTTTTTAGATTTTACCTTTTTTTCCCGACCTAATACATTTTTTGCCCCCTCTTTTGTCTATTTTTTCAGATTTTGCTCTCTTTGCATTATTTTATTCTTATATGCATGTTTTCCCGTTACATGTCATGCAAAATTACTCTCTTGCCCTCGGTCCCGTTCCCGCCGCACGCACAGCCCCGTTCTCCTCGCACCGAGGCGCCACCTTAACCACTAGCGTCCTCCTTCGAGCCCGCAGCCGCAGGCGCTCAGGACCCCTCCGCCGGTGAGGGAGAGGCCGGATCATCGATGCTCTAAGAGCTCATCACCAACTCAAACGCGAATGCTCATCAATCAGCATGCATACATGAACATTAATGAAACCGGATAAACAAAAGCAAGAACAGATAGCAATCCACCTCCATTTCCCTCGCTTGCATGAATCAAGCCCATCGAAATTAGAGAACCAATTAATCCCTAAGAACCAAAAAACAAAAGATGGAATCAGGACCAATCACGTTACAACCGAGAGAAATAATCCCCACAAGAACAACTTTCGGTCAAAGCAAAAACCAGAGAGGACCGGACCCCATGGAGCCGCCCTCAGCTGCTCGTTGGAGAAAGTGCGGTTGGCGTGGCCCTCGGCGTAGCGGTGGAATTGGCGTCGGCGTCAACGCGGCCGTAGAGGAAGCCTGCCCGCTTGACGGCAAAGGCGAGCGCCTCGACGACGTAGAGCTGGAAGGGTGACGTGGATCTGGCGCACGATGAGTTCGTCCATGGTCGTCTTCTTGCCGAAGGAGTCGGGGCGAGGTCAGGAGGCTCGGGCGGCCCAGATCCAGGCGGGGACGACGGTGGGAGCTCGGGAAAGAGGAGCGTCGAGCAGAAGACCATGGCGCGGGGATGGCAACTCCGGAGGCGAGGGAGATGCCGGATTCGGCTGTCCCAGACCAGATCCGGCCGCCCCAGGCCAGATCCGACGCCATGTCTGGCCGCCATGAAGCCTCCGCCCGTCGCGGAAGGAGAAGGATAGGAGAGAGAGTAGGAGGAGGAGGTGGCGGTGGCGGTGGAAGGAGATGAGATGAGGGAGAGTAGGAGGAGGAGGCGGCGGCGGTGCAGTTGCGGGAGGAGCAGGAGAGAATGGAAGATGAAGGAGAGGAGGGGGACCGTTTGGGTGGAGATGAAGGGGTCGGGGGTAAAAATGTCTTTTCGCGTGTTCAATGACGGGAAAACGGTCGGATAAGATTAAAATAATGCAAAGAGGGCAAATAATGAAGAAATAGACTAAAAGGGGGACAAAAAATATATTACATCAGAAAAGAGGGTATCTTCTGAAATCTCAACTAATGGAAAGGCAAAATATCAATTCCCCCTATTTAGAAGCGGAAGGTCACTCCCCTAAGTGCATGCCTAAGGAACCACATGTAAAACTAATATATCGCGTGATGCTCACACACATCAAAACAAAGTATGTCAGCGAGTAAAAAGGAAAAGGCATAACAGAGCGCTGAACTATCCATAAAGCAGTCCTTCTCTCGTAATCAGTGAAGCAAAGCAAGCATACAATTTGCTTCATATTCATGAATAAAGGAAACGTAATGACATTAAAAACATAATCCTACCCTCATAAATGAAGTGATCAACTTGTGCCATGCCTAACAACATTGCAATAGGGAATTGCTCAAGAGAAGTATCAATCTTTTCATTCACTGGTATGCCCTAAAGGAGTTTTTGACTCATTTAGCATCTTTTTTTAAACAAAATAGCAAATGTAGCCTCCTCCTCCGCCATCGAAATGACAACGTGGCAGGTTAGGCGACACGTGTCCCCTACCACACTCTCAGTCCGCTAAGACCACTTTTCCCAGTCCGCGGCAAGATGGCATGCACACGTAGGCACCGCGGGCAGGCATGCTCCTGTTGAGGACTAGGAGCGCAGCAGGTGGCTTGCTACGCACGGGGGATCGCAGAAGATAGCTACTGCGCACATGGATCACGAATGATGTCTGCTGCGGTGACATTGTTTGCAAATTCGTGTGAAAGGAGGCTACTTTTGCTATTACAATTCAAAAACATACCATTTTAGCCAAGGACTCTGCACTAAACTTGCATGTTTGGAAAATCCGCAGCACTTCTACTCTGGTAAAGTGATATTTTGATACTCATAAGGGCATCACCATCACCAGGATGGCTAAAACCCATTTCCTATTCTTCAGTACACAGAAATGATTGTGTAATATCTTCGACTGACACTTTCATCTACCTTACATACTGAGCTAGTCATCTTCATGCCATCTATCTTCGAATGACTGATTTATTAAATCAGAAAACTAAGTGCATAATGTTTAACAAAATAGTAGTTGAACTAAGCATAGATATTGAGCTAGCCATCTATTGTGCAGAAAAACAAGTAAACACTAGCCTATTTGTATGTCATCACAAATAAATGACATACTAGATGATTGTGGTGCAGACGACTTACTAAGGGCTTGTTTGGTTGGTGACTTGGATTTTATGTCTGAAAAAAGTGGTGTCTGGAGGTAGTCTAGAAAGTATATGATTTTTGCCTAGCTAGATAGATCTAAAGATGAATTGTTTGATTGGAAACCTATGTCTGAAATCGGTGAATAAAAAATAGATCATTGGATCAAAGCAATAAATAGTAGAGAGAGGAGCTACCTCCCAGGCACCACTCCCAAGCGCCATATTTGGACGCTTGAACTGCTAACTTATTTGGCCTGGGAGCCGACGCCGGTATTAATCCAAACAGCGAGAAGGCAGCCCTAGAAGCTCTCCCGGCCAAGCAGAAAGCCACCGAGAGCTATCCAAACAGCCCCTAATTGTTTGAAGTAAAAAAAGTACAGTCCGTGAGCTGCCATTTTTTTAGACGGTGAGCTACCGTCTTTGGGCCAAATGACATCTTTTACTTGTCTGTCCACGTGGTATACTGACTCAAAGTTGTTTTCCTAGATCAGACTTTCGAAGTTCCAATAAATAGCGTATGTTCGAGCAAGTTTCTCAGTACCTGTACAAACCGACACTATAGCGTGCCGAGTCGGTGCGTTGGGCGCTCCGACAAGCATTGTACCGTGATTTTTTTTTGCCGACTCCGTGCATTGAGCGCACGGATAAGCGACGATTCCTCACTGTAGGGACACAGACGAGGGCACGGTTTGTCCGGATTCGTCCAACCCGAGCTTATATTGGACGGTTTAGCAGTTAACCCGACCCGACGCCCATGCAAAACCAGCCTAAACGGGTTGCACGGTTCGGTGTGGGCGGGTTAGCCCGAATTGCTAAGATAGTCACATCTGTGATTTGTCAATAGGAATTTGGCGCTGCAGAACATGAGGTGAATCTGGAGGGGCTGAACAGTATTTGCAGCACCAAGCTGGCATGAACTCGCCCATGACTAGAAAAGGTCCCAAAGTAGAAAACATGTTAGGATTTTATTTTATTTTTTTTGCAATGAGAACGAAAATGATACAATACCCATTCGTGAAACATCTGACAGAATAATTCTGGATCGTCCATTTGTTTTTGCGACAGGGTCGCCAATAATTCCACGACACAACTACGAAGTCAGAACACATGAGAAGACGGCGACTCAGAAGGAAGGTATATGCATATACAACATCACATGGAAAAAGCAGCTAATGGTTGTATGGATGAATCGGCCTAGTAAATGGAAGATACTGGCCTCCCTGCCCGGGGAAGGGACCCTGCTGGTTGTTGTACATCGGAAACTGCGGCATTGGTTGCATTGAACCTTGTGTAAAAGGCTGGCTTCTATAACCTGGAGGCTGCATCATCCGAGGACCTGGAGGTAGCTGTTGCCCTCCATGGCCAGGGAACGACAATGCTTGTTGCCCAGGTGTGTGCGGACTCGGATGGCTTCCATTGCCGGGGTACTGCATAAACTGAGGTGAACCTGGAGGTAGCTGATGCTCTACATGGTTGGGCATCTGTTGACTTCCTTGGCCTGAATGTTGCACCATTTGAGCTTGAGTTGAGCCTGGGGAAAACTGTGGGGCTCCATACCCAGGGAACTGTGGATGAAAACCAGGGGGGCCTTGTAGGATTCCAGTATGCGAATGTGCCTCACTGGAAGGATGATAAGGTAGAGAAGCTGATGGTGCTCCAGGTGTCGCCAGAATAGGTGTAGTCCCTGGTGGTACTACTGCACCGGTGGCTGCAGAAGGAACACTGCTGTAAGGTGTTGCGCTAGCACCAGCATGAGGGGCCGGCTGAGGACCAAGAATGGAAGGTTGATTGCAGGCTGGAGCAATGTCCCCTCTGGTGTAATCTCTACCTCGCTCGTTGTTAATCTGAAAACAGATAATGCCATCAACCAATGCATATTTTAAACAATGAACTATTATTATTTGTAAAACATCACTAAAGGATCCAATACATATAATACAAGTGTTCAATACTGGCTCATTTCAGTCACGACGCTGCACCAATTATAACCAATTTGGATATATTGAGGAAGTCATAAATATTACCTTAACATTAAGATCGGTATGGCGTGAAAATGTGAGGTGAAGCTTGCAGTATCCACCTTCATAGATGCTGTGTCCTTCTAATGCTTCTTTTGCTGTAACTGCGGTTTGAATGTCTACAAGAAAAGCATAAAAGGTTTCAGAGACATGTAGTGCACTAAAAGCTTTTGAGTTTGTCTAAAAAAACTTTTCGAGTTTTGTATGGCTGCAAATTGACTTATACCTGGATACTGGATTAATGCCTGGAAACCAGAATTCTTCTCAAAAATAGCTATCTTTTGCACAAACCCAAAAGCAGAAAAGACCTGCCAATTACAGCAGACTAAAAGGTTGGTGCAAACTTTGTACATACGATGATTTCACATCATTGTTTAACATATTACCTCGTGAAGCCCATCTATTGTAACAACATACTGCATGTTCTCAACGGATGCAAGCAGAACATTGCTCTCTGCCTCCTGCTTCTTCCCATCCTGGGCATAACCCAACCACTGTATTAGCATAAGAACAAAAAGAAGCATATATGCACAAAGGTTGGAAGTGTTACCAGTCCAGATCCATCAATAGCAGAAGGCGCAACAGGAAGGTATGGGTTAGTGAAGTCCCTAAAGGAAACAGTAAACATAGATAAGTGGTGAATCTTTTCAAAGGGAAAAAGGGAGAAATATTGAAAAAAATAGTTTAATAGTTGCATGAAGCATGATTGCTCACGTTTTACAAAATGATCAAATTAATAAAGTAAAGATCACGAGACAGAAAACTGGTTTTGCCCATGTTCATAATGAAAGAAATTGATGGGTAAAATGCAACATAATTTGTCCATCAAGCAGCAAGGCTAACAAAAATAGTTCAGCTGATGAAGAGAGCAATTTTTACCTGCTCCTGTGACTCTGAAACTTGACATTTAGAACACTGTGTGCTGAATAGGTTATTCTTAAAGTGCAGGCCCCATCAAGTTCTGGAAGCAAATAGCTGCAATACAAGCACAAGTAATCATGCATCGGTCTCGCAAAAGAGTACAGCAGAAATATGGATTACTTGAGAACAATACCTAGGAATGCATCTACCGTCCAGAGCAGTTTTTGCAGTTGTTGCGGTCTCAGCATCAGAAAACTGTATCAATGCCTGCAAACCAGATAAACAAACACAACTTCAAATAAAATTAACCAGGACAAAGAAAATCATGCTACTGTTCACAGAAATATAAGAAAGCATGTGAGGCAGGAAGGGATGAACAGAAGACATGCTACTAAATGAGCAGAAGTAAAGCCATCACCTGATAACCAGATGCCTTCTCAAAGGTAGCAATCTTGTGAACATATCCAAAAGCCGAAAATACCTGGGCACATGAACTTTGGTTGTCAATACAACAAGTAAAATAGTTTAGAAAATCAAATGCGTGCATTTAGATAATTCGAAAGTAAAATGAGCTTAAACGGGAAGTGAGCAGAAGAAGGCTGACTAATATCTGAGCGCAAAGCACCATTGGGTCTTAATTACAAAACATGAAGAAACGCAGAGAAGCATACAAGATAGATATACCTCACTAATAAATAACAACAGTACTCACAGAGAAGAGTTTGAGGCAAGTTTTGAGTTTTTACTAGCAGATTATTGCATCAATTAGAAGCCTTTTAGCCTGCTAACAATACGGACAATGGAAATCAACTTATCATCTCTCTTCAAACACAGTTATGATGATAGAAGCTTTTACCATGTTACTGACTGCACAGTCAACACTTGGCATTTTCTAGCATTCTTGTGCTACCCAGAAAAGGGAACTATGTTCAGGTCACCAAGCTTCTAAACCCCAAAACACAAACTTTTAGCTATATCCTCGCAGCGACAACTGAGTAAACTGTTCAAACATTCTTTATGAACTGCTCATCCATACATATCACCCTTGAAGCTCACTTTAACAGCGTATGGTACAAGTGTCAATCAATTAAGACTACAGAGCATAATGATTGCAAGCAGTATTCTTGCAAGCCAAACAGATCTGCCCAAAGCGTTTGATAAAGTATATGGGGATGGGATTTCAAAAACATAACAAATAGTATGCTGAATGGACTTCAGTTGCTGCAATTTTTTTACCCTTATTGATATATATTGCCATATAAAGTAGTATGCCAATATGAACAGCTAACTGTTACAATTATTTACCATAATATATATTTTTGGGGCTATATTCGATGATTCCAGTGTTGTAGTCTTGAATTGTTCTGCAACATGTTTTTTGTGTGCAAAAACTAACATTCTTTGGGGGATGTGAATTAAGTGTGCACGCTTAGTAGTTTTGGCAAAAAAAAAGTTCTATATGATTTCTACAGGACCACTTGACATTCAATGGATCTTCTCCATATCAATGCAAAATCTATTAAGCCATTTCATAAAATGCTTCCTTTTTACCCATAGTTTTGGCAAAAAATCATTAAATTTAAAGGTCATTGTTCTGGTCAGCAGCTTGCAGATCTGTGGTAGAATTGTACAGACTAATCAGTTCTTATTTACAAGCTGGTTGTCATGGGCGTCCCTAGGGCAGGCTGTTAGATTACTTAGGCGTCAAGTATGGTATTAGTTAATGATAGGATAGGATCT
This sequence comes from Phyllostachys edulis, assembly GCA_036346405.1. Taxonomy (NCBI): domain Eukaryota; kingdom Viridiplantae; phylum Streptophyta; class Magnoliopsida; order Poales; family Poaceae; genus Phyllostachys; species Phyllostachys edulis. The sequence goes on along the minus strand of CM070546.1, from coordinate 59,099,252 downwards.
TATATAGTTGGAATGTTATCTTAATTAGTTGGAAGGATTAGATTGAGTTGTTTGGGGCACAACCTCTATACAAGGGGAACCGATGCTACCAGTATCAACCAACTAAGAAATATATCAAAGAGTCATTAGACTACCCCTATCTCCCTAACCCATCGTCGGCATGGTCGTGCTGCTTGGGTTCAGGGCCATCTAATCGTGCATGCGACACTGGCATAAAAGGGATATGGACATCAATGTTTTTGGGAGGATAACAATTTACACATCAAACCTGTTTCGTGTAACAATTCAGCGCAACTAGCCGTGACAAAAATCCAGCAAGCCTATTTTGTCTAATCTAGCGAAAAAGAACACACAAAGTTAACTGTTTGTAAATTTATAACGGGAAACCATTATTCCAGAATCTTCATCTTGTTCTGGATGCTTTCTGGAGATGCTTGTAACAAATCTAAACCTCACTTTTTTATTCCATTTCCATTACACACGAACTAAAGTCATGAAGAGAGAGAGGGAGAGGGAGAGAGACTGGGAGAGAGAGAGAGGGAGGGAGAGAGAATGTTACATATCCTAAGGGGATAGTTGGAGGAAAGGGAGATAGGGGGGGGGGGGCAGGCAGCGATGATTAAGGGAGAGGAAACAAACACACACATGTGTTCCTGATGCAGTAGCCTGCCATGATACTCCGTGACAACAGCCTGCTAATCCATTTAGACCGTGCGAAAAAAATGGGCTACAAGTTACTAAGACATTCCTGGGAAATCAAAATATTCCTGCAGACAACATCAGCTGAACTAAAACAAACAAAAATCCTGCCGCAACTCTTAACTTCCTTACCAAGTGTAGAACATCAATGCTCACAGCATCCGGCAGAACACCCTCCATCGTTACCAGCAAAACATTGCCAGCAGATTCCCCTGTACTCTTGCTGTTCACAATCTCCTGTCTATTGGAGTACTGAAGGTACACATTTTTCCCTCTTACCTGTGCTGGCTCTGCCGATGATGCATAAAATGATATCATAGCAATTGCCTGATTTTGGTCAGCCTGCAACACAGCAACAAGTAGAAATTGTGTCCATTTAGTCTTTTTAGAACAAGCGCCATCATATTATGGGTCCATACATCTACTTTTGTATCACATAATGTTATCCTTACTTCTCAAAGGAAATTATCCACACAATTTCCATCCACCCTCATTTAATTGCAAAAAAACATTTCCATAACAAAGGGTTTTTCTTGTGCCAATACATCTTAATTATGGTTAATTTTGGTCATTTTACCACACATCGTAATTCTGGTGCCAGAATCTAGAATGACTTATAATTCCCTAATAAAAAACAAAGTATGCACATCAATCACTAGCTTCAGAGAAAAGTCAATTGAATTCTTCGACTTCCAGAAGAACAAACGCCATTGATGCATCTCTAACAATGCATGAATGGGGTAGCCAAGTGGGGGTTGATTGTAACTTCAGTCACATGCCCACCTTGTCGATTTAAATGACATGAGCGGGTCAAAAGAGCATCCACATCCTACTCCTAGAGCATCAATTTACTTATGATTTGGGGAGCTGAGCAGCTAAACTAATGCCAGCTCCAAATTCGACTGGCTAATTCTGTAATTATTTGCTCATCGTTCTTGCAATCCATAGATAGAGGGAAACAACTGGTACTCACAAATTCGATGAAAGCCTGGTTCCGGTTCGCGCCGACGTTGCACTTGGTGTTGACGACCTTGCCGAAGGGGCTCCCCAGCTCGACCAGCTCTTCGTCGGTGCAGTCCCACGGCAGGTTCCTCAGGTGTATCACCTTGGACGGCGGCTGCGTGTACCGGAACTGCGTCTGCCCGCCGGAAGCCATCCCTCCACTCTCCCCAAAAGCTCCTTCTCCTTCTCAATCTTAATCTCACTTACGCCGCACCTATCACGTTCACAATTCGGTAAAGACGGAGGAACTCACAGTAAATAATACACTCGCAACCATGCCGTACCGAACTAGAGGAACCTGACCTTACGAGCCGCGAACGGCGGCGGCGGTTCTGGTCTGCGACGGGGAGAGGCGAGGGGCAGGAGTGGAGGAAGACGATTTGGATTCTCAATTCTGGAGCGTGCGGGTTTGCGTATCGGTAGGGTCAAATCGTAAGGCTTAGAGCCGCCTAGGGTTTCGTGTCGGGCTCTTAACAGATGGGCTCTCCTGGGTGGGTTGGTGGGATTGGGGCATTGGCCCATGGAGAGATGCAATCCCGAGGCAATAATCCAACGGCGCAAACCGCATCGCGAGAGAAACCACTCCCACTCCGCCTCGTCGCTGACTCGCTTCGTCGGTCTTGCCCCCACCGCCACCGCCGGAGAAATGCCACCCCGGAGGCGGGATCGCCGGAGGCCACGCGACCCGTCGCCGTCGCCCTCATCCTCCCGCCCGAGCCCTCCACCCGCTTCGTCTTCCTCCTCGAGCGCCCGCCTCATCCTCGCCCTCCTCGCGCCTCCCCTGCTCCTCCTCGTCCTCGCCGCGCTTCACTTCACCGGCCGCCTCCCCCGACCCCCTCCCCACCCCCAGCCGCCGAGGACGACCCCCCTCTCCGTGTACGACCGCGGCATCGTCAAGCGCGACGTCTCCGCCCACGAGATTCTCGCCGTAAGGACCTCCTCTCGCTCGATCCGATGGTTCCAGCTTTGTGACTTCTCGTGCTAGAGTTCGTCGCCACTGATGCGATGCTTTTGTTTTTTTTTGGGGACTGCCTGGTGATCATGCGCCGCTGCAGGAGCACGCTACGGTTTCCGAGAACCGGTCGCGCCGCCACTTCCCCAACCCCGTCCTCGCCTATGTGACCCCCTGGTGCGCCATTTCTGTGATTCGGTACCATTACACCCACAAATTGTGATGGTTTAATAGGAAGCTGTTTCAAAGGTGGCGCATGAATAAGTAAATCGTTATGCCTCTATAACCCATGTTAATAGTGAGTTGTTTTTCTGGCTATAGACTAGTGTGTGAATTTTATTGGCTACAGCAGTAGAACCAAAGCTTCTGAAATTCTTTGGAGAGCTCAAACTATGTTATGCAGACAGTAGGAAATTGGATCCGATAGGGTGTTGGCATGTATGGATATGTACTTTGTCTGCTGTCATCTTTTGTTTAGTGACTAGTCGAAGGTCCACACCATGTTGCAAGTTACAGTACAAAAAACATTCCATTTTTTAAAAATAGTTCCAAAGCGAATGTCCTTAGCTCAAAGAAACAGCATATTTGTTTGCAGATTTGCAGCAACCTAATTACTTTGTAGAGTTAATTCCTAGTGTGAAAATGGAGATAATGGTAGGTTGCTATCAGATCTTAAAGGGGAAAAAAGCTGAGGCGATGTGTTATCCATTGTGTGAAGGGTAGGACTTCAAAACTTATTCTTTTATAAGGAGTATAGATCTTGTAACACCCCAGCCCAACACTGAGCCTGGAATGCCACTAAACTACCCTAACTATTTAATTTACATCAACTTACAATAAAATTACAGCAAGCATATCATTAGCAAAACCGTCCACGGGTCACAATAAAATATGAATAAAAATTGGACAATCATAGGTAATTAAACTAGAAGCATAGCAAGATATTAAATCCAAAATTTTTGCGCCTAACCAATCGAATAAACTCAATGGAATGAATAAACAAACCCTAACCAATCATCTATGATTAATCAATAACCTTCATGTCCTAAAAGATAATCCATCTTAATGAAGTAAAAGGTTCTCATGACAAATGAATCAAATTTGAGAGTATGTTTTTATTCCACGTGCGCTAATCCCTCCCAAGCGAATCGCCATCAACGGTCACCTAAAAGCAACAGTAAAGTAAGGGTGAGTCCACGACTCAGCAAAACATCAATAGACAATGATCAATGTTAAATCAACAATAATCAATAACATCATTATCATCACTTGTTCTCTTATCTTTATTTTCATGCAATTTCTCTTCTCTTTATTCTTACACAAAATCATCAAACATTTTCTTTTCAATGCATCTCTATGCTACATGTCCACATGCACTTCTTTCGCGTATACCGGTATAGCATAAGTGAACACTCGCGATAATGTTCACTCTCAAGCCTGTCCTCCTCAAGGATCGGGGACCCTCTCCACTCCCGTGGAGTTGTGATCAACATGATCACTTTCTCATATACAATGATGCTTATGAATGCATATTTATTTGTAGTTTCATCAATATCATCATCGATCATCTTTCTCATATCCAACAATACGAAATAATTCATAACCATTCAATTTGCTTGCAATTAAAATAAAACATAAGTACAAACAGTAATGGTAATGAGTGATAAAGAAATACAGTGATCAACCTTTGATCACTGTCTATCATGCACTTGCCTTTTCTAGGAGCGAGAAGCAGATTGATTAGAGGTTCACCAAAAACCCGATGCCACTCCTCCTACAGTAAACACCAACCCTCAAAACAAACTACAGTGGTAAAATAACAACAATTAACGACATCACTCCTACACGTTTTCCCCATTCGCAACACTCTCTCTTTACCGGTCAGCCACCCCTAGCTGTCCCGGCACTAAAACAGCAACGGTTTCCGAACATCAGTCTTCCTAAAATCATATCTTCTATTCTACTCAACTGAAATTCATGTTCTTGGACTTTCTAGAATCCTTGGACAGTTATCTACATTTTTTATGTAGAGCAAAAATCCTAATCAGTCCATTTACTATTTTTAATTTACAGTTTACCAAGATGCTACCAAAAGACGACAACTCTCTAGACAGCAAGCTTACAAAATTCATAACTCGAAAATTAATCATCCGATTGATGTGATTAAATATTCTACGGAAAGCTAACAGAATTCTCTACAAATATCTAGTAGATGACATTTTCCTATTATGCCTCTACGGTACCCGAAATAATAGTACAACAGTACAATAGGCTAAAACAATCTACTAATCGATCCACCTGACAAACACGTGCTACCTCTATCTCTAATCTGAATTCTAACCGCTAATTAAATTAAGAAAACAAAGAGGGAATAACTAGATCGTTACCTACATGGTGAAAACCCAGATCTTCCTCCTAATTTTCCTCTTCCCTTTTTCTTTCCTGACTCCTTCTTTTCTTCTCTACTGTTCAAAGCATCATGCACACATACAATGCAAGTTGCAAGACTAGTTAACTACTAGTGCTAGCAAATGCATGCATGCAGGGGCATCACGCGAGGCAAAAACAGCGCGGGCGCACATTCATGCGCACAGGAGCTGGCCGCACGTGGTGATGGCGACGCGCTGGCGACCGAACGGCAACCGGCGCCGGCGATCAGGCAAACACACGCGCGGCAACAATTGGCCGAGCGGCAACTCCCATGCGCCCACGCAGCAGTGATCGGACCACCCAGCAACACGCACGCGCGGGCAAGCGACACGTTGACCGAGCAGTAGCCCGTGGGCGGTCACGCGTGGGCCAACAGCAGCCTCCCGGGCATCCACACGTCGGCCGAACGGCGGCACCCGGCGTCCACGCGCTGCGACGGGTTGGTTGCTCTGGCAGCGGCGCACGGAAACTAGGTTTTCTCTTGGTTATTTTGATCCCCTAATTCCCACGTCCCCTCTTTAAACCGGCAGAACCAACTCCTCCCGTAGGACTCGTTTCAGATAAACAACTCCCCTCTAGAAAACCAAAGCACCCCGTTTTCACGTATCCTCTTTGGTTTAATTACGCATTGGTCCTTAATAGGGTTATTTTTGGAATATTACAGATCTAGATCAAGATATGGATATAGATGAAACAATTGGGATGGATAATTGGATTTAACACATACTGCCTTTTGGTTGCCGTAAAGCTCAATTTACCAAATTTTTTGTTCTACATCATTTTTCATGTATATGCATATTGTGCAATGAACCACCGTGCTGGGTGCAATATGAAAGGGAGTTTGTGATGCAGGAACTCTAAAGGTTATGACATGGCAAAGTTGTTCAGCACAAAGCTTACTCATGTATCACCAGTGTGGTACGATTTGAAGAGGTCTGTGGCTTCCTTCCCAGAATGCAATTTCCATGTATCCTGTTTCCTCAAGTTGTTTCTATAATGTGTACTTTGTCCAGTGATGGGAATAAGCTAGTCCTGGAAGGACAGCACAATTATGATGCCGGATGGGTCTCTGAACTTCAAAGTAAAGGGTCTCTGGTATACCATCTATCTGTTTTCCTTTCTATGGACTTCAATATGTATTATGTTGGCAAGGACACATAAGTCATAACGGTTATGATGTATGGTCTTTAGAAAATTTATTCTTTCCAGGCTGTGCATAAGTGTGTATAAGTATAAAAGATAGATTAACAACATTTTCTTATTTTGTACTTAGTACTTATGAGAGAAAAGACTCCAGTATGATTTTTTTTGGTATTTTTCTTATGCTTGTTCTTCAGGTTGTGCCAAGAGTTGTCCTAGAAGCATTCCCTGGTGTTGTACTATTGAAAAAGAAGCCAAGGGAAAAAGCCATTGATCTAATAGTGACTGAATGCAGGTAAGAACCTGTATTATTTCATTTCCAGTCTTCCAGATATAGGTATTCTTATGATTGTGTTTGACATCTGGCTGTCAGTGAATAGGGATAAGGGGTATGATGGTGTTGTGCTGGAATCCTGGTCAAGATGGGCTGTTTATGGTGTGCTAGATAATCCAGAGCTACGTCACATGGTACTTCATTTACCATACATCAGTAATCTCTAGTATTATTCTAATAAAGAACTTTGCATGACCATGACCGGATTAGTATGCATTAGATGTCAGTTATTTGCATTTGCAGAGTCTTGTCATTTATATGGTTTGCATTCTTTATCATTATTAAATTACTTTATGAAGTAAAGGAATTGAACAAGATCAATCTCTAATACTTGAACTTCTATGATTATAAATTCTACCACGTTTTCTTTGTTGATTTAGCAGTTGTATCATTGTTGATTGGCATTGGACAATTGGTCTCCTCTTGTTTTTGTCTCATGCTCCACTTTTCATGCCTTAGTTCCCAAACTTCCCATGCTAGAAGCTAGAATGACATGATTTAGTAAATGAGGGAGTACCAATTTGTTGAGACATACCTGACAGATCTGGACAGACATTATTCAATATCTTTTTGCATGACATTATTTGACATGGACAGAAACAAAGATTAAAACAACCCAAACATAATTTGAGCTGCAGCTCTTTTGGTGAGCATGCTGATTTGACTACATTGAGTTCCGTACAATACTCCCCCACGAACAGAGGCAACGTTTTTGTGCTATGATCAGCTGTATGAAGGAAAAAGATGGTGAAAACGACTAAACCATTCAAATGATCATGGCTTTGAGATTACAACTGTTTTGGGTTATCAGTTAGGACTTACGACTTATGACACATTTTCCCATGAATACTCCTCATAGCAAACTAATGGTTTGGGCTCGTTTGGAACGCAGGAACTTCAGGAATTTCACAGAAAACAGTTCAATTCCCGCAAGAATTGGGAAAATTCCCGCGTTCCAAATGGGACCTTCTGGCGCATTAAATCCTTAAGGGGGCGTTTGGATGTGGGGGACTGCTTTGGGAATTTTTAGGATTTTGATCCAAATCCCCCCTATCCAAACAGGCCAAGGAGACTGTAAGCCCCTAAACCCTTTACTTCCCTACTTGGAACTTGAAGTTAGCTAGGCATGCATTATCCCCCAGCATCCATCTTTGGGAATCAAGGTCAGCCCTTTGGGTTGATGAACAAGGCAATTCGACTTAAACAAAAAAGCATAACCATTCTGCCTGGGAATATGATCATAAGTATTGTGTCAAGGGAATACTGCAGCTAGTATAGATCAGAGCAAACCTTTGATTACTTTATGCCCAACGTTATATAATTTCGGGCTAAAGAATAAAAAGACCACAAGGGGGGTGTGAAGGCGGTGGTGGTGGCTGCTTACTGTGATCATCTTTACTATTATAAAAAAAGGACTTGGTGGTGGTGGTAGTGAGTATGCCATCTACCTTCCCTCCTCATGAGTTGGTGGGATCTTTTGTGGAAAGATATGTGCATATATGCATATGTTACTATAAGGATCTTCTGTGTACAATTATATCATCTACGTATTTGGTTTGTGATAAGACTGTTTGTGACTTGTTGATAGGATGCGAATTATGTATGCATTTTTTAGATGCAAGGATAATTACCTTATGCATATTGATTTTTCAAGTTTAAAACATATATATGTTTATTTGAGATCTGTTGTAACGCACGGGCACTCGACTAGTTCGTATAGTATCTTGAAAGCTAGCTTTTTAGGGGGATACCTCATAAGTCATAATATTTTGCTGCATGCCACAGGCACTTCAATTTGTTAAGCAGCTGGGGGAGGCTTTGCATTTGATCAGTTCAAAATCAAGTACCAGGCACCACTTGGAACTAATTTATGTTATCCCAGCTCCACGAATGCAAGGGCTCAACAATCAAGACTTTGGACCAGAAGATCTTCTGCAGTTGGCTAACTCAGCAGATGGTTTTTCACTTATGACATACGACTTCTCAGGGCCACAAAACCCTGGCCCCAGTGCACCTATGAAGTGGATACATTATTCTTTAACAACACTTCTTGCAGCCAAGGGTTCTGCTTCCCATGGCCATTCTCACATGATATTCCTTGGAATTAATTTTTATGGGAACGATTTTCTACTTTCTAAAGGTACATATACCTCATCTTTTCACACCCTCACTATTTTTTTTGACGTCCGGGATTTTCCCCTATCCGGTCCACATTATAGAAGAAGAAGCACCCTATCTTACGAGACGACTACGGGAGCCAGCGTTCGAACTGTGGCGGGCTGAGAGTCTATAGCTCTCCTCTGCCAGCTGAGCCCCAACTCAGTCCTCAAACACCCCACACACCCACACACCCACACACGCACCTCGGGTGAGACACCCACTGCGGAGCCTGGGGCTCGAGCAGGGGTGGGCTGGGTGAACAGCGCCAACCACAGCCAGCCGAGCAAGGCTCGCTCCTCCACACCCTCACTATTGAAAATTTGAAATGTACAAAGAACCTTTCTACATGGCCATGTGAAACAGAAAGTTCACCCGTGTTTCTTTTGTGTCCTATTTGCTTGAAATTTCATTTGACTGACACATTATGACATTGTACTTTGTAAAATTCAATAGGCTCGCCATTTACCATGGGTAGTACGGTAGCACATGGCACATCTTCTAATTTCTCAATCTATTATGATGCTTGCTTGGCGTTTATCTTCGACCTGAATTTGAGAAAAATATATTTCTTATTAATGTTTGTATACAGGTGGTGGTGGTGGTGCTATCACCGGAAGAGATTTCATTCATTTACTCAAGAAGTACAAGCCATCTTTGCAGTGGGATGAGAAAAGTTCAGAGCATTTTTTCATCTATTCAGATGAAGGTGTGAGACATGCTGTATTTTACCCGACTCTGATGTCTCTTTCTGTACGTTTGGACGAAGCACAAGATTGGGGAACAGGGCTTTCAATTTGGGAAATTGGACAAGGTTTGGACTACTTTTTTGATGTTCTCTAGGAATATCTCATTTATGCCTCTGTTATTTTTGGATCAATGTCAATTAAACAACTACTGCTGTGAACTGCTACGAAGACACTGTATTATTTTTATTTTAGCATTGAAACTATTATCTATTTATCTGATAACGGATCACATCCTTTGTGGGAAATTTTGCCATACATCAGTTTTCCATTCGGTGAACATAGGAGTGTAGTTATAAACTAAGTTCATTTTTTACAACATACTATACATCTGCCTACCACTGATGGGCATTTCATTGTGTTTCCTGTGCATTTTTTTAGCTTTGCTGCTGCACAATGGCTGACTTTACTAACTGCATTTGGTAGTACCAAATCCACTTCATTCCTTAAGTTAGTTTGATGATGTTATCTAGGTTTGTTATTGATATGCTTGAATATGTAATTTGACAGTGGAGTCTCACACCCAAGGATCAAAGAACCGTTACCGGGCAAATTCCTGTTTGGAGCCCGATAACAATTACCGGCTAGTAACCGGAAATCCCAGTGAAAAACCGGAGAAAATTCGCAAACCAAATTTTGAACCATGGTTTCTGCAAACCGGTAACCGGAAAAAATTTTCCGGTTGAAAAAACCGGACAACAGAGAAAATGGGTAATTTGCAATTGGAAAGTGTTTAATGAAGTAACAATCCTCCAAGAGTTTAATAAAGTAGCAATTGGAAAAAAACAGATAAAACCTTACTAGTTTCACTCTCTAGGACAGCCCTCTCCTCCAAGTATTCAGCAGCATCTAAAATAATAAAACCATAAGTTAATGGTAATGAATAATAACTTGACTAGCATACTAAAAGCTATAATGGTGTAGCAATTCATACCAATACATTGTCGAGAAACACGAAGGTTGTGCAATGTACTCAGTGTTATTAAAGAGTATAAGTCCTTCATATTGAGCTAGGTAGGCTTTGTATTGATCCCAAGTGTATGTTTCATGGGTATGTTGTACCCAATGATTATAAACTTGTTGGTAATATTCGGGTTCCACCCACTGATAAACCATTCTTGAATTGTTGTTGAAGGGTGCAAGACTCTAATGGTGAGTAGGATAAAAAGAAATGTCTGACGAATGAGAATCATCACCAGAAGGTAATAGGTTGGCATCTCGACGTCCATAAATCCGAATAGACCTTGAGCTAGCATGGGATTCATAGGAAGAAGAGTCATGTGGCCGAGAATGATCTTGTTTGCGACTCTTACCCCTCATGTAGGTCTTATGAATTGTTCTTGAAGCATGACAACTATGGTCTTCATCCTGGGTAGCATGCGTAAAATTTTTCTCGTAGGTGAATTCCAATGGTTGGTTTTGTACTGCATCATGAGTTGTCCCACCATCAGCACCATCATCGGACGACGAAGAGCTACTGTCACCAGACTCTTGGTACCGCACTTCATCATATGGTGGACTTTCTGTTTCTTCATCGCTTACCACAATGTCCTCTGAATGTTCTTTTTCTTCTTCTTATCAGCCTCTCGTTTCCTTGTTTGTGTAAGAGAGGCAAAGTCTGCAGCTAATTTTGCAATCTGTTGGCTACAATATTTCATTTTTCCAAGATGACTCTTGCCAATAGTTGTCTTTGTCCATTGCTTGGTGGATCATCTAGTGTTTTTTTCAGTTCCTTCTCAAGGATGACATCAACTACAATCTTGGATGGAATGGGGGACTCACCTTCCTCGTCTAGTAGGGGCTTCGATTGTATCATGGAGCTATCAAGCCACTCATGGATTGGGTTCTCCCTGTCGTACATAGTGGTATTAATTAGATCGCCAAAAGGACCTACATCCTTATCTTCATTCCTAGTCTCATGCTCTTGCAATCGCAGCCTTAGATTGTAGTGGACATATGCGAGTTTATGTAGTTTCTTGTACTCAAGACGGTTCCTTAGTTGTGTATGCACCAAAGCAAATGTACTCCAATTACGTTCACGTCCACTAGAGGAAACACATTGTGAGACAATCCGCAAGGCATATTTTTGCAGTATTGGTGTCTCCGCTCCAAACGTCATCTACCATGTAGCTACAAGTAACATGAAAATTATATTAAACTCATAGTGAAGATTGATTTACTATGTATATATAAGTTGATAACAACATACCTACAGTATGACGAGATGCACTAATGTAAGCCTCATTTGAAAGAAATAGGCCTCGTTGATTACGATATAATTCTAGCTCGCCTAGAGCCTACACTGCCTCCTCGGGTGTATCGGCTATTCTTTGAATTTCCATTGTCAGGGAAACGACGAAGGCTGGATTCTTCCCCAAACCATATAGGTTGTGGCTCTGCGAGTTTAGCACCACTGCTGTCCAAACATACTTTAAATGTTAGAAAAAATACAACAAATACAATTTATATGTTAGGGTTTAGGAAACTATCTACTTGCTTGCAATCACATAGGTGTGGTTCTTGATCATTACAATTCTTTTATTAACTACCTCCATAACACGATCATAGGTAGCCTCATCTTTTGTCAATGCGTCTTCAAGTTGTCGCTGGAGTTCATATGTTTTTCCAATCATTCATGCCACAGTTGCGGGTTTCTGCTGGTCTACAAATCTTAGTAGTCGATAAATCGGTTCTACCACTTTAATAACCCAATGCATACAGGTCCACCATTGTCTACATATGAGACATGAATACATGTATTCTCCTTCTTTGGTCATGCACAAAGGGTTGGAGCTCCACACATCTGACGCCATCCACTTCATAAATTTGTCTTTACTATCTCAAAAACTTTTCAAGAAAACAAATGTCGTTCCAAACCTTGTGACGTTTGGATGAACTATCTCTCCTCCAATTTGTTCTCGCATTTCATTATGGAGACGACCGTGGTTGTATAGGAACTGACAAATCCTCTTGGCCGCCTTGACAACTCCAACAACCTCCTCGAACTAACCAATATCCTTCAACATGAGGTTGACGGTATGCGCTGCACACGGCTGGCTGGCAGACTAAAGTTGGATACTCTTCAATTACCAGTTGACATGCTTTCCTATAGTTTGCACCATTGTCAGTCACAATCTGCATAATATGTCGAACTCTAACTTCTTCCACAACTTTACGGATCTCACGATACAAAAAGTCAGCATTTTGTATGTCACCAGTTTGCATTCACAGACTTATGGAAAAACATTCTTCCATTGCAGTACAACATGAAGTTAATGATACTCATTTGTGTAGATCTTGTCCATAAATCACACATGATGGAGACTCCATATATACCCCAGTCCTCTTTGAACTGTTGTACATACTCCTTTATGTCTTGCTCATTAGCATCAAGATATGACCCATCAATTTCATGGGCTCTGGGGGCCGGAACGCCTTTACCAAGTTCTTGTGTGTCTTTGATGGCAGCACGAAAATAAGGACACTTTGCCTTTTTCCCAGCAATGTCATTACTATGGAACCACTTAGACCAAATTTTCCCAAGTTTTGACTTTGCTCTCCCTTAAGTGTTGTATCAATGTGGGGTTAGAGTGGTGCCCGACTACGCAAAATATCATAATCAACTCTCATGGACTGTGACCTACCAAACATCCTGCCACTTCCACTGTCACCACCATGTTCAAACTGCGCACCCCTGGTGTTTGCCCTTTGTTGGAGCTGGTGTACCTCCAACGACTCTCGGCGAGCCCATTCCATCTGCATTTCCTCGTCATCATCGAAGACATCTTAAGATGATGAACCACGAGCTACAGGCTCTCTTGCAGTTTGCTCCATTCGCAGTCGTTCATCTTTAATAGATTTCTTTCTTGCCTTCGCTTCTTTAAGACTTGCCAGTATGAGCCTTCGGACTTCTGTCGGAACCCCACTGCAAGCAATAACATCCTCGTGTTTCCCAACAAGATGTTCTTTTAGACGAGTGACACCTCCACCTGATTTCGTAAGATTACAATATCTGCACTTTCAACCAGCATCTCCTAGTCTCTCTGTTCTTCCAAACATTGATATATTTAGGAGCCATTACCTACAATAATCCATACCACAATGTGTTCGATATGGCTATCATGGCCCTGTGAGCTGAATCACAAATGAACCTCTTAATAATAAAGCTACTTATGTACCTAGGGAGTCTATCACTAGTCCTGGCTATATCCGAATATAGAAATGCCAACATGGACTAAATACAATAATGGGCAGGTAATCAATAGGTTATTCCTAATATCAAACTCCATTTAGTATGCCCTCATACCAGCATTGGTACATGATTCCTAATATAAAAATGAATCCTACCAAGTGCTAATTGCTTATACATCAACAATTGACACAATAGATATCCTTACTTCCTACTGCTACATCTGCTCATAGTTGGAAATATGGAGAGAAACTCACCGGCGTCTACTGCTGCAAATCTTCTCCTTTCTTGCTTCCGGTGATGCTTCCTGCTGCTGCCTCCTTCCTACTGCTGGCTGCTGTTGCTGCTTGGCAAGCCGAGGTAAGGAAGGGAGGCAAGAGGGGGGAGAGCAAGAGGGAGGCAGGAGAGCAAGCTGGCTGCTCTAAGTGCTGGTAGAGGGGGAAGAGCAAGAGGGGCAGTCCATGTGCTGTTGTGCAAGCATTCAAGGATAGTCCATATACTGTCAAACAAAGCAATTGTGCAAGGCTGCAAGCATCCAGTGCTATTAAAGCATAAAAAACAACCAAATGAAAGATAACAAGTGGAAAAAAACATGTTTCAATACATAATCTAGCACAAAAAGGTCTAAACCAACATAAGAATGGCATTATGCAGTCAAAAATTCAAATTTAAGTTTGAAAGTTTTCGGTCGGTATTTTTTCTCCTAGGACCGACCGGCAAATCCGGTTACCAACGGTTACCGCCGGTAACTGGCCGGTTTTTTTTTCCTAGTCACACCCTAGCTTGCACGGACACGGACATGCGTGACGGACATGACACGTATCAGACATGGGATTCGCCATTTTCTAAATAATGGCGACACGGGGACACGGTTGTGTGTGTGTGTATAATAATAATAATAATATTTGCATATCTACTGACAAACATATGTCTTTGCCCTTTTTTTCTATAAGACTTGACTTTCAAATTCTATCTAGAAGTAATGAAAACTTTTTGCATACCTTCAGAAGAGCCTTCCCGGTGCCCATCATAAAACCAGCATCAGTGTTTCCAATTCCAGTTGCAAATTGACCAAAGGCTCCAGCATTGCATGTATGAGAATCAGTACTAATGAGAACCTATACAACAATTGGATTACGTTAATCCTGTATCGTAATCCTGTACTTAGTAGTTAGTATAGTAAGTAAAGTACCTCGCCTGGTCGGCAGTGGCCTTCTTGGGCAAGCGCAATGTGGCAAACACCTTTGTAATCTGGATTTGCCTACAAATAACTCAAAACATGTAAACTTTTTTAAACAAAAACCTTCTTTTTTTTCTTCAAAAGGAACATAAAACAGGTCTGATATGAAACAAACAAGCTATCAATTGAATGAATCGATAAGGAAATGCATAGGCATACTCTGAAATCGCTCAGGTCCTTATGTCGTAGAAGTACTTGATCTTCTACTCCATACAGAAGTCTCTCAGGATATCAACATTCTGATTTGCTCGTTCGTCACTGGTGAAGATGTAGTGGTCCGGGATGATGACGACCTTCTCGCGGTCCCATACCTTGGCGCCCTCCCCAAACTCCCGCTTGAAGATCCCGATGGTGCTCGGGCTGCAGACATCGTGCGTCATCAGCACGTCGACGTCCACCCACACGCTCTCCCTGGGCTCCAGGCTTGCGCGCTCCGATACTCGCGCCAGGATCTTCTCTGTCATCGTCATCGCGCTCTTCACCTGAACCACACAGAACAAGAGGCGCATCAGCATTTGTACATCACTAACATCGAGAACGACAGTTTGGGGCGTCCCAGTTCGGGATTCAAAAGCGTACCGAGCTAGTGGAGGCCGGGGCACGTGGGCGGGCGTGGTGACAGCGAGGGATGGGCGGCATCGGTGTCGCCACGTCGGGCAGTAGGGGCGTCAAGGTCGGGGAGAAGGGGAAGGTGCAGTGTCTGGAGGGAGGGGGTTGCCGCCGAGTCGGGGCGAAAGTGTTGGCAAGGCGGGGTGTCATGGTTGCTAGGGCGGCGTCGAAGGGGATTAGGGAAGGGAGTGAGCTCTGGAGTGAACACTAGGGTTGAGGTAGGGAATAGGAATGGGCTGGGCTACACCTTTGGGCCAAATGCACTGGCCCAAATGATCAATACGTGTCTGATTCGTGTATTGATGTGTCCAATACGTGTCCGATTTTAATTTCATTTTCTTCACGAGGCTAATTTCGGACATGCTGAAATACATGTTGGAGCCGTGTCTGTATCTGACACGGACTCGCCACTTTCCAGATGTGTCCGTGCATCAGAGGTCACACCTGTAGGGCAATACATGTTGTGCATTTTTATGTAACACATTTACGTTTTATGCACCAAACATGTAGTTATGTAATCGCGCAATTTCTATTTTTGTGGGCCATTTGCAACTCTATAGTCAACACAATCATTTAACCTGTGATTAATTCTAGGATTAATTCCTTATATACCACTGGAATTTTGCGAAATCCACGTGTTACTGACACAATGAGTAATATATAAGGGATAAGGCAAACTTTCAGTGGCATATAAGGAATTCACCCTTAATTCTAATACATAAGAAAGAGTAATAAATAGTCCTGGAATAAACAATTCTGTAATTTCGTTGATTTTAGTCATGGTTATCAAGTCGTCGACTAGTCGACGACTCGACAAGTCGCCAGAGGACTACCGACTGGAGCCCCCGACTCGACTTGCTTGCGCAAAGTCCAGCGACCGGTCGACTTGTTCGTTGACTAGTCGACCCGATCGGAGACAAGTCGAGCGGCGGGGCGTGGGCGGTGTCGAGGACTTAGAGGCGTGGCAAAGCAAAGAGGCAAGAGGGAGTGGCAAGAGGAGTGAGGAGTGAGCGAGGCGATCGGGCCTAACAGCAGCAGCATAGCAGCCTGCCACAGATCCGGCTGCCGTGTTGCCACAGATCCGGTCTTGCCAATGGCCGGCGGCCTCCCACCTCCTTCGCCCGGCCAGCTCCGCCTCCTCCCATGCCTTCGGTCCTTCCTCTTGGCCGTGCAGCTCCCAAATCCGTCTCCACTTGCTGGTGAGCTCCAGATCCAGGCTCGGCTGGCCCATCTCCGCCGCCCGTCCTCCTCCGCGCCTTGTCGCAGCCCCGCCGGCTCCGCTGCCCGGCGCCAGGTATGCTCCTCTCCTCTAGTCCTCTAGTCCTCTTCCGTCCTTTGTTCTGCTTGGAGTAAGGAGGGAGGTCAGGGGAGGAGGAGGTGGCCAGACTAGGGAAGGGAGGAAGTAAGGAGGAGCTCGGTGGGAGGCGGGAGGAGCTCGATGGCAGACTTGGGGAAGGGGTGGGGAGGAGGGAGGGGAGCTCGGTGGGAGAGGGAGGGAGCTCGGTCTGGCCAGCGCACTGGGGAAGGGAGGGAGGTAAGGGAGGGACCGAGGGAATGAAAGGGGTTTGGACTCAAAACATGTAAGTCATCGATCCTCTCTTTAATTCAAGCTATATATGTACATTTCAATCACTGTAATAATACAAGGTATATATACATGTGTACATAGTTACAGACACATCACTGTCATATGAACAGTACCCGTCGACTAGTCGGCAAGTCGGTCAGTACGAGAGTAGTGTCGACTTGCCGACTTAATAACCTTGATTTTAGTTTGTTCTTCCTTTTACATCAGGCTTTCTTATTCAAATCCATGCTTGGTACAAAAGAAGTTATTTTAGCATGGTTCAGAAAATAAGAGTTACATTAGCACAAGTTTCTTAGGGACATGAAAATGCAGATTATACATCAATATAGTTTTATTGCATCCATCCTTTTTATTTTCATTTTTCCTGGTGCTTTTTTGCCCAGAACATCTCTATTTCTTCTGCTGTCCTTCCGGGGATTCTTCCAGCTATAAGTTCCCACCTACATGATTCCATCATATGAGCAGCACAATTAGGGAGCTGCAAATACTGTTATTTGCTTGGAACTGATAGACTTATGGATTTTGTGAGTTTGTCAAATGATTTTCTTCATTTTCACTAGATACACATTATACATATGTATAAGGGTTGTAGGGTACCTGTTCCCGACAAGCCTGTGCATTCTGAATAAAAGATCTTCCTCTGATTCTGTGAAATCAACAAAATGCTGTGCAGTGCTATTAACTTCTGCAAACATTGTAAAAGAAAAAAAAAACTTGGTCATAAAAGTAAGCAAAAGAACATAATAACCGGCCATACGGAAATATTTTACAAATGCCAATTTTGTGGGCACCACTGGAATTTGAAATGTTCCTTGGAGGGAGTAAAGCTAAGCTCTGCCCTCTTCAATAGGTTGCTATAAGACTCTTAACTCTCCGATTGGTAGTAACAAATTATCCTGTTTAGCTATGCAGTTTCTGCAGTTACCTGTGCGTTGCGTCTTTGTCGGTATACTCTGTAACTTTTACTGCCTGCCTTGTATTTTTCTCTTTTTTTTTCTCACCATGGAAATAAAACATCAAGATGTAGAATATGTAGGTTAAAGCCTTAAAGGTCACTAATTTTTTTTTTAAATGATACTAGAAAAATGATATGCACCGTTTCTGCACCCATCTTCAATTGTCCCTTTTTGAACAAAATGATATTAACTAAAAAAACTTTAGTTAAAAAAAGGGATAGTGCACAAGGCTAAAAGGAAACAAACAAGAGAAGCAGGGTAGCGGTGAACCTTTTGTTTCATGGCCATCGCTGGTTTTGGAATTTTTTCCCAAGCTTCCGCTGCTCATATCCATTAGAGGAGAAATACCACTGGAATGGTGAGCTTAGATTTTTGAGGTAGCTCAGAGCCTCAGACCCTTGTTATGACCTTATTTCTCTGAGGCTCTGCCCAGGATTAAATATGAGCAAATCTCTGGTTTTTAAAGAGATGGAGTTGGTAGTCACCTTTCTGGTCTAGCTGTACTGATTGGGCCTGATGCCCTAAGCTGTCGAGTTTTGCCGTTCTCAATCTCAAATCATCTGGCAGAGAAGATCGTACCATGTCGAGTGTAGAAAAGTGCACGGTTGACAGGAAGAAAGCAACTTACTCGATTGACGATTTTTTAAAAAATAATATTATTTAAAAAATTACAAAATTAAATATTCGAAAAAAATAATTTCAAAACTAGTCTCTGTCACCAGTTCAACTGGCGACAAGGATATTGTTCATCCCATCATAATACAGTACTGTTTCTAGGAATTTTTAAATATAGCAAATGAGCTCAAAAAATTACGAAATTTTTTGTGGAGCCTCCCTACACAGTTTACTTGCTTGTGCAATTTTTCCATAATTTTATACGTTCTTACTTTTTCTCCAAAATTCATTTAATTATACTATTTGTAGGAATTTCTAACCATATAAAATGAGCTCCAAAAATTCTGATTTTTTTTGTGAAGACTCTTTACATAGTGGAACTGATTGTGTAATTTTTTTAGGATTTTATATGTTCTGAAATTATCTTGGACAAACACCATGACATACTTTAGGTAAGAGACACTTATTTATACATGGGAGTACGCCATGATGTTTGTTCGAGATAATTTCAGAACATATAAAATTCTAGAAAAATTACATAATCAATTTCACTATGTAAGGAGCCTTCACAAAACAATTTATAATTTTGGGAGCTCATTTTATACTATTAGAAATTCCTACAAACAGTATAATTTAATGAATTTTGGAGAAAAATTAAGAATGGAGAAAATTATGGAAACATTACACAAGCAAGCAAACTGTGTCGAGAAGCTCCACAAAAAAATTCATAATTTTTTAGCTCATTTGCTATATTTAAACATTTCTAAAATAGATCAGATTCGGAGGATGAACACGTCACTGCCGCCAGATTAAAGCAAGCGGCGGTTCTGCCGCCAATCGCCTTTTCAATTGGCAACATAGATCTAGTTTTGTAATTGTTTTATACGACTGCTTAGTTTTGTAAAAAAAAAATTCTCAATTGACCTTCATTTTCTATGAAAGTATGAAGTGACATGGAGCTCAAGCGCTATTACGGCAAAAAGACAAAAGCCTTTGTTTACTCCACCTAGTCTTCCATTTGTTCTCGCATTTCTGTGGGGGGTATCAGGTGCACAAGCACTATTTAGTGCACATATGAAAAACTTTTTGTTTGGGTATCAAATTAGCATAAAAAATTCTGAAAAAAATTCTAGATGTAATTTATGGTGTTTTGTTCCACCCTTTAAAATTTGAAGTTCAAACTCAAAGTATGTTAGAAGTTACAAAAAAGAGAAGTTTACTGTGAATAGTAACATTTGCCTGTTTTTTTTTCAGCACCATTTGATCTATCATCTGTCAGAAATTTCTCTTTTTTGTATCTTCTAACATACTTTGAGTTTGAACTTCAAATTTTAAAGGGTGGAACAAAACACCATAAATTACATCTGGAATTTTTTTCAGAATTTTTTATGCTAATTTGATACCCAAACAAAAAAAAATTTATATGTGCATCAAATGGACTTTATGCACCTGATATGCAGCCCATTTCTGGATTGGAATTATATCTCATGTTTTTGCTCCTGCTCTGCGGACCCAAGTCCCAAAGTTCTTTCTAGCTATCAGCTTTTCTTTTGTTTTCTTTACACCCTCTATCAGAAATACTTATTTTTCTACATAACCAGATTTTCTAGACTGCTATCATGACCACTGTACCAAGTTTCACTGTATTCTTTTCCAGATTCCACTGGTGTCTTATTCTTCTGATCTGGTCCATAGTAAGAAAAGAAATAAAATGGTTTGAATGTAACTTTAAAGGCGCAAAAAATGTTTCTACAAAAATATCAATTATATCCTATGTAGACCCAGGTGTCATGCGCAGGTCGCCTCATGCCTTGAATGTGATCCACCTAGCCACCTAGGGATAGTAATTTTCTTATGAGTAAAATGCAACTCCGGTCCCTATCTTTGCACGAGCGGTCAAGTATTCAAAATGCAAGGGTGCAAACGGAGGGAATAATTTTCGTCTGACCTACCGAATAAATGTGGATAAAATTCAGAGTTTTTTCCCAGATATCCGGATTTTTTTTGGATTCGGATATTTTTGTCGGATACGGATTCGAATTCGGTAAGAAGATATCTGGTGAATTCAGAGATATCCGGGACTTAATTCGGAGCTATCCGGAGAGTATCTGGTTGAGTATCCGAATTGCCCGAGCGTCAAAACCACCACCTCCATCCATCGACCATCATCCATCGACCATTCATCCCGCTCGGCCGCTCCCGCACTGTCCTCCCTCCCGCGCCCAGCTCCCAAATCCCCTAACCCTAATCCTCATCGTCGTTGTTGCCGCGTTCCTCCTCCCTCGCTGCCACCATCGCCTCCCTTCCCCTCGCACGGTCCCTCCTCAATCGTCATCTACTCAACCTCTCCCACCCGCAGCCTCCACCTTCGCCTCCCTCCTCCATCGCCGCCGCCGCCTCCCTCCTTCCTCGCCACCTCCCTCCTCCCTTGCTGCTGCCTCCTCCCTCCTCACCTTTCCTGGCTCCTCCTCATCTCGCCTCCCCCACCCGCCCCCCCACAGGTCCCTCCTCCTTGCCCATCAGCGGTGAGAGTCGAGGCCCAAGGTCGCACACACGCCACCGTCGTCTGGATCCACCGCCTCGACGACAATGGCAAAGAGTATTAACCAGTGAGCTCCTTTTCGATGATTTGCATTTTCATCAAGAGATGCTAGACTTGTTTCGCTTGCTGTCGGTTGACTTGTTCCTGTTCAATAGAACTATTAGATGAATTTGCAGATGTAAATATATAACATCTCTGAAACTACAGGTTAACTATCTAGTGTTTTGGAAGAACTTTTAGACAAGACATTTTAGTCTAAACATTTTAGGGACTATTGCTAAATGGAGGTAAAACAAAGCACATTGACTTTGTTCTGTAGAATCATATATAAGTTGAGATATATACATACATTTGCACGTCTATGTGTGTTGAAGCTTGGGTATGTTACCCTTGGAGCTCAGGAAATTATGTGGGATATTATGCAAAGATTAGCTGTAAATGAGATAGAAAATTCATTGATGAAAGTGATTGTGTTCCCTTTTTACATATGTCCCTGAAGAATGTACATTCTGTTATATTTTGTTATCTTTGCCCTCTGTATATGTCCTTGAAGAACATCCAATTTGATTAGCTTTTCAATTTGATTTAAACAGGTAGATAAGAAAGTAAAAACCAGTATCAACTTCTGTTGGCTGTTGCTCACACTTTTCATAACTTCATGCAAGGTCTTTTATTTTGCCCTCTTTAATATGTTGCCGTGATTATCATTCTATTCTTATATTTTTCCTCACCTAAATTCATAGCTGTAAAGCTGATTGTGGTGCATGTATCACTGTAGTTTTCTCGCCATGAACCTGGGGTTACCCATGTCTTAGTAACAGGAGGAGCTGGTTATATTGGGCCACACGCCTCATTATGGCTGTTAAAGGACAACTATCGAGTTACCATTGTGGTAATTCAATTTTTCTTTGTATTGAATGTGTGAATTAGTTTGTTCTGCAAATCTTCTCCCTTGATGGTGAATAATGTTTATTCTTGCAGGATAATCTTTCTAGAGGAAACATGGGAGCAATAAAGGTTCTCCAAGAATTGTTTCCGCAGCTTTTGTAATTAAAGGATCTCCAAGAATTGATGGGAATATGTACTTAAGGTTTTCAAAAACAGCTTTTGTAATAAATCTATGGTGCACTATAACGTAACAAGTTGTGCATGTTTGGAGAATAATACTGATTCTCTTCTTCAAAAATTTAAGTAGTATGCCTGCATCTTTAGTGTGAAAGATAATTTATGGGTGAAGCTGATGGATTTTCATGAATCAATTGCAGGTTAAAGGAACAGATTATCCTACAGATGATGGAACATGCATAAGAGATTACATTGATGTCAGCGATCTAGTTGATGGCTTGATGCTCATGTGAAAGCACTCAACAAGGCAGAGCCTAGTAAAGTTGGCATTTACAATGTTGGCATCGGAAGAGGTTTGACAATGCGAGCTTTCTTTTTTTTCTTTTCACTTATTTGCAGTTAATTCTTTGCTCATATAAGGACGAAGCACAGCTCTTAATTAATTGTTGTGTAGTTTACATGAAAACTTGACAGTGAATGATAGGACTTGCAAAGAGTTACTCTTGAAGAACTATTCTTTAATGAATGTACATGAAAAATTCGCATCAAGGTTATATAATTTTATGTACCAAACTGGAAGAATAATTGAAGTTCTCTTATAAAATTATCTCCATATTCATCTCCTGTGTTCCATGCTCTGTCAGCACCAATTTATTCTGATATATGCATGATAACTTGCTTAACTAGTTAATCGCCCTTTGTTATCATGTGATGTATTTAAATTTACTTGTTAAACAACTAATCTAGTTGCATTTTGGACATGTAGTATGGTTGATTGATCTTTATTTGTGCGACATATATGATTTCTGTTTTCGCACAATATCTGAATAAGTATTTGTGACCGAGACAATCCGTATTCGGTTTGGCATGTATTCGCTCAGATTCGTGGTATGCGAGACTATTCAGATTCATATTCAGATCCGACTTTGCCCATGTCCGATTCCGAATCTGAGAAAAATACGAGAAAGGATACGGGATGAGTGATATCCGCTCCGTTTGCACCCCTATGCACATCTACCTCCCTAAACCTGTTTAAATGTCTCACCCGAGGTCTCAAACACTACATAGTACATAAATCTGTGCATTTTACATAAATTCTCCCTTGTTATACATGTAAGAAGTTCAAAAGACCTATCTTACATTTTACATATTTATCTTTCTGATTTTTAGTAATGAAGTTGATGTACGTAATGCTGGTGTCTTATAATAATAAGGCCCTCTAAAAGAAGTGTAAGCATAAATTGACTAACATGTACTTAGTCTTCCATTTAGGATATAAAATAAACACGTAATTGTATTCTGCACCAGATGAGGCTACATTTGCCATGAAAATTATGATGGGGATGGGATGAAATTGTATTTGATTGCTGGATAGGGAGCAAGGTTCCAAAAACCACTATAGGAAATACCCTGCCCCTTAGCCACTGGAAACCAGTTTTGAACCAGTCAGTTAAGACTTGAGCCCTCTGAATTCATACTTCCAATTTTAAATTTGAAAATGGTAGTTGGTTGTTATGAATATTGTGTGTATATTCATGAGGTCCAATGGACAATATCTATAGGGGTTACAAGGGAGATATGTCATATACAGATAAGGGGGAAAAAAGGATTCATATTCTAACGCCCCCCCTCCCCTCCCCTCCAACTCATGGTGGATCACACACACTGAGTTTGGAGAGAAAATACAAATATTATACCCTAGTCTATGGCTTCGTGAAGAAATCAGCAGCCTGTAACTCTGAGGGCACAAACTATAAAGAAAGTACTCCCTCCTGCACCTGTGAGCGAGTGTATAAAGCATTCACACCAATATGCTTGGTGAGCTCATGTTTCACTGGGTCTCGGGCAATACTGATAGCACCTGCACTGTCCGACAAAAGAGTCGTAGGTCCCATCACAGGCATTCCAAAATCTGCAAGTAGCCACCTCAACCAAGTAACATCTACTGTCACTACTGCCATAGCTTTCAACTCAGCCTCTGCACTCGAATAGGAAACTACAGTCTACTTCTTTGCCTTCCAGGCAATCAAGGAGGAGCCAAGAAAAACACAGTAAGTAGAAAAAGAACGACGATCAAAAGGATCACTAGCCTAGGTCGTATCGGAGTACGCCTGAAGCTGTAGTGAGGTGGAGTTAGGGAAAAACAAACGATGAGAGATAGTCCTACGTAAGTAGCGAAGAACACGTAGTAGGTGATTATAGTGAAGATGGGTAGGACGAGTCATGAACTGACTCAAGATATGAACAGCATAAGCAATATCAGGATGAGTGTTCACAAGATGCACCAAACTCCCAACAAGATGGCGATATCGAGATCCGACTCCTTCCATTTCCATCGTTGAGTCGATTTCATGGTTGTCTCTTTTTGACTCTTCACACATTTCTCCATTATCACAGTCTTCCCCTG
This sequence comes from Phyllostachys edulis, assembly GCA_036346405.1. Classification (NCBI taxonomy): domain Eukaryota; kingdom Viridiplantae; phylum Streptophyta; class Magnoliopsida; order Poales; family Poaceae; genus Phyllostachys; species Phyllostachys edulis. Next base: position 59,074,581 of record CM070546.1, on the reverse strand, counting down.
GTCTGTCTCTAGTGGTTCCTTCTATACCTCCACCTCTGGTGCTGCCTCTAACCGCCATGTAACTTGTCTAACCATTTCTTTGGGGGCACCAATAGCTTTATTGCTAGGGATCCTTTTAAACTTATCTTCTAACCTCCATTCTTTGATAGGGTAGGAGTTAAAGTTGGAGCATTTGTGTTGTTTCTAGAAAAACTAGTAGGGTGTTCGTGTGTTGCGACGAAATCCCATATTTTGAATGAAATAATTTTCGTATCGTGTGAAGTGTGCGTACAAAAATGGAGATTTCTGAATCAGCTCCCACTGAAAATTTTCAATAGCCAGGAATGCAAAATAATTCCGCATTACATTTTATGGCTCAAAATTTGTTTGAACAAAATCTCAAACTGTTATTCAAAGCAAGCAAAAAACACATATTTATATTGAAAAATTGTCGGCACACATTTGAAGTTAGACCAAACAGTCCTAATAGCTTAAGTCATGCACACATTTGTAGTCAGAATTTAGAACCAATGATGTTTTTAGGTAAACCAACCATCATGTCCATGAGTGAATTGATTCCCCGTATCATCGTGTCCTAATTAGATACTCATGCGTTGCAATAGATAAAAAGAATCGTACATGAGATGGGACACAATCCACGAGAGTGAGCAAAAGTGGGAGGAGGAGGAGGAGGAGCTGAGAACCACGATGAGGGAGGGGGACGCACACGCGCGACCAAAGGAGCGGTTGTGGTGGGATGCGAGGAAGGAGCCGACTCCTCCCCCGATAGTCGTGTTGTCGTCGATGAGGAGGACTAAGAGATCCGAGTGCGCCTTCCACACGCGGCAGAGTTGGTCCTCATGGATCTCCCCAAGCATAAGCAGCACGGATGCCGCGATGCCGGCGAGGCGCTCCCAGCGGTGTACCTAGTCGATGCCATCGTGGGCGGCGTTGCCGACGTCATGGAGTTTTGTTCAACAATTTTATTCTATCTTTCCTAAGTTTTTTTGGAGGCCGGGAGGGTGTGGGGCATGCACGAGAGGAGTGGGAGGAGTCGGCGCGAATTATTTTTTAGGGTGGGACGATCGTCCCGCTGCGTGGGAGTAAACCTATTCTTTTATTAGTTAATTCCTTAGCGGTTTTTTTGGAGGCCGGGAGGGTGTGGGGTGCGCACAGGAGGGGTGGAAGGAGTCGGCGCGAATTTTTTTTCCAGGATGGGACGATCACCTGTTGCGTAGGAGTAAATTCCTTATTTTATTAGTTAAGAAAAAAGGAACATGATAGAGTTATGATTTTGTATAGTATATAATCCTACGGAATTGGGAAGTTTTGTAGAGTATTTAATCCTACAAACTTGGGAAGTTAGTGTTGAGGAACCGTCGCTGGCGAGTCCAGTCCGAGCAATTACTTCGTAGACAAACTCAGAATCGTAAGAACAATGCAAGAACACAAGAATAGAATAGTAGATTGAACACAGAGATATGAGGGGACTTTTGGTTTCTCTTTATTGCACTTCTGTAAAACTGTATATAATGGTCGGGTCCCCCTCCTTTATATAGATTACTGGATGGATAAGGAGGCCATCGTGGGCCCAGGACTGCTGGCCTGGGCCTGGTTTCTTAACACTCCCCTTTGGGCACTCATCCGTCTTGCTCATGTCTCATCAAAACTCCATAAAAAGTCAGTGAGAAAAATTTGGAGAAAGAGTACATGAAATACGTTCTGCTGTGCTGCACGAATTGCCCCATTAAAAATCTTAGCCAAGAAACTTCAGAAAAACTCGTCAAGAGAAAAAAGAGTACAATGATCAAGCTCTAATAAAGAGTTCGTGAAGATCCCCCCATGAATTCTCAGACTTCTAAGTCTCATCATTCCAATTCTACGTATGCATCTTTCAAATCTAGACACTAGAAGTGACTTAGTGAATAAATCTGCAAGATTTTCACATGACTTAGCATATAATACTTTAATTTTGTACATCTTTTGCAATTCATGAGCATAGAAGAACTTGGGGTTGATATGCTTTGTGAGTGGACTCTTCACATAACCCATGCACTTGTGCAACACAAGCTGCTTTATCTTCATAGATAATAGTAGGGATTTGCGCGATATTCAATCTACACGACTGCTGGATGTAGTGAATCATCCGCTAAAGCCAAGAACATTCTCGCAAGGCCTCGTACAGTGCTATGATTTCCGAGTGGTTCGTCAAAGTTGATACAAGACTTTGCTTAGACGATTTCCAAGAAATTGCAGTTTCACCACACAAGAATATATAGCCTATTTGCGACTTAGCTATATGCGGGTCTGATAGGTACCCAGCATCTGCATAGCTGGTCATAGTTCGGTGTTGGTTCTTTCTGTAGAATAGACCAAGGTCTTTGCTTCCTTAGAGGTATCGAAAAATATCTTTTATTCCCTGCCAATGTCTTTTGGTAGGTTCTACACTATACCTTGCTAGTACGTTCACAAAAAATGCAATGTCCATTCTAGTATAGTTTGCTAAATACATGAGTGCTCCAACTGCGCTCAAGTACGAAAATTCCGGTCACAGGACTTCCTCCCCCTCTTCTCTAAGTCTGTATGAGTCCTTGTCTTGCTGCAAGGATCTCCTGACCATCGCACTCTCGAAGAGAATGCCTTTTCAAAGCCGAACCTTTCTAACACCTTCTGAGTGTAGGTTGACTGATGCACTAAAATCCCTTCAAGAGCATGCTCAAGCTACAAGCCTAGGCAATATTTGGTTTTACCCAAATCTTTCATTTCGAACTCCAACTCCAGGTAAGAGCTTGCTTTCTTGATATCTCCCAGGGTTCCGACGATATTCAGATCATCTACATACACTGAGATTATACAAAATCTATCCTGGAATCGTCGTATAAATACACAGGGAAAATCCTCATTGTTCGTGTAGCGTTTCTTGCAGAGAAAGTCGCTTAAGCGATTATACCACATTCTGCTTGATTGTTTCGGTCCATACAGTGACTTTCTGAGTTGCACACTGTACAGATTTCTATTTACTCTGTTTTGGTTTGGGACTGGGATACCTTCAGGTATCTTCATATAAATGTATGAATCCAAGTTTCCATAAAGGTATGCGGTTACCACATCCATCAATTTCATTTCTAAATTCAGGTTTACTGCCATTGAGATTAAATATCTAAAGGTAGTTCTGCCCATGACTGGGGAAGAGGTTTCTTCATAATCAACTTCTGGTCGTTGAGTGAAATCTTGTGCAACAAGTCTTGCTTTATATCTTACAACTTCATTCTTTTCATTTCTCTTTCGAACAAATACCCACTTATGCCCTACGGGGTACACATAGGGAAGCGTGCGGCTTACAGGCCAAAACACATCTCTTTTATCCAGAGATAATAATTATGCTTCTATTACCTTCTTCCAATCTTCTCAATCTGATCTTTTCTTATATTCAGCGAGCGATGCAGGCTTTGGATCAAGATTGATGATTGTGACCATTTTCTTTACAAAATAAATGTCGATATTGGCTATTATTCTATTCATAGATTCTCCCGTGGTCACATAATTTATAGCTATTTCTTCATGGGGCGGTTCTTCTTATGCTTCTACTCGCTCATCGCTGCTTCCAATTGCGGGGGCAAATCCCTTTAGTTTTTTTAGCTCCGATGTGTGCGCACACATCCATGCTGATGTCTCCCTTCGTGGGAATATTAAATTCCGTTATGCCTTTTAGTAAAAGGTTCCATACTGGTGCCAGGTCTCAACTAGCTCCCCTTTTGGTTCTAGAGAATTTCAGTGATCGGCTGTGTCAAGTCCTTCTTATCCTTTTTCACCAGGCGTCCCCGGTTTCTTGGGATTCGAGGGGCCGGAGTTCTCGTCCTTTTATTCTGAGGCCTCTGGACGGGATTAGGGTTACCTTCAATTTTCTTTGGTATTTCAACCCTCTCCGGTGCATTACGTGCAAGCACATACGACTTAGTCATGCTCTTCAAATCACTAAAGTGGTCAGGCAGTTGATTCGTTAATGCTTGCAAATCAATTATCTTCTAAACTTCTCTATTTGCTTCACTAGTGCGCGGGTCATGTGCATGGATTTCCGTGGCTTGCCACGTTATTTCCTAACATTTTTCATCAAGGGGTTGATGTCCACCCCCTAATGACGGGAAATTATTCTCATCAAATATGCTATCAGCGAAGCGGGCTGTATGCAAATCTCCACTCATAGGGTCCAGATACCTGATTATGGATGATGTCTCATAACCAAAGTATATCCCAGACTTCCGGAGTGGTCTCATTGCAGTTCGCTACAATGGTGGTATAGGTACATAAACCTTGCAACCAAACCTGCGGAGATGAGAGATTTTCGGGGCTGACCCTTGCGCTAGTTGCATAGGTGAATGGATGTTATATGCCGATGGTATAAAATTGATGAGAGTTGCGGTGTGCAGGACTGCGTGTCCCCAACATGTAGTTGGTAAATTACAATTCTTCAAAAGCGGTCGGGCAATAAATTTAATTCGTTTAATTAATGCCTCTGCTAGTCCATTCTGGGTATGGACATGTGGTAGGGAATGCTCAATGGTAATTTCCATTGCCATGCAATAATCATCAAATGCCCTTGAAGTAAATTCTCCGGTGTTGTCCATTCTGATAGACTTCACATGATGATCAGGGAAATTATTCTTAATTTTAATTATCTGCGAGATCAGCTTTGCAAAAGCATGATTTCTCGTAGACAATAAACATACATACGACCATTTCAAGGAAGCATCGATGAGCACCCTAAAGTACCTAAATAGCCCTAACAGGGGCTGTATAGGACCACAAATGTCTCCCTGGATACAGTCTAGGAAAGCAGGGATTTCATCTTTCACTTTCAGAGTAAAAGGTCTAGTAATTAATTTCTCGGTGGCACATATTGGGCACACAAAATCTTCTTAATTCGGAAAATTCTTTACATTGATATTATGCTCCTGAGAATTGGTAATTATATTTCTCATCACCCTAAGACCGGGGTGGCCTAATCTATCATGCCAGAGGCAGAAAAGTTCAGAGTTTCTAAAAGTGGTTTTCAGGACAGTATAGGTTGTAGGTGCCTTAATATTAGTGTAGTATAGCCCAGGTTCATATGAAGGAAGTCGTTCTAATACCCTTTTTTCATTTTCTTCACGCTTTGTAATGAGCAAGTATGCTTTACCATACTCTTCTTCAGTCTCTACATGGAGACCGTTAGCGTGAATATCTTTAAAGCTTAAGAGAGTTCTAGTCGATTCTGGGTACAACAAGGCTTCTTCAATGACCAATGTTGTGCCAATCGAGAGTATAATTGTGGCTCTTCCTGAGCCTATTATACAAGTATCGCTACTTGCGATTGTTGTAAGACTACCAGCATTCTTGCTGATCGATTGGAAATTTTTTGTCTCTCTCAATATGGTATTCGTCGTGCCGCTATTTGCTAAGCACACTTCCTCCATAGGGCGCTACACGCGTTCTGATATATAAAGTATTTATTAATATAGGGTAGGAAGCAATCCACACATAAATAAAATACTCCAAAACAGAACATAACTTGCTATTATTAATACGGGAAAAAGTCTTTCAAGACTCATCGTAAGAATGTAATTCTTTGCTCTTCCTAGAGCTTACAACCATTATTCAATAATTCAATGTTCTATCACAACCATAAACTGCAAATGACTATAAAAATCTAAGTGCAATGCGTGCACTAGATCGAATCAGCGAAGTATGAAGAAACTCCTGCCTGAATCTGCTCCATGTCCATCTTGTCTTCCTCGGCAACTATAGCTGCGGCCGCTACGATGTCTAAAGAAGGTGTGATGGGGGCTACTGCTGGGCTGTCCACATCCATAGGTGCAACCAATGACTATGGATCCTCTGTGCCTCATGCTGTCCTTTGCCCTATTTCTTAGCCTTGAAAGCATTAATCATGTATTGCGGCTCACGGAAAACACGTGAAAAATGTCCCCACGTGCCATATTTGTAGCAACTTTGGTCCTGCTGGTCATAGGATTTCTCATCGCGCTTCTTTTGTTCGCCCTTCTTGGCTTGAGCATTCTGCTTGGTCTTGCGACCCATGACGTTACCCTTCTTGCCTCTTTCCTTCGAGTGAGGCTTCCTCACCTTGTAGCTGCTAGCATTGACTTCATGGCCAACTTTGTTACTAGGTGACTATGAGATGTAGTTCTTTCTTAGAACCTCATCTTGAGCTTCCGCAACTTGCATGATGTCAATCAGTTCGACATACTCCTTATAGCCATCTTGACGATAGGTGCATGCGGATTGCACCGCATTCGGGTGAAAGGTAGAGAGGGTTTTCTCAATCTTCTCCTCATCCGTGATTGCCTTACCACAGAGCTAAAGACTAGTACAAATTATGTGTAAAGCAGAGTTGTACTCCCCCACAGTCTTGTAGTCAACAAAATGTAGTCAATTCCATTCCTGCTCTGCACAAGGAAGAATGGTGTACTTCAGCTTCTCGAACCGCTTCTTGAGTGCGGTCCATAAAGTTAGTGCGTTCTTCTCCGCTATATACTCATTCTTGAGCGTTAGGCAAAGATGGTGTCTGAGGAAATGAAGTGCCTGATCATTTTTCTCAGCGGTTGGAGTGGCATCCTTCAAGGTGCCAAGTCCTATAGCAGCGCGGAGCTTCTTGGCTCCCAGTATGATCTCGACATCTGATGCCCAAGTCAAGTAATTCTGGCCATCCTGGGCCAGCTCTTCGAACTCCCTGTTCGTAATGCCAATCATCTGCATATTCATGCAAAGAGTTCATAAGATTACTATGGGTAATTTGCATAAAATGGTTGCAAAGATTCTCATAATGTTCATGTATTTTTCTATGCATTTTTTATGATTTACTGCTATTTTCAGTGATTAAAAGCAATATAAACAATCACATATAATCAAAAACAGTAAATGTGATATATAAATTGCATAGAAATAACAATAACAAAGTTAAACATGCTTCAAAAGTTCAAAATATGCACACAAAAAAATTTGAATTCCCGGGGCCCTTTTTTGCTAAAAAATAAATTTTCGGCGAATTCTGCAATTTCTAGGGGTTAAAACGCAAAATTTCAGTTCTGAGAAAAAAAATTCACGCAATTTTCCAAAATTTTGAGGGCCTTATTGCAAAAATTGGGGGTTTTTTTTGTCTTTTCCCATTTTTTTCGGATTTATCTCCGGACGGCCTTTCTCGGAGTGAGGATCCAAGAGTTGGAGGATCAACTCCAAGATGAGAGGGCCAACAACGACGAGCTCCGCAGGCAGAGGCTCATGGAGAGGTGCCACGAGGAGGTGGTCCACCTCGGTAGTGAGTACCACCTAATGTGTTGTTGCGTCAACCCGAGCTGTCTTTGTGCCTATTACTACCATGTCCACTAGCCATGTCCGCGATGCCCTCACAACTAACACTCCATGTGGGTGCCCTATGGTTATCCATTTTCGTCATACGGAGTATGTCAACAACCCCAGTTAGATCTAAATCCACCATGTCGTTTTCATTCCAAAAGGTGTGCATGTCCCCTAGTTGTAGTTCCTACGGTGGGTTCGCACTAGTTGCAATGTGTACCGTAGTAGTAAGCCAAGAAACATATGCACCTAAGAACACCACGCACCCCATGTAACTCCCCATTTGCTTGTTCAACTATATCCAATTGATGCCGTGTTCTCGCACACCGCATGTCGACTATGTCAAAGTAAATGCCTTACTTATATCGTCTTCCATCAACTACGTCAGAGTTCCAAAATTCTGCGTCGTGCTCTACCGTCTCAATTCTAGTGACATCCCCTTTTCTCAACAAGAACAAAATAAATTATTTACCAATCTACATGTCCACATAATTACAAATTCAACAAATTGTTCGTAATAAATAAAATACATGGCACTAGAAACTCTGTGTACACACATTCTCAACGCCAATAAATACGGCGATGAATTTCTACAAGTCCGCGCCAAACCTTCGGACGCTAAGGTTTGGTTGATATGGCAGTACAGTGTCATGTTGGCGATGAAGGCTGATGTGTGCCAAACCTCTACGCCAGCATATATGACGTCTGTACATGCTTGGAGCCTCGGTGGGCTGTTCCTTTTACGTTTTCAATATGTTTGCAGATTACACCCAAAATACAACCTCGTCTGCATGAGGTCGATTATGCTACATATATGTGGGTATTGATTCCTTTGTAGTGGGAAAAATATTGTGTTGAACCTGAACCTTTTGCCGCAAAATATCTCTCGACTGGATGTGTTTAGCTAGATGCTAGATAATAGATGCGGCAAGTGTGCCAACTGCCTTGTGCTAGTTGGGTTAGGCCTCTAGTTACTCAGATTATAGCACTCAGTTAACTTACTGCATAGGTTCACTGAGTAAATGATTATGTTAACTTTTTTTCTCATATGGCTGGGCCTGGGAGCATCTGTATTGGCAATTTGGAACCTCATGACCTTTTCTCAAAAGGTTTGGTTGAAGTCAGGTTGATGTGAAAAGCCATTTCAGTACTGAAATTTTCCTTCATTTTAAACACCAAATTAATAGCTTTCGTTTTGCTGTCCGGCTGATGGGTGTTCCATTATTGAGGCTCCCGTGTAATCAAGTAGCTCACGGCCTGTTCAAACTGAGAGATGTTAGCCGATACTAAGATAGGGCACTGGTTGGTCCTCTTCATCTTGTTTGCTTGCTGCTAACCTGTTGCTGTGCAGCATGGTACTGCCAGGTGTGCTTGTCTGTGTATGCGCGGCACGGCCATGTGATTCCCATGTGATTCAGTGGGGACCTGAAACCGAAAGCAGGATGCATCATTTGCGTAGACTTCGTTTTCCCCAAGTTTAGGTACAGAAGCCGTCCTGGTCGGATGGGTTTTGTCACTGTTTTCTGTACGATGAATGACACTTGTCGTCAAATTTGGTACTCGTTTTTTTTCATTATAGAAAACCAGATTTTCTCGGTTTGAGTTGTTCCGATGTGGTCGTGTTTTTAACGAAAGGTCAAAGGTCCTATTGGACCTATTCTGCTTTCAATGACGCGCACATCAGCTTTTCATGAAATGACATGCTGAAAATTTCAGACCAACTGCTACACGTAAATATCCAACAGAAGCCTGAACTTGTGGCTGGAAGTCATCCCACTATCTCAGCCACGTAGCATACATCACTATTCGTGCAAAGGAAATTAAACCATGATTATCTCTGAAATTAGGAAATAAAGGGAAGGATTTATACCCTGATTACAATTGAATAAACTACATTAACAACAAGATTCGCTCCACTGGTGTTTTGAATTTTCAACCGTGTACCTCACACTCAGAATAAAATATATACATACGCAAATGTACATTTGACCCCAAAGTATCCCGTCCCCAACACTTAACCTCCTAAACTAAAAAAATCGATCCCTTGACACCCTCACGTTACAAAATTAGTGCACTTAACCCCAAAATTGTTTTGATCGGTGGTATTTTTTGCGTGGCATTGAGTCAACCTGGTTTCACCACTGTGGCGACTACGTGGTGATTACTCACTCCCCCTCACTATCTACACCATACAAAATGCATCGAGATTCGTGCGCCTCTCTCCCCATCCATTTCTCTTCCTTCTCCTCTCCCCTCCTGGCTCCGACCGGATCTAGCGGCAGCGTAGGTCGGCAGCAGCCTCCAGTAGCCCCTACCTCAAGTAACAAGAAAAATATGTGAGACAAGATCTTCGGTGGCTCTTCCTTCAGGTCCAGGTCGTCTTCTTCTACAGCACCGCCTGCTCAACCAAGAACCCCAAGGAGTAGGAAACTATCTACCTATCTAGACAGCGATGCAATGGATTTCAACTCAGAAGGCTTCGAAATTTTGCAATGGTGGTAAACCCATAAGTTAACATCTCGTATTATCCATACTTGCACATGATGTATTAACTGTTCTTGTCTCGACGGTTTCCTCCGAGTCTGCTTTCAATCTTTTTGGAAGAACATTGGAGGAGAGAAAAACAAGTTACACACATGAGATAGTGGAGATACTTCTAACTGTGAAGAACTGGGAACAAGCTGATTCACGAACATAACACTCTGTGGAAGATCCAGAGTTGTCGAATGTGTTCAAAAATCTGTACCTAGACAATGACACGTAGAACAAGGATGTATCTAGAGTTATAGCTTGTACTCTTTTTTCTTTGCCAAGGTTTTCTCATGTTGAGTTTTTACTTGGCGGTTTTAACGAGGCAGCTATTTGAACATTAATAAAGCTCTTTATTACATTTTCAATATGTTTGTCTTTTTTTTTACAATTTTCATATCTATTTTTGAATTCTACCTATTTTTCTGTTTTCTATTTTTTTTTTCTATTTTTTCGGGCCTAACGGGCTAAGTGGGCCGAAACGGCCCGTCGGGCTAAATGGGCTCGGGACCGGCACGGCACGCACACAGCATTCGCCGCGTGGTCGCCTCGCACACTGGCACATGGTAAACAAGACGGCTCACCTATTAGCCGGGCCACGATGGGTCTTAGAGATGGGCTGATCAAGATCGTGCGTGGTGTCCGTAGTGTCGTCATTTATCTGGACATCTCTAAGAGAGACGGTGAGAGGGGAGTGTTTTAATGGGAGTAATAGGAAGAGGCCACTTGTACTGCATTATGTCCCAACATGCAATTTAGTAAAAACCCTAACAAACGAAAATTATTTCCCAACGCGCGAATCTCGTGGTGCAACGGATGGTGGGGATAGTGGGTTCATATGAACCCACATTCATATATAGTTCATAGCTTATGTGCCTGTTTGGCATGGCTGCAACTTTTCTGAAAAGCAGCTTCCGGTTGGATTGTATGGCTAAAGAGCTGAGCTAAAAACGTTTGGTGTTTGACAATATGACTTTTTGGTGGGCTAGCTAGTTGTTTTGAGTTGAGAAATGTCTGGAATGCCTCTAAGGCAAATGATGGCTTGTTTTATGCCGTTTGAAGGACATTATGAGTGGATTTGATTTATTTATTTTGCACGTTTGTGTAGAAATGTAATTTTAAGCATTAAACATACTAAAGTCTCAATTGCCAAGTATTAAATACAAAACATTACATGTATGAGATCCTTGCTTTGAACTTTCGCATATTCGTTTATATGAAATCTACCAAAAACACATGGAAGGAAGCAATAACAACATGGCTTATCCTCCTCCCTTTGCATTGCTTCATCAAAACACCATAAGGATTGCACAAATTGAAATTTATGTCACTTAGTGTCATGACCCAAATATGCAAATATGAACCCTCTGTGTATAATGTACTAGTCTAGGATCACGCTAATGCACACAGTGTCAACATAGATGGATCTCATTCCACACAAGACGAATATAAGAATAAACGACTAATTTGATTAATAAATAACAGTTGTGATCTTATGGTCGAGTTTACATTTATTAAGCCACGCAAGGCTGACACTACATAAAGAAACAACAGCGGAACGAAAGCAACTCTAGCAGAAACCCATCGACTTGCTACAGGCAACCGACTCAGATCAAGATCTAACGATCACCATCCTCGTAAAACAGATTCACGAAAGCAGGTGAAAACTCCTCTACTTCAGCTGAATGATTGCAGCAAGAATGAGTACTCCGAGTACTCAACAAGTTGTATCAGGAAATGTAATTATAGATGATGGCTTATTTCAAAGAAAATTGCTTCTATGGTTATTTTGCAATAAGGTAACATTTGCAATTAAACACAAGTAATAGATTGAAAGTGAAATTTAAAATGAATAAACAATAATAGTTGAACATTTATTTTCACAAAGACACAATGCCTAATCCATTTCTTTCACAAAGCCATATGAGTTTAAATCACACAGCTGTCATTTCCCAAATGTTTTATGAAAATCTACCCCTTGTGTGAAATCCCCGAGCATGTCCATGACCGCAGACACGGTTATTCGAATAGATTTAGTAACACTCTGCAGAAGTTTGTACACTTTACTCACAAGATATAACCAGTGTAGCTAGCACCAATCATAACAAAACTTTTCCGAAACTTCACCCTGACAATTGACCCTCCCGATGTATTTTACCGTCATACCAATCCTGACAAAGTGTTTTGATCCGACACACCGTTGGACCTAGAGACGACGAACCGCTCATAAGTGTGACCCAACACAGTAGTACACACCTCCACCCTGGCACACAGTCTAACCTACATGCCTAAGTAGTCAATGCCAAGATTTTGTAGCTTACTAAGTTAGGTCTGTCCTATACCAGACATGTGGTCGTACAGTTTTGGCTCAGTTCAATGATGCACAAAGTTAAGTCATTAATTGACCAAGGCGAGACTGTCAATTACTACTAACTATCACATTCATATTTTCCAAAGCACACAGTTCCACCATATCACAATTCTTTCCACTCGCCTCGGTCTAAATCCTTTTCTCACCCTGTTGGTTACACATGCCATCAACGAGTAACAACACACAGCACACAGTTTTTACACAAAGTTCTATAATCACTTAATCAAGTTTATATTTTGCCACTCAAAATGATATCAAAAACCCGTTGCATGGCTAAGCAGACTATTCGTATCTAACCAACTCACATTGGTGCTAAGTTAATACCAACTAATAATTAACTAAGCTAGAGTGACAAAAGATTAGGGTAATATAATAGGCAAGGTCGATATAATCAAATAGGTGTATAACTAATCCCAAAATATTTAAAGAATTAAATAATTGAAGTAACATGCAATAATTTGAATCAAAATAATTTTGGAAAAAAAACTGGGTTTAACATGGTCAAAGGTACAACCTGCATTGAAACAAGTCTTGATACTGGTCTTGAGCTTGATCAACTCCTCCTCCCTCAAATGCTCCCGAAGGATCAACATCTACTCGCAAACGAAAGTGAAAAACCAAATAAATACAAAACATGGCAATAAATAAACTCCAAAAGTTAAATAAAAATCTCAGGAAGGTAGAGCTTGAATTTAGATGAATTTATAAACTTGAATGAGTTCAATCGCAGTTCATATGAGGAAGAACATGCTCTCGAAAGATTCAAATCTAATAGAAAGAGAAAGAAAACACTATTTTGAATTTTCAGAATTTTCTTTCTAAAGAAAATTCCGAAATATTGCATTAGCACGACATCAGCAATGAATTTCGGAATTAAAAGAAAATCCAAAAATAGGAAATAGAGGCTGACAGGTGGGACCCTTGGTCTATGGACCAAGTCCATGGCTCTGGCTCACGGGTCTATGGAATAGTGGACTGACAGGTGGGGTCCACATGTTAGTGATTAGGTTTATCGTGGACCAAGTCCATGTGGGATTGGATCTGGTATAGGTGCGAGAGTGGCTAACTCAGCGCTGACGTTGCTGCCACGCAAGCAAAAGATGATGTGGCCAGTGACGTGGACGACGACAGTGACGGTGGCGCTCGGGTCCAAAGGTCACCGGCATTCTGAGCTATGACGGAGTGAATGGTGGTGCGCAATAGGTAGCTGAGGTGATGAGGAACTCAACAGTATGCTCACAGTTGTGAGAAGATGGCGGAGTTGGCCGGGGACGAGGTCGAAGCGACAAAGGCGTTCGGTTGTCAACGAGATCAGAGCTCCGGTGATGCTCCGGCGTCTTCAAGGTGACGGGAGCGCAGATCTCCTTGCGATCTCAACAGAGGCGGTGGCGAGGTCCGAGGTGCACTGATGACAGAGGAAGACGTCATTGAAGTTCTCGGCAGCGGCTTTGCTTCACCGAGTGATTTCGGCGGCTAGGGTTAGGGCTTTTGCTCAAGAGCTTGCTGGTGGGATGCGAGGTAGGGCTACCTCCTTTATACCTGGGGTCAGCCGGAAGATTCCAGAGCACAAAAGAAACGTGTAACATCCTAATTTTCTAAGCTTTAAAAAAAATCTTTTGATTAGTTAGTAGTTAGAAAATTCACCCTTGAGTTTTATTTAAATTTAATTAAAAGCTTAACTTGGACTTTTAGTATCAAAAAAATTTAATACAATTAATGTCAACATCAACTATTGTCAAAACTATTTTATTTGGGTTCTATGAGCTTGGATATATTTTTTAGATTTTTCTAGAATTTTTTCGAGTTATTTGTTATTTTCTAATTGCCATTTGCATTTACTGTATTTTCTAAAAAGAAAAATCTATTAAAATCTCAAAAAAGCAGTTGGGCTGAAACCCAACCCTATTTCTACCCCTACCATCGTCATGCGACCTAGCAAGACATCGCCAAGATCGCCTCACGACATGTGGTCCCTACATGTCAGTGTCTCCCTCTCTTCTCCCACTCGCGTCGCCTTGGTCCCACCCGTCATCCTCAGCGTCGCCGCTTGCTACGTGACCGCACCTGAGCCACCATCGCTAACCGTGGACCCTCCCAAATCATCGTTCATCGTCCCTAACCGATTTCGTTTCCGATTTTGTCGCGCGTGCACCACCGTCTCCGTCTCGGACTCTCCTGGCTCCGATCCTATTTAAGGCCTCACACCCGCGTCACGAGGCTCGCCTCAGCCTCCGCCGCCTTTTCCCCAAAGTTAGGAACCCTAAATTCCAACCTAGTCACCGAAATCGAAGTTGGAACCCTAGCGCCGCTGCAGCCTTCGCTGTCAAATTCAATCGCCGTCGGTGAGTTCCAGCCTTCAACGAGCACACCTTCGAGTTCGCCGCGTCACGGGCAACCTGATGCGCGCACTCTTTCCCCCGGAGGAACCCTAGTTCACTGTCGTCGCGTTGAGTCGCGCTGCTCCGCCGCTTACCGCGTCGCCATCGTCGATATGGTCACCGTCGGCGAGTCTCGACCGCGTCATCTTGTTCGCCGTGTCGAGTTTGTCTAGATGCGCACTTCTGCCACCGTCGAGCCGCCGTCGTTCGCCAGATCAGAGTTCGCCGGAGCTTCGCCGGTGTATAGCCCACATGGCCGTCCATGTCATTCTACCACCTCAAAGACGCTGACGTATGTGGCGCTTCGCGTGTCGCCAGCGTGGTGATCGTCGGCGCCAACAAGACACGTGTGTCAAGCCGAACCCTAGATCTAAACCTCAGATAGATCTATTCCACGGTGCACCGAGCCACTGCCATGTGGGACCCCATGTCAGATGCACTATTCTGTAGACTCGTGCGCTGTAGACCCATGAGCCCTTGCATGGACCGAGTCCATGGATCGAAGGCCCACCTATTAGTCACATGGTCTTTTCTCCGGATTTATTTTAATTCGGAAATTCCAGGGCTGACGTCAGCTTGCGTCATAATCCGAATTTTTAATAGAAAAATAATTCGGATTAATTCAAAAATTCCTTTTTGAGTATTTCTCTAGGTTTAGATCTTCCAAAAGCCATATCTTCTTCATCCGAACTCCGATTGAGCCCATTAAAATTTCTAAATTCATCTAAATTCGAGCTTTATTTATCTGAAATTTTTATTTAATTTTTCGAGTTTGTTTTCTTTTTGTTATTTTTTTATTTGCTTCGTTTGCAAGTAAACGTTGATTCTTCAGGGAATTTTGAAGAAGGAGTGCATCAAGATCAGGACCAGTACCAGGATCTATTATAAGGCAAGTTGTACCTTTGATCATATTGAACCCAATTTTCAAAAGTTACTTTGATTCAAACTATTGCATTTACTTTAAGTATTTATTTAAATGCTTTTGGGTTTAGTTATTAACCCAATTTGATTATATCTGTACGATCGGAGAGGCGACTAGAGGGGGATGAATAGGCGCTTAAACAATTTTTTGCAACCCCTCAAGAAAACAAAGAATGAAACAAGAAATTTCACGATGAAACTCGAGTCAGATTATCATTGCTCAAGATCTTGATATTACGCCTCGTGTTTTTCTTCCTAACAGCAGAGTTTCAAACCAAAAAGATGATCAACTTGTGTTCTATCCAACCAAACACACAGCACCAAGTGCTTATATAGTGGAGGCTAGATTCTAGGAATATTCCATTAGGGCACCCATTAAACCCTAACACACAATGGGTTAACTCACGCACGCATCTCAAAGCGTCGTCTTCATCTTCGATTGACCTAAACCACTTCTTCAAGCGTCGACCCGCGCCGCGGTTTAGCCAACAAGTCACAAATGTGGTATTTAGTGAAATTACCAAAATACCCCTTCTCGATCCTTCTCCATGAACCAAGTTCAATCTTGTCGAAGCAATCGCCTGCTCCACCACGTGTAGGTTGATCAACGGCTCTCATCATGTCGGCAAGTCTCTCCCATCTGAAATCCATCGGAACCTCCAAGGCACTTGCACCGACCCTGCTATTTGCTTGATCCAACTAGTCAGACGAATCGCCTGCTCGATCAACCTCGTCCATTCTGCGCCATGCTTGAGTCACTTGACCTCACCCCGCATCCATGATCGTTCTGGACCTCAGCTCTCCACGCTTAGTCCCGATCCACCTCGCCGTTGACCGTCGTTGACCTACAAGCCACCTGCACAGCAATAGACAGAGAAATCGTCTCCGGGAACAAGTTCTTCACAACTTGACCCACGTTAGCTCAAAACATGCAATATGCAACATATATGCACTGATAAACAAGGATATGACCTATCCCAAAATCAATTCTCAAAGTAGTTTGACATTTAGTGCACATGCGATTATCGCCAAATAACTATCGATTACCGCTTCACGGTAGTACCGCTCTCAAAGATTGATCGTCGCATCTCTCGAAGAATTCCCAAAAACTCTGAAAAACATTGCTACTGGAATTTCCATACCGTAGTCAAAATGGTCATACCGACAAACGGTAATACCGATACAAAAACGCGGTCATACCGCTCTCAAGAAAGTCCAAGGCCAAACTACACTTGTTCTGGAAATTAGCTACCGTCAACTAAGAATCGGTTCTACCGTGACACGGTAGTACCGTCTTTGAACCTGTGGTATTACCAAGTCGCGGTAGTACCGCCTCTCAATACGCGGTAGTACCGCTCCACAAAAATCTGCAAAAGCCACAGAACAAGGTCCTTTGAGGGCACCAAAAGACACGTGGACGCTCTAGATCTACTGGGCCGATCGGACCGCGCTTCAACACCGTTGGATCCTAGGCACTGTTCAAAGTCCGAAAGTTCACACGATTCTCAACCGTCCGATTTCTATCGAACGCCTCACAGTCCTTAACATGTTCGGACGGTCCGAACATTCAACGTAATATGGACCGTTAGATCAAGATCTAACGACTCGAGCAAAACACACGTTCAACCTTAGACATGCGGTAGTTCCGTTCCAACCAACGATCGTATCGTTGTGCGGTAGTACCGCGGCTTACACGCCGCTACTACCATTACTAGAAAACCCCATGCTCTCACACAAAAGCCTCCGGTAGCACCGCTCTACTTAAGCCGGTTGTACCACCATGCGATATTACCGCGGTTAATACTCCGGTACTACCGATTATCCTGACACTTTGCTGAAACTTGCTGATAACTCCAAATTTTGTCAAACCTACAGACCAATTGCCAATTGTTTCATCACCTAAGATCATGGGCATATCCCCATGACATCCACAATATCCACCTTGTCTATTGTTATGTCATAATGTTTGTGCGCCATTGAACTGAGCCACAACTGTACGACCACATGCCTAGTATGGGACAGACCTAACTTAGTAAGTTATGGAGTCTCGATATTAACTACTCAAGTTGTAGGTTAGGTGCTCAGTGATGGGTGGAGGTGTAGACTACCAAGTAGATCACATCGTGGGACGGTTCACTGCTTCCCTGTCCAACGATGTGCGATGGGCTAATTTCCTCAATGGACATTAGTTCCGTCAGTAAAACACATCGGGAGTGTCAATGCTTGAGATGAAGTCTCTTAAAGGTTTTGTTATGATTAGTGCTTGCAACACTGGTTATATCGTGTAGGTAAAGTGTACAACCTCTGTAGAGTGTTAAACAAATCTATTCGAATAGCCGCGTCCGCGGTCATGGACATGCTCGGGGATTTCACACAATGGTTAGATTTTCATAAAACATTTGGAAAGGGAGCTGTGTGATCTAATTCATATGGCTATGTGGATAATTTGATTAGGCTTTGTGTTTTTTTGTGAAAACAATTAATAAATTAATATTGTTTATTTGTTTTGAATCATGTTTAATCTATTATTCATATTCAATTGCAAATGTTGATTTTATGCAAAAGAACAACAGAAGTTATTCCTTTGGAATAAGCCATCATGTATACATTGCATTCTGTGATATGACTTGCGAGTACGGTTGTGTACTCACACTTGTTATAATCAATTAACAGAAGTGGAGGAGTCATCGCCCGCTTTTGAGGAGGAGTTCTATGAAGGTGGTGATCGCCAGGCCTTTATCTCAGTCGGTTGCCTGTGGTGAATCGATAGGTTTCCGTTGAAGTTTATTTTGTTCCGCTGCTTATTTAATTATTGCTAGCCCTACGAGGCTTAATAAATGTAAAACTCGACCTTAATGTCACAACGGTTATTTGTTATCCAAATTACTCGTTTATTCTATTATTTCGTCTTGTGTGGATAATATTCACATGTGTTGACACTGTGTGCACTAGCATGATCCTGGGCTAGTGTATTATACACAAAAGGTCCATAATTGTATTTTTTTTTGTCCCGACAAAACGGGGCGGCGGCGGAGTCCAAGTCGTGCCCTAGTTGGAGACAAAGAACAATAACCCTGGTGGGCCCCACATGTCAGCGACAGTGGCTCAAGCAAGTCCATGTTCAAACGACGCAGCGTCTGTGCCGACGCAGAGAGTCCGGAGGCGTTCATGGAAGAGAGAGAGTGGGCTTCGCTAGCGGAATTGGGCAGGTGAACTAGGCTGGACCGAGGAATAGGATTGGGTCGGGGAATAGGATTCAGCCCATTGAATTTCCTGAGATTTTAATTAGCTTCTCTATTTTAGAAATACTAGAAAATCCAAATGACAAATTAAAAATAGCAAATAAGCTCGAAAAAATACCAGAAAAATCTGGAAAAATATTTCCAAGCACAAAGAACTCAAATAAAATAGTTTAGGAATTAATTGATGTTCGGATTAGTCACATTAAATTTTTTTGATATTTGAAAGTCTCATTTAAGCTTGATCAAATTCAAATAAAATTTGGTGAGTTTTTTCAAATGACTAAACTACTGAAAAGGTTTTGAAACTCAAAGAATTGAGATGTTACACTTAGCCTCGGATTGCGGAGCAAAATCGTCGAACCAAACACCTCCAAAGTAAAGTTCATTTGCAGTCCATTGCCATACAACATATATTTCAAATAATCAACATATCTATCTGATTGGCTAAATGAACAACTGTTCAATATTACATGGCAGTCAGTATTTTACACTAAAAAATAAAATCTTAATGACAATTTGCACACAAGGAAAAAAAAGAAAATAAAGGTAACTGGAGGAGGTTGGGGCAGCGACAACGCAGGAGGGAGGAGGGCAACATCGAGTGGGGGTGGAGGTGAGGGAGGTCAAGGCGACTGCGAGGAAGGGGCAGAGATCGAGGCGGCACCAAGGGAGGAGGGGGAGGCTAAGGCGGCATCACCAAGGGAGGAGGGGCAGCATCAAGCGGGATGCGAAGGTCGAGGCTGCAACGCCGAGGGAGGAGGTCGGAGCGATGGCGAGAGAGAAGGGAGGTCCAGACAACACCGAGGGAGGAGGGAGCCCAGGGCGGCGACGAGAAAGAAGGGAGGCCGAGGCACCAACCCTAGTGTCACTGCTCCGTTCGGGTGCAAGAGGGAGGAGTGCAGGTAGGGAATAGGGTGAGGGGTGGAGTTTGAGATTTTGTACGTGGTATAAAGGCGATAATTTTCTTTAACTCTAGAGACAAAGTCAGAACCCCAATCCGTTGAAGCCACGGGAAGCTACCCTAGGCCGGTTTCCCACTTCTCCACGTTGAAAACAGCTTCCGATTGTTCAAAAAACGACTACTGAAAGTCTTTTTTTATGGACAGGAGAAGCGGTCATTTAAGTGCTTAAAAGTTACAGCACAGTTACATTGCCCATCAGCTAAGCCATAAGAACGGTTACATCGTCCATCAGATAACTAGATAGGGATAGGAACAGTTACATCATCCTTGAGGGGCCTAACTTTGGGAGGATCAAACCAACCATGCACTGATTATACCTTCCACACAGGATAACAGAAAGAGACCTTGCAGAATTCTGAAATAAGGGTAGCAACACGCCAACACCCATTCAAGATAATAGAAACAGACCTATCTGCATGATGCAAATATCTTCCGCGGCCCCTAGTCATGTGATCCGGTGCAGTCAAGCACAGCCTGCTCATGCCAAACTCCATTCAAGTTAGCCTGCCATAGCTTAACCATGCCGTCACCTCCGGTCGATGCAAGCGTCATACCACCCATGTCCCATTCCAGTTGCCATACCTAGTCCGATGGGAACAGAATGTAAAATGCAGTGTACTAAATAATCACAGAAAATCAGCTTAACACGGTGAAACCTATCCTAACTGATGAGAGGATGGAAGAACTACAAGTGAAACAAGTAAGCCACTAAAAGTAGAGTCAAAGTAATGTTTATTTCTACCTAGAAGTATGCGAGAGTTATACTAGCGTTATTCCTCTATTACTAGAGTTGTCAATTTTGCAACTTAAGGGATTATAAACACCATATTCTCCAGAGAGTACACGATAATACAAGAAATAACTAATCTGTAAAGAAAATGCAAGCTTGCTTCTCGTGTCTACCTCTCCATCATGGCCAGAAAGTACAGCAACATTCTCTGTTGACAGTCCGCCATCAGATTCAGGGTTCAAGCCTATATGCCAGATTGCAATTCCTTTGCAGGTTGCAATTGCTATGATCTCATATGGTCTGAAATACAGTGCGTGATAATTATTAGCATGACATAGAAATATGTCAACAAATTAACCGCTAGGACAGAATAGAAACCAAAAATAAAAATTGCATCTGAATATAACACAAATGTGGTCATGACAACCCCAATTGCCATACTTTTTCCAACTTCCAAGCCAAACCCAAGACCCCCCCCCCCCCGACCATCAACCCAAGACCCGAAAAAATGGCTGGCCAAAAGAACAGGAAATGTATGAACTATTGATCTTCTACGTAGTGTGGAATTGAATGGAGATGTCAAATTTTACTTGTATATTCCATTCCATCTTTGCTACAGAATAATTACATAGCAGAAACAACACTGAACACTACAAGTGGCTCAAGCACAAAACAGTCACCCGACCAGACAATTTTTATCTCAAGAAAATTGTTATTTGGCATAGCAAGTTAGCAACCAAATGATGCTAATATCAGCAATTCAGCAGTGAACATCAAATATTCCAAATGCGACAAATATTGCAGCATAAAGGGTTGTCATGCTTGCTCAAGAAGGGGCTAACCTGCCAATATTAGGAGCCCATGCTACAGCATGTACTCTATCCCCCTTATCCTCCGGTGAACCGAGTTCAACAAGTGGAAGCCAGCGCTGGTGAGCTTCTTCAAACTCCCAAATCTGTTCACCATTTCATTATATTATAATATTGTTATAGACAAATACCAGTTCATGAACTAGGGTAAACAAAAGCAAAAAAGAAAACCTGATGACTCACTAACGCAAAGCCCAAGCTACATCATGCAAGGATTTAGATTTTTTTGGACTTGGATCCACAGTGATCACCCCAATAACAGTTTGTTATTTTTCTCCAAATACGAGAAAATATAAGAATGCTGAGATCATACTGTTGCTTCTTACTTCTTAATTTTAAGCAGTGAAAAATACATAAGGTAGTTTTGAGCAAATGAAGCTTTAATATGGGAAGGAGCTTTAGGCAAGAGACTAACTAGTTTCTGTTTTATTTATTCTACAAAAACATATGTTTTACTGAAGACCCTCTCTGAGTCACCGACCAACTGTGATAGGGGGTTATTAAGTTGTGTCCTGCTGCCGGGATGAAGTTGCAGAAGTTTCTACATGCAATAAAAAACGTACAAAAAAAAAGGAAAACTGCTTTATCAAATTCCACGAACCTTGCAAGAGTTGATATTTGGAGAATCTGAATTGAAACCAATAGCAAAACTAGCCTGCTGGCTTTCACCTCTTCTTGGACTCCATGCAATTGATGCAGAAATGCATGCAGGCTTCCCAAATCGGGAAACCGGGTCGGTAATGTTCTGGAACTCTGCCTGAAATTATGTTCGGAATCAGAATCACTTCATTTTGCTAAACAGAACATCAGATGACTATAGCACATTGAATCATGGAAGACATGTATTTGCTAGTTTACATTAGCAAGACATTCTGTTGCTGTAGAAAGGAACGAAAATAAAATGATTGAGAACATTGACAAATGTGAACAAAAATTAGATAAACCTGAAGCTGCCACTTGTCTAATTCCAACGAATCCAAGAGCTCATAGACCTTCACTTGGCCATCTGCGTATGCAGTAACCTATGGAGACCAACAAGAGTTACTAGTACCAATGAATGACAGACACGGCCGACATATGAAGAGTATCAAGACCAATGCAAAAGCTTTGGAAAATACAAATAAAACTGTAGCATAATCAAACAACGCAACACTTTTACACAGGACAGTTTAATTGCAAGAATATGATTTGGTCGCTGGCTTGCTGCTGATGGGTGGGTTTCTAGTTAATATTTATCAACTTCTGTTCTGCTTAAACTTTTGTGTTTTCATTAATATGCTCCGTTGAGGTATTGACTTTGTAAACTGTATTTTCTTTTGATTTGGGATGAGTAGACAGAGTACTCTCTGTAACGATCTACTATGGGACCGTTTCCCCATTTCATAATTGAAACTGGGGTATGCCCTTTCTCCAAAATAAATAAATAAAGAAATATGAAAAAGTGGTTGGTGTTGAAATGTAAAAAGTGTGGAAATTGGAGTTACAAATATAACATCAGGTGTTAGAACTCACCATTTTCATACTTGACAGAAGTAATCCAAACTGTACATTTAGTATGTGAGAATTGCCACCCTCAAAGACATTGCATTTCCTCCAGGTTGGAAGTTGATCATCTGTCAGTGGAAAATTTCTTCGTAAGGGTTTTGCGTATCAAGTTACATTACAATGAAATAAAAGGGAATGCAATACGACGAGAAATCAAACTATCAGTCAGCACAACAGCCAGTTTCCTGGGGGGGAAAACAAGGCAGCTATGACAAGTGTACTATATATTTACCTTTACTATGCATAGACATAGTTACCAGAAACCATAGTTACCGGATTCGCTATAAAACCTCGCGAATCGCGAACCGGATTCGTTGACCCCGAACCGGTTTAGGGTATGGGGTTCGCGTTCGCAGTGGAAATGGAAGAAAAAGTGGCGAACTACGAACCCGAATCTCATACCGTGACTCAGACAAACCGTGTTTCTGGTAACTATGCCAGAAACGCGGTTCGTCCGAGTTGCAATACGGGATTCAGGTTCGTAGTTTGCCACTTTTTCTTCCAATTTCCACTGCGAACATGAACCCCGTACCCTAAACCAGTTCGGGTTCGACGAATCTGGTTCACAATTCGTGGGGTTTTATAGCGAATCTAGTAACTATGTGCATAGATATAAAATGAAGCAGAATGCAGCCTTGATGTATAAGAAGTCCAGAGTTAACAAAGACAATCAAGCTTAAAGGTTGTTTGGATGATTATGTTTGAGACGGGTTTTGCTAAATAATGTTTGGATAGATTATTTAGCAAAACTGATTTGATTTTGTTGTTTGCCAGGATTTCATTAATTAGATAAGTTGTTTGATACAAACTAGGTTTAAGATCTCGTGGTTGAGTTTTCTTAAAAACATGTATATTGTTAAAAAATGAGGAAGACAAATTTTGCTATTCACAACTGTGCAGCTTATTCATTTATTGAGAGGTATATATAGACATTGTTACATGGGCCTCGTGGGCTACATGGGCCTCATGGGCTAGAGAGAGAGAGAGAGAATGTATAACACTCTTAACATATACAAGTAGATTTTGGTAAAACCCACTGTTTGAGCTTTAGGAAAACTTGATGTTATACTGGTTTAGAGAAAAGAAAACAAACATTGTTTTCGGTGGTTTCACCCCAAATCTGATATAATTAAATCACATTTTTTAAATATTCAAGGTCCAAACAGCCCCTAAAGTAGTATAAAGGCCAGCTTGGCATTCTGCTATGCTGCAGTGTGCTACCAATTCTAGTAAAATATTTATGTTACAGTTCTACAAAAGAGCTTGCATATTAGTTGATATAACCAAAAACATTGTAACCACAGTGCTCTAAATCTACTGCAATCCTGAACGGGCACTAAATCATGGAAATAGCAGGAACGCAACAATAAGCCACCCTATATCACCCATGTATGTTTTGATGGTCAAAATAAGCATGTTAGCTAGTTATGTAGACAGAAGCGGTAAGTAAATCAAGATCAATGATTGTTGAGTGGCCAGCAAATTCATTCTCAATCAATGCATAAGCTACTGTTTAGACTTTTCAATATAACAAAAGCTAATAACAGCACAGCTCTCCATCATGAAACTACAAGATAATTGCAATTTACAAACACAGAAGAATATAAAACAAACCTAAAAGGGCATAAGAACATCAGACCTTCAGCAACCTCCTCCCACAAAGACAGCGTCCCATCAGCGCAAACACAAGCTATAGCATCCCCATACTCCGGAGGAAGCCAGACGACATTCACAATGGCGTGCTCATGGGCCTGACACAAGACCAAGCACATTACAAACCAAGCCACACAAATTTGTAGGACCACATAGGTAACACAAAAACACCAAAAGGAACATGCAGCGGATAACACAGATTATGTGTTGTTCCAACGCCCATAGTACTGCATCTCCAGCATAATTTCCAGAACAAGTGCCAATTCAACCTAAGAAGTCAGAACTCTGTTACTCTAGTCTTACACAAACATAACCATTCCACAGCATATACTGATATGCGACGAAACCATGATGACGTCCTACGCAAGCAGAACCCAATACTAACAAAAAGCTCTAAATTTGCACTAAATCCTGACGAACTCGACGCGAAAGCAGCCCAATACTAAACCACCTGAGCGGAAGCGAAAGAACGAGACGGGGAGCAGGTGCCATGGGAGGTTTAGGGTTTCGGGACTTAAGGTGGAGGTGGTCTGGGAAGCGGACCTGCCACTTGGAGGAGGGGGACGGCTGGGAGTCGTAGACGGAGACGGAGCCGTCGACGGCGCCGGCGGCGAGGCGGCGGCCGCAGTGGTTCCAGCCGCAGCACGCCGCGCCGGGCCCCAGCTCAGCCACCTTCCGCTCCGCCATTCCCCGCTTCCTCTCCGGCGATGTCGTCTTCGTCGGCGGCGGCGGCGGCGGCGGCGGGGGCTACTAGAGCGCGTGCCTGCTCGGCGGTGGTTTGCGCGGACCCGGTCGTTGTGTTCGGGGAACGAGGTGCGGCGGCCAGGTGAGCGTAGCGATGGCCAGATGTGCGGCCCGGCACGAGCCGGCCCGGCCAATGTCGGTATGGCCCATCCTCGCCCGACAAATAGATGGATTGTACCATGACAGCCCATGTACCCAAAAAGCAGCCTAAGCAGGCCCAAAGACCTATCGTGCGGCACGATTCGTGCCATGCTGTGTCGGTCTGAGTCTATTTGGTCCGATCAGCCGGTTGCGGCTCAGTTATCCTGTTATACTAAAAAAAAATTTAAAAAAATTCCAAAAAAATCCTTAAAAAATGTGTAGAATTCAGAAATAGATATGAAAATTGTAAAAATGAGACAAGCATATTGAAAATATAATAAAAAGTTTGATTAATATTCAAATGGCTGCATTGTTAAAACCTTTGCCAAGTAAAAACTCAACATGAGAAAACCTTGGCAAAGGAAAAGAGTACAACCTATATCTCTACATACATCCTTGTTCTACATGTCGTTGTCTAGGTACAAATTTTCAAACACCTCCGACAACTTTGGATTTTCCAAAGAGTGTTGTGTTCGTGAATCAGCTTACTTCCAGTCATTCATAGTTAGAAGTATCTCCACCATCTCACTTGTGAAACGTGTTCTTCTCTCCTCCAATATTCTTCTAGAAATATTGAAAGCAGAATCGGAGAAAATCGTCGAGACAGGAACAATTAACACATTACGTGCAAGTATGGATAGCACGGGATGTGCTAACTTATGCGCATGTCACTAGTGCGAAATTTCGAAGTTTTCTTAGTTGAAATCCACCATATCAATGTCCAACTAGGCGGATAATTCCCCATTTCTTGGGTGAGAGGTTGGTCTTGGATTTTGTTGAGAAGGTACCGCTGTAGAAAAAGAAGACCTGGATCTGGAGGAAGAGCCATCGAAGATCTTGTTCCAAATATTTGTCTTGCTACTTGAAGTGGGGGCTATTGGAGGTCGTTGCAAGCGGACTCCCTGGAATTCATACCTTTGGTAAATCTCATGTAATCGAGAATGAACTTCTGCAAAATAGTTAGAATAGTTTAGCCATGTAGCATCACTAAGAAGATAAAAAAAAATATTAGCAAATATTTCAATTTTACCTCTATGATCTAAAATAAATGCAAATGTGTATAGAAAATATATTTCTCTCTAATTAATATTTGAGGTATTTACTTTTCATAGCAATAATAGTGTCGCGTAAAATTGAGTAGCAGTTTGTAAAATACTATGCACAATAATAGGAGATGTTGGATAGTAGACAGCGGACAAAGCAACAGTGGCCTCATAAAAAAAATAAAAACTATAGTATCTTCTCAACAACGAACCAATGTTGCTTAGTCAATAGTATCATATCGTCAGTGCTCTGATAGTGCGTTTGAATAAAAACAGAAAAAGTGCTCTTATATGGTAAAAGACTCTTAAGCATCAGGTAGGTAGAGTTTCATCTTACTGGCATATCCAAACCAAACTTTCTTGCACATACACCCATAGCCCTACAGAAGTTCTTATATGCTGTTATTCTTATGTTAAAATTATTCAAGAAAGATATCGCATCGCGAAAAGCTTTAATATACGGATGCAGCCTCTTCAAACCACATTTCACTATAAGGTTAATAATATAACAAGTGCATCGCTAATGTAGCAAAAAGGAATCGACGTATATACTCAACGCTAGAGTAAGAATGTCCATGGCCCTAGAGTTCGAAGCGGTATTGTTTAAACTAATTGAGAATATTTTGTCTGTAAGACCAAAATCTTCCACGACTTTGATAATACAGTTCGCAATATTTTTCACTTGTGTATGCTACATCAATTAATTTCAAACCTATAATTATTTTCTCCATTACCGAGTCATCATTAACATAATGAGCAACTACACTAAGATAATCCTCCCTAGACCGACCACTCCATATGTCCGAGGTCAAGGCCACCGAAAATGTGAACGTACTAAATAGTTCATTTATTTTATTATGATGCTCATTGTAGTATTTTACTATATCCCTAGTTTTTGTCTGTCTAGAAACGACAGAAAATATAGGATTATATGTAGTCCTAATATAATTTTGGAAAGTAACAGACTCCCCCAAAGCCTAACAGTAAATCCTCAAAAGCAACTAAACGACACAGAGATTGACGGACTACCTCAGGATCATAGTCTCAGTCACGTACCGTACCGTCGGGGTTGTACTACAGCTGTGTCTACCTCATTACCAATCCTTGCTTGGCCTTACATCTTGTAGCATGTCTAAGCAAGTGACACGTTCCACCTGTAGACCTTGCAGACAATTCATCGCGATAAATTTTGCAAATAGCATATGGTACCTGATTTTCCTGTGCATGGGGAAATTCTCCCACACTCCTGATGTAGACGATCTCAACCTCTTTGCTCCGGTGGTCGCTAACGAAGATGCTATCGTAGAGCCTAATGACGGAACTCCTCCTTACCCTTCCGGTAACAACTCTAGTTGGTTTGAGGTAGCCATAGCAGCCTCCATGGATGCAACTTCCTCCAGTGAAAGTTTGTAATCACCATGAGCAAAGTTGTCATAACTGTACATAACAAAAACGGCAAAGTTAAAACTAACACTATTATTACTTTCATCTTAGTATAAAAAAAATACTAACAATAAAAGTATGCAAAAAATAGAATTGTACCTCTTTTGCTGACTTGCCGCCGAAAATTGAATTTTCCAAAATTTGGCAAAGTTTTTTTTTTGAATTTTGCCAAATTATCTCACAGTGAATTTGAATTTGCACACCAGAGTTTTAAAGGGGATTTTTTTTTGCTATTTTTAAAGGGCAAAACGGTCAAAACAATCAAAAAGGGTTAAAAAAAAGGGCAAAAAAAGGGTCAACAGGAAGATTCTAATCAGGTCGTGCTGTGCTAAGCATGGCCCACTACCCGCCTTCCCACGCACCTACCCTTTCCTCCTCCTATGTGTGCCCCTACTCACAAGATGCAAAGAAGTGCGCAGTGAGCGAGGCACGCCAGACGCCCATCGCCATTGTCGAAGATCTGCTACCACCTGGCGCTACCCCTTCGCCCGTCGCCCTCCACGCTAGCGCCGCCCCCTCTTGGCCTCCTCCCTCCACGCTGACGCTGCCCCCTACTCCAACTCCACCTCCTCCTCCTCCTCCTCCTCCTCCTCCTCCTCCTCCTCCTCCTGGCTCCTTCCTTCCCGAACCAGCCCTACCGCCTTCTCCTCCCTCCACATCGCCGCCGCCTCCTCCTGGCTCCCTCCCTCGCCGGCTCACCGCTCCTCCTCCCGACGCTCCTTGCGGCCTGCCCCCCTTTGGACTCTTCGCAAGCAGGCTACATGGACCGTGCTGGGCTCGTGCCGAGTCGGCCCATCGTGCCAAGGGCCAGCCTAAGCACAGCATGGGCCTTTGTGTTGTTCCAACCCGTACCATGAACAGTGTGCGCCATGTTGTGCCTGGGCCGGGCCAACAGTGTTGTGTCTCAGGCCGGCCCGACAGGTACGACCCATCTAGCCACCTCTATGTGAGTGTAGTTGCTTTTTGGGCTAAAATTAGGCCCATGAGGAAGCTACAATGTGGAAGAAGAGTTTGTTATGGCAAATTGGCAATTGGTTCCTCTAAGATAAAAGTCATGGGTTCTTAAAAAAAGAGATAAAAGCTAAGGAACGAGACTAACGCCCGGACGTACGATCCAGACACTAACATCGAATGCTTGTCATGGTCGTCAGATGTTCATAATGCACAAATTATCGATTGTTCGATGCCTAAACTCTGGCGCAAAAATCCATTTCGTGGTGCAACAAAAAGAAATAGGGTGCAAAACAAAAACAAAACAACATCTGTAACAAAAAGCAATGAAAGAACCTATTTTTCTTACTCCACCACACACACACACAAACCAAATTCCGAGCGCAACAACACATCCAATAGAGTGCAACAAAAAACCATCAGTTTGCAACAAAATCATCAGATGCTCGAGCAGTGCAACATTTGAGAAAAAAGTATGCAACATTTTGATTTTGATTTCGTGCCGCAACAATGACCGGCTATAGTTGCAATATCAAGAATTTTATGAAGAAATGTCCTTCTCTCAGTAAAAGAAGTTAATGCAACATTGAAAGATAACAACATCAACATTTAGACAAACAAGACGCAACATTTTGGGATAGCCCAGAACAAGATTTCAAGAATTAGTTATTGCATCATTCAAAAAACATAGTCCGAACATCTCAAATCACCAATTGCAAAAAAAAAAAAAATCCTATTGTTGCAACAAATCATGACTTACTGGCCTTGGCCTAGACAGCAGTGGCGGCACACTCGGCCTCAAGCATCAGGATGACTTTGTAATGCGCTAGACAGCCATTAAGATGCATATCGCAAGTAGACCTATTCAAACGCTGGGCCGGCCCGGGCTTCGGGGCGGGTCTGAAAAGCCCGGCTACAAATGGGTAAACCCGAGCCTGGCCCGAATTTTTTTTTCGATTTAAAACTATTACTTTAATTCTTTTTCGGAATAAAAAGTAATATTTAATTCATTTCGAGAATAAAAAGGGTTTCGCTATTTTTTAATTACATTCATCAGGCTTTCAGTCTTTCGGGCCAGAAATCCAGTCCCAAGCCTGGTCCGAACTAGGTCGCCCGTGAACAGGTCTAAATTCACAAGCATACATGGATCTGGTCATGGCGGTTGACAAGGCAGACCTGGTGCATTCGTAGAGCTCGTTTGTCCATGGTGGATCTTGCAAGCACAACAGTCGTCTTTGCATGAGCATGAGTAGTAACAGCCTCAAAATTGGACACCAGCAATAGTTCCTCGCATGAGCAGGAGTGGTGGACCCTCGGTTAGGGCGTGTGTGTGTATGTGTGGAGGGGGAGGGGGAGGGGAGCTAGGTACGAGAGTCCAAGTGAGAGATCCTTAAGTCCGGTGATGATGAGAGTAGCTAGCAGTGGTGTATTGAAGGGGGTTTGTGTAGTGGTGGTTTAGGACACATGGGTGTATCCCTCATTGGATGTACGTGTCCAAGCAATATCCTAAAAGCTATACCCTCTCTTAAAAAAAGAAGATAAACGCTATGGTAATTGGAACAAACGGTATTTTCCGTAAAATACCCCCTAAACTAAAGATTGAGTTTCTACATATCAATGTGAAAATGAGTGTCATTTTCATGAAACCGTACTCGTTGCGGTGATATTTTATGAATTGTTTCTAAAAGGACATTATATGGCGAACTATATATATTCTTGATGATAAATATACTGATATCTTCCTTCTGATCAGTTTAAGCATTTGAGAATTTATCAACAATCCTTTCAGGTTTGCCTTTTTTAGGAATAAGTCCATTTGACAACCTTAACTATTATGTTTGTCTAATTTTCACCATCGACCTATGAAATCGGGTAACCCTGAATTGTCAAAACCGGTCAAAATAACCCCTCGTACCTATTCCACCGTAGTTTTGTGCCACGAGGGACACCACCTTGACTCCAGCTGGTTGTGACCATCTCGTTAGCCGCCGCCGCTGCGCAGACGACGCCGTGGGCCTCATTCCGCCACCGTGCCATGCAGGAAGGGACTCTGGATGAAAGATCATCGCCGCACTCGCCACAGACGTGGAATGTACATGGACAGCACACCCCTCCCTGACGACATGCTCGCTAGCATCTTCGCCAGGTTATCGGACGTGGCGCCCATCGTCCACTGCGCAGCCACGTGCAGGCGGTGGGGGCTCGTCGTGGCCGAGAGGGTGGCTAATGTCTCCTGCTCCCTGCCACCCCTCGGTCGCTTCCTCCCCCACCTTGCCATCGACATCTTCCACCAGGAGAACGATGGGCCCACTGCACGCACAAGGGGGGAAGAAATAGGATGAAGAAGAATATGATGTGGACTTGACGTGGATGTCCACGTGGCATCCACGTTAGTCAAAATAGTTTTAGATTGGGCCACGTCAGATAATACCACCCTAGTTTGGGTTGAGAGGGGTAAATTGATCGGTATTGATAGTTGAGGGGGTCGGTTACCCAGTTTCGTAGTTAGAGGTTAAAAATTAGGCAAATATGATAGTTCAAGGTTGTCAAATGGACTTATGCCTTTTCCAGGTGTGGGGTGAAACACATGTGAAATACCTCTAAACCATACCATACCATACCATGCATGCATGATTCTTGAGTCTATACTTATACTCCCTATAGTCACAAAAGAGTGACGTACTAGAATACGTGCAGTCAAGTCCATAAATTTTGACTAAGGATATTACTTAAAATGTTTGGTTTGAATATATGAAAATGGTAAGAGTGAATTTGTTGTAAAAAGTGCTTTCATAATAATGTATCTTTACAACTTTTTTCGAACCGATTTGTTTTATTAATACTAAATAATAATTACGTAATTACCAAAGTAAGCAGCATGGGCCAAGAATTAGAGATATTCCTTTCCTCTCTAAACCACGTCCCGTTCAGGACGCCATCGCGGACGACGTCCATATCGGGACGCTGTGCGGAACTGCGCCCGCCTGTAGGTGTGCACCACGGGCCCATCTGGTAGTCTGGCTTGACCAACCAAACATCCAAAAGATAAAAGTGGGGCTTCGATCACAAACTTGGACGTTTTGCCCATTCTGCCGCTGCGCGCAATCCACCTCCATCCGTTCACCGTTCACCCCTGTGCGCTACTCCCTTTTCGCCGGCAGCATATTAGATACTTTGTTATGCGATATTAATGATTTTAATCTATTCCCTCTCCTCCCGCTGTGGTTGTGTTAGTCTTTGTTATAATCTAATATACTTTTTACTAGGGTAGTTCTTCCTAACATACAATCGTTGGAAGCATTAAAGCAATGTACACTGGATAAATAGAACATGGAAGTTAATTGATATGCGCATTAGTTCTCAATAGATCTGTTGTTACCGAAACATCATGCACGTGTATACGGAGGGATACAAAGATAAGTTTACACGTCAACCTGCCAATTGCATATTAAGCTAAACTAGCGGAATTAACGGTGCAATGTATTGCACGGTTAGATATTACGATGCACTATATATGTTTATTGTACAACTCTAATGTCTATTGTTGAAAATGCAATTGTATTAATTTGTTGTACAACTCTAATACTATATATGATGATAAATCTGCAGCACAATTTTGTCATCCTCTTTTTTTCTTCTTGTTCATCTGTTCTTCCAGTGGAATACGGAGAAATCTCTCGATCAATTCAACCCATGGCCCATCAGCTTGGCCAACAATTAGGTTACCATGGATAGACAAACCCCACAAACAACTCACGTCTTACAGTGTAATTGTCATCTCGCCTACTGGTAGTGATAACGAAAGAATATCTCGTTGCCATTCATCGCCGTGCATGCCGCACCATGCGTGGATAGTACATATCCTAGGGTATCTCTTGCCTAGTTTGTTCAGATTTGTTGTAATCTCTATAATTGAATTGTTTAGATTGTGACCGATCCTTGTAATCCGTATATACAACATGCAATGGAACGCCCCATGCGTGTCGCATTCTTCCCCTTTGTCTCTCTCGTTCTTTCCCATTTACTTGGTATCAGAGCGATCTCGCTCCGAAGACCACCCACTACTACAGAAAAGGCCTTTACAGACGGTTCAAAAGCGTCATCACGAGGCGGTTCCGTGGAGCCGCCCGAGTTTATGGGTCGATAATGCTAATGGTCATCACAGACGGTTTTGAACCGTCAGAATATATACTATCACAGACGGTGCGTCAGATGCAGCGTGTCGTGATAGTCGATTACCACAGCACGGTCCGTAGATAAAACCGTTTATGATAGTCGACTACCACGCACGGCGTAGATGAAACCGTGCGTGATGATCGACTACCGACGGCGATACGTATATGAAACCGTATGTGATAGTCACTATCACGAGCGGTTTCATATACGCATCGCTCGTGGTGGTAGTCGATTATCACTGACGGTTTCATATCTGCACCGTCGGGTAGTCTTTGCATTGCTAAATCTATTTACGTTTATTGGCTAGCCTCAGAAATGCTAGCCATGCCCTCTGAAACAACAAACACATCCAATTGCATTCATTTGAAGCACATCAAAATTGCATTCATTTCGAAACAAGCACACATCCAATTCACAAATCAATTAACTAAATTTAATCATTAATGTACATTAATTTACACACATGTACCATTATGTTCAATCTATCTCAATCAAGTTCAATCTGCTACATCGTGGAAACTCCCATTTGGATTTATGACACGTGCATTAGGGAATGACGCAAGGTGTGATCGAATTTTTATGAGCTCGCTCTGCTCCAACGCATTTGGCGATGTTCGCAACTCCGTCGATATGAAGGTTAAATTCGGGCTTATATAAATTGGTAAGTATATATGAAATAATTGTTGAAAGATTGACAAACCCGAGGATCATTGGTGATCGCGAACCGATGAGTAGTTGCATGTTGTGGCAAACATAGTATCCACAGACGCTATGCGGCGTAATTCGCCGGTGGCACCGCAAAAATAGAATTGGTTAGTTCGAGAGGCATTGCTACTGAAGTGTTATATAGGATTAATGTGTACTAGCTAGCAAGTCACGGAATTTTTGATCATGTGCGGCGTCCTTCCCTTGATATTCCATCCTCTAGCATGTAACACGTCGAACACCCCTCGTGACTCCAAGAAGTTAGCCTTAGCCATTGCAAAGGAAGGAAAGACTACAATAGAGTTTCTATGGAGGAAATGTGTTTACGATGATTAAACTCGGATAGTCGTGAAGTTGTGAGTGGCCCTCTGTAGGAATCTAGGTATATTACGTATTTGTTTTGGTATAATTACAATTAGAATCCAATGGAACCTACATGTATGTCGGCATGGTCATTAAACCTAAGTTCGTGTTGCTTATAAAGTACAAATCAACAAGTATAGCCGGAGTGCAACACTACTTACTTCTGGTTGTAGGGTAAAAGTATGAATTCCTTGTTGCGGTGAGCCATGAAAAAATCTATAACGTAATTCTCGACGAATGTTGCATTCGCCGTGATGCTTTGCTCGGAGACAACGTGTGGGTCGAGGAAACCTACCGGTGATTTCCTTCTTTCGGCTTCACAGATCATGTATCTATTATACAAAAGCTAGGAGTTATATATAACATTTATCAATATTACACGAACATTGACCGTGATTGTACACACTTACAGTGTCCAGCATCGTATGATTGAGACGTCGAGCTCGTCGAGGTTGAAGAGACAGAACAAGTCGTCGAAGGTCACCGTGAAGACAGCGTCTTGATACATGTGGTTAAAATGATGCTCCTTGAACTTGACGGTGACACCCGAGCATCATTGATCAACCGCTTGTTGGATATGCTCCATGTACCATGCATGCAATTCCGTGCAATCCGGTCCTAGGGTAGGGTCGTCTAACTTCTCGAACAGCGGCTCGCCTAGCTTGTATTTCCGCCAGCGGCAAGAAGGGGATATTAGGAGAGGACTCGATCGTCTTGATTTGCCCTTGCCCTTCTTTGCCTCGCTTTGTATAGGTCGACTTCACAAGAGTCGGTGAGCACGAGGTGTAGATGCATGTGATGCGGGCCCTTGCCATGTCGGTCTGAGTAGCCGGTGCGGTCCAGTCCGTGGACTTGATGCCGCTGCGAGGACATTCCGTGAAGTTGACAGGAGCGGTAGCTCGAGCGGATGTCCTCCTTGGGCCTTTGGATGAATGTTCCAACGGCTTGCCCTAGAGTCATGAACTCATCGTTTGGGGAATTTTGGTGGGACGGCCTCGAAATTGGCACAAACACCGTCCACATTCACTTTTGCGAAACCCGGCGCTAGATTTGCACCGTGCACCAAAGCTCGACACGGATGGATACACCGCCCCAAGCAAACATCTAGGGCAACAGAGACATATCTCACTTGGAGCTTGCGCCGTAGCCACCTACGTACATAACGATACAAAATTAGCTACTCCAACAGCCTATCAATGGATTGAGCATTCCGGAGATAATAATTATTACGGATGTCATCGACGGAAAATCTGTCATCACCTATTGTGGTAGGGTTAGGGTTGGACGCGCAGACTACTCGGATGTTTGGGGTGGCTAAGCGGTATAGTAGGGGTAGGGGCTTCCAACCGACTTGGCATTTGCAATCCCTTAATCCTTTCCTCAAAGGTCTCTATCTGCTTTTGCTCGAGCATACGAATCCTTTCCTCAAAGGATTGATTGAATTTTCAATGAGCTCATCTCGAGGGATGCACGAAGATCCTCTCGTAGCTTTGCATCGTGCTCGGCTTTGGCTCTCTTCCTACTCGATGCGATCCGAGTCCGCTTGGAACCATTGTTCCCATGTAACAAAAACACCGGCGCCTCTCGTGCGACCGGATGCTCATTGTTTCCTAGGGCCGCAGAGAGTATATCTTTCTCCTATTCGCTGGAATGAGCCTTGGGAAGATTGTGCACTCAACGTTATCGCAATATAGCCCGACATGTTATTTCACTTCCTATGAAGTTATGGAGTAATTACAAACTAGGTAGTTCGATATCTTACCAGCGTTGGGACACTTCACGGTCTTCGGGTTTGAAAGTACACTTCCCGTGGGCGAATACATAACCTCGCAAATAACCCTTTGTCGGTAGCGCACATTAGTGATCTCGGGAAATAGCAGGAGAGATTCAAGCGCTTTTCGCTGTTCTGATCCCTCCATATCGGGCTTTACTCGCATACCCGGTGGTGCGAGTGCGTGGGGTGCTTGTTTTTTGCCCGAGGGCCGCAGCGCCGCACTTTCACTCTTAAATTCATTTGTCGTCTTCTTCGCCACAAACTTCGGCCCAGACTCTTCCAAGAATAGATACTTGTGGAAGGCGGCAGATCCTTCTCCACGTAGTTCTTGACAAGCGTGCTCTTGAAGTTCTTCCACGCTTTGCACGCTGTAGCAACGCGTGTCGTCGCACGAGTCCGGGAGTTCTTAGGGATCTCGAGCGATCGAGAATTTTCGCCAAAGACGTTAGGTTTTCGATGGTCGGGCACCACCTTCCACGAATCATAGGTGATCTTGACCCGTTCCGTGCAACTATTCGACCATTCTCCGAAATCGACGCCGCTTTCGGCGAGGATTGATAGGGGTCCCACACTGATCGACCTCCGTGATGGTAAATCGGCCTGTGGGCCTTTTCGATATTCCTCTTCTTCTACCGCGGTTGGATATTGTTCCAGAGGATGGTGCATCATCAGACACATGAGGCGGCGATGACTCAGAATGAGCGGAAGACATCTTCACAAGAAATAGAATTATCATTGCAATGTATTCCAGTAGCAGTATCAAAACAAATACCATATGAATAACTGACTAGAACAAATACAAATTCCTAAAACATGTACAATTATCATGAAGGACCATGACAGATTATTGATAGAAATAGTTAGGGAAAGGCGTGGGGTCGATCGGTAACTTCGGCATTGGTTACCTTTAGGCGTCGATGAGAGACGACGAGGGGAGCGATCGAGCAAAGGAGGCGGCGGCGAAGGGGAGGCGCACTGCCTGGGAGGGAGGAGGCGGCGGGCTCTGGGAGGAGGCGGTGGGCTCGGGAGGCGCACGGGTCAGAGGAGGAGGCTCGGCGGGCTCGGGAGGCACGGCCTGGAGGAGGAGGCGGCGCCGACGGATCGGGAGGAGTAGCCTGCTCGAGGAGGCGTCGAGGACGGTGGCGACAGGCTCGGGGAGGAGGAGCGAGAGGAGTTGAGAAACTTAATCGTTTGAGAGTGGCGGCGCGGCAAACCCTAGCTAGAGTCCGAATGTAAATAGGGATGGACATCACGAGCGATTCTAAATTAGAACTGCTCAGGATACACACTATCACGAGCAGTTCTAACTTAGAACCATCGTGATATGCGATGTATCCTGAGCGGTTTTAATAAACAACCGTCGTGATATGTGATGAATCATGAGCGATTTTAATAAACAACCGTCGTGTTATGTGATGATATCACGAGCGGTTCTAACTTAGAACCGCTCATGATATATGATGTATCACTGAGCGGTGTTAATAAACAACCGCTCATGATATACATATAGCATGAGCGGTTTTGATAAACAACCGTCTGTGATATACATGTGAGACGGTCTGTAGTTCAAACCGTCTGTGATATTATTTTGTATTGGTTAATATCTAGATCGATCTGTTTATTGGCTAGCCTCAGGAAATGCTAGTCATGCCCTCTGAAACAAGCAGAAAAGACAACAAGTACATGTATATACATCCAATTCACATTCATTTGAGAAACAATCACATCCATTTCATAGTACAAATCAATTAATTAACTCAAATGAACTAAAATTAACCATTCATTCGAATGTATATACATATACACACATTGTTCAATTAATCTTTAAAAATTAGCCCTTCATGATGATCGACGTGTATGTAGCTAGTTTCGTCATGTTCTTCTTCCTCGACCCTTATGCCGTTTCCGAAAGGAGGCAACTCGTCAAATTGATTGTATTCTTCCTCGTCCACTACATTCTCAACTCCGACAATCCTCCTTTTTCCATGAAGAACTACATGGCGCTTCTTATTTGCTGGGTCGGTAACATAGAAGACTTGAACAACTTGGTTAGCAAGTACGAATGGTTCGTCTTTGTATCCGACACGTTCGAGGTCCACGGTAGTGACGCCGTACTTGTCGACCTTCACCTGTGGGAGATGGACCCAACGACACCGAAATAGGGGGATCTTGAAAAGCACGTAGTCGAGCTCCCATATCTCCTCTATTTGCCCATAGTAGGAGCTCCTCAGCCCATCGGTACTGAATGCATCTATCACGGACACATTGATTACGGTTAGTGCTTTTTATATCACGAGCTGCGTATAGAATGTGTACCCATTTATGTCGTATCCTCGCCATGTTACAAGCTGTAAATGTTGGCCCTTTTGCCAACCATGTCAACATATCACTTGACGAGCTCCTAGCAAGTCGCTCCTTCAACCATTGGTTGAGCAAATGCATTGTGTTGTCTCGTGATCCAAACATCCGCCGCGGATTACATTGCAAGCTGCGTCCTTGTCTTTGGTCGATATCTGAGGACACCGGTCATGTGTTGCAAGACCGTGAAATGGGCTTGAGCATACGCATCCATATTTGGAGTGATTGCTTTCCTCCGATGGTCCCGATACCCTCGAGCCTCCCCTCATGGCGAGATCGAGGCACACCCTATCGGTTCGACTGAGCCATGTAATCGGCGCGAACTCAATGACCTCTTGATTGCATAACCTTCGACGATCTTGCCCTCTGCCGAGATCGATTCCGTACATATGACTTGAGAATTCCCATGAACCTCTCGAGCGGGTACATGCTACGTGGGAACACGGCCCGCACATCTTTATCTCCTCACAATATGAACAATGAGATGGACCATGATATCGAAAAACGGCGGAGAAATCTTTGTTGGGTCACGGGGTAGGCTCGATAGCTACAAACAAAAATTTCTACCACGCGAACCAGATGCGGGCAAGTAGATGATCACGATCGTTACCAATGAGGCGTCGCGAGTAGGGAAGAAGGATTGGAGCGATCGGTCCAGCGAAGAGCGCGTCGATGAAGCGGTCGAAGTCGATCGTCAACGCCCGGCAAGTCGATCACGATGGGGTCGTAGTCGATCGTCTCCTCCAAAGAACGTCTGCGGTTCCTTGACAAGATCGCGGATCGTCCTCAAAGCGCAACAATCGTAGTAGCGCCTCTACGGTATCCACACGTCGGGGAAGGAACAACCGAACGGCGGTGTGCGGCACCAAGTCGCACGGTGGAGCTCTCGGGAAGATGGCGGCTAGGGTTTGGTGGTGTTTTCACGCATACCTCCCAATGACCTCATGCATCTCCTTATATAGTGCTCGTGGCGGATCCTATCCGAGACATCGTTTAATCGTATTACGTCTTGGTTTGTTCCAACCCGTTAAGTGTGTGACCACAGAGGTTCATGTGTAGTTGGTTGTGACTGGAAACCCTTTCCGACCACAAGTAAAAGCGGCTCCTAGCGTAACATATCGATTCCGAATACACACAAATTATATCGGACGAACCTTAATGCAATATGATCTACGACAGGTCTTCATCACTTACGACCAAGTCCTATCTCGTATATGACCGGTCAGTATGTGGTCACAACAACGATTCGTAACTCCTTACGACGTGTTACGACCACTCTGTGATTACGTTCGATCGATCTATGACTAGCTCGTATTTGCATCTGACGATCCCAGAATCTATTCGACTGAGCGACCTACTCGTGTATACTCCCTTTGCCTCACGATGTCCGGTTGAACTCGGTGAGATGTTGTGTCATCCATGGACTGTTCAATACTTTCTCGTCGAGTATCGAGATAACTTACGTGGTCGAACACTTCGACCATTAGTGGCATGGCCATGCACTTTCTTTATTCGATCAACGAGGGCCCGAGACATCTCTCTGTTATGTTAGGAGGGCAAATCCATATCCGACCGGTCACATTCCTCTCCATGTTTGAGCATACCCGAAAGCTACTTTTATAACTACCCGATTCTGGTGTAGCGTTTGGCAACCCCTAAGAGTGCTCTTACATATGTAGGAAACCATCTTGATCTCGGTCTAAGGATTATACATCATCATTGCTTGAGACCAACTAATGACACATAGATTCATAACAATCTCAATAGTGCCTCAAGGTGGGTCTTATCCAACATCATGTTCTCTAACATGTGTCCATATTATTGGTTTGATATCTCCATATCTATGACTCGTGAAACATAGTCATCAACCAATACATATGCTAGTCTATTCATATATGTCCTCATATGTTTACGACCAGGGATCGTATAAGAATAATTATTGCAGAAATATAGAGTTTCACAACCAAGTCACATACTTGATAATAAATATTAACAATATTATTCTAGGAACAAGATAACACATTATCCAATGTCATGAACATAATGAAATATAATCATCTCTATGATTGCCTCTAGGGCATATTTCCAACAAATACATCTCAAGATCACATAGTGTCGTTACCACCTCATCCTGCAGAGCATCTAGTCCTTCGAGATCGATGACCTTCTGAGCAATTGTGTTAAAAAAATAACACAGCCTCATGATTGTCTCTCGGACCTTGATCGGCAAAATACTTCTAATTGCAACAGGGAGCATTTGTGTCATCAACACATGACAATCATGAGACTTCATGCCAATTAACTTCAAATCTTTTATCGAAACAAGTTTCTTCATGTTGGCGAGTGTAGGACGGAACTTTCACGCCATGCAAGCAAACGCAGATTCGGTTCTCTCGGCCTTGGACAGAGTGTAACAAGCGGGGAAAATACGTTCGTCCTTTATCGGTCCTTGTTGGTGCTAACTTAGCGGACATGCATGTATTCTTTCTACTTCCATTCCCAATGGACAAAGAACCTTTTTGGCTTTGTAGGTGGTTTTGGGCAACTCATTTCCCTCAGGAAGCATGTCCGCTAAGAGACCTAACACTCAAGTGAAACTCTTGTCGGACCAACCGTTGCTTGCCTTCAATTTCAGCGGTTTAAGCACGGATGACAACCTTGTGTATTCCGACTTGCGGCAGGGAACAAAGGTTTCTCTGAGTCCTCCATCATGCCGGAATTGAACATACTCCCTCTCATCACGGTTCCTTACGCATCGTGAAGCATCTCGATCTAGATTGTCATCGTGCGACCTATCCGAATCGGAACCACAATCGACATCATTGGCGGCATATCGTTGACTTCTGTATAATATGCATATCGTTGACTTCTGTATAATATACTCTTCACCGTGGATGGTCCAACATGTATAACCCTTTTGAAACCCTTGAATCAAGTGTGCTTCGATCTGCGCTCGGTTGTTAAACATCTTGATTCTCGATCAATGCATGGATAAAGATACATATATTCCGCCCCTTATTCAACATATCCTCCTCGGCGGCTCTTGTAAAAGAGACACGCCATTAATGTACTCTTCACTCACACGGTTCTCGGTGTACATCCAACCGGTCCATCACACGGTTCAGTATTGAAAACCACGAAAATAAATAAAAGGGTGATGACTTTCGAAAGCGTAGTATTTTCTGAGGCTTAATTACGATTTTTTCATTTTTACATTTTTTCGGATTTTATTAACTTACATGTGGGCCCTACTTGTCAGTGACTCATTTTTTATTTCATGATTTTATTTATAAAATCTATGGCGGTCCCACATGTCATAGACTCGTTAGTTTATTAACTAAATGATTAAAAACAGTAGGATTAATTTGAAGCTCAAACTGGGCTTAGGGGTGACATCGCATTGCTATATAGTCGTGGCTCTCGGCCCTAAGGTCTCGCCTGAGGCGAACCGAACGGTGATGTCCCACATGGGCGCTGAAACTAGCGATTTGGCGTAAGCGCTGAAACTACTCAAATTAAAGGATGCTTATGCTTGATATCTCACCTCGATCACGAGGAAGGTGTCAATGAAAGTCGGGGAAGGTCAAAGGCGCGGTGGGTCGTCGATCGGTGAGCAGAGGCGACGGCAAGCTCCTCGGCGACAATATCTGGTGAAATGGACCAGCGGCTCGGTGAGGTGAGGCGATGTACTCAAACCGCACGGAATGGCGATGGACCTATCGTGGCGCTAGAGATATGGAGATCAAGAAGACTATATCTGTTTTTTGGTCTGGGAGGCGGAGCTATATATATCGTCTGTGATGAGTTAATTATCACGACGGTTTTAACTAAAACACATGCGTGATATTGGGCAATATCACGACGGTTCATGTTTGGAACCGTCGTGAAGTATCACGACGGTTCTAAAAAACCGTCGTGATATTGGGTAATATCACAGACGGTTCATGTTTGGAACCATCGTGAAGTATCACGACGGTTCCAAACATGAACCGTCTGGGATATGACATCTTCCTGCAGCGGTTTTAGCGCGGAGAATAACACGACGGTGGGTAACAAAACCGCTCGAGATTGTGTTTATCTGAGATGGTTTCGATGAACCGTGCGTGATCGAGCGTCGATATTAGCATTTCTGTAGTAGCGACCCTCTCACCGGCGCACCGATCCCTTCCACTGCAGCACCTCTTCTCCCACCCACCACGCCCACAATGTCCACCGAGAGCGGCCTCCCGGTGCGGCGCCCGACAACCTCTAGTCCGCTGGCATCGGCGGCGGTGCCCTCTCTCCCTCTCGCCTCCATGCTCACTCCTCCCTCTATGGTGATCAATGTTGCTAGCATCAAGACCCACATTCCGGTCACCCTCAATCTCAAGACACTGAAATACACCAAATGGTATCTTCTTTACCGCCATGTTGGACAAATTTGGTATTCTCTGCCACGT
This sequence comes from Phyllostachys edulis, assembly GCA_036346405.1. NCBI lineage: Eukaryota > Viridiplantae > Streptophyta > Magnoliopsida > Poales > Poaceae > Phyllostachys > Phyllostachys edulis. The sequence continues at coordinate 59,031,915 of CM070546.1, read as the reverse complement.
TGTCGCGCCCCCTCCAGTGGCGCCCGATGCCGAGTGGGGGCAACAGGACTTCATAGTCCTAACATGGCTCTATGGCTCCATCACGGAGGACAACCTTGACATTGTAATGGAGACAAGCCAAATCGCCTACGCTCGCTGGTCGGTGGCCGAGGACCTCTTCATTGACAGCAAGGAGAGTCATGCGCTATATCTGGAGGCCGAGTTCAGTAACCTCGCTCAGGGCGATCTGACAGTCACTGCCTACTGTTAGAAACTCAAAACTCTGGTCGATGCACTCCGTGACGTCAGGATTCCCGTCTCCGATCGGATGATGGTCCTCAATACTCTTCGCAGACTCAACGAGGGGCTCTCCCACATGGCGACTCATATCACCATGCAGATGTCGTTCCCCTCCTTCGCCCGCACTTGCTTTCTCCTTCTCCTGGAGGAGATGCGCAAGGCCAACACCGCCAAGCTCATTGCCATCACCGCCCTTTTCGCCGGCACTACCAACCCGGATAGGTCGGCCGCGAGTTTCTCCGTAGGCGCACTAGTACATATAAGCTCATCACAGACGGTTCGGAATTGTCATCACAGACGGTTTTTGAACCGTCTGAATTTGTATGTTTGTGATAACATGCAGTTATCACAGATGGTTCAAAAACCGTCCGTGATACGGTATAACACAGATAGTTTTTTTATTGAAATCGTCTATGAAGGTGTAGTATCACAGACGGTTTCCATTAAAAACCGTCTGTGATACATAAGATATCACAGACGGTTCTATTTACAAACCATCTGTGATTGAGACATATCACAGACGGTTCAAAAATAGAACCGTCTGTGATATCCCACGTATCACAGACGGTTTTTAATGGAAACCGTCGGTGATACTATACCTTCACAGACGGTTTCAACAAAAAACTGTCAGTGATAGGTCTTTATACCTAACTAATTTTACGTTTTGTAAATAGAACCGACATACATTCACATACGGTTTTAACAAAAAACCGTTTGTGATCGTTCTTTATACCTAACTACTTTTTTTTTTATTTTTGGTTAGCCATAGGAATTGCTAGCCATGCCCTCTGAAAACAAGCATGTAGAAAATAGATAAATCACAGATAATCAATTATTGACAACTCAAAGTGATCATTACTCAAAATAAATTACAAAAGAATTTGTTTAAGTATTGTCGCTATAGTTACAATTGGATTACAATTGAATCAATTGTTTGCAGGTGGTTGAGAGGTGTCGATGGGATGAAACTCTTCGTCGGCGATGGAGTGAAACTCTCCGTTGGCGTTAATGATCTGTGTCTTGATGAAGGTGTAGAGCCTCCCTCGAACGTTCGCGACCTCTTTCGCAACTAGTGCATCTAAATCTATGATCAAGTCTTGTCGCTAGCAAGAGTAAAGTGGTAAACATATATATTTAAATTTATAATTAGGAAATAATTATTTTGAGATTGACACGGGATCCTTCATCTTAGCTGTAATGATTTGCTCCATATGATGGCAAACGTAGAATGCACATAGGTGATCTTGTTTTTGCTAGCGGCACTGCAAAAATAGAATTACATATATAGGTATAGTCAGTTTGAGACGCATTATTACGAAGTATGATATATAATTATTGTGTTGTAGCGCATACTGAAAATCGCGTCCTGTGTGTTAGTGTGGCGTTCGACCCCCCTTGTATGATCCTCCTTCGGCAACACAGGCGATGAACGACCTACATGATTCCAAAAAGTTATCCTCGGCCATTTTAAATGAAGGAAGACTACAATAGAGTTATGTATGGAGGAAATGAGCATACCTGTCAAGTATTCCTTTCAAAAGGCTGAAATCGTGCTTTTTGCTGATTAGGGAATCAAGGTATATTACCTTGTTCCTCTTTGGTACAATGACTAAAAGGATCCAGTGGAACCTACTCATGTATGTTGCTATAGTCATTAAACCTAAGTTCGTGCTACGTATAAAGTACAAATGAAATTTATATAGCAAGTAGTGAAGCACTTACTCCTGGTTGAAGGGCACCACTATGTAGTCCTTGTCGTCCTGACGAAGCAATGCCGCCGTTATGTATTTCTCGACGAAGGATATGTCTTCTTCGATGGTTTGCATAGAGACCACGTGTGGGTCGAGGAAACCCACCGGTTCGTCAACTTCGGGCTTTTCTCATCATGTATCTATACATAAGTAATGAGTTGTGATATTTATCGGTATTACGTGAATGCAGAACTTGATTGAACACACTTACAGTGTCCAACATCGTAGAAGCGACGCGTCGAGGGCAGTGAGATTGAATAGGTTGTATAAGTCGTTGAAGCCCATGACGAAGTGGCCTGGCCCATTGAAGAAATGCTCATCCTTGTATCTGACGGTGATTTTAGTATCACACCCCTTCTCTTTGGTCTTCTGCGTGTACCAGACATGCAAAGCCTGACAACCTAGTCCAGCACGGCGTAATACTATGTCGATGGCCAACAGACTTCCGATGGAGTATTTCGAGGGCTTGGGAGGCATCTTAATGTTCATCGATTTCGATTTGGCCTTAACGACTAACCCGCTACACGTCTTCATGCGAGACGACTCAGGAACCGATACGGCGGCATGTTTTCTTGTTCCTTCGGCGTCTTCTCCACAGGAACCGATGAGGTGGCCTTCTGAGGCGAAGGATGAGGTGGAGTCATCGAGGGTCCTGTTGGAGAGGAATGTCCATGTTGAGATCGCGACACTGCTAGGTCTATGGCGATGTTCTTCTTGGGCCACTGGATAAAAGTGTGCATGGTATCTCCTAGTGTTCTGATGTCTTCGTTCCGATGAATCTCCAGCAGGACGGCCATGAAATTGTCATATACCATGTCCACTTGAACCCTGGCGTAACCTTGTGCTAGCTGGGCACCGTGCTGCACTATCCCTTCCTGGTATGGATACACCATCCCCCGCCCAGCCTCAATTGAAATGGACCCAACCATCCTCACTTGGAGCTTGCAGGGTGTCAGCTCCTACAAAATGATACACAATTAGCTAAGGCGTCCTATAGGTCTATCTTTGGTGCATTCCAGAGATGTACATTACCTTGATGTCGTCGATAGGTAATTGGACATCGTCATGTTCAGAATTTGGAGTGGACGCGACGCTACTCTGATGTTGAGGAGGATTGGCTCCCAAAATAACAGAGGCGGCTTGCGACTAGCTGAAGAGTTGATTCATTTGATCCTGCAATCTTGTTATCTGTCCTTGAAATTTTGCAATAAGCACCTATTCCAACAGGGCATCGTGCTCGGCCTTGGATCTCTTCCTACTCCTATACATGTCGGAGTCGTGTCGAAATCCATCACCCCAAGGTACGTAACCCCTATGCCTTGCGTACGGCCTGGGTGCTCCTTGTTTCCCAGGGCCGTAGATAGTATATCTTTCTCCCTGTCTACTTGGAAGGAGTCTTGGGAAGATTCGGTAGTCAATGTATGTTGCAAGAGGTCATCATGTTATTATAGACACTATGAAGTTATGGACTTATTAACAACTAGGTAGTGCAACATATTTACCAGACGTCGGGACACTGCCTCGTCTGCCGAGTTTGTGAAAGAGATCTTCGCCTCAAGACGAGACTTTTGCCCTCGCTTTTAACCAGCTTAGGCACGCTTATGCGTGATGTCGACAAATGGCGGTTGTGTTAGGCCCTCCGCCCATTAAGTGGCTTTACGCGTACCAGTGGTCTTTGAGTCTGTGGGGGTGAGTGTTTTGTGCCTAGAGAGCTGTAACGTCCCAAAATTTGGGTTTTCAAAAATCTTTTAAATAGTTTAGGTCCTGGAAAATTTCACCAATTTTATTTGAATTAATAAAGCAATTGGGAATTTCCTAAATTAAAAATATTTAATTTGACTAATCTAAACATCAATTAAATAAAACCAATGTTATTTAGCTTCCTTGTGTTCCAAGGAATTTTCTGGTATTTTCTGAGATTTTTCTGGATTTGTTTGCTATTTATTTGGATCTCCTCGATTTTTGGAAATTTCTTTAATTCCGAAAATCCTGATTTTCTCTCTCCTGCCACACTGCTACAGTACCCGTCGGGGCACTGTTCATCCGGATCCAATGTGCTACAGTAAATCGCGGCTACTGTTTATCTGCAACCTCCAGCCGAGCGTTCAAAACCGATTCTCTCCCGTGCGTATCTTAAAATTCAAAATTCCATATCTTTCTCCTCGGTGCATAGAAAAGCGAGCCGTTTGCGCTCACGCGTCCGTCTTGATCTCCTCTTCCAATCCCCTGATTTGGTTTTCTCCGAATCAATCTAGTTTCGTCGCAATCTGAAGAAAACCGAGCTTCAACCGAAATTCTTCTCCGACGAACTGCGCCTTCATCCGACGTCCTCCGGCCGAACCGTCTGCGGCGTTGGCTTCGCGTCGTCGTCCTCTACGTCATGCTTCCTTCCCCTTCGCCCGAAGATCGCCGGAGCACCGTCGGCCATGTCGAGCCATGACGTTCGTCGAGCTCCTCGCTCGCTCGGTGAGTTTTTCTAAAATCCGATCGCGTCATCTCGTGCCCCTCGTTCATACCTATTTTTCCCCTCTTTTAGATTCAAGTTTCATCAACCGTGCGCTGAGAATCGAGCGTTCTCTCTCCTCTTGTACGTCGTCCTTCTCCGGCCAATTACTCCGCAACCGTTGATCCCCTGCCTTCAACTCCACCACCGTTGGGTTCGCATCGCCGCGTTCTACGCCGTGCTCACCTCCCTTTTCGCAGAGCATCGCCGGAAGCGTTACGCGTCCGTGAGGCCGTCGTGGTCGCCGTTCTTCGTGTCGCTGCCGTCGCATGGAGCCAAATCTTGATGTCTGGACCGCGTCATCATCTCCGCCTCGTCGTTTCCTTTCCGTTTTGCCCCTTCGCCGCTACCGTGTTGCCTCCGGCCGTTGGCCACACCATGCGCCATAATCAACCATACACTGTTCATGTATGTGTGCAGTGCGTTGAGTTCTTCAGTTCCGTTCCTGTAGCATTTCGTGTATTACTTCGTTCATGCGTTGTCTCCAGAGCTTGTTTTCCTTTCTTCTTTGCTGTAATGACCCAGGTATTTCTATTCCCTTCCTTTATTCCTTGTTTTCCATCTTATGCTAAAACCTTACCATGCGATGCCATCTTCCTGCACCATAACCCATCATGCAGTGATCTGTTCCCTGTTAGTTCAGCTATTATTTGTTCTTTGTAAACCTATGCAGGTAGCATTTTCTCTATTACATGCTCCCTGTTAATTTCTTGTTTAACCCTGGTTGGCCATTTAAATCTCAAAATCTGCCATCCTACACCTTGCGCCCTATTCAGCATGCCCCTGTTCATGCATGCATGAGTCCAGTACGAGAACCTGGTGCTTCGCTTCGTTCAGTTGTGTTGAAGTCCTTTCCTGTGAAGCCTCAAGTCCATCTCTACTCTGTATTGATTGCTTTGTCATCCGATGCTAACTCTTGCCTTATCAACTGAAATCTCATGCCATCAAGCACCATGATTTGGCCGAAGCTATGTGCCTGTAGCATGTGCTCGGTCCCAATTGATGTGTTCTGTGCATGGGCTGCTCTCTGTTGCCTATTCCTTGTTCTCTCCCATGTGGTCCCCTTTGTCATCTACACCAGTTCAAGCTATATATTTCCTTCCTGGTGTATGGTCCGTTATCAATCAATTAATCGAAACCATATATTTATTCCTTTCTCTTACATGCGGGTCCCGTATGTTAGTCAACCCTTGGTCTAACCCTAGCCGTGGGCTTGGTCTATGGACCAATGGCCCACTTGTCTTTCCTTTACCTTATTTACGGAATTATTTTAATTCTAGAAATTCATAAATACCTGATCGATCCACTTTGTCATCCACAGTTCCTTTTAGGAAATAAATTTAATTTCGATGTTCAATTATCGATTGGCCCCACATGTCAATCAATGCCTTTGTTCCTCTTTCACTTACCAAATGGACCCCACTTGTAAGTATCCAATTCTTTTTATTTTATTTAATCCGAAAGAATATTCTTCGAATATTCTTTTCTCTATCAATTTCATCATTTCATGTGATCTTTCTAAGCTCACATCGTTTGCATCCGAACTCCGATTGAGTCCATTTAAATTCCTAAATTCATCTCAATTCTTTATCTACCTTTCAGTACCATTCAATTTCAGTTTGGAGTTTATTTGATTTGTCTTTTGTCTTTGGTTTGTTTTGCGTGTGCTCTCTCGTTAGACGTCGAAGTCCCGGAATCGTCCGAAGGAGCTGAAGTTCAAGGAAGTTGAAGATCAAAGTTAATTCAAGATCGTCATTACTCTAGCAAGGCAAGTTGTACCTTTGATCATATTGAATCCCAGTGTTCTAAAACTACTTGGAATTAAATTATTGCATTTACTTTAAGTATTTATTTAAATGTTTTGGGTGTAGTAGTTAATTCCAAATTGTTATGCCTTCCTTGTGTAATTGTTATGCCACGATCCTTTGTCACCCTAGTTGCTATTTAGTTGGTAAATATTGTAGCACCAACGTGGGTTGGTTAATCTGAGTAGATTGCTTAGCCATGCCACGAATCATTTACTCATGTGAGGCGCAATTATTAATCGACTAAGTGATTATGCAATCTTATAATAATCTGTGTGTACTATGTGTCTTTGTGGCATGTGTTGCACTTAAATCAATGGGTGGTAAAAGGATTTGGGTGAGGCAAGTGGTGGATCTTGTGTGAAATGGTGGGATCGTGTGATCTGTGTGGACAATAATCAGTGTGATCTGTGTGAATAATAATCTGTGTGGTGTGTGGTTTAGTTGGCATGTGGAAGTCTTGCCTTGGTCAATTAAGGACCTCACCATGTGCGCCATTGAGGCGGGCCTTAACCGTACAACCACATATCCGGTATGGGACGGACTGGCTAATTAATTAGCGATGTTTTGATTGATTCTGTTTTGGTTGACAATTGGCGCAAGAGGGCCAAAGGCGAAACCTTAGCGGCGAATCGGGTCAAAGCAGACTTTGTAAAGGCCTTGTCACGTGCTCTAGGCGCTTACCTAAGGTAGTGGCGATGGTATCGGCGGATGCCAAACAAACTAGAGAATTCGTGTCTTGTGGGTAAAGCCGCACAACCTCTGCAGAGTGTAAAACTATTGAATAGCCGTGTCCGTGGTTATGGGCGTGCTCGGGATTTCACACTAGGGGTAGATCTTCATAAAGCGTGTGGGAAGGGAGCGTGTGATCTAAATCATATGGCTATGTGAATAATCTGTTTTAGGTGTGTGTGTCTTTGTGAAATCAAATTGTTAAATTATGATTATCTATTTGTTTTACTTGGTTTTCAATCTATTATTTGTATTCAATTGCAAATGTTGCATTTACGCAAAATAACCACGTAATGCCATTCCTTTGGAATAAGCCTACATGTATAATTGCATTTACGTGGTATGACTTGCGAGTGCGGTGTGTACTCACGCTTGCTTTGACGAATCAGCGAAGTGAAGGAATCGCCATCAACAAGGTCTACTTCAAGGATCATGGAGAACTAGGTCGCGACCTCAAATTGATTGCTGTGGGCATATGGATGGGCTTCACCGAGTTATCCGTTTGCGTTCATTGCGACTTCTTTGAGCTTTTTGCCTTTCGAGGCATTAATTGTAAGCTTTGACCTTAAGGTCTTTACTCGATGTTTATTGTTATTGCCTATTTATTAGTTATCTTTGTATATGGAATTGATATTTCACCGATGTTGTCCTTGTGTGCACTAGTGTGATCTGGACTAGTCAAGATATACAGAAGGGTCGAGTGTATTTTGGGTCCCGACAAGAGCTTTGTGCGCCGCACTTTGCTCCTGAAATTCGGCCATCGTCTTCATAGCCACAAAGGCATCCCATATTTCCCGTGACAAGAATTGATACTTCATGATGGGCATCGACCCGTGTTCACGTACTTCATGATAAGCGTGCTCTTGAAGGTCCTCCACGCGTGACACATCGCGAGCAACGCCTGTCGTTCCACACGTGCCTTGTCTGCTTCTGGGATAGTGAACGAGGCTGAAAGTTCTGTCCACAGCCGGCCTCTCTGTACGTCCGTCAGAGACTTCTAGCTTAGTGTGGTGATGAGGACCCGTTCCCTTGCAAGTATCCCGTAGATAGTCCGGAATCTCGCCGCTGCTATCTTCGGACTCAGAGGGACCCCAGAGGCACTGACCTCCGTGATGGTTAGTCGGCCTGTAGGCAATTTCGATATTCCTCTGCCATCTCGCCTACGTATCACTTCCGTCGGACATCCAGACGCATTCGGCGACGTCGATCTTTGGTGGCGAAGACTAAGATCAGACGCCATCTCACTTACTTGCTATCTATATAAGTTACCCAACCAATTAACTAAAATTGCCTTGTAAACACATTAATTATATAAACAAATAGAAGTTACCCATTGAACTTAAATATAGAATACGTAGTAAAGAAAATAGAAGTTACCCAAATAGTGAGTTGTGGAGTAAAGGGGATAAGGGGAGGGTAGTATGGTCATGCACAAGGCAAGGCAAAGAGTCACAGTCGAAAGCCTCAACATTAACATCAGAAACGCATCAATAAATAGCATAAAGCACAGATGATTGATGATAGTGTGTGCTCTCAGAAGGAGAGTTGCAAAAGAACAAGTCTTTGCTATCTCAACCCTATTGTCTATACTCTTCATAAAGTAAACATGACAATACAAATTCAAAATTTGAGCTCTAAATAATACTTTACTAGACTGTCAAATGACCTCAAAATCAAAAGATCACAGAGTAAACTTTCGGTCAAACAGGGAACCAATGTTGATTATACACAGAACTTCATATTACCAACAGGACTTGAAAAGCCTTAGTGCAACTGAATACAAAGCACAGGATTAGCAAGCCTGCTACTTGGACATCAGAAGGTCTAACCAACAGGACTGCTAGTAACCACCAGAGCCAAATGCTTTACAACTAGTTCAAGATGACAGCAGTAAGTAACAAAGTAGGGCTCAAATATGAATTGATTATCAGTTCAATTTCAGTATTTGACCATCTTCATCATATAGCGATAGATCAGAAGACCCACCATCACCCTCAATGCCCAAGAACACCCACCATGGCCATAATCTCATCATATCTAGCACAAATACCATTAATATTGAAGAATTTGCACATAATATGGAAACAAGAGGACAATATGAGGATAATCAAATAACAGTAAACTACTAAACAATCTTGTGGCTGACAACTAGGTCACTCAAATGGATTAGCAAAAATTAAAGATTAAAAATGAGAGAAGTTTAGATGGTAGCATTTCGGATTAGAAAAGAGGTTCTATTAAATGATGATGGACAGTGAAGATGATTAGAGACCAAATGCATTTGCTAATAAGCCTTTGTAATGACTGTTGGATCACCCCAACTACATTTGACAGAAAGATAATTGAATCAAGTGACAAAACTTATTTAACAGTAACTCAATATGGAAAATCCTTCTTATGAAATGCAATAACAGAGAAGACAATAGAAGATGGGTAGGAATGATAGTAAGCTAAAGACTTTGCTAAAACAAGTAGTTAGCAATCTTATTGATTCAATTAGCTTTGGACATTAAACTAAACAGCGGCAAGCCAACTAGTGCTAATAACCCTTGAGCCTGTTATTTAGGACAAATCAAGCTAATTAAAATCAAATAGTGATATGTATGTCCAAAACCAACAGTGAATAACCAATGGTTTTGTGGATATCATGGGGATATACCCATGATCTTAGGATGATAAGACAATTGGCAATGGTGTTGAGGGTTTGCGGAATCACCCGTTTTCGGTGAGGTTCATTTCTTTGTCGAACCTCTGGCGGTCTGGACCGCCATGGGAGCGGTCGGTGGCCATGCCTCGAGCTATTTTTGGAATAGATGCCTTGGCGACCGGCCAGGAGTGGTGATCGAGGACGGTTAAAGGAGCGGTCGGACCGGCTACTACTGAGCGGTCGGACCGGCCCTTTTAGGATCTTTGGATTTTTGTGCTAGGCCAAAAATAGAGGGTGTAGGCAAGTGAGAGGGTTCTTCTGCACTTGGTCTCATAATTTTTGGAGCTTCCAGTGAAAAGTTCTATTCGATTGAAATTTCTAGAGAAGGTTCAAGTTTCCAGGTTGGAAATTTGCCTAAGTCATGGACTGGCGGTCAGACCAGCCTTTGTCTGGCGGTTAGACCAGCCAGGGGGTGGTCAGACTGGCCAAAGTGGTGGTCTGACTGGTTTTGGCTTGTTCATCAGCTAAGTTCATGGTTTTCATTGCATAGATGTTGCATGATGCATATTTTGGCTAACATGGGTCAAGTTGTGAAGAACTTGTGCCCGAAAATGGTTGCTTGGTCTATTGTTGTGCAGGTGGCTTGGAGTCAACTATGGTCAACGATGAGGTGGACCGGGACTAGACTCAGGGAGGAGTTGAGGTCTAGACTAGGCTCAGGGAGGAGCTGAGGTCCTGAATGGTCAAGGAAGCCAGGTGCAGTTATGGTGAGACATGTGATGCGCCAAGTGACTTGGTCCCAGTTGCAAGCGAGGACGGTTCGATGGCATCCGGACGTGTGAGAGGCTTGGCGGGAAGTCATTGGGGTCACATGGATGATGACGGAGCTTGTGAGATGCTTCGAGGCGAAGGAATCGCCAAAGGTCGGTAGAGGGGCATTTTGGTAAATTGCTCTATACCAGAAAAGTGGTGGTGTGCGAAACCACCTTCTTGGTCTTGGCTAAACCACGACGTGGAACGACGTTTGGAGAAGTGGTTTAGGTCAAGCGAAGATGAAGATGGTGCTTTAAAATACGTGCGTGTGTGACCCGTTTGTGTGTGGGCTTAATGGGGGCCCAAAATGGCTTATTCTTCTAGAAGGTCTAGCCTCCACTATAGATAGAAGAGGGAGGTGCCTGCACCCCCTTGGACCCTTTGGCTAATGGGAAACCCTAGTTTTGTGTTCTAGGGCTTAGGGAGAAGAGTGGAGAAGGGCTAGGGTTCTAGAGAGAGTGGATTGATTGTGGCTCTTGTGATTGAGTCTTTGTCCTCCTACATAGAGTGGCTGTAATCATTCATCTTCTCAAATCAATCCAAGAAAGATTGCAACAAGATGAGTTTATCCTTGTTCTTCCTCTCTATTTTGTGATTTTGGGGCTTTCTTTGATCCGCGGGTTTTTGTTTGGTTTCTTGCGTAGATCTAGCTTGTTGTGACATATGGGAATACATCTGGGATCATCTTGATCATCAATCACCCACGAGCAAGTCTCTAGATCATTTTTCGTATTTGGCTCGGTTTTTGAACCACCTTCGTTCAAACTAAAAAAGATAGGAACTTTGGCATGGATCTCTGCAGTCTTTGATTGGAATAGGTTCCTAATATCTTAGAGAAGTTATCTCAAATATCGTGGAGTTTGGCCTTACGGATCAAAAGTTAGACCAATTTTTGTTTTGGTTTTGGTGATTGTCTTTGTTCATCGTGCACGAGGTCGACCGCACCTTTACGAGGTTAGTCCAGCCTGAGAGGTTAGTCCGCACTTTTGCCTGAGGTTAGTCCGACCTGAGAGGTCAGTCCGCACTTTTGCCTGAGGTCAGTCCGGCCCTCTGGTTTAGGTTTTGGTTTTTGGTTGTTTTGCTTCGGGGTTTTGATTGGATTCAATACAAGTCTTCTACTATGCTTGTATATTGATCTTCATAGCTTTCATAGCTATTGGAGTGAAATTAGTATTGAATCCGATCAAAGTGAAAAAGTGATCGTGCTCCTATTCACCCCCCTCTAGTCGCCTTTCCAGTCCTACAAGTGGTATCAGAGCAAGGTTTGCTCTTTTGTGATCTTCATCGATCTTTGAGCATGGCGACTGATATGAGGACTTGTGAACGCTTCTTTGCATCTTGTCGTGCTTCTTTTGCCATTGAGATCCATCGTGACAAGATGTTTGAACGTGCGATATTTATGATGGCGGTTGAGGAGGAATTCTCCTGCGATATTTGTGGCGATCTCTTCTGTTTTGATTGTCCTAGTTTCAGAGATGAGATCGCTTGGAGCGAGGAGAAGGAGCTTCGGTGGTATATCTTGTGATCGCTTGAGGATGAACATGATAGAGAGCTTCTTGAGGATGATAGTGATCATTCTTCCGAGGACGATCCCCTACTCGAACTAAGCAGGGTGAGCAAAGAAAAGCTCATTGATAGCTTGATTTCATATGAGTACAAATTGCATGCTCTTAGGAAGAAAATAAAACTGCTAGAAAGAGAAAATGGTGATTTGTCTCATGAGCTCTTCGAATTGAAAACCTCCATGAATGCTTTTGATTCATTGCTTGTAGACATGGAGAACTTGAATAATTCTTTTGCATGCCTAAAAGCTGAAAATGAATTATTGAAATCAAATGCTTCTATGCCATGCGATTCTTGTGTTGCCTTACATCATGAACTTGACAATGCTAAGTTAGAAATAGACAATCTTAGATCTATGGCTAGAAATAATTGTGATTCTTGTGTAGGCATGCTTGCTGAAATTGAAAAGCTAAAATTGACTAATTCCTTTCACCTTGAGCAATTAGAGAATGCTAGGGCTGAAATTATTGAAATTGAAGCTAGGCCTTGTAGCATGTGCTTAGAGTATGAAAAATTGCTTAAGGATGGTTTAGTCTCTTGCAAGAATTGTGCATGTTTAGAAAATAAAATTGATGCTTTGAATTGCATGCTTAATACAAAAGCATCATTAATTTCTTGCACTTCTTGCATTGCCTTGAAGAGCGAGGTGGAGTCTTTGAAGAAACTGTGCGATGACATGAGCGCCAAGTCATGTGACTCTTGTATTTGCCTTCACTCCGAGATTGATGTTTTCAAGATTTCTCTTGCTTCTTTGCATTCGAAGTTGAAGTCTTCTTGTGCTAAACGTGAGTCATTTGACGTTGGTTTGTAGGTATGGAAAGGGTGTTAAAAGAATCTTTAGGTGAGTATAGCTGTTTTCAAAGAATCTTTGGGTGCTTTTATTGGTAGCTATTTGTGTAAAGCTGTAATCTTGAGCATAGTAAGAGGGCAATAGGATTATTTCAATGGATTTTAAGTGAGGCAGAACAAAACAATAATAGACAAGAATAATAAACTGTAAGGTAGTGTGAATAGCGTTGTTTGTGGGCTACTACCTGTTTTGAAGAGTGTCAAGTGTGCTGTCTTTGTCTTCCAATGAAGTCCTTTTTTTCGAGGGGGCATCACACTGGATGTTTTATAAGGGAGGGATAGTTAGACAGCAGATAATCTGATCTTTGTTTTTCTAAGTGCGGGCATACGTAGAATTTGGTAACGAAAAACTTCTTTTTTTTTTGGGTGAGGTAACTTAATAGAACAAGCTTTTTTGATATATGGATACGGTACATGTGCATGGGTCTGCTGTACTGTCAGCAATCAGGCATGAGAGGAAAACACAGGGATATTGTTTACCTTGGTAGAACCAGACGCTGTATCGAAAAGTCTTTTGCTAGTGAAAGTAGGCGTAGCATCTACATCCTTTGCGCTGCGAACAAAATACAGCCGGTGTATTAGTTTAGCTATAGTGGTATGGATGTCAACGACTGCAGCAGATACATAAGGAAAGCACCATAGGAGGTATACCTCTGATGTATTTCTATTTCAGTGTGATGTATCAGCTGTGGATGAGGCGGTGTGTGCTGCAGGCTCTAAACACATAATGAAAGTAAGGTTGTAAGAGGCATAGAAGAAGGGAGGCAAGAATAGGAGTCTATTAACAGGACATAACATCTATTACGACTGACAGTTGTTCTATACTTGGCAATTGGAAATTACTATGCGCATTTTCTGCATCTGTTTGTAGATTGGGAGCTGACTATCTAGCATGACACTGCTTGAGCCTGAAGTCTTTGGACGAATGGCATGTCTAGAACGAAGAGTAACAACAGGTAGCTAGAGCAGTCCATTTGACCTTTAGGCCATCAATGTATGATGAATATGAGCAGACTCAAGTCAAGCGCCTATATTTAAAGCAGTGTATACGAGGTGCTATAAAATTGCTGTAAGAATAAAAGGAGTGGGAGTATTCTGGTACCTCCATAGAAGAACTTGATTGCACATTAGAAGCGGCAGTATAAGACGAAGATGATATACACCTCAATCCTGCCTTAATCCACAACCGTCTTCATCCTCAATGCAAAAACCAACAAATTAAGCCCATCAGTAAATGCATCAAGCTCTAAATCTTAACATTGAATCAATAAAAGGGGGGGAAAAGAACACGGGCACGTTGGTGTGGTAAACTCCAGGGGCATGAATCTGTGTAGGCCCGGCGCTAGCAGCGAGTATGCGAGGAGGGGCCGACGACGGCACTGGGCCGAGCCGGCAGTAGAGAGCACTTGCATCCTGCCTTAATCCACAACCATCTTCATTCTCTATGCAAAAATCAACAAATAAATCCCATCAGCAAATGCATCGAGGCCTAAACTCTAACAACTGAATCAATAAAAAGGGGAAAAGAGCACGGTCGGGTTGGTGTGCTAAGCTCTAAAGGCATGAATCTGTGCAGGCCCGGCGCCAGCAGCGAACATGCGAGGAGGGGCCGACGACGGCACCGGGCCACGCTAGAAGCCGGAGGAGTTGAGGAGGCGGTCAGCATCGGCGGAGTCTGTCGTGAGGCGTCACGTCCACGATGGGGAGACGAGTCTGTGGTTGGTGGCAAGCAACAAGAGGAGCCGGGAGCCTGCTTACCTGGTGAGACGACGATCTGGTGGCGTGAGACGGATCTGAGCGAGATCAAGGCCAATGGCGCCTGAACCGGCGAACCGAATGAGCAGCGAAGCGGAGCGAGGCGGCGATAGGGCGGCTAAGCCGAGAGATGGCAATGACGGCATGACGGCTAGACCGCCAAGGGCCGGCGGTGGCGTCGGGTCGAGGGAGGGGAGGGTTGAGGGAGGGGAAGGTGCGGGAGGCGCCTCCTGTGAAAGACCAAAAGGGAGAAAGTAGAGTGGAGACGGAGAAAGAAAAAGAGGAAGAGGGCAGCGTGCGCTAGGGCGACGCAATCCAACGGCGGCGGCGGCAGCGCGCGGCAGAATCGGATGGACAGAAAAAGCTGCCGATGTGGACACTCTCTCTGAGCTCAAAGTCCGCAAGGATTTATATAGAAAGATTCTATGTTGAGGCCAAGATTACCAGAAGAACCCCAGGGGCTGCAATGTAATTTTCTTTTTTATTCAGGGTTTTTCCTGTAACTTGGTGGATCACCTACTCAACTCTTGTTACAACCAGTTAATTCCAGAAGCCCTAGGGGACTTTTACCTTAAAAAAAGTACAGTATGAACATTTCTGCTATTTGAAGTGATAGAATTAGTTAGAGGACACAATTAATAGTGTAGTATTTTATCTTAGTTGGACATCAGGCGGTCTGGAAGCGGGGTCCTCGGTCTCAGAGGCAATGATTCGAAGCCCAACGTTAAAATACTAGTGGCTTAGGAGATGTGAATGCTAGCTGGGCCGGCGCAAGACTTAGCCAGCGCCATCTCCGCCTCTGTCCAGAAGTACAGGATTATACGGGGAAAAAAAATCAAGGATAAAGGAGCACAGAAATGCTATGAAAGAAAACAGGCCAGTGTGTTGGAATTTTCATTCTCACGCATTGTGGATACCGCAACGAACGATATATGTATGAATGGTGCACGAGAGAACCTGCTTAGATGCATGCTTAATTTTGTTATGATATGATGTGACCTCTACGTACTTTAGCTTGCCATTTGGTCTGATGCACGGGGCATGTTCTCTGTGATGACTAGTTAATGTGGAGGCAAACTTTCAGAAAGGGCGAGATGCTCCTGTAGCTCTTTATGTGGCCAAGACCGGCCGGGCCGGATTCCGTCATGCACAGCCACTGAGTGCAGCGCTCTCGATCTGGCACGGCCGCGTCGCTAGCTGTACGATCAATAACGCAGGGTGGTTTCTTCGTCGGGCCAGCCTTCTGCAGGGATATTTGTAGGCCGTACTGATTTAAGAAGGTGTCGAGACAGAATTTATAAAAGTGGCACCACCAAAATATAGAATAGTGATATATTGACCCTCTCAAGGGAAAAAAAACAACAACATATATATTCATCGTTACTTTCCATCAGACTTGGCATAAATTCCATAGTTTCCACTACATGAAGGATAAAATATGTACCTGGTTCCTATTCGGCCAGAAAGTAAATTCTCCCCCTTCTTGCACTATGGCTCTATCTGTCATTGTGGTGGATTATGAAATTCTCGGTTGGTTGAGCCGTTTTTAGATACTTTGTGCTAGTTGTTCTTTTCAATTAAGATACAAGCGGGGATATATTATTAGGCTCCAAAACATATGAGATGGAATCAGGGAGGACTACTGGATAACATAGTTTATCTAACCTTAATCCAATTTACCAAACAAGGTAGTAGACTTTTCCCAAAAAAAAATTTCACATCAGTAAAAAAAAGCATAGCACAACAACCCCACAATGAGCTTATGTGCATGCATATAGTTTTTTTTTTACTTTTCTAATTTAGCCAGAAGGGCAACACACCCCATTTCTTTTTTATAAACCAATAACAAGGTTCAGCTAGTCTCAATTTTTTTTGAACTTTATGCACCGATTATACTAAAAGTCGAAATTATGTCCAAAATTCATACAACTGTAAATAGGGGTGTGTTTCAGTACACATCTTTAAGGAAAGTTTATCAATCTTAAAACAAAGTAGTTAATATTACATGGGTCAAACCTGCATTAATCTAAAAAAATAAATCAAATCAAAGATTTGTTCCCACTTAATATTTAAATCTATATCTATATCTAATCTTCAATTTGATTTATTTCTTGTGACGATACATATTTGCCCACACCTAATATTAACAGTTTTACTTTAAGATTGTAAACTTTTCTAAAAGATGTTGTAGGATCAAGGATGATCAACTAGAGGGGAGGATAGGAGGTTTATAAAATTCTTGTGCTCTTATTAACAATTTTAACAATTATGATCTTAAATAAGGAATTCTAGCACAAGTTAAAAGTTATGTTAAAGTATTTTGCTATGGCAACCTAAAATTACACTAAAACAATTCTAGCAAGAGTTCTACACAAGTAAGAGCTAGAAATGTAAATGCGGAAATGTAACGCCAAGAGAGAGAAACCACAGTGAAGACTCTTGATGTTTTTCCCGCGGTATCGAAGACTTGCTGGTCTTCACTAATCCACATTGAGAAAACTAGAACAAATCAAGTTGGCTCCACACGAGCACTTTCCTCAATCACTAGAGTTGCTCTTTGTCCTCTCCGGAGATGGTGAGCACAACACTACTTCACAACCTTTGCCGGATCACTTCACAATCGTCTTTGAAGAGATTACCGCGCAAACTCTTTCTCCAAGTCGTCTAGGTGCCGGCAAGCAACAAGAGTAATAAACCATAGCTTTTGCTTGAAGAAAACATGTGCTAAAAGGATCAACCAATTATGCAATGCTCTTAAATGTTCTCAACTACCTCAAAATGAGAAATATGAGCAAATGGGTAGTAGAGAGAGCACTAGAGGCTCAAATGTATTCAATGAGCTCCAAGGTACTGAGCTTGGTGCAGGTGAGGGGGTATTTATAGCTCCAACTACAAAACTAGCCGTTTGAAGCAAAGTTCTGAAAAAAATCAGCACATGTGGTAGTACCGCTGTAGAAATCCGATACTACCGCACTTATTGTTCAACGGTCGACAGTTGTTCATTAAATACTTCTGAACTAGCTATTACAAAAAGATGTGGTACTACCGCCCTCACAAGGTAGTATCGCTCGGCTAGAACGGAATTACCAATTTCCAGAGGATTAAGGAATAAAAAAAACACGCTCTTTGGAAATAACGTACCACCCTATAAATATTGATCCTACCGCACTGAGGTAGTCCCGTTCAAAGGATGCGGTCATATCGTTTTCAGTGGAGAAGAAAAACTCCCGAAAACATGCTCTTTGGAAAATACGTACCGCCAACTAGACTTTGGTCATACTGCACTGCGGTAGTACCGTTTCTAAGATGCGATACTACCGATTTTACTGAAAAGTTTTCCAGAAGCAAAACTAAATGCAATGCATAACTCTTGGTTGATCAAAATGGCACAAAATAAACTTTAAATCTACTAGCCATGATCCCTATTTATTGTACGACATCTAACCTACAAATCCGGTCCTTTCTCCAAACACCGAGACTGGTAAAAACTATAAAAAAATCCTTAGGCTATACAATACCTTTGCTATGAGCTATGTCAATCTTTTATTATCTTTGCATTGCCATTTTCATGTCATCATTCAAACTCCGGGACTAAACCTTTAAAATACTTTAGCACACATGTTAGTCCCATAACACATTGTTGTCATTAATTACCAAAATCATTTTTAGAGACTTAGATGCTTTCAACCTCCTCTTTTTTGGTAATTGATGACAACCTAAGCAATATGAATGAATTGAAGGGTTTGAATATACACCAAATTGTATATTCTTATTTTTTTACTTTTGATTTTCAAATAATTCTTGAGATGAGTTCAAAAGAGATGGAGAATTAGTTGCTTTCAAAGTCAATCGATAGATAAACAAAACTCCCCCTAAATATGTGCATATAGGTTCATGCACATGTATATTTTTTTGAAAATTGGCGGAGTTTTCTTTATTTATTAAGTATGAGGAACAATGTAAAGATTAATCAATGAAGCATAACAAGATAGTAATCATGACAAATATGCTTGATAACATAAACTTTAATAAACATAAGTGATGTAGCATAGCATAAGTGTCACGAAACATCTAGAATAAGTTTTAACTAGACTATTACAAGCATGCATCCAACAAGTCCAAATATAACCAAACAAAGTCATTACATAACCAAGTCCTAAATAGATATTATAATGTAAGATAATATTAGAGTCTTCAACATCCATTTGATCTCCTTAGCTCCCCCTTAATCTCTCTCCCCCTTTGGCATCAAATACCAAAAAGGAATTACTCCTGAAATCCCTTTTAGAAAGGAGGAAGGATGCTTTGTCTGTATTCTATGTAAGCTGTGTCACTGGCAAGGTAGAAACCCATCTTATCTTGAATTAGCTTCATAATGTATGGTTCGTATAAAATAGTGTCCTCTGTGTCACTCTTTGAGAAAGCAATCTCTGTTATGATAAAATAGACAATGTCAAACTTGGTACCTTTCAGAATGTGATAGATAATGCTCCAAGCCTTGCAATGAACATCATCATTGTTACCACCTCTGGGAAAGAAGGTTGCTCTCAAAATTTTATTTATGATACTTGGCATAGGTAGAACTCTGGTAGCTTTTCTAATCACAAAAGGTTGAGAGGTATCATAATGCTCTTCAATCTGAGTCAAATCTCATGGTTCCTCAAGATGTACTTTCAAGGCCACAGAGCCACTCCGAAGTGCAGGAATGCGCCAAGATTCACCACAATCCTCTATTGAAGCACTTAGCTGAAATGAGGCAGTCATCCAGGTAAGAGTATCATACTCTAGGGAGACATGGATAGTGGCATAGAACTGCTTGATGGTTCTAGTGTCATAATCACATTTCAAGGTTACAAGACTGTCCAGTTTAACTCGGTAAAAGGTGTAGTGGAGTCCATTGAAGAAAGGATTCTGATTCAGATACTCCCACGTCACAAACTAATGATGAGGAAAGATCTTTTTGTCATAGATGTCATAAAAGACATTCTCCTGGAACTTTGTGTGGAAAAAAGGATCAACTACATTCTTTGGTAAGAGAAATTGATTTGCATGCCCCATTGTAGTATAAGTTTTACATTTTATCTGCTTTGGATCAGCAACAAAGAACAAGGTGTTATTTGGCACGTAATCTTCATCACTGGTATTGTTGTCAGTTGGTTCTTCTTCAAAATCATCTTCTGATAAATATTGAACTTTTTCTTTTCCTTTTGATGAAGAAGGGCCAGAATTGCAAGGCATAGTTGTTAAGATAATATGTAGCAATTAGGACAAAGATAGGATATGATTGAAGTAAAAGAGTGTGATAAATCAATTTTTCTCTGCAGGAGCAGTAGTACCTCAATTGGCATCCAATATTACCGGCTAGCGGTGGTACCATGATCCTCGGGTGGTAGTACCGCAATCGCAGAAACTGCTTAGGGATTTTGATCGATTTTGCATCTAGCAAGTATTTAGCATGACATAAATCATGAAATGGACATCATATGTCTCCGAATACTAGATCTAATCGTTTTGTCCAAAAGTAATTGATTGAATCAAGCGCACTTCATTCAAACCCTAGAATAGAGATAGATGCCAAAAAAGTGAGAAAACAGATGTTTCAGAGGCAAATACCTTGAGAGGTGGATGAGATATGATCTCAGGAACTAATTTCCAGTCAAGGATCCAAGAAAAATCCACAATACTTGGTAGATTTTGAGTGGAGTTTTGTGGAGAAGAAGAGAGAAGAGAGAGAGAGAGAAGAAAACGCTCGGTGGTTTTTCTTGAATGGGAGGCGGTTGGACCGAGTGGAACAGGGAATTTGAGGAGAAGGTCTTAGCCACAACCGTTTTGGGACCACTAGCCAAAAGCGGTAGTACCGCACTTAAGGCGCGGTATTACCGGTCAGTAGTAGACCGCGGTATTACCGTTTTTCCCGGAATAACCAGTGATGAGCAGGGATGCAAATGATCCTTAATACAACACTCAAACAAATATTCTTTAGGATCATTATATATTAGATAGATAATAAAAATCCCAATTAATATAGTTTTTATTAAATTAGAGAATTTTGAGAAAGATTTTAACATTGTTTTCATAAGAACTCCAAGAAATCCAAATGAGAGCAAATAACATGAGGCATGAGTTTTAAGCAACATTAAAATGATCTATGGCATTTAACTCATTACTCAATTTGCAAAACGGGCTCTCATCTAATGGTTTTGTGAAGATATCGGCTAATTCATCATCGATCCTTATGTGGCTAATTTTATATCTCCCTTGCTCACATGATCTCTCAAGAAATGGTGACGGATATCTATATGTTTGGTTCTTGAGTGTTGGACCGGGTTATTTGCTATCTTTATTGCACTATCATTATCACATAAAAGAGATATATTATCAAATTTGATTCAATAATCCATTAAGATTTGTCTCATCCATAGCAATTGTGTACAATAACTACCCGTGGAAACATATTCGGCTTCAGCGGTGGATAGGGCTACGAAATTTTGTTTCTTGGATGACCATGAAACTAATGATCTTCCTAAGAATTGACAACTACCTAAGATGTTTTCTCTATCCACTTTACAACCCGCATAATCAAAATTCGAATATCCAATTAAGTTAATTTTTGCACCTTTGGGATACAATAAGCCAATGGTAGAGGAATGCTTTAAATATCTAAGAATTCTTTTCACGGCTACTAAGTGGCACTCTTTTGGTGATACTTGAAATCTTGCACACATGCAAATACTAAACATGATATTGGGCCAAGACACGGTAAGATAAAGCAAACTACCAATCATAGATCTATAAAGCTTTAAATCTACCGGTTTACCTCCTTCATTAAGGTCGAGATGACCATTTGTTGCCATGGGAGTCTTGATGGACTTTGCATCTTCCATACTAAACCTTTTGATCAAATCCTTCACGTATTTTGTTTGGCTCACAAAAGTCTGATATTTGAGTTGCTTGATTTGAAGTCCAAGAAAATAGTTAAGTTCTCCGATCATGGATATTTCAAATTTCCTAGTCATCATATCACTAAATTCTTTGCAAAAATATTTGTTAGTAGACCCGAAAATAATACCATCAACATAGATTTGACATACAAAGAATTCAACATCTAGAACTTCTATAAACAAAGTTGTGTCAACTTTTCCAATTTTGAATCCTTTTAAAAGTAGAAAATCTCTAAAGCGTTCATACCATGCTCTAGGAGCTTGCTTAAGACCATAAAGTGCCTTGGAGAGTTTATACACGTGATTTGAATTCTTAGGTTCTTCAAAACAGGGTGATTGTTCAACAAACACAAGTTTGAATATTTTATCATTTAGAAAAAGCACTTTTAAGATCCATTTGAAATAATTTAATATCAAAACATGATGCAAAAGCAAGTAATATCCGAATGGATTCAAGTCAAGCTATGGGAGCGAAAGTTTCACTAAAATCCAAACCTTCAACTTGTGAGAATCCTTGAGCGACCAATCTTGCCTTGTTTCTTACAACCATTCCACTTTCATCTTGTTTGTTCCTGAAGACCCATTTTGTTCCAATTACATTATGTTCCTTGGGTCTATCCACCAATGTCCAAACGTTGTTTTGGGTGAAGTTATTTAGTTCTTCATGCGTTGTCACATTCATCCAATCCGGATTGACTAGTGCTTCATCTACATGTTTTGGCTCAAAAGAAGAGACAAAACAGAAATATTCACAAAAAGAAGCAACACGAGATCGAGTTTTGACGCTCTTATTCACATTACCCAATACTTGATCTATTGGATAGGCTTTTGAAATTGCATTGTGAATCCTCGAAGGTAAGTTCGGTGGTTGTTCATCTTCCTTGTAGTCCTCTTCATTGATTTGAATTTGGCTTGACGTGGAAGAGGTAGGAGGTTCAACCTAAGTGGAAGATGATGAATTACTTAGGTCTTCTTTTGGTTTAATGTCGCCTATTTGAATTGTTGTAGGGGCGGCACACCGGCCCCCATGACCAGGCGAACATCAAAGCGCACACCCAGTCGGACATCGACGGGATGGCCTGGGGCTGCCGGAGTGGCCCGAAGGGTCCCAAGGGGGGCCGAAGGGTCCCAGGGGGTCCGAAGGGTCCCGATGCTTCCGGAGGGTCCCGAAGGGTCTGGAGGATCCCGAAGGGTCCGGAGGGCACCTGAGGGGCCCAGAGGATCTCGAGGGGTCCGGAGGGTCCGAGGGGTATCCAAAGGCATCTCTGAAGCCCAAAGGGTCCAAAGGGACCACAGTGCCGCTGGACCAAGTGCATCAGTGGGGTGGACCAAGACCAAGACGGTCCACCATGAGCTAGAGGCGTACCCAAAGGCATCTCTGAAGGCCCACGACGGCACCCCACAGCAGTACATATATAACGAAGACAACGCGCAAGGCCGAACCCAGCGTGGCGAGGTCCGAAGACCAAGACACGCCAGGAGGGACGGTGCGAGGCTTCGCTTCCCTCTCGTAAAAAAAAAGAAAGGTTAGGGCTCCTCGGAGCCCTACCTAAAAAAGTATGGGGGACAGCGCGACACTTCGCTTCCCCCTCGCAAAAAAATAAAGGTTAGGACCCCCCGGAGCCCTACCTATAAAAGTATAGGGGACAGCGCGAGGCTTCGCCTCCCCCTCGCAAAAAAAAGGTTATGGCTCCCTGGAGCCCTACCTAAAAAAGTATAGGGGACGGCGCGAGGCTTCGCCTCTCCCTCACAAAAAATAAAGGTTAGGGCTCCCCAGAACCCTACCTAAAAAAGTATGAGGGATGGCGCGAGGCTTCGCCTCCCCCTTGTAAAAAAAAAGGTTAGGGCTCCTCGAGGGCCATGCTTGCGATCCCAAACGAGCTAGCCACCACCTCCACAGCGCCAGCTGGCACGACAACCACTAGAGACTCTACCAATGAGCTGGCAGCGCTGGTCGCTACTAGTGGGCCCTCGGGTTCCCATGACACCTTCTCCAAAGTCAGCCCGACCGTGTCCCCCGCAGCTTGGCCAAAGTGACCCGCTCCCTCAGCCCCAAGAACGCGCAAGGGCACCGCGCCGATCGGCCCGAGGCCTTCTAGCTCTTCCAGGCCACAGAGCTGTTTCTTCTTCCCTGCGTCGGGATTCGGCCGCTCCACCAAGCAAACGGTTGGATCCATGTACGCGCGGTTCAAACGAGGCTCGTGCACCGCCTGCCCTCACTTCGCGTGCTCCTCCCTCGTATAGGGTCCTAGAAGCTGCTCTGCGACACACTCAGCCTCGGCAATAGGCAGCATTACACAAGTGTCAAAAAAAGCTGAGCGCTAGAGAAAGCACCTGTGCGGTCCCCAAATTTCAAGAGGGCATCCCATCCTTCGGCTCACCGAGCCCCACGCTCCAGCTCTGAG
Source organism: Phyllostachys edulis (assembly GCA_036346405.1). Taxonomy (NCBI): domain Eukaryota; kingdom Viridiplantae; phylum Streptophyta; class Magnoliopsida; order Poales; family Poaceae; genus Phyllostachys; species Phyllostachys edulis. The sequence goes on along the minus strand of CM070546.1, from coordinate 59,007,872 downwards.
CCAGCGACCATAGCCGAAGCACACAGAACTCCTCCATGAAGTCCTGGGTCAACATCCTTGCTGCCGAAAGCAAAGCGTCAGAGTGTGGCGCATCCTCCCAAGAAGAGAGCTCGATGACCGGGGTCGGAATGAGTTCAATGGGCCCCCGGTAGAGCGAAGGCCTACGTCGGGGGCACACTTGTGGTAGAACCACCGGCGGGTTCAGTCGGTATCCCACCTGTTCTGGGCGGCCGAAGCAGGCAGGCAATGAAGAAGGCGTGCCTTCGGCTGGAAGTTGACGCTCCCAAAATTCAGCGTCTCTCCGGTGTCCTTCTTCTTCTTCAGTTGGCACCGCCCATCATGGAGGTACGTGAAGAGTTGTGCCTCACTGCTGGTTACCCCCGCGGAGCAGAGCACCCACTCGAAGACACCAAGCTTCACGATCGAGTTGGGCGTCAACTGGGCCAGGTCCACCCCGTACAACTGAAGGACCTGGATCAACGAGCCAACGCACGGCAAACGGAGACCCGCGTCCAGGAAGGCTACGAACACAATCGTCTCATCCTCCCGAGGCGTCGGCACAACCTCCGTCCCGGGGCGCGAACTTCATCCAGGTTTGCCACCTTTCCCTCATTTTTGAGGGCTCGTAGGACGTGGGATATCATGGTGGAGCAGCCTAGCTCGTCTGTGTCAGCCACGCCACCCCCTCCATCTTTGTTTCGCTTCGTCATCTCGAGGGCACAAGGCAAGACGTGAGGAGCAATACGGGGGGCAGTAGAAACGAAGGGCCAGTACATGCGAGTAGGGGGGAGTTTGGCCCAAGGCCCCCTATTTATAGACCAGCGGATGCACGACAGTGTTAAGCATAGAAACCGAGGAGCCGCAGGCCAAACACAGCTTGACACGTGGCAAGTAAAAAACTGCAACACGCACACAAGCATTATGGCACGTGAGAATCGAGAGGCCACATTAAAGTAGGCGCCAAGCAACCTCCAGGCGCAGCGCACGAAGCGACCCAGCAGCCGCAACAATTTATGGTGCATACAACCCAAAACCACTACACACTATCCAACGGCCAACCACTCGACGGCGAACCACGAGCGGATTGGGGTGCACAAGGAACGCTTCGATAGGCCGAAGGGGACGGTGTACCTGTGCCCTCTGGGAAGAGACGCGGTTTCAGCCAAAGTAAGACCTCGACCGCGAGGGGCTTGTGTGGATATCATGGGGATATGCTTATGATCTTAGGATGATGTTACAATTGGCAATGTCGTTATCGGTTTGTCGAAACAGTGTTTTCAGCAAGTGTCAGGACAATCGGTTGTACCAGCATTTAGGTCGCGGTACGACCGCAGTGTGGTAATACCGGCTTGTAGATGGCGGTCGTACCGCATCACGGTTGAACCGTTTGAGAAGCGGTATGGAATTTCCAGAGAGGATGTTTTTGGGGAGTTTTGGTTTTCCTTGAAAGCGATGCGACCGCGCAGTATATGTACAGTACAAGCGTGGTGCGGTAGTACCGCCTTTACTAGCGGTAGTCTGATTCTGGTTCTAAGTTTCGTTTAACTTGGAGAATTTTTTTGGGTTAGGTCAAGTTCATGGGTTTCATTGTATATGTGTTGCATGATGCATGTTTTGACTAACGTGGGTCAAGTTGTGAAGAACTTGTTCCCGGAATTGATTTCTTTGTCTATTGTTGTGCAGGTTGCTTTGAGGTCAATGACGGTCAACGGCGAGGATGATTGGGACCAAGCTTGGAGAGCTGAGGTCCAGAACGATCGGGGATGCCGGGTGAGGTCAATGGAGTCAAGCATGGCGCATAAGGGACAAAGGTGACCGAAGGCGATTGGTGCGACGGAGTTGGATCAAGCTGGCTGGGTGGTGCAAGTGCCTTGGTGGTTTCGGTGGGAGCCGGATGGGAGAGACTTGCCGACATGATGAGAGCCACTAGATCAACCTACACGTGGCGAGGCATGGGAGGTGCTTCACGCAGTTGGGACTCGGTTTTTGCAAAAAGATCGGAAGGGGTATTTTGGTAATTTTATCAAAAACCGCCTTGGTGACCTTTTGCAAACTCACGACGCAAGATGGCACAAGGTGAAGCGGATTAGGTCACGAGATGAAGACGACGCTTTAAAATACGTGCATATGTGACCCGTTTGTGTGTGGGCCTTAACGGGAGCCCATTAGGGTTCAATCTTCTAGAAGGTCTAAGCCTGCACTATAAATAGAGGAGGGAGGTGGCTGCACCCCCTCAACCCTTTCATTACTTGTAAACCCTAGTTTTGCTTTTGTGCTTAGGGAAGGATAGTTGAAGGTTAGGGTTCTAGAGAGTTGGATTTGATTTCGTGCTCATGTATTGAGTCTTTATCCTCCATTGATGGAGTGGCTGTAAACCAATATCATATCAAATCAATCCAAGGAAAGATTGCTCAAAATGTGTCTCTTTACTTTCCTTCTCTCTATTTGATGATTTTGAGTCTTTCTTTGATTCACGAGTTTTCTCTGTGTTTCTTCTCTTGATCTAGCTTGCTGTGACATGTGGAAATACATCTAGGATCATCTTGATCATCAATCACCCACGAGCAAGTGTTTGGATCATTTTTTGGTTTTGACTCGGTTTTTGGAGCAACCTTCGTTCGAACAAAAAAAAGGTCAAAACATTGGCAAGTATCTTTATGATCGTTGCATGGAACAGGTTCCTAACATCCTTAGGAAGGTGTGTTTCAAGTTTCGTGAAGTTTGGAGTTACGGATCAAAAGTTACGTCAATTTTTGATTTCGTTTTTAGGTTGTTTACTATTCATTTGCCTGTTTTTACTGTTCGTTGCTGTTGAACCGACACTGTTCATCTGGTACAACCGGCATTGTTCATCCGATACAACCGGTACTGTTCATCAGTACTGTTTGTGAAGCTGTTTTGTTTTGTTTTTGGTCATTTCTTTTGGGGGTTTGAAAGGGATTCGGTACAAGTCTTTCGCTACGCTTATATATATTGATCTTCATAGTTCTCATAGATATTGGAGTCAATATCATGTTTGAATCCGATCAAAGCGAAAAAATAGATAGTGCTCCTATTCACCTCCCCCTCTCTAGTCGCATTTTCGGTCCAACAAGTGGTATCAGAGGCCGGTTAGTTCAATCTTGATCTTAACCGGTCACTGAACTTGGCGATGGATAAGTACTCGATCAAGCCACATGTCTTTGATGGGCTCGACTATATCTATTGGAAGAATCGCATGCGAGTCTTCCTTGAGAGCGAAGGACAAGCTATATGGGAGGTTGTTCGAGCCTCGCTCATTTTGCCCGAAGTTGCTTCGCCGGCTTCAGCAGTCCTTTTGGCTAACAACAACAAGGCAAATAACCTTCTATATCTTTGGGCTTGGTAGGCGAGAGTACGATAGGATTTGCAACCTTGCGACAAGACATGAGATTTGGCACACCCTCGAAACTTACCATGAGGGATCGTCTCAAATCAAACAAGTGCGCCAGACGGTCTACAAGCGAGAGTATAACAAATTCAATATGCGTCCTGGTGAGAGCAGCGATGACGTTTTTACTCGCTTTAAAAAGGTGATCAATCAAATGAGAGCTGTTGACATTGAGTACTCTCAATCTGAGAATGCCACCCACCTCTTGGCTACAATCAACACCAAGGAGTGGGAGATCAAGGCTACTGCCATTGAGGAGAACGTCGATCTCTCTACTCTCACTTTGGAGCTGCTTTATAGCAAGCTCAAAACTCATGAGATCAAAAGAGGTAGCATTCCTATGAAGGATAACATGGCTTTAGTGGCTGATCCCCTCAAAGGGACTCCTGATGGTTCTTCTAAGTCTTCTTCTGGTTTATCTCTTGCTTGTTTATCTGCTGTTCAAGGAGAAGAGTTTGAGAGTCTTCCTGATGCTGATTTAGCTCTTTTAGTCAAGAAAGTCACACGGGCATATAATAATGTTAGAAACAAGAAGAGAGGTGGCCCTGTGACATACTATGAGTGTGGAGAGCTATATCACATCTGGACAAACTAACCCAAGCTGAAAGGTAAGGGCAACCGCAAGGATGAGAAGCCTGCTTGGAAGAAGCCTCAAGGGGCAAGCCCAAGTATGATGCTGCCAAGCTCATGAAGGTCGCTCACGGGTCCTTCTTTGCTTTGGAGATCAATCCATGAGCGATGTGGACTCCGGGAGCGAGGAGGACAAGGAGGAGGAGATCCCTCAAGACAAGAAAGGGAAGGTCAAGGACTTCACTGGCATGTGCTTCATGGCCGACATCGTCGACATCAATGACAACGATGAGGATCGCCGCGGAAGGAGGAAGAACACGTGGCTCGTCGACTCCGGCTGTTCACGCCACATGACCAGAGACTCAAGATGGTTCACTTCCTTCACACGGTCGACGGGTGATGACTTCATCACCTTTGGAGATGATACACAAGGGCGAATTGAAGGAACGGGATCAATCAAGGTAAATGACAGATTCATCTTGAAGGATGTCGCTCTTGTGGACAAGCTAAGGTATAACTTGCTTTTTGTTTCGCAGCTTCTTGATGATGGCTACGAAACTCGTTTTAAGAAAAATGCCTGTCGTGTGCTTGATTTTGCCGGCGAGCTTGTTTTTGGGATTTCTAGAGTTGGTAGAATATTTGGAGTTGATTTTTCTGAATCTCTTCTTTGGATCTCTCAAATGTTTAATTGCATCTTCTTCGATATCGGCTTTGGCACCGACGTTTGGGGCACATTGGTTTTGATCATCTACGCGAGTTAGCGACCTTGATCTCATGAGAGGTTTGCCTAAACTCAAAGTGTCAAGGATCTTTGTATGTGCACCACAGAGGCATGGCAAGCAAGTTGCCGCCCACACCCTTCATTGACTATGGTCATGACTGACGGACCAGGACAGTTGCTTCATATGGATACTGTTGGTCCTACTAGGGTTCGGTCAGTCGATGGCAAATGGTATATCCTTGTCATAGTTGATGATTTTTCGAGATACTCTTGGGTGTTCTTTCTTGCTTCAAAGGATAAGGTTTTTTTATCACTATCATGATCTTATTCTTTGTTTGGCTTCTGAACTTCCTGGTGCCTTGAGAGCGATCTGCAGTGACAATGGCACAGAGTTCAAGAATGCTTCTTTTGTCTCTTTTTGTGTTGAGTGCGGTATTGAGCATCAGTTCTCTTTTCCACACGTCCCTCAACAAAATAGCGTTGTGGAAAGGAAGAACAGGACCTTAGTCGAGATGGCTAGGATGATGCTAGATGAGTATAGCACACCGAGGAGATTTTGGGCCGAAGCTATTACTACAGCTTGCCATATTTCAAACTGTGTCTTTTTTAGACCGTCTTTGGACAAGACTTCTTATGAGCTTCGATTTGGCAGAAAACCCTCTGTTTCGCATTTTTGAGTATTTGGATCGAAGTGTTTTATTTTGAAAATAGGAAACTTAGATAAATTTGAATCAAGGGCTTGTGATGGTTTATTTCTGGATTATCCTGCTCATTCGAGGGGTTTTCGGGTTTTTAATGTTGAAACCTAGGATGCACGGACACGGACATGCGTGTCGGACACGACATGTATCGGACACGAGATACGTCATTTTCTAAAAAATGGCGACACAGGGACACGGTTGTATGTATGTATGTGTCTATATATAATAATAATAATATATGCATATGTATTATTAAATGCTTTTCTACGTGTTTATATCAAATAGAAAGTGTAAAATGTTAGGATTATGTACCTCAAAGATGATCCTCGGCTCCTAGTCCTTTTAGTTCTTCATAAAGCATAACTTCATATTAATACAAGAAATTCATAATTCCTTTAACCTGTGAATAGAAAAAACTTGATTAGTAAATGATTTACTAATGTAAATGTAAGTAACAATGTAACAAATACAATGCAACAGCAAACACCTAAGTACCTAACACTAACATTATAACAACCTGATAACAATCAACAGCCAATGGCTCCCTAGTCCCTACTGCCATGCCTTCCTTCCCCATTCTACTCCTTCCCCATCCTTTCTCCATGAGCTTCTCTCCCCTGGAGATTTTTCCTTGAGCTTTGCTTCCTTTCCTCTTTCTTCTTGGTATTTCTTTTCTCCATTTCCTTCTCACTTCATCTCCTCCACCCATTCTTCTCCCTGGAACTTTGCTCACTTGCGCCATGGGCTCATGGCGCCGCCTCCGGCCGGCCATGGCGCCACCGCTCCCTACGCCTCTAGCTCGGTCTCGCGGGTGTCCACGCCGCGGCCTGGCCCGTTGTTTGACCCAGCGCCGTGCATGCTCAACGCGCCTAGGTCCCCTGCTCCCTTCTCCGGCCGCCGGCGCTCGGCCCGACCCCAGTGCCCTCAGCTTGCCCCGGCCCAGCCCCAAGCTAAGCGGTGCCTCACGGCTGCGCCTCGGCTCCTCCCCAAGCCAGCTTCGCCCGCGCCTCCTCCCCGTTGTGGTCGGCCCGCACCCCCTATCTTGGGCTACCCCACCTTTCGTGGCCCTGCTCACCCCGTGGCCGTTGGTCTGTTGGATCTGGCGATCTGACAAGAAGTAGGGCAAGGAAGGTATTGCTTGGGGCTCAGTATTCTGAGCAGCGTCGAAGGGGAGAAGAAGCTGAGCGGCGTCGAGAGCAAGGAAGAAGCAGTAGGGGCGGCATTGTTGGGGGCGGTGAGCAGCAGCAGCAGGGGCGGCGTCGGGGAGGAGCAAGGAGCCAGTCGGCGTCGGGGGTGGCTGCGGGAGTGCGGGGAGTGAGCGAGACGGGGATGGGGAGAGCTAGTGTTAGTGATTTCAGGGAGCAGAAGTAGGCTGGGTTGCCGTGTCGGGCCGAATGGAATGGGCCAAAACGTGTCCGATACGTGGCTAAATGTGTCCGATACGTGTCTGAATTTATTTCTATTTATTTTCACGGTGTAGATTTCGGACACGCCTAGAATACGCGTCGGAGCCGTGTCCGTGTCTGACACGGTGTCCGACACGGACACGCTGGATTCCAACCGTGTTGGTGTATCAGAGGTTGAAACTAACATTGTCCAGGAGACATGCAATGTCACTTTTGATGAGACTAGCCCTGGAGCTAGATCCGATGTTTCAAGTGATTTATAGGTGACAGAGAGCATTTTTGTTGAAGAATATGAGGATGAACTTGATACTGCTCCTCCACATGTTGCTGATGTTCCTGTGCAAGCTGCCCAAGCTCCAGAACCTGCTACGACTGCTTCACCTCCAATTGAGGCTCCTACTGCGACTTCTTCATCAGCAGTACCTACGGAGGTCGAGAAGGCGCTATCTCCCCCAGGCGCTCCTTTGCACATTCAGAAGTAACACCCTCCGGATCAGATGATTGGTAATCTTCATGAGCGAGTCACTCACTCCAAGTATCATGATCCGAATCTTTTCTCTCACTCTGCATTTGTAGCTTCTTTTGAACCCAAATATATATCACATGCTTTATTTGATGCTAGTTGGGTCAATACCATGCATGAGAAGTTGGAGAATTTTGAAAGAAATAAAGTTTGGAACCTTGTAGAACCTCCTAGTGGTCATAATGTTATTGGCACCCGTTGGGTGTTTAAAAATAAACAAAATGATGATGGTTCTGTGGTTAGAAGCAAGGTTAGGTTGGTAGCTCAGGGCTTTACCCAAGTTGAGGGGTTAGATTTTGATGAGACCTTCGCTCCTGTTGCTAGACTAGAAGTCATTCGCATCTTGCTTGCATTTGTTGCATCTAAAGGTTTTAGGTTGCATCAAATGGATGTTAAAAGTGCCTTTTTGAATGGTCTTATAAAGGAGGAAGTGTATGTTAGACAACCCCTGGCTTTGAGAATCCTAAGCACCCTGATCGTGTTTTTAAGCTATCCAAAGCCTTGTGTGGTCTTAAGCAAGCCCCTAGAGCCTGGTATGATAGACTTAATACCTTTCTGCTTAAGAATGATTTTGAAATGGGAAAAGTTGATAAGACTCTTTTCATTCTTAGGCATGGCAATCACTTCTTGCTTGTTCAGATTTGCGTTGATGATATTATCTTTGGTGGTTCCTCTCATGCTCTTGTTTCTAGTTTTTCTGAGACCATGTCCAGGGAATTTGAGATGAGTATGATGGGCAAGCTCAACTACTTTTTGGGGCTTCAAATCAAGCAGTGCAAGGAAGGGATCTTTATCCATCAAACGAAATACACTAAGGATCTGCTAAAGCGCTTCGAGATGGGTGACTGCAAGCCGACCGCCACTCCCATGGCGACTTCGACTGCTTTGTATCCAAATGAGGAAGGAGAAGCCGTGGATCAACACGAGTACCGCGGCATGATCAGCTCTCTCCTGTACCTGACGGCCTCAAGACCGGACATCTACTTCGCGGTCTGCCTCTGTGCGAGGTTTTAGGCGTCTCCGAGGACTTCACATCACCAAGCCGTTAAGCGCATCTTCAGGTATTTACACTCTACCCTCCAGTATGGCATTTGGTTTTCCTACTTGTCTTCTCTGTCCATTCGGGGGTTTTCTTATTCTGATTTTGCGGGCTGTCGGCTAGATAGGAAGAGTACCTCTAGCACATGTCATTTCTTAGGCACTTCTCTTGTCTCTTGGTGGCGTCTAGGAAGCGGGTCTTACATTGCACAATCCTTCTTTGAAGCTAAATATGTAGTCACGCTAGTTCTTTGAGTCGATTTTGTGGATGGTGTCCACTCTTAAGGACTTTGGGTTAAAATTTGCTAGTGTTCCTCTTTTTCTGTGATAACACTTCTGCTATTAACATTGCTAAGAACCCAGTGGAACACTCTAGGACCAAGCATATCGACATTTGCTATCACTTCCTTAAAGACCATGTTGAGAAGGGTGATATTGTGCTGTATTTTGTGGAGTCCGAGGCTCAGTTAGTCGATATCCTCACCAAGCCTTTAGACCCAACAAGGTTTGCCACCTTGCGGAGCGAGTTAGGGATAATTTATCCCTATGGGTTGGTTTGAGGGGGAGTTGGATCTTTTCTTGTTCAGTTGATCTTTTCTTGATTCTCTTTTGAACTTGTTGATCTTTTTGATCTTTTTGATCTTTTTAGGCTTTTTAGGCTTTTTGAGCTTTTCTTGCATCTCATTGTATCATATTGCATTCATATGAAAAACACAAAAAGATGCATTGTAATATAAGCTTTTCTGCTTATCTTCTAAAATTGATGAAGCTTTCCTTATTACCCTTTGGAGGTTTAGTATTTCAATTCTTGCTCAATGCCATGTCTAGTTCTTTGACTTGCTAGAATTAGCATGCTTTCACATGTGTAGCTAAGTATTTGCTGTATGAGCTAGAATTCTAAAACAGCCAAAACCTAAAAACTGCAATTTGTGGATGTTTTAGCTAGTTGCGCAATTAGTGCTCCTTTTGTGACATTGGCCCTGTTAAAATTGCTGTGTTAGCTCTTGAATCTAAAATTGATCATTACTTGAGCTTCTTGTGTTCTTGAGAATCTAAAACTGCTCTTGTGCAAAATGAAAAATGAAAAATCAATTTCAAGATTGTCTTATGCTTAAATTGTGCCAAACTACTCTTACGAGACTGCATGTCATAGACATGAACTTGGAGATAGTTTGATGATCCAGACGATCTCATGGGGACTGCTTGTCAAAACTAACATGAACCTTAATATTTGTCGCCCTGGTAGAAGCTTAGGAAGAGTTTGTGGATGGCTCTTAGTCCAGGATCTTCTTCACTAAGATATACCTTTAATCAACTTCTGGTCGAAGCTTAGGAAGAGTTTGTGGATGGCTCCTAGTCCAGGATTTTTTCACTAAGTTAGACCATTAGTCATCTTCAATATTCATTGCAAATGAAAAACTGTTGAAAAATGGGCGTTTGAGAAAATTGAGCAAAATGATTCATTTCAGGACCTGTTTGTCTCTTAATGTGGTCATTGTTAGCTTTTTGATCTCACATTGATATTTTGACATGGCCAGTATCATTTTAGGATCCCTGTTGATGAACTTGCTAGATTTGAAGCGTTGCTTAAAATGCTAAAATTCATTGCTTTACTTTGATCCTTTGAGCTTAGCTTTGATATATATGTCTTATCATGATCTTGCTAGCGCTGTTAGGCTTAATATGTTGTTTGTGCAATATTAGAAATACTAGCTGGTTCTTTTGGGTAATCTCCAAAGCTTCTTGTAATCAAAAATTGAAAAATACAAACAAATGAAGCCACTCCATTGTATTTCATGCATGCTCCTTATGTTTTTTCCTCATTCTGCATTTGTCATCTTTGGACGAGAGGAAGGCGTGATTCCTTGATGACACCATTGTCAAAGGGGGAGAAGATGGTTGAAAAAGGGGAGTTACGAAAAAGGGGGAGCTACTTGGAGAAGAATTGAAAATTTGAGATTTTTTGAAATTTGAGGATCATAGTTGTAGGATCGTAATGGCAATCAGAATGGGGGGTTGAATGATTGCAGCCAATTGACCTCCAAATCCAAACTCCTGCTTGTGCGCTAGAGCTCCTGGATTCCTCTCGGATGTTTCTTTGAAGAACTTCACAAAACCTTACCAAGAACTTCTTCAAAAGACTCTTTAGGCGCACAGCAAGAACAACAAATCAAGAGACAAAGTTGAATGAATCTGAACTTTATTTCTCAATTCTGATTTGTGTCTACAAAGCGCTCGGCAAGCACCCCTCAAAGCCTCCAACTAGAAGACCTCTAAAACTCTCACGTGACAAGCCTACATGAAAGCCACGGTAAAAGCAATGCTCAAAGCTCTGCCAAAAACTCCCGTATGTTAGCCGTGAGGTTAGCACCTAACCCCCACCTCTTTTTATACCATAGAGTCCTGGACATGTCCTCTATGACATGGACACAGACTCTATCTCTAAGAAACCCAAAACCCTTTCAGACACAGATTTTTCCAATCTCTAAATCTCTCCAGATACGGAAGTCCTTCCTTCCATATCTTCAATACGTGAAGTAAGCCTCCAGGACTCCACCTCCTGGAGCTCCTCCACGCACCATGCAACCCTTTGATCTCCACGTGCTCTAGCGCAAGCCTAGTCATCTCGTGACATCCACGACCTCCTAGACCTCAGATCTCCCCATCCTAGTCCGGGTCCTCCTCGTCACTAACCATGATTGCCTTCACGCTCAACCTGCACATGCAAAGATCAAAGAACACATATTCGGCACAAGTTCTTCAACTTGACCAACATTAGCTCACGAATTTAACCAAAACTTCAGCCAATTCTCAAAAATTGAAACAATCCGAACACAATCGATCATACCGCCATATTATTCCCGGTACTACCGCATACCGGTCGTACCGCACCATACACACCAGTCTTACCGATTTCTAAAGACAACAGAAACTCCCCAAAACACAAGCACTCTGCAAAAACCATACCACTCTTCAAACGGTATTACCAACATGCGGTATTACCTCTGTTCAACACGCGGTACTACCGATCTGCGGTCGTACCTCACCAAGCTATGGTACTAACGTTTTTCACTTGAGCTCCAAACTCTCGAAAATATCTCCTCTGAAAATTCCATACCGCAACCTTGTGGTCATACCTTTGTTGCGGTACTGCCGCCATCAAGACAACGGTATTACCGACCTACGGTCATACTGTTCCACAACTACGGTACTACTGTATTTCACTTGAAATCAAAGTGTCAGAAAAACTCTCTCTGGAAAAACCTATCGCGGTACTACTGCCATCCATGGCGCGATCATACCGCTCAGCAAGAAATCCAATGTCCAAAAAATAAGAGTTCTGGTTTTTCCATACCGCCAAAAACAAGACGGTATAACTGATGTGCGGTACTACCGCAAATTACCAAACGGTACTACCGCACCACTGAAATGCGCAAAAGACTCAGAACCAAGCCCTGAGACATATGGACACTCCAGATGATTTGGCCGATTGGACCATACTTCAAAACCGTCGGATTTTAAGAGCACTGTAGAAAGTCCAAACGTTCCCTTTGATTTCATCCGTTAGATTTCAATCCAAAAGCTCACAATCCTTGAAGAGTTCGGACGGTCCGAACGTTCCTCTCAATCTGAGCCATTAGATCAAGATCTAATGGTTCGAGCAAAACAAGCGTTCGGAACTTAGACAAACGGTACTACCGCTGCACAGCCGCGGTCATACCATACTCCGGTAGTACCTCATATTAAAAGCCGGTACTACCGCGTCCGAGAAAAACCAAAGTCCAAACACAAGCCTTCGGAATTTTCGTGCCGTCGGCAATCACGCGGTTATGCTGATCTGCGGTAGTTCATGACCAAACGCCAGATACTAGTAAAACGACAAAGGCTGATTTTTGACAGAATTCAACAGAACTCAAAAGCATGTCAGCATCTAAGATCACAAGCATGTTCCAAAGACAATGTATTCATCTTAAAACACCAAGACTAAGTCTTTCTTATTGTCAACGTGTTCATCATCAAATATCATGACCAAAAACCTCCTGGTCTTACAATAGTGAGGAGTTTCTTATTTGCACTTTTTTGGTCTTATTGTACTTCTGGACTTGAATTGCAATTCTTGATCCTCACAATGATCAAAGGTCATATCGAACAAATGTTCTTTCATATGGACCTTAAGTGAGATTTTGACTCTTTTCGGAAATTGAAGCTTTCTCGCTTTCTTTTGCCGTATCTCACTTGCCTATGCTATTCTGAAGCCAACTTGGTCATTTCCTGTGCTTTCTCTGGCATTTGGACCAAGTTGTGTCTTTGTGCGAAAACGTCGAGTTTTTACTTTTCAAACCTCAAAATTTGCATTTGTGGGAAATTACCAATGTGTTCATCTAGGGGGAGATTGTGGATATCACGGGGATATACTCATGATCTTAGGATGATGTTACAATTGGCAATGTCGTTATCGGTTTGTCGAAACAGCGTTTTCAGCAAGTGTCAGGACAATCGGTTGTACCGGCGTTTAAGTCATGGTACGACCGCAGTGCGGTAATACCGACTTGTAGATGGCGGACGTACCGCATCACGGTTGAACCGTTTGAGAAGCGGTATGGAATTTTCAGAGAGGAACGACCGCAGGTATATGCGCGGTACGACCGTGGTGCGGTAGTACCAGCCTTTACTTGGCGGTAGTAACGATTCTGGTTCTAAGTTTCATTTCACTTGGAGAATTGTTTTTGGGTTAGGTCAAGTTCATGGGTTTCATTGCATATGTATTGCATGATGCATATTTTGACTAACATGGGTCAAGTTGTGAAGAACTTGTTCCTAGAATCGATTTCTTTGTCTATTGTTGTGCAGGTTGCTTTGAGGTCAATGACGGTCAACGGCGAGGATGATCGGAACTAAGCTTAGAGAGCTGAGGTCCAGAACGATAGGGGATGCTTGGTGAGGTCAATGGAGTCAAGCATGGCGCATAAGGGACAAAGGTGACCGAACGGGCAGTTCGGTGCGACGGGTTGGATCAAGCAGCGTGCGGGTCGGTGCAAGTGCCATGGTGGTTTCGGTGGGAGCCGGATGGGAGAGACTTGCCGACATGATGAGAGCCGCTGGATCAACCTACACGTGGCGAAGCATGGGAAGTCCTTCACGCAGTTGGGACTCGATCTTTGCAAAAAGATCAAGAAGGGGTATTTTGGTAATTTTATCAAATACCACCTTGGTGACCTTTTGCCAACTCACGGTGCAAGATGGTGCAAGGTGAAGCGGATTAGGTCAAGAGATGAAGACGGCGCTTTAAAATATGTGCATATGTAACCCGTTTGTGTGTGGGCCTTAACGGGAGCCCATTAGGGTTCAATCTTCCAGAAGGTTTAAGCCTCCACTATAAATAGAGGAGGAAGGTGGCTGCACCCCCTCAACCCTTTCATTACTTGCAAACCCTAGTTTTGCTTTTGTGCTTAGGGAATGATAGTTGGAGGTTAGGGTTCTAGAGAGCTAGATTTGATTTCGTGCTCATGTATTGAGTCTTTGTCCTCCATTGATGGAGTGGCTGTAAACCAATACCATATCAAATCAATCCAAGGAAAGATTGCTCAAAGTGTGTCTCTTTGCTTTCCTTCTCTCTATTTGATGATTTTGAGTCTTTCTTTGATTCACGAGTTTTCTCTCGGTTTCTTCTCTTGATCTAGCTTGCTGGGACATATGGGAATACATATAGGATCATCTTGATCATCAATCACCCACGAGCAAGTGTTTGGATCATTTTTTGGTTTTGACTCGGTTTTTGGAGCAACCTTCGTTCGAACGAAAAAAGGTCAGAACTTTGGCAAGGATCTTCATGATCGTTGCATGGAATACGTTCCTGACATCCTTAGGAAGGTGTGTTTCAAGTTTTGTGAAGTTTGGAGTTACGGATCAAAAGTTACGTCAATTTTTGATTTCATTTTCAGGCTGTTTACTATTCATTTCCCTGTTTTTACTGTTCATTGCAGTTGAACCGATACTGTTCATCCGGTATAACCAAATTTTGGTGCAACTGGCACTATCCATCCGGTACAACCGGTACTGTTCATCAGGCTGTTTTTTGTGTTTTTGGTCGTTTCTTTTGGGGGTTTGAAGGGGATCGGTACAAGTCTTCCGCTACGCTTATATATATTGATCTTCATAGTTCTCATAGCTATTGGAGTCAATATCATGTTTGAATCCGATCAAAGCGAAAAAATAGATAGTGCTCCTATTCACCCCCTCCCCCCCTTTAGTCGCCTTTTCGATCCAATGACTTGTCATAGGGCAAGACACCGGCCCCACGACCGAACAAGCAATGAGCGCACACCCCATGGGACATCGGCGGGATGGCACTGGGTCAAGTGGCGAAGGTCTGAGGGCGGAGGGTCCCGCAGGGTCAGAGGGTCCCAAGGGCCCCGGAGGATCCCTAGGGCCCGGAGGGTCCCGAGGGTTCCGAAGGGCCCAATGCTTCCGGAGGGCCTTGATGCTTCCGGAGGGTCCCGAAGGGTTCGGACGGCCCCCGAGGGGCCCGGAGTGTCCGAGGGGTATCCAGAGGCGTCTCTGAAGCCCAAAGGGTCCAAAGGGACCACAGTGCCGCTGGACCAAGCGTATCAGTGGGGTAGACCAAGACCAGGACGGTCCACCATGAGCCAGAAGCTATGCCTAGGGGCAGGGAAAGTCCCTGCAGCCCCTACCAACATAGGGCCCTGTAAGGGGTATGCTTGTAATCTCGTGTACCCAATAGAATGGCTATAAAATAGCCACCTCCCCCCATGTAGAGGGAGAGTTGAGTGGTATTTTTGTATATGGTTTGAAATATAAGTTCATCGCTTTCGACAACCAGGTCCCTCTTGAAGACCCTTGCATGCAGGGGTCCCCTTTTCTCTTGTTTAGTCTTTTAGCTACTAGCATTGGCGCCGTCCGTGGGGACCGGCAGGAAAGCTACGAAGCACTAACCCTACACCCCAGCATGACCCCCCAAACGAGGGCTAGGCCCAAGGTCTCGGTAGTCGAGGCGGCCATGACAGTCGCGCCGCAAACCACCCGAGGGCCAGCAAGCGAGAGCCAGTGCAAGCGCCCCCCCTGAGCCTTGGAAGAGGAAGCAAATAACTCAGCGCACGGGGGGCGCAAGCCAAGAATCGTATGAAACACTCCAGCAAGAGCTGGCAGTCCTCTGTCGGGAGTTAGCGGACCTCCGGCAGCCACCGGAGACAACCCTCGCAGCCCCGCTCCGGCAAGTACAGCAGGACGGAGCCGCGCCCCAGTACTCCGGGGCAACCCAAGCTCCCCGCTAAACGTTGGGTTGGAAACAGCCTGCTGGCCACCAGGCTTCAAGATGCCAGAGGTCACGCCCTTCGAAGGGTGCACGGATCCCTCGAAATTCCTCCGGGTGTGTGAGATCGCCATCGAGGTGGCCGGAGGAGATGACACCACGAAGGCAAAGAGCATCACCCTCGCCCTCAAAGGCATCATTTGAATTTGGCTTGACGTGGAAGAGGTAGGAGGTTCAACTTGAGTGGAAGATGATGAATTACTTAAGTCTTCTTTTGGCTTAATGTCGCCTATTTGAATGTTCTTCATTGCTTGTCTCAATGCTTTGTTACCTACATCATACAAATTTTCTTGCTCTTCTTGAGAGCCATTAGTTTCATCAAATTGAACATCATGAGTCTCTTCAACGAAACCGAATTTTTTTTTGAAGACACGATAAGCTTTACTATTTGATGAATAGCCAAATAGGAAACCAATATCACATCGACTTGCAAATTTTGAAAGACAGACATCTTTCCTCAAAATATAACATTTGCAACCAAAGATACAAAAATATGAGATGTTCGGTTTTCTTCCAACAAGAAACTCATAGGAAGTGTTATACTCATTAAGCATTATTCTAGTCATTTCAATTAATGTTCTATTTTTTTCTTTCTACAACTTCATTTGTCTCCGGAGTGTAGGTAGTGGAAGTTTAATGCTTTATTCCAAGTTTATCACAAAAATCTTCAATTTTAGTGTTCTTGAACTCAAATCCATTATCACTATGGATTTTTTTGATTCTGAAATCAAATTTATTCTTAAGTAATCATCCACAATGACTAAACAATACCTATTACCCCTATGCTCTTATATGTTGTTGGCCCAAATAAATCCATATGTAAGAGCTCTAATGGTCTAGAGGTTGACATAATACTCATGGAAGGATGAGAGTTTGTCTCTTGTTTTTCGGCTTGGCAAGCGCTACATAATCTATTTTTCTCAAACTTCACATATTTCAAGCCAACTACTAAGTCATGTTTGAAAAGCTTTTTGAGTTGAATCATACCAACATGAGCCAACCTTCTATGCCAAAGCCAACCCAAGGAGGTTTTTGCAATTAAACAAGTTTTTAAGTATGAATCATTTGAAGAGAAATCCACCAAATAAAGATTTCCAAATCTAAATCATTTGAAAGCTAAAGTGTTATCTTTTTCATTTGAAATGGAAACACCTTGTTGAGAGAATGTACAAGTTAAACCAAGATCACAAATTTGAGCAACGTATAACAAATTAAAATTAAGCGACTCAACTATAGACACATTAGATATTGAAAGGTTATTTAAGATAGCAATTTTACCCAACCCTATTACCTTTCCTTCGCTATTATCACCAAATATGATCTTATCGTTTTATTTTCCATTCTCGAATGTGGTGAACATTTTTTCTATCCACGGTCATATGTTGGGTACAACCGCTATCAAGTACCCAATGTTTTCCATCGGTCTTCTAGTTCACCTACAAAATAAGAATCAAGTTCTTTTAGGTACCCAAATTTGTTTGGGTCTTTGGATGTTAGTAACCAAGGCTTTGGGCACCCAAATAGCATTATTTTTTGCCCCTAAAATTAAGGTGCCAATGAATTTAGCTGCAACCTTACCATCCTTAGATTTTCTAAGTATATAGAATGAATCATAAATGCTATAGGATTTAGTTTTAGCAATGGAACATGAATTTTGTAAATGTCCTACATTACGACATTTATAATAATATTTTCTATTTTCTTTTACAAACCTTGAGGGCTTGTAAACTTGCTTCTTAGCTTTCTTGGGAATAAACCCAAGTCCTTCTTTATTGAATGAACACCTTTGTTCACTCAATAGCTTGTCAAGGGTAGATTTTCCCTTGAATTAAGCATCTTTCCAAGCTGTTGCTTAGCTTTGTGACTTGCTCTTTTAATTCATTATTTTCAACCATGAGCAATGGATCACATGGCTAATAGATCATGACAAGAATTAAAAGTACTAGTCAATGAAATAATGTTTAGAGTAACTTCTACACTAGGCATCTTATTCATAATATCACAAGTAATTCCAACATTCAAATGAGATTTCTTAATATCCTTTAGAAGGAGTGAGTTATGAGCTTCCTTTTGCTCCTCATAAGAGTCTTTTTGAGAGATATACTCTTTCTTCAAGACTTTAAATTTTGAATTCTCTTTTCCAAGGTGTTTATTTAATTCTTCAAGCATATCCATTAATTCATCATATGAAGGTTCACTATCATTAATGGATTTTACCTTATCTCCTTTTGCCATGAGGCATGTAGGAGTAGAGAAGAGTGATGGTACTTCCTTGATGGCAATACTGACAAGACCTCTCTTCTTGGAAGACCCATCCTCATCATCGGAGTTGGAGTTGGAATACTCCTCATCTGAGTTCCACTCTCCAAACACATGATTCATTCTTGCCATCTTTATGAAGCTTCTTGAAAAGCTTTTTCTTGCTGTTGAATTCTTTCTTCTTTAACAACTTTCTCTTGTCATCCTTGTTGTTTGGGCAATGAGAGGCAATGTGCCTTTTCTCATCGCACTGGTAGCAACGAATATTGCTATAGCGTTTGTTGTCGTTGGAGAAGTGCCCCTTTTTGCTCTTGTCAAAATTAGGTATGGGCACCTTCTCATAAATTTCTTCATTCTCCTCACAAGGAGAGCAGACTCCTTAGAGTCATCTTCTTCATCCTTCGTTTCATCATTTGATTCTGCTTTTGCTTTCAAAGCGGTAATCTTCTTCTTGGAGGAGGATGACTCCAAAAGTTCTTCTTTGTCCTTCTTGTACAACTCATTGGTTATAAGGTTGCCCAAGAGATCGATTGACATCATTCTTGGCAATTCGGATGAATTGAGAAATAGAGTCACCAATATCTCGTATTTCTCAGGGAGTGCCCTAAGCATTTTTCGCACAATATCAACATCGGTTAGATTAGTGCCTAGACCTTTGAGCCCATTTACAATGTTGTTGAGTCTAGAATAAATCTCGATGATGTTTTCATGAGGCAACAATGTAAATGTCTCATATTTAATTCGAATCCTATGCAATTTGGATTCTTTGACCATGGATGTGCCCTCATGAATTTCCGAGAGCGTAGTCCATATCTCATGAGCGATTTCAAGGCTGCTCACTCGATTGAACTCATCCACGTTCAAAGCTCCAAGAAGAGCGCTCAAAGCTTGAGCATTGAGGTGGGAGTTTCGTTCCTCAAGATCTGTGAGATATATAGGAACATGTGCCATAACGAAACCCTCGCTAACAATTCTCCATATGCTTGGGCTCGTGGCCTTAAAATAAATAGACATTCTAATTTTTCAATAAGCATAATTTGATCCATCAAATAAAGGTGCATTTCCTATTGACATACCCTCACTAGCCTTCCTTCCTCTCCTAGACGGTTAAGTCTAAATAATAGATAAACCAAGCTCTGATACCACTTATAAGATCAAGGATGACCGACTAGAGGGGGGTGAATATGTGGTTTATAAAATTCTTGTGCTCTTATTAACAATTTTAACAATTATGATCTTAATGATGGAATTCTAGCACAAGTTAAAAGTTATGTTAAAGTATTTTGCTAGGGCAACCCAAAATTACACTAAAATAATTCTAGCAAGAGTTCTACACAAGTAAAAGCTAGAAATATAAATGCGGAAATGTAATGCCGAGACAGAGAAACTACGATGAAGACTCTTGATGTTTTTCCTGTGGTATCGAAGACATGTCAGTCTTCACTAATCCATGTTGAGAAAACTTGAATAAATCAAGTCGGCTCCACACGAGCACTTCCCTCGATCACTACAGTTGCTCTTCCTCCTCTCCGGAGATAGTGAGCACAACACCACTTCACAACCTTTACCAGGTCACTTCACAATCTTTTTTGAAGAGATCACAGCGCAAACTCTTTCTCCAAGCCATCTAGGTGTCGGCAAGCACCAAGAGTAATAAACCATAGCTTTTTCTTGAAGAAAACAACTGCTAAAAGGATCAACCAATGATGCAATACACTTGAATGCACTCAACTACCTCAAAATGAGAAATATGAGCAAATGGGTAGTAGATAGTGCACTAGAGGCTCAAATGTATTCAATGAGGTCAAAGGTACTGAGCTTGGTGCAGGTGAGGGAGAATTTATAGCCCTCAACCACAAAACTAGCCATTTGAAGCAAAGTCCTGAAAAAATCAACATATGCGGTAGTACCGTTGTTCACTCACTGTTCAACGGTCAACTGTTGTTCATGAAATGCTTCTGAACTAGCCGTTACAAAAACTTGTGGTACTACCGCCCTCACAAGGTCTAGTGCTACCACACAACGGTAGTACCGCTCGGCTAGAACAGAACTACCGATTTCCATAGGATTAAGGAATCACAAAAACACGCTCTCTGGAAATAACGTACCACTATGTAAATATCAGTCCTACCGCACTGCGGTAGTACCATTCAAAGTATGTGGTCATACCATTTTCAAGGGAGAAGAAAAACTCCAAAACATGCTCTCTGGAAAATACGTACCGCCAACTAGACTTCGGTCATACCGCACTGCGGTAATACCGTTTCTCAGATGCGGTACTACTGGTTTTACTGAAAAGTTTTCCAAAAGAAAAATTAAATATAATGCATAACTCTTGGTTGATCAAAATGGCACAAAATAAACTTTCAAGCTACTTGCCATGATTCCTCTTTGTAGTACGGCATCTAACCTACAAATCCGGTCCTTTCTCCAAACACCGAGACCGGTAAAAACTATAAAAGAATCCCTAGGCTATACAATACCTTTGCTATGAGCCATGTCGATCTTTTATCATCTTTGCACTACCATTTTCATGCCATCATTCAAACTCCGGGACTAAACCTTTAAAACACTTTAGCACACATATTAATCCCATAACACATTGTTGTCATAAATTACAAAAATTATTTTTAGGGGCTTAGATGCTTTCAGATGTGTACTAAAACAAGGCGCCTATAAATATATTTGTCATTTTTTGAAACCAAGGACATGAGATTTGTCGCTCCATTAAAGGAGAGAATACAAACACTGACCCCAAAAGTGGAGACAACACAGACACCAACACCAGCCCCAAGAGGGGAGACACCAACACTAGGAAATGAGCCCTAAACCTGGAACTCCTACCAAAGCACTACAAGAATCAATAATGCAAGCACCTCGTGGAGCAACACCAAACATGACTCTAGCACCTAACTGCTTCCTCCCGCTGAGAAACCAAGAGGAGCCTGACGCCTCACCCATCATACAATCAAAAGGAAATTAACTGCCTATCAAAATGAGGCATTACACAATGCTGAAGAACCACATCTCTCGCAATAGCTTCAAATGCAGCTATCCACACCAAAGTACTCACTAGGGAAACAACAACACCACACCAACTCCAACATAGCACCATCAACAAACAACAACACCAGCACGACAAGCCATAGCAAAATGCACGATAAACCATAGCAAGCACAATACACCATCAAGACAACTAGCAAGATAGCTTCAGATTGAAGTGGGTGGGGAAGCGGCAAGATAGCTTCAGATTGAAGTGGGTGGGGAAGCGGCCCCTCTATTATTTTTACACTAGAAAATGCTATTAACTTTGGAAATTCATAACTACTTCATGTGAACTCCAATTGAGGTGAACCAAGTTATTTTAGTCTTATAATTTTATTCTCTATTTATCTATGTAATTCTTATCTCCACCACTGTTCTACAAAATTTCACTAAATAATTAAAATCGGATAAATATTAACCGAAGTATATTTTCCAGCCTTTTTGCAGAACCTGATTTTCAAACTACTACAACTTTCACTTGATAACTCCAAATGGAATAATTCTTTCACGTAAATTTATCTAAAATCATCACCTAGCCACTACAGAAAATTCTTGCATTTTTTAGCACTTTGAATTTTATGGTATTTCTCGATGTTTTCGTAAAATCAAAAACATTTTAAATGAATAAATTAAAATTCAATTAAATTCAAAATTATTTTATTAAATCTATTTATGTTCCAAGGATTTTTTATGGAATTTTCTTGAAATTTATTTTATTTATTATTTTTCCGAAATTTTTCATTTCCTTTTCTTTTCACAGGCGCAGTGACTTCTTCTTTGCGTTCGAGTGTGTGACACCTCATTCTTTTGCGACCACGGGCCTTGATCTGTGAAGGAGAGGCTATTTTTGGAATTTTGAAGTTAGGGGCTACATTTTTAATTTTTGATACACAGGAGGCTAATAGTATCCAAAACTCGTTAATGTGGAGCCAAGCGTTCAGAAAGGGCGAGATGCTCCTATAGCTCTTTATATTTGGCGAGACCGGTAGGCGGATTCATCATGCACTGACCCGAGTGCAGCAGCGCTTTCGATATGGCACGGCCGCATCGCTAGCTGTACGATCAATAACGCAGGGTGGTTTCTTCGTCGGGCCAGCCTTCTGTATCGAGACCCATTTTTTGTTGAAATAGCGCCGTTTTTGCTAAAGCAGCTTGGAACAATGCTATTTCGGCGAAAAAAAGGCAAGACCCGTGTAACGCCTTCCTATCGATCGAATCGTATGGTCACTTGCTTGTCCGTGTTGCTAAGAATACTAGTGTCAATGATTCCAGGAATAGCCCACTGATTGGTGCTAGTTAAATTAAGTTCAAGTGCTGAGAAGTTCAAATAAGGTGCCGACTTGATTGTTGCCCAAAATTACAGTATTTTTAACTCGAAGGGGTACGGTTGGTTCATAGTCATCCTTTCAACGCTTAACAGTTCGTATTGTCAAATGATATAACTGAGATGCTTAGAATATATTTATCTGAGATCCTTTGAATATATTTACGTATCTTGTGCCTATTTAGATTTTTAAGATATCATAAACATTAGAAACGGAAATAAAAGTTTGAAGGAAAATACAACTTAAGGAACGTAATTGAAGTATGAGTTTTGATGGAAAAACAATCTTGAGCATAATAAGTTAACCACTCTCCAACATGTATGCATCATGTAGATGCATGCCCCTATTTTTTCTCCATTAGTTACTCTTTTCCAAAATATTTGCATTCACATGCACCACTGTTAATCTCCAGCAATACATTGATTGCGTGTGCAGTAATTATCTTATTAATTTACATGGTATTAAAGTACATTGCACATGTATACACCGATGCACCATGGGCGACCTACCTTTAACTTATCTTCCCTCACGCTAGTTGCCCCACCGAACCGTGTCTTCTATCTCTTCTCCCCGCCACAGCTTTTCTGCTTCAACCTCCAACAGCAAGCCCAATTCTTGATCTATATCTCTCAGCTACTACCCCTTCCAATGCAATACTTTAACACATAATTATCGTCTATTTCTATCAAATTATTGCTTGATGTTGTCTATTGTGACATGAACACACATACACATCCAACTATCGCCGATCCCTGCCGGGGACACCCGTCGCGCTCTCTCTGGTGACCCCGAGCCTATTCCTTACCATTGCGCCATTTCTACTCCGAGTTCTTTGCTCCTCTGTTTATGTACGCTTGTGCTTCTATTCATATAGATGCATGCATGTATATACACATGCACGATGTTATACGTGCTCGATGTCTTCTTCTCCCGTGTTGGTCGCTCCTCTTGTTCGACGTTTTCCAACTAAATGATGTGGCTTTGTCACTAACTATGATGACCTCCCATCTTCACTGATGCCGGTATATCTGCTTTAGTCGCTATCTAACAATATGGAGAATTTTCTCGCTATTGCCAGTGACATCGTGTCACTCACCAACGATGACACGCTCCTAACTACCAGGTGACCTCATGTCGTTGATAGCTCGTCTTCAATGCAAAGATTCATATCCTTTCTGCTAGGGCTTCTCCATCATTGATCTTCTTTGGCCACTGACTTCTTCAACAACGCCGATGATCACCACTCGTCGTCAAAACACTTGGCTCCTTCCACTCTAGCCTTTCTCTTCAATGGCTCCAACGAGCAGCACGACATTGTTCTTGTTGAATGAACACGCCCACTTCACCCAAATACACCCCCGTTTTAGTGAGGCATTCATCATTGTGTTGGCCAGCTTTGTGCCTGACACCGTGGTGAAAGGAGCCCCTTCAAACATGCCTACACCGGTCATGCTCGTACTACTATGGCCTACCAACATGCAAGGCTAGTTTTTAATGACTTAATTAGCTAATGTCGTCCCATACCGGCACATGTGGTTGTACGTTTAGGCTTAGATAGGACTTGTTGGCGTTCGGTCCTTAATTGACCCGGGCAAGGATCTCTCTATATCTACTTGTGAGATACACTTCTCAGAATATAATATAACTCGGCTGCGTCACAAATTAAGTTTTTTTATTTTATTTTTGTACAAAATAACAGAGGTAAACCCCTCTGGACTATCATTTCAAAATTCCTAGTTCATTTTCATCGCGTCATCCTTTAAGCAATTTTTAGTAAAAACTATAGCTTGACTAAGCAATTGTGCGATACTCGCACTCAAAATTTCCAAATTGACACCATCTATTATCTAAACCATAACCTAATGGCTACAACAGTAAAGATATCAATATTTCAAAGAGGTTCATGCATTCAATAGGATTACAACTACCGGTATCTCGAATGTAGCAATTTTACATCAAACATACATGTATGCATTATGGATTTTTCAAAAAGAAATACAATAAGTAAAATAATAGGATCAACATGGTCAAAGGAGGCGCTTGTCTTGCTCTGGTTGCTCTGAATAAGAGGATGGAGGATCGTTGTAAAATTCGCTTGAACAATCGACGTCTATTCAAAAGAGCCAGAAGAAAATTAAAATAGCCAAATAATTTCAACAACAACAATATTCAAATATTTTTGCATATTCAGGTAGAGCATGATTTTATATGAATTTATAAAAAATATTTATTCAATTTGCAGTTTGTATGCAAATGTTATTAACATTTTAATTTGCTTCGGCTTGATAATTCCAAAAAATAGAAAAGGGCTGACGTTGAAAGCATATCTGCTAAGGTTTACGCTTCCCAACAGAGAAAGTGTATTTTCCTCTAAGCTCTACTGAGGTTTATGCTTTCCAGGTGAGAAAATGTATTTTCCTCTGAACTAAAAATGGCTTTCCTCATTTTCCTGGATTTTTATGACTTACATGTGGGTCCTACTTGTCAGTGACTTATATTTTCTTTTCCTTGATTTTATTTATAAAACAGAGGCGGTCCCACATGTCATAGACCCATCATATATTAACTAAATGATTAAACCTATTTTGATTTTTAATCCACTGACAGCTGAGGTCCACATGTCATTCTCTCGGGTTGTTTTAAAAACAGAGAATAGTGTGTGGTCCCACATGTCATTGACTCATTTACCAAACATGTTTAAAATCATATTGTTTTATTATCTTTCCAGTCGGTCCAACCTGTCATTCACTTAGTATGTATAAGTATTGTCATTTAGCGCTAACTAATCCCTCAACGACGTGGGTCCCATTGGCAAAGAGAGAGAGAGAGAGAGATGGCAAAGCGATGACTGCCGAGAGGAGGAGAAGCTTGTCAGGGGTGAGGCATGTGCGGAAAAGCTCAGGGGAGCCCGAAAATGGGTAGAGGGGTCCAATGCGAGGCTAGGGAAGGTGAAGGTGGCCGGAGAGGTGGATGAAATCGGCGGTGCAACAATGAGTGGCTGCGAGAACCCTCAGGTGAACATGGTACTCATGCTAAGGGCTAACACAAGGTGGACTTGGGGCTCAAATCGGCTTAAAGTGCTGTCGCAAAGGGTTTAGGTGTGGCTCGGGGCCCTAGGGTCGCCTGAGTCAAGCCGGTGGCAACATCTCGCGATGGTGCCATGGGCCTCACTAACGATTACGGCGCAAATGCACTACACTATCCAAATTAAAGGAGGCTTATGCTATAGTAGCTCACCACGATCACGAGGAATCTGACAATGAGGTCGGAGAAGGGCTGAGACGACTTGACGACGATGAAGAGAGACGGCGGTGGCAAGCTTCACGATGATAGGTCTTCTCGGTGGAAATCAGCTGAAACAAGGTACATGCACAGCTTCAGGGGGACTCATAGATGGATAAATTAGCCTCGGTGGGGTCAAGGACTCACCGGAGAGGCGTTTTCGTCGACGGCAGCGGCGGGGACAGAGAGGTTCATGGTGGTAGCTCTGTGTGGGCGATGATAGCTGAAATGGGTGGTGCGAGGAGGTTCAGTGCGACTAGGCGATGCTCAAACCGAACACGAAGTCGATCGGGACTCACCGAGCTTGAGGATCCTTTGCGGCTACGTTGGAGCTGGAGGTGAGGAAGAAGGCCCAATTACAGCGTTACACTACAATCGAAGAGCAGGGAAGTGAGGAGGTGATTGAGTGAGCCAAATGGAACAAGCTAACATGCATGTTGAGGGCTTGGCTCACTGGGACGCGCTTGTGCTTTGGAGGAGCATGAGCACCGGAGCTTGGGAGGATGAAGTGTTCCGGTCGCTATAGTGGATGAAACTTACTAAGGAGGGGAGAAATGGAAACGGCAATGGAAATTAAGTGTTTTGACACACAAGGGAGAGCTTCAAGTAGCGAGATGGAGACGAGAATGGCGATGGGAAAAATACTGGTGGCTTGGGTTCTCGTGATTATCCCGCGCGGCGACGAGACCCTGGCGGAGAGAAACAGTGGTCGAGGCAGGTGAGACCGGGTGAACGCGATCTCCTCCCATGGGCACGCGAGGGTGACGGCAGCGTCGGCATGGGTGAGGTCTGGCGCTGCTACAAGGCGAAGGGGATGGTAGCACTAGGTGGAAGAAAGGTCCTAATGTTTGGGTCCCACACGTCAGCGAGAGGAGAGAGGAGTTTAATTCAGGATTTTGAAAAGAAAAGGCTGGGTGTTTGAGGGAATTCTTAAATATAGAAATATAGCTCAAAAATTTATGAAATTTTTTTGTGAAGGCTTATGACACCGTATAGTTTCTTATGTAAAGTTTTTAATATTTTATCTACTCTATGATTTTCTCAGAAATTCTTACAAGTTTATGTTTTTATGTAAATGCATTGTTACCTTTGATCAAAATTCACAAAACATGCTCAAATACATTTTCCCTCATGCAAACATTCCCACACTATTCTCCCACTTATTTTCATTCTACTTCCCAAAATTAGGATTTTTGGGATGTTACATTACACAGACCCTGCATGTCACTATTCTCCCACTTATTTTCATTCTACTTCCCAAAATTAGGATTTTTAGGACGTTACATTACACATACCCTGCATGTTTGGTTTCTTTTTCTAGATAGCCTTTCTAGGGGCAATTAAATCTTTGCTAGTGGTGAAGAGCCCATTTGACTCTCCCCAAGAGCAAGGAAATGCTTACTTATCTTGCCCAAAAGCAAGGCTAGGCAAGGGAATCAAACTTGCAGCTGAGGGGGAAATGTTAGCGATGGCATCATAGGATGGGAATCCAAAATTAGGTTTACCTAGCTTTAGATATGGTACATTTTATCTTACTGTATCACAAGGGCAATATTCCATTCGTAGTATTCTCCAATACCTTCTCCAATTGTACATATTCTATGTTGAGACCAAGATTACCAGAAGAACCTCACGGGCTGCATTGTAATTTTCTCTTTCTTCAGGATTTTTCCTGTAACTTTGTGGACCATATACTCAACTCTTGTTACAACCAGTTACCTCTTGTTATGATATGATGTGACCTCTACGTACTTTAGCTTGCCATTTGGTCTGAAAGGGCAAGATGCTCCTGTAGCTCTTTATGTGGCCGAGACCGGCCGGGCCAGATTCCGTCATGCACAACCACTGAGTGCAGCGCTCTCGATCTGGCACGACCGCACCGCTAGCTGTACGATCAATAGCGCAGGGTGGTTTCTTCATCGGGCCAGCCTTCTGCAGGGATATTTATAGGCCGTACTGATTTATAAAGGTGTCAAGACTCGTGTAACGCCTTCCTATCGATCGATTCGTATAGTCACCTGCTTGTCCCTGTTGCTAAGAATACTAATGTCAGTGATTCGAGGAATAGCCCATCGAATGGTGCTAGTTAAATTAGGCAGCATATCTAGTGCACATAGACTATTTGGTGCACATATAAAAAAAACTTTTAATTTAGTTATCAAATTAGCATAAAAAATTCTGAAAAAAATTCTAGATGTAATTTATGGTGTTTTGTTCCACCCTTTAAAATTTGAAGTTCAAACTCAATGTATGTTAGAAGAAACAAAAAAGAGAAATTCACTGTGAAATGTTACTATTCGGTGAATTTCTCTTTAAAGGGTGGAACAAAACACCATAAATTACATCGCTGAGAAGTTCAAGTAGGTGCCAACTTGATTGTTGCACATAATTACACAATTTTTTTTAACTCAAAGGGGTGCGGTTGGTTCATAGTCATCCTTTCAAAGCTTAAAAGTTTGTAGTGTCAAATAATATAACTGAGATACTTAGAATATATTTACGGATCTTGTATCTATTTATATTTTTAAGATATCATAAATATTAGAAACGATAATAAAAGCTTTAAGGAAAATACAACTTAAGGAACGTAATTGAACTATGAGCTTTGATGGAAAAAAATCTTGAGCATAATAAGTTAACCACTCTCCAACATGTATGGATCATGTAGCTACATGCCCCTTTTTTTTTTCTCTCCATTGGTTACTCTTACCATGATGCTACATGATATTAGAGTACCTTGCATATGTATACATCAATGCACCATGAGCGACCTACCTTCAACTTATCTTTCCTCACGCCAATTGCCCCACCGAACCGTGTATCTTCTATCTCTTCTGCCCACCACAGCTTTTTTGCTTCAACCTCCAACTACAAACCCAATTCTTGAACTATATCTCTCAGCTGCTACCCCTTACAATGCAATACTCTAACACATAGTTATCTTCTACTTCTATCAAATTATTGCTTGATGTTGTCTGTTGTGACATCAACACTCATACACGTGCAACTATCGTCGATCCTTACCGGGAACACCCGTCGCGCTCTCTCTGGTGACCCCGGGCCTATTCTTTACCGTTGCGCCATCTCTACTTCGAGGTCTTTACTCCTCTGTTTATGTACACCCGTGCTTCTATTCGTACAAATGCATGCATGTATATACGATTTTTTTAAATAATATCATTTTAAAAGATCATTACAAAAATAAATAGTCCAAAAAAAAATTAAAAAACTAGGTCCTTGTCGCCATTTGAAATAGCGATAGGGACACTATTCACCCCCTCAGAATACAGTAATGTTCCTAGAACTTTTAAAATATAGCAAATGAGCTCAAACAATTACGAAGTTTTTTGTGGAGCCTCCCGACACAGTTTACTTACTTGTGTAAGTTTTTCATAATTTTATTCGTTCTGAATTTTTATCCAAAATTCATTTAAGTATACTGATTGTAGGAAAAGGTAAATATATAAAATGAGCTCACAAAATTATGAATTTTTTAAAAGGATTCTTACATAGTGGACTTGATTGTGTAATATTTTTAGAATTTTATATGTTTTAAAATTGTCTCGAAAAAACACCATGACATACTCTGTTATGGTGTTTTTCAAGACAATTTCATAACATATAAAATTGGAAAAATTACATAATTAATTTCACTATGTAATGAGCCTTCAAAAAACTTCATAATTTTTTTAGCTAATTTTATATATTTAGAAATTCCTACATACAGTATACTCAAATGAATTTTGGAGACAAATTCATAATGGATAAAATTATGGAAAAATTACACAAGCAATTAAACTGTGTCTGGAGGCCCCGCAAAAACATATCGTAATTTTTTGAGCTCGTTTGATATATTTAAAAATTCCTAGAAATAGTATTGTATTATGAGGGGGCGAACAGTGTCGGTGTCGCCAGTTGAACTAGTGGCAGGAGCCTGTCATCATTTCAAATGGCGACAGGGACCTAGTTTTTTTTTTTTTTGGGTGACTATCTAGTTTTGTAATTTTAAAAAAATTAATATTATTTTTAAAAAATCCATGTATATACACATGCACGATGTTATACGTGCTCGATGTCTTCTTCTTCCGTGTCGGTCGCTCCTCTTCTTCGACGTTTTCCAACTAAACTATGTGGATTTTTCACTAACCGCGATGACCTCCCATCTTCACTCACACTGGTATATCTGCTTTAGTCGCTATCTAATGATATGGAGAATCTTCTCACCATCGCCGGTGACGCCGTGTCACTTACCAACGATGACACACTCCTAACTACCAGATGACCTCATATCGTCGATGGCTCGTCTTCAATGCAAAGCTTCATCTCCTCTCTGCTTGGGCTTCTCCATCATCGATCTTCTTTGGCCACTGACTTCTTCAACAACGCTAATGATCACCACTCATCGTCATAGCACTTGGTTCCTTCCACACTAGCATTTCTCTTCAACGGCTCTAGCGAGCAGCACGCCATTGTCCTTGTCGAAGGGCTAAGGTGAGCAGCATGGAATTGTTCTCATCTTTGTCGCCGTCGTCCTGGCTCTTCGCTTCCTTGTGAATCAATATCTTCTTGTAGGACAGATCAACGTCATTGCACTCTTTTATAGTCTCCTCTTATACCATTCGTGGTATTTTTATTATAACTTATATTTAATTTATTCAAAATTTTAGTCATTTAGGGATTTTACATAGAAATTAGTATGAAACCAAATTGATAATGTTATTTTATTTTCTGTTTCAAATTCTAGTTATTAAGGATTTTAATTTGGAATTAGTATCAAAATCAAATTGCAAATTTTGTTTTATTTTATCCTGATTTTAATTATTTTTGTTGGGATTCATATAATAATCCAATTGCTAATTTTAATAGAACAATTATTCGAATTATAGTTATTAGGGATTTTACTTTGGAATTAGTATTGAAATCAATTTTCTTATTCTACTTAGTTTTTTATTTGAATTCTAGTAAAAAATTGGAATTAGTATACAAATCCATTTTTGTTTAATTTTTATTTTGAATTATATTATTTAGCATTTTACTTAGGAATTAGTATTGAAATCAAATTACTAATTTTATTTTATTTTTTATTCTGAATTTCAGTTATTTAGGGATATTACTTTGGAATTTGAAACATGCATCAATTATATTTGATAATCCAAAAATAAATTTGGCAATTTGATTTCGATATGAATTCTATAGTAATATCTATAAATCATTGAGCATAATAAGTTGTTAGGGTTCTTAGAAACTAACCACTCTCTATCATGCATAGATCATGTAGCTGTATGCCCCTATTCTTAGTCTATTTGTTACCTTTTTCCAATTTGTATTCATGCACATGTATGCCTATTTAATATAAAAGCAATACGTTGATTATGTGTGTGGCAAATTATCATATTAGTTTATATGGTATTAAAGTGCATTGCTCACGCATACACTGATGCACCATAGACGACCTACCTTGAACTTATCTTCCCTCACACGTCGGTTGCCCCACCGAACCATGTGTCTTCTATCTCTTCTCGTTGTCATAGTTTTTTTGCTTCAACCTCCAACAGTAAGCCCAAATGTTGATCGAACCCTCTCAGTTGTTACCTCTTCCAATACAATAATTTACCACATAGTTATCTTTTACTTATCCCCAATTATTGCTTAATGTTAACTTTCGCAACATCAACACGCGAGCATGCAACCATCGCCGATCCTAGCTTGGGGCATATGTCATGCTCTCTCCGGTGACCCCGAACCTATTCCCTACGACCGTGTCATCTCTACTCTAAGCTTTTTGCTTCTCTACCTTCGTATATCTACGCTTCTCTTCGTACGAATGCATACATGTATATACGCATGTATGCTATTATACATGTCTGATATCCTATTCTCTCATGCCGGCCACTCCTCTTCTTCGACACTGGCAAACTCAACGTTGTTGCTTCCTCACTAACCGTGGCAACCTCCTATCTTCACTAATGCTGATATGTCTGCTTTAGTTGTTGACTAACGATATAGAGAATCTTTTCACCATCACTGGTGATAACGTGCCCCTCACCAGTGATGACACACTCCTAGCTATCCAATGGACACATATCGTCTATAGCTCGTTTTTAATGCAAAGCTGCATCTCCTCTATGCCAGAGCTTCCCTATCATCGAGTTTTTTTTGCCACTCACTTCTTCAACAACGCCAACGCTCACCACTTGTCACCGCGGCCCTTTGCTCCTTCAATGCTGAAGTTTCTCTCCAATGACTCCAGCGAGCAGCATGACATTGTCCTCGTTGAATAGCTAAGGTGAGCAGCACGACATTGTCATCATCGCCGTCTCGGCTCTTTTCTTCCCCGTGGATCCAATGTCTTCTTGCAGGACATATTGATGTCACTGCACTCTTTCGTGGTCTCCTCCATCACCATTCGTGCTATCCTCGTTATAATTTTTATTTTTTATTCAAAACTTCAGTTAATTTTTATTTTTATTCCATAGGAAGCAACAATAGAAATGCGTGACCTTGAGAGCAAACGTGGTGGCTTCTTTTGTGTCTCATCCGACACCATTCGTGCGATCCTCGTTATAACTTTTATTTTTATTCAACATTTCAGCTATTTTTATTGGAGTTTGTATACAAATCAAATTGCTAAATTTAATTAATTTATTTCGAATTTTAGTTATTTAGGGATTTTACTTTGGAATTCGTATTGAAATCAAATTGCAAATTTTCTTTTGTTTTTTTACCCGAATTTCAGTTTTTTTTTGGAATTTGTATCTGAATCAATTGTTAATTTTTCTTTTGAATTATAGTTATTTATGGATTTTACTTTGGAATTAGTTTTGAAATCAAATTGCTAATTTTATTTTTAATTTCATTTATGTTTTGTTGGATGTCGTATACAAATATAATTGCTAATTATTGTTAAATTTTTTACGAATTATAATTTTTGGAATTAGTGTTTAAATCAAATTGCTAATTTTATTTTATTTTTTATTCAATTTCAGTTTTTGTTGGATTTTGTATACAAATCTAATTGCTATTTTTTTACCTTTTATTCGAATTATAAATATTTAGGATTTTACTTAGGAATTCGTATAGAAATCAAATTACTGATTTTATTTTATTTTTTATTCTGAATTTTAGTTTTATTGTACTTGACATGGACTATTTCTTTTAATCTAGACTGTTATAATATGAACCGACTACGATCGATGGTGTAGATCTTTCTCATTTTGCACCGATTAACGTGGTAATTTTTAACCCTTGAGAGCGAACGTGATGACTTCTTTTAACTCTGCTTTAATAAGATGACTAGTAGGATGACCCGCGCATTTGCGCGGCTAGATTTATTTTAAATTTTGTAGCAACAAATGATATAACTTAGATGCTTCAGAATATATTTACGTATCTTGTAGCTATTTAGATTTTTAATATATCATAAATATTAGAAAATGACAATAGAAGCTTGAAGGAAAATGCAACTTGAGTAATGTAATTGAAGTATGAGTTTTCATGGAAGAAAATCATAAGTATAATAAGTTAACCACTCTCCACTATGTAAACATCATGTAGATGCATGCCCTTAACTCTTTTCCCAAATGTTTGCATGCACATGTACCTTTGTTAAACTCACAAAATTATCTTATTGGTTTACATGATATTAGAGTACTTTGCCCACATATACACCGATGCACCATGGACGACCTACCTTAAACTTATTTCCCTTACGTCGATTGCCCCACCAAACCGTTTGTCTTCTATCTCTTCTCCCCGCCACAATTTTTCTGCTTCAACCTCCAAGAGCAAGCTCAATTCTCGATCGATATCTCTCAGCTGCTACCACTTCTAATGCAATACTCTACCACATAGTTATCTTCTACTTCTCTCTAATTATCGCTTAATGATGACCATTATGACATCTACACGTATATGCGTGCAAATA
The DNA here is from genome assembly GCA_036346405.1 of Phyllostachys edulis. Classification (NCBI taxonomy): domain Eukaryota; kingdom Viridiplantae; phylum Streptophyta; class Magnoliopsida; order Poales; family Poaceae; genus Phyllostachys; species Phyllostachys edulis. The sequence continues at coordinate 58,974,339 of CM070546.1, read as the reverse complement.
TCGTCGATCCCTGTCGGGACACCCGTCGCGCTCTCTCCAGTGGCCCCAAGCCTATTCCTTACCATTTGCGGTATCTCTACTCCGAGCTATTTGCTCCTTTGTTTCTGTACGCCCATGCTTCTATTCGTAGGATGCATGCATGTATGTACACATGCACGATGTTATACATGCTCGATGTCTTCTTCTCCTGTGTCGGTCGCTCCTCTTCTTCGATATTGTCCAACTCAACGATGTGGCTTCCTCACTAACTGCGACAACCTCCCATCTTCACTGATGTCGGTATGTCTGCCTTAGTCGTTGTCTAACGATAGGGAGAGTCTTCTCTCCATTGCCGGTGATGCCATGTCACTCACCAATGATGGCATGCTCCTAGCTACCCGATGATCACATATTATCAATAGCTCGTCTTTAATCCAAAGCTTCATCTCCTCTCTGCTATGTCTTCCCCATTATCGAGTTTCTTTGGCCATTGACTTCTTTAACAACGCCGATGCACACCATTCGTCGTCACAGCACTTGGCTCATTTGACTCCGGTCTTTCTCTTCAACGTCTCCAGCGAGTAGCACGACATTGTCCTTATCGAACAACTACGGTGAGTAGCATGGAATTGCTCTCATCTTCATCGTCGCTGCCTCGGCTATTCGCTTCCTTATGGATCAATGTCTTCTAGTAGGACAAATCGACGCCATTGCACTCTTTTGTGGTCTCCTCCGACACCATTCACGATATCCTCATTATAACTTATATTTAATTTATTCAAAATTTTAGTTATTAAGAGACTTTACTTAGGAATTTGTATGGAAATCAAATTGCAAATTTTCTTTCATTTGTTGTCCCTAATTTCAATTATTTTTTGTCGAAATTCGTAAACTAATCTAATTGTTAGTTTTTACTTAATTTTTATGCCGAATTACAATTATTTATAGATTTTACTTCAGAATTCGTATCGAAATCAAAATGCTTATTTTATTTTATTTTATTTTTATTCCGAATTTCAGTTATTTTTGCATTGTACTTGAGATGGACTCTTATTTCTATATTGATTTTGACATTGACAATAGAAACTTGGAGAAAAACACAACTTGAGGAACGTAACTGATGTATGAGTTTTGATGGAAGAAATTCTCTAGTATAATAAATTAACCACTCTCTATCATGTATGCATCATGTAGCTGCACACCCTTTTTTTCTCTCCACTGGTTACTCTTTTCCAAAAATATTTGCATGCACATGTACCTCTGTTAATCTCAAGCAGTACGTTGATTATATATACAACAAATTATCTTATTAGTTTACATGGTATTAGAGTATCTTGCCCACGTATACATCGATGCACCATGAGTGACCTACCTTGAACTTATTTTCCCTCACGTCGGTTGCCCTACCGAACCGTGTGTCTTCTATGTCTTCTCCCCGCCACAGTTTTTCTGCTTCAATCTCCAACAACAAGCCTAATTCTTGATCAATATCTCTCAGCTACTACCCCTTCTGATGCAATACTCTACCACATAGTTATCTTCTACTTCTCTCAAATTATTGTTTAATACTAATCGTTGTGACATTAACACGCATATGTGCAAATGTCACTGATCCTTGCTGGGGACACCCTCCGTACTCTCTCTGGTGGCCCCGAGCTTATTCCTTACTATTGCGCTATCTCTACTCTGAGCTCTTTGCTCCTTTGTTTATGTACGCTAGTGTTTATATTCGTATGGATGCATGCATGTATATACACATGACGATATTATACTTGCTCGATGTCTTCTTCTACCATGTTGGTCGCTCCTGTTCGACGATGTCCAACTCAACAATGTGGCTTCCTTACTAACTGCTATGACCACCCATCTTCACTGATGCCGGTATGTCTGCTTTAGTCGCTGTCTAACAATATTGAGAATCTTTTCGCCATCGCCGGCGACGCCGTGTCACCAACGATGGCAACTTCTAGCTACGTGATAACCCCATATCGTCGATAGCTCGTCTTCAATGCAAAGCTTCATATCCTCTTTGCTAGAGCTTCCCTATCATCAAGCTTCTCTGGCCACTGACTTCTTCAACAACGCTGATGCTCACCACTTATCATCACAACACTTTGCTCCTTCGACTTTGGCCTTTCTCTTCGGTAGCTCCAGCGAGTAGCAAGACATTGTCCTCGTGGAACAGCTAAGGTGAGCAATATGAAATTGTTCTTATCTTAAGTAAATCATTGCATGCGCTCTTCCGTTTCCTTGTGGATCAATGTCTTCTTGTAGGACAGATCGACATCATTGCACTCTTTTGTGGTCTTATCCGACATCATTTGTGGTATCCTCATTATAACTTATATTTAATTTATTCGAAATTTTAGTTATTCAGGGATTTTACTTTGGAATTAGTATGGAAATAGAATTTCAAATTTTCTTTTATTTTTGTCCCTAATTTAAGTTATTTTTTGTTGGAATTCATATACTAATCCAATTGTTAATTTTTATTTAGTTTTTATGCGAATTAAATTTATTTATGGATTTTAATTTGGAATTCACATCAAAATCAAATTGACAATTTTAATTTATTTCTATTCCAAATAGCAATTTTTTTGTTGAAATTAGTACAACAATCCAATTGCGATTTTTTAAAAAAATTATTTATATTTATTTAGGATTTTACGTAGGAATTCAAATGTAAATCAAATTGATAATGTTATTTTAAATTTTTTGTTCCAAATTTTAGTTATTTAAATATTTTACTTTGGAATTCATATGGAAATCAAATTACAATTTTTTTATTTTTATCCAAAATTTCAATTATTTTTTGTTGGAATTAGTATACTAATCCAATTGCTAATTTTTATAAAAATTATTTTGAATTACAGTTATTATGGTTTTTATTTTGGAATTCGTATTGAAATAAAATTTCTTATTTTTTTTCGAAATCTAGGTAACGATATTGAGAATCTTTTCGCCATCGCCGGCGACGCTGTGTCACCAACGATGGCAGCTCCTAGCTATGTGATAACCCCATATCGTCGATAGCTCGTCTTCAATGCAAAGCTTCATCGCCTCTTTGCTAGAGCTTCCCCATCATCAAGCTTCTTTGGCCATTGACTTCTTCAACAACGCTAATACTCACCACTTGACCTTTCTCTTCGGTAGCTCCAGCGAGTAGCAAGACATTGTCCTCATAGAACGGCTAAGGTGAGCAACATGAAATTGTTCTTATCTTCGTCGTCACTGCTGCGACTCTTCGTTTCCTTGTGGATCAATATCTTCTTGTAGGACAGATTGACATCATTGCACTCTTTTGTGGTCTCATCTGACACCATTCGTGGTATCCTCATTATAATTTATATTTAATTTATTCAAAATTTTAATTATTCTGGGATTTTACTTTGGAATTAGTATGGAAATAGAATTTCAAATTTTCTTTTATTTTTTTCCCTAATTTAAGTTATTTTTTTGTTGGAATTCATATACTAATCCAATTGTTAATTTTATTTAGTTTTTATGCTAAATTAAATTTATTTATGGATTTTAATTTGGAATTCACATCAAAATCAAATTGCCAATTTTAATTTATTTTTATTCCAAATAGCGTTATTTTTGTTGAAATTAGTACAACAATCCAATTGCGATTTTTGTTTAATTTTTATTTAGGATTTTACTTAGGAATTCATATGTAAATCAAATTGATAATGTTATTTTATTTTTTGTTCGAATTTTAGTTATTTAAATATTTTACTTTGGAATTCATATGGAAATCAAATTACAATTTTTTTATTTTTATCCCAAATTTCAATTATTTTTTGTTGGAATTAGTATACTAATCAATTGCTAATTTTTATAAAATTATTCGAATTCTGATTATTAGGGTTTTTATTTTGGAATTAGTATTGAAATCAAATTTCTTATTTTATTTTTATTTTCGAAATCTATGTATTTTTGTTGGAATTAGTATACTAATTAAAAAATTATTTTGAATTATATATATTTTTAAGAATTTTACTTAGGAATTAGTATCAAAATCAATTTGCTATTTTTATTTTCCTTTTAATTCTGAATTCCAGTTATTTTTTTTTGGAATTCATGTACTAATCAATTACTATTTTTATTATTCGAATTATGTTTATCTAGTGATATTACTTAGGAATTAAGTATCAAACTTAAGTAGCTTATTTTATTTTATTTTTTATTCCGAATTTCAGTTATTTTTAAGTTGTACTTGAGATGGACTCTTATTCATATATTGTACATAACATAGACTCTTTCCTTTAATCTAGATCTTTATAATCTAGACCTACCATAATCAACGGTGTGGATGTTTCTCTTTTTTCACCGATTAACGTGTGAATTTCTAGTCCTTTAGAGCGAACGTGGTGGCTTTTTTTTCTATCGCTTTAATAATATAATAGATAGATAGAAGATAGATAGATTGATAAACAGATAGATTACTAACCGAAAGGTCACGGATCAAATACAGGAAATCAATGGCCTCACCAGCCAAAGTGCACGCTCTGCTGCTCTGTTCTGGAGACATGCACTCATTTGTTTGTCCACTGTGACTACACACAGCAGGTTTGGGCTCTCGTCCGAGAGGCTGGTTGCGGGCAGATTTCACTCTCTTCGCCGGACTTCACATCCACGCAGGAATAGTGGTATACTATTAGCACTACCGCAAGGTCTTTGATTCCTTGGTCATTCTTGTCCATCGGATGGTGTGGAAGGAAAGGAATGAGAGGGATTTTCCACCAGCGCCAAGCCACCCCAGAATGTCTGCTCCGCCGGATTCAAGACGAATTCTGGACTTGGCACTGCGGGTTACATCCAGGGGTCACTGACTTTTTATGCATTCTGAATTAATTAAGTGTGTAAAGCGTTCTGAGTTAAGAGAGCTGTTGTGAGCTTCGCTGCCGGCTTCTTATTGTTCTGTAACTTTGTTCCCCTTTCTTAATAAAATTTGGTTCCCCCGTCTTACAAAATTTGGTGGCACTCCATACCGGCTCGACTGTTGTGTATGGCTTATTATACGTGTCAATGACATCCATGGACAAGGGAGACGCAGTTGTATGTGGGCTAGGAGTGCGAAACCCCCCATGGTACCAACTAGGTGTCCAAGTCAAACCATGTAACCGGGGTATAAATTATATCGTCGACCTCTTGTAACTTTAATCGTTTGAAAAAATCCCGGAAAATCTGTTTAATATATAGCTAGCGAAACTCGAACAATGCCTTTTAGCCACGAGACATGGATCGAGTACTATACAGCTTGGACTAACCACCAGTTGGTGCCCAATTTGCAATTAATAAGATGGAAAGTGCTTTAATGCTCTCCCAAAAGTAACAAAAAACATAATTTTTGGGTAATCTGTACAGATCATAAAGTTACTATTACTAGTGGAATAACGAATGGTTGCAGATCAAACCCTTGAAGTATAAAATTTGCACATACTTTAGATAGTATTGAAGCATTCCTCTGGAAATACATAGATTATGATAGCTTTTATAACCTTGATAAACAAGTATTTTCATTTAGGAACAAAGATGTTAGATGTGCATCAGTGCATGACCTCAAAACAAATTGCAATTTACTACATTGACTATGAAAACAAAATTGCAATTAACCATCATATGTATCCGGGGTCCCCGACCGAACACTACCTAGTCGCGCGCTACGAAAGAGGAAGAGCGGCCAATCAAACTACTCAACCATGCCCATGTGTGTACCCATTTGAGGCAGTGGCGGATCTAAGATTAAATTTTAGTTAGGGCGGAGTTGTAGCGTTGTGATCGTCTTCTCTGGCGTCGGCCTGAGGTCTTGGATGCTCAGCATAGAATTTTCTATATATATACTTGTATTCTTGATCTCTTAAGTTCTTTGTCAAATCGAAGTCATTCTTAATCTGACAACACGAGTTAAAGTTGTAATCTTTAGAGCACACCACACAGCAGCAGCTCTAAGAGGAAAAGAAGGGGGGGAAACCCCGCACCGGTGAATGCTATGAGGTCCTGCTTCTCCGCCTCGATGACACACCGTAGGAACCGCATTGTGTTGAGGTCGGAGCAGCCTGCGCCGTCTGCCGTCCCCGTCGTCGCCCTCTCGGCCTCGCCCATGAGCAGCCATGATCGCCCTCTACATTGCCGCTACCACCAGCCTTGCTTGCATTGCCGTCACTTTGCACCTTTCGCGCCCTCGCCTAGGGTTGGAGAGTGAGAGCGGAGACTTGAGTTTGCAAATTGGGGGAAGTGAGCAACCGAGCCAGCCATAGATGATAGATGTATTGGTGATTTGGTAGATGGGCTTAGCTGGGCCTGGGCGTAGGCCTTTCTTTGGCACTTGGCAGTTTAGATCTAGTATTTGGTTTGGGTTGTGGCATGACGCAGCCGAAGAACGGAAGAAACAAGGGAGCAGCCGAGCAGAGCAGGAACCGCCTGCGACCAACGCCTGGGAGGGAGGAGGGGGGGTGTTCGTCAGTGCCGACACCTGGGGCGGCCGCCTAGCCTCGTCCTATTTCTGGGACCGCCCCTGATTTGAGGTATGTCATCAACAGTTGGACAATAGCATTTTTGACAAAAGCTTCTTAGAATGGCGATATTGGGAACAATTCATTTAATAATTGATATCTGTGACTGCCGATATCGACACGAGTTCAACATCAGCCGAGTGAAAGGCCCACTTCAAGGCTCAATTAGCCAAATTCATAACGCACCTTGACTAGAACCAGCTCGTTTCCGCATACAAGCAGAAGCTCAACTTAGCAATCCTACCTGATTGATGGGGTTAATCCGGTCACAAGCGAAAATGGATTCTTTTCGTTATCTTTCTTATAAGCGTGCTCCTCATGTCGGATCGTAATTTAACATTTGAGGGCCAACACTAGCACTTCATATAACCGGCAGGCCAACATAAATAGAGCAGCAGTACTATTCCTTGCATGCTACCCACAGAAGAGGTAGGGTATTGATCGCCAGATGTCAAGGTTGTCAAAATCACGATATATGCTCATTCAATTGCATCTGTCATCATCGTTTGGCTTGTTCTACATTTGCTTGTATACACCACACTACATTTACATCAGCAGTAATAATATCTTTATCGAGTGGATGCGTGCGTGCGTGCCACCATACGTACGTATAGCTTTCTACGAAGTGAGGGAAAACAAACAAAGCTTACCTATACCTACGTACTTCAGTCGACGACGTTGTTGCTGAAGAGCTTGAACTGGCCGGCGTCGAGCACGAGCTTCCGGATAGAGGCGAAGGCGCCGATGGCCCCGACGCTGGTGAAGACGACCATGATGGCCGTGTTGGCGAGGAAGAGCGGCGACCGCCTCGACGGCGCGAGCGCGATGTTGTACATGACGACGGGGAGGACAAAGTCGAGCGGGATGAACCCCACGGCGCCGACCACGCCAATGATGTCGCCGAAGAAGGGCAGCATGGCGGCCATGATGTATGAAGGCTAGGTAAGCGTCCGCGGCGGCGGCCGCGGCACTGAGTTCCGCCGAGAAGAACTTGCCACGCGTCGCGTCGCCGAGTTCTTCTCCATGATCTCGTATGCCACAGGAGTAGACGAGTCCGATGGCGAGGAGCTGGAGGAGGACGAAGAGGACGGCAAGACCCAGCAGCCACGTCGGGCGGGGGCGGACCGAGTCCGGCATGAGGCTCTTGAGGATGTTGGATGGACTGCCGCCGAACGCCCGATGCCGGTGATCGGCGGAGGTAGAAGGTGAAGCCTATGACGGAGTAGCACAGCACCAGCGCCTTCATCATCTTCCCGGCCGCCGGTGGCGCCAACGTTGCCTGCAAAGCCGAGTTCAAAACGGCCCATTGTGAAGTTTGTAAAATGGGCCGGTAGTGCGGTTTTATGGGCTCTATTTTGGGCCTCCCAATGCAGGCACGATGCACAAGGAGCCAACCCGTCTTGTTAATTTACCATTACCCAGGAGCTCTATTTTGGGCCTCCCAATGCATGCACGATGTATGAGCGTATGACTACCAATGGTATAACCTCTTCTAAAAAAATGGCATAGCCAATATGGATATAGAACTCTTTGATTGAATCTTTCTGACAAGAATTGATCATATTTATGCAGCACATATTTTGTCTAGCCGAGAAAGTGCAATGCTGAGTACCTGGATTTCAGGCAGTATGCCATTGCCGAAAACGGAGGCCAGGATGGAAATGGATAGGAAGGCATTAAAGGTTTGTTCCGACCTGGATGAGCTCAGCGAGTAATCCTTCGCGGGAGCATGTTTCGACACCCCTGTCAAGAATGGTGGCATAGTTAAACACCGTAGAACAGAGTACTAAAATAGAGTCTGGAAAAGCTGATGCATGATCTTCAAGCCTTTAACTGTAGACTATATCTATTGAGAAAATTACACTAGCATGAACTGTAGTTCCTACTTGGCCAAAGAAATTTTAATTTGGGGACTTCGCACCAGTGTAATTCTAAATTTCTGGTGAAGTGGAGCATGACAAGTTATAACCATGAAACTGTCAACTGTGGATTCTAGGCCAAAACAATCCAGTTGTAGCTTTGAATAGTTCACACTGTCACTAGGTCTAGTTGAATGGTTTGTGCCTAAAATTGGAATCACAGTTATAAAATAGCATAAATTCGTATTCCCATACACTTGAAACAAGATATTCTGACTTCTTGTAATCGGCGCATGACAAATATTTCTTATTCGAAAGAGAAATATCCAAAGAAATCTCAAAATTAAACATATATTTAGTTCAGAAATGGAGCTTCCTAGTAACAAAATTGTCAATAATTTGAAGTACAGCTAACATTTAGGTAAAATGAAAAGATCGTTTAGCCAACTGCAAAAGCAAAACACTATTTAGTGCAATTCCTTATATAATTTCTGTTAAGTACAACAATTCTTAGAAAGAACCACCTTAGTTCTCAATTCTGAAAACTACAAATCACTCGATAAATTAATTACATACCGACGTGAGGCACTATTGATCATTTTAGGGACCCCTGTCTATGATAATTTGTAATGCTAAGGTTTCTACGGGAATCGGCAACATCTAACGACACTAATGTGTTTCGTTGAAGACTGTCACAGGATAATGGTTCCATGGTGCTGCGGTGTCAACATATCTTTGCAGGTGAGTTTATTCCGTGTCACCCATCAAAGAATCACTGAAAAGATGTGGCTGTAAAGAAGGTTTCCTGTTTCATTCGTTTCTTTCATTGTGCTTAAAAAACTATTACAACCTAGCCACGACGAAACTTTATTATACATATATGAAGTATCACTCATAGAATTAAGGCATCTGATCCCCCACACATGCCAGCTTAAGTTTTAGGAATCTAATTCCTCCATCTTCAGTATATAACTCTCTTAAATCTTAAAGCATGGGCGAACCCTCCATGGGTCAAGGGTTTTCAGCTGAACACCCTTTTTTTTGCAAAATATCTGGTATATAATATGTATATTAGATGTATATGTTATTAGTTATGCCAAAATTATATATTTATGTCCGCAAATGAATTCAGCCCATACTCCCCACACCTCGTGCGCAAGCCATGTAATAAGGCTCATTTTTCTTACTACTCCAGCCCACCAAACCCTAACATCTATTCTCTCTCTTGTCTGTGGCTATGTGTGTGGTGGGTGGGGAAGTGTTCCGCCTCCAAGTGGCGAGCAATGAGGCGTAGGCTCTGGCGGCGATGGTCGGTGGACACGTCGCGATGGCAAGCAGGCGTGAGGTGATGCAGAGGCGGCGTCTTGTGGCAACAAGACCTGACAGCGTAACAGAGATGCGACGCGAGCAAGCGGGTGACAGCGTGACAAACATGGAGGAAGGGAGCAGACGGCACTAAGGGAGCAACGCGGTGGCCGGGAGGGAGCGTGGCTGTGGGAAGGGAGCAGCATTTCCAACTCACCGTTATTGTTCTCTCTCCAAATCTAGGTGTGTTCCGCGCGCACCACTTTTTCTCCCTGGCTCTGCTCTGCTCCAGCTCCGGTTCTTTCTAGAGTCTAACCCATTTCTCTACTTTCTTGATTCTTTCCAATGGATGTTGTACAAAAATACAATCTTTGCCCGGGATAATGAACAGATAGTTGGACCCTTGTTACATATGTTTACATGCTAATTTGTGCTCTATGGAAGGAACATTCTTAGATGGGGTTCTTGCTGATGAGAAAAGAGCAGGATCAACAAGGTATGCAACTGTCAAAAAAAATTGAAAAAGAAAACAGGAGCTCTACGGATCACTATTAGAGGAAGAAAATAAGTTTTAGCAGTCTAGCTGCTATAACTCAGAACAGAAAAAAATGAGAAAACAACAACGACCAAACACAATATTTTTTTTAAAAAAAGACATGAGCTCTACCAATCACTATTAGAGGAAGAGAATAAGTTTTAGTAGTATAACTGCTACAAACCGGAACAGAAAAAATAGAGAAAACAACAACTGCCAAGCACAAAGCACAAGTCTTGACCGCATCCTGCAAAAACAACATAACTCGGCAAAATATGAAGCTTTGAGCTAAAATAGCTCTATTCCTAGTTTCCACCTCATCAACTGTAATTGATATCTATAATTTGCTGTTTAATTCATGCTATTATGATGGCCTTATATCGTCCATTTCCTCATATGAAATCATTAATTTCTATATATTTTTTGTATTTTATTATATATGTGTGTATCGTCGTATCAGTGGTTTTTTTTTTGGAAATGATATTTTATGGTAGTAGCGTATCTGGATAATCTAGCTCTGAAGTCTGAACACCCATCCTAAAAATCCTGAGTCCGCCACTGCCAGAAAGGTAATGAAAACAGATAGAGGATGTGACACAAGGAGAGTTCAAGCAATATACCTGCACGAATGCAAGCAGCAGACACTAGGATGGTGTAGCCCAAGCTTAGGAGCAGTGAGGCGAAGTTGATGTGCCGCAGCGAGTGGAATGATGGTAGCTGGGAGAGGAAGGCCAGCGCCACAGCCACGATGATGATGAAGTGGTACAGTTTTAGGGGTCCATTAGGAGCAAGGCTCGAGTACATGATCTGCTTGGGCACCATGAAAGGTCAGCTTATGTAATCGATGATATGAGCAGAGAACAGGAAGCATTTTTTTATTCAATTTTCAATGACAACAGACAGAAGGCAGAAGGTTGTTTATGCAATTTCACTGATTGAAAATGACAGTTCAAATAGTGAACTCCTTTCTATCAGACAAAAAAGATAACTCAATTTGTTGCGAATTTCTGTTCTACCCTACCCAATATTGTTTTCTTGTTTGAACGTTATGCCTAGAATGAATTGACGTATTTAGACTTCGAGGGGCAGTTTCTCGGCCAGCCGCCGGGAACGGTAACCGGCTGGTTACCGGAATTCCCGGTTTTTTTGGATAAAATTCGCTCAAATATGATTAAAAACCATCTAAAATTCGAAAATTAGAATTTAAACTTGCAAAATCCAGAAAAACCGGCCAGAATTCCGTATCCTGAACCCGGCCGGTAACCGCCGGTTGCCGGCCGGGTTTTTATTCAGACGGTTACCGCCGGGTTTTTATTCCCTCGAAATATCTCCTTCCTCCATAGTCCGTACTATTTGAAGGTAAGAAAAAGCAGACAGGTGAATCTTGGACAGCGATGCATGCATAATGTGAAAATCGGAGCTAGTATACAACCTTCCAATGTCAGAACAACAAGCACTTGAAAATGACACATGAGCTACTTAGGTAGGAGACTTACTTCGTTTCTTGTTTTTCTGATGTGATCAGTGATCTGCTGGCTTTGGCCCTAATATAAGCTTACTTTTTCATGTGGATGTTTAACTCAAATGAATTGGAAACCATCTATTCCATGGTTCAAGAAAACTGCTAAAATAAACAAGCATGGTTTGAGTCTACGTTTCAAAACAACGTCATCACATATTCATATGTAATACTTCGTTATTAGATGCGTGATTGCGCCATGCTGCATACTTGCATATGACACACCCACAAGCAATGCCAACCTAACATTGATTATCGTATTTCGAATCCTCCCAAGCATTGGCAAGTCAGTCTTGCGTTCAGGAACAGCTTCCTTACTGATTTCTATTCAGCACTGACTATCCCCTATAAAATTAGTATCTACGTACGGATTAAGTCATTGCAGAGTGGATAAGAGAAAGCTCTCATCCTGAAGCAACTCAAGTCAACTGCAGAGCCAACCATTAATCCAGAAAAAATCTGGGAGGCCAAACATGCAATATCTTATGCATATTCTACATTCACACAAGGAAAATGACCATTTCTTTATTTGGGACGGCAACCCTTTAATTGTGGATATTCCTAGTTCACAGAGCATAGACTACTCTAACTAACAATGTCCAACACGCAGACGGCATGAAACTTAAACTAATCATACACTACAATAAACTAATCATACACTACAGACTAGCATGAGCACAAATTTATGCATCCGAGAGAGAAAATTCAGGGGTTCTGGGAGGCTACGACGCACCTCGAGGCAATCGGCGGCGAGCAGGATGGAGCCAATGCTAACGCCGGTGTTGATGGCCGTCTGCACGATCACCACGAAGTAAAACATCCACCCGGAGCCTGCGCACCAAACACACCCACCAAACATGAAGCACAATTTAATTATCAAACCATCACCTCACCAACGCACGCATCGTAATTAATGGGAGGACAGCAGCAACAGCAAGGCTAGTCTAGTACTGCTGCTCTAGGCCGTGCACACAAACGCAAGGGTCAAAAACGGGGCGCACTGATGGAGCTGTCGCTCATGGGCATTGCACCGCACACATGGAGATGGAGATGGGCACGGTGGGTGATCGGTGGCTTACCGAGGACGTCGGCGGCGAGCTCGCGGAAGCGGATGTGCCTGCGGCCGCGCGCCTCGCAGTGGTCGAGAACGCGGGACATGAGGGAGTACTCGTAGAAGGTGACGACGGCGATGGCGGAGAGCGCGGAGAGGCCGAGCGCCCAGCCCATCCCCCGCAGCGCGTACGGCAGCGTCAGCACAGTCGGCCCCACGATCGCCGTCGTCAGGTGGAACCCCGCGTGCCACCACGACCCTGCGACCGGCCAACCACTAGATCAAAATTAGCCCTCGCGTTGCACGAGACGCGCGCGCTCAGGGTGGAAGGAAGGCAGGCAGGCAGGCAGGGGCAGGGTACCTTTGGACTCGAGCACGAAGGCTGCGCCGGCGTCGGCTTCGGGCGCGGTCTTGGCGGCGTGGTGCGCACCGTTGCCGGCCGCGGCCGCGGCCGCCGGGGCGCCGGCCTCGGCGTCGAACGCGGCAGGCGCCATGGCTGGCTGGCCTTGTCCTGCCGTTAGCTGTCACGCTATGCCTATATACACACACAGGCTAGCGACAAGAGGAGAAGGGCGCGTCTCTGTTTCTAACTCTTCTAAACCAATCCAATTGATCAGGAGGCGGTAATGCTAATGGGGCGATTAATTAATTTAAACTTGTGATAATGATGAGGAGGAGGATACTACGATCAGGAGGCGTGGGGGTCTCCGTTCGCTTGCGCCCTCGAGTTTTCTTGAGGAGAGCACCAAGGGCGGGGGGGCGGCCCCGTATTTATGCTGCTGCGGTTGGAATGGTTTTTGCCGCATGCGACGCGTTGCGGCGAGGTGGCCAACAGGCGAGTGGACGCGATCGTTTCGTTTTTGCACGGCTTGGGGAAATGGAATCGGGCTGTTTCCTGGCACAGTCGCGTGCTCGAAGAAGGATCAATGTTCCCGGTGGATTGCGATCATCTAGTTGAAGTATTTAATAAAGAGAATCTACGGTGACATTAGGAGCGATATTCATCGTTAGAGCGAAAATCGAAGGTTCGGATCAATTGATACAGTGCGTTTGCTACTATATTTTTGCTACGGTATGTGTTTCGCTGCCGCTACAACGCTTGCTAAAGTACACTGCAAAGTATTGTTTATCTCCTCACAAAACATTATTTACACTGTAGACATCTATAGTAATACAGATGATCCAGATCCGTGACCGGTTTTCCCTTTGGAAATGTGGAGCACTGTTGTTGGTCTTGGATTTAACTGCCTTTATACCCTTTTGAGTCGCATGTCGGGAGATTGCCCGGAAATGGACTCGCCATCAGGGGCGGATCTAGGCCTCAGGCAGGGTGGGCTATATCCTAAGGCCCAGAAAAAATAGCAGTGCAAAAAAAATTACATATGGGCCGAAAAAAATGGATGCAGCTATTTAGCCCGAGGCCCAGCCATCCGAGCCGGCCCAGCCCACGCGCTGACGCCTCCTTCCCCGGTTCCCCCACTCCATCCACATCCAAGCCTAATCCCCTTCCCCCACTCCATCGGTGGCTTCGGAGCTGGCTCGGCGCCCTCGACCCTCGCGACCTCGCCCGTCGGCCGCCCTCCGGCACCCTCGCGCCCTCCCTCACGCGCTGGCGCGCGCCCAGCACCCTCCGTGGCTCCGTCGGTCCGTCCCGGCCAAGAGCGGTCGTGCCATCCTCGGCCGGCGCCTTGGGCGGCTGCGGCTCTTCTCGGCCACCGACGACCGTGACGCAGCGCCTCCAAGCTCCACGATGAGTTAGTAAGGGCTCCCTGCCTCGCTCGACGTAGCGGCGGCAGCGCCTCCAGGCTCTAGGCCCGCTCCACCGCTTCCTCGCTCTTGGCCCTGCGTGGCTGCACCCGTGCTCCGACTTGGCGGCCTTCCTGCGCCACCGGCCCGTCTTCGCCAGCATCACACCTGCTCCGTGCTCGACTCGCCCTTAGCTGGCTTGGCATGCGCTCCCACGCTCACCTCCAGCCTGCTCCTGCGCCCGTGGCGACTATCGCACTCGAGGCCTGGGCCTCCTGGCGCCCGACATGGCCGCCCCGCGGCCTCCATCCCCACCTCCCCGCTCGGCGCCCGACACAGCAACCACTACCTGAGGCCTTGGGCCTCCCCGGTGCCCAGCGCAGCGGCCGCTACCTGAGGGGAGGGCTAAGGCGGTGAGGCCCAGATGGCCAGATCCGCCCCTGCCTAAGGCCCTGGGTCTCAACGAGACGAGAGACGACGACTGTAGATTTGCTTTCGAGGTAGTCAGGTAGATATTGTGAATTTGTAATCTTCAGAATCAGAGTTGATTGATATAGTCAGCTTCCTCTTGCTAAAGTAAACAATCTCGGTCGATTGATTGATATAGTCTTCATATTTCAGTCTTCACTCTTCAGAGTTGATTGATATAGTCAAGCATACAAGAATGTAATTATCATCACTTCTATTCATGGTCGCCACTGCCCACTGGCCACTGCTGCACTGTAGGAGATCGATGATTGCTTACCTGATTAACTAACCAGGCAACCGATGATAAATTGATAATTGATAGCAGTATAGCACCTTGTGATATTGTGATGTGATGCTATTGTGCATGATCAATGCATGTATAATCTGTGGTTGTGCTAGCTGTAGCTTTCAGTTTAGTTCAATCACTGATTCATTCACAAATCAAACATGCTTGCAAAACACTAATTTTGGCACTTTATATTAGTATATCTGCACTCACCTGGCTATCTGGCTATCTCGATCTAGCTATCCTAATTGTGCTACACCAAGAACACTAATTTTGCCGGTTTGCCTCCAAAGACTTGAAGTCAATCTAACTCATAGAATGTTGTGTTTTCTATTTTCACAACTTGTTATTAACTAATAAGTGCATATTGTTAATAAGTGTATTTCTTATTTAGGAATTAGAGATACAAAATGAAGAGGAACAACACTAATGAGGTCACGTAAGAAACTATTCTCTCGCGCTAGTGGTAAGTTAGGTTTTTACAAATATAAACTTCACATTCTTTGTATTTAATCATACCTCTGTTTGATTTATTATTTTATGTTGTCTTTGCAGTTTCCGGTACTTATCCAACTATTGACGAAGAAATAGTGGGCTAGGTTACAGATAAAATCTTCGTTATTTAGGTACTCAATTTGTATCTCTAATATGCTATATTATTTATGTTTTGCCATGTTTTTCTTATTATATTTTATGTTAAAGCATTTTTGCTAAAGTTTCGTGTCAATATAGCATTTGTGGCTTATTTTTTGTTATGTTCTAGTATGAGTAGAAATTAGCGTTAGTTTTAATATGTTAGTCCATTATAATTTAATCCGAGGTATGATCAAATTTTAAATCCGCCACTGCTTGCCATTGGATATCATCAAAAATGGACTCGCCATTGGATATCATCATATTCATATCCTAGCGGCAGGGGAAGAACGGAGAATAATAAGAACTCGAGTCTTTAATTAGTCGGGAGGGAGATCAATAGGAAGCCTGCAGCATCAGGTTGTGGAGATCGTCAAGGAGGAAGCCGGCGTTTGGTGCCGAGCGGGAGCAGCAAGCCTGGCGATCCTCATGGCGCCGGTCGAGTAGGTGGGTTGAGCTCCTCCGGAGTGACTTCAATTGATACCCTTGCTGCCCCCGGTCCCCCGGTAACACCCTGTTCGTTCTGTACTCGGTCGCGCGTCTTCTTTTCTCCTCTCTTTAATTTATGCCAGCCAAGCTCGACCTTTCCAAAAAAAAAATGGTGTGGATCTAGACTGTGACACTTCATACCACCCGAAGGTTATAGTGCTGACAAGGATATAATAATCCCTAATTTCTTAAATTGGTTATCTATAACTGTTTTTTATAGATAACAATATCTTCATGTTATTTGTAAGCATACACCTTATCATTCATAAAGAAAAAGTTTAACTGAGTGGTCGTAGACTACCTTCATATTATTCGTAAGTATACACATTATCATTCATAAGGAAAATGCTTAACTTAGACTCAGGGCCGTTCCTGAGGGAGGGCCGGCCGGGGCGACCGCCCAGGGCCCACTAGAGTTAAGGGCCTCCGATCCTGATACATCATACTACATATACGTATATGCATAATTGTATATCATATATATACTCTATTGCTCTGCAGGGTTGTATAACTACTAACTAGATTGAGGTTAAGAGTGTAGGGATAGGTATCCTGATACATCTCTTTTTTCTGAATTAAGAGTGTTGCAAATGACTGCCATGTGACAATGTCTGCTATTGAGATTTTTTAGTTTGTTAGAGGTGTAGATTGTTATCCAAATGTTTCAACTGCTTATCGAATCTTATTTACTGTATCTTTGACTGTAGCATCAACTGAAAGAAGCTTTTCAAAGTTGAAGTTACTGAAAAACTATTTGAGGTTATCAATATCACAAGAAAGGTTGAATGGTCTCGCCACTTTATATATTGAAAAGGTTATGTTAGATTGCATTGATGTGAATATTATTATCAATGACTTTGTATCTAGAAATGTTAGAAGAAATTGCTTTCTATGAGTAATTTGTATCTTTTTGATGTATTGAATAGCTTTGTAGTTGATATAAAAGTAGCATTATTTGTTGATGTTAGAATAAAGGGCCTCCCATTTTGTCTCGCCCCAGGACCTACGAAATGCCAGGAACGGCCCTACTTAGACTACCTTCATGTTATTCGTAAGTATACACATTATCATTCATAAGAGAAAAGCCTAACTGAGTGGTCGTAAATCATTCTACGACCACCATATATGGTTGTAAGTACTCCTACGACTATCTGGTGGTCGTAAGATTTCCTACGACCACCTCATAGTCGTAAGCCTTATTACGATCACCCCATGATCGTAAGCCTTACTACGACCAAGTCAACTACGACCACTCTATAGTCCACAAAGCGTACAGGCTTGTGAACCCAATCGACTATGGACACTTATGCACTGTGTTTAATACACACGATAGTTAACATGCGTTGTTATTCTTCGAAATAACTGTACGTATTAAACCTCTGTCTCTGACGTAACTACAAGATGACGTGGAGTGCGGTCTCTCTGATAATAACTAACATCAACGTGCGCATTTCATCAAACGTTGAGGCGCCTCTTGACATAGAACAACTGTCACCCCTTCACGCGCTATATAAAGAGGATCGGAGGGAGGATTGATAAGAGAGAAGAAGAAGGGATAACAGAAAGGTCATTAAGCTTAGTTCTAGTGATTTCTTTCCTATTGTAAATCATAGTCAATACAGCAACATAGGAGTAGAGTTATTATTCTCCCAGGAGAAGGTCCGTACCTGTCTAAATCCCTATGTTTTTTCTGTGTGGTTCATATTAAGAAAAATCCACAGCATTTATTCGTAATATCGATATCAAATCATCGACAGTTGGCGACGTCCATGTGGATCTTCCAGTTTTTCCTTTTCAACAAATTTTCTTTATTTTTCAACTCTGATGCTTTCATGGTAGGAGAGTAGAATGAGGAGAACTAGTTTGATTTGGCAGACTACGCAGAACTTGACATAGATGTCTGCTATGAGTACGAACAGAGCATCATTTCGTCTGATGGAAATGTTATTTTCATGGATCTTTCACCAGATCCAAGAAACCATGCCACAAACAAGGTTGATGAGGGATCTTTCTTCCCCACAACATTATGCCTAGACGAGGAACCAAATTCCTCAAAGGGCAAAGGTCCATCCGACCAGGGTTAGGATTGCGCTAATGCGAGTACAGAGCACGACAAGGGTTCCCCCTCCAAATGTTCAAGCCTATCTGAGCTCATCCGATCTAGCACAGCAAGTCTTGGAATCCATGATTCCGAGACTCAACCAACACTTGATAATTCTCACCCTTTGGTTGGAGACGGTTATAACCTAGAATTCCCCTTCCTAGAAGGGATTACTCCAAGTAGTGAGGCATTGTCTTTCAACTACTCCTCGAGTCAGTAGGACTCAGACGCAAGTGGAGATAATAGCACCCAGGAGGTCTTTATCCTCCCCTCAGATCCTAATCTCTCTCCAAGAGGCATGGTTGGGGATGCTTCCCATCGCACATTCACTTTGGGCTCTCGTGGTGATGGCGAGGATGCCTCCGGTGATGAACGGAATCTCCACCTTCATGAGCGTGGGCGAAATTCTAGAAATGATCACTCTCAACTAAGGCATGCTCAGACTGACTCGGACGTTGATGATCCTAAAACCATTCGGAGAAGAAGAATTGCTATCCAAAGGACTTTACCTGGGTGCATCCAATACCAGTCAGAGGAAGCTCAAGAACTTCAACGAATCAATGACCTGATCGAAAACCCAACTCAAGAGCTTGGACAAGCGCTAGACTACGACATCTTCGCTCAATAGATTGCACAAAGACTCTGAGACACGTTGATCAGACTTGAGCGGGCTCGACGACACAGTTCTAGTAGCCATACCGGAATGACTCCATCGAACGCCAGTCGTTCAAATGACTCTCCTCGTGGAGAACAACAAGACAACAGGTATGGTCGCTCTCCTAACCATGACTCTGGTCGGAGAAGAGTACCTCAAACAACTGGTGATCGACAAACTCCTAGGGGAAGTGGTCATTCACCACTTCTTCTAAGAAATCTTCACCATCAAATAGAGAATGAGTATTACCTTCATAGGGCTAAGACCTACGATAGGTCGGGCCTACTTACCACTGGGTATCATCGAGTACGATCACCTAGTGACGTCGACCCTTTTTTCCCATAAAGAAGGCGTTACGATATTATCACCAGATGTCGGGCGTTTTCACCTGATCTTCGAGCAGTTCGCTGGCAACCTTGTTTTCGACCAGTGAACATGGAGAAGTTTGATAGGTCATAAAATCCCATCGAGTTTCTTCAATCTATACCACCGATGTTCGAGCAGCAAGAGGAGGAGAGCATGTCATGGCCAACTACCTTCCCACTGTGCTCGAATCATTTACTCGATCGTGGCTGTTAAATCAGCCACAAGAGTTGATCTACTCATGGCAGTACCTTTGTGATCTACTACTAGCCAATTTCTAGGGCACTTACAATCATCCAGGAAATGAGGATGACCTACATAGAATGCGGCAGGATTCTCACAAGACCCTACGCCAGTTTATCGAGCGTTTCAGTCAGGTTCACAACTCAATTCCTAAAGTTTCTGACTCTTCTGTCATTAGAGCATTCAAGCAGAGAGTCCGCAGTAGAACGATCATAGAGGATATTGCTTTAAATCCTCCGGCTACCGTTGCCGAGCTCTTTGAGATGGGCGACCGTTATGCAACTGCTACTGAGGTAGTCGAATGGAATCATACGATCAATCGTGACGATAAGGACACTCGAGGAGCATGCGAATATAGCAAGAAGAAGGATAAAAAGGCCAAGAAGTCCAAGAGCAAGACTAAAGGCTCTAAAGATGTCTTAGCCGTGAGCGACAAGGAGTATCGGAGCTCCAAAGCATACTCCGACCAGGGCAAAGGCAAACGCTCCGAACGGAAGAATGACAAGCCTAGGTGGTGTTCTTTCCACAAAAAGGAAGGACAAAACATTAGAAATTGCTGAGTTATTCAGCGGAAACTCGAAGATTACTACACTGGCAAAGGACCACTTCCTACACTCGAAGAGGTGGGGCAAACAAGTGGTCAAAAGCAGTCAGATGACAACAAGGAGACGTCGTTTCAGGATCTAGAGCACACCATCGATCATATCTATGGAGGATCTTCGGCATACGAGTCAAAACGACAGTTCAAGGCTGTCGAACGTGAGGTAAATTTCATCGACCCTCTTGTCAATAAGGTACCGAAGTGGTCGAAAATCACCATCTCTTTTGAGAAAGGTGACTGTCCGATCCCTTCTACTCGACCTGGTTATTTTTCGATTGTGGTCGAGCCTACCATCAACAACTGTCGAGTCAATCATGTGTTAGTTTATAGTGGGGGTTCGCTCAATATACTCTTTATGAGTGCCCTAGACGAGATGCAAGTTCTCAGGACAAAAATTTAGCCTGTAAGATACTCATTTCATGGGATCGTACCAGGGTCTTCAGCCAAACCAATTGGTGAAGTTTCTCTTCTTGTAACGTTTGGTTCACCAAACAATTTCAGGATAGAGAAAATCTCTTTTGATGTGGTCGATTTAGACACGACATACAATGTCATACTCAGTCGACCAACTCTGGTATGATTTCTAATTGCTGCTCATTATGATTATCAATGTCTTAAGATATCGGGACCCAAATGAGTAATCACAATCTGCTGTGATAAAAAGATGGTGCTTACATGCGACCGCAAATCCCTCGAGATGGGTGGCCAAATACCAACTCGAGAAGCGAACAAGGACAACCTTTGACCAAGCAGTCGAAGCCTAAAGTTGCACCAAAACTGAACAACAAAGTCAAAGAAGTTCGACTAAACGCAGAGGAGCCTTCGAAGACTGTTCGTATCGGGGTTACTTCTGACCCTGTATAGGAAGACGCCATCATCACCTTCCTCCGAGCAAATGTAGATGTCTTCGCGTGGCAAGCATCCGACATGCCTAGAGTCCCTAGAGAGGTGATCGAGCATAGGCTAGCTCTACGTCCTGACAAGAAACCCGTAAAACAAAAGTTACAGAGATTTGCACCTGATCGACAAGATATCATCAGATCTTAATTGGACAAGCTACTTAAAGCAGGCTTCATAAAAGAAGTCGACCACCCAGAGTGGTTGGCTAACCCTGTAATGGTTAAAAAGTCTAATGGTAAGTGGCGTATATGTGTAGACTTTACTGATCTTAATAAAGATTGTCCGAAGGACGATTTTCCCCTTCCTCGTATTGATTAGTTGGTTGATTCTACTACTGGTTGTGAAATATTAAGTTTCCTATATGCATATTATGGTTATCATCAGATAAGTACGTACCAAGATGATGAAGAAAAAACCATATTTATTACACCATTTGGACTATTTTGCTATGTCTAAATACTAATTAGACTAAAAAATGTCGGCGCTTCTTTTCAATGCTTGATGCAAACGACCTTCTCTGCTCAACAAGGCCGAAATTTGGAAGCTTATGTTGATAATTTGGTCGTAAAAAGCATCAAACGTCTTAATCATATTTCCAACCTGCAAGAAACATTCGACAACCTCAGAAAACATTATTTGAAACTTAGTCCTAAAAAGTGTATGTTCAAAGTCTCTTTAGAAAAGTTGCTTGGATTCTTTGTCTCTGCACGAGAAATTGAAGCAAATCCTGAAAAGATAAAAGTCATTGAACAGATACACCCTCCGATCACAAAGAAAGAAGTCCAAAAACTCACAGGATGCATGACGGCTTTAAGTTGTTTCATCTCACGACTAGGCGAAAAAGGACTTCCTTTCTTTAAACTTTTGAGGAAGCATGAGGGTTTTGAATGGTTAGAGGAGGCAAAAAAAGCCTTTGAGGATGTCAAGAGGTATCTCAAGTGCTCCTGTTCTGGTTTCTCTGAAACCAGAAGAAACACTCTTAATATATCTAGCTACTCGCCTGGCAAGAAGAAGCTTAATATCTTTGTTGGCGAGCGTGAAAACGTTCAACGACCAGTTTACTACGTTAGTGAAGTTTTACATGGGCCTAAGGAGCGATACCCTCAGATCCAAAGGATTCTATATGCCCTCCTCGTGTCTTCAAGGAAACCGAGGCAATATTTTCAGGCTCACAAGATAATTGTGTCGTTTGAGTTTTGCTTAGGAGAGGTCCTCCAGAACAGGGAAGCAACAGGGCGTATGGCAAAATGGTTGGTGAAACTTGGGGAGTTAGACCACCATTTTGTATCCCGAACGGCCATTAAATCCTAGATCTTGGCAGACTTTGTCGCTGAATGGGCAAATCCTGAACCTGTTCAGGATCCCCAACACGAATCTGACAACCAGTGGACAATGTACTTTGATGGGTCACTTACGCTAAGTGGCTCGGGGGCTAGGGTGGTCCTAGAATCTCCTACAAGAGAAACCTTAAACTATATTATTCAATTAAACTTTCCTGCTACTGACACTGTGGTATAATACGAATGTTTGTTGGCTAGAATACAAGCGGCGAAAGCGCTCGGGATTCGACGATTACTCGTGACAGGAGACTCTCAACTAGTCGTGAATCAGGTCAAAAAAGAATACCAATGCTCTAATACTACCATGTCTCAGTACTTATCGGAAGTTAGAAAGCTTGAAAAATATTTTTTCGGTTTCGGGGTACAACATATCCGTTGAAAGGATAATTTCCTCGCTGACTAGTTAGCTCAAATGGCTTCTTCCTGATCACAAGTCCCAAGAGGAGTTTTCTTGGAATAGCTCTAGAAGCTATCCCTGGTCGAAACACTAGAGACATCTCCCATTTAGACAGCCTCCCTAGAGAGGATATCTGGATGATTCCTATCTACAAGTATCTTCATAAGGGCACAGTACCCAATGACGCTCTTGAGGCTGATCGTTTATCCCATAAGGCCAAAATGTATACTTTGGTCGAAGGAGTCCTCTACAAGCGAAAGGGTTCTCATGCGATGCATATCACAGAAAGAAGGATTAAATCTCCTTCAAGAAATACACGGAGGCATCTACGGAACTCACGCTTCTTATAGAACGCTGGTCGAAAAAGCCTTTCGACAAGATTTCTACTGGCCAACAACCCTCTATGATGCTAAAGAGCTTGTTAAGAAGTTTGTACAATGTCAGTTTCACAGCAGACAAATACACCAACCGTCTCAAGCATTACAAACCATACTCCGGCCGAGGTAAAGGCAAACGCACATGATGGAAGAACGACAAGCCTAGGTAGTGTCATTTCCACAAAAGGGTACCAAGCTATGCAATACTTCTGTCGCCCATCCACAAAGCAATGGGGTAGTCGAAAGGGCAAATGGTCAAATTATCTAGAGAATTAAAACTCGAGTTTTCGGCCAGCTTATAAAGCGCTCGGGGGCTTGGGTAAAAGAATTAACCCATGTCTTATGGACAATTCGCACGACTGCTAGTTGGGCTATAGACGAAATACTTTTTTTCTTAGTTTTTAGTGCTGAAGCCATGCTTCCACCAGAGCTAAAGATTTGGTTGACAAGGATCGAAAATTACAATGACTCCGGCCAAGAACAACTTTGAGCAGATGACATCAACCTACTCGAAGAAAACAGGAATCAAGCCTTAAAACGTTCGACAGTCTACCAACAAACCCTACGCAAAATACTACGATCGTAAGGTCCAACCTCGCAGCCTTGCTGTAGGGGACTTGGTATTGAAAAAGATTCAATCTCAGCCGAATCGGAACAAACTTTCCCCTAAGTAGGAAGGTTCTTACACAGTGGTCGGAGTCACGCAGCCAGGTTCAGTACGACTAGCAATGGAAGACGACAAAATTCTTTCTAACTCATGGAATATTAATCAGCTACGCAAATTCTATGTGTAACTTTATATTCTCAATAAAGTTTATGCTTTCTTCAATCTTTATTTTTCCTAAAAAAATTCATTGAGCAACGCTTCGATAATTTTTCGATCACTTTTTAAACACTTGGTTTTCTTTACACTTGTTGAAGGAGGGTAACATAATCTAGTCGAAGTCTTTCCTCTCTGCACGTGGTCCTGCTCACTAGAAGGAACTTCCTAGCATCGATTTGTTCATCACTTTAGCTGCCAACACAAAGGAACTAAGCAAGCTATTTTAAATCATTAGCTTAGTTTATTTCTTCATTTTACAAAGAATTTTCTAAGTTACTTAGGCTTTCATAGTTAGTTAGGCTTTCATAGTTAGTTCGACTACTCTTAATACGCTCGATTTGATTAAACATGGTCAGAGGAAGTAACACCACCTAGTCGAAGTCTTTCCTCTTTCCACGTGGTCCTACCCACTAGAAGGAACTTCCTAGCGTCGAGCTATTTCTAACTCTTGCTACCAGTACAAGACAATCAAGTTCAATAAGAAAGGTTGAACGAATTTTCTAAGCACACACTTATAGTTTGTTCGACTAATGTTAATGCCCTCAATTTGATTAACCTAGTCGGAGAAAGTAACATCACCAAGTCGAAGTCTTTTCTTTTTGCATGTGGTCTTGCCCACTAGAAGGAACCTCCTAGCATTGATCTGTTACTAACTCTTGCTACTAGTACATGACAATCGCGATCGACAACAAAGGTCGAACGACTTGTTTAAGCAAGCTATTTTTCCACTATTTACTTAGTTTATATAATTAAACTAAGCAAATAGTCAGGGGCTAGGATAAAGTTATAAATATGACTTCAATTCTTAGTCTTAAACTTCAATTCTCATTTCTATTTATTATCTTATGAGTTACTAACTATTCGAAGAGACAATTTGCAGGAAAATGAAGATTTATATTCATAAACAGGAAATTATTTTTTACAATTACATATCCTATTACAGACTACTCTGACGAAGGAGATCTAATTTGCATCAACACTGTGACCTTCTTACCAACCGGCTACACTTCTTCGATCTGTTGTGCTGCCTCTGCTTTAAGGCAGTTGAAGCTAGCTTCGACTAGTTGAAGGCTAAGATTACGGTCATGAGCCTTAAGTTTTGACAGGGCATAACTTACTGTACTTTCAACCGCCTCTCTTATCGAGTCGGCTTGGTTGGTCTTCAGAGTTGTTATCAATTCTTGGAGAGTTCTGACTTGCTGTCCAATAGTGCTTGTATGGCTGACCACGGTGTCTTCAAGAGAAGTGACCTCCTTAGCACCAAGTCCACCAAGCACATTGTTAATTAGTGAAATATTGTCTTCAAGGTTGATCTTCGTAGCCTTCATTTCCTCCTGGCTGCGAATCGAACTTTCCTGAAGTCGTTTTATTTCGATTGCTTGCTCTGAAAATAGAGTAGGACCAATCAGAAAAACACTTCTAAAAGAATAGTAAATAAAACTGATCGTAGGTAAAGAATTATTGCCTACTAAACGAGAGTCATGCTTCTTGATCTCATTATCATGAGAGAAAACATCCTTTGCGCACTGCTCCTCCCAACCCTTTACACTATTGTCTTTTTGTTTGGCGATACGAGTGAGCTTGTTAATCACCAAGGTCATTGAATCGACCACGGTTTTGAGCTTGCCCACATCGACCTCTTTTTCTAAACAAAGAAAAAGAGTTAAAGAAAGAAAAGGAAGTTATCAAAATGAACACTTTTAAGTGAAATACTCACCGTTTATTCCATTACGTAGCTCGCAAGCTGCAGAATTTGTCTCCTGAAGGTTCTTTAGCAAGTTTTCTTTTTCGCCCGTTAACCTTTGCGCCTCGGCTTTTACATAGTCGAGTGCAGCGGTCAAGGTTTTTTTGTCAATTTTAGACCTACAAAGGTTAAAGTAGACATAAGTATTGAATGAATGGTTGTAACGAAATAAAATTTTCATAATAATAACTTACGATCTCACTGCTAAATCGCATAGTTCAGCCTGCTACTTTTTCAGCAATACTAGTTGCATGTGGTATTCACCAATAGTAGCAACCTGCTCGAGAGATCTCTGAACAAAGAAATACATTGAGAAAAAAAGGGGGAAATCCAAATATGTAAGTATTTGGTATTGAGTACTTTCACTAATGGCCGACTGAGCAAAATTGGCATACACCATCTCAGAATCCTGTAGTTCATAGAGTCCGTTGACTTTGTCCCACCATACTCTACAAAGATGCTCGTCATCAAAGATATGTCCCCTATTTGGACTATCACTAGAGTGCGGGACTCGTTCATGAGATCTGAATGAAATGGATCCGATGGTTAGTGGTCCAAAGAACATGGGGAAGAGGTTGAAAGAGTCTTCTTCTTTTTCTTCTTCTTCTACGTTGTTGTTGGTAGAAGATGCGACTCCTCCTTGAGGACCCAGAAGAACATCCTCCACGATCTCCTTCGCGGCACGGCGGTCGGAGCTCCCTACTCCAACTTGACCGACTGTTACTGGTGATCATAGGACCAAGTCCCTTGTCTGATTATTGAGATTCTCAATAATTGACTTGATCGCCATAGGCCATAGCGTCCAGTTTTTCTGCCGTCTTAGCCTCCTCCTCTACGACCACCTTAGTGGTCGTGGCTGGCTCGGCGTGTAACATCCCAATTCTCAGGACTTTTTGAAATTTTCAAAATAAAAAATCATTTAAATTTTACTGAATTAATTAAAGCTTAAATCGAAATTTCAAAAAATAAAAACATCTTAAATGATTAAAATAAACTTCAATTAAATTCAAAATTATTTTATTCAATCTATTGAGGTTCCAAGGATTTTTATGGAATTTTCTTGGATTTTTAAAATTTAATTTATTTTTGGATTTCTTTTCTTTTCTCATTTTTCTTTCCTTCTTTTCTTTTCTCTCTCTTCTTTCTTTTCTTTTACTCGCCCTTGTTCTTCTTCATCAAGGACAGGCACAAGCCTGTTTCACGCCCAAGACGCGCGCCCACAGCCCTAGCGCCCGGCTCAAGCTACGCCTTCGAGAGCCCCGCGACCTAACGCTCGCTCACAAGACTCCAAGGCGCCGCCCTCCCATGACCGTGCTCCTCCCCTTCTCCCCCTATAAAAGTCATCCATGCCTCTCCTCCCCTTCCCGCTTGTAACATCCCAAATGTATAAACAGGGTTTGTTTCAAACGTAATTAAATGTGTAGAAATTAAAACTTTTTCTCATATCTTAAAACCCCTGAACTCTCATGTAATTATTGTCCAAGAGTTGTGTAATCCAAAAACACAAAGCTCTTGTTGACCAAAAGTCAAACTCATTTTCCACTTGTCACAAATCTTGTGCCTAACCTTTGGAAATAATCTTCCTTGGTCCTAGAGTTGATGTGGGACCTCTCTGAAACATATCATGAGTTTTCAAACTTGTTTGATAATTTTTGGAGGTAAAACAATTCCTTGAACAGCCTTAATGAATTTCCTGAGAAAAATGCATTGCATAAAAACCTCTGGAAATTTAATGTAAGGTTAATCTTAATGTCAGCAAGCTCCAGTTAAAATTTCATAAATTTTGGAGCTGGTTTGATATCTCAAATAAATCTGCAAAGTCTCAGCTGTTAAGAATTGAATTCAAAACTTGCATTGTTCCTTGGGCTGAGCCATTTTCCAAGCTGGTCCAACCCAACCACCTCCCCTGGCTCAACAGACCTCCTTTCCACCTTGATGAGGTCGTAGCCGTTGGATTCCTATCCAAAAGCCACAACCTCCTCCTCTCAACCAACTCATCAGACCTCCCTTTGCACTCACTTGAGGTCGTAGCCGTTGGATTCAATCCAAAGGCCACGACCTCCTCTGCAAACCATCACAGCGAGGTCCTCCCACCTCATCGAGGTCATAGCCATTGGATCAAATCCAATGACCATGACCTCCTTCGCTATCAAACGCCCAAGTCCTCCACCCCATCGAGGTCTTGTCTTTGTTGGATCAAAGATCCATGGCCAGGACCTCCCCTCGCTGTTAAACCTCTCTGACCTCTCACCTAGTCGAGGTCGTAGCCGTTGGATCAGATCCAACAGCCCACGACCTCCCCTCTATATCAAGCGCACCAGACCTCCCCCATCTTGTGTTGTGCGCCGTTAGATTTAAAATCTACGGCCACGACCTCCCAGTGCCTTGTGCGCATCAGACCTCCCACCCATATGAGGTCGTAGCCCTTATATCTAAATCTAAAGGCCATGACCTCCTGTGCGCTATGCGCAAGCTCAGGACCTCCCCTTTGGTTGTGTGCCCTTGGATTTAAATCCTAAAGCCATGACCTCCCCCCTCACTTCTCAAAGTCGTGAGCGGTTAAGTCCTCCCAGGAGGTCCGCACCGTTGGATTTAGATCCAACGCCTTGGACCTCCTATCCCCTTTCCCTTTTGCGCGTCCGCGTTGTGAAGATCGTAGGGCCACGACCTCCCCAGTCCAAATCGGAGGGCTGTGACCTCCTCTAGTCACTTAAAACGTACCGTTTCAAACTCAAATCACATCCGAGGGCCAGGACCTCCCCGTCCTCTTTATCAACGGTGGAGATCATGCCCTGTTCTTCTCCTAGCTTGGGCTCGCGTGCAAGAGCTATGGCGGTGGAGAAAGTCAGAGCCTTGTCAAGTCCAACGGCTCTGCTCTGCGCGCATTAAATGCGTGGCAGAGCTTTCCGCCCCTAGACCATGCCCTGTCTTAACCTACCCTGTCCCCTCCATCTTGTCCCAGCCATGGACCGCGCCATGGGCTAAGCTCACCATGAGCTTAACCCATGGTCCAGGACCTCTTTTCCCCTAGGTATAAAACCCCCCACTGTTTCCTTGGCTTCCTTTACACACCATTGCTGCCTTGCTTGCACCTCTGTGCTTGCGAGCTCAAAACACCCGTAGCTCTCTTGGCTGCCATTGGAGCACCTTGGAGCTCCTCCGTGGACAAGGGTCCCTGGAGTTTTTCCTAACCCTCTCATTGCTTCATGTTGTGCCATTTCCCTCTGTGACCTAGTCCTAACTTGTTTAGTTTGGGCATTTACAGAGGTGGCCAAAGTGGAGCTTGGAGTTGGAGTTGGCTGGGGAGCTATTTGTCTTCCCCAGCTCCGGTCCTCACCTTCCTCAACCTCCTCAGCACCTCTGGACCTCCAGGTAATCCTCCTGATAGTCCCTAGTTGCTGGGCACCTGCTTGAATGTTGTTGCGGAGCTTTACTTCACGATTTGGTCTTTTGGCGTGCTTGTCATCTTTGTCCTCTCCGGCTCGCCGGCGTTCAAGGCCATCGCCGCCGTCGAGAGTGAGCCGTGGTGTCGCAAGATTATTGCGCTTTCGGTGGTGCCCGTGGATGTCGGCGAGACCACTTCATTGCGCTTTTTGTTTTGACGGAAACGACAAAGACCGTTGTCATTTTCGGACGAGATCCTCTCTAAATGCACTAATCATTGCTCAACCTCGTTAATCATTGGCGTTGTCTTAAGCGCCTTTAATTTCCGCCCTTTGCCAAGATTTAAGACCTCGCACGCGGACCTCCTTGTGTCCCGCGCTTTAACTTCGATGTCTGCGGCGGCGCTTGCTCATGCGAGCGATGGCGCTGGATCTGGGCCGCCCAAGACCTCCTCCGAGGAGATCTTGAACGTCCAGACCTCCCTTGCGCAATCTTGGCCGTCGGACCTCCTGGAGGTGCAGTGGACGTTGACCTCGCGTGGGACCTCCTCGAGGTCATCTCGACCATTGAGGACCTCCTCGCTTAATCTGGGCGTTCGGTCCTCCCTCCGTGTTGTGGTCCGTTGGATGCCGCATCAACGGCCACGAACTCCCCTCTGCTCGCGCGTGCGCGTTGCTGGGAGGACATGGACCGTTGGATCCAAGATCCACAGCCCAAGTCCTCTGGACCTTCGCGAGCGCGCGTGCGCATTATCACCTGGGAGGTCTTGAGCCGTCAGATCCAGGATCTGTGGCTCATGTCCTCCCCCGGTTCTTTTGGATTTTAGAATTTCCAGAGAACACTTATTTTGTACACTGAAAAAGGTAGGAACTTTAAAAATGCATAACTAATTCAATTTAAATCCAAAAGTAGTGATTCAAATTTCTGCAGCTCTGGCTTGACCTAGGCTCCAATCTAAAAATGGTTATGAGCCCAGTTCAGCTCCAGAACATGGTTTTGCAAATAGATTTCAAAACTAGCTTTAAATGTTACATTAAAAATTCAAGTTAACTTGTAAAATGCATAAGTAAATCTCTGTAGATTATTTTTGAGTGAATCCAACTTTGTTGGCTTACTCTGTTAATGCACTAAATGTTAGAATAGGATTTAGGCATGTCACTGTTTTCAAAAAGCTTGCTTGTGTATTTTAATTTTGTTCAAGTTCTTGTCTTTGAAAAATTATAGAAAGTGCATAATAGCTCCAAATGAGGTGAACTCAATTGTGTTATTCATCTCATGAGGTGCTTGTTTTACTGTAAAAATCCCAGCTGCGCCACCTTTCTAGAAAATGTTGCCAAATAATTAAATTAGTGAATAGTGGCAATTTGGTATTTTTAGGGCTGAGCAGAGTTGTTTTGCTCATATCTTTTGCATTGAGAATCCAAATCAATTGGTTCTTGTTGATAAATTCCCTAAAAATCATCCTCTTGCTTCTGTAGAAATTTCAGAGCTTTTGGAATTTGTTTGCTGTGCTGTCCTTGTGGTTTTCGTCGTTCTTATCGATTCTTTTCGCCTTTTCGATTAGGTGCCGACGAGTGTGTTGATCCCGTGAGTGATTCTCTGCAGCATAGTGACCAGCCACAGTAAGGCAAGCAGTTTGATCATATCCCATTATTGTCCCATTACTTTAAAGTTTAATACTTTGTTTCACTTATATGTATGCATTGCTACTTTGTGTTAAATTATCGATTAGTTGAGCCTATAGATGCATCTCCTGTAGGTAAAATGTTCATTCTCTACTACTAAGCTTAGGATTATCTTGCTGTGATATAGAGTTCGATGGATGGACTCTTATCACTTAGTAGTTACGTTGATAATGCTTAGAAATGCTTAGATAACGGTAGAAATGGGCGGTTGTCGACATTATGTCGATGACCTTGATCACACTAAAAATTATTATTCCATTATGTCCCTCTTGTGCTTTGTTACTTTGTAAACAAATAAAATGAAAATAAAAATAAGACTGTTATTGACTTGGGCACAATGGATGTTGGTGTGATATGTTGGGTGTGAATGGAATGGTGCCCAGGTCCCCAAGGACCAAGTTACTTGTGTCACTAAGCCAAGTGCTTATGCGTGCTAACCACACGAGGGGATATGGGACCCTCTTGGCTAAGTACTTTGGGAGGTGTTAATTGGGGGTCGGTGAGTAAAAGCTGTTTTATAAGGAAAGAGCACCCATGAGCTTTGCGGTTGGGCAGTGTCTCCTACCTTAGGGTTGTCGCGACTCTTAATTAGTATCATTCATTGGAAATGCCTCGTAGAACTTAGCTGCGTGCGGCACACCAAAGGAAGTGTGCTAAATAGCTTGGCGAAAAGGCGATCGGCGTGTGGGTACATTGGTACACCCCGCAGGTTAAAACTATTCAATAGCCTCGTCCTAGGTTATGGACATGCTTGGTAAGGTCGTGCAAGAACTAGACTACAACATTTAATTAAAACTTGATGGGTTGGTATGAATGGATGTTCATACTATTGTGGTGGCTATTGGGTTAGTCACTTCCAGGATTGTTGTTGTCATCTATCTTTTGTTACTAATGTTACTTGTCTCGTTGTTTCTTGCAAATGAAAAATGAATTGCAAAATTGCTTTGGAACCTATTTAAATATTGCAAATGAAAACTTGCTTTATGCCAAAATAAGTCCAAAGCCCCATCCACTCAAATAAAGCTTGCATGTAGTTAAACTATAGTTCTGTTATACTACACGCCAGTCTTGCGAGTACATTTTTGTACTCATTTGCTTTGCTTAATAACTTTGTTGCAGAGGAGGTAGGGTCCAAAGGGCTTTACTTTTGTGAGATGTGCGGTGGTTGGGAATCGAGCTAGGCGACTTGGTTGGTTGCCTTGTGGGCTAAAGGCAAACCATGTGGCTCTCTTTTGTTTATCGCCATCTTATGGCTTTTTGCTTCCGCTGTGTTACTTTTATTAGTTTATTTGGCTGGTCGGCCCCTTTTGTAATAACTCTATATATTGTATGTCTTTTATCCTAGTTCGTGCTTTGGTTCTATGTTTTGAATGGAATTGATGCATGATTTTGTAAAGGGGTATGTATACTGTATTCTGGGAAGTATACATATCTCGAAGACACAGATTATTATGTTTGTGATGCTAGGGTCAATGGATGACTAAGCATTACAAGCCTAATAAACCGGGGTCCTCACACCGCTCCCCGCCCAAAGCACTGCCGCCCGTTCTTACTCTCTCTTCTCCAAAACAGTCCCACCACCCCCTCCTCTTGATCTCCCTCTCCGGTCAACCATTTGCCGAGCCAAGTACGTACGTCATGACGATTTCCCGAAGCTCCTCTTTGAATCCCCCACCTCAATTCTGGAATCCCGTCGCCGACTTCGCCGGATTTCGCCGATGACCTCGCCGCGGCCGAAGCTTCCTTCTCCGTGTGTTTCATCGCCGTTGGTGATCCCCAACCTCATCATCTAATCATTTAAGTTCGCCATATCGCTTTCTTCGTGGTGCTCCCTCCTTTTCCCGAGCACCGCTTGCTCACAAAGCCCGCGACTCACCACACTTGCTGTCGTTTGTCGCGCCACCGCCGCCTCCAGCCACCCTTCGGTGCCACCGCCACCACCTTGGGGTAAGTAACCCCCACGGGGTTCCATTTTTACCGGCCACCATGGCCACCGCGCCTCCCCTCACCGGCGCCACTGCCGAGCCAAAGCCGCCCAGCTCTGCTCTGTTTCCTTCTCTGTGTGATGCTCTCTCTCTCTCTATGCTGTTGTTGACTCAATGACAGTAGGCACCCTCTATCATACCCCCATACCCCCTTCCTTTCTTTCTCTCTTGCCCTCTCATGCAAGTGGGCCCTTTGTCAGCCCCTCTTCACCTGACTCTGTAAAAAGAAATCAGCACAGAATTTCCAAGGAATATTCCCTGATACGGATCAACTAGTAAACTAGCTGAGGCGTAGGATTGCTCGATCTTTTGCGGTACAAACAGCGGAGTAGTCCTTCTTCTTGCGGCTAGGGTACAACCCTCCTTGAAACCTTGCAGTGATGAAGACAGTAGTAGCTCCTTCGACCACGTCGCAGTGTAGATAGATATCCAGATATTCATGCACTAATCAATCACAAGGACGATTAGAAGCATGAACTCGAAGCCTCTCTAAACCGTGAGCAGCAAAGATCATGAATTAGACGAGTTGAATCGTGTAGATTCGGTAGGCAATCTCAAGAACGTCACGTTCTTGCCTTGCTCCGACCTCAACAAACCCTAGATGGGAAAACCTCAACAAAACACGCAGGATATTGTGCCACATAGTCACTGTGACTTTTTTGTATTTCTTTCTAAAATTCTTCCCCCTTTACAATGGGCAAAGCCCTGGCCTTATATTGGCACCTAAGGGTGCGGCCGACTCACACACGGCTTAATGCCAATTCTATCTCTAACTCACGTATCGTACAAAGATTCTTTCCTAATACAGTTATGGAAAGATTACAACTGACTCCATCTAAAAGATATATACTATAACTTATCTACGACTAGTACTATTCATATTGAGTATCGAGTGTCGTAGGACTGGTCCTGGGGAGGTCCTGAGGAGGTCCTGGGGAGGTCCTGGAGGGACCTCCTAGGGAAGTCCTGGAGGGAGGTCCTAGAGAGGTCCTAGGGAGGTCTCGAGGAGGTCCTGGAGGGAGGTCCTGAAGACCTTCGGGGTGGTCCTGAAGACCTTCTCGGGGACTACCTGGAAGTGGTTGTGGACCCTGAAGAACTGGTCATAGATCTTGTTGAAGTGGTCGTGGACCCTATGGGGCTGGTCGTGGACCTCGCTTCCTTCTGGCTCGTCTTGCTCCTGGCTTGATCAGTTTGTCCCCATGTACTCGAGCAGAATTGGTCGTAGGGATGCCCGCACCATCCCCTCCCCCTTCAAGCGAAACTGTCCTCGGTTTCGGGGTATTCTTCACAAGATCCTTGCTCTTGATAATAATATCAGAATGGATCTCCTCATCTCTTTTTGGCAGCAAAGAATGAAACACACCTCTATGCATCAATGTGAAACGATTAGCTCTCCCTTGGTGTGTAACGTTGCAATCAAACTACCATGGATGCCCCAGCAATATGTGACATATGTGCATAGCCACGACGTCGCATTCCACCTTGTCTTCATAGCCATCAATTGAAAACGGTACTGAAACTTTATGTGTAACTTTCAGCTTACCAACATTGTGAAGCCATTGCATATAGTATGGCTTAGGATGATGCCATGTGGTTAATGAGAGTGCATCAACCATGTCCTTACTGATCACATTGTTGTAGCTTCCTCCATCGATCATCAGCTTGCACTGTTTGCCCTTGATCATGCATTGGGTTTGAAATACACCACGTCGCTACCCCTTCTCGACGATCAGCGTATTGTCACTATTCACCTTGTGAGTCATCAAAGATACACCGACTTCAGGATCACAATACACCACTTCAATGTCGGAATCCTTGGATTGCTCTTTCGCATGATCAGCGTCGTCGCTATCACTCTCTGATGCATATCCGTTTTGTACAAGTAGCACTTGTCTTGAATTTGGGCAATCTTTCTTCATGTGCCCTCTGCCCTTGCACTTGTAGCATTCAATATCTCGTGTTCGAGCAGTTGAGAAAGCACTAGAATCAGATCTAGATGCCTCCTTGCTTGCTATACTGACTGCCTTGGATGCTTCTTTATGTTGTACTCCCACCGGATTAGTGGGTGCAACTGGCTTAGAACTTAAACCACCTTCACCATCTTGCTGAATTGGACGCCTCCAACTCGATGGATTGGTACGGCCAACCTTTGAATGGTTGTCCATCACCCATTGTTCAGCATGCTCAGATTGGTGAAGAAGCTCTTGTATGGTGTTATACTGCATCAAGTCAACACGATTCCGCACGTCGTCGTTCAATCCTTCAAACAAACGTGTCATTGTAGCTTCAGCAGACTCACAAACACCAGTACGGATCATGAGCACTTGCATCTCTTGATAATACTCATCCACGGACTTGGAGCCTTGAGATAGACGACTTAGCTTTGTATGCAGTGTCTTGGTATAGTACGCTAGAACAAATCTAGTCCTCATGACTTGTTTCATCCCCTCCCAAGTGTGTGGACGATCTCCTGCATGGTTCAATTGATCCCACCAAATAATAGTGTATTCAGTGAACTCAATTGAAGCAGTACGAACCTTCTTATCTTCGAAGTAGTTATGGCTGTCGAAGATTTGATTGACACGCATCTCCCACTCCAGATAAGCTTCAGGTTCAGCTCTGCCTTTGAGCACTGGTATAGTGATTTTGATTCGGCCAATACCATCGTCCTCGCGTTACACACCATCGTCGCGGTGTCCTCCATGTGCAGCAGGTCGACGATCAAAATAATCACATCGTGGTGGTCGTGGGTAGCCTTCACAGCCACTAGACATGTCATCATCATTAGCACCATAGTAACGAGCGTCGTCATGCGACTGCGCTCGTCGCACCAAGTTTGGTGCCTGATGCCGGGCGCCGGCCCCTTCTGACGGCAGTAATCTCTCCTCCAAGCGACGAAGAGAAACGACCAGATTGTTGAAGCCCTCCGTGACGCGATCATTCAACGAAGTTTGCACTTCGTTGATCCTCGTATTCACCCCATTGATGCTTCCATCGAAATCAGCACGAATGACGTCCTCGCGGTGCTTGATGTGTCCGGGGATCGCCTTGAATCATGCTCGTACTACGAGTGGCAAGTCATCATCGATTGGTTCTCCCAAGTCGTTGCTGGGGTAACCACTCGAACCCCTTCGGCTCGCTCCTAACATCCTGAAAGCAGCAAGAAAAAAAATTCCGTACCGCGATCAACTTGGCGCTCTGATACCCCCCTGATACGGATCAACTAGTAAACTAGCTGAGGCGTAGGATTGCCCGATCTTTCGCGGTACAAACAGCAGAGTAGTCCTTCTTCTTGCGGCTAGGGTACAACCCTCCTTGAAACCTTGCGGTGATGAAGACAGCAGCAGCTCCTTTGACCACGTCGTAGTGTAGATAGATATCCAGATATTCACGCACAAATCAATCACAAGGACGATTAGAAGCATGAACTCAAAGCCTCTCTAGACCATGAGCAGCAAAGATCACGAATTAGATGAGTTGAATCGTGTAGATTCGATAGGCAATCTCAAGAATGTCATGTTCTTGCCTTGCTCCGACCTCAACAAACCCTAGATGGGAAAACCTCAACAAAACACGCAGGATATTGCGCCACAAAGTCGTCGTGACTTTTCTGTATTTCTTTCTAAAATTCTTCCCCCTTTACAATAGGCAAAGCCCTGGCCTT
The DNA here is from genome assembly GCA_036346405.1 of Phyllostachys edulis. Lineage (NCBI taxonomy): Eukaryota > Viridiplantae > Streptophyta > Magnoliopsida > Poales > Poaceae > Phyllostachys > Phyllostachys edulis. Next base: position 58,937,689 of record CM070546.1, on the reverse strand, counting down.
ATATTGGCACCTAAGGGTGCGGCCGACTCACACACGGCTTAATGTCGATTCTATCTCTAACTCACGTATCGTACAAAGATTCTTTCCTAATACAGTTATGGAAAGATTACAACCGACTCCATCTAAAAGATATATACTATAACTTATCTATGACTAATACTATTCATGTTGAGTATCGAGTGTCATAGGACTAGTCCTGGGGAGGTCATGGAGGGAGGTCCTGAAGGGAGGTCCTGAGGAGGTCCGAGGGAGGTCCTAGAGGGAGGTCCTAGGGAGGTCCCGAGGAGGTCCTGTAGGGTGGTCCTGGAAGACCTCCAGGGTGGTCCTGAAGACCTCCTCAGGGACTACCTGGAAGTGGTCGTGGATCCTGAAGAACTGGTCGTAGACTTTGTTGAAGTAGTCGTGGACCCTGTGAGGCTGGTCGTGGACCTCGCTTTCTTCTGGCTCATCTTGCTCCTGGCTTGATCAGTTTGTCCCCATGTACTCGAACAGAACTAGTCGTAGGGATGCCCGCATCATTCCCTCTTTTCCATTTTTATGATTTTTCTATCATTTCATGTGACTCCAAACTTCCAAACGTTCGTTATCCTTCATACGAACTCCGAATCTGTCGATTCTTGTTTCTAAATTCATATAAATTTAGTACCTTTCTTTTGCTTCTAATTTGATAATTTTTGGATTTTATTTAGATTTATTGTATTTATTTGTATTTATTATATTTATTTGGCTTTTTATACAGATAGATTAGGCGTTTAGAAGCTTTCTCGAACCGTCTCACGAAGTAACTCAAACCTTCAATGAAGGCAAGTTGTAGACCTTTGATCATGTTGTACACACTTTTATAAAATTATATTGTTTTATATCAACATGCATTGCTAAGTTTATATCAACTGTTTTCAAGAATAGTTAAATACTCATTTGATAATATGCCCCCTTGAATAATTATGAATGACATATACCCTTGCACACCATAGGTTGGGTTAATTTTAGTTAGGCATACTTTAAATACCAACATGGGTATCGTATTATGCTTAGCCATGCTTAGTCGTGATGGGATTCATGGTCGCATGTCAAAAATGGAATTGTGGTGTGGCCACTGTTATTAAAATTTGTTATGCCACGGCAAGAGTTGTCGCTTGGTCTGGTTGAACAAAAATGGTTTTATACTCAAGTGAATGATCATGCAGTAAAGGGGGTGCAGGCAGCGCATTGTGGATGAGGTAGTCTCGCCTGAGTAGTCACTAAGGGCTTAACTTTGTACACCATTGATCTAAGCCTTACTGTACAACCACATGTCCAGGATAGGGTGGACCTGGCTGATTAATTAGTAATGTATTAATTTAGTTCTGTCATGGTGGTGTGATTTTTGGGAACGGATGGATTCGCACAGCATGATTTCCGGTATACGGATAGATTCACACGACGCAAGAGGGGGCTTCCGGCGGATGATCAGTTCAAAAGAAGTGAAACCTTAGCAGACAAAACTGGGTTAAGACAGAACTTTATAAAAGTCTTGTGATAATCACTTAGTTGCACGCCTACAGAAGCGTGTCATGGCCAATATTATAAGATGATTATCTCTTGTGGGTCAAGCTATACAATCTCTGTAGAGTGTAAAACTATTCGAATAGTCAAGTCCCTGGTTATATACAATGCCTGGTGATTTCACACGAGTGGTAGATTCTTCATAAAATGTTGGAATGTTGGATTGGTTAGGAAGTGAGTGGGTTGTTCACTGGTTGTTGGTTGGGAAGTGAACAGGTAGTTCACTGGTTGATTCAAAGTACTTGTTTACTTATGTATTTAATCTTTTAAATTGTGCTCTCCAATCTATTTACTGTCAATACTGTTTTCTGCAAAATAACCAAAAAGCTATCCTTGTTCAAGCCATGCATGAATACTATTTGCATACATTTCCCTACGACTTGCTGAGTACTTTATGTACTCATGGGTTTGCACTATTGTTGATCAGTCAATGAGGAAGAACCAGGGAACACAGAGTTCTACGAGGAGGAATACTTCACCCGATTGCCTGTGGGTATGTCGGATGACTACCACAAGTTTGTTTTTATTCCTCTGCAAGTTTACTCTTTTATCTTAAGCCTTGTGCGGTGAACTCTGTAAACCTTGACCATGAGGTCTATTGCTACTAAGTAATATTAATTTGTCTGCTTCTTAGATATTTTGTTGTATGGATATGACTTTATCAATGTTGCCACTGTGTGAACTAGCTACTGATCATGGGACTAGTTCAGAATACACAGAGGGCTCGGATTCATAAATCCAGGGTCCCCTAGAGATGGTATTAGAGCCATATCGACTGTAAGACGCAACCATAGTTAGCATGGCCGTTTTAGTCAAAAAATTTAAAATTTATTTTATAAATCAAACCAACCAATTAACTTGAATAGTTATTCTTCTCTCATCTTATTCTATTCTTTTCTCATCTTATTCTAATCTTTTCTCATATCATTCTTAGGTTCTTACCTCTAATCTTTTCTGAAATCTATTTTCAAATTTAAATTGAACTTTCTCGCCTCAATAATCTCTGTAGGATCGAGTCTTTGGTGATCAAAGCAATGGACGGTCTGAAAGTTTCAAGATCTATCGTTTGTTTCAAGTCGACCGTCCATATAAGTTAGATTAGTAGTGTTATACCAAGGTTGTCCTTCTCAGTCTTAGTATTGTTTAGTCCGCGTAATAGGATCTTTTTTATTGAGTGTCGCATTTTATTGCTTCTTAATAGCTTTTCGGCTAGTGGTTCTTTGGGTTTAGCCAATCTTCCCCGGTTAGATTGTTCTGTCTTTCTCTCTTATTCTCCCTCGTCTATCGTGCTTTTCCCTCTCATCTATCGTACTTTCTTCCTCTCATCTATTAAACCTGTGAAGAATTGTTGAAAATGGTTCAAATGCACAAATCTTGCCAATTCCATTCAACTTGGTATCGAGTACTTACACTAATGGCCGACCGAGCAAAATTGACATACACCGTCTCAGAATCCTATAGTCCATAGAGCCCATTGACTTTGTCCCACCATACTCTTTGAAGACGCTCGTTATCAAAGATATGTCCCCTATTTGGAATATCATTAGAGTGTGGGACTCAGTTATGAGATCTGAATGAAGAGGATCCATTGGTTGGTGGTCCGAACAACTCAGAGAAGAGGTTGAAAGAGTCTTCTTTTTCTTCTTCGTTGTTGTTGATAGAAGATGCGACTCCTCCTTGAGGACCCGAAGGAACATCCTCCACGACCACCTTCCCGGCATGGTGGTCGGACTTCCCTGCTCCAGCTTTACCAATTGTTACTGGTGATCGTAGGACCAAATCCCTTGTATGATTATTGAGATTCTCAATAATCGACTTGATTGTCATAGGCCATAGCGTCCAGTTCTTCCGCCGCCTTCGCCTCCTCCTCTACGACCACCTCAGTGGTCGTGGCTGGCTCGGCGGCAATAATTTCCTCCATAGCCACCACAGGGATAAGGGTCGATTCTGTCTCTACAACCGCAGGATAAACCAATACTCCTACAGCTGTAGACACAACAACTGCGAGCCTTTCAACAAAGGCGTCCCTGGGGGCAGGAGCAGCAGGACTAAAATAAGAAGAAAAGGAGAAGACATGTCAAATTGTAAAATTAAAAGCCAAATGCTATCTCTAAGCTTTTAGTTTCACATATTGTAGGACCGAAATAAGCGACTAGAGGGGGGTGAATAGGAGCACGAACTCTTTTTCGAAAAGATCGGATTCAATGCTATTTTCACTCCAATAGCTACAAGAGCTATGAAGATCAATATACAAGTATAGCAGAAGCCTTGTATTGAATCCTAATCAAAACCCCCAAACACAGCAATCAAAAATACAAAGATGTGCTGAAGACAGGAAAATCGGTAATACCTCTGTATATAGGCGGTAATACCGATTCTACTGGAGCTCAGCCCGAACGAAACCAAAATCGACACAACTTTTGATCTACTCGGCCAAAGTCTATGAAACTTGAAACATAACTTTTCTAGGAGGTTGAGAACCTATTCCAATCAAGGATTGAGAAGATCCATGACAAAGTTTCAACGTTTTTCCATTTGAACAAAGTTTGCTTCAAAACCAAGTCAAAAAGCAAAACATGATTTAAATCTTGCTCGTGGGAAAAGAATGATCAAGATGGACTTAGATGCACTCCCACATGTCACAGCAAGCTAGAACAACACAAAGATTCAAGAGAAAAGCGATGGATCAACAAAAACTCCAAATCATCAAAATAGAAAGTAAGAACAAAAGAGACTCATCTTTAGGAACTTGCTTGGATTGATTTGATATTTGAGATTGATGTTTACAGCCACTCCATCTTGGAGGACACAACTCAATACATGAGCACTCAACCAATCAACCCCTAGAACCCTAACTCTCCTCTTCCTCTCTAAAACCCGAAAACCAACTAGGGTTTCTCTCTATGAAGTGCTTGAGGGCTGCTGGACAGCACTCCCTTCTATTTATACCAGAGGCTTAGCATCTAGGGAATATTCCAACCGAGCACCCGTTAAGCCCACACACAAACAGGTTTATCACACGCACGCATCTCAAAGCGTCGTCTTCATCTTTCCTTGACCTAAACCGCTTTTCTTTGCATTACCTTGCGCTGCGGTTTAGCCAAGAGGTCATCAAGGCGGTATTTAGGTGAAAGTACCAAAATACCCCTTCTCGACCCTTCTCCATAGACCAAGTCTAATCCTGGTGAAGCAATCGCCTGCTTTGCCATGTATAGGTTGATCGACGGCTCTCATCATGTCGGCAAGTCTCTCCCATCCGGCACCCGCCGAAACCACCAAGGCACTTGCACCGACCCCCGCGTCGCTTGATCCAACCAGTCGCATCGAACTGCCCATTCGATCACCTTTGTCCATTCTACGCCTCGCTTGAGTCTCCTGACCTCACCCGGCATCCTTGATCATTCTGGACCTCAGCTCTCCAAACTTAGTCCCAATCCTCCTCGCCATTGACCGTCGTTGACCTGCAAGCCACCTGCACAGCAATAGACCAAGAAATCGTCTCCGGGAACAAGTTCTTTACAACTTGACCCACGTTAGCCATAAACATGCAATATGCAATTGATATGCAATGACAAATAAGGATATGACCTATCCCAAACTTAATTCTTTGAAAGAACCAACATTCAGTGCACAAGCGGTAGTACCGCCAAGTAATTCCTGGTATTAACGCAACGCGGTAATACCGCTCTCAACACTGCGGTCATACCGCCATCAGAGAATTCCCAAAATCCTCAAAAAACATGCTCTCTGTAATTTCCATACGCAACTCTACGATCATACCGAAGTGCAGTATTACCGCCAAGTAAAATGCGGTCATACCGCTTCTCCAAGAAATCCAAACACAAATTACACTCGTTTTGGAAAAAGCAACGCCATTATCTAAAAACGGTGTTATCAAGAATCCGGTAGTACCGCCAATACTTGCGGTCATACCACAATGCGGTAATACCGCTTATCTACACGCGTCGGATTTACCGATTTACGACACTTTCTTTGAAACTTTCTGAAAAACAGGAAATCCAACAAACCTTCAACCGAATTGCCAATTGTAACATCACCTAAGATCATGAGCATATCCTCATGATATCCACACATACCTTGGCTTTCAGGATAAGATCTTGAATCCAGATAAAACCTTCCTCAAGGAAGACTTCTTCTTCTTCTTCTTCTTCTTCTTCTTCTTCTTCTTCTTCTTCTTCTTCTTCTTCTTCTTCTTCTTTGGCCGTCTCAATTCTTGTGGAACCTTCAGCCTATGGAAGGCTTTCAGTGTCACGAGCTTGAGAGGTTAGAGCTTCTTCGACCACGTGTGGTCGAATGTCTTGATGAATGGTTGGGACCTCTACGACCACATCTGGTGGTAAATCTTGAGCAACCTACTCCTTTTGATGGTCAGAACTGGCTTCGACCACCTAAGGAACAATGCTCGCCTCGACCACAAGCTCTGCAGTTGCAGAGGTAGCCTTCACAAAAGACATAAAACATTTTCAGTTCTTGTTTTCTATTTGCTTGACAAAGTCATGAGAAGTAGAAACTAGAAATGTCTTGTGGTCATAATAGAAGAGTACCTTGGTCTTGGTGGCTTTATGCTTAAGTTCTTCGACCACGCCCCTTTTCTCTACAGTGATCACATCGACAAAGAATTGCCTAATGGGGGTGGTCGAAGGAAGAGTGGAACTCAAACTTCCATCCTTCTTATTGGCAGCCTTCACAAGGCGACGTCTTTTGGCCAGAGGAACTCTGTCTTCCTCAGGCCCATCTTCGATAGCCTTCAATTAGACCTCTTATTTGTCTTGACAGTCTAACATGCCTACTTTCTGCGAAAGCCAGAAAACGAATTTTGTCAAGTGGTCAAACTTTACAACTACTGAACTCTAAAGACGAAATCAATTTTTTTATTACCTTTAGGCGTTCTTTTATTTCTTCTTCATTTACAATCGCCAGAATTCGAGAAGCCCCTTCCGTGGTCGTAGGAGCCTTTTCACAAATGAGCTTGACTCGGGCGTCAATTTCCCTTTGTGAAAGATCTACGATTACAAAGATATAATCATCAATGACGCTCAAAATTAGTAAAGAGAACTAAGTTGATCATTTCTTTACCTCCTTCATAATCTCTGGTCGGATCAGTAGTCCCCAAGTACATCCACATGGGGTGTACTCGATGCTTCATAGGACTAATGCGGCACGTGATGAAGTCTTTCACCACGTGCCATCCAGTCAGCCCCTCTTCTCTCAAGTCTCTGATGAGTTGGATGTAGGGAGTGATCCGGTCGAGGTCGCTTGGAGTCAAGTCCCAAAATGAACTCTTCTCTGCAGGCTTCACTGTGAAGAAGAGATTATCATCCCTGGACACGGTCCAGTAAAACCACTTCTTCTTCTACCCTAGCCACGATGACCAGGTGAACATCTGAATATACTCCCTCGACTTCCTGTCGGGGAGCTTCAGACCGTAGCTACCTGCAATTCCACAGTGCTTGCTTATCCCGTAGTAGTACCGGAAGAGATCCAAATCTGCAAGAATTCCCAGATGGGCTTCGCATAGGTAGACAAATACACTCAACATAGTGATAAAATTGGGAACTAAGTTCACCAATTCCACCCCAAAATGCTGGAGTACGATCATCAAGAAAGAGTGAACAGGCAATCGAAAGCCGCATTCATAGAACGCTTGAAACATTGGGATGATGTCCTTCTCACCCAAGGGCCAATGCTGACCCTCAGCGTTGAACCACTTCACCAAAGCTCGCCTTGGAATCTTCTCTGATGCGACTAGAGTCGTCATCTTCTCCACATCCATCTCGGATTTCTCTCACTTGGAAACGGTTACAACCATTTCTTCTGAGTGAATTTGATTTGGATTTGGAAGAGTTTGGAAAAAGATTGCAAACTTGGTTCGCGGCGAAGAGAAGAAGAGCTCGAGAATAGTTGAAGCAAATGGGGAAAGTAAAAACACTAAATCATGCCCTGGTAGATTTTATAGCCGCGAGGCTGAGTTAAAGATCATGTGAACTCAATAGTTGCCACCCCTTCAAGAACCGCTCCAATGGACAGATGTGTGAGAGTCAGTTTGCATTCTTTAATCTGTCTGTTCAGGAAAATCAGTTTTGTCTTTTCAACTCAAGTAAAATTACCTTCTTGACCAAGTCAATTTCTGGTCAAATGAAATACCAGTCGGAAAGACTGCTTCCGACTACTGTTCTACGACCACTTTTTCCATGTAAGTTATTTTCACATGAAGTTGGTGGGCTAGATGGTGAGGATCTAATAATCCTCAATTAATTAAATTGTTTATCTATAATTGTTATTATAGATAACAATACCTTCATGTTATTCGTTAGTATAGCCCTTAATCATTCATAAGGGAAAAGCTTAACTGGGTGGTCATAAGATTTCCTACGACCACCTCATAGTCATAAGCCTTATTACTGTGAGGACCCCGGTTTATTTAGCTTGTAATGTTTAGTCATCCATTGACCCTAACATCACAAACAAAACAACCCGTGTCTTCGAGATATGTATACTTCCTTAAATGCAAGATACATACCCTTTACAAAATCGTGCATCAATATCATACAAGACATAGAACCAAAGCACGAACTAGAATAAAACATCGACATACATAATATAGAGAGAGTTATTACAAAAGGGGCTGACCAGCCAAATAACAACTAAGAAAGATAACACAGAGGAAGCAAAAGTCATAAGATGACGATAAACAAAAGAGAGCCACAAGGTTTGCCTTTAGCCCACAAGGCAACAGAGACTGTGCCGCTTAGCTAATCTTCCCAACCGCAAAGACATCTCATTAAAAGTAAAGCCCTTTGGGCTCTACCTCCTCTGCAACAAAGTTATTAAGCAAAGCAAATGAGTACAAAATGTACTCAAGAAGATCGACGTGTAGTATAAATGTAACTATAGTTAACTACATGCAAGCTTTATTTAAGTGGAAGGCTTTAGGCTCATTTTAGCATAAAGCAAGTGAAAATCACCCTAACCGAAAGCCAATTTAAACAACAAGAACAGGTGTGTGTTTCAAATGTAAGAAAATGTGTAGAAATTAAAACTTTTTCTCACATCTTGAAACTCTTGAACATTGCCATAACTTTTGTCAAGAGTCGTGGAGTTCAAAAACCCAAACCTCCTGTTGACTAAAGTCAAACTCTTATTTCACTTTGTCACAAATCTTGTGCCAAACTTGGGGAAACATTTTCCCTTAGTTCTAGAGATGATGTGGGAGCCCTCTGAAGATTTCATAAATTTTAAAACTTGTTTGATAATTTTTGGAGGTAAATCAAACCCTAGAACAGCCTTGATGAATTTCTGGAGAAAAGTGCAGTGCACAAAAACCTCTAGAAATTTTATGTAAGATTAATCCTGGAGTGAGGAAGCTCCAGTTAAAATTTTGGAATTTTTGGAGTTAGTTTGCTACCTCTAAAAATTCCTCCAACCTCAGCCTTCAATTTAAATTCAAAATCAGGCACTGTTCCTTGGGCCCGAGCCGCTTTCCAAGCAGGTCGGACCCAACCGCATTCAGCCCGGCCGAGGTCCTCCCGTGCGAGGTCGTTGGTTGGATCCAGATCCAACAGCCAAGACCTCCGCCACCCTCTCAGTGCCCTCACCTCACGCGTGGTCCTCTCCCGCTGAGGTCGTGAGCTGTTGGATCAAAATCCAACGCCCACGACCTCCTCCTTAGCAAACACACCCGCCCTCCCCAACAAGATTGGTTGTGCGCCGTTGATTAACATCCACGGCCATGACCTCCCCTTGGGGTCATGCGCACTGACCTCCTCTCCACGCTAGGTCGTGCCTGGATTAACATCAACGCCACGACCTCCTTCGCTATCGCGGCGCACTGCACCTCCTCCCACGCGAGGTCGTGCCCTTTGGATCAGCATCCAACGCCCACGACCTCCCCTCTCCTCTCATCGCCGTTAGATGGAGATCTCACGGCCATGACCTCCCCACCTCTTTTCCGCGTCGTGCCCAACTGCCACGACCTCCCTCCTCTGTTCAACGCCTTTGGATGTAAATCCAATGGTCCTGACCTCCCACCTTGGTTGTGCGCCGTTGGATTGAAATCCAACAGCCACGACCTCCCTTGTGTCATGCGCAACGCCCATGACCTCCCCTCATCGTGGTGTGCCGTTGGATCAACATCCAACAGCCACGACCTCCCTTGTGTCATGCGCAACGCCCATGACCTCCCCTCATCGTGGTGTGCCGTTGGATCAACATCCAACCGCCACGACCTTCCTTTGTGTTGTGCGCAATGACCACGACATCCTCATGTGGTGCGCCTTGATGTAAATCCAATGGCCACGACCTCCCCTCATAATTGTGTGCCCTTGGATGTAAATCCAAAGGCCATGACCTCCACATCGCTTATCAAAGTCGCGCGCAGCAGTCCATACCTCCCCCATCGATTCCACGCTCTTGGATCGCAATCCAACGGCCTGGACCTCCTATTCCCTTATCGCGCGCAACCTCCCCATTCCTTTCGCAACCGTGCGATAGAGATCCCACGGCTGCGACCTCCCCGTTCCTTTGCGCCTCCGCGCGATGTCGATCTAAGGGTCACAACCTCCCCAGTCCAGATCCTATGGCTGCGATCTCCTCCCTTTCCATTTAAAACTTACCGTTTCAGATCTAAGGGCTGTGACCTACCAGCCTTTCTCATCTAACGGTTGGGGGCAGGTCCTGTTCTTCTCCTAGCTTGGGTGCGCGCGTGCGCCATGGCAGAGGAGGAGGTCAGTGACCTGTCACGTCCCCCAACAGCTCTTTGCTGCGCGCATTTAATGCGTGTCAGTCTTTCCGCCCCTAGACCATGCCCAGGCCTGCTCCCCCGTCACCTCCACGTCCCTGTCCAAGCCATGGACCGAGCTATGGGCTAAGCTCACCGTGGAGCTTAACCCTAGCTCATGACCTCTTCTCCCCGAGCTATAAGACCTCCCTTGGTTTCCCCCCTTGGCTTCCTTTACACACCATTGAGCTCCGGCTTTGCACCACTGTGCTTGGCTGAGCTCCTTCTCCACAGGCCTCCTTGGCCGCCATTGGAGCACCTTGGAGCTCCCGGGAAGGCAGTGCTCCAGTGGCTCCCTCTCTCGACCTCTTGCTCCTTTTTGCTCCTCCAACTTCCTGGAGTTTTAACCCTAACTCAGTTTTGGGTTGACCTTTCCAGGAGCGGGTTAAGTTGGAGCTTGGAGCTTTTGGCCGTGGAACCCCATCTTCTTCACCAACGCCGGTCCTCCTCTCCCCGACCTCCTCAGTACCTCCAAGACCTCCAGGTAACCTCCTGGTAGTCCTCTAGATGCTGGGCACCCGCTTGTATGTTGTTGCGGAGCTTTCCTTTCATTTTTGCCTCTGGCCGTGTGCTGCCGCGCCGCCCATCTCCGGCTCGTCGCCGTTCTGGGCCGTTGCCGCCGGTGTGGGTGGCACCGTCATGTGCGCACGGCTATTATGGTCCCGTCGGTGCCCTCAGTGTGCGCCGCCGTGGCCCATCTCACCGGCGACAAGCCGTGGAACGTCCTCGGGTTTTGTCGGACGCGAGCTGGGCCGTGCCATTGTCGGATTTGGACATCTTTAATGCTCAATCTCCGTGTTTATCTGCGCTAATCATTGGGTTGAATCAATGTCGGAGCGCGCGTGTGCTGGGTGCGTGGTCGCGGGCCGTCCATCTCTAGATCAGCGGCCACGACCTCCTCCCCGTTCGCGCGCGCGAGGTCCAAAAGCGCCACGCGTGAGCGCTGCTGATGATCAAGCAGGTCGTGAGCCGTTGGATCCGAGATCCACGGCCCACGTTCTCCGCAAGGCCATGCATGCGCGAAGGCTGAGCAGCGATCTGCAGTCGTGAGCCGTTGATCCAGGATCCACGCCCACGCCCTCTATCTCTGTGAGCGTCTTGGGCGTTTTCACTGGGAGGTCTTGGGCCGTCCGATTGAGAATCTACGGCTCATGTCCTCCCACTTTGTTATGGTTTTTAGGAGTTTCCGAAGGACTTATTTGTGAACTGAAAAAGGTAATGAACTTCAAAAATGCATAACTATTTCATCTTTTATCCAAATGAGTTGATTCAAATTTCTGTAGCTCTGGTTTGAACTAAACTTTAATCTAAAAATGGTTGTGAGCTCAGTTCGGCTCCAGAAAATGGATTTGTTAAATTGGTTTCAAAACTAACTTTAAATGTTACATTAAAAATTCATTTAACTTGTAAAATGCATAAGTAATTCTCTATAGATCATTTTTTAGTGAATCCAACTGTGTTGGCTTCCTCTATTAGTGCACTAAATGTTAGATTAGGATTTAGGCATGTCACTGTTTTCAAAAGAATTGTGAGTGCATTTTAGTTGTGTTCATTTTCATGTCTTTGAAAAATTATAGAAAACGCATAATAGCTCCAAATGAGATGAATTCAATTGGGTTGTTCATCTTATGAGGTGCTTGTTTTACTGTGAAATTTTCAATTGCATCACCTTTCTAAAATTTTTTGCTAAACAATTTAATTATGGTGAATAGTATCAGATTTCATTTTATAGGCTGAGAATCCAAATCAATTGGTTCTTGTTTTTAAATTCTCTAAAAATCTTGCTCTTGCTGCTGTAAAAATTTCAGAGCATTTGGAGCAAGTTTGCTGTGGTGTCTTTTTGGTTTTTATCGTTCTTATCGATTCTTTTCGCCTTTTCGATTAAGTGTCGACGAGTGTGTTGAACCCGTGAGCGAAACTCTGCAGCAAACTGAGCATAACCAGCAAGGCAAGCAGTTTGATCATTTCCCTATTGTCCCATTACTTTAAAGTCTAATATGTTGTTTAACTTGTATGTATGCATTGCTATTTTGTTATTAAATGATATCGCTTAGTGATCCTATAGATGCATATCATGTAGGCAAATGTTCATTCTCTACTATTAAGCCTAGGATTATCTTGCTGTGATGTAGAGTTCGATGGATGGACTCTTATCACTTAGTAGTTTACGTGGTGATGCTTAGATAACGGTAGAAATGGGTAGTTGTCGACATTATGTCGATGACCTTGATCACACAAAAATTATTATTCTATTATGTCCATCTTGTGCTTTGTTACTTTGTAAACAAATAAAACAAAAATAAAAACAAAATTGTTTCATGACTTGGGCACAATGGATGTTGGTGTGATTGTTGGGTGTGAATGGAATGGTGCCTAGGTCCCCAAGAACCGAGTTACTTGTGTCACTAAGCCAAGCGCTTATGCGTGCTAACCACACGAGGGTATTGGGAACCCCTCCGGCTAAGTACTTTGGGAGGTGTTAATTGTGGGTCGCAGGTGGTTAAAACTGTTTTTATAAGGAAAGAGCACCATGATTCTTGTGGTGGGCGGTGTCTCCTACCTTCCAAGTTGTCATGGCTCTTAATTAGCATCATTCATTGGAAATGCCTCAGAGGACTTAGCTGCGTCTTAAGCATACCAAAGGAAGTGTGCTAAATAGCTTGGCGAAAAGGCGGTCTGAGTGTGGGTACATTGGTACACCCCTGCAGGGTTAAAACTATTCGAATAGCCTCGTCCTAGGTTATAGACATGCTTGGTAAGGTCGTGCAAGAACTAGACTACAACATTTAATTAAAACTTGATGGATTTGTATGAATGGATGTTCATACTATTGTTGTGGTGACTATTGGGTTAGTCACTTCCAGGATTATTGTTGTCATCTATCTATTGTTATTTTGTTACTTGTCTCGTTGTTACTTGCAAATTAAAAATGAATTGCAAAACTGCTTTGAATCTATTTAAATATTGCAAATGAAAACTTGCTTTATGCTAAAATGAGCCTAAAGCCTTCCACTTAAATAAAGCTTGCATGTAGCTAACTATAGTTCTGTTATACTACACGCCGCCTCTTGTAGTATATTTTTGTACTCATTTGCTTTGCTTAATAACTTTGTTGCAGAGGAGGTAGAGCCCAAAGGGCTTTACTTTTGTGAGATGTGCTACGGTTGGGAAGATTAGCTAGGCGGCCCGGTCGGTTGCCTTGTGGGCTAAAGGCAAACCTTGTGGCTCTCTTTTGTTTATCGCCATCTTATGGCTTTTGCTTCCGCTGTGTTATCTTTCTTAATTGTTATTTGGCCGGTCAGCCCCTTTTGTAATAACTCTCTCTATATTATGTATGTCGTTGTTTTATTCTAGTTCGTGCTTTGGTTCTATGTCTTGTATGATATTGATGCACGATTTTGTAAAGGGATATGTATACTGCATTTCTGGGAAGTATACATATCTCGAAGACACAGGTTGTTTTGTTTGTGATGTTAGGGTCAATGGATGACTAAACATTACAAGCTAAATAAACCGAGGTCCTCACAATTACGACCACCTCATGGTCGTAAGCCTTACTACAACCAAGTCAACTACAGCCATCCTATAGTCCACAAAGCCTACAAACATGTGGGCCCAATCGACTAGGGACACATATGCGTTGTGTTTAATACACACAGCAGTTAATATGCGTTGTTATTCTCTGGAATAACTGCACGTATTAAGCCTCTGTCTCTGATGTAGCTGCAAGACGATGTGGGGTGCGGTCTCTCTGACAATAACTACCATCGACGTGTGCATTTCATCAAACGTTGAGGCGCCTCTTGGCATAGAACAACCGCCACCCCTTCATGCACTATACAAAGAGGATCAGAGGGAGGATTGATAAGAGAGAACAAGAAGGGACAACACAGAGGTCATTAAGCTTAGTTCTAGTGATTTCTTCCATGTTGTAAAGCATAGTTAATACAACAACACAACAGTAGGGTTATTATTCTCCTAGGAGAATGATCGAACCTGTCTAAATCTCTGTGTCTTTTTCTGGGTGGTTCATACTAAGAAAAATCCCTAGCATTCATTCGTAAGATCGATATCAAATCATCGACAAGTGGCTTTTAGAGGTTGATTCATGATTAGTAGTTAAGAGTACTGCTTGTCATTTTCCTATTTTAAGATTAATTGATACATTCTTGACCCATAAGAAATTCAAATCCACAAATTGAACACGGAACCATTTAAAGGTCATTTCTAAAGAAACGTATTTATGGAACCATTTAAAGGTCATTTCTACAGAAATGCAATTAGACCTCATTTAGAATATGAGAATTTAGTAGGGAATGAAAATCGATTTCGTTGGACCAAAAAGACGACTAGAGAGGGGTGAATAACAACACCTACTCTTTTTCAACACCACAATATTCAACTTCTTCTTCACTCCAATAGCTATGAAAGCTATGAAGATCATATGCACAAGAACACAGCGAAAGTTTTGCGTTGAAACCAGAAAACCCCGAGGTCAAAGCCTCCTACACGGTCTAACCGCCAAGGCTTGGCCGGTCTGACCACCGGCTGATGGGTCAGTAGCCCGAAGTGATCTCAAATTAATCTAAATTTTGATTATGAGATCCAAATCACCTGAGATTCCAAATATAACTCATCAAGAATGCCAGGAACCTATTCCAATCGACGGTCGAAACGATCGAAGCTAAGGTTCCACAAATTTCTTGATCGAGGTCAAGAAGCACTAAAACCGGAGAAAATCAAACTTTGATCTTGTCGATGTTTTAGTACCGATCTTATAAATGAATGCTGGCGCTCTCCAAGAGTGAAACCACACGGAAAAGGACACGAAAATTTTATACAGGTTCAGGCCTTCTCCTGAGAGAATAATAACCCTACTCTTATGTTGTTGTACTGATTGTGTTTACAACGGGGAGGAAGTCACTAAAACTAGGGCTTGATGAGTTCTGTCTCTTGTTGTTCTTTCCGAATCTCTTCCTCCTTTGTCCACCGACTTTACTCTTTATATAGCGCATGAAGAGGTTGCTGTTGTCCATGTCAAGAGGAGCATTAACGTTTGATGCAATGCGCACGTTCAATGGCGATTATTGTCATAGACATATCCCCCTACGTCGCCTTGCAGTTATGTCGGAGACAAAGGTTTAATACGTTCAGTTATCTCAGGGAATAACGGCACATATTTACTTCGTGTGTTAAACACAACGTACAAATATCCCTAGTCGATTGGGCTCACATGTTTATGGTTTTTATCGACTATAGGGTGGTCTTAAATGGCCTGATCATAGTAAAGCTTATGAACATAAGGTGATCGTAATAGGACTTACGATCAATAGGTGATCATAGAAAAACTTACAAACATGAGGTGATCGTAGTAAGACTTACGATCAATAGGTGATCGTTGAAGAACTTATGCCATGAAGTGGTAGTAGGATGACTTGCGACCATATAAGGTGGTCGTAGAATAGCTTACGACCACTAAGTATTTATAGTTTCTCTCATTGTTGATATTGAGGGGGTACCCTTGAAGGTTGTATAAGAGACATCATCATCTATAATAAATATTACAGATAAATAATTTAATTGATTAAGGATTATTAGATCCTCGTCAAATCCAAAAGCTTGTTCGTGGGTAGAAGATGATCAAGGTGACCTTAGATCAATTCCCACGGGTCCTAGCAAGTTAGATCATAGCAAAAGACCCAATCAAAACCCAAAGAACACAAAAGTCTCAAAGGCGTAAAAAAGATAGTAAGAACAAGATAGAACCCATATTGGGGCAAACTTGTTTGGATTTATTCAAGGGATTATTTGTTTACAGCCACTCCACCATAGAGAACAAAAGTTCAACACTTGAGCACGAAATCAATCAATCTCTCTCAAACCCTAGCCTCCTCTCTCTCCACTTTCCAAAAATTACAAATTAGTATTTCCTAGGCTTGAGTTGGTTGAGTGCAACTCATGCACTCCCCCCTTTTATAGTGGAGGCTGGGTTTAGATAGAAAACCTTATCGGGAACTCGTTAAGCTCATACACAAACGGATTTACATTTACACACGCTTCTCAAAGCGGATGACGAATCGGGTCTCCTGGATCCATTTTTTCGTGATCTTCATATTCTTTTGAGCTAAACCGCCTCTCATTGCGCCATCTTGCACCACGGTTTCTCCAAGGTCACCAACCCGGTATTTTGGCGAAGATAACAAAATACACCTTCTCGATCCTTCTCCAAAGGTCGAGTCTAATCATCGTGAAGCAATCCCATGCTTCATTACGTGTAGGTTCATCAATGGCTCTCTTCACGTCGAAAAGTCTCTCATATCTGGTTCCCACCGAAACCACCATAGCACTTGTACCAACCCCTAAGCCACTTGATGCAACCCGTTGCACCGAACTTCTCATTCAGTCGTTCTTGTCTATCTTGCGACATGCTTGAGTCCAACCACTTCACTCGGTATCCTCGATCGTTCTAGACCTTATCTTTCCTATCCTAGTCTCGATTATCCTCGTAGTCGACCGTAGTTGACTCCAAACCACCTACACAATAATAGACCAAGAAGTCGATTTCGGGCACAAGTTTTTCGCAACTTGACCCACGTTAGCTAAAACATACATCATGCAACACCTATGCACTGAATCTCATGACTTTGGTCTTACCCACAAAATTCACTGCCTTCTCGGTGCATGAAACCCTTCTGTCTAGTCAGACCGCCGCCCTCGAGCGGTTTGACCGCCAGCATGGCCAGTCAGACTACTCGAGAATTTTTCCCAAGTCCCATTTTCCATAAGACCCAGTGCAGACATATCCCCTCACATTCATACACAAGTGATTTTTGGTGATTCCCAAAAATTCCACTTTTTCAAAACAGCTAGTCAGATCGCCACTTTTGACCAATTTGACCGCCGAGCCCTGGCCGATCCGACCTCCACCACAAGGCCGATCAGACCGCCGGCCACAGGGCCTATCAGACCGCCTTTGACCTGACAGTCTATGACACTTTGCTAAAATGAGGGTTTATCCTAAATACCTCGACATTATTACCAATTATTCGACACACTAATATTATAATCATCTACCCATGACCTTCACATATTCTCTAATGAGAACCTTGTGTTTGAAACGGGGCCTAAGGTTCAAAAAGACACTGGACTACATCAAATGCGACAATCTTTTTCTTAGCGCACCGGAAATATAAGCAGCGACAGTCCAAGTTGTAAACCGCTACATATTGCTGCTCATGCAAAGTGGCGGAGCTAAGATTTTTCGGATGAGGATGCGGAGGTAAAGAAAATATTGTTCGATAGAATAATTCAAGCTACACATTAACAAAAGTTACATAACTCAGAATTACAAATTGTGAGTTGAAATGTTAATTAGGAGTGAAAATATGATGTATGTGGCAATACATATACATACTATACCTAGTATATACCTGTTTATTTCCCCAAAAAAAAAGGGGTGCAACTGCAACCTACCTGCCTCCGCCCAGCTGCAGGTATGGAAATATCGACACAATTTTGTTTGTGGATCCGAGTCTTTCAGATAAAGAATTAACCCGAACAGTCCAGGAAGATCACCCTCAAAATGACATTGGGCCTCATATTTCCCACTACACTGGACTGGGTTTGGGGAACTCGGTACAGAACCTTCACTAGTTTTGCACGCGCACGTAGATAGCAGATCACGATGTACCAGCGGGAGGTGGCAAAACGAATGATTTTTACTCGAACCGCAGTACATGCATGCATGTCACTGATAGTGCAGCTGTGGAAAAACGGCTCTACCCGTCTTTCTACGGACAACATTTCTTTAACACAAAAAAAGGCAGCCGATTGTATCGAAATTTGGTGGCCTCTATAGATCACCAGAATTCTAAATATAGCCTTTTTACCACCGACATTATATTTCTGACCTCCTGAGTCTGCTTGCTGCGCCCCTGCACCGCAGCAAGCCGCCTACTACGCCACCACACCACAGCAGCAAGCTACTGCCCTCCCGCACAGCAGTTGGTCGGGGGGTACTGTAGCACTGTAGCGTTGTAGCGGGTTTTTCTCAAAAATCCATTTAAGAATATTTTTTTGGAGGGATTACTAAATATAGAAAATGAGCTCAAAAAATTATGAATTTTTTTGTGGAGCCTCCCGGCACAGTGTACTTGCTTTTGTAATGTTTTCAAAATTTTAATCGTTCTGATTTTTTCTTGAAAATTCATTTAAGTATACTATTTATAGGAATTTTCTAATATAAAAAATGAGATCCAAACATTATGATTTTTTTCAGG
Source organism: Phyllostachys edulis (assembly GCA_036346405.1). Classification (NCBI taxonomy): domain Eukaryota; kingdom Viridiplantae; phylum Streptophyta; class Magnoliopsida; order Poales; family Poaceae; genus Phyllostachys; species Phyllostachys edulis. The sequence continues at coordinate 58,919,068 of CM070546.1, read as the reverse complement.
CTCCTTACACAGTGGACTTAATTGCATAATTTTTACATACTTTTATATGCTCTGAAATTGTCTCGACAAATTAAGGGTTTAGGTCTCGAAAATTAGGACGAAAGGTTTCGGAAATTAGGGTTTCATGATTTCATGTGACTTGAAATGTGGGAAGTTTAGTACCACATGTGTAACGTCCCAATTTTTAGGAGTTTTCGAAAAAATTTCAAAATAAAAATAGCCATTTGGTTTTGTTGTTTTGCTAAAGTTTAACTCGGAGGTTTTGGAAATTAAAAGTGATTTAATATGAATTAATCAAACTTCAATTAATTCGAATTTGGTTTATCTTGAGTTTATTGGAGTTCTCTGGTATTTAAAGTCTCTTCTCTCTGTTTGTTCCGAATTCCTGTCGGCCCGTTCCTTTCGACCACTCTCTTGGTCACGACTACTCTCTTGGTTTCGACCAGCCTCTTGGTCACGACTACTCTCTTAGTTTCTACCAGCCTCTCGGTCACGACCACTCTCTTGGTTTTGACCAGCCTCTCGGTCACGACCACTCTCTTGATTTCGACCAGCCTCTTGGTCACGACCACCTCTCGGTTGCGACCACCCTCTCGTTATCGACCACCCTCGCCTCGGTGCATCCTTCTCTCTCTCTCTTTTTCCACAGCACTGTGCGTATTAAATGTTGTTGCAAAAGTCTCCACGCATTAAATGTCGTCCCCTCCAACGTGCCCGTTCCCCCTCTTGTCTCCTCCTCTACCTGCCACCATCCCCTCCCTCACCTCCTGGTCGTGTGCCAAAGCCATGCCGCCGCGAATCCCGCTGCTCCGTCTCACCGTCCCCTCCTTCCTCTATAAATAGAGCACCAGGGAGACCTCGCCCTCCTCTTGCCTTCCCCTCAACTCTCCCTCTCTCTCTCTCTCTCTCTCTCACCCCGTTTCGTCGTGCTTCTAGTTTCGCCACCAAAGAGTTCGCTGGAGTCCGCGCCTTCTTCAACCTCCTCGCCGCCGAAGAATTCACCGGAGTGTCGTTCGCCATCCTCCACCCCCCCTCCTCTAGTCTCTCTCTCTCTCTCTCTGTGTGTGTGTGTGTGTGTGTGTGTCCTGGTGAGTTCCCCGTGCTCTGTTCTCCCTCGTGTTCTTTCCGACCAGTCGAACCTCTTTCGACCAGGTCATTGAACCTCCTTCTGACCAGTCGAACCCCTTTCGACCAAGTCGATTGAACCTCCTCCCGACCTTATGATTTCAAATCTTTCGAGAGCCCGTTCTCCTTTGCTCGAACTTCGATTTGAGTGATTCAAATTTCTAACTTCATCTAAATTCAGTACCTTCCCATCGGTTCTAGTTTGGTAATCTTTTTGGATTTTATTTGGAGTTGTTTTATTTATTTAGCTCTTTTTACACGTGTAGATTCTGGCTTATCTGAAGAATTCTTGGACCCGACGACCTCGACCGAAGCATCTCAACTCTTCAACAAAGGCAAGTTATAGACCTTTGATCATGTCATACCTAGTTTATAAAATTATATTGTTTTGTACGAACATGCATGGCCAGTTGTATAAAAATGGTTTTAGGAATAGTTAAGGGTTAATTCCTTATTTGCCATTGGAAGTTGGTGAGCTCCCTAAAATACCATCGAATTATTGCTCATCCCTGCTTTGCCACTCGTTCTCAACTTTAATCCCTTTTTGCCACTCGGTCGGTGGCCAGTGGACTTAACCGTTGACTTGAGCCGAAAAGCGATTTTGCCCTAAGTATCTTTGAGATCTTTAGGGAATTGTTTGACATAGTAATATAACTCCAAAAATTATGAAATTTTTATGGGAAGTTCCTGACATAGTTTAGATTATTGTGTAATTTTTATAGGGTTTTATTTGTAACATGTTTTTCTAAAAATCTTTAAAGTTTGGTTGTAACTTGAAAGATTTTTAGAGAACAACATATTGCAAATAAAACCCTATAAAAATTACACAATAATCTACACTATGTCAGGAACCTCCCCTATTTTTGGAACCATATTACTATGTCAAACAATTCCCTAAAGATCTCAAAGATACTTAGGGCAAAATCGCTTTTTCAAGGCCCAAGTCAACGGTTAAGTCCACCACCAATCGAATCGAGTGGCAAAAAGGGATTAAAGTTGAGAACGAGTAGCAAAAAAGGGATGAGCAATTTTTCGATGGCATTTTGAAGAGCTCGTCAACTTTCAATGGCAAATAAGGAATTAACCCAATAGTTAAACACCTACTTGGCAATATGACTCTTTGAATAATTGTGAACAACATGTTGACATGTAACCTTGGACACCATAGGATGGGTAATCTTAGTTGAACATTGTTGTAATACCAATATGGGTGCGTATTATGCTTAGTCATGCTTTAGTTGCGATGTCTCTCGATCACATGATTCAAATATGATATATTTGACTTAATGATATATGGAATCGTGACGGAGCCACTGTTGATAAAATTTGTTGTGCCTTGGTAAGGGTTGCCATTTGGTTGGGTTGAATCGAAAATGATTTCATACTAATGCGAATGATCATGCAGTAAAGGGGTGTGGAAAGCACATTGGGATGAGGATGTTTCGCTTGAGTGGTCTCTAAGAACTTAACCTTGTAAGCCATTGATCTGGGCCATACCGTGCAACCACATATCCAAGATAAGGTGGACCTGGCCAACTAATTAGTAATGTTTTGGGTTGGTTCTGTCGCGGTGGTGTGATTTTCGAGTTTACGGAGGGATTCACATGGCGTAAGAGGGGGTCCATAATGGCAAAACCTTAGTGTGTAGAACCAAGTCAAAACTGAGCTTTGTAAAAGCCTTGTGATAATCTCTTAGTCGCACACCTTGGAAGTGTGTGGGCGGACAGTATAAGATGATTATCTCTTGTGGGTAAAGCTATACAACCTCTGCAGAGTGTAAAACTATTCAAATAGTCGTGTCCCCATTGTGGACAATGTCTGGTGATTTCACACGAGGGGTAGATTTTCTCAAAATGTGGTCGTGGTTGGTTTCGAGTAGTCGATCTGGTCGTGGTTGGTTTCGAGTAGTCGATCTGGTCGTGGTCATTGGTTGGGAAGTGAACAGGGTGTTCACGAACTGTTTCAAAGAAACTTGATTACTTATGTATTAATCTTTCGAATTGTGCTTTACAATCTACTTACTGTATTTACTATCAGTACTGCTTTCTGCAAATTAAACATAGAGCTATCCTTGTCAAGCCTTGCATGAATACTACGCGCATACTGTTCCCTACCACTTACTGAGTACTTTATGTACTCACGGCTATACGTCGTTTGTTGATTAGTCGTCGAAGAAAAACTAGGGAGCACCGAGTTCTACAAGGAGGATTACTCCGAAGACCTTGCGGACTAGGTGTCGGGACCCTGGATATACAACTCCGAGACCCTCTTTGTATTCTGAACTAGTCCCAGATCAGTAGCTAGCTCAATCATATCCATACAACAAACTATAGATGAAGCAGACAAATTAATATTACTTAGTAGCGAAAGGACCTTATGGTCAAGGTTTACAGAGTTTGCCACGCAAGGCTAAAGATAACACAGTAAACTTGCAACGGAATAAAATAACTCTTGGTAGCCATCCGACATGCCCACAGGCAATCGAGTGGAGAACATATCCTAGTTCGCATAGTCTGCAAAGTATTCCTCATCAAAAATCTCTGAATTCCCTGGTTCTTCTGCAGGGACTGATCAACAAATGGCGTATAGCCGTGAGCACATAAAGTACTCAGCAAGTCGTAGGGAAATGTATGCAAATAGTATTCATGCAAGGCTTGACAAGGATAGCATTATGGCTATTTTGCAGAAAGCAGTATTGACAATAAATACAGTAATTAGATTGAAAAGCATAATTTAAAAGATTAATACATAAGTAAACAAGTTTATTTGACCAACAAGCAGTGAACAACCCGTTCACTTCTCAACCATTCCAACATTTTTGATAAAGTCTACCCCTCGTGTGAAATCACCAGGCATTATCCATAACCGGGGACACGGCTATTCGAATAGTTTCACTCTGCAAAGGTTGTACAGCTTGACCCACAAGACACGATTTCTCTAGTTTGTTTAGCATCCGTTGATACCATTGCTCACTACCTTAGGTAAACAGTCTAAAGCACGTGACAAGACCTTTACAAAGTTCTGTTTTGACCCGGTTCTGCTCGCTAAGGATTCGCCTTCTTGGCCCCCTCTTGCGCCACTTATCAACCCAAACAGAACCGACTCAAAGCATTGCTAATTAGTTGGCCAGGTCCACCCCATAAATGGACTTGTGGTTGCACGGTAAGGTCCAGATCAATGGCGCACAAAGTTAAGTTCTTAGTGGTTATTCAGGCAAGGCAAACGCATCCCATGTGCTTCACGCACCCAACAAAGTACTTCCTGCACTACGCTTCTTGCACTCCTCCTTTGCCACCAACCACTCGCCCGAGCGTAAATTATTTTCGTTCAACCCGGCCAAATGATAACATTTGCCATGGCACAACAAATTTTAATAAAAGTGGCATCGCACCACAATTGACACAATTGTGACCTCGCACCACAGTTGCACAACAGTGATATCGCACTATTATTCTATATTTCATTAAGTCAAGATTAATCATTCTTTGAGTAGGTGATCATGAATCCATCGTATCGCTAAAGTATGGCTAAGCATAAACAATACCCAAGTTAGTAGTAAAATAATGTCCAGCTAATAATTAACCATCCTATGATGCCCAAGGATTTATGTCATTCGCAATTTATCAAGGAGGCATAATGGCAATTAGGTAATTAACTAATCCCGAAACTATTTTTATACAAGTAGCCATGCATGTTTATATCAAACAATATAATTTTATAAATTGGGTTCAACATGATCAAAGGTCTATGACTTGCCTTCGTTGAAGAGTTGAGTTGCTTCGGTCGCTGGGTCTAAGAATTCTTCCGAAACGTCGGAATCTATACGTACGAACAAAGCCAAATAAATAAAATAATTCCAAATAAAATCCAAAAATTATCAAATAAGCACCAACAAAAAGATAATGAATTTAGAAATTTGAATCACTCGAATCGGAGTTTCAAATGAAGAAGGTATGGCCTTCGGAAGTTGAAAAAACATATGAAATGATAAAATCAAGATTTTCCAGATTTTTGGATTTATTTTCTTAAAGGAAAATGGTTTTACTGCATCATGCTGACGTCACTTGGGGGATTTACTTTCGACTGATTGTTTTCCAAAGGGAAAAGAAAGAAAATACCACATCAGCAAGGAGGCTGAGGTAGCGCTGATTTGGCGCCGCTAAGGCAGACATGTGAGCACCCGACCGGCAGCGCTCGAGGCCAACAGCTCACCGGCGAACGGCGGGCCTCCGACGATCGAAGAGGGCTTCCAAAGAGAGGGGCTCACGGATAACACAGTGCGCGAGGTCACGTCGGCGGGGAGCAACGGAAAGACCGACGATGAGGTAGAAGGGCGGCGGTCTAGTGGGCTTCCAACAACGAGGAAGCTCGCACGGAGTGAAGCTCGACGAGGGGGTTCCGAATACGATGACGGAGGTGCCAGAGGAACCTCGGTGGCGGCGCTAGAGGCGGCGGTGGACTCGTCGGCCGACGGTAGGGAAAACTCGGATAGGGCTGGAGGAGAGCGAGAGAGAGGGGGGGAGGCGAGGGGCAAGGGAGAGGCGCTCACGAGGCTTCCGGCGCTCGCTTTTAGCACGCATAACCGAAACAATTATTTATCAATGGAGTGATTCCCTCAACACAGTACTATCTAGTTTGAAGATGTTTCATGTGCCAACAACTTCAGTAAGAAAAATATATGGGTATGCAAGGATAAAACACACTCACGTAGTTGAAGCAGTTCGATACCAAATATGGAGCCAGAGTGCCATAAGCACCGTTGAATCTGTGCGACTGCAACCATGCCCGGGAGTCAGGACTTCGGTTCTTGAGTAGTGGATACTAGTCAGAAATTCAGCTATCCAGTACAGCCAGGAATATTTAAACTTTCAGTAAACAAAGCTGAGGAGAGCCGCACGCCATGATACCAGGAAGAGGTGATTCAACAGTAAATATTTACATATATATATCGTAGAAAATGTATAGCTCTACCAATATATTACAAGCCGATAATTGCACTTATATCTAATACTTCCTGTGGTGAGGCAATGTATCGACAAGACGATAACACAGATAAGAAACATGTGCAGGCAGTGCTGAGAAATTTGAGCTGCCCGGTGGATTGAATCATTTTCAAACACTGCTTCCAGTAAAGGAATGGAATTAGTAGGAGGAAGATCATTAATAGTAAAATCACAAGAACATGTGATCACAGCTTCTTGAGTACCACCATTTGCTGCACACCAAGGCTTGGAGTACTACTTAAAAAGCTTCGAGAGTAGAAATCACAAACTTGGCCTCCTATAGGCAGCTTTGAGGGGGTTAATTACTAGCAACTCAGGAACCCAGTATTATCTCCAGCTACCTAAACTCTTCGGGGACGTGCATACCAAAACCACGCTTCAGCTTCTCAATTCTATTCAACAAAAAAGGTGATAACTGTAAGTGGATGCGAAAACCATATTGGAACTTGGAAGCAATACAATCATTAATCAAGACAGACTTGTCTACATAAAAGTTGAAATTGCTAGACCCAGACCCTAACAAAATGATTAGCACAAACTCTTGAGGATCCTGGAGTCCTGGATTTAGCAATAATTAGCGAACTAGAATGTGCACAGCTTGCTGCTACAGGAACAAAGATAGAGAGTTTTGAAAGAAACCATGAAAGACAGGTCACTTGGCTTTCTTCGTTGTGCTGCGTTTGGTATTTGATTTGAAAAGAATTAGCAGTAATTACTGTGGAAAATAAAGAAATTTATAATTTAATTCTTGGGTGTGCGGTTGAAACTTGAAATACAGCTAAAATTGAGTATTTTGTTAGAATAGGACTCCTCTTTTGTATTTCCTTGTCTGTATACCCTTTGTACTTCCTATATATATTATTCATTGGCCTTATGAATATATACACAATATTCATAATATGGTATCAAAGCGTGGTTACTAACCTAGCTCCTTTCTTCCACTGCCATCCTTCCGCCGCCGCCACCCGAATCGAGGCGGCCAGCAGTTGGTTAAGTCCTCGCCGACGCCGCCGCGTGCTAAGCTCAAGGCGAGGAGCTCCGTCGACCGGGAGCCCAACGCGCCGCACCTCCGTAGACCGGGAGCCAGACACGAGGACAACGCAAGGAGCTCCGCTGCCCGGGAGCCCAACGAGAAGCTCTAGTTCCCTGCTGACACCGACGCCAGCACGCGAGGAGCTCCGTCGACCAGGAGCTTGTGAGGACGCCGCTTGTTGGCCGCCGCCACCGCCTACTTCAGTGCCCTTCACGTTTCCTCAGTGGCCTTAGCAGGCCATTAAAAGCGTGAGCCAGCCCAGCCCGCAAGAAAAAAAGAAGAAAAAAAGTGTCGATCTAACCGCCGCGCCGTCCAGCACCGCCTGTTAGACTTTGTTGTCTTGGTCATCGCGCCGTCCAGCACCGCCTACTGATAGCTTCTGTTCCATCAGCTGCGATCCTATTCTCGGGAACAAAGCTTTATGGAACAAACTACAGGTTGTGATCTTCACTCATAGAGATTACGCTCGATGGTCTCCACCTCTAGGGACATGTCACTGTTGCTCGATCTTGTCCGCCGTCGCCAGTTCAACCTCCTCCTAGACAGCATACTCTGCACCTCCTGCAGAAGATGAGGCCGCCAAGGAGGCAGAGATCACTACTGTTGCTGCTGACGAGACTTTTCAGTATGCCATAGACGCTTTTAAGCATTGGTGTGCAGATGAGGCCCGTGTTCGTGCTAGCATCAACGACTCCATCCAGCCAGACATTGTTGGCCTGCGTTCTACTCGACAAGTCTAGGAGTACTTGCGTGAGCGATACCGACAGAGCAGCGATGCTCAGTTCATTTCACTTTAGCGTGAGTTGGAGACGCTTCGCTAGGAGAACTTCTCCATCGACGACTTCTTCCAAGCCCTGGCCAGTCTCTGGCGCCAGCTGGACAAGCTAGCTTCTCCGCTCTGTCAGGAGTGTCATAAGGTGCACATGATCGCCTTCGTCTGTCGTCTTCGTCCAAAGTTTGAGCCTGTTAAGGCTCAACTGCTGAGCCGCTCACCATAACCGACAGTCGCTACGGCTCTTTCGACGCTTTATGCTGAGGAGCTTTGCCGCAGGTTAGCAGCACAGTTTGTTTCGGCTGTGCTTGCTACCCCTTCTTCTTCGACTACATCGATAGCTTCTGCTACGACTACAGTCCCTCCTCAGGTGTCTGTTTCCGCTCTTGTTTTTACACCAACTGGGATTCAGTGCAATTATTGCAAAAACTTTGGGCACAACTATCAGCGTTGTGCGGTGCGAAAAAATGTAACAAAACGCGTGAAATTTGGATGATCCAAGAAGGCGAGGAGGCCCTTCCTCGACGGAGGATGAACCAAAGACGTCAGACCTTCTCGTGGAGATGACTCTGCTCGCGAGCTCACGGGCTCTACTTTAGCAACTCTCTCACAACTCAGCAGGTTCTGCCAATCTAGCTCATACGTCTCCTCCAGGTACTTCTTGGGTTCTGAATTCTGGTGCCTCTTTACACAAGACACTGAACTCCACATCTCTCACTTCAGTAGGACCTCCTATTTTTCCTATCTCTATTCAGACAGCTAACGGTACTCCTCTGTCTGTCAAGGCATTCTTTTGTCCATTGACTTTTCTATTCTAGCTGTTTCCTATGTTCCCCAGTTTACTATGCAACTTCTCTCGGCGGGTCAGCTCACCGATCTTGGCTGTAGGGTTGGTTTTAACTCTCACACATGTTTCATCCAGGATCAACAAACAGGGACGGTACTTAGAACTGGCCGGCGCCGTAGGGATCGTCAGGGTCTCTACATCCTTGATCGCCTCCACCTTCCGTTCACTTCAGTTGCTCTTATCACATCTACGTCTACTTCCACCGCCACTGCTGCCACCACCTCTGGAGTTTTTGCGCAGTGGCATCACAGTTTAGGTCACTTATGCGGGTCCTGTCTTTCTTCATTAGTTCATCAGGGTGTTCTTGAACGTGTTACTATTGACACGGTCATGTTTTGTCAAGGTTGTAAGCTGGGCAAGTAGCTACAACTTCCTTATCATTCTAGTGAGTCCTTGTCTTCTCATCCTTTTGACTTAGTCCATTTAGATGTATGGGGATCTGCGCCTATTATCTCTAAAGGCGGGCATAAATTTTATGTGATCTTCATGGATAATTATTCCCATTTTACATAGATTTTCCCTATGTCTAATCGTGGTCAGTTTCTTGCGATCTATCGTAGCTTTGCAACGATGGTTCGTACTCGCTTGATTCTTCCATCCGTATTTTCATTGCGATTCTGTTTGGCGAGTACTATTCAGCACTTTTATGCGCTTTTTCTTTAAAGCGAGGCACTCTTTACCAGTCTTCTTGTCATGGTGCCCATGCTCAAAATGGGGTTGCTGAGCGCAAACATCGTCATCTGATTAAGACCGCCCGCACTCTTCTCCTTGCCTCCACGTTCCACCACAGTTCTGGGCTGAGGCTATTTCTACGGCTGCATATTGTAAGATACATTTGAGATAGAGATAGGAATCCTTTTGTATTGTCTTATCTGTATATGGCATACACCTCTTATACTCCTATATATACTGCCCACTGGGCCTCTTCAATATACACACAATATTCATAACATGGTATCAGAGCAAAGGTTGGGGTTAGGGTTTCTTACCACCGCTGCCTCCTAGCCAACGTTCGTCTCGCGCTGCCCTCGGGAGGAGCTTCTCTGCTCCCAAGAGCGGCCTCTCATCGCCTAATGCTCGCTGGCTAGATCTTCCTCATACGCTGCGGAGTCGCACTCTCTCTCGCGTAGCGTAATCGCTGCGCCTCGCGATCCAATCGACCTCCTCAGCTGGAACCTGTTAACGACGTCGCCGCCGTCCTCCCTGCCGGGCTTGCCCAACCTCAACGAGGAGCCCATCGAACTCCTTCGCTCAAGCCGCTTCCGTCGGGCCTCCATGCGTCGTCGGCTCTGCATCTCCCGCCGACGCCACCGCTCCTCGATCTCTGTGGGCAGCGAGCATGTGCGCAGCAGCGGCAGCAGAGCCGCGGGAGAGGGGTCGCCGTCGCCGACGGACACCAAGCAGATGGACGTGATCGATGACAAGCGCGCTAGCCGTGGCCGCTTGGCCTCCGGGGACCAGTCCGTGCCGAATCAGCCGCCCAGTGAGAGCCCCAATCTGAGCTCGATCTCGTCCAACTAGCCACCGGCGCCTTCTCCATCCAGATTGGGTCTGCTGCTGTTTCTATCGGTGGACAGGGGGTTGGGTCGTGATTTGTTTGTGCTGCTGATGGCATTGCACTGTTGTTGTTGCTACAAGTTGGGTGGGCTCACTAGTACTTGCTGATTGGATGAGGAGCAATATTCTGCTGCTGCTAGTTATCTTTAGGTTTTTTTTGTGTCATTTTCTTCCGTTGTGTCCATCCAAGTTCGTACCACTCAATCTTTGAGTTCGTCTAAACCATGTGAGTCCATAAATTTATTGTCAGTCATAGAAATATAGGAATTGCCTTATGCATGGTAGCAGCCGCCGCTCCCGCTTTTCTTTCTGAGTCGTGTGTAGATCGTAGAAGTCGTTATGATGCCGCCGCTTTCTTAGCCGCCGCCCCGAGCTTCTAAGGCCGTCGCGCTTCTTTCGTGTCGCCGCCGTCTTGGGCTTCGATTTGCGCTGTCATGCTTCCACCTATTCCTATTCGGCTTGATTTGACAGCCCTCTATTCATGTCGGTTTTCATCTTCTTCGCCGTGTTGTCGCGATTGACTTTCTCAACCTCTGCACCTTGTGCTTTATGGGCTGTTGCACGACCCCGGATGGGAGATCTTTTGATACTCGACATATTTTACAAGAACTGCATGCTACGATGACATTATCAAGACTCGGACTTTGGATTTTTCATATTTTAGTGTCAACCATCTTCAAATGCAATACTATTGCATACGCTTTGCATTTGAGAGGGGGTGTTAGAGATAGAGATAGGAATCCTTTTGTATTGTTTTATCTGTATATGGCATACACCTCTTGTACTCCTATATATATTGCCCATTGGGTCTCTTCAATATACACACAATATTCATAACACATATATCATCAATATGCAGCCTTCCACTGCTCTTAAGGGTGTCAGTCCTATAGAGCGTCTTTACTCTCGAGCCCCTCAATACACTCACCTTCGTGTTTTTTGTTGTACTTGTTTTGTTCTACTGCAGCCTCATGAGCGTACTAAACTATTAGCCCAGTCAGTTGAGTGTATGCTTCTTGGTTATAGTTCTGAGCATAATGGTTATCGCTGCTATGATCCTTCTACTCGACGGATCAGGATTTCACGAGACGTTGTCTTTGACGAATCTCGACCTTTCTTCTATCGAGATTCGGCTCCTCATGTTTCCACCGTTGAGTCGATTTCATGGTTGTCTTTTTCTGACTCTTCACCTATTTCTCCACTATCATAGTCTTCCCCTGATCTGTCTCCAGTGGTTCCTTCTGTACCTCCGCCTCCGGTGCTGCCTCCTGCAGCACCGCCTTAACAAGGGAGGTTATGTGAAGGTGAGGGTTGTGATTAGGAGAAAGAACTATTAGACAGTCGTAGGTAAGAGTATGATGTGGCTCAAAGTCGTGCTCCAAATGGGAGTGAATTTCATAAGGAGCATATATCTGGACAGTGTATGTTGGCATAGTTTGCCTTTTAACACTTAATGGGAACCAAATATAAGTCCAACCGAAAACCGGAAGGCATATGGAGTATTCCTGGCTTAGCACATGATTCAAATCCATGACCAACCATGTGGGATTATTTTCCATCATGTTGAGTTTGTTAGTGTGATTGTTAGATACTAGGACATTGACTTGTTTCTCCACCTTAAGCTGAATGCTCGAGTCACTTTCTACCTCTAAAAAACAGCCGGAAGACATGCCACATGAGGTCACACCATCACTGCAAAGTGCAAACACATGAACTGATGAACATATATGTACATGAACACACAGCTCTAATTTTAGTTGCTTGGCCCAAATCCAAACTAAAATGGTTTTAATTGACGGAGCACACATGAAGCTTGCGGTGCTTGGACTGAAAGGTTGTAAATCGACACGAACTAAGTAAGCAAGCATTGTGAACAAAATAAACATGAAGAAAAGGGACTGCAACAAGATCTGTCATGTGCCTCGGGCAAGGAACGTACAGGGTAGGAGTAGAAGGTTTAGGCCCGGGCTTGCACCTGCGAGCTGTGTGGGAGGGAGGAGGCAGCGCACGGCAAAAGGGTGGCGGCGTGCGCACCCGGAGGCCGGGAGGAGCAAGGGGGTGAAGGAGATTAGGGATTCTAATATGCTTGCTTTATTTCATCCTCTCCTCTCCTTTAAATATGGTCTTTACAAATAAAGAGATCAAAAGGATCTCAATCTATTCTTTAAAGAGATCGGAAGGATCTCAATCTAATTTTTCTAAACAATCTTATCTTAAGGATCTTTTCTAACTTGCAAGCAAAGAAAAGAAAGGTGTGGGCCCTATGCTGCTGTCGGCCGGGCTGTGCCCTTGGCGCGGCGGCGGTAGACCTAACCCCACATGACAAGATCAAAATGCTGAAAGAAGAGGTTGCAGAGGATTATCTTTTATGAAAATTGTACTCATAGCCATGATGCTTTTCAGACTTATCAAATGTTTGATCTCACATACGTAAATTCTTGTTCAAAATGAAATCAAGAAAAAAAATGATACCTCACCAAGTTACTGTTTTTTATATATTAAAGAAGTTTCACTAGGATGCAATGGATAAAGAAATAAATGTTGAACAAATGAAACAAAAATTTGAAAAATACAAGATATAACTTTTTTCTGACCGACGTGAGATAAATAACTAACTGTTTAATTAGCAAGTACATGCACATAATGTAAAGGAACTTACGTGGGAGCAAGTTTGCCGAGACTGCGCAGCTTCTTGCCAGTTGTTTCATCAGTAATATTGCCGGAAATCTCGATAGCATATGATTTCCCAGAGATACGTGGAAATCCTCTTCCTACAAGCAAATCAAAATCTCTCTGATGAAGTTCTCTGCCATTGACAAAGACACCAGTATCCCCACCAGCACAACTTCTGGCCATCGGGTAATTGAATTCTCTTATAAATGGCTACAAATAAAAAAAAAATCATGAGAACAAAATTTTCTAAGGGCACCCTTGTTTAGAAAGAACTCATCTTACAGGGATAATGCCGATACATTCTCGCCCCATGACACCCCAAAATCCAGCACGGTAGTCATACCTATGTTATGAACAGAAAAAATAGATCTGTTAATATTTGCTTCAAAGAAATCCCCAATCCACCAATAAAGGTTTAATCATAGAGCATCACCTATCACGAGTATTCAACAAAAAAAAATGCCTTACAAAGCGATTAATTAGCTAGATAATACATACTTTGGATTAACCTTACATTGATGCCTTTCTAGTATCCTTTGTCAAAACAAAGCACCAAGCCAAGTGAAAAATGCATAAATTTGAAAAATTGCAGGTTTTTTGTTGATGGTTCATAGGTAAGAAGCTCAGGAGGTTGACATGATATGCTAATCATGACAAGAACAGTATGGTTTCATCTACTTTAACAACTGCACATACCATATTGAATTTACCATCATGAAGTTTAGCAAACATAATTTCAGCTTGTTGTGAAGAAATTAACAGATTGTGGATCAGGCCATCACCAGTTTGAGGAGGGACAAGTAAAATACATTATTCTTTATACATTACAGGTGCTAATGATTAAAACAACAACAGGATGTTTTGTGTAGCGATTGCATCCGACATCAAACATTTTGCATGCTTGGTGACAAGCAATGCTTCTCTGCACTAATGATGCTCAAATGCAAAGTAAGGCTTTCACTATCTTAGTGCTCACCACAATCGGTAGTAGGAAAAATAGGAGCAAAGTGCAGTTCATATGATGTATGCGTTGGGCTAAAATCATTTAGTGGGGGCACCATCCATGAGTACAAACATGAATTTAGTTTCCAGAAGTTTTTTTAGCCTCTTAATAGCAAACAAATAAAAAGAATATTCCAATGATCAAATATGAAACATGTACTGAAAATACGAACTTGTTGTAGCAAAAAAACATATTAAGATTGGGCACAACGGCACATCCACATATGGATCTAAAAACAAAACATGTGCTAAAAACATGGAAGAGAATTCCAAAAGGAGCTGCTAGCCTTCTAGCACCCAGTGTTTGTGATATCCACCAGAGTATTTTCTGCCCTAGCATATCTAGAGATTTATCGTTTTCTATGTCTTGCCTTAATCATAATTTCAATAAATTAGGTTTGCTTCTGGCAAATAAGATAAGTCATGGATTTTGTTCCTCCTGATTGTGATATGCTGCAGATGGATGACTCAAAGTTAACAATGAACAAAAGTTACAAAATAAACCAGTCCATGAATGCAAACTAAAACAAATGCATCAAACTATTAAACATTTTGACTGCTACTATAGCAATCACTTACCAATATGAACCGGGCTCAACAGGACCAGCTTTCTTCTCTGCCTTCTTAAGACCTCTTTCAGAGATAGGATGGCCATTAATTGAAACCTTAACACTGTCCATGGACTGATTAAATAAAGAAAGGTCCTTGAAACCCTTCTTCAAGAAACCAGCAAAAAATGATGAATCCCCACTTTTACCAGTTGAGGACTGATCTTCATCTAACCCAGCGTCAGAAGAACCACGAGAAAAAACAGAATTTGTGTGCTCATTAACTGATGACCCACCCTCCGCTAGGGCATTGGCATCTTCAACACATGGTTGGTGCAATTTTCCATTATCTTCTTCCATTTTCTTTTCTTCACACCTCTCACTTATGCTTACAGATTCAAGGGCACTGTTGGTGTCTTCTTTGTTGTTTTTGTCATGCTCCTTGCTAATGTTTTCATCTTCAAGGCCGCATTTTTCATCTTCTTTGCTCTTCTGCTCATATTTCTTGCTTATACATTCACCTTCAAGACTGCTGGTATCATATTTTTTGCTTGTCCACTCATGCTTTTTATTTCCATCTTCAAGACTACCAATGTCATCTTTTGTACTACTATGCTCGTGCATTTTGCTAGCATCTTCAAGGCTACAACAGTGATCTTCCTTGCTCTTCTGTTCATGTCTTTTGGACATGCTTTCATCTTCAAGGACATCGTTGTCAACTTCATTGCCCTTTTGTTCACTTTCCATACTAACACTCTCATCATCATCATTAACATTGTATTCTCCTTTGCAATTCAGGTCAGATCTATTAGTTGTGACCAGGTCCTCACCATTATTATCTTTTTCTTGGCTGCACAATGGATCAACAAGTTTGTCCTCTAAAACTGGGGAACATGGGCTGACTAGATCATCAACTGAAGGTTCCACCTGACAGTCTGCATCTCTTTCACATAATATATCCTTTGGGCTCTCAATGTCTCCAGACCTGCCTGGAGACAAAGAGAGACCATCTGCTTTCGACTGAATGCTCCTGTTTGATCCACATTCTTTGTCAGTCCTGTCGTGACTAATGGTTGAAGAAACTGAATTATCATCACCAAAATCTATGTTGATTTGCATGCTGCTATGCTCATTCAAATTATAAAACGCAGAATTGACATCATCATGGTGTTGATGCTCAAAATCTCGTCTCATCAGATTGTTTGAGCTTCGCTCAGTTTTGGACACACGGAAGGATGCTGATGGTGTAAAGGGAATAACTTTTTCTTTCTCGCGCCTCAAACTGATTATCTCGGAGCAAGACCCACACTGTAGCCGATTATGTTTCCTCTCCATGCATTTTTCCATAGGCACCTGCAATAGCTGATAACAAGAATTGCACACAACAAAAGGTGCAGCACCATGCACTGGACGGCAGAGATGCTCTGCCTTCTTCCTAAAATACGCTGCCCTCTTCTTTGACACCGACCGATGTGAGTACAGCGATGATGCCACAGATCTCCGGTCAGAATCCGATGAAACAGATGGCGATCTCTCAAACCGGTAGCATTCATGCTGCCCAGCAAAGTATCTCGCCATTGGAATGTGCTCTTCTTGTGTTGCAGCCCTCTGACCATGCAAACAATGCGGACATGCACACGCATAATGATGGTAATTCCCATGTCCAATTCCACTGTTCTCCCACTGCCTCCCAGGGTACTGGCGGTACCGCCCACTTGACTGTCTCGCATACCTCTCCCCAAGCTCAGGGCGGTGCGGGTCATACGGGCTCAGCGGCAAGCCGTGCCCACAACGCCCAGCATAGCGCGAGCGGTGGTACCCCGGCAGAGGTGGCGGCTCAGGTTGCTCAGGGAGCATCGAGAGCGCTCGGCGGCTCACCGGACGGTGCTCCCGCGGCTGCTCGACGATCTGGCAGGACCGAGTGATCTGGCCCCTCAGCTCGTCCAGCTTGCGCAGCAGCTCCACGGGGTCCTGCTTCAGCGCGCCCCAGGCGACGCCCCTCTGATCGCTGCATTGCGCGCGCTCGTCGACCCCAATCCTTCGCCTGTACTTCATCTCCTTCAGATCGCTCTCCATGGCGCCTCCCGGAGGCAACACTTTTCCTAGAATCCTAGTTTCCTCGCCGGATGGAGAGGTGTTGGTGGCGCACTGCACGAGTTGCGCGAAATTTGTGGGGGCTTGGAGCGGTGGAGGAATAGATCGGAGCGGATCCGAGGGCCGGTGGGAAATGGGGAAAGATCTGCTAGTTTGGGGATGGTGGGAGGCAAGGTGGCGGTTACCTTCCGATTGAGCTTGCGGCGGCTAGGCTACGGCACAGGGGCGTGGCGGCGCCGCCGGTTCGCCATTAGGGTTTCTCGGGGAAGCTCGAGGAGTCCGCCATGAGAGAGAGAGAGAGAGAGAGAGAGAGAGAGAGAGAGAGAACGGCACTGGGAGTGGCAATGTGTGTGGTAACGGAGACGACGAGAGATCGAAGTGAAAGAATAATTATATAGTGGTTGGCTATCCAGGGATCGGTTTGTGATATCGAGATTTCTTGGGGGGCTCTAGCACGGCTGGGTTACGTGGGGACGTGGTCCGCCTTTGGAATGATCTGGCTGCGCCGCTGACGTGGGGGTCAAATGGATGGGCCCACGTGGAGGCGAGTGATCTGGGTGGGGTACAGCTGGTGGGAACTGGGCGCGTCACCTTCTTTTTTTACTTTTCTTTTTGCTTGTCTGGGAAGAGCATTAGATGCTGCTTAAGCTTAACCAAGTAATTAGTCACTTGTCTAACGTATGAACAGGCAAAGCTAATGGTCGCTATCTCTACTTTCTTAGTTTGGTAATACTAGAAAAAAATCATTATTATTCCAAACATCCCAACGAAAAAAAAAAGATTGATGCTTAGACAGGGTTTAGTTGGTTATTGGTGAGGGGGGCTTGAAGGATTGCATGTGTAATGTGTTAGTGTTGGTTGGGTCTTGAAGGGAAGTCTTTTAATAATAGATTTTCTTCTTTTTTTGGAATAGATTTCATGTAAATACAGTGACGGCCTAGGATCAAAATTTAGGGAGTGCTCTCGCCTACTTGCGAACTTCTTAGAATCTGGGGATTCTTGGACAATGATGTCTGCATGAGTGGCTAGACTAAGGGGTGCTAGGAAGTACACCGGGAGCCATCCGTCGGTAGGAGAAAGTCAGCCCCGGCTGCCCCTCAGGGTCCACCCCTGTGTAAACAAAGTTCCAATGGATGAGAAAATAACATATAGGAAGTAAGTTAAACCTCTAACTTGTAGTCCTTGTTTGCCAAGCCCTGTTCATTTTGGTCGGGATTGGCCTAAAATCCTGACTGGGATTGGATCTCCCAAACAAGGTAGAGATATTTAAATTGAGATAACGGTGGCGAACACTCAGGGTAGTCGTGACGAGCTAGATTATTACGATGTAGAAGTAGCGGTGAACATTTTTGTAGTTATTGGTGAGTATATGAACTTTTTTTTTCAAACGGCTTGATCTTTAAAACTGCCACAGTACAATGCTTCAATACCCACACACAAAAGAGCAGGGCAGATCTTGAGTTGTATATATTAGACATTAGAAACGTGCCTTCATTTCCGGAGTGTGGTCTACTTCAGTAAGGTACATGATGCTAGCTCGAAGGAAATTTGCTGGCCCTTCAGGTCTTTCTCCATCAATTTTTTTTAATGCTAGCTAGGCCCATGTTTTTTCTTTAGTTGTGTACCCTTGCTTCTAGAACATTAATTTTTAAAGTTGTCGTCCTGTCCGTTAACAAGACATTTATGGACCTAAATAGTACAGTATTCCCGTGTTTCGTTCGTTCCAAGGTCTATGCTTGAGCTCTAAGCATAGTAAAGTACGGAAATAAATTTTCTGGGCCGGCCTGCGTGAGGCTGTCCTATCGTCCATGTGCACTGTAGCAGGGGATGAAGGTGCTGAAGAGGGACAGAAAATTTATTTCCGTAAAGTACAATGCTGTAGTGCCTACCAAAACACAAGAGCAAGTCTTTTAGACGAATGGTTGTGTTAACAACTTAAAACACGAGGGCTAAGTTTGACAGTTCTTTCCCCAAAGAAAAAATTGATATATAGCTCTCCCTTTTCTATTTTAAAACTAGTTTTCATTCGATACGTTTGATGTATGTACGCCTTCATTTTAGTAAGGCAGCGGCCGCGCTAATCTTCGCTCTCTTTTTTTTCCCTCTCTCAGTTGTGTACGGTGTACCATTGCTTCTTGAACATCGTTTTTTTTTCCAGACGAAGCATTTATGGACCTAATTGCTTCCGTGTTTCCTTCGTTGTAATTAGGTGCTACTCTTACGTCTGCGTTTCGTCCGTGTTGATGTGCGCTGGAAAATTGTTGCGACACTGTTGTAAGGATAGTCACTGTTGCGATAGTGTAAACAAAATATTTCAACGATTATGATGTTTCGACAGTTTTCTAACTAGGGTGATCTATATTGCGAGATGAAAAAAAATGTAAAACGAAGATATTTTTAGAGGTTTTTTTTTTGGCTCATTTGTCTTCTTTTTAAAACGATTTAGCAAATGTAGAGGTTAGACAGGTTTCTACCGTGCTTCTGGACCGCGGCAAGGACCGCAGCCACGCCAGATTAAATGGGCACCTGCAGCGGATCGGGTCCATGGCAGAGGTCGGTCGGCGAACCAGACGCGGCTCGCAAGACCGAGAGCTGCAGCAGAGGCGATGGGCGAGATTCTTGCATGTCGCATCACGGCCAGTCGAGTGTCTTGATGAGGATCTGTGCGCGATTGAGCCTTGATAAGGGACACGTGACGCCTGTCTAACCTATCACGGTGCCATTTTTATCATTTCGGATGCACGGAGGCTATATTTGCTAAATAATTTAAAATGATGCCAAATGAGCCAAAGACTTGATATTTTTATAGTCCATAGTTGCTAAAAATATACTATCTTGGTAAAACATCTTGTTAAATCACTCTAGGAGGCGGCTTCTTTCTTAGAGTGTCCCATACTTTTTAGAGTGCTTTTTATCGGGCACTTTCGGAAAAGGCTAAGCTGCCGAGTGCCATATAGAAAGAACTTCGGCAAACAAGCGGCACTCGGCAAGAGATGGTTTCTTAGAGTCTTGAAAGCACTCGGCAAAACATTACACTAAGCAAAGAGATGGTTTGCCGAGTGTATAAGCACTTCGACAAAAAGAACACTTTCGAAAGGGCACCACAGATTAGCGGTGGCGACGTAGTTAAACCTTTGCTTAGAGTGTCTTCTCTAACACTTTCGGCAAAGAGGCTCCTTTGCCGAGTGTCTTCTCTGACACTTTCGGCAAAGAGGCTACTTTTTAGAGTGTCATTCCCTGAACACTTTCGGTCAACCATATTTTTTTTTCGCTTTTGACCTCCAAACTTTTTACGAAGTCCTCATACAATACACAGTACTCCATGTTCCAATGTGGCATATTTCTCGGACTTTTCTATATTTCTTTAATTTATTTCAATTAATTGAATTTTCTTGGATAATTCAAATTATAAGCGCTAGTCATTGAATAATGAAAAAAAATGAATGGAAAAATGATATTCATGTTATTTAGTATAATGTGAGGTAGTAACGAGAAGCAGACCACCAATTTGAACATCTTGTTCACGAAACATGACCACGAACTTGCGGTCGAGTTGTTTTTAAATTGTATAAAAAGCAAAGCGAAGTCAGAAAATCATGAAACTTAGGAAGATGTCATGATATCATATGTGGAAGGCTGTGATAAAATTTTGAGAAGGTTTAGCGCAAGTTGTCACGTCACGATGCTTGCAAACCTTACAAAAGCAGAAGAATACATGACAACTTCTTGGAGATTCTTGGTTTGCAAGCATCGTGCGTGACAACTTGCATGAAACCTTCTCAAATTTTATCACAGCCTCATATGATATCATGACATCTTGACAAGTTTCATATTGGACAATTTTGCTTTTAAACAATTAAAGAAAAAGTTGAAAGTCAAGAAAGTTGATTGAGTGGTCATTTCATCGAAAAAGGTCAAAAATGAAAAAAATAGTTTCTAAAGAAAAAAAAGACACTTTCGCACAAAGGGCCTCTTTTGGGAGTGTTAGGAAGAACACTTTCGGCAAAGGCCTCTTCTTGAGAGAATATCTCTAAGACACTCGGCAAATAATTTTAAATTTTTTAAAAAAACCCTCGTTAGAGTGCTAGATCGGGGCACTCGGCAAGATTTAACCCATGGCAAGCCAGCCAGTGCCACCTGTAGCCGCACACCTAAACTTGCCCCTGCCGCGCCATGCGCATGCCGCCCGCCGCGGCCTTGCGCCATGCCCGCCTTGCCATGCCGCCCAGCCGCCTTGCCATGCCTTGCCGCCATGCCGCCCGCCTTGGCCGCGCCCGCCTCCGCCGCGCCATGAGGAGGAGGAGAAGGAGGAGGAGGAGGAGGAAGAGAAGGTATGGTGATTTTGTTTTCTTGAAAAAGCCATCCGCCCTCTCCATTGATCCCCCTCTCTCGCGCGTTTGCTCTTGATCCCGAGCCCTGCTTAGTCGCTCGTGGCATAGCAGCACTCAGTTTGGGGATCATGTGCAGTTGTGCACATCTGAGTGTGTAGTGGGTGGTATTTTTTTAACTTTTAGTATAGTACTTTGGACATCAGTTTGTTGTGGTTTAAAGTTTGAGGTCATCATCATTTACCAAAATTTACGTATGATTGATCAGTAAGTTCCTTATGTGCGATATACCACAGTTTTTGTCTTTTGCATTTGATAGCGAGTAACCATATTTGTATTTAACAAGTCCTAATCAATACAATATCATATGTGTATATTAACCATGTTACCAAGCGGTCTTGAGCCTTCTCTGTTGCACTATGAAAATCGAAGCACTATATTCTTGAATAATAGTGTACATGACATAAACTTCTCTTTGTGACTAAATGGTTTTCTAGCAGTTGATATTAAAATCTGAAGTACATCGATGCTCTTGTTCATGCGAAATTATTGCATCTGGAAGCTTTAAAGTTTAGTGATGCGTCTTGTAATGTGAGCCCAATTTAAGTAGGTTGTTGGTCTCTTAGTTTGGTCATCCTCACTGCGGTTGAAGTCTGCTTGCACTTCGATGAACCATCTCAAATCATGTGCTTTCTTTGAATCTGGCATTTTTGAATTTAGACAAGAACTTACCCCGAGTTGGTGATCTGACCGCTCATTTTCCACATTTTGTGGCTGATTTAACTCAAGATTAACTGGAAAATTTTCATCCTCTGTAGCCCGAAAACTGTATCGACTTGTAGAACCTATTGGATGTTCGTTTGTTCCCTGGGCTCCGTATACCTGAGAAATGAAGAAGAAATAACATTTTGCAATGTGCATATACCAGACAAGTGAACTGAATAACAAATGATGACTTATACAAAATTTGCATCGTTGTTTGGCAAAATGCTCTGCATACGGACCTTTTACGCAAATTGATGTTTTCCTCATGAACAAGGTTGACTTTCTTGTATAGTTCTCGTTTTCACGGTGTATGAGGATTCCTGTGATTCGATGAAGTTTTTATAGTCAATTAGCCTCGATATAGAACCAAATGCACTAGAATGAATTGTACGGCATACCTCCTGTTTAATTCTTGGATTTGATCGATCATAAGTTGGTCTGTAAAGTTAATTTTAGTCAAAGTAGTCATTCATATCCATGTCGTGAAAAAAAACCTAAATGGTGATGTGGTCTTAACAAAACTATAATGTAACCTTCTTGAGACGAATATTTCTTAGGCTCATCTCGGTTTATTCTCCAAATTTTGCAAGTCTTTTACATCGGCAGAGAAATTTGTTGACCCAACAAGCTGCACTGCAATGACACATTGCATAAGCACATTTATTATACTTTTCTAAAACACATATAATGTTATCGAATTCTTTGAGTGCTTAGTTTTTTTGTTAACTTGTTTAGGGTTTTCTAGTTTATTCATAACCATCTTTACTTATTTTACTTATTATAAACCTTCTTTTTAATTTTTATATGCGAGTTTGGGTTCATTTGGGGTTAAAAACCTAGTAGTTGGGCTACACAAATTTTAGTGTGTGAAAGATCATATACTTTGCATATTAACCCCACCCATCAACAAAAAGGGTAAACACAAAGGTAGTTACTTCCATGATGATCAGATTTTCCTATAGTTTGTAAGAACTTCACAATTGATCTGTGCATAATCGGCTATCAAGCATCTGGTGGCGAACAAAAATTACGTGTGTAAGGAGTAAGACACCAATTTAATCAAGTAAAAAATGAAACAGATATTTCTTGGTTTTTATTCCCAAAGGTTGCTTATCGAATCTGAGTACATTGCTAATTAGTCATTTAACTCCTCTCCATTGATCCCCCTCTCTCGTAGCGTTTGCTCTTGATCCGAGCCACCTTTCGATCGCTCGTGGCGGGGAGATAGGTTTTGGACAATAATCTGAAGACATTATTTTCACACACAAATGTAGGGCAAAAGAGTAGAAGCACAATAGATACCAAGGTCATGATTAAAAAATTGACCAAAAGGAAAAACATGTAGAATGGAGAGGAGGGAGGGATGGAGAGAGACACGAGATAAAGCTCGGGAACATCTCTACCCTCTGGTTCAAGAAAGATCAGATGAGACTCTTTATCTTTGAACCTTACAATCTGAAAGCAAAAGAAATATATGGTTATCTTTGGGATTGTGTTTGGCCAAAAAAAGATGGGGCTATATAGGTAAACTACATCCTTCTTTCCAAGAACATTACAAGTTTGATTACACATACTAGAATATAAAATAATCTATCATGTAACAAGTGGTTGTGACATTGTTATATATATGTGGTTGGATATAATCTTGTGCATATACGGCCATCGTCTTGGTTTATATATATGTGAATGTCGGCCATCTGTAGTTGGTTTTCTTCTTGAGTTTTGGAAACCTCACCGTGCGAGGAGTCTTCTTGAAATTTTGTATTGTGATTTTATGTTTCTTTTTTTGCGAGAGAAAAGCCCGGTCGGGCGGCGGAGTACCTCAGCGACCACGATCGCCTTCCTCGCCTTCTGAGTGCACTGCACGCGTCGCCTCGCCCCTTTGCAAACCCATACGGCCCGCTTAGCTTTGACTCCACCGCCACCCTAGGTATAACCCCTCTTTCCGTATCATGGTGCGTAGATCCGTAACCCGATTAAGCGTCTCCCGTTCGAAAGAATACGGTTGGAAATATCGAGATATTTCCATATCTAAAAAATATCTGTTTGAATTGTCCACGTTTTTGGACGGCAGCGGATCGTAGGTGGGGTTAGTTTCCATAGTGCCGCTCCGTCCGAGAGCGAGTTTGGCATCATCTCCTGTTGTTCTCCGGATACACACTCTCCTGGCGGGGCGTGTATTTGGAGAGCGGCGAGAAATCTTCTTAAAATACATCTCGAATAAAATGAAACATGAAACTAACCTCATCTGGATCTCGCGATGAGATTAGGACCTATCCTCACCTATTAGATAGTAGGAGCGTCGTGTAGATGCAATTGATGTTTATATTACTGCGCTATATATGTTAGAGGATGGAGGGCCGTGAGTGGATGTACGCAGGCGCGCAAGTCGAGTCAGTCACCAATGAATGGATCGACAAGGCCGATGCTTTCTTGGAATGGGCATTTGGCGTGGTACGCTAAAGGAAGCGAGTAAAATTCTTTGTCCTGCGACAAATGTGCAAGCGAGGAAAAGACAAGCGAAGAAGGTCATGGGGAACATCTTTGGAAGAATGGATTCTGGCGAGACTATACGGTGGGTCTACCATGGTGGCCGTCGTATGAGAGAGGAGGTGGTGAGACCACGCGTCGAGGATTATGATCTTGTCTTGGGGGTAGAGACATGTTAAATGACTATCACGAGCCTGTTATTTGAAGGGCGTCGGAGGAGAACGAGAGCAACCGCAAAGCGTTCTCGACATGTTTGCGCGACACGAAACCCCTTCACGGCGGACAAAGGTTTCTCAAGCTGGATGCCATTGGACGCATAATGGCGTTAAAGTCGATATAGCTTTGAGTCGAGGCGCCGATGGTATGTTGGCGATTATTGGCGGCTGCTTAGGAGGTCACTATACGCCAAAAGCATGCACGAGTCGCGAAACTCGCCGTGCACTTAAGATGCCGTATGGCGGATACATGCTTGCAGAAGAGTGCGTCCTATTTAGGAGCGAATCGTGGAAGCAAAATCTTGTCCAAAGTGTAAATCATCTAGGTTCTGGAGGTAGATTCTAGTGATGGCGGAAGAAGCGACTTGACATTCGTGACAATCCTCGGCACCTTCGTTCATCTGAGGGATCCAGCGGCTATACATGGCCAGGAATCCATGAAGCAGATGACATGGCACAAAAATGGCAAGCGATACAATCTGACGGGATGGTACATGCATCCGATGGTGAAGCATGGACCCACTGATGGCATTCATCATGAGAAAGCTAAAGAGGCTCGTAATGTCGTGTTGCTTTGGCAGCAGATGGGTTCAATCCTTATGGAATGATGGCTGCCCCATACACATGTTGGCGCGTGTTCGTTATCCCCATCAATCTCCCCGTATGCTTTCAGCGACATAACGTATTCTTGTCGTTGATAATTCTGAACACGGGGAATAATATGGGTGTGTTCATGGAGCTGTGATTGATGAATTGGTCCGTGCTTGGGAGGAAGGGGTATGGACATCTGCCAGAGCTACAAAGAAAAACTTCAAAATGCATGTTTGGTACCACTACTCCTGCCGACTTCTGGCGTATGGGATATTCTGCGCTGGTGTGTTCACGGGAAGTTCCCATGCCCGATATGCAAGGAAGGTCGAGGTTCATTTGGTTGCGAAGGGTGGCAAGTATTCATCGTTAGACAAACATCGGCAATTCCTCCCTCTTGACCATGCATTGAGACGAGACATCAAGAACTTTCACGAAAGGTGTCGTAGTAGCGGACCTGCACCACCGATAATGGTGGTGCGCGGTTCGTGAGCAGATAGATGGTCTCGTGGTCAATCCGGAAGGTGGTTTTGTGGGATATGGTGAGCAACATATGTGGACTCATAAGTCGGGCTTGACTCGGCTCCCTATTTTGATGACCTTCTCCTTGCACACAACATTGATGTAATGCTGCTTGAAAAGAATGTTGCGAGGCACTTTGGGCAACAATCATGGACATTCTTGACAAGTCAAAGGACAACGTTAAGGCTAGAGTGGATCGGCAGCGATATGCGATAGACCAAACCAACATATGAAGCCTCCTAGGCGGCAAGACATGGAGAAGGCCTAAGGCGATTTTGTCTTGAGCAAGCCCCAAAGGAGGAAGTACTAGAATGGATCGAGCGTTAATGTTCCACGATGGGTATCGACTAATCGAGGAGGAGTGAACTTATCTACTATCACGAGTCTTAGGGATGAAGAGTCATGACTACCACATATGGATTGGCGGCTTCTTCGGCGATGGTTCGAGGCTATGTCCTGAGCATGTCGGCTAGTCTTTGGCGAGTTGAGCTATTTCTTCGCATGACTTTGTGCCAAGGAGTTATCTCGGACCGTGATTGCGACTTGGAAAGAATGGCTTTGTGTTGCTCTGTAAGTTGGAGAATATCTTTCCACGGCTTCTTCAATCCGTCTGACATTTGATTTTGCACCTCCGTCTGAGAGCACGAATGGGGGGCCGTCTGGCCGTTGGTGCTATCAATCGAGAGATGTCTAAAGGTTCTTGAAAGAAATGTAGAAATAAATGCAAAATCGAGGCTTCCATTGCGAGGCATACATTACGGAGGAGGTGGCGAACTTCACAACAACATACTATGGTAACAACCTCCCTAGCGTGCATAATCCACCCCTCGTTACAATCTTTGGCGAAAATGAATCGAACCTCGGCCTTTTAGGGGCAACTTCGGAAGCGCAAGTGCATCGACCCCAAGACCTTGAATCATGAAGAGTGGCGCCATATCATGCTATCGTGTTGACCAACCTTGCGAAGTGGCACCGTACATGCGATAAGTTCTCCAGCGAACTTGTTAAATCTGTAGTCACTAATGCGCATCCAACCCCTTGTTTCTCGTTAGTGCGGAATTTCTTCATAGATGCGGCGTCAATCAAGGATCCTACCCCACGGTAGATACCCTTCTTAGGCGAGTGCGGGAAATGGAATGCCGATTTCATTTCTTGGTTCAAGCGGAAGGTCTTAGTCAATTTAGCTCGTACTTAGTTTGACATTCCAAGTTACTCGTGCGTGCGAATAATATAACGATGTATCTGCTTGAGCTTGCGGGGCGGAGGATCGTCTATGTGTGTCGAGTTGAGGCGAGTTGCGATGGCTTTGCTATAAGGTCGAGTCATTTTACGGTTATGGCGTGAATGGATATCGCTTTCGCACAACAAGCTCTGACGAGTCATTGTCGAAGAACCACAAGTTAGGAGTTTTCGCCGGCGTTGATGGTCGAGTATTATGGAAGAATTGAAGAAATATCTGAACTCAAGTTTCATGGTTCCAAACCTTTTAATCCGTCATATTCAAATGCCATTGGTTTGATCACGAAATGTGAGGCGGACATATTCTAATCTTGGGCTAGTCGAAATTGACGAGATTAGTCTTACGAGCGATGTCTATATTGTGGCCCAACGAGGCCACGCAAGTTTAATATCTCCCATATGCGTGTCAAACCATAAGGCATCTTAAGGGTTGGGATATTGTGCGAGGTATCGCCCACGGTAAAGTGCATCCCCAAGCGATGAAGATTACAACAGACCCAAACACATATGACGGAGAGTTCTTTCAAGAAGAGGACTAGAAGGGAGGTTTGAGATAGACTTAGCAAAGCGATCGGAATGGAAGTAGACAATGAAAGCGGTTATTGAAGAGGGCCATTTGGAGATGAGGTGCAAAATGTGAAGGACTTACAAATGTGGCGATTACATTTAGACAATGACAATGGCAACATTGCTCATTAGGATAGTGTTGATTATTTCGACATGATTGATAGTGATGATGAGACTTATGATCCGGCTAATCCGATCATGAAGATTATTTCTAATACATGTAATACTATGTTATTTTGTAATTGCGTTTTGTTTATTTTGCATCTCTTTCTAAGTACTTTTTGTTTATCTGTGCTTATTGGTTTACTCTTTTTAATTGCGGTGATTGAACAAAGATGGTGGGCGGTGGGATGAGAAGCTAACGTCCTTGTCTTAGAAGGACAAGGACCGTGAGCCGAGGAAGTAGGAGGAGAAGCAGCGAGAGGGAGTCGCTGCCTGCCCGTCGCGTGAGGAGGAGGAGGAGCAGTGCCCAGGGAGGGGAGGAGGCGCAGGAGGGGCGCCTGAGAGAAGCAGCGAGGCCTTGAGGAGGGCGAGGAGGAGGCAGCGGGGTTCCGCTTCCTCTAATCTGCCGGCGTCTACTTGCGAGTCCATGAGCCTCCTCGGCAAATACCTCGTGAGAGCGCCCGTGATTCGACAGGGGAAAAGTAAGTAACTTTAGATGTTATCACTACTTTATATGATATGTTCAAAATCAAAATAGAAATTAATATTTTTCTTAATCACTTGGGCGAGGCCCGGGCGATTGTGGCGAGTGGAGGTGCTCACACGCCAAGTCAATGGCATCCTCGGTCTTACGTGCAAGGAGCACTTCACTGGCACTGGTTGAGTCTGCCGGAGTGTGAGGCCGGCCTACTCGTTTGACCACTCTGCCGCCGCCCGATCTTTGCGGATCGGGCCTGAGGTATTCAACAACAAAGCGGGGCGGGTGAAGCAAGAGCGTGGGTAAGTCTTCCTCGCACTACATTGCTCGATACATCGTATTCATTGGACATTCTTGAAATAATGAATGGATACATCGTGTTTGTATCGAGGATTTCTTTAGATGCGGGGCGGACGTGAGGCAGGCGGATCACGGTGGCTACCAAATCTTGCAAAAACTTCGTCGTGGACATGCATTACGGTAGCGCATCGGTGTCGTAACTTACCCGCAGGACCGTCCTTGGAGCGAAGGTCACCAAAAGGGCCTTAAGAACCATGGCCGACCTCGGACCCGATACTGCGGTAAATCTGAGAACATTATCTTGATTCCTTTTGAGATTAAGTAGGCAATTTCATCTTCGATATGTCATGTACTTGATGGCTGTAGATGACTCCTTATTGGTCTTGCGCGCATCGATCTTTGAGAGCAGATGGTGCACAAGTGGTGCTCACGCAGTGGAGAGACACACAACTTGTCTTGGGGCGGCGTTTGATGATGCAGTGTAGCACACCATCAAGGTAGCCGCAACCTCGGCGGATCTGTGAGAAACATAGATGCTGCGAATTCATTTATTTATTCTAACGCTCAATTGCATGATTTGAATCATTTCTTTGTTTTTCTCGCGATCGGCGTCACATGGTGGTGACCTTGCTCCATCTTCAAGGCATTTGCTATGGCCCACAAGGGCAAGCTGACGTCCGGCGTCGACTACAACCCGGAGGGCGGGACGGCGTCTGACAATGCGACGAATCCTAGCCTATAGTGACTACACATCGATGGCAAGGGAGGTCCATGGGCGGTCGATCCGAGCAAGGGACCTTGATGGAGAAGTCGTCATGAGGGTGGGAGGAGGCAAGAAGCATGGGCGATCTTTGGATTGGCGGCAGCGCAATCGACTCGGCCGCTTCTCCCGATCTCTCCCAGTTCGAGCAAGCGGCCGAGCACGAGCCGACCATCGACCTCGGCGGGACACTTCACACCACCGGGTGGAGGCACTCGAGGTTATTCTGGTTTATTAAATGCGTTCATTGGTTTTTCATACCTTTCCTTTGCATTATTGTAACATTGGGGTGAATATATTGTAGGCCAATTTGGAACAGAGAGGAGGATCTGAGGAGGCAATCTGGCGAAGATGGAGAGGTGGAGGCCGGCGGGAGGCCAGCGGAGGCCGGCGGCGGAGGATGGCGGACATTCTTGATACATGCAAAGTCTTGGCGCCCTTCTGGTGTAGCTCGCCACCTTAGCTATTCGCTCCACCTCCACCTCCTCGCTATTCTACTCTGTGAGTATAAATGTTTTAGTTTGTATGTTCATGCTTACGGTCAAACCTAGTGGAGTATGAAAGTTTTATTCATGTATGGTATATATTTATCTTGTCTCACACATGCAATCTCTTCTCCTTTGTGCGAGAATCAATGGCGGGATCGAGCGATCCTCATGCTTGATGAATCCTTCACCAAATCGGTCTCATTGGCCATCTTGGTGATACTACTTGTGGTTGTTAATGCTACTTCTATTTGCAATTATGGTTGTAGATGATGGAGCACTTGGATTACTTGTGAAGTTATTTGTGATATATTGTGAGACATGTGATGTTTGTGATATATATGTGGTGTTGGTGATATATATGTCTTTGTTGATGATATATATGTGATGTTGATGATATATATGTGATGTTGATGATGTTTGTTATGTATATATCTTATGTTTGTTTGGATGGGATGTAAAAACAAGTAAAAAAGGCATTTCGGTCACTTTGCAGAGTGCAATGGCCATGACACTCGGCAAAGTGACCATACTTCTTAGAGTGCAATGGCACGACACTCGGCAAAGTGACCATACTTTCTTAGAGTGCAATGGCGGACACTCGGCAAAGTGACCATACTTCTTAGAGTGCCGCAGACGGACACTTCGGCAAAGTGGAGACCTTCTTAGAGTGTTTGACCTTGACACTCGGCAAAGGCAACATCCTGGCGACTTTTCTTTCTTGAGTGTCGATTAGCACTCGGCAAAGCCTTTTTGAAGTGCAGATAAAGTGCACTCGGCAAAGGGTCTTCTTAGATAAGCTGTTCTACGAGTGTCCTTTTTAGAGTGTAGCACTCGGCAAAGCCTTCTTGAAGTGTACATCGGCCTTTCTTAGAGTGCTGAGGCACTTGGCAAAAACATCTCCGGTTGTGCGTGATTGCCTTGGCCAGCTAGAACATTTTAATTGAGCTACAATAAGATGTCTCGTCGCAGAAAAAAGAATTATCATATGTACTTGGACGGAATTATATAATACTAGCAAACTTTCTCTCGTAATTTCACGGCTAGATATTACAATATATTGTATTTGTTATGTAACTATACTCCCTTTAGAAAATATAGATCTATATGTTACACAATTTGTAATAAATATAATATATATACATGATTAATTTGCATGTTATAGTTTGGCTCCACCAAAATAACTGGTATAGATCTTCTCTTTTCTCTCTCGATTAATGATATAATTTATAGGGATTTTTTTCTAATTTAAGGATTATTGTGAGATTTTTTAGACCCCAAAACGAAAAAGACACCTTGAATATCACCTATTGTTGGAAGATGTATATAGGACTAGTGTTATTGGAGAAATATTACCTAGTGTGAAACCTCTCTACGGTTTGTGCCTAAAAAGGTATAGCATAAAGTCATTTATAATTCAAAACACTTGGAGGTATTCCAAGATATAAGTAACTCTCCAAAACATTCGAGGAGTAGAAACGGCAGGCTCCCATGTTTGGTGGCCGGGGCCGGGGCGGTTTGCGGTCTCTGTTACGACTTACGACTTATATTGATTTATTTATGATCTAAGCAAACATCCACCCATGAATCCATCCATTCGTTCATTACTTTCCTTCGTAAGCAAGGAAGAAGCGCCCGCCACCGAGATGCTGCCCCTGGAGGCACACGTAGCTTTCGGTCCCGCTTTACGTCCGGCCGAAAGGGAGGACGCCGAGCGCCGGTCGACAGGTACAAGGAAGGAATGGTGCTGTTGATCTCGCCGTGTTAGGGTCCGTTTGGCACGTAAGAATTTGGTAGAAAACGGAGCATTTTCCTTCAGAACTCGTACGAAAACCATTTGTTTCAAGCCTATTTGCAACGCGGAAACTTCACGACGGTAATCAATTTATTTTCTACAGTAGTCAAGAAAATTCTCGTGTTCCAGATAAGGTTTCAAAAGGGTTGGCAACTTCAAGTAACCGTACGATCTACTCCCTAACTTGATATACAGTAATGTTTATCTTGCAAAAAAAGCTTTCAACTAGCACAAGCTTAAACATGACTATATGTAGCTAGTTGTTAGCTGTTACACACTGCCAACACGTACGAAACACCAAATTCTTTTTAACTCCTAAACAGAGGGGCAAGTGAATCTGGGCCATTGGTACCATAGAACCCCCTACTACAAACCGGCTTCCAGTGGTCCGGGGCACGGGCCCACTGCCTGCTTCCCGTCCCCGGTGATCATGAGGAGTTTTTGGCTCACTTAACTTTTTTTAAAAGTAGAATAGCAAAATTAACACTCTCCAAGGGCTCGAACGAAATAGTAAAAATGGTATCATTATCGTGCGAAAACTACACAAAATAGCAGGTCACCTACGTATGCTATCTGTCGTGGCCTAGGTGCGCGGTAGACCGCCTAGCACCGAATAACATCTCAGCCACATATTTTGCCATGCTCTAGGTGCGCGGTAGATTCCTACCGCAGCGTTTTCTTGCGGGGCTTATTTTTGCCTATTTTGTTTTAAAATAGTGCTAATTCTCTATTATGAGTTGCCTGTCCCGTGTTGTAGATGGGCCCGGTGAGACAGCGGCACAGTGACTGTGGGGGCCACGGGGCAGGAGGCGGTTTGATTGCTGGCTCTGTTCATCTCGCTTGCGGCTTGGCTGGATTCTTTCGTTCTATCGGTTCAAACTACGCAGTTCGACTGTGCAACCATGTGTCATGTCCTTTTACCCTTACGCAGTTATGCTATTCTCGTTTTTTTTTCCTTGAAGAAAAGTATAGATTTCTTACACGCGTGCATCGATAAATCCACAACCTTTAAGAGGTCAGGCACGTATACCGAAGGCGTGCCTCTTCTTCCTGCGTGCTGCGTGCATGCACTTTTATCTCGGTGCGTGCGGGCGTGTTCGTGCGTGTGCCGTGGTTGGTGGTGTTCTTGGTGGTGTGTCGGCGAGCCCAACGGCCTTGCAGCGCGTACGCTGCATTGCCCAATGCTCCCGATTTTCCAATTTTATACCGCGCTCTATCTTATCAGCAGCAGCGGCTCACCGTGGTACTAAGTACTAACAATATCGGGAAAACGGATTCGGAACCAATAGTGGCGCTCATATCATGTTTCGTGCGATTGGTGCCTGATCTGCCGCTGTCTACTTGCGATCTGTTGATCTGGCATCTTTTGCGTATCATTTTGCGATACTTCCATGGTGTCTGTTTGTCTCTGTTGCATGGCACGTTGCTAGAGCTAGCGTGGAGGGCCATAGCGTTGCAGCACCTGCATTTGTGGCTCTATCTCCCGTGACGACTCTTGTCCAGTTGATCGTTTCAAATGGAACAATGGGAGAGGTTAAAAGTCTTTACGTGGTGGTGACGGGTTTTTTTTTCTCGGTGGTGGCGTCTGATATGCATCGCGCTCCCAACGTCCAACGTCTGTTCACCGATTTCCAACAGTGTGGACTTTCGTCGGGGTTGGATCTGAGGCCTTTCTCCGCCAGCTCGTCTTCCGGCGTGACGATCCGGGGCCTTTCTCCGCCGGCTTCTTTTAGCAATGTGGCTTCGTCGATGGCATGACGACGGAGGTGGCGCAGTGCGAATCGATTTGGAAGCGATTGGTAGAATCGCGATGGCTCGGTGGCGGTGGCTTGTGTGGCGCTTCGACTCCTCCCGGTGGGCGGCTTTTAGCCGGCCGTGGCGTGGAATTCTGATGAAGCGTCGCCTTCCTTTGGTGCAGGCGGCGGTTGGTCATTGGGGATGTTGCAGACGTCGTCTTGGCGATCTGGCTTTTATTGGTTGGATCCAGTGACGAGGTCGTGCTATAGCGTGGTCTTAGAGTGCTGGTACCTTCGATCTGGAGTGAAAACTCTTGATATGGCTTTCGCTGGTTGGATCCGTCAACGACGTCGACCTGAGCGGCGTTACCTTCTTGAATGCGTTACTTTGGAGAACCGGTACCTGAGCTTCGGAGTGAAAACTCGTGATATGACATTCGCTGGTTGGATCCGGCGACTACGATATGAGTTGTATCCTTTCTTGGAGGCGTCGCTACGGAGACTGACCTATCATTACCTCTTTGCTGCGCAGCTACTATTCGCATATGGACGATCTCCTAGTTGGTCCTAGAGGCGGGACTAGGTGGTCTTTTTTTAGGCTAGTCTTTGCATGACAATTTGTTTGTCATTGTTGGTTTTTGGTCTTTTTTTTTGTTTTAAGCTTTTAGCTGATGGTGGTGTAATGCTTGTATGCATCTTTAGTTGGTGCAAAGACCGAGAGTTGTACTTTCATTATCTAGAAATATTTGGTGAAGAGCTGGCTCTGATGCACCTTTATGGAGTATTTGAACTTCCCAAAAGCCAGACCAGAAATAATTAAATAAACGAAAATGATCTGTCTTCTTACTCGACAGCTTTGCATATCTCATTTCTTTCCTAAACTGACGGATCGAGCCCAACACGGAAGTTTGGGTGATTTGTACATGCACTTTTAATTCACTTTTGGCCCGTGGCGTAAAATTCCCATTTAGCCCCTCGGAGGACTTCTTTGCCGCCAGGCGTGACAACCAAGATTCTTTGCCAGTGAGGCGGCAGCAACTAGGTGCTGCTGTCGATCGGCAACAACAATTCTTCTTCTGCGGCGACAACTCCAACGCCCAGGAAAGAAAATATATTTAAGAATATTTCTTGGAGAATTTTTAAATATAGAAAATTAGCTCAAAAATTATGAAATTTTTGTGGAGACTCAGAACAGTGTAATTACTTGTGTAAATTTTTCAGAATTTTATGAGTTACGATGTTTTCTGTAAAATTCATTTAAGTATACTATTTGTAGGAATTTTCTAATATAGAAAATGAGGTCCAAACATTATAAATTTTTTATAGGATCATATACAATGTACTTGATTGTGTAATTTTTCCATAATTTTATATGTTACAAAATTATCTCGACAAATTAAGGGTTTAGGTATCGAAAATTAGGATGAAAGGTCTCTAAACCCTTAATTTGTCGATCGATATGAGATCCATAAATTAGTTGCTGCCGCCCCAAATGGCAACACAATCTGGTTGTCACGCGGCGGGGGCTAAGTCCTCCAAGGGGCTAAAACGGAATTTTGACGCTACGGCCAAAAGTGGAATTAAAAAGTCTGGAAGGCTAAAAAAGTGGAATTAAAACTGCAGCTCAGTCCAAAACTCCCCAACCTGCACGCAGCTTATGCATAATGCATTTGGAAGGGAAAAAAACAAGATGATAAATTAGATGTGCAGCCATTTCTCTCCTCCTCATCCATTGCATAACATTCTATCTCCAACTGATCATACAATTGTGTGAGTTCTTGCTCACAAGATCGATGTCTCAGAAGCATCAAGAGGTAGAGAGAGATGGCAAGGTGATATGGGACATGGGGAGCTCACTGTATGACTCCTACGGGCTGGCATCCCTCAACCAGATCCTGGACAGGCACCTCACGGCCTGCCATTCCCTGATGAGACCCTGCAGAAGAGGCCCACCGGAGCGCTGCTGCCCATGGAGAGAAGGAACAACAAGCAGGTCGTGATGTTCGGGGCACACAAGAGCTGGGGCGGGAAGGTGACAATGAGAGCTCTCTTCAGGGCAGTGGCTACCTGGGCGATCAGGCCAAGGCAGGCGCACGGCTGTGTTTGTGTTGGTGTAGCTCCTAGCAGTGCGATTGAAATTGAACCAACTGCCTCACATGGTAAGCTCTGATCAGTACTCTTCTGTTTTGATCCTGAACATTTTCTTGATGTTTTGGTTTTGTTGTTGCATTGCAGTTTGTGTGTGATGTTTTTCTTCTTGTGTTTGCTGTTCATGAAGCAACCAAATCTCTGCAGGAAGTGTGATCAGGGTCTGTCCAGACTATGGGTTTCTGTTTGTGTAGGCAGAAAGAATAAATAAATTCTTGTAGAATTTTGGGAAGCTCCACACCCTTTATTTATAGAGTCAAATATCAGAGTTCGACTTGCACATAACTTGGACTCTTACGTAAACTCTAATATCTTCAACACTCTCTCACAAAATGGCTATTAGATAACAATTATGATCATCTTATTACATATTGAAATATCATTACTAGAATCTACCAAAATTTACCACCTATCGACTTCATAACCAATACTATCGAAAAAGTTGCTCACCACCAATACTATCAGAGACGTCACTAAATCCATCACCACAATCTACTAGCTGCTTCGACCTCAACCTCATCTTCCTCTACCTTCATGCCCCAGCCACCCCCTGTAAGATCGAGATGGCCGACTAGAGGGGGGGTGAATAGGCGTTTTAAATTCCTTTAGGCTCTAAAACCGATTTCTAATGCGGAAGCTAATACAAATACGGTTTTGCACAATTAAAACCTAAATCAACTAGGTTCCCCTAAGTGCACCAACAATACAAGTCTATTAATAAGTATATCAATTAAGCATATGACTTGTAAGCTAATCAATTCTAGCAATGATGAATAGCACAACGAACAAATGCAATCATACACAATGAATAAGCAATTTAATACAAGGTATATAAATTGCACAATGTAAAACAAGCATTCATACACAATGAATGTAAATGCAATAGTAAGGCACAGGATGCAAACCACAATGGACACGGTTATGTTTTCTGGTGGTGAATCGGAGACTTGCGGTCTCCCTAATCCACGTTGAGGGAAACCCAAACTAATTGGGCGGCTCCACAATTAAGCCTTCCTCAGGATCAAACACCTCGCTCCACTTGAGTTGCTCTTTCCTCTACTCAGGAGATGGCGAGCACCACGCCACTCACAAACCCTTGGGTCTTCTCACAATCTTCTTTGAGAAGCTCACTGCCAAGACGACGCCTCCACGCCTGTCTAGGTGTCGGCAAACACCAAGAGTAACAAGACTCCAACTTTCACTTGAACCAATCAAGTGCCAAAGCTCTATGGATACACAATCCACAACCTAATGCAACACATGCAATAGGATTTGCCTCTCCAACCTCTCTAAATGCAACACATGCACAAATGAGTGTGAGAGGGCTTGCACTAGCTCAAAGGAACTCAATGGGGCACCAGCTTCTCACCCTCACACGGCCAAGGTGGGTATTTATAGCCCACACACAAAAACTAGCCGTTGGGAGAAGTTTTTGAAAACTTCAGTAGAGGCCGGACTAACCGCAGCAAAACCCGGTCATCCGCACCCTCCAATCGTCGAGAAAACTAGCCGTTGGGGCACCGGCGGTCGACCATGAGCAAAATTCGGTCAGACCGCTCTGGCCGGTCAGACCGCTCAAAGCACGACGGTCAGACCGCTCAGCAATTTTCCAAAATGTCGTTCTCTGGAAAAAAGCTGACCGGGTCCTTAACCCGGGAGGCCGGTCAGACCGAGCTCACAACTCCGGTCAGACCAGCGCCACCATTTTCGAGAAAAACACCACGCGACTTTGGAAAAAAGGTGCGGGCATAACTCATGAGTCCGGTCAGTCCGGGCTTAAGCCTCCGGTCAGACCGAGGTCCGGTCAGACCGCCCGCTTAACTGCGGTCAGACCGCTCCAGACAACAAAACAAGATTTTTGCATTCCTTTTCAACACAAATTTGCAAAACACATTTGCAAACAATATGAAATGCAAACAAGGCATGTAGGCAAGATTCTCAACTAGTTGCAAAACACATTTGCAAACTTTTAGAATCATCCCACCAATTGCACTTCGCTTCAACTCAATTTGCAAAACACATTTGCGAAATTAACGCACGATGCAAACAAGGATTCAAGTGAGATTCTCAACAAGTTGCAAAACACGTTTGCACACTTTTAGAATCACACCACAAGGAATAAGGTACATGGACTTACACCATTTGCAAAAGCGCGTTTCGCAAACTTAAGTCACATGCTACAAAGATTATCCATGACCCACAACTATTTGCAAAACACATTCGCAAATCTTGGCAACATGTTAAGGTGAGCTAGAGCAAACACAATGAGCTATCAACACATGACAAACTCAAGCTACTAGTCAAAGACCCCTCTTAATAGTACGGCAACCTATACTAGCAATCCGGTCTCCCAACCAAATACCGAGACCGGTAAAAGACTAGGAACACATCCTTAGCCCTAGCTAGTCATACCTTTGCCTTGCGCAAACACTTGAAGCTTGATGACGCACATCCTTGATTCAACTCCGGGTTCTTGACTTGATATGCATCAACTCATGATGCATCCTTACTTGACCTTCATCAACACATGATGAAGCTTTACTTCGGGATCTTGACTTGATGCTCATCAACACATGATGACATCTTCCATCCGAAGTCTTGATATGCATCAACACATGATGCACTCTTCACTTGACATCCATCAACTCATGATGGGTCTTCACTTGACTTGATGATCAACACATGATCATCTCTTCTTGACTTGATGACTATCAACACATGATGTCATCCCAAGTCATCAACCACCGGAACATAACCTATTCATCCAACTCATGGAAAATGTTAGTTCCACAATATGATTATCATTAATTACCACAACATACCATTAACTCATAATGGCGGGACAAGATACCACAATCTTTCCCTCATTGGTAATTGATGATAACCACTTCAATAACAAATAATTGAATAGAGTTTGGTATGAGTATATAAGCACTACATAAGTTATATATACTCAACATGAGTGTATCTGAACTACACAAGTCGTATTAACTCAAGAATACATGAGCATATATAAACTACATAAGTCTCATATACTCATATGAATATATTAACTAAACAAGTTAAACATATTCAAAGATATGTGAGTACACATGAACTACACAAGTTATGTTCTACTCACATATAAGTATATATAGACTACACAAGTCTTATACACTCTTATGAATAGATTAACTACATAAGTTAAACATATTCAAGAATATGTGAGCACACATAAACTACACAAGTTATGTTATACTCACATATAAGTGTATATATAGACTACACAAGTCATATATACACACTTGAATATACTAACTACATAAGTTAAACATATTCAAGAATATGTGAGCACACATAAACTACACAAGTTATGTTATACTCACATATAAGTGTATATATAGACTACACAAGTCATATATACACACTTGAATATACTAACTACATAAGTTATATATATTCAAGAATATGAGCATATATAAACTACACAAGTTATATATACTCACATGAATATATTAACTACACAAGTTAAATATATTCAAGGATATGAGTATATCTGAACTACACAAGTTATATATATACTCATATGAATATATTAACTACACAAGTTAAATACATTCAAGAATATATGAACTACACAAGTCTCATATACTCATATGAATAAATTAACTATGCAAGTTAAATATATTCAAAGGACATGTTTCAAAGTAAAGATCCCAATTATATATGGACAAGGAAATATGGATCAATACTAATGAAACCACAAAACATATATTGAGCTCCCTAAATGTGTGCATACACAAATGTGTAAAGGAAACATATGCACATATTCAAGTTAGACTTTTGGTGGAGTTCAACATATATTTTGGATCCGAGGAATGCAACAAGATATATGAATACAAACCTCTTTGTTCATTCTACTTTGTATTCTTTATATCCAAAACGAGACTAAATATGATATAACAATAAGAGTGTTAGTCTTACAAATAGATTCATCATTATGAAATCATACCTGTTTGGATTTGTCATTAACCACATGCATGCCTTCATGGTTATTACCTGTTTGGATTTGTCATTAACCACATGCATGCCTTCATGGTTATTACCTTTATATCCAAATAAGACTACACAATATGTATATCAATAGAAGGTGTTAGTCTCATAATTAGATTTGTCATTAATCACCAAAACCCCATTAACACATAATGGTAGGTCTAGATTCTTCACCCCCGGCCTCCATCGCTTTGCCCACACGCCCCCAGTCTCGGCCTCTGCCACCTCTACCTCTGTTACAGACCATTTCACTTGATTCCAGTCCCAATCCTCTTCCAGACATTCTCCAAGAACACTGTCTCCGGCACCCATACCAACACCACTGCACAATTTTCTCCTCATGTCTTCCATATCTTTCGTCGTAACCCCTGATACTGTCACCATTGAGCAACACAATAGCTAGAACTCTCAGTAAACACACCATCATCTCTCTCCTTTCCCCCAACACAGCCCCCAACACAGCACACACACCCACACGAGATCCTCCACTGATCTGGATTCACACTGGATCAGATCCTCCACATCGGATCCTTCACGCCTCCACCGAATCCTCCACACCAACAGCACACCGGATCCTCCACACCGACACCACACTGGATCCAGATCTCGGATCTCCACACCAACACCACATTGGATCCTCCTAAAGAATCCTCCACATCCGATCCTCACACCAACACCACACCGGATCCTCCTAAAAAAAATCCCCCACACCAGATCACCATGCCCCCATTCTCTCTCCTTTTTCCTTTTTCCCTTTTCCCTCCCTTTCTTTTTTTTCTGCTTTATTCACCTCCCCTCACCGAGCACTTTTTCTCTTCCTCTGCTCACCTCCCCTTACTGAGCGTGCAAGCCAAGCCGGCAAACCTCCTCCTCGCGCAAGCACAGCCAGAAAAACCTCCTCCTTCTCCAAGACTGTGCATCAAATCCCCTTCGCTTCCTCTCCTCCGAGACCGTAGGATCCCCTTCGCTTCCTCGTGCCACCCCGCTCTCCTCCCCCCCTCTGCTCCGCCATCCATTGCTACCCTGCCGTCACTCCCCGTCTTTCCCCGCACCACTACGCCGAGCTCCCATCTTCCCCGTCTTGCCCCGCCGCTCCTGCCTTCTCTCCTCCTCCACCTCGACGGCGAGGCTCCTCGGCTTCTTTGTCGTGCCACCGCCCACCGCCCGAGCCGCGCCTCCTCACACTCCCGGCGGCCCGCATGACCCGAGCTCTCCTTCTCCCCGTCATCTCCCTCCAGCCAAGACGACCCCAGATCCACCCGCTTGCCCAGGTCAGCCGCTGTAGCACCCAATGTGCAGCCCAGATCCGTGTGCGCCGCCACCACTCATTCGCCACAACGTGCACGTCGTCTGTACCTTCCGCCGCCGAAGCACGTGCCAACCCCACGCCGCTTTCTCGCCTTCCTTGCTCGCGCCCGGATCCGCCCGTCTCCGGCCGCCACCGCGCCTCACCTCCTTGCCAACTCCGCCTACTCCTCACTACCTCCACCTATAGCGCCCCACCGCTAGATCCAGATTGATCCACCCAGATCCCTTCTCCTCTCCACTGCCGCACCGACCCTCCTCCCTTACCATCGCCGACCCCCAGCTCCCTCCTCCCTCACTACCACACCACCGCTGGATCTCCTCCCTCTGCACCCACCTCTTCTTGTCTTCCTCCACCACCCGCTCGGATGGAACCCCAAAATGCGGCCGTGGCCCGCACGACTCGATGATGGCGGCTTGCGCACAACCCGGCCGCCCGCGTCTCGCTCCCGTGCAACGCGGTCGTGGAGGACCACGTGCGACGAGATGCCGGCGGTGGGTTTTTAGGTAGGGTTTTTTCTGGGTTAGGGTTTTGGGTTGGCTTGGCTCTGATACTATGTAGAATTTTGGAGAATAATTGTATGTCCCTCTTGGGATCACCACACCCTTTATTTATAGTGTTAAATATTATAGTCCGACTCTAACACAACTTAAGTCTGACTCGCATATGACTTGGACTCTTACCTAAACTCTAATATCTCTAATAATTCTCATGAAAAAGTTGTGGTTGGATTGGCTGAATTAAGATACATTTGATGAAAAGCTTACACGAGTTAGATTAGAACATTGGCAATGTTTCTGAACTTTCTGCACAGACAACCACCCTAAATATGCTAAATGGATGGAATGCTAGGAACATCACAGCATAGCTACATGACTACATACACTGCCACACAACCATTTACATAGGAATTACTGGGTATTGTCGATCCATCCCGACAAAACGCGTTATACATAGTGTTAGCACCGCCGGCTCACACAAATAGCTTGGACAAAAAACGCACACAAACAGAAGACACTATCTTTTTGTGTTGCTTAACTTGGGCAGCCTTTTCTGTTTTCTTCTCATTTTATACATCAAGAAAACACTCTACGTTACAAAGCATGATGTGCAATTATGCCACTAATAACACCAGCACTAAACTCCTTGTTGTCATTACTTCAGCATTGATAAGGCTAGCACTAGACTCCAGCACCACATGCCGTTAACAGTTTCTAGTCACTAAACCTCATGCCACATGCAAATATTTCTAGCCACTAATGATGTTGTTACATGCAAATACCAATTAAGTCAAGATTATAGCTAACAATTTCCCCCTAATCTTGACATGCCGACTCACCGTTACGGATCGCCCACAACCTCTTGCCACACGCAGCGGCTTTCTCCTTATTGCCACATGCAGCGGCTCCTCTTACACAACTCATCGCGCCATTGATGGTCTTCAACACTTATCTCCAAGAAGTTCCGCCTTCCCCACTCGGCACGGGTTGGCAACATAAACTCCTTTTATGTGTTACCAAACCCACGCAGCCGCTTCTCTACCACACGGTGCACTCTTTGAGAGGCAGTACAGTCGCCCTCGCCACGCGATCACTCTTAAGGGACAATACATTCGCCCTCGCCATTAGCGACTGTGACCATGGGCACCACCGTAGCCCATGCACCTAGCAGTTCTTCTCTCGGAGACACGGAGATGGCCGCCAATGCCATCTTTCCTTGCCGGTTGTCGACGACGCTCATTGGTAGCAGATATTTGGGAGACATGCCACCTCCACTCTTCACCGCTACCTCTTTGCCGCCACAACTTCGTTGCTGGAGGCACGATTCACCAGGTGACTCCGACATCCAATTCTTCTTGCGACGATGGCCTCCATCATGTCATCGCCGTTTCTCAACCTCATGCCGACTCGTTTCCCGTGGCTTCGCATCGCCTCACCTTGCCGCTGCCGGCCTCCACCTTCGGTGGAAATTGACTTCGTTGGCCTACTCCATGGTGATCACATCGCCATCACTGGTACACACGTCATGTGTGATTCTAGCACACCACACTGCCTCGCTATGGCCGCGCGGACCTTTGCCGTCGTGCTCCTGAGCGCATGGTGCTGTAGTCGGCTCGTCGCCGGCACCCGTGCACCTTCGTCCAAACGCTCGGGCTCTCCTCACCGTGGAGCCACATGCCCCATGTTGTACGCCGGTCGTGCCATCACCTACGTGCGCCAGCACCCATGCGTGGCGCTGCACCGCCAGCTGGCCCCCACACGCACACACATGTGTACGCCCGCGCGCCTACATCGTTGTGCGCCTCACGCGCATGCCCGTGCCCTATGCACGACTGGGCTGGCCGCTGTTGTGCACGCCTTCTGCGCAAGACACGCGCGCGGTAGCCGCCTATCTTGGCGCTTCGCCGCGACGCTCTCGGTTGCCAGACGCTGACGCCCTTTGCGGCCGCGGCGACGCGCCCCGCGCCTTGTGCACCTCTGCACCATGCGCCGCGCCTCGCTGGCCATCGCACCTTGCGCCATGTCTCTGCCGCGCTCGTTGAGCGCCGTTGCACCCGAAGTCGCGCCACACATACCCTGGGCCGAGCCGCTGTTGCACCGCCTGGGGCCGAACCCGTTGCGCCGCACCATGCCGCGCCTAAAGCCGTCACCTCCAAGCAGCGCCGGCACGTCCTTCGCGAGCACCTTGGACAGCCGCTCCACGTTGCACTCCAGTTGCTCCTGCTGGTCCTCGAACAGGTTATGCGCCATCGCTAGGTTCGCCCGCTCTGCCAGGTACCATGCCGCGCCGCCGGTGGTGCATCGTGCCCTATCGCCGGCGCTACAGGGTGGGCACTCTCCTCACATTGAACCTCGCTCTGATACCAATTGTTAGCACCATCAGCTCACACAAATAGCTTGGACAAAAAACACACACAAACAGAAGACACTATCTTTTTGTGCTGCTTAACTTGGCCAGCCTTTTCTGTTTTCTTCTCATTTTATACATCAAGAAAACACTCTATGTTACAAGCATGATGTGCTATTACGCCACTAATAACACCAGCACTAAACTCCACGTTGCCGTTACTTCAACACTGATAAGGCTAGCACTAGACTCCAGCACCACATGCCGTTAACAGTTTCTAGTCACTAAACCTCATGCCACATGCAAATGTTTCTAGCCACCAATGATGTTGTTATATGCAAATACCAATTAAGTCAAGATTATAGCTAACAATTTCCCCCCTAATCTTGACATGCTGACTTACCGTTGCGGATCGCCCGCAATCTCTTGCCACTCTGCGGTTTTCTCCTTGTTGCCACAAGCAGCGGCTCCTTTTGCACGACTCATCGCGCCATGAATGGTCTTTAACACTTATCTCCAAGAAGTTCCGCCTTCCCACTCGGCACGGGTTAGCAACACAAACTCCCTTTATGTGTTGCCGAACTCACGCAGCCGCTTCTCTACCACGTGGTGCACTCTTTGAGGGACAATACAGTCGCCCTCGCCACACGATCACTCTTGAGGGACAATACATTTGCCCTCGCTATTAGCGACCGTGACCATGGGCGCCACCGCAGCCCATGCACCTAGCAGTTCTTCTCTCGGAGATACAGAGTTGGCCGTCAATGCCATCTTGCCTCACTTGATCCACCGCTACGCGCGGTACAACTATATTGAGTTGCATGTACCAACTAATTCACTCAACAGCTTAAACTAATGGAGAAAGTCGGACAATTCACTTATACTTCAACACTCTCTCTCACGTGTAGGCTCCCTCAGGCCTAAGACGTGGAATAGAAATGAGCTGTAATTATTTTCTTAATTGCGCCAACTGGGTCTTAAACTCAGGACCTCTTAGCTCTGATACCATATTGTTAGCACCGCCGGCTCACACGAATAGCTTGGACAAAAAACGCACACAAACAAAAGACGCAATCTTTTTGTGCTGCTTAACTTGGCCAGCCTTTTCTGTTTTCTTCTCATTTTATACATCAAGAAAACACTCTACGTTGCAAACATGATGTGCTATTACGCCACTAATAACACCAACACTAAACTCCAC
Source organism: Phyllostachys edulis (assembly GCA_036346405.1). Classification (NCBI taxonomy): domain Eukaryota; kingdom Viridiplantae; phylum Streptophyta; class Magnoliopsida; order Poales; family Poaceae; genus Phyllostachys; species Phyllostachys edulis. The sequence goes on along the minus strand of CM070546.1, from coordinate 58,874,450 downwards.
GTTGTCGTTACTTCAGCACTAATAAGGCTAGCACTAGACTCTAGCACCACATGCCGTTAATAGTTTCTAGTCACTAAACCTCATGCCACATGCAAACGTTTCTATCCACTAATGATGCTGTTACATGCAAATACCAATTAAGTCAAGATTATAGCTAACACAGAGAGTATTATTACTAGGCTAGATGAGTAGATAACAACGAAGAGGGAAAAAAGGGAAAATATTATTACATGAAGGTATTAGCACTGGTGCGTAGTATCAGAGCCCATATGCAGTGCTGAAATAGCTCTTGGTAACATTCCTGCTCAGTATCTGCGAGACCCTTCTGTTTGATGGGCTCACAAATCGCGGCGTCTTGAACTGGCTCACAGCGCCCCCGAGGCCCAGGTAGTGATCCATTATCTGCGCGAAGGTTCCCTTCCGGAGGACACGGAGCTCGAGGGGGCCAATGGTGTTGATCTTCCTCGAACCGGTGTATCCTGCGTCCACGAAGGCGAGGTCCATGCTGTTTGCGCAGCTGCTGAGGACCTCGTCACTGGCGTCAGAGCTCAGCTCCCAGAAGATCACATAGTGACCCGGGTCGCTTGACCTGTCCACAAGGCTTGTGAAGTCCACAACCTCGAGCTTCTCCGCGGCCAAGAACTTCTCTGCCTCTTCGACAGCTAACTGCAGGTCTTTCTCCGTGTTCTTGTCAATATTGATGCTCAGGACGAGACTTCTGCGACAGATGAACTGGAGCTCCGGTGTTGAGTTGTGGAAGCCTGCTATCTTCACGACGTCTCCCAGTCTGTATCGGTATAGACCTACATCCCAAAAACCAAAAGGGGAATGCAAAAATGGTGAACATGTATTAGGAAAAGTAATAGCTAACAATGATACAAGATGGGAAGGCATAGATCCAGGATAATTGTATCAAGAAATTAGATGATGGCGAGAAGCAAATAGTATTTCTTGCTAAATATTAATAAGTAGGCAGCCTATGTTTACTCCACACGTGCTGACACATGACTGTTAGGCCAGGTAGTTGAAAAATAAAAACATCTTTGATGTGCATCATAAGAAAAAAAACACCAGAAATAAATGGATGAAATAACCTGGTTTTATGCCATTTGAAAGGGATTCAAGAATCTTCAGCTAATGCCATGATTAACCATTGGGCATTGACAATGAAGCTCTTACATATGTCAAGACAAGTACAAAACATCAAAGAAAGTAAACCAAGGTGACATCATTTCATCATGTGGCAAAAAAGAGATGGAGCGATCATAGTCAAAATTATAGGTGACTATCTGCCAGATTTCATCCAACGCACAATTAAGAATCAGAACTGTAGCATTTAACAACTACTAGAGAAAGAATGTACCTGCAAAGTTGGTTATTACAACTTCATAGATTTTGCCAACCTTGACTTCGGTTAAGCCAACGGGCTCTGACTCCATGTAGTGAACAGAGGCACTATTCTCCATTTCCTCCCCTTTTGGTTTCTCCAGAGGAATGAACTCAAAATAAGCAATATGCGGAAGAACAGCATATGTCACCTCCTCCGGAGGCATGGTTGGGTTGATGTTAGAACCAACCCATCCTTCAGATGCACCATAGTCAGCACTCATCAGTGGTAAGTGCCCGGCATAGTGGTTTAATTTCTTCAGGTATGGCTCCATGGACCCTGTCATGATGCCATAGACATACTTTGCATTTGGCCACAGTGCTGGGATTACACCATACCAATTGCTCAAACCCAAGCATTTATTGTAGATCGAGCTAGCAAGATCAGGGTTGGGCTTCAAGATTTTTGAAACAGCTTGACGGATGGATGGCGTGGAGACTCGTTTCGAGAGAACGCCATCTCTTATATCAGCACAGAGATCTTCCCAGACCTCCTCCAGTGTATGAAATGCATGGACGAGGCTGTGTGCGAACGTTGAGAAAACAAATTGAACTTCATTCGAGTAGATCAACCCACATAGTAGGTGACAGTACAAAGACTGGTGGAAGTCAGGGCCAAAGATGACTTCGTCAGGACTGCAGCACTGAGATAGGATATCCTTCATTGCTTCCTTGAAACGCCAACTTCGGTACAAGTTTGTTGTTGCGGTTGTAGCAAGAATGCCTCCTTTGGTAAATACTTGCTTGCTCCCATAGATAAACTGCAAAGCTTTTCCATTACCAATAGGATATTCACTGCAAGTTTGCAAAAAGATTGTTCTGAAATTCCGGAACACAACATGCAAGGCATCCATGGACTATATGCAGAAACAAATCTAGTTTATACTAAAATCAGTTATAAAAAATTTAGTAGAGCATATAAATTATAAAAGAAGCAGCATGTCATAAATAGCAAATGAAGTTCCTCACCGGTTCCTAAATGCAAACGAGGTGCGGAATATTTGAATTGTGGTCTCAAGCAATTCGTCATTGAATGGCAAATACTTGGGTTTTCCCTGTGTTGTACCAGAACTGAAACAAGAAGACAAAAGCATCCAAGTTCAAATAACTCCTACATCATAGACCAATGGACGCGATAAACTTAAGAAAGTGTTCAAGGAGGACCTTACGGAGAGGGAAGTGATGGGCTTCCCAGTGAGCACATGTGAATTATCACCATCGGCGATCCTTTTGATGTAGGACTCCATATCACTATGCACACATAAGGGAATGCAGGATTTGAAGCTCTTGGCATCAGTCCTCCTTCCAAGACTGAAATGCTTCAGATACTCGGCATCAGCATTCACTTCAAGGATCTTTCTCAATGTATCCTGCTGCACGTTGCCAGCGTCACGCGTTAACATCTCAAACTCATTAATGGTCTCCTCACAACCGCAGATTGTCATTGGGACTTGTAGGATCTGTGCCTTATCACCTACTTGTATGGAAGAGGAAGCACTGCAAATATGATCCATGCAGAAAGTAAGCAACCGCGTAAACTAATTGGAGAAGTATTGCTGCAATGCAGATTTAAATCAGATGGCAGAAAGTTGAAAAGAAAGAACACCCGACCATGATATCTCAAATTTGCAACACGTGCTGAATTACAAAAGGTACATTCCGAGGAAAAATGGAGGGACCTCGATGTACTACCATTAGTGGTAGGCATTCGCTACGAGGTACCATCAATAGTTCTTGCCCCCACTAAAGCAAACTTCTTCAGAATGGAAAATTTGCATACCAGTGGCAGAGACAAAATAAAGAAGAGGAGCCCGCACAAGTTGTTACTGTAAGTCTTCAGACAACAATAGTGAAATGATGCCCCTTCATGCAAAATACTTTGTCAAAACACAGCATGAGCCCAGGGTGGCAAAGTTTGCGTACCATCATGTGCTCCTATGTTATTTCAAATAAAACTAATTAAATTTAAAGCAGCAATGATTAGAAGGCTCAGACTACAACCGTTTGAGTTAGGTCTGTTTTAATCTGATCATAAGACCATCTCCGATGTTGTGTTTTAGCCGGTTGAAATGAGAGGAGATAAGACATTGAATCGATTCAATATATTGGTAGGGTCGATTTCAACAAAAAAAAATACATGGAACGAACTCTACTTAGAAGTTGATTCAAAGCATTAAACAACTCATATGAACATTAAACAACTACATATGAGAATGTGGTTGAGAGGATATTATTATTTTGTGGTTTTTTTTAATGTAACGTGGGTCCTAGTTATTAGTAGAAATCGGTTCAATACATTGGAGAAAAACAAACTCAGTTCCTAAAATGCTTACGTGGCATGATTTTGAATCAACATCGGTTCAATACACTAAAGATGCTCTAAGTGCCTTAACACCGATTGCAACCCTTCCGAGGAGCTATATTATTTGCTCCCGGGCACCATATTTACAAAGCCAGGTGAAGAAACGCAATTCGGGCCAAAAGAAGTTGGAAACTGTCTAGGGAAATATTGCTCTAAAATAATGAGCTGCTTCTGCGCGAGGCAGTATTTATTGATGCAAGCAAGCCAAATTAACAGGTAGACTCCTGGTCTTGGATGTGCCTGGAATAATCCAAGCGTGCAAATTAGCAAATTGTTTTTGCCTTTCTGGGAAAGTGACCACAAAAGCATAAAACATTGCCACTGACAAAAAACATATTGGCCCAAAAAAGTGCAGTCACAGCTTTTACTATAAATCTTGGAAAACTTCATGTAATATTTATAAGAAAACCAGGAAATTTGATGAATCACATAAGTACAATAGCCGAAATGCAAAACTCTCACTTCCTGAAAAACAGAACTGATGCTATGCTGTGAGTAAAATGCGAGGAAAGGTACAGGCTAGAGAGCAACGAAGCATTTCTTCAATCTTGCAAGTACCAAAAATAACAACCAAGGAGATGGGTCGACGACCTACTATTAGCCAAAAAAGATGGCAAATCATAGTTTCTGTTTGAAAGTATTACCACCAAATGACAACTCTTTTCTTGCAAGCAAGTAAATACCAACAAACTTGGGCTATCACTATATCATTTAAACAATAAAAACAATCAGTGCCTGAGAAGATACCAAGAAACTTTGCTGAAGCTGTGTGCTTGCACCGGGAGTTTTACAACTGACAGGGGCAGAACACAGCACGAGTTAATTTGAGAGAGCTCAACCCAGGCCCTTTCATTACCTCGTTGACAGTATATTCTTGGGGGCTTTACCACGAAAAGAACTAGGAAAAAAACCACTTGATTGAGCACTATAAATCCCGGCTGCTTCTTTTCCCTTTTTTCTCTTGGCCATACAGGAAGCCAAATAGAATCCTTGCTCGGATCCGAGGTGGGAAAGGTGGCTTAACCAAGTATTCTTCTAATCCAACTACCCACACAAAAGTGGCTAATCACCACTGTTTTGCCCAAAAAAGCGGGACAAGAGGCTAAGGAGTAAGGACTAATCGACAGAACAATATATGCATCTTTTTGCAGTATATTCCTTCCAAGTACTACCACTACTCAGGATCAATCAACTACTCCTTTACCAAGTATATCGCCGCTGAATAGCACATACAAGCTATCAGTTTTACTGAGTTGGTGTACTTGCAAAAGACACCAAGAGCCTTAAGTTTCTTCCCTGAACTTTCAAGAATTTCTACAAAAATTCTCCCCGAAATAGCAAAAAAATCCCACCTTTTCTCACACCAAAACAAGACCAATACAAAAGCACTCACCGCTGAATTAACGAGCTGAAGAAGCGGCTTTCTGCGCCGCCGGTTTGCGGGGAGGGGGGTGGCGATCCGGGAAGCTTCGGTGTCCGGAGGTGGAGGGGACAGGCAAGAAAGCTACAAGAAGCGAGTGCTGCCTACTAGTGGATTATACATGCAGTAGCCATTACAGATCAGTCGAAGGAAGATTTCAGATTTAGTCGCCGCTGATTGGGGATGCGTGTGTGTTACGTCGCAACCTGAAGCTTGCCGCCGCTTCTATTTATAGTCGCTAAGCAGCAACCGCTCGTCTGCTCCCGAGTAGAACCAGTGGAGTTCGGCGGGAGTGAGTGTAGGGATTTTTTTGCAGCAGGTGTTGCTAAAAATGTTACAGATATACGGGGAAAACAATTTTTTTTAATTATAGGAAAGAAAAGGAAATGGTCCAATAGACTATAGTCATGTGGCTCCATGGTGTAATTTTGTTCCATTTTTCTTCTATTATCGCCGGCCCAAAGCGATGAACGGTGAAGCAAGCAGCACGATCATGACGCGATGAAGCAAGATTTATCCCACATAGATAGGAATTTCATAGAGACATTGTTTTTCTTTACTTGAGTTACAGTTATTCCGAAAATAATGGACCACTCTCACGTGCCTCTTTGTCGAAATATTTGTGTAACACCGACTAAAGATCATTTGTTTGTTGAAATACCAAAAGGTAGGTAGAAAAGTGTAACATCCCTAAGTTAATTAATATTAATTAGTATGAATCTAATCAGCATGCATGGTGTTTTGAAAGCATTTGCATAATATATTGCACTTGGAAAATCTTAAATCAAAAGATTTAAAACTTTAACCTAAATCCACTCCTCCAAACAAAACACAAATAAGTCCTTACAAAGACCTCTGTAAAAGAATTTATTAAAATACTATAATATTTATCTTGAATAAATATAATTTTTACCAAATTTTTGGAACTCATTATGACCCACATAAAATTCAAACTCAAATCAATAACGTATTCTAGGTTTGAATTTAACATAAGCAATTAAATCTTGAACAATAAGGTTTAAGATTTTATTTGAGTACTAGGATGTCTCAGGAACCCCTCTGAAAATTTTCATAATTTTTGGAATTTTATTTTTATTTTTAAAGCCTCGGTCAAACCTGTTGAGCTTTGGTCAACCCTAAAATTCAAAACCCTAGTACTGTTGCTCCGACTTGTGTTCGATCGGACCGACCGAGCGCTACTGATCGGTCCGAACATTCCGACTCAGCCTCTCAGTTGAGCCGCGCCAATTCGCCTTGCAACCTACTAGGACCGTCCGATCCAGATCTGACGATCCGGACCACCAGTTCGAATGGCCTCGTGTCGGTCCGAACGGCATCGACTGAGCCCGACATGCCACTTGGTCCAGCCGCACCAACTCACACCGCTCTCCTTCGCTCGTGTCGCTGACGCATCGGCCCCACGCTCCAGGCCTTCGTCTCCACGCGTGCGCGACCGCTCAGAGCTCGCCGAGAACGTGGACAACAATGCCCTGCGCCGCTCCATTGACGGCGTGAACCCACTGCCCTTCGCAACCAGTCCTAGGGCTCCGCCTTCTCACGTCGTGACTTTCTTTGTCTTCAGTCCTGCACAAAACCTCCTCTTGCTCCCCCATTTTGCTCACTTTTCTTCCCGGCCGAGGAAGAGGAGGAAGCTCTCCTGTGACATCTTCTCGGGTAAGCTCCAATCTACTGTGCTGTCGTATTCCTCTATCCTCGCCGTGTCCATTTTGCTAAATGCCGGCTCCTACTTTCGCTTGTAGCTTTCGGAACGCGAGGGTTGTCGTCTCCATCTTCGGGGCGCGCACCGAAGGCCACCACCGTGTCAATCTTCGTCATCTTCGTGTCCAGTGAGCCCCTTGCTCTCGTATGTGTGTCACTTTGCATCCTAGGGCATGAGATGGGTTTTCCCTAAATCAATTTGTCCATCCATCCGCAGGAGCTTAGGGATTTTGAAATTCTTTCTATTTCGACCAAAAAGTTTCCCTTTCTCCCCATTGTCATTCTGGTGAGTTGTTCGTCGATTCCATGCTTGGTGACCATCTCCTGGCCTCACTCAAGCTTTCTCAACTAGTACCTTTCAGTTTCCTTGAGCAGGTAGTCTCCTCCACGAGAACCCAAGCGCCGCCGTTGCCATTACCGACGCTAGCTTCTCCCCGAGCTTCACCGGCCTCCCCATCCCTCTGGTAAGCTTCATTGAGTCTCTCAGTAGCTAATGCATGCATTACTTAGCTCAGTGCATCATCGAATTGGCACATGCATTAGTGGCCTTATGGCACCGTCGCTCCCCTCCGGCTAGCCACCGATTCAGGCTGTCTCCGCCGCTGCAACCACCACCATTAGGTGCGCAATAGTATTAGGAACTCATCCCTGCCCTTGGTCGGCGCTGCCGTGGCTGGAGTCATCGGTGGGGCTCCGGTCGAGCTCAAGTGAGCTCTGCGTTGTCGGATTTTCCGACCGCACTGTAGCGCGACCCATAGGGTTAAAAGTGATGGTTAGCATTTAATGTTGTGATCTTTGTCAGAAAACCCCAATTAACTGGTTAACTGAGTTGAGGTAGAGTATGACAGGTGGGCCTAGATCTTTAAGTGCACCAATTACTGTGCGGTGGGCTGTGAACCGGTACGCGTGTCTCAGTCCATGCACTGTTTTCTTGGACCATGCCACTGACGGATGGGGCCCACGCGTTAGGAGGTGTAACCCGGAAAATAAATGAAAAAGGAAATTAAAATTTGCACGGGTCCCGCTGTCAGTGGCTGAGGCTAGAATAGAACTCGGTGATAAAAGGACTAAATGCTTATAAAAATTCCGAAATAGTTTATTTGTACATTGAAAATTAGAATAACTTCAAAATTGCATAACTAATTCATTTTAACTCCAAATCCAGTGAAATCAATTTTGATAGTTTTTATTTTAAATGAACTTTATTTTAAAATAGGTTTCAACCTTGTCACTATCACTGAAAATATAGGTTTTAGAGATTGATCCAAAACACATTTATTTATACACTAGAAAAGGCTTTTAACTTTTAAAGTTCATAGAAAATGTTTATGAACTCCAAATAAGTTAAACCAAGTTATTTTGATCTTATAATATTTTCCCTATTTATCTATGTAATCCTTGTATCCACCACTACTCTGCAAAATTTCACCAAAACATTTAATTGGATGAACAGTAGCAGATTGCATTTTCTGGAAATCCAATCTTTCAATAAATCCAAATGGAATAATTCTTTCACCTAAATTCATATAAATTCATAATCTACCCACGGTATAAATTTCATGCATTTGGGATGATATTGAATTTTTGGATGTTTTCGTTCTTATTCGATGTTTTCGTTCATTCGATAGTTGACGAAGGTTCGAGTGTGATCGAGAGTGGTTTTAGCAGCACATGGACCATCCATAGCAAAGGCAAGCAATTTTTTTTTCCTTTGATGCATGTTGCTCCTATTAATTTTGAAAACTATCTATGTTGATTTTCAAGTATTCTATGCATTGCTTAATTTCAAATACTTGTATGTCAATTGGGTAGAATTAGTTATATCCACTTGCTGCATTGGCCTTCCTTTGAATGTTGATTACCCTTTTACCTTGAATGATTAAGGATATATGTTATATGGGTTTGTTTGGTAATTTGTAGAACCTTGCTTAGTCATGCAAGTAGTTGTAGTCGAAAGTGATTGATGGAGCTAGTCCATCAGCCGGTGGATTGAATCGAATCTTGATGAAATTTGAGGATTATATGGATTGAATTATGTTGAATTTGAGGAATATATCCAGATCTTCGCATCTGATTCTTGTGGACTTGTTGGGTAGTGTTTGTTGTGTGTTGAACTTGGACGGGTGATAGGGTGATGAAGGGAGGTTGTCCCGGATTCGTGTAGCCCCGTCTGGGTGATTAAGAACCGGTCTGTGGTGTGATGAACCAAGTCTTACATGCAACCACACGCCGTGATAATGGCGAAGGCTTGGCTAAATAATTTGTTATGTGTTGGCTATCAAAACACAATTAGATTGACAATTGTTGTTTGAGCACCAGTAGTTGCCGAGGCTTTACCGGTGGCTCATGTTCTATTGTTGTTTTCTTGTCAATCTAGTGGGGGCATGTTAAGTGTCGTCTTACTTTCTCTTAAGGGTCTTTTGCGTTTGCGAGTAGCTGTGCAAAGGACTTATTTACACAACGAGGTTCACCCGTGGTCTAGTGTGACCAATAGCCTGCCATGGGACCTGTTCCTCGGGTGGTTTGATAGTTAGGACATGACATTGTAATGGCCTCGTTATGATATCTCAGTCACACTCCTACGAAGGAGTGCATGGCGACAGTACGAGGTATTCATATCATGTGGGTAAAGCTGTACACCTCTGCAGAGTTAACTAAATCTATTCGAATAGCCGTGTCCTCGGTTATGGACACCGCTAGTGGGAAAGCATCTACAATTAGCTTATGGGAAATTGGGTTTGGGTTATGGTTGGAAAAGTTATGTCATTGTGTTAGTTTGTTCAGATCTGAAATGTTATCACGAACAGGAAGTTCGCGTGTTGATTTGTTAAGGAATGAATTTTGTCACAAACGGAAAGTTCGTGTGTTGATTATATTTGGAGTATCTACTGTTGTTGATCATGAATTTGGGATTAACTACTGATTATATAAGTTTTATAAATGTTTTACAAATGGCAATTTGAATCTATATCGTTTATCTCAATGAAAAGCTTGCTTTATGCTGAAAATAAACCAGGTAAACCTTCCTTTGACACTTGAATGCATTTATTATATGTTGCTATTCGTAAGTCTTGCGAGTACGTTTTTGTATTCAGTTGTATTATCCGTGTTGCAGGTGAGAAGTCGTTCAAATTGGGTTAAGTACTTCAGATGCTACGACTTTAACCCCAGTTGGTTGCTTGTGGGTTTGGGAATGCCAACTCGGCTCTTTCTCTTTTATTTCGAAGTTTACCTTCCACTGCGATTTATTTGTGTTGTTTAGATTTGGCCGATCGGCCCTCTTATGCAAACTTAAACCTTAAGTTCCTATTTAATGATATTGTAAATACGATTCTATCATTCCTGTATATTGTGTATGAATGTGAATACAATGTTGTGTTTGGATATGTGTATGTTAGCCATTAATCTTTGGGAGCTAACATGAGACACATATCCGGGCACTCGGAATCGTTTTCGTCTCTCGTTAAGTGTTGCGCTTTTGGGCGTAATCACTTAGCTTGAAACGGATCTGATCTCGGGTCACCACAAAAAGTCATACATGACCAAGGTTGTCAGGATCGCGACATAGATCGTGAGATCGTACGATCCTATGGAGCTAAAATGACACAAATCGGTATGTGGATCGGAATTTCATAGAATCGTGATCCTGAAGGTAGGATCATATAGAATCGGGTAGGATTGTTATGATATGCTCATGATTGGGTACGATTATGATCTTGACAACAAACTATATCAACATATAAAATTTCGTTTTACCTATTGCTAATATAGGTTATAATAGTTTAATTTCTTTGTTTTTGCTGATGTTGTTATAAGGTTAAAAAATACCAGTAATATATTGGATTTTAAATGATTAGTTTACTAAAAATAGTTAAAAAAGCTTAATTGCATGTGAAATGAATAAGTGTACACACATTTAGAAACTAAATTCAAACAATTCAAAAATTCTACTATAGCCTTGCATGTATGAAAACTTTACTTAATATATATATACTTTTAAAAATATGATTGAATCATGATCCTACGGTCCGATCGTGTCAAACAAAAAACAATCCAACCTAGGATCGCGATGACTGTGGGTGACTATTGCGTTGTGGATAAGAAGATGACATCGAGTGAAGAGTAATTCTCACCGAGCACTGTATACATTTGACCTTTTTTATTAAAAAAAAAACTTGAAAACAATGGCTGACGTGTTATACACGGCCTATCTTCTATGAAATTGAGTGGAATGAGCAAATAACCAACATCCATATCGCCTTCGTTTTTTAAACATGACATCGACTTCTGCCTTCCTAGAGCAAGTCCGGACCAAGACCTTCCAATACCAAATGTTGGAGAACGTCACATAGAGGCACTCACATTTCGGAGCGTGAAGACTCACCATGTGTTTCTTTTCCGAAAAGGCAACCCTGAGCATTATTTTTCCAGATAGAAAACGAAGCAGCAGCATGACTTGGCATCAAAATGGCAAGCCCAAACCTGGGCATTGTGATTGGCTTTCCGGTGCAAATCTGAATCACTCCGAACTTAGCTAGTTAGCTAGTGGACCACAGCCAAGGGCACGCAAGAGGCACGGTCCTACCGGAGACATGTATACGCACGTGATGTTTCTTGTTTTTGATCTATTCATTTTAGCCGTGTTTGCATAGGTCCACTGACTTTACGTTGTGTCGCTACCAGATTTCAGGTCTCTTGCGACTGATAAAAAACTATGAGGAAAAGGCCCAACACCGTAAAGAAAAAAAATGTGATCCGTTACACCAAATCGGTCAAGAGTAGAGCGAAGGGGAAATTCGAAAAGAGGATTCAATTATTTGCCACTGTCAAACATGCGTGATTGATTATTTGCCACTGATGTGAGTATGACATGTTGTCCTGAGAATCATATGTCATACTCACATACAGTGATAAATTGTAAAATTCACCTTTTTGCAGTGACAAATAATCAATTTTTCCAATTCGAAATGCTTGACGGTCTACCGTTAGGAGTAGGAGTATGTGCACAAACAGTTCTTACCAAAATGGCAGGATATTTATGTGAATTGTGTTATTTGTCAGTTACTGCTCATAAAAGTTTTATAGAGGATTAATTCGTTTGCAACGCAGTGCTTGGTTTTATTGGGCTAGCATCTCCTACTTCATAGCTCCACTATCCGGTCATTGTGGATGTGCTTGCTTTCACTATCTCCCAGCATCCCTTGGTGCTTATCGTCCCCATCCATAGCTCCAAGATGAGTGCAAGTTAGGTTGGGGAGCCCACTTGACTGTATCGTCGCACATACTTAGTTTGTCTTTTTATAGTAGTTGCTTTTGCTGATCATTTACCATTATAAATTGCCAAACAGAAGGAGGCCAGCTTGTTTCGTGTGATTGTGCACCCAACCCACTAGGATTCAAGTCTCAGACTTCATGCTAACATTCACCGGTTTTAAGAGTACACACACGTGCGTGTTCGGTGGAAAAAAGTGTGTCCGCACTCTATGAGGTTTTGGGTGCCTCTGATAAATTTCTAGCGTGTATAGGAGACGCACATGCGTATAATGCGTGGGTGGGTGTGTGTGTTTTTGCCTTGTAGTCTTAAAAAAAGTTGCCAAGCATAAGTTGTTTTCGACTTGGTATGGTCTCGAAAACACAACGCTACCCACAAAATTCGTGTATTGAGACTATAAAGGTGTGTTAACTAAATGCAAAGCTATATGTGTCATTTTTATATATATGCAAACTTTTCTTGATATTTAAACATCATTAATGGTAAAGTTATAGCTATATCTATAAGTTCAAGCTTCATTAATTTGATTCTGATGATTAATGATAAATTTAAATGCGAGACTAATTTTTTTGTTGATATGATATTGTTTAGTCTTATTTGGATAGAAAGATGAAAATCTCAGAGGTATGCATTTGATGTCATATTTTCTTATCTTGTTGCATTCCTCGGGTCAAAATATAGGGCTAACTCCACCAAAGTTTCAACTTGAATATGTGCATATGCTTTTTCATAAACATTCATGTATGCACACATTTAGGGGGAGTTCATTCTATATCTTGAGGTTTCGCTAGTGTTGACCACTTTCTTTTATCCACATATATGAGGATCTTTACTTCGAAACAAATCCCTTGAGTATACGAAGCTTTCGTAGTTAAAATATACTCATGATAATTTAAATTCAATTATTTACACTGTCATCAATCACAAAAAAGGGTGAGATTGAACGATCTAGACCCTCTACTATGTATTAATGTTGTGTTTTGGTGATTAATGACAACTGGATGTGTTGTGATAATATGCTCCATGAGTTGGCGAAATATGTTGATTGTCATCAAGTCAAGGCTCGTGATGAAGGATGTCATCATTTGTTGATGAGCATCAAGACAAGATCTCGAAGTAGAGGATATCATCACGAGTTGATGGACAAGACAAGAATTCGTACATGGAGATGAGATGATCACCATCAAGTGAAAGATCCAAATGGATGCTTAAGGCAAAGGTACAACTACAATAAGCTAAGATGTGTTCCTAGTTTTTTTACCAATCTGGGTGTTTTGTTTGGAGACCGGATTGCTAGTACAGGTTCTCGTACTATTAAGAGGGGTCTTGTCTAGTAGCTTGAGTCTAATCATGTATTGATAGCTCAATCTTGCTTGTTGTAGCACTTCGTGTCATGATGCTTGAAGTCCATGCTCTATTCTTTGTGGCATGGGACTATAGGTTGCAAATGTGTTTTGCAAATAGCTAAAGCTCATGCATCTACTCCTTGTAGCATGTGACTAGAATTTGCAAATGTGTTTTACAAATGGTTGAAGTCCATGCATCTACTCTTTGTGGTGTAGGACTATAGTTTGCAAACGTGTTTTGCAAATGGTTGAAGTCCATGCATCTACTCTTTTTGGCATATGACTATAGTTTGCAAATGTGTTTTGCAAATAGTTAAAGTTCATGCATCTTTGCTTAGAAATTATCTCTTGGCTTAAACTCTTTCATTTGAATGAAAACTGCATTTGGGAGGACATGACATGTCCTGTGTTTGGTGAGGATATGTCCGGGAGGAACCGAGGGCTCCGAGGACATGTTAGGTGTTTGGTGAGGACATGCCTAGGAGGAATCGAGAGCTTTGAGGACATGTTTGCCTTATAGGGAGGACATGTCCGCTAGCGTGCATTTCCAGCCCAACGGTAATTTTCTCGCATTTAATGCACTAGTCGTTACTCGGGGATGACATGTCTGGCCTTTGGGGATGACATATCCGGGCCTATGTATTTATGCTTATTTCGGTTCCAACAGCTGGTTTTTGGTGTGTGGGCTATATATACCCCTTGTGGCTGGTTGAGGGTAAGGTTACTGATTCACATTTCACTCTCTTGAGATAGTGCAAGCTTCTCTACTCAATTGTGCATGTGTTGCACCTTGTGAACAAGGAGAGAAGAGCTCTAGGTGCATGTGTTGCATCTAGAGGTGGATTGAGTATCCACTTGTGCATGTGTTGAACTTGGTGAGAGTAAAGCAAGGGGCTTGGCTTGTTACTCTTGGTGTTTGCCTACACCTAGATGGCGTAGAGGCGTCGTGGTCCGGTAATATTCTCAAGAAGCTTGTGAGAAGGCCTGACGTGTTGTGAAGGTTGGAGCTCACCTACTCGGAGGGGGGGGGGGAAGAGCTACCACTAGTGGATTGAGGTGCTTGGCTTAGGGTGTGTTTGGTTGGTGGGATGATATTGAATGGGATGAGATGGTACAGGTAGGATGTGATCGTCTTGGATGAGATGATACAAGTATGGTGTTTGGTTGGTGGGATATGATGATACACGATTTTGTTTGGTTGGTGGGATAGGATGGTTCTGGATGGTTCAAGATGGTGTTTGGTTTGATGAATGAGGTTGTATTTGTATTGCACTAAACTTTGGGATGTTATGACACGTGGGGCCCGCATGATATTTTTTGCACTAAAATATGCCAAGAGTGGTCTTGTTTTGTTGATTAAATGACAAGGAACACAACGGTTCAATCGAATCGCAAATTGGATACTCGGTTTAGAAAATATGGTCATTTGAAGCTTGTAAATCAAGCCGCCACGTCACCAAGCGCCTTGGAATTCGAGTGAACGGTGTGGTTTGGGATTTTTTTCCCGAATGGGATGATACAGCATAAACATGGAATATTCATATTTCTTGAACCATCTCATCCCGAATGGTTTGGTTCCATTCAACCAACCAAACACCGGAACGAGCTCATTTCCCGTACCGGATGGTTCAAGACCACTCCATTTAACGAACCAAACACAACCTTAACTCGTGGAGCCAGTCCAATTCGTTTGGACTTACATCAACATGGTTTAGGGGAGACAGGTAAGTCTCCGAACACCATGGTTGACGAGGATTAAATAATCCTCAATTAATGAAGTTATGTTATCTATAATATTCATTATAGATAATGGTATTCTAAATAATCATCCAGTATACACCTGGTCGGTGATGCTTGCCACGATCAGGTCAGGTTACGACCAATTTAGGTTATGACCACCCCCTGGTCGTAAGGCCTATTGCGACAAGATCAAAATACGACCATCTTTTGGTCGATAAGTCTCACAGATAGACATGTGGGCCCTATCTTATTGACTAAAGACCTTGTACACCATGCTCAACTATGCCTGATAGTTAATACATCAAGTACACATATGTGTCTATAACATAACTGCGCACACCTCTCTTTATCTCTGGCAATAACTGCCTGGTGAACATGCAAGGAGAACACCTCACTGACAACAACCGTTATCAACGTGTGGATTCCAATAACCGTCAAGGCGCCTCTTGATGTACAACAACTGTCATCCCTTCGACGCTTTATAAGGGGCGGTGTCGATAGATAGAGGGAGAGGAGATCTACACAAACAAAAGTCATTGATAACATTTCTTAGTTTTGGTGGCTTGTTGTGCTTTGTAACCTCATTCAATACAAGAACACAAGAGTAGGGATTTCTCTCCGAAGAAGGCTTGAACCTGTCTAAAAAACCATGTCTCTTCTCGCATGATCTCGAGAGTCATGTCTCCCCCATTTACTCGCAAATATCGATAGTTGGCACTATCCATGGGGATTCTATGGTAAACTTCGTTAAATTGACTTAGATGCCTCCATGGCAAACAAGTAGAATGAGGAGAATTGGTTTGATGTCGCATATTACACAGGAATCGACATGGATGCCTGCTTAGACTACAAGTTGAGCATCTATTCGTTTGAGGGCAATGCCTACTCCAGGGATCCTTTACCAAGCCAGGAGACTGTGCCATGGAAACGTTGTAGGAGGGCGCACTATCTCTGATGCTACAGGAGAGCGTGCTATCTCAGATGCTCTCACCAGCACCACTATGCCCAGATGGGGAGTCAGAATCCTCACAGGGTAAGGGTCCAAGCGACAACAACTAGCGCCGCCCGGTGATAGGCTCTGAACGCGGTGAGGCCCTCGCCTTCGAGCATGCGAGCCCATCCGAGGATGGCCAACTTCCTTTGGAAAGTCCTGGAACACACGATTCTAGGGCTCTATCACCATCTGCTAACCATCACTGTGCACTTACCACTGTCCGGGGCAAGGTCAGACACTTTGCAGTTGCAAGTCTAACCACACGCCTAGAGAATTCGCCTTCGACCAGAGACCGTTATAATCCAGAATTCTCCTTCTTGGCAGGGATTACATCAAGCCAGGAGGGCTCGACCACTAGCAGCAACCGCAACACCCAAGAGGTCTTCGCTCTCCCTATAGATCTTGATCGCTCTCCACACGTCAGGACTGAGGATGTTGTCCGTTGTACACACCCTTCAGGCACTTGTATGAATGGCGAGAACCCCCTCTAATAATGAGGGAGATCTCAACATTCATGAGTGTAACTGACATCCACGAGTTGATCGCACTCCACCAAGAGATGCCTCGTCAGACTCGGATATAGATGATCTTGAGACCATTAGGAGAAGAAGGATTGTAGCCTAGGACACGTTGCTTGGTCGAGTCCGGTATCAGTCAGAAACTATTCGAGAACTACAAAGGATAAACAATCTCATAGAAAATCCAAGCCAAGAGCTTGGAGAAGCACCAGGCTATGATGTCTTTGCTTAGGAGATCACTCAACGGCTCCAGGATACTATGATCAGAGTCGAGCGTTACCGACGACAACATTCCGAAGATCACACTAGGACAACTCTGTCTATCACTAGCTGGTCTCAAAGCTCTCAGCATAGGGAACAACAAGACCCTCCTCGACCTGACCTATCCCCTGTCGATCTCTCGACCACGATGGCAGGCGGAGGAGGGACCATCGTATACCTCCCATGACCGGTGGTCGACAAGCTCCTCGGAGGAGTTCACAACCATGACTCACTCGAAGAAATATGCATCAGCAGATGGAACACGAGAAGGATTACCTTCAGAGAAATTGTGCTCCAAGTCTTCTGCAATTGGGAAAACACAAAAAAGGTGATCTATAATTGATTAGATTAACAATTTTGTAATATAAGAAACTAATCTTGACAATTTTCTAATAAGAAACTAATCTCTGATGCGATCTATGCTATATATAATTAAGTTTTTCACACTAAACTTTGCCTACACTTTTTACCCGTTGGTAAAACAATAATGCAGTCTTCCGAAGAAAAAAACAATTGTGCTAAATAATTAGAGGGTTAGTTGGTACTATCTAGCTAGTGCAAAGCACTCATTCACATGTAAAATTGTGAAAACACCACAAAAAGTGAAAATGAATTTGAAAAAAGTGAAGATAGTGTTGATATGTTTTACAACCTAGTTTGTACTCTGAATATTTATAGAATGTGAGGAACTCAAAATAGACGATGAGAAAATAGTTTAATTTCATATTTTTATCTTATCTTCTTCTGAATTTCTCTTTTTTGTTCATCTCATTGTAAAAAGATTTAGAGAAGGAACTTTAGTCAATTTGTAGGACATATTAAATACTATCTACAACCTTTTCAAATATATTATGGTTTTTGACAATATTTTTACATGGAACTGATATTTTGCACTAGATACCAACTGAATTACTACAATTAGGTTTCTCCAAAAGCTATCCAAACCAACGTCAGCCAACTACAAGATTGTCCAAGGACAGGTACCAAACTTGATTTGTTCATGCAGCATGGTCATCAATTTTTTTTGCCTCAACATCATGCAATCGTGCCAAAAATGTTATAGAAAAGAGTTACGAGTCATGTGCTGTGGTGCCAAATTGCGAGTGAGTTCGGTGCACGCTGAACAAATTGCTATGCTTAAGTCATATGATGAAACCTTCTCACCCGTCGCTATGCTTAAGTATATCCGGATCATTTTAGCTATTGCTACATATTTTGACTATGAGATATGACAAATGGATGTCAAAATAGCTTTCTTAAATGGAAACCTAAGTGTGGATGTGTACATGACACAGCCCAAGGGTTTTGTCGATCCAAAGGAAGTTAGAAAGGTATGCAAGCTTAAGAAATCTATCGATGGATTAAAGCATGCATCTCGGAGTTGGAACAATTGTTTTGATGAAGTAGTCAAAGGGTTTGACTTCATCAAGAACGAAGAAGAACCTTGTGTTTACAAGAAGATTAGTGGGAGCAAGCTTGTGTTTATGGTATTGTATGTGGATGACATATTACTGGTTGAAAATGATATTCCTGTGCTTGAATCTATTAAAACTTCATTAAAAAATAGTTTCTCAATGAAAGATTTACGAGATACATCATATATTCTTGGTATAAGGATCTATAGGGATAGGTCTAAAAGGCTAATTGGATTAAGCCAGGATATGTACATAGACAAGGTGTTGAAACGATTCAACATGCAAGATTCCAAGAAAGGTTTCTTCCCCATGGCACATGGCATTAAGCTTAGCAAGAGTCAGTATCCTACGACCACTGATGAGTAAGACAAAATGAGTAGAATTCCATATGCTTCGGCTATTGGATCTATCATGTATGCCATATTATGTACACGACCAGATGTGTCTATGCTATAAGTGTTACGAGCAGATATCAATCGGATCCAAGTGAAGGTCACTGGATAGCAGTTAAGAATATCCTTAAGTACTTGAGAAGGACTAAGGATGCATTCCTTGTTTATGGAGGTGAGGAAGAGCTGGTCGTAAATGGTTACATCGACGCTAGCTTCCAAACCGACAAGGATGATTTCAGATCGCAATCTGGGTTTGTGTTTTGTCTTAATGGAGGGGCAGTAAGCTGAAAAAGTTCCAAGCAAGGAATGGTTGCTGATTGTACAACAGAGACTGAGTACATCGCGGCTTCGGAAGCTGCAAAAGAGACCGTATGAATAAGAAAGTTCATTTATGAACTGGGTGTGGTTTCTAGTGCTTCCAGTCCAATGGATCTCTATTGTGATAATAGTAAGCCATTGCACAAGCTAAGGAGCCTAGATCGCATCAAAAATCTAAGCACATACTTCGGCGATATCACATCATTCGTGAGATCGTTGAGAGAGGTGATGTGAAGATAAACAAAGTGCACACGGATTTGAATATTTCTAATATGTTGACAAAGCCTCTCCCGCAACCTAAGCATGAGGCGCACAAAAGAGCAATGGGTATAAGATACCTATATGATTGACTCTAGTGCAAGTGGGAAGGTTGTTGGTGATATGCCCTAGAGGCAATCATGGAGATGATTATATCACATCTATGTTTATGTGTTATTGAATAAATGTTATTCTGTTCCTTGAATAAATCATTGGTTATAAAGATTAACAAGTATGTGACTTGTTGGTGAAACTCTTTTAACTTATATTATGTCGTTCTAAACATATCCCTGGTCGGATGTCACTGGTTGGAACACTAGTGACTTATCAACCAGCACATGTATTGATTGATGAACATGTTTCACTGGTCATGGATATTGGGATATCGAATTAATGATATGAGCACATGTTAGAGAACATGGTGTTGGATAGACCCACCTTGAGACACTATTGAGATTGTTATGATTCTATGTGTCATTAGTTGGTCTCAAGCAATGATGATGTATAATCCTTAGACCTGAGATTAGCATGGTTTTCTACATGTGTCATAGCACTCTTTGGGGTTTCCAAACGCTACTCCGTAACTGGGTAGTTATAAAGGTAGCTTTCAGGTATGCTGTGAAACATGCGGAGAAATATGACTGGCCGGATATGGGATTTGCCCCTCTTAACATAACAGGAGAGATATCTCTGGGCCCCTCGATGTGGTTGGATAAAGAAAGTGCATGGCCATGCCACTAGTGGTCGAAGAGTTCAACTACGTCAAGTTATCCGACCCTCGATCGAGAAAGTATTGAGCAGTCCATGGATGACATAAATCTCACCTGGAGTTCAACCTGATATTGTGAGGCAAAGGGAGAATACAAGAGCAGGTCTTTTAGTTCGATCAGATACGGACTAGTCGTATGGAAATACGAGCTGGTCGTAGGTTGGTCGAATATGATCACTTAGTGGTCAAAACCTAGTTGTAAGGAGTTACAGATTGGTCGAGACCAAATATGAACTGATCGTATAGAGATACGAGCAGGTCATAAGTGATATGGACCTGGTCGTAGATCATATTGCATTATGGTTCGTCCGATATAATTCGTGTGCATTCGGCAATCGTTATGTTCTGCTAGGAGCCACTGACGACTCGTGATCAGAAAGGAGTTTCCGAGTCACAACCGATTACACATAAACCTAATGTGTCACACACTTAATAGGTTGAAACAAACCAGTACGAATACTATTCGTCAAACGTGTTCTAATAGGATCTGTCACGGGCACTACATAAGGAGATGTTTGAGGCTGTTGGAAAAGGGGGACAAGACAGAGTATATACGATATACGAGTTGACGTGAGTTGCTCAAGAACCCTAGCTGCCATCTCCTTGAGAGAGCCTTCCCGTGCGACTTGGTGCTAGCACACCGGTGTACGGTGTTCCTTCCCTGGACGTGTGGATACCGTAGAGACGCTACTGCGGTTGCTATTGCGCTTGAGGACGATCTGCGATCTTCACAAGGAACTGTAGATGTTGCTGGAGGAGACAATCGACTTGCGAGGACACTGGACGATCGACTACGACCATTGCATTGACGTACTCTACGTAGGACGATCGATTACGACCACTGCATTGACGTACTCGACGTAGGACAATCGACTACGACCACTACCTCGACGCACTATTCTTAGGACTAGGCTGCTCCAACTCTTCTTCCGCTGCACTGCGCGTCTGGTGGTAACGATCTATGATCTCTTGCTTGCATGGTATCCTGTTTACGTGGTAGAATTTTTGAATTGTTAGCTAGTGTAGCCTACCCGTATCCCTTCAAGAAATGCCAAAAAAAATTGAATGCCTTGATATTTTCCCAAAGGAAAATATCTTTAGTTCTAAGATTCATGCACTAGCCAAGCTAAACCTAAGGTTTAGCTGATGCTCCTGTACACTAGAAGCGAGGAGTCTACCATATATTTTGAATGGAGGAGTTACCATAGTGTTTACTTGTAGTAAACGCGTCGCTGAGAGTGGAATACCCTAGGTTGAATAGTATATCTACCTATATGAAATTGACTTATTGGTCCATGATCTAAAATCTGAGAGGCACCTGCGGGTCTAAGGTCTAATGATAACACTAATTAAAACAATTGTTAATCACTCCTTTGTACACTCTTAAAAATAACTCACCTTGAATTTCCCTTATGAGAGGTCATGAAGAACAGGGAAGAAACGGGACGCATGACTAAATGGTCAGTCGAACTTGGGGAGTTCGACCTCCATTTCATGTTTCGAACGGCCATTAAATCTCGGATCTTGCCAGACTTCGTCGCTGAATGGACAAATCCTGAGCCAGTTCAGGGACCCCAGTACGAATCCCATGACCAGTGGGTAATGTACTTTGATGAGTCACTAACACTTAGTGGCTCCGGGGCTGGGGTGGTCTTGGTATCTCCTACTAAAGAAACCTTAAAATATGTTGTTAGTTAACTTTCCTGCTACTATCAATCTAGTGGAGTACGAAGGTTTACTAGCTGGCATCCGAGCAGCGAAAGTACTCGGGATTTGATGACTACTTGTGAAAGGTGATTCTTAGTTAGTCATGAATTAGGGCGGAAAAGAGTACCGGTGCTCTAATTCGACCATGGGGAAATACTTGTTGGAAGTCGGAAAACTTAAAAAGCATTTTTCGGTCTAGAGGTACAATATAACCATCGAAAGGATAATTTTATCGCCAACCAGTTAGCTTGAATAGCTTCTTCCCGATCTCCCATCCCACAAGGAGTCTTCTTGGAACAGCTCCAGAAGCCGCCTTTGATCGAAAAACCAGAAACTACTCCAAGTGAGATAGGCTCCCTAGAATACGAAGATGTATGGATAAATCCCATTGATGAATATCTTCAGAAGGGTACTATACCAGATGACTATCTTGAGGCTGATCGTTTATCTCGTAAGGCCAAAATGTATACTTTGGTCAAAGAGGTCCTCTATAAACGAGGTACTCAAGAGGTACTCATATGATGCATACTACAGAAGGAATGATTATAACTCATTACAGAAATACACAGAGGTGTATGTGGACAGGCTTCCTACAGAACGCTAGTCGGAAAGGCTTTTCGACAAGGCTTTTACTGGCCAACAACCCTCCATGATGCCAAAGAGCTTGTTAAAAAGTGTGTGCAATGTCAGTTTCATAGCTGGCAAATACACCAACCAACTTTGGCATTACAGACAATACCTCTTCCTTGGCCATTTGCATCCTGGGGTTTAGATATCCTACGACCATTCCCAAAGGCACTAGGGGGCTTTGAATTCTTTTTTGTGGCTATTCACACATTCACAAAATGGATTGAAGATGAACTTGTTACTAGGATAACAACGGAAGCGGCCAAGAAATTCATGATGACAAGTGTGATCACTCGATTTGGTGTTCCAATTCAGATCATAACTGATAATGGTACTCAATTTTTGAGTGCAAAATTCCAAGAATTTTGCGAAGAATTAGGTACTAAATTGTGTTATGCCTTTGTTGCCAATCCATAAAGTAATGGGCAGTCGAAAGGGCAAATGACAAAATTATGCAAGAAATTAAAACTCGAGTTTTCAACCAGCTTGTGAAGCGCTCGGGGGCTTGGGTAAAAAAAATTACCCTCAGTACTATAGGCAACTCGCAAGACCGTTAGTCGGGCTACATGCAAAATATCATTTTTCCTAGTTTTTTTTGTGTTGAATCCATGCTTCTACCAGAACTAAAGATCCGATCTACAAGGGTTGAAAAGTATAACGACCTCGACCAAGAACAACTTCGGGTTGACGATATTAATCTACTCGAAGAAAAGAGGAACCAGTCCTTGTTCGAAAGTCTACCAACAAGCCTTACGCAAATACTACGGTCATAAGGTCCAACCTCGCAACCTTACTGTAGGTCACTTGGTTTTGAAAAAGATTCAAACCCAGTTTAATCGGAATAAACTTTTCCCCAAGTAGCCGGGCGGGGGGGGGGTCCTTACATAGTGGTCGAAGTCAAGCAACCAAGCTCGGTACGACTGGCAATGGAGGATGGTATAGGTCTCTCTAATTCATGGAACATTGATCGATTACGAAAGCTCTATGTGTAATTTTTTATACTCTTAATAAATTTTATGTCTTATTCAATCTTTATTGTCTTAAGAAATTGACTAATGAGCAAAAGCTTTCATAATTATTTCGCTCACTTTTATACACTTGGTTGTTCTTACACTAGTTGGAGGTTGGCAACATCATCTAGTCGAAGTCATTCCTCTGTGCATGTGGTCCTGCCCACTAGAAGGAACTTTCTAGTATTGATCTGTTCCTAATTCTTGCTACCAACACAAGAAAACTGAGAAAGCAGTTTCGACTGTTTCCTTTGTACAATTACTTTAACTAAGAAAACAATCGGGGCTAGGAGAAAGTTATAATCCTGACTTTAATTCTTAGTATTAACTTTCAATTCTCAATTTTCTACCTTGTCTTATGAGTTACTAACTACTCGAAATTTTTTTTTTGTAGGAAATGAAGCTTTTATATATACACAAAATCAAGCATTTTCTTTACAATAGACTACCTATTACAAACTACTCGAAAGGAGATCCAAGCTGCATCTCCTCCGCGACCTTTTTACCGACTGACTGAGCCTCTTCGATCAGTCTTTTGGCTACTACTTTAGGACCGTCGAAATCAGTCTTGACTAGAAGAAGGTTAAGGCTACGATCATGGGCTTTAAGTTTTGCCAAGAAAAAACTTACTTTGTTTTCAATCGCTCACCTCATTGATTCAGGCTGGTTGGTCTTCAGAGTAGTAATTAACTCCTGGAGATTTCCGACCTGCTGACCAACGCAGCTCGTGTGTCCGACCAAGGTGTCTTCAAGAGGAGTAACCTCCTCAGTACTTAGTCTTCCAAGCACGCTGTTCAAGGGGGAAGCATTGTCTTGAAGGTTGACTTTAGCCATCTTCATTTTCTCCTGAATGCGGTCAGTATCTCCTGGAGTCACTTTATTTCTGTTGCTTGCTTTGTAAAAATATTAATGTCGAGACCAAAATATGAAAATCTGGACCCTCTGTGTATACTACACTAGTCCAGGATCACACTAGTATACATAGTGTCAATATAGATTAATATCATTCCGCACATAGTGAATATAAAAATAAACGACTAATTTGAATAATAAATAAAGATTGTGACCTTATAGTTGAGTTTACAATTATTAAGTCACGGAGAGCTGAGCACTAAGTAAAGAAACGACAGCAGAACTAAAGCAAACTCCAGCGGAAACTCATGACTTGCCACAGGCAACCGACTGGGAATAAGGCCTATCGATCAACCTCCTCATGAAACTCCTCAAAAGCAGGAGAAGACTCCTCCACTTTAGTTGAATGATGGTTGCAACAAGAATAAGTACTCCAAGTACCTAGCAAGTTGTACCACATAATGCAATTATATATGATGGCTTATTTCAAAGGAAATGACTTCTATGGTTATTTTGCAAAAGCAACACTTGCATTTGAATATGAATAATAGATTGAAAGTGTAATTTAAAACAAATAACAGTAATAATTTAACAAGTATTTCACAAAGATCACATAGCCTAATCAATTCTTTCACATAACCATATGAGTTAATTCACACAGCTGTCTCTCCCAATTGTTTTATGAAAATCTACCCCTCATGTGAAATCCCCGAGCATGTCCATGACCGCGGATGTGGCTATTCGAATTGATTATTTAGCACTCTGCAGAGGTTGTATACTTTACCCACACGATATAACCAGTGTAGCTAGCACCAATCATAACAAAACCTTTTCGAAACTTCATCTCGATAATTGACCCTCACGATGTGCATACATATGACACCAAACCTCACACAGATCGTTGGTCTGACGCACACCGTTAGACCTGGAGACGGTGAACCACCCATACATGTGACCCACCATAGAGGAAAAGTCACACCTCAACCCTGGCATAGAGCTTAACCTACTACCTGAGTAGTCAATGTCAATACTCCATACCTTACTAAGTTAGGCATATCCCATTCTAGGCATGTGGTCATACAATAAGGCTCAGTTCAATGGCGTACAAAGTTAAGTCCTTAATTGACCAAGGCGAGACTACCAATTCTAACTAAGTTATCCAGATTCATATTTTCCCAAGCGCACACAACTCCACCATATCACAATTCTTTCCCCCTGCCTTGGTCTAAATCTTTTCTCGCCCTATTTATTAAGTGCAACGCATGCCATCAATAGGTGACAACATACTGCACACAACTTTTCATAAAGACGTCCTATAATCACTTAGTCAAGTATAGATTTGAAATTAAAAATGATATCAATGACCCGTTGCATGGCTAAGCATACTAATCCTATCTAACCAACCCACGTTGGTGCTATGATACTACCAACTAATAATTACCCAAACTAGGGTGACAAATGATCATGGCACTACAATAGACAAGGTGGACATAGTCAAGTAAGTGCATGACTAAACCCAAAGTATTAAAGAATAAGGTAATTGAAATAACATGCAATAATTTGAATCAAAGTAATTTTTGAAACAAGTCTTGGGACCGGTCTTGAGCTTGATCAACTCCTCATTCCTCGAATGCTCCCGAAGTATCAACGTCTACTCGCAACAAAAGTGAAAACACAAATAAATACAAAACAGAGTAACAATTATACTCTAAAAATTAAATAAAAATCACAGGAAGAATACAGGTTAAATTTATATAAATTTAGAGACTTCAATGGGCTTAATCGGAGTTTGTATGAGGATGAACGAGCTCTTGGAAGTTGGCCAGTTGAGAAATTCAAGGACAAAGAAAAAGGAGAAAGAAAACTGACAGGTGGGACCCACTCAGAAAAAGAATTTCAAAAATTAAATAAATTCTCAAAAATTGGAACAGAGGCTGACAGGTAGGACCCACGGTCTATAGACCGAACCACGAGCTTGGTCCACGGGTCTACGGACTCACGGGTTCATGTAACAGGGCACTAACAGGTGGGGTCCACATGTCACAGGCTAGGTCTATGGTAGACTAGGTCTACATAGGGTTTAGATATAGGGATTGGGAGCGGTGGCGACTGAGGTGGCGGCTACGTGGTGCAAGGCTGACACGGCGCAGGCTAGCGCTGGCGTGGCGCCAGGTGGAGGCACGGTGGTGCCCATGTGGGTTGCCACGTCGACGACATTGACGGTGGATGATGGCTTGACGGCGGCGACCGCAGTCACCGGCGAGCGGAGGACACCACCAGCATCTCCGAGCGTTGGTGAACTCATATGTCGGCTCGGATGTGACGACGGGGGTCGGTAAGGGGGGTCAATGACGGCGAAGGCGATGGCGGTGGCTTGGGTCGACAGAGAGACGACGGTGAAAGGCTCTTGCGAGGTCTTGGACGTTCACATCTTGCTCCTGAGGATGAAGCGACACGGATGGGTAGCGCATGAGACCCAATGGTCACCAATGGCTATGAGAAGATGGCAGCGACGATGAAGTAGAGCAGCGGCACGGCCTTGATGACGCGATGGTGCTACGAGGTTTCTCCGACAAAGATGAGCCACGCACCAGGTAGAACACGGCGAGGCAAACCCGAGGGAGTAGACAAAGGTGGCAGGGGCTCACCGGTGGTGATGAAATCGACGAAGAAAAGAAGCGGCGGTGCTAGGGTTCAAGCTTGAATTTCGGTGGAACAACGATGACTTCGGGCTCTGGATCTTGGGGGAATGGCGGCTAGGGTTTGGGCGATGGTTGTGACGTGGATGTCGAGACCTTAAATATCCCTAAGGCGTGTGGCGCAAGGAAAGAAATCGACGGCACGACGCGAATGCGGACTCAGACTCAAAGTCCATTGTAGAGACGATGAACAGTAGTGCGAAGGTGGGCCCACACATCAACAACTGCGGCTTGGGTGAGTTTGCGTCGCACACGGCGTTGGCGAGGCTGGCAAGTGGGGCCGGGCGGGCGTGGGCGGGAGAGAGAGTTGGGGTGGGTTGTGGCGGAATGGGCCGACGGACTGGGCCAGAGCGAGAGGAAATGGTCCATGGGAAAAAGGAAGCGGCTCATGCACTATTCATATATTTTTATTTTTTTCTCTTTTTAGAAAATACAGAAAAGGCAAATTAAAAAGAGAAAATGAACTCAGAAAATTCCCAAAAAAATATGAAAAATACTTCCAAGCACACATAACTTAAATAAAATAAAATTTTGAATTAATTGATGTTCATATTATTGACATTAAATCATTTTGAGCTTAAAAAGTCCCATTTAAGCTTTATTAAGTCAACAAAAATTTGAGAAATTTTCCAAAGGGCTAAACTACATGAAAGATTTTTGAAACTAAAAAATTGGGATGTTACAAGTAACGACCAGTTAATAAAATAATACTTAGGACTAATATCTTATACTGGTCGTAGGTAAGAATTTCTACCTGTCAAGCGATCATCAAGCTTTTAACTTCCTTTTCATGAGAGGCGGTATCCCTTGTGCATTGTTCCTCCCATATCTTGATACTCTTGTCCTTTTCTTTTGCGATACAAGTAAGCTCCTCGATCACCAAGCTCTATGATCCGAGCTTGGATTGAAGCTTGCCCATATCGACTTCTTTTTTTGAAAAAAAATAAGTTAAAAAAAGAAAGAAAGTTGTTGAAATGACAAACATAAAAGAAAGACTTACTTTTGATAACATTCTGCATCTCGCAAGCTGCAGAATTTGCCTACTGAAGGTTCTTGAGCAGGTCTTCCTTTTCTGCCCTTAAGTTTTGCAACTCGGCTTTTTCCTAATCGAGTGTGTTAGCTAAAGGCTTAGCATTGCTTTAAAACCTACAAAGGTTAAAGCATTATAAGTACTAAATGAGTGGCTGAAATCTACTCGTAAAAGTAACTTACCATCTCTCTGCCTACTCGCATAGTTCTTCCTTCTGCTTCCTCAGCACGACAAGTTGCCTATTGTATTCATCAACTGTGGCAATTTGTTCGAGAGCTTTTTGAAAAAGAAACAAATAATGAGGGAAAATAGAAATGTACCCGCGAACTATCGATGTTAAACATTGATCGTTATACCCCTTGTGATTTGGATTAAAACATCGACAAAGACTTCAACGGATGTCGTCTTTAGGGGGAGGATGCTAAACATTGATCATTTTACTTGAGATTCTGAAAATCTCTTATGTAGGATTCTGAAAATCTCTTATGTAGTCAAACCTGGAAGGTATATACTTGATGATCACTAACTTGAATGTTTTACCACACAAATGATATAAATCCAATCGGTCAACATTGCAAAGATCATGAAGATCATGCTAGATCCCGATGATCATTAATAAATCTTGATGATAAGTGTTGTACTCTTTTTCCCTTAGTGGGGTTTTCCTATTGGGTTTCTCACATAAAGGTTTTTGATGAGGCAACAAGTGCAATGCAATTTGCGTATGCGATGTACTCTTTCCTCCATTCTATTTTTTCCCACTAGGTTTTTTGGAGGAGTTTTTGACGAAACATATGCATGTAGCGGTTTTCCCCGGGGGGAGTGTTTTGAAACGCTTGACCTAAGCGTTTTGGTGGGGAAATACCAAAACTGCCCCTAGTAGGATTAGGCTATAAATAGTAGTCATTGCTGTAAAGAGAGATGACGGTGAATAAAAGAGTCCTACCCCTTTCTCTCACATCTTGTGTTCATATGATTGTGATTATTTGTGACCACGACTACCGAAATTCAACACTCTGTGTATCCACAAACTTTCGTTGCATGCAGCCGTGAATAAATGGGAATTTGAGGAATAAGTAAAAACAAAACAAATTCGGCGGGCAGCCACAAAGTGGGCCTAAAACCCAATGTGTTTTTTTTTTTGCAAAATTGCAACAAAAGGGCCCGTCCCAATCGCCACTACAACAGTTTAGAGCCCATTAACCCTTTTGTTTTAGAATGAGCCTCCGGTTCGTTACTGCTATTTGTACTGGCCGAAAAAAAATCATGTTTGGCTTATAAACTGTTCAGCAATATGGTTGCTGCTCATATTTTTCCGTATTTTCCAATTGCTAGTTGCTGATAATTTGATTTTTAGTCTATACTAGTATTTGCTGACACTTTTTGCCTGGTCTGAAACGGTGCCGCTTCCTACCTGCAAATAGCATAATGTTTGCTTTTACTTAGGAAAGGAAAACTCAGCAGTAAACATGGATGTTTCGCTTTGAACCTGCTGTTACCACCAGGTAAACAAATATATCTATGCGATAAAATAAAAACAAGCGACTATTTTGACAAAAAAAAAGAGTCGAACTTGTTTAACAAAACCGTAAAAGCAAGACTCTGTGTTCACGAAGCGTGCAAAAATGTCACCTTGCACGGGTGCTGCATTCCCCAGACATGCAGTCCTAAGAAAGCAAGCAAGCAAAAAAAAAAAAAAATCGTCTTCACCAAGGCATTCTACTGCATACGAACTTCCCACAAACCACAGCACAGCGTCTCAAGCTTCCCAATGCCATGCTACCTCCTGCCTCCTAGGCCCTAGCTAGCCCGAGGTGTGCCCGGACGTCCGCGGGGGCGGCTACAGGTGGCCGTCGGTCTTCACGCTGAGCGTTCGTCTCGTCGCCTGCGGAGTCCTCGCCGTGCTCGCCGGCTTCACCTTCAGCTGAGGCCCTGCAAAGAAAGGTAGCCAATTGCTCCTCTCATTACACTTGCTATGACATGATGACGCGATTGGTTCCTTATGGTTCAAAAGTATGCTGCTTTCTGGTACGAAGATAGCAATTTCAATGCAGGCAAATCAGAGGTTGCTACGGAGGGAATAGCACAAGCTATCTGAAGCGCTTTTAGGTACGGCCAGTCATCTGTACGCCATTTGATCAAACTCTGCCCCCACGTCCCAACGCGCATGAAAAACTTTAGGATTCATTAACAGAAGCCGGTGCACGACTTTTACGTTTTATCTGGCAATATAGCTGCATTGCCTTGTTTTCTTGCAGGCTATAACGTCTATTTGGAATTTCGTGGGAAACAGTATAATTCCCATGGGATTCCAACGAAATGTGTTCGTTCCAATCCAAACTGGACTTACTTGGATGAAGAAATGCTATAAGTCTATGACTGAAATTAACGCTGCTGCTAAGTCGCAAACTTGAAGTTCTTGAAATGTGACAAAAGAATGCGGTATTGCGGTGGCATACCTGTTTGCTTGGACGCCTTGCCATCCGCCTTCTTCGCCGACGGCGGCTTCTTGCCGTCGCTGCTATCCGGCAGTGACCGCACGGTGCCGTTCGAAACGGAAGACGTGTCGTCCGGCGACATTGCCCCGAACCCGTTCTCATCGCCGTACAACGAGTTCCCCTCGCTGCCCGAGTCCGAGGCCTTGTCCCTGGCGTGCACGCTCGTCTTCTCCCTCTCCACGACCCTGTACGCGAACATCTGGAACGGCACGTCCGAGACGCGAGCCACCTCGCCTCGCTGCCACGCCGGGAGCCTCCTCAGCAGCTGCGCCTCGATGTCGAGGTAGTCGACGGGCGGCATGGGCGCGTCGGCCTGGCCCTGCTGGTCCGGGTTCATGACCAGGAACCGTTTCACGTACCGGAGGACGCGGCAGACGGAGGAGAACGCCGGCCGCTGTGCCGGGTCGGCGTGCCAGCACCGCTTCGTGAGGGCGGTGAGGTACTTGGGCGCCTGGAAAGGGAACAGCGGCCGCTCGCCGGCGCGGATGTTCTTGCTCGTCTTGTCGCCCTGCAGGTGGTTGTCATCGAACGGGACCTTGCCGGTCAGCAGCTCGAAGCAGATCATCGAGAAGCTGTACACGTCCGCCTTCTCGGTGCACCTAGCCGCCGCCGCGTCCGCGACGCCGCCCTCCTGCTTGAGCACCTCCGGTGCGTACCAGATGCAGGTGTTGTCGTCGTTGGCATTGGCATTGGCATTGCCATTAGCAGACGCTTTTGCGCCGGTTGTGATGCCTGACTGCCTGAACCCGGCGACCTTGACGTGCACATAGCCGCCGTCGGGCTGCCGCGGCTTGACGAGCACATTTGATGGGTTCAGCTCGCCGTGGTATATCTTCTTGGCGTGCAGGTACTCCATCCCGCGCGCGATCTGCAGCATGATGTCGACGGCGACGACGAGCGGGAACGGTGTCCGCCTCCTCGGGCAGCTCACCTCCTTGACGTAGCTCCCCAGGTCCTTGGCCATTAGCTGGTCCATGACGACGAAGTACTCCTTCCTCTCCTCATCGTGGAAGCAGTACGTGGCGTGCGCGACGTTCGGGTGCGCCACCGACGACAGAAGCGCGATCTCGGCGACGACCGCCTCGACGTCCCCCATGAAATGCTTGACCGCGAAGCTCTCCCCCATCCACTGCACCTCCTTGAGGCGGCCGCCAAGCCTCCTCCGGACGCTGTAGTCGCCGCTAAGCAGAATGGACGCCGGGTGCAGCCTCCCCCTCGGCGCGGCCAGGAGCTCGACGAGCCGGTGCTTGTTCTTCGTCAGGGGATTCGGCGCAGCCGAGCCCTTCATTTCGTCGAGCAGTTGCGACAGCACCCACCTGTCCTCCTTCCACGCCGCGTCCATCCGAGCAACGAGTTCCTGGGAGACCAAATATAGCTTGCCGAGCGCGTGCTGGAACAGCTTGGGCTCGAGCATGTCCCTGTCGTACTTCTTGGCGAGCACCAGCCGCCTCCTGGAGAGCTCGTCCGCGTCGAAGCCGGCGATTTCCCCGGCGGTCTCGATGGCCTCGAGCACGACGGCGACGCACCATAGAAGGCCCTGGAGATGGTGCTCGACGCACTCTGTGCCGTGCGCCATGGCCGCGGCGCGCGCCCACCAGCTGCCGCGCGGGTCGAGGCACTGCCGGACGTAGCCCTCGGCGTCGCGGAAGGCGCGGTGGAGCTCGCGGAGCGGGGCCTCGAGGGCGCGCCACTTTGTGCCTCGCTCATCGAAGCGGAGGTGGGCGCGGACCTCGCCGGTGACGGTGGCAAGCACGTGCACGCAGGCGTCGGCGAGGAGGCGGCACTGGCGCGGGTTGATGCGGAGGTCGGTCTCGAACGCCATGAGCGCGCTGATGCTGCCCATCGCCTCGCCGAGCTGCCGGAGCTGCTCCATCCCGATCGGCGATCAGCCTTGCCGACAGGAGGACGGATCGGACTATCGGAGTGTCAGCGTTGCTTCTTGATTGCTTCTTCTTGCTCTGTTTTCTTGGGATGTCACGGCCTCAGCCTCTGTCGACGCAAGGATAAATAAGAAGGTAATGCGAAACGTGTGCATTTTGCTTGGAATTGCATGTATGAACTTATCGAGATTTCATCGTTGTTTGATTCATGTGGTAAAAGATACAGGTAGTAAATGCAGGAAACTGATTTGGACTATTTTTGAAGATTGTACAGTTGTGTTTTTTTTTCTCGCTCTGTTTCTTTCCTCTTTTTTCCACTATCCTTTTGAGGATTATTGGGTGTGAACCGAAAAGCATCCGAAGCAATTTCTTTCAAAACGGTAGTACAAGTGATCAAAAAACAACAGTCAGTTGTTTCACCTGTATAGATGGATAAAGTCGAAGGATGGAACGCATGATTCAACACCAAACTAGTAGGCGAAATCGAGTTATGTCTGTTCTAAAAGCCTACGTGAACTCATGAGAGATCTAGAGAGAGAGACGTGAAGGATGGCAGAGAAATAAAACTTACGAGCTTCTCGGGGCTCTGCAGAAAGAACACCAGGCCACCAGGCACCAGGGGACAACAGCAGGTAGCCTTGGAAGAAGGCGGATGGGTATATTGCTTCAAGAAGCGGTCAGCCAGGAAACATTTTCAAAAGATGCAACTTTTGACGTAGAGACAAGGAAAAGGGAGTCGTCCCCAAAGTAAAAGAAGAGGATGACGAGGGAGAGACCCAGGGAGAGAACTCAGAAGAGAAGAAGAAAAGGCAAGTGTTGTTTTGGAGGCCTCGACGTTTTCTTTCCTCCTTTCTCACGCCTGCCTCTGCTGTTTCCTTAACCGCAGGGAGTTATAGGAGCAGCAACGTTTCGTTTCCTGAGTCTAACACTCTAACCGTAAGAAGGTTTTCCTGGTCCATTTTAAGAGCATTTTTAATAATGTATTTATTATCATCTCTTCAATAAAGGAAAGAGAGAGAAGAGAGAGAGCACATATCGTCTCTTCCTGAAGAGACGGTCATACACGTGAAACAAGACATAATACATTAATCTACTCTAGTTGACATGTAGGACCGTTTCAAAAAAAAAACTATAAAATACAAATGTTGGAGAGTGTGCTAGAGACTATCTATTGGAGATGTTATCTTTAAAGATGACGTAGCATATGTTAGAGACAATGTTATCTCTAACTATTGGAGATGCCCTAAGCAGTTGCTAAAAATCTAACCCTTTTCGGCCAATTGAACAGTGCGGTAGATTGACTAGCTAGTGTTTTTCTCTCTCTCTCTCTCTAAATAAAAAAGATTGACTAGCTAGTGTTTCTCTACTAGTGCCGGTTGTTACGAAACCTAATTATATGGACAAAAGACTAAACTGTTCCTAAAGATTTTCACCCTTTGTGGGCTATAAATATGAGAACCCCCATGTGGTACAAATGAGACACAGATGAATAAAGATTACGGATCCTCCTCTATATGCTTGTGTTCATTGTCTCTCTCTGATGTTCATCATTTGATTGCTCATGTATGAATTGATCTATGAGTCAGCAACGTGACGACCACCGCTATTTCTCAACATCAGCAACTTGGTGCACACTATTTTGGTCATTGGGTACTATCACTAGCACAATGGTGTTAGTTGGTCCAACTTAACTGAATGCACCAAGAACAATTCCGAGAGCGTTTTAGGTGACTCCCTCAAGACGGGAATTGCTTGCCCGGAGGGACGCAGTGGCGGAGCCACACTAGAGCATGGAGGTACAGTTGCATCTTCAAAATTTTTGTATGCAGAACTCTTTATATAGTATGTATACCTAGTATAATACACATACTATACAATGAATTACATTAAGTTATTCTCAGCAATCAATAGTCAGCAGTCCACCAACACAAGCAATGTAATTTGTTCCACTTGAACCTTTACTATGTCATTTAAACTTTTATGTTGAAATATGTCATATAAGTTCGCACCTTTATACACACACGAGTACGCTTTCAGCAGATATTTTGTAAGGTCGCGGATTTATTTCCGTCCTCCGTCTTTTAAGATATGTGATATGAGACGCACTCACGCGTGTGTGTGGTGGAGTGTGTGCATATATGTCTTCTTTATAATTATATAAAAAAAAGTTTACACCCCTATAGACGAAATCCTGGCTCCGCCACTGAAGGAAAGGGAATTGCATGAGCTTTGAACCGTCCGATCGTGCAATCGATGGCTCAAAAATCACGCGATCTCCTTCAAGAGCCAAGACATAACAGCCTAGATGCTGCTGAGCTTCGGCTAGGTTGCTGCGCCGGCCCTCGCGTCGCGTCGCGTCACAGATACGTAGTTAACACAATCGCCAATTTGTCTTACAGAATGTCGTGTCTAGGGCTATCTTTGGTGGCGCAATTCCTTCTACCCGGACGCCTTTTGGCAAGAGGAGATTTGCCCCGCTACTAGAGAAGAAGATGGCACGGCACTGACCATTTCTCGCCACCTACAGCTGCTGACGAGTGACGGCGAATTAATACAGCAGTTTAATCTGAACATCACGAGCAGATTGGGTCACTAGACTTGTTCATAATTCTCACGAATATTTTTAGCTGCCTTGGCCTAGTACGTGCCGCCTCGATCGTGTTCTCCCTCTGAACGTCACCTTCCTCTTCTCAACTGCTGCCAACTACGCCGAGCCCCCACTTGGCCTTCGGGGAGGGCGCGCCACGCGGCCGCCCACGTCCGACGAGGCGGGGAGGTGGGGGCCGGCTGTGACTCAGTTCCGTTGCGGTGGTTGGTGCGTCTTGGTCCGGCCCTTTCGTGGTCGTGGGCAACCAAACACGCATCGACCGATTTGGCGCGTCCAAGTTTCTGATCCATCCTCCTGTTGCTGTGTGCTTTGCTTACTCGTGGCCGCCGCTGAGACCTGGTAGTAGTAAATAAGAGATCGTTCTGCTAAGAAAAGAGAAGGTAAGCAAGAGACTGTCATGCAACTGCATCTCGCAGATTCACAACAAAAGGGGAAGGAGATTTGGAGTCGATGCTTCTTCTTCTTCACAGGTTACTCTCTAGGTTCACATGATCGCTGACACGCTTCGCAAGCTCCTGTTAGCTGTTCCTCCTCACAAAAAGCTACCGACAAAAGCGCACAAGAGGAGAGCGGCAGCCAAAATTTTCTTTTCGAACCAGGAGCTCTACTCATTGATCATTAGTAGGGGTACAGTCTGCCTGGAGGCAGTCACACAGAAAATCCGGTGCTCTGTTAAGTCACAAACACCGGTTACTGCCTAAAAACTTTCGCTTCGCGCATAGATGAGCAGCCATATCAGCAGATCTACGCGTAAAGGAAACAGACAGACACTGAAGACCTCTACTAAACTCCTAAACATCAAGTAGAATAGCTGATATTTCCGCACGATGACTCTTGGCAATTTAATTCCCGTAAGCTCCTCCATTGACTTCCAGAAAGACACAGGATAGGAACACTCCGTCAGGAACTCAGGATATTTAACGAGAGTTTCGCCTCTTGCACCACACAAAAGCCTGCTCGTTCCACATGCCTACTTTTCATCTTAGCACGAGTCGGCAAAAAGTCCTGTGTTACTTTCCACCAAAACACTCTCACATTAGGCGGCACCGGAAGCTTCCACATGTGTTTCCAAACCGGATTCTCCTTTGCAAAG
Organism: Phyllostachys edulis; assembly: GCA_036346405.1. Taxonomy (NCBI): domain Eukaryota; kingdom Viridiplantae; phylum Streptophyta; class Magnoliopsida; order Poales; family Poaceae; genus Phyllostachys; species Phyllostachys edulis. The sequence continues at coordinate 58,838,276 of CM070546.1, read as the reverse complement.
GTCGTGGAAATCTCTCTCTCTCTCTCTCAGGTCGTGTAAGCTCTGGCGATTCGGAGATATGCGTTCTAACAGATCCTTAAAAAAGAGTGGTATATATCAGTAGATGTAATTCTAAACCACTTAATAAATATCAAATTTTCTTTCGCACATATATAAACAGATACACTAACTTGCCTATTGCATCACCTGCTACTACTACCCGGAAAATTAAAATTTTGCGCTAATTGATTGTTTACCTTTGGAACTTGAATTTGACGTCAACTTCCCTCTTCGACGCGCTGCCCATTTTCGGTCATTGCTGACTGACAAGGAAGAGGGATACGCGTCGACGGCCACCTTTTTCCACCCTAAACACAAGCCGCGACTCGGTTTCTGTCGATAGATTAGTATCGATCTTATAAATAAATGCTGGTGGCTCTCCTAGAACGTAACCACACATAAAAGGATACAGGGATTTTATACAGATGCATGTCTTCTCCTGAGAGAATAATAACCCTACTCATGTGTTGCTGTATTGATTGTGTTTACAATAAGGAAGTCACTAAAACTAGGGTTTAATGACTTTTGTCTTTTGTTGTCACTTGTCGAATCTCTTCTATGTTCTTCTTCTTCTCTTGTCCACCGAATTTACTCCTTGTACAACGCATGAAGAGGTGGTAGTTGTCCACGTCAAGAGACACCTTAACGTTTGATCAATGAGCACGTTTGAATGACGGTTATTGTCAAAGACATCCCTCCGCGTCGCTTTGCAGTTATGTTAGAGACATAAATTTAATACGTGTAGTTATCTCAGGGAATAACGACACATATTAGTTATTGTGTGTATTAAACACAACGTACAAAGGTCCCTAGTAGGTTGGGACAATACGTCTGTAAGCTTTATTGACCATAGGGTGGTTGTAGCTGACCTGGTCGTAGTAAGACTTACAACTATGAGGTGATCGTAGTAGGACTTACAATCAATAGATGGTCGTAGAAGAACTTACGGCCACAAAGTGGTAGTAGAAAAACTTACAACCATATAGGGTAGTTTATAACCTCCCTCATTGTTGATATTGATGGGTACCCTTTAAGGTTGTACAAGAGATATTATTATCTATAAGTATTACAGATAAATAATTTAATTAATTGAGGATTATTAGATCCTTGTCGTTTTCTGACCATTGGCCTCTGTAGCCCTTGCTAGGCACATTGCGGCGAGGAGGTGAGAGGTCAGGGAAGGAAGCGGTGGCGGCGTCGCAGTGGTAAGCGAGGAGGAGGTTGCAATGTTTGCTCGGCCAGCGCGGAGCAGGAGGTGGCGGCGCAGGGGAGGATTAGGATAAAGAGGACGTAGTGCGATGAAATCGAGACAACGGCGCAGCGAGGGAAGGACGCCTTAGTCTCTGCCTCTTCCTCGTGCGCAGTCGTTGCGTCCCCTCCCTTCCTCGGTGCCGTCACTTCTCCTCTAAGGTACCGCCTCCTCCTCTCCTCCCTTCCCTCCCGGTGCATTCTCCTGTCCCCGATGTAAGATCGGGGAGGCCGACTAGAGGAGGGTGAATAGGCGGTTTTAAAATTTCTTTTGGCTAAAATCAATTTCTAATGCGGAAGCTAACAACAATTCGGTTTTGCACAATTAAAACATAAATCAACTAGTCTTGACTAAGTGTACCAACAACCAACGACTATTGATAATTAGCAATCATATAAATACATGTAAGCAATATAATTCTATTAATGTAAATTGCATAAAGTAAATCACAAAAGAACAAATCACAAAGACACAATGATGTTTTACCGTGGTGTTCGGAGACTTGCCGGTCTCCCCTAATCCACGTTGAGGTAAGCCCAACCACGTTGGACCGGCTCCACAACATGAGCCAACATCTCCGAGGTAAATCCAACCACTTGGACCGGCTCCAACACGAACCAACACCTCGATCTGCTCAGGGTTGCTCTTCCTCCACCCCGAAGATGGCGAGCACCAAACCACTTACAACACGCCAGGCCTTCTCGCAAGCTTTTTGAGAAGATCACCGGACCACGACACCTCCACATCGTCTAGGTGTCGGCAAACATCAAGAGTAATAAGCCAAGCCCTATGCTTGACTCTCACCAAGTGTAACACATGCACAATCGGACGCTTTATCCAATTCTAGCCATAACACATGCACAATTGAGAGGAGAAGCTCACACTAGCTCTAGAGAATGAAATAGAACACCATGCCGCTAGGGTTTGAGCTCTAACTCGTCACTCCCCAGCGCCGCCCTTACTCTCGTCCATTCCCCTCCCCACCCGAGTGACCTCGTCGCCGACGCCGTCATGCATTCTTCCCATCGCCGACGGTTGTGACACCACGGTTCACTGCATAAGACACTCGTACGATAAGAGTGTCTTTTGCAGTGTCACCGTTGTGCCACAACTACGGTGACGCCACGCGCCTTCCCCTCTTCCTCCTCCCCCCAGCGTACGCGACCCCGGCTACCTCTCCACCGGCGATGTCGAGGTAAGACAGATCTATCACCTATTGGTTTATGCTATTGGTATTCATGTGAACCGAGCTCCTCCTCCCTCGCCGCCAGCTCCCGCACCTCCGGATCAAGCTCCCTCCTCCCTGCGCCGCCAGATCAAACTCCCAGTCACCCCTCGCTGCGCCGCCGGCCCTGGCTCCTCCTCCCTACGCCGCAGCTCCAGCTCCTCCTCCCTCTCGCCACCGGCTCATTGCGCTACCTCGGACCTCCCTCGCGCCTCTAACCTCTCCGACTCTCCCACTAATGCGTAAGTCCCCTTCTTGTTTTCTTGATGCTGATGCTGATGGCCATTGGGCAGAGCCCAGATGCTAAATGTGTAATGCATACATACATGAAGATAAGTGCATCATTGCAAAGAAGTGTAAATGTGTAATACATACATGTAGATAGAAGTATAGAGAAATCATAAATATAAATGAATGCAATGATCATGCAGATACTTGTTGGCTAGTGGCACCTTGCTAGCTGTTGAACTGCTCAATGATGTTAATAGTCTTATCTTTGAAATTGAATTGATAATTAGTTATATTAATAGTCCCCTTACTCGTGATGTAATGATGTTAATAGTCTTATCTTGAAATTGAATTGATAATTAGTTCACATTAATAGTCCCTTGCTCGTGATGTAATGATGTTAATAGTCTTATCTGAAATTGAATTGATAATTAGTTCATATTAATAGTCCCTTGCTCGTGATGTAAACCGAGGGCTATTGGTGTATGTGCATTAATCATGTGCATCTTGCTTAGTTCATCTTTGTGGGTTGATTGACAAAAATGAATGGGGGCAAAATGGTGGGTTTGGTTAATGCTCTCTGATGGGTACTGAGGGTTTTTGATGCCGCTTCTTTCTGCTTGGTTAGCTTAAATGGGATCGATGTGGTTCGGATGGAGCTTGGCTGCAATTAACTTTTCAGATTTGTGTCCTAGGTACGTATACGTCCTACCATTCTATTCTTAATCTCTTCTCTATAAAACCTCCAAGCGGTGGTCGCTTGTGCCTTTAAAACAAGCTTTATATATATATATATATATATATATATATATATATATATATATATATATATATATATATATATATATATATATATAATCGTTGTAGTCTGACCCTTTCGGTGGGTCGTGAGGAGGATGAGGCAGTTGCCACGGGCAATCTCATTGAGTGCAAGTTCAAGAAGTATGGTACAAGGGAAGCGTGGACATGACATCACGGATGGTCGATGAGTAATTGGACTTGACATCATAGAATGGTTGTATTTCAACCATTCCATGAAGTCCAATTACCTATCGATGAAGTAATTATATGTCCACGCCGCTTTCTCTTGCAAATTTTTACTTGAATTTGCAGGGGCTCAATGAGGTTGCCCGTGGCAGCTAATCCTGTGCATCTTGCTTAGTTCATGCTGTGGGTTCAGATTGACAAAAATGAATGGGGGGCAAAATGGTGGGTTTGGTTAATACTCTCTGATGGGTACTGAGGGTTTTTGATGCCGCTTCTTTCTGCTTGGTTAGCTTAAATGGGATCGATGTGGTTCGGATGGAGCTTGGCTGCAATTAACTTTTCAGATTTGTGTCCTAGGTACGCATACGTCCTACCATTCTATTCTTAATCTCTTCTCTATAAAACCTCAAAGCAGTGGCTGCTTGTGCCTTTAAAACCGGCTTTATATATATATATATATATATATATATATATATATATATATATGGTTGGTTGCTGATACATGAAGCCACTTCTATCCGACTGGGAAGTGGCTTCATGTATCTGCGATCAACCATTCCTTGATGTCAAGTCCAATTACCTATCGATGACATCCAGGTAATTATATGTCCACGCGCTTTCTCTTGCAGCCTTACTTCTTGAATTTGCAGGGGCTCAATGAGGTTGCCCGTGGCAGCTGTGTCATCCTCCCTCACGACCCCCCGAAAGTGGTTGAGGACTACAAACGATATATATATATATATATATATATATATATATATAACCTCGTTTAAATATTTTAATTTTTCAATGATGTCCTTAACCTAACCTCTGATACACCTCGTTTAAATATTTTAATTTTTCAATGATGTCCTTAACCTAACCTCTGATACCATCAAGAGGTTAGGTTAAGGACATCATTGAAAAATTAAAATATTTAAACGAGGTGTATCAGAGGTTAGGTTAAGGACATCATTGAAAAATTAAAATATTTAAACGAGGTTATATCTGAAGGTAAAATTATCAATACCAAAGATAATATCAATATAAAGTGCAGAATAAACCCCTCTGAAGAGCATAGTTGGCATAGTTCAAATAGTCAATCGAACTTGCTTGTAGACTTAATTTATAATTTTCTCTTTTTCTCTCTAACTCTCTTATGTGGCTAACTTATAGAGGTGTATATGTATGTGGCTATTTTGAGGAGTTTTTCAAACATTTTTTTTTTTGGATTAGCTTTCTCTAAAAGCTAAGACATGTACATTTGGCATAGTCCTACTTATACCATCACTTATCCACTCCAGCAGCATGTGATGAAGATGGTGATGCTAGGGTTAAATACTTTCCCTTCATATAGATATAGGAAGTATTTTTGCAGATCTGAGAAGATTTTTATTTGTCTCTCTTGATATTTTTCCAGAATTAATTCAAAGATATCTGGCCCTAAACAACCCAGTGTGCTTTCAGTATCAAGAGGTTAGGTTAAGGACATCATTGAAAAATTAAAATATTTAAACGAGGTTATATCTGAAGGTAAAATTATCAATACCAAAGATAATATCAATATAAAGTGCAGAATAAACCCCTCTGAAGAGCATAGTTGGCATAGTTCAAATAGTCAATCGAACTTGCTTGTAGACTTAATTTATAATTTTTATATAACTTGGAATAAAAAACAAGAAGAATTGGAATTCAAGTTAGAAAATATCCATAAAGAATATAAGTCGTTATCTGATCAATATACCCTCATAAACAAAAATATAAATTTAGTCTTGCAAATATTAGAAGAGAATAAGGTTCAGAGAATAAAGGTCATAAAATTGTGACTATATCAAAGAAGAAGTTGATTTAATATACAAGAGATTAGAGTCTAGCTCTAAGAAAGAACTTATAAGGCCTTTAGAGAGCTTAAAGGAGTTAGATCAAGAAGCTAATATCAAGAGTTTGTTAGAAGAGATTAAGACCTTAGTCCTCTCATAATTATATGTCAGAATATAGTAAGGCTTTAGAAGAAACAGAAAAGTATCTTGAGCATCCTATAGGATTTTCAACCTATAATTCACCCAAAGAAGACTCTAAGGTTATAATAAGACAGAATAATACAATATTACATCGCTAGTTCGGATCCTCAATAAACTTGACAATAAAGACAGAAGTAGGGATTTAGTTTTAGCCTCATCGGAATAGTTACTCTGCTAGAGCCATAAACTCGAGAAAAATGGATATACGAAAAATGCAACACACTCCACGTAATAGACAAAGATGCCAAACCTTTAACCTTAATGGATAAGTTAAAAGGTAAAAGCGAAGATGTTGATAATCTACAAGAAGTTATAGATGTAGAAAGGATCTAGAAAGATATCAAAAGGCTACGCTAAGAAAAATAAAACCACAAGATATATATCATATGGGAATGTTTGAAAGCAAAAGCGGCTTATCTGAGAATATCTAGAGAAGTAGAATTAAGTGTTTTAACGAGAACCGGTTGAATTAAGGATTGTAAGTAAGCAAATAGAAAATGGGCTAAAATTCTCAGGCTATAAATATATACACCAAGGTATGTATATCATAGGAATAAAAGGAATGACCAGAAAGAAATTAGGAACGAAAGTCTTAATAACCCTGTTAGACAAAAGATGGGATTCTATAAATAAAGCAGCCTTAGGTTTCATAGAAGGAGATATGAATGAAAATAGTTTAATAACCTATATAGCCCCAGATTTAATGATGCCTATAAAAGAATTTATAGAGAAAATAAGTTTTGGATTCCAGACTAAAGGATATGAAGATTTCAAGGGTACAAATCTATTAATAAGCATAGAATTTATAGGAAGATTAACCAATAAGAGTGGATCTAAATATAAAATAAATGTGAATGAGGTAATTCAGAATATGCAATCCAAAGGTATAAAATTTATGAGTCCTTTAAAAATTGAGTCAGAAGCAAGAGCTGGTGAAGAATGGAATATAAGTAATTTGATAGAAAATAAGGTTTTAAAGCAGCCAAAAGATTATATAAGTTATCGTAATAGTAAAGGAAATACAAGCATTAGATTTACAAATTATAAATCTAGAGCTTTAGAAGATCTAGAGTCTTTAATATCTGAAGAAGACATTGAAAATAATAGAAGATATAGTGTTTGAGAATTTATGGATAAATTAGATCTAGATAGTGATATAAGGCATTATGAGAATAATCTAAAACTCAGAGAACAGAGTATAATAACAATTGGACAAGTGGTGGCCCAAGATAAGAGAAAAGGAGCTCTATTTTATTAGAGAATTAGAAAGATTAAGAAAGCAGAAAAAGATAAAGAAATAGCTATAGAAAAATCGAAAAGACAATACGCTAAGATAAAGGAAGTCAAGAGCAAAGTCATTATAAGTAAAGAAGAGCTATGGGAAAAAGATTTCTTAGAAAATTATGAAGAAGAAATTAGATTAACAAATGAAATAAATACTAAAGAAAAACCCATAGACGCCTCGAACAATATAAAGAGTTCTTAGAATCCTTAGATGAGATAAGTCTACATAATCTTGATAATACTTTAGAAGCTATGGATTTAGAAACCGGAAAAAGAAGAAAATATGGCGAAAGTTCAGTTAAAGAAGAAGGAGAAATGGAAAGACCTACTAGAGTAGCGGGAATATGGCCTCCGAGAAAAAGAAGATAGTTCATATAATTATATTCTGGTCAATACTGAGATATATGGGTTCCAAACGAAGAGAATTGAAAAAGACAAGAAAATTTCAAAATCATAAAAGTGATGGTGCAATATTAAATTTAGCACACATGATCCTATAGATTGGCCAAATATAATAAGCATATGGAAAGGTTTGATAGTGCAAAAATATATACAAAATCAACATAATATAGGAAATAGAGTTGAAGATATGATTACTTATCTAGAAACCTTTCTAGGAGAATCAGTAAAAGTTCTTTGGGAACAATGGGTAGAACAAAATCATGGGCAATACAACGAATTAAAAGAGCGGTAGTAATCCTTATAATTTTGCAAATCTAATATCAAATCTTATTATAGCGAAGATCCGTAACTAGGTTATTCTACCTTGCAAAATGAAAGGCTACGAGAACTAGAAAAATTATCTTTAACAAATTGGAAAGGAATAAAAGAATTCTCTCTACATTATCTTTATAACGCCACTACTGCTAAGCAAGGATATAATAAAGGGATAGTTGAAAAATATTTCCATAAGTTACCTGATCCTTTAGGAAGTATGATATTTGATGAATATAAGAAAGAAACTGAAATCTGAGTTATTAATATATCTCAAGCCATAACATTTGTCTTTAAGCAATTAAAGAAAATATGCATAAATATACAGGCAAATAGATCCATGAAATATGCAGACTATAATTTCTGCAACAAGATAGTCCAAATACCTTTGACATATGGTGAAGAAAGACCCAGTAGGAAGAAATATTATAAACCCCAAAATAGAGGATATAATACAAAGAAAAGGTTTTTCTTGAGAAAATCTGATAATAAAATACCATATTTACACAGAAGAAATGTAAGACGTTATAATCCTAGAAAAATATATGATAAAACTTGTAGATGTTTCATATGTAATTCACCTGACCATTTAAGTACAACATGCCCAAATAAAGACCAGAAGAGATATTCCAAAGAACTATGAAGAACAAGAAAAGGTCCTAATAGTAGACAGCGTAAATGAAAATATAATAGTATGCGATGATGAAACAAAAGACGATGAATCAATCTACTCTATAAAAGAAATAGAAGAAATTGAGAACAAAGTAGATGATTATGAATCCAGTGATAATGAAATAGATCTAGTAGATGAATTTCTTTGGATTAAGCATTGAAATGATGGATCAAGAAAAGCTGCAAATCATGGTGGATAAAAGGAAAAGGGATTACAATATTAAATGTACTTATTGTATATATTATCCAAGTCAAGAAAATAGATATACTTGTAACCTATGTTTAAAACAAGCATGCTTTGCATGTTTAAAAGCGAAAGACCAAAAATGGAGGAAAGAAATAGAGTTAGAACCAGATGAAAGGATATTATCTAGTAGAGTAAGAACTCTAGAAAATAGAATAAATAAGTTAGAAGTAGAATTAGAAAACCTAAAAAATAATATAAATACTAAAACCCTCCAAGATGATAAAATCACGAGTTTAAAGATCGATAATAATAAATGATAATATAACTAATGAATATTTAGTCAAATTACCCTTTAAAAAGGTATCAGGGATAAGAATTCCAGTACAGGTAAAGTTAAAACCAAATCTGATATATGATATAATAGCATTAGTAGATACAGGAAGCACAAGAAATATTATTCATGATAAGTACTTTATATGTTGCCCTGAAATAATCAAGACTTTAGAAAATAACAAAGCAAACATATCCACAGACATGTCAGGAATAAGAAAACTCAATAACCAAATAGTACATGATATAGAAATATATATAAATGATACATAATACATAATAGATGAGATTACCATAAGAGACTTAACAATGATAAATGAAGACATGATAATAGGTCTTAAATTCTTACAACAAGCAGTACAGACTACAATTATACATGAACCAGGAATCACATTTATTCCATATCAAAATAAGATATCATATAATTTAGAAAGGTATAAGGCTGCATCTTCCCCTCTAACGGAAGACACCACTGATAATCACCCTGTAAAAAACAATAGGAGAATTGAAGACCTTTCTCTTGCTGATAAAGAAATGTATCTAGGTAAAAAAGGTAATAAATTATCTAACCTGTTATTTCATTCTGCAGGTATGAAGAGATCAATGAATTACAATGGGACTGAATTCTTCAATTTCGGAAATGACAATAAACTCAAAATATTCCCACCAAACTCATACAAATTCAAGCCTAAAGATCATATAATTATTGATGAGGTACAAGAATGCATATTAGATAATTTTTGGTTCTTATATAATAACAAAAGAGATGATAAAGGTTATATGCTCTCGGCATTGAATAGTCTTGCTGAATATCTTCATATGTTAAATAAAATGCAAGCAGAACCAATTGACGAAACACCTGAAAATATAGAATTAAAACCTATATATGTGGTCTTTGAAGGTAAATTACTTGGAATATATATATCCTTTGAAGAGATTATAGCCCAAAAAATAGACTCAAAATTATCAGGAGGAATATCTTGGAAGAAATATGTAAATATTGAAGAAGCCATGGCTCAAGCTAGAAACATATTAGGAATAAATTATTACATGGAACCAGCCGCCAAAGAATATATCCAAAAATTTAGAATTACAAAGAATAAGAAGATCTCAGGATCTTCTCCCTTTATAAATATAAAAGAAGAAGAAATATCAAGAGGGATCATGCATAAAGAAAAAATAAACCCTCTAGATGAGTCATATATAGAAACTAAGGTAAATGAAAAAATTGAGAAAATATCTCCCCAATGGAGAAATAATATAAAAGAAGATATTCTCAAAGAATTAAGAAAAGAAATGAATGATAAACTTGAAGATATGAGAAGAATAATTAATGAAATACCCTTTGCCAATATAGATATTACCAATATAGATACTATGGATATTCTTTGGGCATCGCAATTTCGTAATAAAGAATATATTAAAACAGAGCCTGTGCAAAAAAAAAAAATGTTTGAAAAACTCCTCAAAATAGCCACATACATATACACCTCTATAAGTTAGCCACATAAGAGAGTTAGAGAGAAAAAGAGAAAATCCACAAAAAAGTCCACATAAAAAGAGAGTTGTGAGATTGTAGATTATAGGTTACAAATAACTGAGAGTAAGAGAGAGAATAAGATTAGCCACATAAAACAAGAACTGTGAGGCTGTAGACTATGAATCTCAAATATTTGAATATCAAAGCATATCTATATTCCTCAAATATCATATATCTCAAAATATACCAGAGAAATAACCATCTACGCATTGAAGACCTTTATATGAAGACTACAGAAGACTCTATCAAACTGCAGAAGATTCCGAAGACAAGAACGTGGATTAGCTTTCTAAAAGCTAAGACATGTACATTTGGCATAGTCCTACTTATACCACCACTTATCCACTCCAAAGAAGATGTGATGAAGATGGTGGGCTAATCATCCCATGAAGACATATGAAGATAAGCTTTGCATGAATGATTGTACAAGCATCGAAGATAACGATAAGGCCATGAAGATAGACATCAAGTACTACTTGCTATACAATTGCCTTATGTTAAAAAATCTCAAGACTCCATCCTTCAAGTCTATAAAAGAAGACCTCACCATGAAGAGCAAAACACGGATGTAAACGAGAGAGAAACCAACGGAGACAAACACAAGACAAGAAAGAAAGATCACGAGAGAAGAAAACACACAACCCAACACACACATCGCACAACCACATCCACAACACACCAAACCCTCGCATGAGCATCCCTATGTAGATAAGCCATCCACTACTCCACTAGCCTTAGTTGTAGTAGTACTTCCTCTGTAAACAAACCACCTCCAGTGTAATAATCATCGCGTGTTTATTTACCGTAGTTTAAGGTAAGCCCTATCTTTGTGTAGATAGTTGGGGGTTCCCGAAAGGGAAAGCCATATGTAAATTACTTTGTGGAAATGAAGTAGTTTCCTCTCATATCCTTTGGATTAGTTCTTAGTGTGTTCATATGGAGCAAGGTTTTATGCTAAGTACTCTATAGGAGAAACCTCTGCAGCGGATGTAAATTCCTCCCGTTTTAGGCATATGATGTGATTGCCGTCTTAGGGTGGTGTGATGCTGGGAGAAGTGTTCCCTTAGGGTGGAACTGCCTGGAGTGACGATAAAAAACTGCCTTATATGACCTTACTAAGTTTGTCTAGGGGAAAGTTAGCTACTTCTGAAGCAAATTAGTGTAACATATGGTGAGTACTGAGTAGGATTACACAACTCATCACTGCACAAACCTATTCATCATATTGGTTTCGCCAACCTACAAAGATCTGCAAAAAATTACTATTCAATACTATTCACGATATTAATCACGAATACTATTCATAATCTGTTCACTATTCACAAATACTATTCATATCATTCACGAATACTATTCATAATCTTGTTCAAGAATATTATATTCAAGAAAGAATAGTAAAGAGAATATTCCAAATATTATATCCAAGAATATCATATCGTAACCAATATTCATAAGCACCGGAATATCAAGGACAATATTGGTGCTAAATATATATATATCTCCGAATATATTTGAAGGTATTCGAATATATTGAATATATAAAGTCACGAATATATTTCAAGCTCGAGTTCATAACTCGAGTAAATATCGCATATATTGTTTGAATATATATCATCCGAATAACTATATCATTACGAATAACAAGATTTACTTCATTTATATTATTGTATTTATATCCCGCATGATTTACTTTCTTGTCTTAATCTTGTTTAATATTTTAATTTTATCGCATTTCTTGTTGTTACATTTGAATAGTACTTTTATTTTGAATAGTTCTTTTATAATCCGCTCAGAGCAAACCTCTTGATGGTATCGAGAGGTTAGGTTAAGGACATCATTGAAAAATTAAAATATTTAAACGAGGTTATATCGAAGGTAAAATTATCAATACCAAAGATAATATCAATATAAAGTGCGAGAATAAACCCTCTGAAGAGCATAGTTGGCATAGTTCAAATAGTCAATCGAACTTGCTTGTAGACTTAATTTATAATTTTTATATAACTTGGAATAAAAAACAAGAAGAATTGGAATTCAAGTTAGAAAATATCCATAAAGAATATAAGCATTATCGATCAATATACCCTCATAAACAAAAATATAAATTTAGTCTTGCAAATAATAGAAGATATAGTGTTTCAGAATTTATGGATAAATTAGATCTAGATAGTGATATAAGGCATTATGAGAATAATCTAAAACTCGTAGAACAGGAGTATAATAACAATTGGACAAGTGACTGGCCCAAGATAAGAGAAAAGGAGCTCTATTTTATTAGAGAATTAGAAAGATTAAGAAAACAGAAAAAAGATAAAGAAATAGCTATAGAAAAATCAGAAAGACAATACGCTAAGATAAAGGAAGTCAGTAGCAAAGCTGTTATAAGTAAAGAAGAGCTATGGGAAAAAGATTTCTTAGAAAATTATGAAGAAGAAATTAGATTAACAAATGAAATAAATACTAAAGAAAAACCCATAGACGCCTCTGAACAATATAAAGAGTTCTTAGAATCCTTAGATGAGATAAGTCTACATAATCTTGATAATACTTTAGAAGCTATGGATTTAGAAACTGGAAAAAGAAGAAAATATGGCGAAAGTTCAGTTAAAGAAGAAGGAGAAATGGAAAGACCTACTAGAGTAGCAGGAATATGGCCTCCAGAAAAAGAAGATAGTTCATATAATTATATTCCTGGTCAATACAGATATATGGGTTCCAAAGCGAAGAGAATTGGAAAAGACAGTAAAATTTCAAAATCATAAAAGTGATGGTGCAATATTAAATTTAGCCGCACATGATCCTATAGATTGGCCAAATATAATAAGCATATGGAAAGGTTTGATAGTGCAAAAATATATACAAAATCAACATAATATAGGAAATAGAGTTGAAGATATGATTACTTATCTAGAAACCTTTCTAGGAGAATCTGTAAAAGTTCTTTGGGAACAATGGGTAGAACAAAATCATGGGCAATACAACGAATTAAAAAGAGCAGGTAGTAATCCTTATAATTTTGCAAATCTAATATCAAATCTTATTATAGCCGAAGATCCAGAACTAGGTTATTCTACCTTGCAAAATGAAAGGCTACGAGAACTAGAAAAATTATCTTTAACAAATTGGAAAGGAATAAAAGAATTCTCTCTACATTATCTTTATAACGCCACTACTGCTAAGCAAGGATATAATAAAGGGATAGTTGAAAAATATTTCCATAAGTTACACGATCCTTTAGGAAGTATGATATTTGATGAATATAAGAAAGAAACTGAAATACGCTTATTAATATATCTCAAGCCATAACATTTGTCTTTAAGCAATTAAAGAAAATATGCATAAATATCTGAGCAAATAGATCCATGAAATATGCAGACTATAATTTACGCAACAAGATAGTCCAAATACCTTTGACATATGGTGAAGAAAGACCAAGAGGAAGAAATATTATAAACCCCAAAATAGAGGATATAATACAAAGAAAAGGTTTTTCTTGAGAAAATCTGATAATAAAATACCATATTTACACAGAAGAAATGTAAGACGTTATAATCCTAGAAAAATATATGATAAAACTTGTAGATGTTTCATATGTAATTCACCTGACCATTTAAGTACAACATGCCCAAATAAAGACCAGAAGAGATATTCCAGCAACTATGAAGAACAAGAAAAGGTCCTAATAGTAGACAGCGTAAATGAAAATATAATAGTATGCGATGATGAAACAAAAGACGATGAATCAATCTACTCTATAAAAGAAATAGAAGAAATTGAGAACAAAGTAGATGATTATGAATCCAGTGATAATGAAATAGATCTAGTAGATGAATTTGCTGGATTAAGCATTGAAATGATGGATCAAGAAAACTGCAGTCATGACTGGATAAAAGGAAAAGGGGATTACAATATTAAATGTACTTATTGTATATATTATCCAAGTCAAGAAAATAGATATACTTGTAACCTATGTTTAAAACAAGCATGCTTTGCATGTTTAAAAGCGAAAGACCAAAAATGGAGGAAAGAAATAGAGTTAGAACCAGATGAAAGGATATTATCTAGTAGAGTAAGAACTCTAGAAAATAGAATAAATAAGTTAGAAGTAGAATTAGAAAACCTAAAAAATAATATAAATACTAAAACCCTCCAAGATGATAAAATCACAGAGTTTAAAGAACAGATAATAATAAATGATAATATAACTAATGAATATTTAGTCAAATTACCCTTTAAAAAGGTATCGAGGATAAGAATTCAAAGATGTAAAGTTAAAACCAAATCGATATATGATATAATAGCATTAGTAGATACAGAAGCACAAGAAATATTATTCATGATAAGTACTTTATATGTTGCCCTGAAATAATCAAGACTTTAGAAAATAACAAAGCAAACATATCCACGACATGTCGGGAATAAGAAAACTCAATAACCAAATAGTACATGATATAGAAATATATATAAATGATACAAAATACATAATAGATGAGATTACCATAAGAGACTTAACAATGATAAATGAAGACATGATAATAGGTCTTAAATTCTTACAACAAGCGAAGACAGACTACAATTATACATGAACCAGAATCACATTTATTCCATATCAAAATAAGATATCATATAATTTAGAAAGGTATAAAATTGCATCTTCCTCTAACGGAAGACACCATCGATAATCACCTCTGTAAAAAACAATAGGAGAATTGAAGACCTTTCTCTTGCTGATAAAGAAATGTATCTAGGTAAAAAAGGTAATAAATTATCTAACCTGTTATTTCATTCTGCAGGTATGAAGAGAACAATGAATTACAATGGGACTGAATTCTTCAATTTCGGAAATGACAATAAACTCAAAATATTCCCACCAAACTCATACAAATTCAAGCCTAAAGATCATATAATTATTGATGAGGTACAAGAATGCATATTAGATAATTTTGGTTCTTATATAATAACAAAAGAGATGATAAAGGTTATATGCTCTCGGCATTGAATAGTCTTGTGAATATCTTCATATGTTAAATAAAATGCAAGCGTAACCAATTGATTGAAACACCGAAAATATAGAATTAAAACCTATATATGTGGTCTTTGAAGGTAAATTACCCGAATATATATATCCTTTGAAGAGATTATAGCCCAAAAATAGACTCAAAATTATCGGGAGGAATATCTTGGAAGAAATATGTAAATATTGAAGAAGCCATGGCTCAAGCTAGAAACATATTAGGAATAAATTATTACATGGAACCAAATAGCCAAAGAATATATCCAAAAATTTAGAATTACAAAGAATAAGAAGATCTCGGATCTTCTCCTTTATAAATATAAAAGAAGAAGAAGTATCAAGAGGATCATGCATAAAGAAAAAATAAACCCTCTAGATGAGTCATATATAGAAACTAAGGTAAATGAAAAAATTGAGAAAATATCTCCCCAATGGAGAAATAATATAAAAGAAGATATTCTCAAAGAATTAAGAAAAGAAATGAATGATAAACTTGAAGATATGAGAAGAATAATTAATGAAATACCCTTTGCCAATATAGATATTACCAATATAGATACTATGGATATTGCTGGGCATGCGCAATTTCCAGAATAAAGAATATATTAAAACAGAGCCTATGCAAAAAAAAAAATGTTTGAAAAACTCCTCAAAATAGCCACATACATATACACCTCTATAAGTTAGCCACATAAGAGAGTTAGAGAGAAAAAGAGAAAATCCACAAAAAAGTCCACATAAAAAGAGAGTTGTGAGATTGTAGATTATAGGTTACAAATAACGAGAGTAAGAGAGAGAATAAGATTAGCCACATAAAACAAGAAGCTGTGAGGTCAGAGACTATGAATCTCAAATATTTGAATATCAAAGCATATCTATATTCCTCAAATATCATATATCTCAAAATATACCAGAGAAATAACCATCTACGCATTGAAGACCTTTATATGAAGACTACAGAAGACTCTATCAAACTGCAGAAGATTCCAGAAGACAGCAACGTGGATTAGCTTTCTCTAAAAGCTAAGACATGTACATTTGGCATAGTCCTACTTATACCATCACTTATCCACTCCAGCAGCATGTGATGAAGATGGTGGGCTAATCATCCCATGAAGACATATGAAGATAAGCTTTGCATGAATGATTGTACAAGCATCAGAAGATAACGATAAGGCCATGAAGATAGACATCAAGTACTACTTGCTATACAGTGCCTTATGTTAAAAAATCCTGAAGACTCCATCCTTCTGCGTCTATAAAAGAAGACCTCACCATGAAGAGCAAAACACGGGACAGAAACGAGAGAGAAAACAACAGAGACAAACACAAGACAAGAAAGAAAGATCACGAGAGAAGAAAAACACACAACCCAACACACACATCGCACAACCACATCCACAACACACCAAACCCCTGCATGAGCATCCCTATGTAGATAAGCCATCCACTACTCCACTAGCCTTAGTTGTAGTAGTACTTCCTCTGTAAACAAACCACCTCCAGTGTAATAATCATCGCGTGTTTATTTACCGTAGTTTAAGGTAAGCCCTATCTTTGTGTAGATAGTTGGGGGTTCCCGAAAGGGAAAGCCATATGTAAATTACTTTGTGGAAATGAAGTAGTTTCCTTTCATATCCTTTGGATTAGTTCTTAGTGTGTTCATATGGAGCAAGGTTTTATGCTAAGTACTCTATAGGAGAAACCTCTGCGGCGGATGTAAATTCCTCCGGTTTAGGCATATGATGTGATTCTTGTCTTAGGGTGGTGTGATGTTGGGAGAAGTGTTCCTTAGGGTGGAACCGCTGGAGTGACGATAAAAACGCCTTTATATGACCTTACTAAGTTTGTCTAGGGAAAGTTAGCTATACAAGCAAATTAGTGTAACATATGGTGAGTCTTGAGTAGGATTACACAACTATTCTTTGCACAAACCTACATCATATTGGTTTCGCCAACCTATAAAGATCCTGCAAAAATTACTATTGAATACTATTCACGATATTAATCACGAATACTATTCATAATCTGTTCACTATTCACAAATACTATTCATATCATTCACGAATACTATTCATAATCTTGTTCAAGAATATTATATTCAAAGAAAGAATAGTAAAGAGAATATTCCAAATATTATATCCAAGAATATCATATCGTAACCAATATTCATAAGCACCGGAATATCAAGGACAATATTGGTGCTAAATATATATATATCTCGAATATATTTGAAGGTATTACGAATATATTGAATATATAAAGTCACGAATATATTCTCAAGCTCGAGTTCATAACTCGAGTAAATATCGCATATATTGTGAATATATATCATCAGAATAACTATATCATTCGAATAACAAGATTTACTTCAGTTTATATTATCGTATTTATATCCATGATTTACTTTCTTGTCTTATATTGTTTAATATTTTAATTTTATCGCATTTATCGTTGTTACATTTGAATAGTACTTTTATTTTGAATAGTTCTTTTATAATCCGCTCGAGCAAACCTCTTGATGGTATATATATATATATATATATATATATATATATATATATATATATATATATATATATATATCACAGAGTTCTAAACACAAACCGTCTGTGATAGATAGTTATCGAGATGGTTCGTGTTTAGAATCGTCTGTGATAGTCGCATATCACAAACGGTTCCAAAACCGTTTGTGATGACCTCAGTCGTCACCAACCCATAAACTCAGACGGCTCTAGAAACCGTCTGTAATAACGTTTTTGAACCGTCTGTGAAGATCTTTTCTGTAGTAGTGTCCCCATAAGTGTGTGCATACACGAATGTGTAATAAAAATATGTTGTCGAGTGCACACCTCCATGATTTTCACCTTTTCATCCAAATAAGATTACACAATAGGTATATCAATAAAAGTGTTAGTCTCACATATAGATTTGTTATTAATCACCAAAATACTCCATTAACTCATAATAGTAGGTTTAGATTCTTCACTCAACGCTGCCTTACCGTGCCACCACCTCCCCTCCTTTCCCCGGCGCCCCGCTTCTCCTCCAAGGTACCACCGCCTCCTCTCCTCCCACCAACCAAGGGCTGGGCGGCATGGTTTTGCTGGGGCGGTGATGAGGGGGGTCCCACTTGGTACTTCTTCATTCATCAGTTGTTACGGTGACTTATAGTTAGATATTAGACTCATCAACATCATAATTTGTTTATAGCGCATCTTGCCACAATTAATTTTTAAAGGTTTACATGATTCAATTTTAGATGAAGAAATTCATAGGCAGAGTTGCAGTAAAACTCAGCAAAAAAATCATTCCTACCTCTAAAATTTGCTAGTTGCCCTATTTCACGAACATTCGCAATTCTTGCCCTATTTCACGAACATTCGCAATTGACCATACCACTGGAAGGTAATATTCTTTCCGATGACCTAGGTAATGGTGGAGGGAGAGGGAGGCACGCCATTGGTTGGTGCACCTGAATATACCACCAAAAATCTAAAATTATTGAATTTCAGTTAAATTAGATATAAACCTTGGGCATTTTCATTTGACATAACACACTCTTGAGTCATACAACCATGAATTGAGTTTTTATGAATAGAAACAACATTGTTCTAGGAAAAAAGAAATATTTTTTAGTTCTGGGTACATAGGCAAAAATTGAACTTATGCCTACAAGCTACATAAGGTGACGGGGACTGCCAAATTAAGAGTTCTACCATCAGATTCATGTATCTAATTAGCTTATCTGCTTTGCCAAGAAACTTTGTATTCAATTGCTCACATGTGTATCCACCTTCTTATCTTGCATACTCTACAGATTACCAAAGAATGTATAAATTATAGACTAGAGATGCAGCTCAAAACAAAAGAAAATTGAAAATACACAATACAATAAAACCAATTCCATACCACTTGTAGAACTAAAGCACCACCTCAACATGTCATGCCAACTTCATGCTGCAGAGTGATGGGAACATCAATAACACAACTCACACTTAGAAGAACACATAATCCTTTTTATTGACAAAGTAATTACTCACCTACAATCCAAACCGTTGATGCAATAGAAATCAGAACTTCCCTTGTTCCATACAACATTCGATAGCATGTAACAAAAGCACCATGAGTGAATTTGCCAATAGCTATGACATCTAATCTGAAACCAAAAGAGGAAAATAAAATATGAAACTATGCCACGAGGCTCGAGTCAGTAAATAGCCCATTTTACAATCCAAACCGTTGATGCAGTAGAAATCAGAACTTCCCTTGTTCCATATAACATTCGGTAGCATGTAACAAAAGCACCATGAGTGAATTCGCCAATAGCTATGACTTCTAATATGAAACCAGAAGAGAAAAATAGAATATGAAACTATGCCACGAGGCTCAAGTCAGTAAATAGCCAATTTTACTTGTTTGACATCTATGGATTATAATCTAATTATATATCTATTAAATATTAATCACTTTGATCATAGCAGGTAATTTAACCTAGATATCTACAGCTTCGTGGTATGTCAACAGGGAGCAATCAAGCAACCTAAAATTGGGGGGGGGGGGGAGAAAACACTTATGAAGAAAAGCTCCAAACATTTCAGTAAACTTATTAAAGTGAACTCGTATGAAACCATGTTAGAGCAATCTGCTCTCTGCATGCATGGGAAAATCTGACTAATGATTCTTTAACCCAAAAAGATTATATACAACACAGTAAAAAGTAGGCATCAAACTAATCTGCATGCATGTTATAGAACATGATAGAGCAAACTGCTCTCTGCAGGCATATGGGCCTAAGAATCGGCATCCATCTATGTATTAGAATCCCTTCTTTTCTTTTCTTTTTTAGCAGAACCCATTGTCACAGTAAAATATTTCATATGAAGCAATCCAAATAGAAATATATACATTCACACGAAATCTCAACTGAAACCTCTACCTTGGGTGCCTGAAGTGGAGCAAGCAACAAACCACTATTCCTTGGGACTAATGATATAACCGAGAAGCAAATGATGTCCTCCACAGCTGAATGACTGATCAATCAAGTAGTGCATTGTGCCTAATTTTTTGAGCATTACTAACATGAGAAAACAAATCAAAGAGATTATTTGCATCATGGTTCACGTTGAAGGGAAATGAATTGAAGCAAACATGACAAAATCTCTTTTTGTCTTGCCAGACGGCAAAGCAACCGGTAAGCGTACGCTCCATGCTTCCATAGGTCATGGCTGCACTGGATAGCTGACCAACCCTCAACACAATGGCAGCAGAGCCATGAGGGAGCACAATTGCGATGGAAAATGGAGCGTCCAACTGGGCATGACTAAAACCTCATGGTCCATAAGCTTTCGCAGGAGCTAGCAAGTTCCATAACAGCTTAAGGTATGTCATTAAGCATCAAATTTCGTCTGCAGAACACAAAATCAGAAAATATGTCAACCAATCCTACTGAAACTCCTCGAATTTAGACTCTCATCACAATCTTACACAAATTTACCTTAGAACCCACTCGCCGCTTGTCAAATTTTCCCATATCAGTCATGTTTGCCGCACACCGACTTGTGAAAAAAAATACCCCATGGACAACCATCATGATTATGAGAGCACGTTTCTTACCAGAATGATTATACAACTACAACACCTGTAATTAAATCTAAAGAAAACTCTACCTTTGAACGAAAAAAATAAACAAAGTGAGTGAGAGATCTCACCGGCGGGTGGGAAGAGGGACGTCGGCGTGGCCTGCGGGAACGCAAGTGCGACGTCCAACACCGGTAGCCCAACCTTGCCGCCGTCCTTACCTCCACTGCACGACATGAGCGCATGAGATTAATCAACTAGCCCAAAACCGCTCGATTCCTCTTCCTAAGGATTCGAGCTTCTTCCGGTCAAGGAGGAGGAGAAGAGGAAGGGGACCGCAGCCGCGAGAGACTAAAAGCTTGGAGCTCTTACGTTGCGTGATGATGAGATGATCGTGGGAGAAGTGGAGGGGATGAGACAAAAATCACACGATGGAGCGATTGGGGTAGGAACGAGAGACCGAGCGTGCGTTTTTTGTAATGGGACGAGACGATTCGTTCCGCTGCGCGGTAAACCCCCTTTTTATTAGTTACTAGCAGAGTGAGTGTGCGTTGCAACGGATGTCAAATAAATAATACCGTAAACTCTAAATAATAAAATAATGCAAGTTTTCGTATATACATGATGTAAAAACAGCTGAAAGTATATTTGCACAATGTACAACAAATTTTGTCCATGTTGAAAAGAGTATACATTTGGTCGATAAGAAGCCCGTAAGCAAAGACAGTGCAACAAAATCATTACGTACAAGTACAAAGCAGACATGTTTCTACGAAAAGATATCTACTTCAAAAAAACCAATGTTGATGCAACTCAACCATAGTTTCAGTTCATGACTTCAACATTCAATCACGCAAAGTTAGCTATCTTTAACCAAAATTCAACAGAGCCCGCCGGTGCTAAAAGAAAGAACAATTTAACCCCGAACTCAACTGTACAGAACTAAAAGTAAGCAAGGGCATTTGACGTACTTGGAGCACGACGAACACAACAACCACTGGGCATTGTTGGCCACAACCCACAGGTGACGAGCGTCGACTTCCTCCTTGCATGTAAGGATACATTAGGCCACAGACAACATTGTTGACCGTCATGAGCAGTGCGGCCATGCGTTGGACCGCATCCCAGACTACCAGTTCAGGATTGACGACTGTACTGCAAGTACGCACATGGATACAAAAGCATCAAATGATACAACTAAAATATGCATGTATGGCTCACACAGGTTAAGAGTATAGCAGTTGCGCGACTCCTTATTGGGCTCGATGTGGAGGACGTCGTCCTTAGCGTATGTGAAGTGGATGAGGAAGGCGATTGTGCTACGTGTGCATCATTGCCTTTGCTGCCGCTGCGAAGGTCACACTGCACCGCGCTGTACACACTCCTGCTCACCCCATACCTTCTGCCAAGCCATCAAACTGACGACTCAGGCAGCCTAATGCCGCTAGATGGGGGACGGCGGCTAGATGTGGGGCAGGGCGGCACTCGCGGTGGCACGAGCCTTGGGAAGGGGGGCGAAGGTGGAGGTATCAAGGGTCTTTTTCACTAGGTGGGGGCCGATGGGGAGGTGGGGATGATTAGGGGCAGTGGCAGCATAGATGAGCGGAGCAGTGACATTAGGGGCGAGGTGGCGTGTATGCGAGGACCGGTTGGTGCAAAGGGGCTTGGGGGCATTGCGGATGCAGCGGCGTTAGAGGCGGATGCGAGGAGCGGCGGGCACAGAGGGGCTGGATCCGTCGCGGATGTGGTGGCGTTAGAGGTGGACGTGAGTGCACGAGACAGCGAAGATGCACCAGCCCGCGTTCTCCTTGTCAGAGGAGGACGACCGGATCCGCCCAACGAAGGTGTGGACGGCACTGGATTTGGCCGCCGGAAGGGTGGACCAAGGATTCAGAGCCGTCGTGTCTAGATCCGGAGTCGCCGACGGTTGAGAAGGGTAGATCTTCGTTGGTGAAGGAGGTGTCTGCCATGCCGACATCAGGAATTGTCATTAGTGAAGAAACGTCGCCTCCCTCAGTCCCCCTCCATGGCCAGTCGCTGTGCCACTGTTGCTCACCGTAGCTAGTCACCGCGCTGTCGGCATGGGGGGGGGGAGGACGACAGGTTTGATACAAAAGACGAAAGGAGCAGATGCGGTGGTAGGGATGTAGAGATTGACACGGTAGGGGTGGGAAGGTGCGGGGTGCAGCTGATACGATGGGCCCACTGCATGAATTTGTAGCTTTTTTATATAGCTGGATGGGACGATTCATCCCGCTGCGTGGGAATAAACCCCTTCTTTTATTAGTTAAGATTAAGATAAGATTAGTTATACGGAGTTACAAACACCTCTCTCTACTGTGTCATGTCGTCAACATAATCCTGCCCAACTAGAGCTAGAGTCATGCAAAGCCCATT
This sequence comes from Phyllostachys edulis, assembly GCA_036346405.1. Taxonomy (NCBI): domain Eukaryota; kingdom Viridiplantae; phylum Streptophyta; class Magnoliopsida; order Poales; family Poaceae; genus Phyllostachys; species Phyllostachys edulis. The sequence continues at coordinate 58,814,830 of CM070546.1, read as the reverse complement.
AGCCCAGGCCCACCGTGACGGCATTAAGCACGAGCCCACAGACCAACCCGAAACATGTCTATTGTTTTCGCGTTTCCGCCTCATTTCGCCCAACCCGCTTCGCTCGCCGATGGATCGGTTCCGGTCGCTCAGGCGGATCCAGGTGGAGCCCGATCCCACGGACCTGCCCCCGCCGGCGGCGGGCGGCGGGGAGGCAGAGGAGGAGGCGCCGGCGCCCGCGGCGGGGCTTCTCATGGGGGCCAAGGTGCGGCGGCGCGCCGCGGTGTATCGTGACTGCAAGGGCGACTACATCGGCGTCCCCAACGATCCATGCCTCACCAAGATCCTCTCCAAGCAAGGTGCCGTGCGCGGATTCGCATCTCTTTCCGTATCTTCGATTAGTTCGGATCAGTATTTTTTGGGCGTGATCTTATTGGAGATGATTTGTTCGGTAGTTGTGCTCGTTTCTCTAAAATGGATCTGACGCGTGTGCTATCGGTAAAGATGTGGTGTAATAGCGGTAATTCGAAGGGTAAAATGCGTCTTGGGTTGTCTTGACTCCATAAGTTTAGCTCTCGTAGCAGACTGATTGGGCCCGTGCCATTTTGATGCGTCTTCCGGTCTTGGTATGAAGGATTAATGCAGATAGTAGAGTTCACGTGCAGTTTCTCTCTGTTTCTTGGTTTCCAACATGTGGTATTGGCCAATTATACCAAATACTGCATTGACATCCTGATGTGAGGCAGCTAAGTAACTAAGGCAAAATTAGATATATATCACTCCAAAACATGGCATGTGGAGATATGCCACTCAGAATCCTTAAGTTGGATATATATGCCACTCTAAAAATGTTTGTTTTGATATATGGCACTCTAGGACGCTTTTGCCTTGGGATCTTCTTCTTCCTCCTCCCATGGTTCACCAAGGCGCTAGTCGGGTGCTGGGGGTCCGACTTGCACCTAGCCTGCCTAGGCGGCTGACTTGCTACAAGGTGCAGGAGGGGCAAGGAAGGAGCATTCAGCCGTGAAGGAAGTGAGAAGAAGAGAGGGGAGGGAAGCAAACCTGGCAGCGTCGAGCTCACACGACCTCGACCGGCCTCTATATCGACCGTGAAACCTCAGCTCCATGGTTGCCGCCACCTCCCTCCATTTCCTTCATGCTCAGCCGGTAGCCCGTCGTTCCATTGAGGCAGCAAGGGAGGAAGAAGATGCACACTAGAAGGAGAGAAGAACATGGCAACAAAATCGTAGGGTCAAGATCTAGAAATAGAGCAGCAAAACGGACGAAGGAGGTGGGATGCTACCCAGCGGAGGCACACTACCGGCGAGGACTCCATCTCTGGGAAGCGACGGCGAGGTCTGCTATGCATGGCGACGATCGGGAGGCGGAGGCTCTATGGGGAGCCTACTGCTCTGTGGGGATGTAAACCTAATACCCCTCCATTTGGGCCCGTTGGGCCAGCCTTAAAATAGCCCAAGGCAGGATTAGGGCAACACACAGGAGAGCAGCCCCGAGCCTCACTCCCGCAACTTCACCGCCGCCACTGTTGTGAGCCACTGACACCGATTCTTGCCTCTGACGCTGTCGCTGCATCCACTACTCTTGCCTCGCGGGTTCGTCTCGGTTCTTCCCTGGCCTCTCCCTCTCCCCCCTCCCCTTCCTCACCCGCCGCAACCACTTTCCTTCGCCTCCACGCTGTCATGACCCTGCTGGGACAATCGGACCACTTATGATCGAGCAGACAGCAAACAATGCAAAAGGGTATTGGTAGGCGGGCGGCGATCGAGTGTATAAGAGAACCGTTTTGTGTAACCTAGCAGCATCGATTTGGAGAATCATTACATTATCTCTTGTTCTTCTTCTTCCTCAATTCCCCTATTTGTTCTTCTCTCGCTTCCCCAAAGTACCTCTGTATTGTGAACTTGTTGAATCGATGAAATGAATTGAGTCCAACTTTCTCCTGGTTCTTCTCTGTTCTTCCCTTTGTTCTTCTTTGTTCTTCCTCCCTTCCTTCCGACTCTACCTCAAGCCACTATTCATCCCCATCCGATCCTCTTGCGATTGCACCACCAGTTGGGACATAACAATTTGGTATCGAGCCTCTTGATCCATCTGCGAAGTGAGGCAAGGGTGGCGACCATGGAGCCATCGGAGGAGAGTGGGAAGCCTTCATGGTGAAGTTTGAGGCGGCGTGTGAGAGCTAGTTCTTGATCCGCACCGCATCGTCCGCTGTGTCGCCTTCCTCAACCCCTACTACTTGGCCGCCTCCAATGGCACGGCGTTGCCTCGAACTCGGCTACTACCAATGGTGCCCGAAGGTCTTCGATGGAATGCGGTAGAGAAGCCGGGCGGAGCAACGAGGCGGGTGCTGCGTACCAAGGCCAAGGCCGATCATGAGCACCGCGCCAGGCCGAGGCCGACGCCGCCATGACGCTCGAGGCGTCAACATGAAGCGCCGCCGACGCCGCCCGCCAGCAGAGAAAGCCTCTCGGTGGCGCCCACCGGTGTTCGATGGATTGCCAAGCAATCGAGACGCAGCGACAACCGGCGTTCTTCAGCGTCATTGTGAACGGTGCTCTATCCAAAGGACCGAGGAAGTGCTTCATCAAGTATTTGATCCTTTGGGAGTGGTGGAAAATGTGTATGTGTACGAGAGGACAGATCGTGTGGCGGCTCTCGTCGCGCCGATCTGTTATGAAGCTGCTCAAGCTCGAGAAGCGAGGCATGGCCGATGCATATATGATGGCTCTTTGTTGGCTAGACATCCATTTGCTCATAGTACCCAAAGAAGCAACACCATGGCAAAACCTCTTGCGGCCTTCCATTTGACTGGAGATCAGAAGCATTTCGATACACATGACAACAGTGCTGTTGTTTCATCGCCGTCTTGTGAGAATTGTGTGTTTATTGGAGACCCTGCACAAGAGCAACATAGTTGGCAGAATGCTATGGTAAATTCTGGTGGTTACAGTGGGTTTCGTTTGCATTTGTCTGGAGATGAGGACACACCTGCTGCAAGTACTTCAACCGGCGGCAATGTATTGTCTTTCTCTTTGCATCTTTCTTCAGAAAATGCTGTGCAACTCTCCTCAGCTCAAGCGAACGGTAGTACTCAGATTCTAGACTCTGGTACATGTAAAGGTTCATTAGAGGTCAATGCTGTGCCCAAAAATCAATTGGAGGTTAAAGCCCTTAAAGATGACGATAAGCTACTAGAAGGATGTAGAGTGGCTAGCAAGGAAATCAACAAACCACTTGATGCAAGAAGACATCAACTGTCTGGTGGAAAGGTTGATGTTCGGAAGCTCCGTAATGTAGATGTGAATGACACAGTTGAGCTGTCTATTGCTGCCTCTGAAGCCATGGTTATTGCAGAAATGATACGTAATGATTGTCAGTCTGATAAGTTGGCTACAGCTGCCATAGAAGCTGCTCTGCATGTAAAAGAAGCTCGGAAACAATGTTTTCTCGAGGATCCAGAACATAGTTGTGGATCCTCTGAAAATGATCTGGATGAGAGTGTCTAGCTTGCAGAATTGGATGAGATCGAAATGTTATCAGAAGTGGGCGACAAGATTGCTACCTTCGAGAAGGCATCCGGTTATCAAGCATTGATACAGTTTCTTGATGCTGAGACCGCAACAACTACAAAAACTGCTCTGGACGGTAGATGCATTTCTAGCTATTTGCTTCCAGAACTTGATGGGGCCTGCACTTTAAGAATAGCCTATGTTGGTTTCTCAATCTTGCGTATGTTATGGCTGAAGCTGAAGCAACCATGGCCACCGCCTTCACGATTATTGGTCTATCTAGCTATTCAGAGGAAAGTGACCAACATTGAGGAAATGCCCACTTGGTTCCAGAGATTCGGCTTCGCATTGGGGAAAATGACTTTGTGCTGCATGTCACAGCTAGTAAAAGGTCAACTGTCGCCACCTAATATTTCTGTGTATTATTGTTCTATTGATGACAACAGACCATGGGATCCTGGTGTTGAAAGATTCAGGTTCAGGGTAAGAGGAAACTGGATATTGTCAAATGGCCCGCTTCGATTAACAAAGAAGAGATATATCACTGACATCAAGTTTCACGCTGATATGAACTTCAATATGCTTCGCTGTTGGGGTGGTGGATTAGCAGAGAGGCCTGATTTTTATCATTTTTGTGATGTCTATGGTTTGATGCTATGGCAAGAATTCTGGATAACTGGAGATGTCGATGGCCGAGGAATTCCAGTATCAAATCCAGATGGTCCTTTGGACCACGATCTCTTTCCTCTATGTGCTAGAGATACTGTCAAATTACTCAGGAATCATGCTAGTCTAGCTCTATGGGTTGGTGGTAATGAGCAAGTCCCACCAGTCGACATTAATAGAGCACTGAAGGATGATTTGAAGCTACATCCTTTGTTGGTCAGTAACCAGACAACTAAAACTGAAGGAAAATATTTACCACAAGTACATTCCCTACTCAAAACCAGGGAAGGTCCATGATCAGATTGAACTATATGGCCATCCAAAAGATCTCGATGATTTCTGTGAAAAAGCACAATTGGTTAATTATGTTCAGTACAGAGCACTTCTGGAAGGATGGACTTCTTTCATGTGGACTAAGTTTACAGGTGTTCTAATTTGGAAGGACACAGCATCTCTGAAGTGGGAATGAAGCGGTGGAGAGGAAAAAATTGTTGTTCGCTTTGCGGGAACAGCTTGCGGACAAGCTGTTTCTTGCGGCGGCGTAATGTCATGACCCTGCTGGGACAATCGGACCACTTATGATCGAACGGACAGCAGCAATGCAAAAGGGTATTGGGCATTGGGCCAACGATCGAGTGTATAAGAGAACCGTTTTGTGTAACCTAGCAGCATCGATTTGGAGAATCATTCTCATTATCTCATCGTTCTTCTTCTTCCTCAATTCCCTCGCCGTTTTTCTCGCTTCTCCCCAAAGTACCTCAGACAGAACTTCATTGAATCGATGAAATGAATTGAGTCCAACTTTCTCCAGCTGGTTCTTCTCTGTTCTTCCCCTTTGTTCTTCTTTGTTCTTCCTCCCTTCCTTCCGACTCTACCTCAAGCCACTATTCATCCCCATCCGATCCTCTTATGATCGCACCACCGGTTGGGACATAACACACGCCCGCCCAAGCCCTTCGGCGCCTGCCCTGACTTCTCAGGCGGCCGCCAAGACCACCGCGCCTAGGGCCGCCAAGGGCGCCTAGGACTGGCTTTGACCTCCTAGGCGGCCTCCGGCCTTAGGCCATCGATTATCGAATCGCAATGCCACCTGATCGCCGAAGCGCTTAGGCTTCGCCAGGCGCCGACATCTGAATTTTGAACACTGCTTCCTCCCCTCTTTAGCATCGTCCCCCAGCTCAACCTGTCATCACCGCAGCCGGTCCCCGCAAGGCCACCCTTGCTCCCGAGCTTCACGCCAAGCACCCCACAGCTTCTCACCGCTAGCATGCACCACCGAGCTTCACATCTCCATGTCGTCGCCACCATCGAGCTCCATGCCGCCCTAGCCCCAGGCCTCAATTGCGCCAGGCTAGACCCCGCATGGATTGGATCGGCGCCAACTCGGGAGGTGACGGCGCACGACTAGGCGAGAGCCCTGGAGGGACGACCATCTTGAAGATGTGACGGGAGGCAGCGGAAGTTGCGTATGTCGGTGATGGGCTCAAGGAGTGTCGGCAACTGCCAAAGCCCTCTCCAGCGACGGCCGGCAGCGGTGGAAGGAAGAACGGGATGACCGGATGGAGGAGGAAGAAGAGCCCAGGGGCAAAAGAGTCCTAGAGTGGCATATATCAAAGCAAACATCTTTTAGAGTGGCATGTATCCAATTTCAAGAATCTGGGTGACATATCTCCAAATGCAATGTTTTGGAGTGGCATATATCCAATTTTGGTGCCTTATGTGCATGCTTGAATACGAAGAACATAACTATTGGACTAGTGCATGATCCTAGGCTCCTAGCTGTGTAGGAGTTGTAGACCCTAATGACGGCAATTGTTGGTTGCCATTGACAAATGTCCTGTCCTTTTGCACAACGTCATGACCATTTGGTATTCTAACTACATAAGTCTCTAAGGTGATTCTCAATATATTGTAGGGGATAACAAAGTTCTGTTTGCGGACAAGGTCTTGAAGTTCACTCAATCAGGAAAGATGAAAAGGCGCATCTTGGTGATAACGGACTTTGCTCTCTACCTTGTTGACCCCGACGCTGATATATTGAAGAGGAGGATAGCACTTGCAGCTGTTGACAGGCTATGCATAAGCAATCTCAGTGATAACTTCTTTGCAATTATTGTGCCGACGGAGTATGATTGTTTAATGGCCAGCACTAGAAAGAAAGAAATAGTGGATGTTATAGTTAAGGCTATTAAGAGCACATCTGAGTACGAACCTGAGGTGGCTTCCTCTAACAGGTAAACAGTTTCTGATGAAGCTTTGTATGCCCTTCTGTTAACGATAGAATCTACTTTGAACAATTTTATCTCAAACTTACTTAGTTGTTTGGGAAAATATGATTAATGTGAGAATTCTAGACCCTCGAAACTCTGTAAGGATTGTTGATAGGTGATCCATTTTCCTATCAACACCTATGTTCAAAAGTCACATGTACTAATGCCAACTATAATTCTTTTCTAAGAACTTCACTGTTTATACAAATGATCAATAGCTTTGAACCTCCTCACCGCTGTGTTGGATGTCAACATTGGATAGTGGCGCTTGTCCCAATACTCCTATTTTCGGATCTACTGCTTTGTATCACCAATGATGCTAGTCCAATTCTTGAGCTTCTTCTTTCTGCAGGTTTGAGTACCATGCTGCTGCTGAAGTGATTAAAGAAGTTGAATTTGAGGAAGTTGACGGTACGTTATCAATCTAACATAATACAATATAGATGTGCCTATGAGCCTATCCTTCATTCCATCCTTCATTAGGGCTAGATTAAGTCATTTACTTGATTATTTGGAAGAAGCTAATGTAATGGTTTTCTCAGCTAGCTAAACAATCCTGCACATTTTCTTCTTGGCCCATTGCTGCTAGTTTGATTAGCCTAATGCTGCAAACTTATGTTCCTTTTTCTATTACAAGAAGGATTTAATGCATTTTTATTTGCCATTGTTTCTTTTACTGACACTAGATTTAAATCATTTTTGCCTGTTGAATGCTCACATGTGCTGATTTTGCGATACAGGTGGCATAAAAACTAGGATTACAAACAAGGAGAAATCATGATTCAGAACTCATGTATGATAGTTCCTTGTAAACTGTATAGTTATTCCTATTTCAAGGGATCACTCTGTACTGCAAAATTCAAAGAGACATCATTCTTTTGTTGTATGTTGTCATTTATTTTCTTGCCGTTGTGCCTGGAAGAAGTGACCTGCCATTGTGACTACACTATGGAGTCTTTAGAATTTTGGTGTTATGCTGTATTTTGTCATTTATTTTCTTGCCGTTGTGCCCGGAAGAAGTGACCTGCCATTGTATATACACCATTTTATAAAAAATAATACATTATTTTAATATAATTACAGAAATAAATGCCCATTTAATGAAATTATAAAAAATGAGCTTTTGTCGCCATTCGAAATGACGACTTGCCCCTGCGGATTGGCGACAGGTTATTGCGTCGCCATTTGAATTGGCGACATGTGGGCGTCGTCAAACCAAATGGTGACATGGCTTATGTCGCTAGTTGAACTAGCGACACACACGTGTCACCAAACCAAATGGCGATAAGAGCTTGATTTTTTTTGGCAGAAAAAAATTAAAATAAATGTATTTTTATTTTTTTCTGCTAGAATGCAGCTTCAAATTTTACAGGATTTTACTAAGTCAACTAGACATGAGATCGCTATTAAGTCAGAGTGGAAAAGTCAGTTTTGCCCTTTGGATGTTTTGGCACTGGAATGAAGAATAGTTGGTGCCAAATCTCCCGCCAAAGCCAGCTCTATAAAGCTCATCCAACCAACTCAACTATATTTCCTTCTCTCGTCATCTACTTGCAGTTGTCCCCCTCCTCTCCTTAGCGCTATGTCTTAGTCATCGAGTTCGATAAACCGAAGAGCTATGGCGCTGGTGAATGCAAGGCGTGTCAATTGTCCAAACTGTGGGGTCGAAGCAAATGTCCTCGATCCAACATCGAAGAGAATAGGGGTGTGTATTCTACAAATGTCTGTAATTTTTGGCGAGTTCGATTTTTGGGAAGTTTTTTTGGTGTTTTTCGACCTTTTTTTTTACTATTTGATGTGGATTTTAGGTCAATATATGCCAGTACTTTAAGTGGGTTGACTTTATTGATGCCATGATGGAAAGAGCAGTTGAACACCCACCTTTAGCTCCATCTAGTCCAATGGTGAACATATTGCCTGAGAACTTCACCCGCTGGAAACCTTACTCGGCTGAGAGCGGGGAAGATAAGGCAAAGGTAGTGATGGTCTATAAGGAACCAGGGTGGTGGTGGAAGACCGCATGTCAGCTCGTTGAGGACGACCGGACCGAGCATGCGACAGACAAAGGAAAGACAGTCATGATCTCCGATGCTCCTGCTAAGCGGGTGATTACTTTTGAGGAGATCCTAGAAGCCCAGTACAGGGTTACCTTTGGGACTGGCTACGCCCACAGGTTTGCAAGAGACAAGGGCAAGGCGCCGATGGACCCTCCGGACTTACTTCTTTCGATCCATTAGTTTTTTCGATTCTAAAAAGCAAGACATGTGTCGGACCGGATTTCGAGAATCCAAATCCTCAGGAATCATCGTGCTATTCCTCGGATCAAGAGTTAGCACTTCACAAGACACGCTTTCAATCATTCATACAAGGCGTGAACTCAAACAAATATATTACAAACACAGGTAACATAGCCCTCAACGGGTCGAGTTTTACAAAAGGGCCGCACAAGGCCAAATATATTACATTACAAAAGAACGACCAAGTCTACAAATGAAGCAACAGGAAGGTAGGGCTCCTCTCGCACAGCAAGCGATCGGGTGTCTCAGGTACTGCAGATATTAACCAAGGGTGGATAATATCGGTTGTACGCGGTACCAACGAAGTCTACTTAGATCGGGCGAGACCTAAACTACGTAACTATCCTACTCCTCGCCATATCCTTGTCCATCGCCTTTCGTCCATCGTAGTAGGTATAGTCTCCTTCATCTTCATTATCTGAAGGGTGGGGAGAGAAGCGAGGATGAGCACTACTACCGTGCTTTCATGAGCCAACACACAAATGCAATTATATATATGCAAGGCTTAACAAGGATGGCTCAGTTCTTTTATTTATAAAGCAAGTTTTGCAATACTATAATTACAAAACCTATGACTTAGCATTTTTAACAAATTGTAATTTTATAAAGAGAGTAGTGTGCAATAATTATTTCAGCAGAGGTTACCTCCACCTTCATGCTTATTTTGATCATGGTTACATCCACCATATTAACAAAGACTGGGTACATCCACCGAGTGAAAAACAAATTCAGGGCTAGGTGAGCCCGCCACAATTTTATACCACCCACAAGGTTTTAAAATAGAACTAACTCAAGTTAAGTTCCCATGTCCGCTTTTGACCGTAGGGCACTACTGCTTAAACAGCTTTAATACTCGCAGAGATAGCACACTTTACCCACAAGAGACAATTAACTCATTGCCCTACACAATTCCTTAGATGTGTAGTCGAGAGGTTGTCACAATAACGCTTCGACTTATCTCACCCTTCGTCATTTCGCACATATAGGGTTACGCCCATAGTGTTGAGCGGATGTTTTACTCTCGACCGGTATAGCGGTGCTATACCTCACCGACCGCAAAACGTCACCCTCCTCTCTGTCCCATTCAAGCGAATAAATCCCTTGGCTCCCCATTTATCCGCCCAAATAAATGGCATCCAAGGTTCAATAAACCTACTAAGCTAAGTCGCAAGTTTTTCTCGCAACTTGTGGTTGTACTTGTTTAACACGGAGGTCGTGACCCGATTAAGTCCTTAGGGTTATCTGGGCGGTTCATTCCACAACCCAACCATTCTCGTTCTCTGAGCACCAATCCGCCTCACCATCCGCCCAGATAGAGCTAGCATTTTAGGGTTTTGAGGAGTAAACCAAACTATTTTCTCGCCTTTAGTCATTAGACCACCAATGACTACCCAAAACATTTTATTTTTGAAGACATGATGATTTGGGGTATTTAATACCCTAAGACTTGAGCAAGGCTAGCATGTCGCCTAAGCACGACCTATAACTAGTATTACCATAGTATTACTAGGGTGACAAGGGTTATTGGATTCAAGTTGACATGGATGGCAATATTAATTAATTAGACAACAAGTAGGTAATTAACTACCTTAAGCTTTAACATACATTTGATTAAAAATTAAAGCATGCAATTTGTTAATTTAAAAGAAACTAATTTACATAAAATGTAGGAGCAACATGGTCAAAGTATTGACTCGCCTTGGTTAGAGGCAAGATGATCGTGATATTCTTGGTCTTGGTCGACTTGAGGATCTCCGTCTTGAATCCTAAAGCAGGCGATTTACCTAAAAAGCACAACGGCAAAGAAAGCAAGTAAATACAAAAGAATACACAAATGAACTCCAACTTATCAAGTCTGTGCCATTAGCAAGGTCTTGACTTAACGAATTTTAGAAATTTATTTTGCAATTTTGGAGCTATAACTGAGAAGATCTGAATTCTTAAGCTTAAATGGAAAAGAAAAAAAAGGAGAGAGGGCTTGGTCCACAGAGCAAGATGGACGCGGCCCATCGCACAGAGGCGGCTCGGGTTCACAAAGACAGATACAAGGCTGCCCACTGGGCAATGAAAAGTGGGAGGTGGCCACTGCCACAGGTTCGGGGGAATGGCGGCTAAAGGGGTATGAACCTATGACGGGTGGGGCCCACGCCTAAACAAAACCTCACACACGCTCTTCTCTCGCGTCAAGCCAGAGCAGAGAAACAGAGGAGGGGAGTTTCACAAGACGGGCACGGGCTGGGAGGCGGCGAGAGGGCGGCGGGAAGGCTTGGTGGTGGCTACTGAAGCCGGAGGGTGGCGGCCTCGGTGGAAGTGGCGGCGGGTCGGGAGAGAGGGCGGCCAGAGAGGAAGAAAGGGCGGCGGCTTCCTCGATTTTCCATGGCCGCAACAAGGGCGACGCAATGATGGAGGCGACACAAGACGGGCAGGCGAGGGTGAGGGGTGTTGGTGGAGCGGTCTGGGAGGCTTGGGGGAGGGTGGTGGTTTCAGGCAAGTGGCCGGAAGCGAGAAGACGAGGCGGCGTGGGTGGAGGCCTCACGGCGACGGGAGGAGAAGGAGGCGGGGACGGGTCACTGGGGCCACGGGCTTTCGGTGATGCTGGGCGCGTCTTGGCCGGGCTCACCGAGGCGGCTGCGAGGTGGAGAGGCGCGCGGCTTAAGCGAAGCTCTGAATTTGAGGTATGTCCTCTTTACCTTTTTGCAATGGGGCGACGTGGGGAAAGCTCAGGGGAGAAGGGGCTTAAAGGGGAGAAGGAGGAGCGGGGGTCAGGGGAGGACGAGCAAAGGCCGCTGCCCCGAGGCGAGGTATGGGCGCTTCGCGAGGGTGGTTGGGGTGCTGTGCGAGGACGGCGAGGACGAAGCCGACGCAAGATACGGGCGAGCTCCAAGGTCGCGGGTTGGTGATGACCGAAGACGAAGACGCTGCACCGGTCCACGATCGCGAGGACGACGATGACGCTGGTGACGACACGGCTCGCACGGAGGGGCTTCGGTCAAGGCGATCGACGCGAAAGCGTGACGGGTGGTGACGAGGGCGCGCGACGACAGAGGGGACGAAGGAGTCTGGCGCCCTTGGGCGCCTTGGCTTGATCGACGATGGCGCGCGCAGAGGGGCGGCGAGCCGGTGGCGCAGAGAGCAGGGAAGAGGGAGCCGACAACAACGACTGTGGGAAGTCCTCCACTGCTTCTTCGCCGCTCCTGTGGGAGCAGGGAAGGAGAGGACCTCTGTGGTCGCTGCATGGGCCGGGCAGAGAGAGAAGGGCCGGGCCTGGTGGCTTGAGGAGGGCTTGGCCGGGAAGGAATGGGCCGAGCCCGAGGTAGAGGCGAAGTCCAGCCAAATCGGCCCAAGATTCAAACGGAGGAGAAAACTCCGATCGCTGAAGTCTGAGTCCAAATGCTACAACCAACGATTTGAAACTCGCATCGAGGAAGAACGGGGTTTTCAAAATAGGATTTAGTTGAATTACGGCAAGAACTAAACGAAATCATTTATTATTTAGCCGTCCTAAAACGGACGTTACAAATCCTACCCATTTTAAATGTAATCTCGACCCGAGATTCGAGTGATCCGAAAACAGAACGGGTAGTCTTGCTTGCTTGATCTTCGCTCCTGTGTGGCTTCCTTGGCGGTGTGGTGACTCCAATCGACTTTGCAAAGGCGGATGACTTGACGCCTTGTTCGCTTCTCGATGACGCCGAGGATCTTGATTGATGCTCGGGATAAGTCGATCTTGTCAAGGGCGATGGCTTCAACAGCGCCCGCTTCTTCGTGCACTCGAGACATTTCTTGAGCCGAGACGGAAACACATTGTGAACTTCGACAAATTCTCCCAGAGCTCTAATCGGCACGCAACTTCTCCACGCCATGTGATGGGGAATGGGCCTATATATCTTGGGGCAAGCTTGCCTTTAACCTTGAATCTTCGAGTTCCACGAAGCGGTGACACCTTAAGGTACACGGATCTCCAACTTCAAAAGTTAACTTTCTTCGACGGTTGTCAGATAACTTTTCTGTCTTGATCGAGCCGCTTGGAGAAGATCTCGATCGGTCGAACTTTCTTCGCTTGCTTGAGAGTATCTCGTCCAAGATATATCCTTCACCGGATTCTCGACCAATGCAGAGGGTTCTCAGATTTTCTTCCATAAAGTGCTTCAAACGGTGACATTTTCAGACTTGATCGGTAGCTATTATTGTATGCAAACTCGATACCGGTAAACACTTTTCCCAATCTACAGTAAACTCCAAAGCACAAGCTCAAGCATGTCTTCTAGAATTTGGTTTGTCCTTTCTGTCGACCATCGGGCTCATGGATGATAAGTCAGGTCAAATCAAGGTGTGTCCCAAGGGCATCATGCAACCGCCCGTAAATGCGAGGTGAATTGGGATCCTCGATCGGAGACTATCCTCTTGGGTACTCCGTAAACACACAATACGAGCCATATATAACTCAGCCTAACTTGTCTCCCTTGTAAGTTGTCTTTATCGAATGAAATGGGCTACTTTGGTCATCTATCAACTATAACCCATATTGAGTCACAACCGACTTGGTTCGGGTAGACCGTAATGAAATCCATTCCAATCTCTTCCCATTTCCACCGAGGGACTTGGGGGTTGAAGCAATCCTCATTGCTTCGATGTTCAATTTTGATTCGCTGACACACATCACAACAAAGCTACATACTCGGCGATATCTCTCTTCATGCGTGGCCACCAATACAAAACCTTCATGTCTTGATACATCTTGGTGCTACCAGGTGCAGGTATACTGTTGAATGTGGGCTTCCTTCAGATTAAATCCTTAAGTTCCTTTTGGTGGGGAACAAAGAGACGCTTCCCATACCATAGGATTCCTTGTCGATCTTCAATCATCTTGGGGGCTTTTCCTTTTGCCATGAGATGTTTGAACCTCTCGACTCAGAGTGTCCTTGTTGAGCGGTCTTGATCCGCTCTTCTAACGTTGGATGTGCTTCCATAGCATCTGCAAAGGCCTTGTTCTATCAAATATAGGTTGAGAGCTTCAAATTCCTTATAAAGCTCGGGTTGATGCTCTTGAATCATAACATTATCAAGAAGATGACTTACGGCTTAATGCATCAAGAACTACATTAGCCTTTCCGGATGATAATGGACATCCAAATTGTAATCCTTTATTAACTCTAACCATCTTCTTTGTCGGAGGTTGAGATCCGATTGAGTGAATATGTATTTGAGACTCTTGTGGTCCCAGATAAATATCACAATGATTTCCAATCAAGTAATGCCGCCAAATTTTGAGGGCGCACTCATCGCCGCTAACTCCAAGTCATGAGTTGGATAGTTGTCTTCATGAGGACGGAGTATGTTCGATGCATAGGCTACAACTTTTCCTCCTTGCATAAGCACGCATCCAAGACCTTGGCGCGATGCATCACGAAGAGACTTCAAAGTCTTGATGAATGTCGGCGAGGTCAATCTTGGTGCGTAGTTAACTTCTTCTTCAATTCTTTAAAACTCTTTTCACAAGCATCCGTCCATTCATACTTCTTTTCTTTCTTAAGCAAGTGGGTCATCGGCTTGGAAAGCTTGGAGAATCCTTCTATGAAGCGTCAGTAGTATCCGCTAAACCGAGAAAACTACGGACTTGATCCATCGATGTAGGTTGTTTCCAATCCATCACGCCTTCCACTTTGGATGGATCAATCGCTATTCCTCCTGCGGATACAATATGTCCGAGGAAACTGATTTCTTTAAGCCAAAATTCACATTTATCAGACTTGGCATAGAGCTCATGCTCTTTAAGCTTTTCCAGACCATTTGCGGATGTTCAAGATGCTCTTCATTGGTCTTGAATAGATCAAGATGTCGCCTATAAACACGACTACAAATTTGTCCAGTATTCCATAAATACCTTGTTCATCGATTCATGAAGTAGGTCAGCATTGGTCAAGCCAAACGACATGATTGTGAACTCATACAAGCCATACCGAGTGGTGAAGGCCGTCTTAGGAATGTCCTCGTTCCGGATCTTGAGTTGATGGTATCCAGATCTTAAATCTATTTTGGAGAAAGCTCAAGCTCTCGTCAACCTGGTCAAATAGATCATCAATGCGGGCAAGGGATACTTGTTCTTGATTGTCACCTCGCTGAGTGATCGTAATCCACGCACTGTCGGGCGGAACCATCTTTCTTCCTTACAAAAAGAACTGGCGAACCCCAAGGAGAAGAACTAGGTCTAATGAATCCTTTCTCTTGCAAGTCTTCAAGTTGTGTCTTCAACTCTTCAAGTTCATCAGCGGCCATTCTATATGGTCTCTTAGCAATTGGGGCTGTTCCTGGCTTCAAATTGATTACAAACTCGATATCTCCGCTGTGGCATGCCCGCAATTCTTCTGGGAAGACATCGGGGTAAGCTTGGACTACAGGCGTTGTCTCTAAGGACAACTCTCCAAGGTGGTGGATTGTTCGATCCCAAGGAGGGGAACGATCCACACTAATCCTTATTGTGGTTTCAGGATCCTTGGCAAGTACCACTTTTCTGTTGGCGCAATCTATTAATCCATGATATGCGGCCAACCAATCCATCCCGAGGATGATATCTAGTGTTTGGGATTCTAGCACAAGAAGAGTAGCTAAGAATCCAGAATCCTCCAAAGCAATTTCTACTTTGGGACTAATCAAGTAGCATATAGGGTTCCCGGGTGATCTAAGTACCACGGGTTTTTTTAGCTTATAAGTCGGCAACTTAAGCCTTTCAACAAACTTTCTTGAAACAAAGGAGTGTGAAGCTCGAGAATCAAACAATACTTTGTGCGGGTATGAATTAACAGAGAACGCATCCATCAAGACTCCTGCGCCTCTTGTGCCTCCTCTGCGGTGACATGATTCACATTGCCACGGTTCTGGGTTGGGGTAGACCTTGAAGCTTGGGAAGTCTGGTGACTCTTGCTCGGAGCTGAGGTCCGACCTTGAACTGGGCGGCTCTGGGTTACTCTTTGGAGCGGGTTTCTTTGCGATGAGGGCACCGTTAGCAAAGTGACTTTTTTCTCACTGGTGAAGCAATGGAGGTGTCTTTGGGGTTGACAGATGTCTTTGGTGTCGTCTGGCTGGCTGCGGGGCGCGAAACCGCTTCCTTGAGGATGGGAGGCCGAGCCGAGCTTTTCTCGAGGTCGGGCCGCAGATGATCTGAAAGATGAACCGCCTCGAAAGTTGACGGGATAGTTTTTGGGGCTTCGAAGGGCATCTTCCTCTTGCGCTAGTTTCGCTAACTTATTCTCATTTTCTAGCAAGAGAGCCTTGTTGATCAACGGTGGAAGTTGGCATAGTCATGGAGGATAAGCTTTCCACGCATGTCACCACGCATACCTTCCACAAAGCGGTCTATCTTTTCTTCTTCATCGCCACGTCATTGGGGGCGAGCGAGCAAGTTGGGTAAACTTAGTGACATACTCGCTGACCGTCATATGTCCTTGTTTGAGTTCAACTCATTCTTCTTCAATCTCATTGTACCTACCGGTACGGTTGGTGCGAAGGTCGCTTTGAATTCCGTCCAGGGAATTGGCTGCAAAGCTGGTTCATCCTCATCAAAGCGTATCGCAACTTCTTCTACAAATGCCATGTCAGGAGGTCGCTTTGGTTCTCCAGTCGTAGATGCTACGGCTTCTGCTTCTTCTTCTTCTTCTTCTTCGGACTCTGGACTTTCCTTACCTCTGGCGGCAAGGTAATTCTCCCACCACGCGGCTGCAGCACCTTTTAGTTGGTGGGTGGCAAAGTCCACCATGTCTTTGTTGGAGCAACGAGCGAGTCAAGCTTCTTTTGTTGTCCCCGAGCCGATCTTCGCTTCAAGAGGTTCGTCCATGCGCGCAGAAAGGTGAGGGCCTTGTCCTTAAGAAGTCACGAGCTTGGAATTGCGGCCGACAGTGCCCCTGTCTCACGATTGTTGAGCAAAGCTTGGAGAATTTGGGTCTCTTTGAACATCACTTGGGCCATTGTCGGTTCTTTGGTGGTGGAGGGGGTGTCTTGTCCTTGTCCACGACCACGGCCACGTCCACGGCCTCTTCCTCGGCCAGTGGCAAAGGCTCCACGGACAGGGGCGGCGGCTCTTCTTGGCGGCATCCTGAAGAAAAGATGAGACTTAGAACTAGGGAGAACCAAGGAAAAAGGGTATATGAGGGTTTACTAGCCCTCTAAGGCACACACAAAAGAACCAAACAGAAGATCGAACAGATACAATACAAAGCCTAGAATGGCTGCATTATATTAAGGGTTAAGTGTTACATGACTTCCATACAAAGCTTATACGCCAAGCTAAGTCATGACACAGATACACATCGTCTACAAAAGGGAGAAACAAAAGTGCTTGCAACCCAAAAGATCGCTTAGCAAGCATCGCTAGCTATCCTAGCCTATCTCGACTACTCCATCGAGGAACGGAGCGGAGCGGCTCGATCAAGCTCGCGAACGAGAGTGACCCGAGCTGATGTCTTGCGGCGAAGTGAACGGAACGCGAGGCTGCGCCCACGCCGACACCGGAAGGTCGCCGAAGGCGGCGGATGGGCGCCGTGACGCTCTGCGCGTGATCAACTGGTGCGGAGTCCCTGGGGGCGAGGAGGAGCTGGAGCTGAAGCTGAAGTAGCAGTCGCCAGGGCGGCTGTGAGACGTGCTACCTCTGCAAGGGCGGCGTCTCTCTCCATCTTGATGATGTCTCTGTCCACAGCGATGCTGTCTCTCTCCCACATGGCATCATGGTGGGCTTCATCGCTTCTGATCATGTTGGTGCGAAGGGTGTCAGAGTGGGCCTCACTATCGGTGAGAAGCATCCGAAGCTGTCGGATCTCGATGGTGTGGGAGTGGATGTTGTGAATCATCGCCTGGGTCAGCTGCACCTGCTGGGTCAGGCGGGGCTCATCGTCGATGGCGGCGAAGGACTCCGGGGAGCTCTCTCCATTGTAGAGACACGGGAAGAAGCAGTACGGCGACTCTTGCAGGAGGACCTCGTGTACCTGACACAAGCAGGTGACGGCGACACGGGCTGCATCCTGGATAGCGTCAGAGCTGCTGAGGCGGGGTGCCTCGGCAAAGAACCTGTGGGTCGTGAACTCGCCGGTCCTGGCATAGAGGAAAACCTCCATGTCCCAAGACTCGTGAGCCATAACCATCGCCTTCCGCCCCTAAGAGCGGAGGCGGGGAAATTAAGGAAGCTGATCACTCATGAAGGAGATCGACGAAACCGCTTTCATTGACCCCATGAGAGCTATGGTCCCATGGGCTGCAAATGGAGGAGAAGCCATCTACAAATTTTGAAACAAGAGAAAAGATTAGTAACACTTAATGAGATTAGAGATGAGTATGGAACTAGGAATGATGAGTAGAAGCAATAAATACTCTATATTTTTGGCAAAACTTTTCTTAATTTTAAAAATAAGATCCAAGTCCTTAAGGCAACGACCAATCTAACTAAGACTCTACAACAGATGCTCGATATCGGCTCTTTGGGACCCGGATTCTCGAGAATCCAAATCCTCTGTGAATCATCGTGCTATTCCTCGGATCAAGAGCTAGCACTTCACAAGACACGCTGTCAATCATTCATACAAGGCGTGAACTCAAACAAATATATTACAACACAGGTAACATAGCCCTCAACGGGTCGAAGTTTACAAAAGGGCCGCACAAGGCCAAATATATTACATTACAAAAGAACGACCAAGTCTACAATGGAAGCAACAGGAAGGTAGGGCTCTCTCGCACGTGCAAGCGATCGGGTGTCTCAGGTCTGCAGAGATATTAACCAAGGGTCGGATAATATCGGTTGTACGCTGGTACCAACGAGTCTACTTAGACTGGCGAGATCTAAACTACGTAACTATCCTACTCCTCGCCATATCCTTGTCCATCGCCTTTCGTCCATCGTAGTAGGCATAGTCTCCTTCATCTTCATTATCGAAGGGTGGGGAGAGAAGCGAGGATGAGCACTACTACCGTGCTTTCATGAGCCAACACACAAATGCAATTATATATATGCAAGGCTTAACAAGGATGGCTCAGTTCTTTTATTTATAAAGCAAGTTTTGCAATACTATAATTACAAAACCTATGACTTAGCATTTTTAACAAATTGTAATTTTTATAAAGAGAGTAGTGTGCAATAATTATTTCAGCAGAGGTTACCTCCACCTTCATGCTTATTTTGATCATGGTTACATCCACCATATTAACAAAGACTGGGTACATCCACCCGAGGAAAAACAAATTCAGGCTAGGTGAGCCCGCCACAATTTTATACCACCCACAAGGTTTTAAAATAGAACTAACTCAAGTTAAGTTCCCATGTCCGCTTTTGACCGTAAAGGCACTACTGCTTAAACAGCTTTAATACTCTGCAGAGATAGCACACTTTACCCACAAGAGACAATTAACTCATTGCCCTACACAATTCCTTAGATGTGTAGTCGAGAGGTTGTCACAATAACGCTTCGACTTATCTCACCCCTTCTCGTCATTTCGCACATATAGGGTTACGCCCATAGTGTTGGCGGGATGTTTTACTCTCGACCGGTATAGCGGTGCTATACCTCACCGACCGCAAAACGTCACCTCCTCTCTGTCCCATTCAAGCGAATAAATCCCTTGGCTCCCCATTTATCCGCCCGTAAATGGCATCCAAGGTTCAATAAACCTACTAAGCTAAGTCGCAAGTTTTTACGCAACTTGTGGTTGTACTTGTTTAACACGGAGGTCGTGACCCGATTAAGTCCTTAGGGTTATCTGGCGGTTCATTCCACAACCCAACCATTCTCGTGCTCTTGAGCACCAATCCGCCTCACCATCCGCCCAGATAGAGCTAGCATTTTAGGGTTTTGAGGAGTAAACCAAACTATTTTTCGCCTTAGTCATTAGACCACCAATGACTACCCAAAACATTTTATTTTTGAAGACATGATGATTTGGGGTATTTAATACCCTAAGACTTGAGCAAGGCTAGCATGTCGCCTAAGTACGACCTATAACTAGTATTACCATAGTATTACTAGGGTGACAAGGGTTATTGGATTCAAGTTGACATGGATGGCAATATTAATTAATTAGACAACAAGTAGGTAATTAACTACCTTAAGCTTTAACATACATTTGATTAAAAATTAAAGCATGCAATTTGTTAATTTAAAAGAAACTAATTTACATAAAATGTAGGAGCAACATGGTCAAAGTATTGACTCGCCTTGGTTAGAGGCAAGATGATCGTGATATTCTTGGTCTTGGTCGACTTGAGGATCTCCTGCGTCTTGAATCCTAAGCAGGCGATTCTAAAAAAGCACAACGGCAAAGAAAGCAAGTAAATACAAAAGAATACACAAATGAACTCCAACTTATCAAGTCCTGTGCCATTAGCAAGGTCTTGACTTAACGAATTTTTAGAAATTTATTTTGCAATTTTGGAGCTATAACGAGAAGATCTGAATTCTGAAGCTTAAATGGAAAAGAAAAAAGGAGAGAGGGCTTGGTCCTGAGAGCAAGATGGACCGCGCCCATCGCATGAGGCGGCTCGGGTTCACAAAGATCTTGCTACAAGGCTGGCCCACCGGGCGATGAAAAGGGAGGTGGCAGGTGCTCTGAGGTTCGGGGGCGCATGGCGCCTAAAGGGGGTATGAACCTATGACGGGTGGGGCCCACGCCTAAACAAAACCTCACACACGCTCTTCCTCTCGCGTTTTTGAGCAGAGAAACAGAGAGGGGAGCTCTCGGGCGGCCTGGGCGGCGGCGGCGAGAGGGCGGGGAAGGCGGCTGGGTGGCGGAGGAAGCCGGAGGTGGCGGCCTCGGTGGAAGTGGCGGCGGGGGAGAGGCGGGCGCGCCAGAGAGGAAAAAGGGCGGCGGCGGCTCGATTTTCATGGCGCCAATGGCGCGACGCAGCAGTGGAGGAAGCGGCAGACGGGCAGGCGAGGGTGAGGGGGTGTTGGTGGAGCGGTGCAGGAGGCTTGGGGAGGCGGTGCGGCTGCAGCTCGGCGGCGGCCGAAGCGGAGAAGACGAGGCGTGGGTGGAGGGCTCACGGCGACGGGAGGAGAAGGAGGTGGGGGACGGGTCACTGGGGCCACGGGGCTCTCGGTGACGCGGCGCGTGCGGGCCGGGGCTCACCGAGGCGGCTGCGAGGTGGAGAGGCGCGGCGGCCAGAAGCGGAAGCTCGGGAATTTGAGGTATGTCCTCTTTACCTTTTTGCAATGGGGCGACGTGGGGGAAAGCTCCAGGGGAGAAGGGGGCTTAAAGGGGAGAAGGAGGAGCGGGGGTCAAGGGGGAGGACGAGCAGGCGCTGCGTCCCGAGGCGGAGGCATGGGCGCCTGCGCGGAGGGTGGTTGGGGTGCAGCGCGAGGACGGCGAGGACGAGCTGACGCTGCAGACACTGGCAGCTCCAAGGTCGCGGGGTTGGTGATGACCGAAGACGAAGACGCGGCACCGGTCCACGATGCGAGGACGACGATGACGCCCTGGTGACGACGGGCTCGCACGGAGGGGCTTTTGTCAAGGCGATCGACGCGAAGCAGTGACGGGTGGTGACGAGGCGCGCGAGACGAGGGGACGGGCAGGAGGTGGCGTCCCTGGGCGCCTTGGCTTGATCGACGATGGCGCTTGCAGAGGGCAAGCGGCCGGTGGCGCAGAGAGCAGGGGGCAGAGGGAGCCGACACACGACTGGGAAGTCCTCCACTGCTGGCCGCCGCTTGTGGGGAGCAGGGAAGGAGAGGACCTCTGTGTTCTTTGCATGGGCCGGGCAGAGAGAAGGGCCGGGCCGGGCTGGCTTGAGGAGGGCTTGGCCGGGGAAGGAATGGGCTGAGCCCGAGGTAGAGGCGAAGTCCACTCAAATCGGCCCAAGATTCAAACGGAGGAGAAAACTCCGATCAAGGAAATCTGAGTCCAAATGCTACAACCAACGATTTGAAACTCGATCGAGGAAGAACGGGTTTTTTAAAATAGGATTTAGTTGAATTACGGCGAAGAACGAAACGAAATCATTTACTATTTAGCCGTCCGAAAACGGACGTTACAACATGTATCCTATGTGTAGATCAGGTTGATGATTCATGCATGTTGTTGTTTCTACCGTAAAAGTAGCGGGACAAGCAAGTACACGTAACCAAACCCTGTGTGCCATGTAATTTGCATCTACATTTCAAAGTCTTATTATAGGAGTTGAAATCTCATCTTTTAAATTTAATTCCCTAATTATTCTCTATTTAATATTTTGTTCTATTTTTTGAAAATAATCGGTTGTGCAAACACTACACTCAGTAACAAATAGCACGAATGTAACTAATCTATAAGGGGTTTATCCACGCAG
The DNA here is from genome assembly GCA_036346405.1 of Phyllostachys edulis. Lineage (NCBI taxonomy): Eukaryota > Viridiplantae > Streptophyta > Magnoliopsida > Poales > Poaceae > Phyllostachys > Phyllostachys edulis. Next base: position 58,792,788 of record CM070546.1, on the reverse strand, counting down.
TCAACAAACTCTAGCTTCTTTAAGTATTACAAGATATTACCAAACAACTTAGTAAAATCCTGTGAAATTTGAAGTTGCATTCTGTCAAAAAAAAATTGAGCTCTTGTCGCCATTTGGTTTGGCAACACCCATGTGTCGCCAATTCAAATGGCAACGCGACCACGTGTTGCCAATCCAACTGGCGACATGAGCATATCGCCATTTCAAACGGCGAAGAAGTTCATTTTTGTAATGTTATTAACGGGCATCTATTTATGTAATTGTATTAAAATAATGTATTATTTTTTTAAAAATGTGACTACAATATCGAGTCACTACTACAGAAAACGTCTTCACAAACAGTTCAAAAACGTCACCACAGACTGTTTCGTGAGCCGTCTGAGTTTATGGGTCAGTGATGACATGAGGTCATCACAGACGGTTTTCGAACCGTCTGTGATGCACAATATCATAGACGGTTATTAACTTAGAACCGTCTGTGACAGACTCTTCACAGACGGCTAGTATTTCGAACCGTCTGTGATAACCTCTTCACAGACGGTTGGTATTTGGAACCATCTGTGATAGCCTCTTCTCTATAAAATCTTCAAGATGCATTTGCTTTTGCCTTTAAAAGCTAATATATATATATATATATATATATATATATATATATATATATATATATATATATATATATATATATATATATATATATATATATATATATATATATATATATATATATAGTTCATATTCTCTGTTAGCTAACCGAGGTGAACCACGACCTACTTCATCGAACACAAGCAAATTGTACACTCCAGTGTGTAGGATCGACAAAGTAGGTTGTGTTTCACCTTAATGTTTTGGATGAACGACCAAGGAGCGAGCTAGCTAGCTGAATTGATCAGGCCTCGAGTTAGCTAACAAAGGCTACGAACTGTGTGTGTGTGTGTGTGAAGCCGATTTTAAAGGCAAAAGCAGCCACTGCTTAGAGATTTTGTATAGAAGAGATCAAGAATAGAGGAAAGAGGAGGTGAGCTCAGGGAGGAGGCGGCCATTGTTTGAAAAACTCTCACAAGGACTGAGACAAAACTATCGTGGATAATATATACTTGAATACAAGTCTAGTGAAACATATAAAATATGTTGAACATGAATGGTAATAAGATAACAATATATGGTAAGTTGACGATATCATGTTAGGATGTAAAAAAAGAGTTTTCCTTAATGGTTAACTCTCTATCTATAAAGTAGATAAGTGCAGCAATCTGTAGAAACTCACCTCTATCCATGTCGTCCCGGGAGATTCATTTCATATCTCATAAGTAAACATAACTAGTAACATTTGCGGTTTTCATGTCAAGCAGATAAGAGCAAAGAACTCAGAGAAACTTACCTATATCCATGAAACACTTACATGGTGTTATTTATCCTAAGAATAGATGGTGATTAGACTTACTATTAACAGACAGCTATTTGTTAAGATCCTCTCCAGGAGGCAACCAAATTGCCTCACTTAGATTGGCACTTCTTAAGGCTGCATCCATGTGTTTTTTCAGCAACACACTCTGCATCATACGTATTGAAAACAAAAAAAATATATCTTTAGGAACATACCATGCAGCAGTCACACCCAAACACAACCTCATTCCCCACCTCCAGATCTATCGATCTATCCATCCAGCCAGCAGTCATAGAGGGAAAGACAGCAAGACATCAAGGCCAAGGGTGTCCAAACTGACCATCAAGCTAGCTAGCCCACATTGCAACTCGGTTCACAATGAATACCAACAGCACAAACCAATAGATCTGTCTTACCTCGCTCGACATCACCGGTGTCGGTGGTGAGGTAGCCGAGGCTGAGGTCAGTGGAGTTAGAGGTAGCCGGGTGAGGTCGGTGAGGTAGCCGGGGTCGCGCACGCTGGGGGGAGGAGGAAGAGGGGAAGGCACGCAGTGTCACTGTAGTTGTGGCACAACGGTGACACTGCAAAAGACACTATTATCGTACGAGTGTCTTATGCAGTGAACCGTGATGTCACAACCGTCGGCGACGGGAAGAATGGCGGCGTCGGCGACGGGGTCACTCAGGTGGAGAGGGGAACGGACGAGAGTAAGTCCACTGGGGAGTGATGAGTTAGAGCGCAAATCCTAGCGGGCTCCTACTAATAAAAGAGACTTATCACAGTCGATTCTACAATGGAACCGTCCGTGATACGGTCTCATATCACAGACGGTTCATTATTAAAACCGTCTGTGAAGTATCATAGACGGTTGTTTGTTGAAAACTGTTTGTGATATTTCGAAATATCACAGATGGTTTTCATAATGAACCGTCTGTGATATTACCTCTTCACAGACGGTTTTTAGCGCAGCCAGTAACATAGACGATCGCAAAACCAAAACCGTTTGTGATTGTATGTAATACGGACGGTTTTAGTCAACCGTCTGTGATGAGACGTCCAGCATTAGCCTTTTTTGTAGTAGTGAGTCTTATAAGTAGAAAAATGGAATATAGCTAGCTGTTGAGCTATTTCAGAGTTGGCACCCCCGCCTTTCATTTGTGGCACTATGGTTTGGATAATCAGCCGATTATCAACCAAAAAACAGAATTATCGGTTCTATTGGGTACTTGGTAAAATTCAAAAAATAGGGGAAAAAATGACCGAAAGTACGGTTGTTCATTGAATTTTGCTTAAATTTTATCCTTTTTAATTTTAACTTTGAAAAGTTCAAATTTCGATCTAAAAATTTTGGCCAAAACTAACCGAAATTTTCTGATTTTCTGGATTATAGGTCTACCCGTGACCTCGGGTAAAATATTCAAACCACTACGCTACTTCTGGTAAAATATCTGCCGATGATACGCTACTGCACTGTTAGGAATAACTGTCTGTACTTTGTCCAGATAAGAGGAGAATTTCGTTTGGACCACTGCTTCTGTTTATATCGTACAAATAATGCAATCACAATCCAAGTACCTTGCAAATTCATCATTGGATATTGTGTCAAGGGTCTCCTTCAAACATGCAGTGCAACTCCACGAATTAAACCAGGTTTTAGAGCAGCACTAGAACCACCAACTTGTTAGGTGCATGCATACATGGAATTGTCAGTTGTTACATCTAGATCGACCACTTGTTATGTGTGTAACCATCTTTTGATTTCAGTTAATAATCGCAATGAGTCCATGTCCTTGCTTGCCTAGAACTAAAACGGCATGCTCCATCCAATGTGCACCTAATTTCTAATCCCAGCTTGCATGAGACAAGTCTACTGAGTTATGAGTTTTTAATATTCCAAAAGAACTCGAAGAGAAATTGTGTTTGGCTAGCCTTGTAGAGACATCACAGCACGCGAGACCACAAGATTGCATGCATGTGTCCATGCTCTCGTTCTTAACTTTTGGTTCCTTAGATCACTCTCGTTCCTAATCAACAAGTCAAGAATTTGTGATTTCATTAATTTTAAAAAAAGGTCAAGGATTCTCTGTGCATTCATGTTATCACAAAAACTTCAAGTCAACGTCATTTCACCATTTCAACTTGTTCTCGGCAAAGGGAGGTGACGACCCTATCACGAGCCCAAAGGCCATGCATGCATCTGAAACTAGGGATGGCGATCGTGCTTGATTATCCACATGTCCGTAGGTAAATACTTTAATATAGCCGTGCATGGGGTTTTCTTTGTCCACAGACATAGAAATGAGGATAATCCTCTGCCCATCAGGCAAACGGGCGTGAGCATAGGTAAGCTCCACTCATGCCCATCGCACTTGTTTATCCGCTAACCCACAATGACAGGTGGGCCTGAGGAAACTCTACATATCACATACCCATTCGACCATTCCCCATCAACCGCCGCCACCAAACCCAATCCCTCTCATCTTTCGCACGGCCCGCACCCCCCCCCCCCGCGTCGCACCGCCATCTGGATCTCCCTCCTCATGCGGTCACGCCCTCCTCATCCTCCACGGCTCCACCTCCCGCCACCTGTCCTCATCGTTCCTCCACCACCCGTCGCCTAAAGAAGCCCTCGTTGCCCCGCCTTCGGCTCATCGCCCCCGTCCACCTACACCCTCCTCTTGTCCTCTTGATCTCCCTCGTCATCCTCCATGGCTCCACCTCCCACCAATAGTCGCTAACGCCACCGGTCCTCCTCATCCTCCACTACCCGTCGCAGCCTCTGACTCGCCACCCCCGTCCACCCACCCCGGCCGCGCTCTCCTCTCATCCTCTGGATCTCCCTCCCCAGTCCTCACGCCCTCCTCATCCTCCCGACCACCAAAGAGGTGTGGCCGGCACACGGGCATGCCTGCGGACGACGAGCATGGGCGAGGTTCTCTGCCCGTTGCCCTTCGCAGGCATGCCCATAGTGGAGTTTTGGGCTGGCGGGCATAGGTATGAGTGAGCACTATCTGTGTCCGTCGCACCCGATTGCTATCCCTATCTAAAACTGAAGGAAAGAAAGAATGGAAGAATAGGGAAGGCAACCACGACCACAAGGGCACCCAAAATATCACTTTTATCTCCATTACCTTTCCATCCTCGGTAAAGAAGGACGCGACAGAAGTAATGGAAGATCTAGGGAACACATCAAAAGCCATACCAACCTCAGGAGCCATGGGAGGAGATGAAATGTTGTGTGCTCACCATGATCACATTGACAGGGATGACGAGTTTTTTTGCTTATTTAGCATTTTTTTAAAATGAAATAGCAAATCTAGTCCTCTTACGACTGAAATGACAAAAATGACACCGTGACTTGTTAAGCAGGCAACACGTGTCCCCTGCTGTGCTACCCGTGCGCGGCAGCCACATGTGTGACAGGATGATATGCACATATGGGCACCGCGGACAGATACGTTGCTACGAGAGCGATTCTCTGCTTGTGATCTCTGTTTTGGCCAAATGAACCAATAACTCCAAGGATGGTCACCTGCACAGCAGCACGTCACCTGTGATGCACACTTGTGATCTCTGCTTTGTAATTTTGTTTGCTGGGGTTTTCGGTAATCTGCGGTAACAGGCCGGTTCCCAACGGAAATCGAACTTTGCGCATAATCATACGAGCGCGATGGGCACAAGACTTAATATCACAAGAAATAGTAGTAGCAAGATCATGATGTTGGCCACACAATCCAACCCATGTGCCTTCTTGTACGTGTTTGCTCCATCACCGTTTTCAATATGCTTACATTAGGTAGGGAGTAGGCAACGCCACTACTTAACTAAAGCCATTACACTGCCCATGAGAAAATTTCACCAAACTGTAACCGAAAGATCTAGTATCTCTTGTCCAAATCACAAAAAGTAGTTGTAGACAGGCAGACAGTGTCTAACATGGAATTCTGCATATTTACAGATCAAGATCAACCAAGTTTTTTTTTTCTGTCGTCTTCGAATCTTTCGACAATACAAAGACCTTGAGTCCTTGACAGATGAGCAAAATATTCTATCCAAAATCTTTCCAACATGACAAGATTTGGTGCCCAGATTGACCTTTCCCCACTGCCAAATGGTCATTGCTTGTGCCGGCCTCCCTTTGACATTTCTTTTTTTTTTCTCATGATAACTGAGCATAAAGTGGCACACTTCACACAAATGCAAATGCCACACGGCTACCGTCTAGTGTGTGGTTCTTGTGGTGTGACGTGTCCCCCCTCCCCTACATCTTTCGGCTTCGGCCTATCCCTAATCTAGAATAGAGATATCCTAAGCATATTCTTTGGAGATTGGATAAGCAAACAAAAATATAAATTAAATAGCGTTCTTTCAATAATGCCAATGGACACGCCTACCAAATGGATTTTAGCATTATATAGAAGAGCGCCGCTATACGTTCTAGACCTATATCTATACTAGTAGCTTGCTACGCGCATTTGCACGCTGAGGCAATATTACAGCGAACAAATTTTGCTGAGTCAATTAATAGTATGCAGGATTACTACGAAGGTATGAAATCAAAGTACTATGAGATCCTCGCCACACTAACAAGTGTTTCAATAATATAAAACAATTAGAAACGTACACATCAATTGCTGACACGAATATGAAGTAGCAAAATAGAATAGAAAAATGGGATTATAATGAATTAAGTACCTTTAGCAAACAAAAATATATGGACACAACAGACAACTTTACAAAATACAACACATCGCATGGTCCCTGAAAAGGTAAATTAGACAGTATAATTAGACATTGCAATGCATATCCAAACCAATTCTATTTATGAGGAAATCACTTTTAAGTTTTAGTATAGTCAAAAAGCGTAGTTTGATGTTTAAACTCTAAGGTATGCCTGTATCTACGAACATGTGTTAAGTCAGAATCACTTTTGTGAGGAGAGGACATGTCGAGAATTTTAGCAGACTGTTGGATGGCTACTGAGATATCCTAGTTTTGATTGGTTAATAAAACCCATTTTATAAACCCAGAACTCGAGATAAGTTAAACAACAAACAGAAACATACTTCTTTGGATCTTGATAGTGTCTTAAAGCCTTAAGGAATTTGTTCCAAAATGGGCCAGCTTCCTTAAGGTTAACTTTTTCTGATCACCCAATATAAGCTTGAAGAATGAATTTACGACTCCTTTCCCTGAAAGGAGGAACATAGAATGTGTCATTTTGTCATCTATGCACTAAGATGAAAAGACATTGTTTTATAATCTGGTTAGAACGAACTTTCTTCATATTGCGACAACCATCCCAAGTAAGCTGTGCCAAAGTACATCGATGCAAAAGGATTGTAGAGATCATCCACAGAGCGGACTGTGTAAGCCCTATAGCCACAATCTCTGCATACTGAAAGGCAAATTGCAAGCAAGGACACTTTCATGGAAGCTGTAATAGACTAATAGTAAAATCAACGCAGAGCAGTGGAAATGTAGCTTCCGATAGCCTAAGTAACCAACTGTTCCTAATGAAGTTTATTTACAGACTACTATTCTACTATAGAATATGATTGTCCGACTTCTTAAGTAATGGAAAGTAGTAGACTAAAATAATTATTATATTAGATGCCATACTTAGACTATAATAAACATATGTATGAAACGGTAGAGGACAAGACTAGTTCAGCTATCCTGGACTGTCCATAACTCTGTAAGGACAACATAATTAGTAAAAGCAAAGATTTTCCAGTTTGTTAGGATGAACGGTACAACTAAAAGTTCTAAGCGCCTACTCAGATTCCACAATTAGATCACAAAAATTGTTTAGATAAAATGTACAGCTTCATGGCCAGTGGAAGAAGAATGATAAACACAATGTCGCGCTTACCTGTAAAGGCATGCAATAGTAGGGTAGTCTATTCCCATCAATCCTATCCGAGAACGTATTCCATGCACAAAACGCATACTGCACACCACTGCAAGAGCAGCCAGAGCTTCCTCTGCATATATAAATCAGAATAGAGGATTCAATAAATATTTACAATGCATGCCGAATGAACGAACCGAGAAAAGATAGAAACAAAAATAACTAAAATAGGCAGAAAAGACGTGGCATGCTAGTAAGACACCTCTAAACAAAGCAAAGAGGATCAAAAGGTTACTTCTACAAACACTTGAAGATGTAACTCCAAGTGTCTGTAGAAGAAAGAAACAGGTAAATGAAACATGGCATGCAAATAAATTTGTCATGCATCTTAGTCTAAAAAAAAAGACCAATTTCTATATATGATAGAAGAAGTAACTAGGTCTTTTCTATACCTGATCTTGAGTAGATTACAACATTATCACTAGCCTTCAGAGACTCCTTTGCCAGTGCCTATCCTATACCTGTTTAAGAAGTAAGAACATACAAAAGTTACTGAGTAAGAACACACAAAGGTTAACAGAGCATCTAGAATATATGCCTCTACTACCATTTTACATAAGCTTCTCTGTCCACAATAGATTATACAATGATTATACAATTAATCATTTTACAAAGTTTCATACTCAAATTTCCATCGATTCAGTAAAAGATGAAGGCTGCATGCATTCAATTTTTTCAACATTCTTTATCGTTTGGCCACATAAAGTACGCACTTCATTCCAGTCAGACCCTGTGCACTACACAAAAAGCATGGAGCTAGGTACCATCAACTTTTCCGACATACTAAACACAAATTATGAGCCCATGAAGTCAAGCGATGCCATCACCCCCTCAACAATCTCAACCATTTCCAATGGAGATTTTTTTTCATTGTACCAAGTGTACTTTTGTTAGGCACCTCTAGGAATTCTCAGTGTGTAAATAGAGACGGTGTGTCAAGGAAAACAACATTCCTAAAGATGATGCTTTAATTGAATTAAGGGTTCCAAAAGGAAAATGCACTAAGCTCTTTAGGAACTCAAGATTTGTAGGCATACCCCAAGTCCCAACTTCAGAATTTGTAGTGTTCGAATCGTCACATAATGTCCTTGCAAATTCCTCAGGATCACTTTCAAGGTTGCCTCTATCCTGTTATTTGAGAGTTGATTTAAAGCCACAAGAAGCTACGGAGTAGTTAAATAACACACTCGAACAACTCGATAAGCAACGAAACACTCTACATCAACAAGAGAATTCATGGAATATAAAAATATACACCTACCCACAAGAACTGCTCTCTAAACATAGTATTGCTCACTCAAAGGTCAATCTGCACATTCACCATAGCTATCACTTCACTACACTCCATTCATGTGATTGAAACAAAAGATAATGAAATAGTATGCAAATCTGCAACAAGTATCCAGAGAAGCAGACCTTGAGGGGCACAATTTTCTCCCTGAACTGCATCTCCTGCCCCTCGTAAGAACGGAATTCAGCCAATTGGCCCCTTTTGGGAACACAGAAAGAACAAACATAGTATCGTAAGAACAGAATTAAGCCAATTGACCCCTTTTGGGAACACAGAAAGAACAAACATAGTAAGCGATAAAGCTGTAAAATTGCAGGACACCTACATCAACTAATCTTTATGTCTGAAGGAAGATAGAACACAAAGGGAAGCAAGCAGAGAAAGAGTGGTACCTGGATGGATTGGAGCATCTGGGTGATGAGGACATCAACCCTAAGGATGCAACCAAGGATGCAACCACTACTTCGACCCGCTGTACGGCATCCTCTACTTCAACCAAATCTTCTCCGATAGGACTTTTGGCTACTGCACCGCCATATTTTCCAGTTGAACCAAGCTACGTCTACTCACACGAGCCGAGCTTCGTCTACATGCCATGGTGCTGCGTCTACATGCCATGGTGCTGCGTCACCAATTGTTGGCCCATGGGCTTTGTAATAAATGTGCTGGTTTGGTGGTTTGGCCCATATGGCTAGGGTTTTGGTACTGTTCACGCGTGAACAGTACCCACGGCCACCTCCCTTCTCCTATACATAGTGACCGTCACCCCCTCTAGTTCCTCGGGTTTTGATAGATTGATTTCAGCTTAGGCTAGAAACACCATCATTTGCTTGTACGGCTAGGGGACAAAGTTGGCCAGCAGCTTGAGGTCCTTGGACGTCCTGTTGGCGAAGCTGATGACGTCTGAATCGGGATCTGCCTGGGCAAGAAAGACTGGATTGGAACAGAGGCGGCCGTGGGTGAGGAGAGGGAGGAGGCGTGGCTGAGCGGAGCGGCGGCAACGACTACAGCGCGTAGGTTAAGAGAGATAGGGAGAAGGGGATCGAATCACGAAGTGGCGAGAGGAGCAGATGACGGCAGTACATGGTACGGTGGCCACTACGGTGGCATCATTGGCCGAGCACGACCGAGACAACGATGGATGTGGCTCGTCGCTGTAGGATTAAGGATAACCGACTAGAGGGGGGTGAATAGAAGGTTTTTAAACTTTTTAACAATTTAACAATTTAAGCTAATTAATAACTTAGTCTAAACAAGTTACACTTCGAGCTAAGCAATTCAATCACAATAAACAAGCTAGAAATATAAATGCGGAAATGTAAAGACTAGAAATAACCACAATAACACAACGATGTTTTTCCCGTGGTATCGAAGACTTGCCGGTCTTCACTAGTCCACGTTGAGGAAGCTTGACACCTCAAGCCGGCTCCACGAATTAAGCCTTCCCACGATCACTATGGTTGTTCTTCCTCCGCTCCGGAGATGGTGAACACCGAACCACTCACCAACTTGCACCGGGCCTCTTCACAATCTTCTTGAAGAGATCACCGTGCTCCACCACCAAACCGTATAGGAGTGCAGCAACACTCCAAGAGTAATAAATCAATGGCCTTCACTTGACGACACTCAAGTGCAAATGGATCAACTAGGAGTATGAATGCACTTGAATGAATCTCAACAAACTCACAATGAATGCACAAGAGGTTTTGAGTGTTGAGTGAATGCACAAAGCTCTCAAGGCTCTATAGATGTTAAATATACTCTAGCTCTGCAACCTTGAGCAGTTCGGGGGGTATATATAACCCCCACCAACAATTATGACCGTTGGGGACCAAACCCCAACTCTCAACGAAAATCGGAACGACCGTAGGCCAAGGAGCGGTACGACCGCTCTTAAGTCAAAGCACAGATAACGGCTAGAACAGTTACTAAAAATACTCAATATAGCCATTGGAAATCCCAGTCGAAACGACCGCCAACTAAAGTGCGGTACGTCCGCATTTCCCGGTCGTACCGCATTGACGAGCAGTACAACCGATCGTAGGGTTTCAAAACTTCGCTGAAAATACAAGCGTTCTAGAATTTTCAAACCACCATATAAAAATCGGTACAACCGCAGCGCGGTTCAACCGTTTCTAAGACGCGGTATGGACGATTTCCAAAACGAGTTTCTGAGCCGAAATGCACTGGTACTGTTTTTATTGAACCGCCTCGTAAATTTCGGTACAATCGCACATCGGTACGACCGATTCTTAAGAACGGTACGACCGATTCTCAAGAGCGGCTCTGAGGCAAAATGCATCGCTTCTGGTTTTCTTGAACCGCCAACTAAAAAACGGAATGACCGCAATGCGGTAGTACCGCTCAAAGAGCCGGTCGTACCGCATTTGCGCTTAGTTGGTTGTTCCCTTCAAAATCCGGTACTACCGCCAAGTAAAGTCCGATCATACCGCACCAAGCGGTACAACCGCAATTATAACTGCGGTACTACCGATTTTGGACAGAAGCACTTAAAGCTTTTAAATTCAATTTCAAGATCAAATTCAAATGCATGCATGATCCTAAATTGATCCATATGGCACAAGAACATGCTATCAAGCTACTAGCCATGATCCCTCTTAATAGTACGGTATTTATCCTATAATCCGGTCTTCCAATCAAATCTCCTAAGACCGGTAAAATACAAAAAGGATCCTAGACTATTGTACCTTGTCTTTGAGCCAAAAGATCTTCATGTAGTCCATTTGCATGCAACTTTTGCGTCAATAAGTTCATCAATGGGACTTAACCTTGTAAATACTCAATAAACACGTTAATCCCATATTCACATATTATCATTAATTACCAAAACAATTTTTAGGGGCCTAGATGCTTTCAGTCGCGTGGGAGGGCGCAGAGATTGTAGGCGGCTGCGGTGCGGCGAGAGGAAGAGGTGGGACGGCTGATATGGCTGGGCGGGTGGGAAGAGGTATATCGCGGGCGGCGCCAGCCACGGCAAGGAGGGAGGGGGCGAGGATGGAAGAGGGGAGGAGACAACGGGGGCGGCGCGGGCGAAGGGGAGAAGGCCTATGGTGGGGGCGGCGCGGGCGAGGAGGCATCCACCGAGGGCAGGATGAGCGAAGGGGAGGGGCGCCGCGCGAAGGCGAGGGTGATGTGGGAGGTAGGGCCACCTGCGGAGGAGCGCGTGTGGAGGATCAGACGACGAAGAAGGAAGGAGGAAGACCATCGGATTGCTGGGAATGCGAAAGAATCGCAGGCACGAAAAACGCAAGAAGATCGGTCGGACGCGAAGCAAAGGCTCGCGGAATCCAACGCGCAGAAACAATTGGGGCAACGTGGCCCGTCTGGCCTCGCATCCTTTTTCACTCTGTTTAACTGGTAGGATGTTCCTTCATTGTAGAGGTTGCCTAAGAGCATTCCTAGTAGCTCCATACTAGAGGAGAGAGAATGATTAGATGAGATTTTAGATATAACCACTCCAATAGCTTGATACTATAGCTTTAATTTAGATGAGAGTTGTAACATCCCAAATTTGGGCTTCTGGGAGTTTTCTTTAATTTTCTAGATTTTCAAAAAAAAAGTTATGTCGCATTTTGTGAATTTACAAAAACTCGGTTGCATTTAAAAAGGCAAAAAAATTTGTCATAAATTAAAATTTTAAAAATCTACAAGTATCGGGAATTAACAAAAATTTACAAGGAAAATCAAGTGCCAAATCATCCCTGAAATGGAATGTCCAATTCAATGTCAATCCTGAAAATTTGCAAAATAAATCTCCGCAGTCACAATGGTTTTTATGGAATAAAAATAAATTAAAAAGAAAAGAAAATCCTAGTGGGACCCACCTATCAGAAATTTCAGATTTTCTAGAATTTCTCTCGGGTCAAATATTGGAGAGCTCGTTTTCCCTCGTTTTAAATCCAAATCAATTATTTTTTGTTTCTAAATTTATATAAATTCAAGATCGTTCCAACAACACCAAAATCATAATTTTTGGAGTTAATTTGAATTTGAATTTAGATTTATTTGTGTTATGAGCATTTATTTGAAGTCATTTTTTTGCGTTAAATAGATTCAAACGTCGTCGAAGACTTCGTCGCTGCTTTACGTCAAGACCAAGACCAAAAAATATCCACATTTGAGCAAGTCAAGTCCTTACCATTGATCATGTCAAACCTATATTTCAAATGCAATGCAATTCAATTTAAATTATTACTTACATGCTTATTATTGTTTATTAAATGCTATGTTAAATGTTGATATCTAGTTATACCAAGGTAGCTTGTCATTATGAATCTCCTCCTTGTTTATTGACACCCTTGTACTTTGTCACCCTAAGGATAACTATTATATGAGTAAAACCTCTCGTTGATTAAATAAACATAACTAATGGTTGTGATTAGACACTGCTTAGTAATTGAACGTGAATAGGACACAAACATTGCTACAACGAGAACTTATACTTTTGAACTGTAGTGTGGTAACATGGGTTACCATTGGAAACAGAAAATTGTATTTATAAATAGTTGAGACTTGGGGCGAGTAGATGATTGAGATCGGTGCTATGTGCACGTAGTGGATTGGTGGATTGTCTCGCCTGAGTCGATTAAGGACCGAATCATGTATTCCATTCACACCTACTAAGTTGTACAACCATAAGTCTAGTATGGGATAGACCTGGTTTATTACTCTACTCATCTTCGACGCGAAGACCTGCACCCCTATATTATAGTAATTGAAGAAGGGGTCGTGACTCCCTAGCAACGGCGGGTCCCTCGTAGAAGATGTCCTGCGTAAAATGGGAACATCCTTGGAAGTGGCACCGTATGCGGGCACTTTTTACAGTTGTGGGACCGTATGCGGGAACTTTTTGCAGTTGTGGCACCGTATGCTGGCACTGACAGGTGGGTCTAGTCGGGTTATTGATTTTCTAGTTTCACGTTCAGTCTCTATTTTCAATGGCACATAGTGCGCACTCACCTCAAACACTCTCACATAAGTGTTTGGTGTGCAATCCTCGAAGCACACACCGCCAATCTAACCGCCATCCCTGGTTGGCCAAGCCTCAACCGGTCAGACCGTCAGCTCCCTGACAACAAAAACGACAGTTTGCTAAACCGATGGTTTACTCCCCAAACTCCTCGACATCGATACAATTGTTCAACACCAAGATTACGATCATACCATATGGTCTCCACAGCTGTTTTCAGATATATTTGATTTAGTATAAGGGAATACCACTCTTAAACCTTGCATTGCAAATGCAAACGTACGTAGGGAGAAAAATCTCATGGGAAGGTCCACACACACACGGTGACCGTTTTCCCAGATTTCTCCACGCATATATGGGTACTTTTTATTTGGTTTTGGCTAAATTTTTGCACAGCTGCTTGCTCATGGCACAACCGTGCATGCATGCTCGTGGTCTCTCGTGGCACATGAAAGCGTTGACTACGCTTATGAAGAAAAAAAAAAGTCTGTGAGTGCGTGAACATCTGGGATGACTATATATATGGGGTATTATTTAATCCGACATGTTACCAAGGGCAGAAAAATTATTGATAGTACAGAACAACATGACGCGTAAAGTGAAGTTCCCTCGTTTGTACATATCCTATATTTGTATCCCTTTCGTTCCACAGTGTCACAAGATCTTCAGACAATGGTGCTAGATACACATCAATATCATTCCTAAGTTGCTTCGGTCCTTGGATAAGTAGTGACATCAAAATGTAACTCCGCTTCATACACAGCCAAGGAGAAAGGTTGTACATATATAGATTGACGAGCCAGGTACTATGTCGGCTGCTCATGTTACCGAAAGGATTCATTCTATCTGTAGTCAACACTAACCTTATGTTTCTCGGTTCTGCACCGAACTCTTCGAAGCTCCGATCGAAGTTTCTCCACTGGGCAGAATCAACAGGGTATCTTAGCCGAGTGCCAACGCAGCAGTCTTGCCTCCTTTGGGTTCGCAAATAAACGCTTCAAACGTGGAATCACATGCAGATATCACAACATCTTAGCAGGAGGTCTTTGTTTCACCTTAACAGTATTCTTACGCTTGTATCGGGATGCTTTGCACACGGGACATACATGCATGTCTGCATACTCTTTACGGTAGAGGATACAATCGTTCAGACATGTATGTATTCTTTCTACTTCTATTCCCAATGGACAAAGAACCTTCTTTGCTTGGTAGGTGGTGCTGGGCAACACATTTCCCTCCAGAAGGATGTCCGCTAGGAGAGCTAACAACGTGTGAAACTCTTGTCGGACCAACCATTGCTTGTCTTCAATTTCAGTAGTTCAATCACGGTTGACAACCTTGTGTATTCCGGCTTGTAGCTAGGGAACAAAGGTCTCACCGAGTCCTCCATTAAGCCCTTGAATTTACAAAACTATCTTTCACTGTAGTTCTCTTCTGTATCGCATAGCATCTGATCCAGATTGTCATTGTGCAACCTATCCTCATCAAAAACACAGTCCACATCTAGCATATCATTAACTTCCTCCGCGATATCGTCATTATTAACTTTCTGTATAATCTGCTCTTCACCGTGACTGGTCCAACATGTATACTCTTTTTTGAAACCACTTCGAATCAAGTGTGCTTCGATCTGCGCCGGGTTATTAAATATCTTCAGATTACCACAATCAATGCATGGACAGTATATAAATTTTATCCCCTTCTTCAACATATCTTGCTCGACGGCTCTTCTAAAAGCAAACACGCCATTAATGTACTCTTGACTCACACGGTTCGCACCGTACATCCAACTTCGGTCCATCTACGCTATGCATGTAACAAATTAGTGTCAAATTAGATTAATAAATCCCAAGTACGTACTCTTCCTATTGACCAAACATACTTAAATCGATTAGCGATTAACCTAGAGCAAATATAAAGGGTTATAGATCGTTACCCTCAGAGCTCACGACGAAAATACCAAATATCCCGCGTGATTCCTTTCGTTCTCCTCTCATCCTCCCTTCCTTCTCCTCTCTAAGCTGGCACAATGGGGGAGGAGGTAACAGGGGTGGCGGCTCAAATGGGAACGGGCAGGGGGTCTGTCGGGACCAGGTATTTATAATGAATACCTATCACAGACGGTTTTTTTAATAGAACCGTCTGTGATAATTCACAGACGATTCTTAAAAAGAACCGTCTGTGATAGCGGAGATTATCATAGAAAGAACCGTCTGTGAATTATCACATACGGTTCTATTCAAAAACCGTATGTAATAGTTGCGTATCATAGACGGTTTGAAAGAAACCGTCTGTGATAAGTTCAGCACAGACGGTTCCCTTTGGATCCGTCTGTGATGAGGTATCCACTATTACCTGTTTTGTAGTAGTATCCTCTCTTTATTAATATAATAGACAGTGCTTATGGCTGTTTCTTAAAAGAAAAAAATGACACATACACGTACCAATCCATAACCATGACTCCAACGAACAGCATCACACGATTCATATCTATAAGCACCAATCACTCGTATATTTGTTCGATCTAGAGAACCAAACAAATGCCTTCATGCATGTGATTAAGATCGGTATTTCAACTTCCAAGATAAAAGCACATGCTTTTCTAGGGTTGATCGATATGATTAGTCTGGAAAAAAAATGATATGATTGAGCAGGTAGAGGAAAAGAATGATGCCTCTTTATCACAACGCCGTCGCGTTGGTTGGATTCGCGGCTAGCTAGCTTACTCCGACCACGCCTTATCGGATCAGTGCAAGATTATTGATATATAGCTTCATCAGCTCATGCTCCGATCCGGAGGAAGAAAGAATTTGTTCAGTCGTCAGGGAGAGGTAGGAAAAAGGGCGGCCCTGGATGGCTATTGGCTGATCAATCGGAACCATTGGTGTGGTCAGAAGGGGTGCTTACAAACTATTTTATGTACTAGATTTGGGGGATGATAGGAATGCCAAGCAGACCTTGCATTGTTGGCTTGTGTGTGTAGTGTGCTTGAAAAGGTTTAAACTGAGCTCAAGTTTGGCAACTAATGGTGCATAGCACAACCAGAGTAGTGCATTGGTTTTTCTGTCTTAGAGTTCGATTCCCATCAACTATGGACCGGATGGATTATTTGTGTAGACTTTTCACCGTGGCTTTCTGTTATTTGAATCCATGATCTTGACCAAGCTCAAGATCAGCTCAAATTAATTAATTCGACCTGCCATATTCCATTCCGCTTTCTGATCCGCAACGCCGTCTTAGTAGAGGCTAAACCTCGATCGGTACCGTTATAACGACTGCTTAGTTTGAATTGAGCTCGATCTAGAGTGACTCAGATGCGAAATTATTGAATTCATTCATTCATGTCGAGGTAGCCTAAGCTTGAGATCGGCTCAAACTCGGTATTTTGGCCCGCCTGTAGTCCTCGTTTAATGAAGATATTTATCTATAATATTTATTATGGATAATAATATTCTAAATAGTCTTAGAATATACTCTTGATCGGTGATACTTGCTACGACCAATGAAGGTCACGACCAGTTTAGGTTCCTATCATCCTATGGTTGGAAGGTCTGTTACGACCAGATCAAATCACGACCACACTACGATCGATAAGTCTCACATATATATGGGTTCTATCTTATCTTCTAGAAACTTTGTACACTACGCTCGACTATGCGTGGTAGTTAATACAACATGTGCACGTATATATGTCTAACATAACTGCATGCACCTCTCATCATATCTGGCAATAACCATTTGGCGAACGTGCAAGATGAACATATCACTGACAATACCAGTCATCAATGTGTGTATTCAATCAACCGTCGAGACGCTTCTTGACGCACTATAACTGTCACCCCTTCAAACGCTTTACAAGGGACAGTGCCATCAGACAGAAGGGAGATACGAACACATAGACAGAAGCCACTGACAATATCTCTTAGTTCCGATGGTTTGTTGTGCTTTGTAATATCATTCAATACAAGAACACGGAATTAGAGTTGTTATTCTATCCGGAGAAGGTCTGAATCTGTCTAAAAACCTAAATCTTTTCTTGCGTGATCTCGAGAGCCACATCACCAGCATTTAACTCACAAATATCAATAATAAGTCTTCTACCAACAACAACGAAAAAAATACAGCGGTCTTGGTACGTATGATACGTTGAGGGGGAAAATAGTCCCACGTAAAAGTAAGCATGTCATCCAATCAAGACGAAGGGACGCGACGGACATGCTCTGATGGTCCAATTGTTTTGCTGGTGTGTAGAGATCGAATAAAAAAATACCGACGGCCACGACCAAATTGGTGGATGACAACATCATGTACACATACCGTGCCTGACCTGCACGGCCACTTCGTCATACCGTACCGTGCCAGCACGACTCGTCTCTGACGAGGCCTAGGCACTACCTAGGGCACGACGGGCTGCCGTCGTACCGTGTCCGCTCAAGCTCGGTCTTGAGCAAGTCGGTGACCTTGACGATGACAAGACTGAGGCCGAGGACCGTATCGCCCGGGAAGACGACGGCCACCGCTGCCCAGGAAGGTGAAGATGACCGTGCGGCTGTGCGCCACCTCTGCTATCCACGCTCGCACCCCCTCACCATGGCCTCCTCCCGAACGTCGGTGAAGAGGGAGGAGAGGAGGCGGTTGGAGGGAGGGCGATTGGAATGAGGGAGGTGGCTGGAGGAGTGGGGGGAGGGAGGCTACTGGAGGAGCGGAGGGAGGGAGGGCAGCACGTGAGGAGGGAGAGGGGGGCGGCGGTCAGCGACGCATGAGGAGTGAGAGGCAGGGAGGCGGCTGGAGGATTGTGAAGGGATACGGGTAGACTACATTAGCTGGCAATTCAAAAATTCTACCATATAAACTAGAAAGTCATGCAAGTAAAAGATCATAGATCGTTACTGTTAGAGGTATATGTCTAAGTATGTTATTCCCCATTGTTATGAGGGGTTTTGTGTATATTCACCACCTGTATTTGTGTATACATACTGGCCCATTGGCCTCATATTCAATACAAGTAATATTCATAACATGGTATCAGAGCCTACCTAGGGTTTTTCTTTGTCGAGCCGCCGCCGCTGCCTGACTTCGCTTGACGTCCGGACCCGGACTCGGCGCGCCTTGCTTGGCGTCGCCTCCACCACCGTGCCTGAAGCCGACCGGGAGCCCGCCGCTGCCGTGTCGATCGGGCCCGACTCTCCCCCTCCAGATCTTCGTCGCGCGCCGGTCACAACCGAGCCCGACTCCCGCTCGGCAACTCCGGCTGCTCGAGCTCGTCTTCTACTCGGACCGCCGCCGCTTCATCGCCGATCCTCGGGCCGGGCCATTAATCTTCCTCGGGGCGCCAATCTTCCTCGGGTCTTTGGGGGCCGCCATTGACCGATCCTCTTTGGTCGGGCCGCCGCGCGCGCCGATCTTCTCTCGGCGGGTCGCCGCCGCCGTGCCTTCTCCTCGGGCGCGGGTCGCCGCCACACCTCCTCGTCTCGGCCTTGCCGCCCCGTGGAACCTCCTCGTCTCGCCGCCTGCGTGGCTCCACACCGCGCCGCCAAGCGCCGCCGCCGCCGCCATTGAGGAGACTCGGGAACCCTAGTTCCTCGCCGCTTAACAGCCTACCTGTTTTGCTTCGTGAGCAGGCTGATTTTCTTTTAAGTCGGCCGAAAATCCAAAAAAAAAACAAAACAAAACGTCGTTCTAACCGCCGCGTACGGCCGCTGTTGAACCGTTAGCCATTATTATTGTCTCAGGGCCCAAAGACCGCCTACCAATGGGTACTATTTCTCTCCCTCGTTGCCCGGTGATCTTCGATGGTGTTAATTACACCGACTTCGCGTCTCACATGCGCATTCATATGCGTGGTCTTCGTCTCTGGGGCATCCTCTCCGCAATGTCATCCGCGCGCTTTGCCCTACTCCTCCGACGGAGCCTACACTGTTCTTGTTGCTTCCCGGTAAACACAAGGTTCTTCTGCCGAGGCCGCTCACCTTGCCGATGATGCGGTGCCTCGCCTACCAAGAGGCTCGATTCCTACAAGGATCGACCGACCGTCTATACTCGATGACGACGACGCGGCGCCGAGCTGCTTTGTCCTCATTGCGATGTCGGCCTCGGTTCTCTTACGAGGTTGTGGGACTCTCCTCGGCTTTCGGATGTGTACTCACCTTCTTCGGCGCCACGAGCCCTCTGGTGATGCCTTGTACTGTTTGTGGTCCGCCAGAGCACTCTCTTGAAGAGGGTGATGCTCTTGTTGACGCTTTTACGCTCGAGCTCTCTTTGTCTGGCGTCGCTTGGACTCTCTCCGCCTTCTTTGGTTGTCGCTCGTGTCCGTCTTTGCCTAGCCAGATGCGTCTTGACTTGGAGTTTCAGCGGGTCTACGAGTTCCTTACTCGCCTTCGTCCTGAGTTCGAGCAGAGGCGTGCCCAGCTCCTTGCACGGCACCCTCGTGTCACTCTCCTGGAGGCTCTTACCGAGATACGCGCGGAGGAGACTCGCTTGAGTGGTGCTGGTCTGATGCCACTCCCCTCTGTGCTCGCCGCTCGTCCACCTGCTACACCGTCTGCTCCACGCTTCAGCACACTGCCTCCTCCAGCGGCTGCCACAGGCGGTGGTGGCCGTCCTCCATCTAGAGGTGGCCGTCCTCACTGCTCCTACTGCGACAAGGTCGGCCACATTGAGTCCCAGTGCTATAAGAAGAAGCGGCATCTTTCACGTCGTTCTTCTACTAGCACTGACACTGGTGCTTCTACATCGACGTCTGCATCGACTCCTTGGCAGCTTTCTCTCGAGCAGAGATAGCAGACTTCGACGTCGCTGCCGCTTGTGTTCTCCTCGGCAGTTCTGCAGCTCTGCCATCGACTCTTGCACCGAGAAACCACCTTCTACACAGTCAGGTACCTCCCCGTGGATTCTTGATTCTGGAGCATCTTTTCACATGACTTCTGATGCTTCCACTCTGTCCTTCATTACACCTCTTGATTCTCCTGTTAATGTTCTCACTGCTGATGGTACCTCTCTTTTCTCTCGTCGAGGATCTCTTAGCAACTCATCTTTTCATGTTCCTACATTGCTCATGTTCCTCGCCTTACCATCTGACTTCTTCTTCTTTGGACAGACATCGATCTTGGTTGTCGGGTCATTCTCGACTCGACTCTTGTTGTGTTCAAGACCGCCACACGGAGCTCGGTTGGTTCTGCCCTCGGCGCTTGACTCACATCGTCTCTGGGAGCTTGATGGCTTCACCTTCCTTCATTGCCACCGTCACCGCCAGTCTCTCGCTTCGCCACTCAGTCTACACGGCTCTTTCCAAAGAAGGGCATCACCGTCTTGGCCATCTGTGTGGATCTAAATGCATCGTCTTTAGTTCGTCGTGGTCTTCGGGTCTGTCTCAGAGACGTGTCTTTAGATTGTCGGTGTAAGTTAGGCAAGCGACTTGACTTCCTTATCCTCATAGTGAGTCAAGATCTCGGCGTCCTTTTGATCTTGTTCATTCAGATGTTTGGGGTCCGGCTCCTTCGTTTGAAAGGGGTCATCGATATTATATCATATTTATAGATGATTTCTCTCGCCACACTTGGATTTATTTCATGTCTTCTCGTAGTGAGACCTTGTCTATCTATAAACAATTTGCTACTATGGTTCGCATTACGTTCTCCACTCCTATTCGTGTCTTTCGTGGTCGACTCTGCATGAAAGTACCTCTCTCGTCACCTCACGCAGCTTCCTTTTGTCGAGGGGCACTCTCGCTCAGTTCTCTTGTCCTGGTGCTCATGCTCAGAATGGTGTTGCTGAGCGTAAGCATCGTCACCTCCTTGAGTCGGCTCGTGCTCTGATGATTGCCGCCTCTATTCCACCTCACTTTTGGGCCGAGGCTGTTTCCACTGCCACCTATCTCGTCAACATCCAGCCTTCTTCTGCTCTTCAGGGTGCAATCCCTTTTGAGCGTCTCTGTGGTCTCCTTCGACTACTCGCCTTCGTCTTTTTGGCTGCGTTTGCTACGTTCTTCTCGCCCCTCGAGAACGTACCAAACTGACCGCTCAGTCTGTTGAGTGTGTTTTTCTGGGATACAGTGCCGAGCACAAGGGCTATCGGTGCTGGGATCCTGTTGGTCGACGGATGCGGATTTCTCGGGATGTGACTTTCGACGAGTCTCGTCCTTTCTACCCACGTCTGGTCTCTCCTTCGGCTTCCTCTGTGGAGTCTCTTTCCTTTTTGACCTTTCCAGATACACCTATATCTGTTTTGCCCTCGTCCACCCGTCCCACTGAGTCTCCACATATTCCTCCTGTAGCCTCTCCGCCGTTGTCGCCGCCTGCTTCGTCTCCTACGGCTCCTCAGGCTCCCCCCACTACACTCGTCTACACTCGTCGACCTCGTATTGAGGATCTTCTAGATGAGCCATCTTCTTTTGATGTTCCATCTTCTTCTGATGCTCTATCTTCCTCTGATGGGTCATCTTCTCCTCGCTACGCTCTTCGCGATCGCCAGTCGATTCGGCCTCCTGCCCGTTTTGCCTTTGCTGGCGCAGCTACTTGTGAGCCTGTCTCCTACCGGGATGCTGTTGCTCATCCTGAGTGGCAGCATGCCATGGCCGAGGAGATTGCTGCCCTCGAGCGTACTGGTACTTGGGATCTTGTTCCTTTTCCATCTCACTCTCGTCCTATCACGTGTAAGTGGGTCTATAAGATTAAGACTCGCTCTGATGGCTCTCTTGAACGCTATAAGGCGCGTCTTGTTGCTCGTGGCTTCCAGCAAGAGCATGGTCGTGACTACGACGAGACTTTTGCTCCTGTGGCCCACATGACCACTGTCCGCACTCTTCTTTCGGTGGCGTCTGTTCGCCACTGGTCTGTTTCTCAGCTTGATGTCAAGAATGCCTTTCTTAATGGCGAGTTGCGTGAGGAGGTCTACATGCATCCGCCACCTGGGTATTCTGTTCCTGAGGGCATGGTCTGTCGCCTTCGTCGCTCTCTATGGCCTTAAGCAAGCCCCTCGTGCTTGGTTTGAGCGCTTCTCTTCTGTGGTCACTGCTGCTGGCTTTTTAGCAAGTGATCATGATCCTGCGCTCTTTGTCCACACTTCGTCTCGTGGTCGGACTCTTCTTCTTCTGTATGTTGATGATATGATCATCACCGGAGATGATTCTGAGTACATTGCCTTTGTCAAGGCTCGTCTTAGTGAGCGATTCCTTATGTCGATCTTGGTCCTCTTCACACTTCCTTGGGATTGAAGTTACTTCCACTTCCGATGGTTTCTTTATGTCCCAAGAGAAGTATATTCAGGATCTTCTTGATCGCGCCTCTCTCACTGATCGGCGTACTGTTGAGACTCCCATGGAGCTCAATGTTCACCTCCGACCCTCTGATGGCGAGCCTCTTTCTGATCCGACTCGCTATCGTCACCTTGTTGGGAGCCTTGTCTACCTTGCTGTTACTCGTCCGGATATCACTTATCCATTCACATTTCGAGTCGATTCGTTTGCGCTCCACTCAGTCCACTCATGCCCACCTTCTTCGAAGTTCTGCGATACCTTCGTGGGACTATCTCTCGCCGTCTCTTCTTTCCACGCTCCAATTCGTTCTGACTTCAGCTTATTCGGACGCTACTTGGACCAGCGATCCCTCTCGATCGCGGTCTATCTCTGCTACTTTGTTTTTCTTGGTGGTTCTCTCATTGCACGGAAGACAAAGAAATGCATGCATGTGTCCGCTCGAGCGCAGAGGTCGAGTTATTGAGCTATGGCTCTCTTGCAGAGATTACTTGGCTCTGATGGTTACTTGAGGATTTTGGTGTTTCTGTCACTACACCAACTCCTCTCTTGTCTGACAGTACAGGTGCTATCAGTATTGCCCGTGATCCTGCGAAGCATGAGCTCACCAAGCATATTGGTGTTGATGCTTCCTTCATGCGGTCTTGTGTGCATGATCAGGTGATTGCTCTTCAGTATGTGCCTTCCGAGCTTCAGATAGTGGATTTCTTCACGAAGGCCCAGACTCGAGCACAGCATGGCTTCTGCCTCTCCAAACTCAATGTTATTGATCCACCATGAGTTTGAGGGGGGGGGTGTTAGAGATATATGTCTAAGTATGTTATTCCCCATTGTTATGAGGGGTTTTGTGCATATTCACCACCTGTATTTGTGTATATATACTGGCCCATTGGCCTCATATTCAATACAAGCAATATTCATAACAGTTACCACTAGACGCGTTGCGTAGCAGAAGAAGAGTTAGAGCAGCCTGATCCAATGTAGAGCGCGTCGATGAAGTGGTCGTAGTCGATCATCCAACGTCTTCGATGCCGATCGTCTCCTCCAGCAACTAATCTCATTCCTTGTGAAGATCGTGGATCGTCCTCATTGAGCTCAACAGCAATCGTAACAGTGCCTCTACGGTATCCATACGTCTAATGATGGAACACCGTACGCCGGTGTGCTATCACCAACTCCGACTAGTGACATCCGACCAGGGATACATTTAGAACGACATCATATAAGTTAAAGAACTTTACCAACAAGTCACATACTTGTTAATCTTTATAATTGATGATCATTCAAGGAATATAATAATATTTATTCAATAACTCATAAACATAGACATGATACAATCATCTCTATGATTATCTCTAGGGTATATCACCAACAGATTAGGGATTGGGAGAGCCGGGACTCGGGAAGTCGGGAGGGGGGTTGGGGATGGGGGAGGCCGTGCGGGGGAGTTGGGCCAGGCCGGGGGAGTAGGAGACAGGGTTGGTTGGGCAGGCTGAGGGGATTGGGTTAGGCTAGGGAGAAGAATTGGGCCAGGACGGGAAACTGGGTCTCTTTCGTGTCGGACCAGCCTGAGCACGGTCCAACTGGCCGTGTCATGCCGTCCGACGGATCGCATTCTCAGGGCCAGCCTAATTCACCATTTGTGTCGTGCTAGCCCAGCCCGTCACATGGCGTGACATGCCGACCGAGCCTCAGACCGACCTGAAAAAGCACGACCCAAATCCCATGTCTACACATACGTGCACGCACGTTCAATAAGCAAAAATCTAACGGGAAAAGTTGCTCGAGGTGCATGACACATGGTTAATTACTACTGATCAGTACGAATTACAGATGAAAAATAAGTGAAAAGATGGTCTGATGAAAATGCTTTACACACTAACAAACTCATACAAAGCTCTCCCTCAACACACACACAAAGAAACTCATGCAAAGAGTGTGGAGGATAAGGTTAACTTTTGGATATCACTGCTCAGAGAAAATAATGCATAGTTGTGGAGCAATTCTTATTATTTAACATATTGTTTAATTTATTTTTATTACTAACCTCTCACTAACTTTATTTCTAATTCTGACCATTTTGGCATGGCCAAACAACAATGCCATGTCAGTCACCAAGGCGTGGTCAAATTCTGCCACTCTACCACCAGCGGAGTGATAGTGTTGTTTAGCTACGTCATTACCTGTGGCGTGGCAAGAAATATCATTTAGCTAAACTTATCCTGCGCGTGGCAGTATTATGTTGTCATGCCACGGGTGGTGATATGGCCAAAAGGGTCAGGTTTAGAAATAAAGTTGACGTTGGGATAATAATAAAAATAAATTTAAAAATATGTTAAATAATAAAAATTATTCATAGCGCAATCCCATTCCTACACCTGCATCTCCATACAGTTAACCTGGACGACAAATCATAGTATTTGGAGGATTAGATCATGGTCAGGGATTTATTTTTTTTTTGGCCAAACCGGTCTGCCGGCCATCCCCGGTAGAATGCCAAACCGGGCCCGAAAAACTCAGCCCAATTTGGATGAAGCCCACCTCGGTCTGTTGCTGTCGCATGCTAGCCTCCCGCAAGGTGTTTGCCTGCCCTAGTCTCGTCTCTCATGAGTCTTGCAGCGGCGGCATCGCACTCGATCGATCGACCCTCTTCTCGTAGCCGAAGAACACCACTCAATCCCCAATCCCCATTCCCCACTCGAATCCCTTTGGCGGCGGCGGCCTGCTCAACGGCGCATGGAGGACGGCGGAGGCGCATCGGCGAGTAGCGGCATCTTCTTCGTCTTGCTCCTCTTCCGATGTCCCCTCCAATCACCCAAATTCGGTGGCGCATGGAGGTGGATGGCAAGTGGCGACCCATCCTGATCTCCTCCTCGGTCCCTAAGCTCCGACGCTCCTCACCTCTTCTCGGTCCCCAAGCTCCGTCGCTCCTCCTCGGTCCTCAAGCTCCCAACATCTTCCTCGGTCCGGCTCCTTTCCTCGTCAGCTCCATGCGGAGGCGGAGTGGTGGGGAACAGCGGTGGGGGAAGAGAGCAGAGCATGGAGCTCGCTGTCAGCGTGGGTGGTGCTATGGGAGGAACGACATCAACTTCAGCGACCGGAGGTTTGGAATTTTGGGTGATGCCGTAGTTCATAAACTTGTCTTTTACTAGCAATTTGTGTTAATCAATGGATTTTGTTGATGAAGTCTGTCGACCGCTATCTGTCTAATGTTTGCAACCAATTTTGGCCAAATTTTGGCTGAATTTTGTTAAATTTCAAATTATTTTGGTTTGAAATTAACGGCCGAAATCATTCAAAAATTTTTGAAAAATCGGGATAACCGATTCTATCGCTGACCCCGGTAAAAAAACTAAAACCGGTTACGAAAACCATGATCAGGGTACAGATCAATTCAAATCCAAACTTGTATTGTTATTAAATACTACCTTTGTGCAACTTTACAGGGTGGTGCTCAGGTATGTCCACCGTGGCGCACGCGACCGTGTCCACCCATCAACAGACACGATGCACGAGATTAAAAGTAGAAAAAAAACGTTTAATCTTTTTTTTCTAAAAAAATGTTAACTCGAGCCAGAAGCCCAGAAGGCAGAAAGGGGGAAAATATATACTAAAAAAGAAAAAGAGGTGGCACGAGGCCACGAGCTCAGTGTGGGTCCCCCACCCACCCGGCCTCGGCGCGCACCACGGACGGTGGCGAGGCGCTGCCGCCCACGTGGACCCTGACGCCGCGCGTGACGTCGCGGACCGAGCTCGTGGACCCTTCCCCTCCGACCGGAGACGTCGCGTCACATGCATGACAGGTAGGGCCGGCGGGGACCGGGCCCTGGGGCCAGTAGAGTGCGCGTGTGTACCGTCCTCGGCACACGTGGCTGCTCGACGGCTTTTGGTTCGGGCGGGTCAGAAATGGTAGCGTCACCCGGCGATCGTCCCAAGACGCGCCCGCCTTGGCGCCGACGTTGCGTCCACCCGAGTCGAGTGCACGCGTGGATGGGTCGTGGTGTTTGGAAGGTGGACGGGAACATGGACCAGGTTCGATGAATCCTGCATTCTGCTTATCCGTTGTACTCCACTTGATGATCTGCTGTGGATTAGATGGCACAAGTGTGTTTCTAGAAAATAGAAAATATGGCTCCACTTGAGCGATGTTAGTAGCCAGTAATATGTTTTGTAAATTGTAGTTACCTGGTAGAACTACTGTCGAGTTGCGGTTTTATGCCCGTACAGTGTATTAACTTTTGTGAACTACCAAAATCGAATAAATTTGAAAGGGAAAATACACCTATACTACAGAGAGATTGTATCTTACGTAATATAATCGTACGTGTTTTTGCAATCCAGCAATATGTTTTCTTGACAAAAATTATGTAGTAGTGATCATCTTGTCCTTGGTTTCACTCCATTTTGTAATCTATATATTTTGAAACAACCATTTTTAGTTCATCATCTTTACATTACAATGTGATAAAATGAAAAACTTGCTAAAGTTAATATTAAATGAGATAAATTAAGACTCAGATCAAGGATCAAAATAGCTCACTTGTACCAACAAACTGCAACGATTTGAGTCCCCCCTTAATACATATTTGGTGGGTTTATTTTATAGTTTTTTTAGGATTTGATCACATAACCTCTGGATTGCTAAGCCTAAAAAATGACTACGGCAACCACTTACACTCGTAGCAAGAGAAAGGTCCGATCAATAAGTATACATTTTAAAATGAAACAATAAAAAACTAGATGATGAAATATCATTGCTTGCACAATCCATATACGATAAAAAAAATGTTAGGTATAATCAAACAACCGGCTAAATAAAATAGGAAATTAAAATACATAGTAGTATAGTATGAAAAGTTCAAAATATTGTAGATATCTTTTATAGCCCTTACAAAAAGACTTTGTATATTGTGCGATTAAAAACCTAACATTTGTCATACGCTCATACGTACTTTATGATTATGTTAATTGTCAATAAAAAATAATTTTTTAAAGCTTCGAAACATACCAAAATGCATGATGGTTAATGTGAAGAACATCAATCGTATATAGACAGATAGATAAAACCAATGTTGTATGTAGACAACATGCCAAGCCAGGTGGAGAAGGAGATACAAGCGCATTGCCTTTTTCCCTCTTTTTCTCATGTAGGTGGCACAGCCATGGGTGACTCCAGCGATTTGTCGCGCTCTAGTGCCAAAACTCTTATGTCCGTACATATTTTATGATTATGTTAATTGTCAAGAAGAAATAATTTTTCAAAGCTTCGAAACATACCAAAATACATGATAGCTAATGTGAAAAACATCAGCTAATGTGAAAGACATCAATCGTATATAGACATATAGATAAAACCAATGTCGTATGTAGACAACATGCCGAGACAGGTGAAGGAGGAAATACAAGCGCATTGCCTTTTTCCTTATTTATCTCATGTAGGTGGCACAGCGACGGGGTGGCCCAAGCGATTTGTCGCGCCCCCGCGCCCAAACTCTCGTATGCATTCTCGGTTTTTCTCCGCTGCGCATTCACCGCTTCTCCTTCCCTCTCCCAAGTCCCTACAAAACTGTGGGCGCTGTTTGCTGCGGCGGGTCTCTCGCGCGCAACAACCTCAAAACCCTAGCTCCCCACGCGGCCCAGTCGGAGCTCGATTGGATCGATCCCGAGCCGTTCGGTTCCTCCAGGTGCGTCGGCTGTCGAATTCTCGCCTCGTTGCTTGCTCTTGTTGTTGCTGCGTTGTTTCTGCCGTTTGGTGCGGTGTTGGATCGGCGGCGGTGTGCGGGTTCGTGTCGATTCTTGTCTCGGATTTGCGTGTCGTTGGCGGGATTCTCTGGGTGTTTTCCGGTGTTCGTTTTGTGCGCATTCGTGTTAGATTTGTGAAATCCATGTGTTGCTGTTCTTCGTGTGTTTCTCTGGAAAAATTTGAACTTTTTCTGTATTCGTTACTTTCTGTTGCGATTTGTAATTTGCAAAGTTATGGATTTTGGGGGCTTGCATGTTTTTTAAAGGAAATTTGGTGCCTTTCCTTTATTTGACTGGTTTGTTACGTTTGTATGCGCTCTTCCCTTTAGCATGCAACTTTTTGCCCTTTTTGGTTGTTTTCTGTTCAGGGTGTGCAACCTGGTGAGTGGTGATAGAAGAGTTGACCCATTAAAATTTGTTGGTTTACTCCTTTTCTCGGAGGTGGTTATGGTTCTAGATTGCTTTTCATGGATCCTTCAGTACAGGACGTGGAATTTATTTGATTAGCGAACAGTTTTACCCCAGATTTGTCTCCTTGTTTGGGGGTATTTTTGGTTCATTTGATGACGAAAATGGCAGATCATTTCCGTGGTAATTTTTTGTACTCGCTGTCAGTGTTCATGGTTCGTCCAATTATTACTGATTTGACGTACTATACGTGATGTTAGATTCCTGCTCGGTGTACAGCAATAGTAGTAATAATACACTTATTGCTTGATATAAAGTGCGCATTTTGTGTTGTTGTGCACGTTCATTTTCTTGGGTATGTAAGCCCTTCAGGACTATACACATTTCCGTTTCGATCTCTCTTGCGAAATAAAATGGTGGGCATTTCAGTAGTGCTCTGCTTTCTCTTAAATTTTAGTGAAAATTGAAAACTACTCAGAATCTTGAGTAGTTGCACTGTCTAGGCTACTATCAAGGTTTTAGGGGTTGGCCAATTGCTATGGATAACCGACCGGCTATCTCGCGATTAATTGTCTAGTGATGTAAATGATTGATTTATAAAGCAAATCATACTTTATAGAATCTTTGTATCTATTAATTGGAGGCTCCTCCAGGAGCCCCCACATTAATCCGAGGAGGAGAAAACCTAGAAATTCCCTCATTAATAGGAGAAAAAAAGAAATGAAAACTAATCCATCAACCTTGTTCATGTAATTTTAGGGATGGTGTTTTAACAACGTAGCACCAGTTTGATTGAAATGCTGTTGTATTTATGCAAAAATGAGACATCATCTAGTGTTAAGGTGTCCTAAGTATATGAAAACCCTTATTATAATTATTAAATTGTGGGAGAAGACTGATTTTTGTCTCTTTCTGGAGAAACTAGTCTACTATGCATTTGCTGGAAAACATACCAAACTTGAAAATAGAAGGGGTGATCTAGTATTAAGTAAATGGAATCTCCAAGAATTTGGTGTCATTCTAAAAACCTTGTGGTTAGTACTTCCAGTCAGTTACTTGCCATAATGTGTGGTACAAAGAATTTGACTTAGAATTCAGCTGTAATATGTAGCAAAACACATAGTAGCATATGGGCTACAGCATCAGTAAGTTTGCCAATTTTCCCCTTCATGTTCACTAAAAATATATAAGCAACATGGTGCTACATTTAGCATGTTTACAATATCTATTCGTAACTGAAATTTTAACAAGATTGATGTGTTTTTATGGACCCGGCCAACCATGAGTTGACTGTCAAATTGTATGCTAAAAGACTTATTTACCCTTTTCTTCATCCCCCCCCTCCCCGTCTCTCTCTCCTCTCCCATCGGTCAACCACTGAAGGGCGGCGCTGGCTCCGGCAAAGTCCGACGGGATGGCGTGCTCCGACGTGGCAACGCACAGGCACCGGGACTGTAGCAGCGGCTCGGCACGGTCTCGGTAGGAGACGAGGGCTCACCGGCGTGGATAGAGTGGGAGGGGAGGCGCGTGGAGGGGAGCGGGAGTGAAGGGGCGGCATGTAGACGGGAGAAGGAGCGGAGGGGCGCGATGCAGAGGGGAGCAGGAGCAGCGCGGCGTGCGGAAGTGAGCGGGGGTGGCGGCATGAATAGGAAAAGGAAGAGTGAGGAGGAAGAGGAGAAGGAAAAAGGAAGGGTAAGATGAGTATTTTTACAATTTTTTAGTGGTTAATGGTGGCTGGACATAACGACGCTAACGGGAGTGGAAAAAACGGGACGAAAGTTGAGATCCGATGGCAATGAAGGGATGAGTAGTTTCGCGATGGTATTTTAGGGATCTGGTCAACTTCCAATGGCAAATAAGGAATTAATCCCATAAATTTATAAATGGAGTCTTTTAAATTTATTGGGTTAAATGGTTAGGAATTAATCACATAAATTTGTTGTCAAGAGTAACATTTGGTTCTCCATACATAAGATCTCGGTTTGGAGATCTATGAACATTGAATTTAAATGTTAATTGGATTATAAAGGCCATGCATCATACTAAGATCTATTGATCACGACAGAGGTCCACAATTATCGTCTAGTTTTACTAGATTCTTGCTCTGTCCTGACTCCTGACTGTGGTCTCCTTTCCCCCTTTTTGCAATTGTTGTGATTCTTTAATGTTAACTGGCGTTTTGTGGATCTCTTTTTATTAAGTGTTTTATGCTGCATGGACTTCTTAATAGCGACTCACTAAATTCTTATCTGTCATTGCTTATTAATCTGCAGGATCATTGGCTTTTGTTTCATTGTTTGGCCTGAATGATGCAATTGAAAATTTCTGAGTAGAAACTGAAGCTCAGTTCAGAACTTCATCATACTTCATTTCATTCATAGAAAGTGGCGAGAAATGGATCGTGATGATGTAGCTGGTTTTGTTAGTGGAGGTTGCAAGGAGTTCTGAGTTTTCTAACCCAGTAGATGGTAATAGAGTTATGATATTCGGAAGTCAGGCAATTGGTTCTTTTCATTTACTGTTTGGTTGATGTCTGATGTTTCTTAATTGGAATGGACAAAACTTCTCTTAATTGGAATGGACAAAACTTCTCACGGCCTTGAGTTTGGTGACAGTATCAACTCATTGAGCACTTTCCGTTGGTGGAGCACAGTTCAACACACAGCTGGGCTGAAAGATAGTACACTTGACTCCCCAGCGTATTCCAGCTTTTCTATTGCTAACTCAAAAGCACTGAAAAGGAAGTGGGGTACTATGGCTGGAGCAGAAGGTACTGGAAATCCATTACTCGCTCTGGGGTTAGGCTGTTCGCCAAGTTTATCTGACAATAGCAAAGTAAGCTCTGCCACACCTTGTGCAATGTCTCCATCT
The DNA here is from genome assembly GCA_036346405.1 of Phyllostachys edulis. Lineage (NCBI taxonomy): Eukaryota > Viridiplantae > Streptophyta > Magnoliopsida > Poales > Poaceae > Phyllostachys > Phyllostachys edulis. Next base: position 58,760,937 of record CM070546.1, on the reverse strand, counting down.
TCACTAAAAGAGGCTGATGAGGAGTCATCAGTAGAGCTTGGCCTGAATTTTGAGCTTTTCCTTGTTAATGATGTCACACACTGTCAAAAGAAATCCCCTGCTGGTTCGAAGAATGTGCTGTTGGCAAACTCTCCTCAACTGGATCTTCGGTTGAGTTTATCCACTTGCTCACCTGAATCAGTTGTCACCAATATAAATATGGTGTCACCAAATGTTCAGGATGGCTTGGAGAGACCAGTGACCAACTCGTTGCCAGCCATTATAGGGAAAGGATCGGTACCCTCTAATTGGATTTTTGAGCATTCTGTGGTTTCAACATCATATGCTTCTGAAGCAACATATGCCTTTCCATTTCCAAAGATACCCAAAAAAGGCGATGTCACTATGTCTTCTCCAGTCATATCATCAACTATGGTAACAAGTGTGAAAAGCCTGGTTGCCTGTACTTCTGTGGTAACTAACCCCCAACAACGCAATAGTAATAATACTAAAAGCTGTCAGTTCCCTGGATGTGTGAAAGGAGCAAGAGGGGCATCAGGGCGTTGCATAGCCCATGGTGGTGGTACACGATGCCAGAAACCTGGTTGTCAGAAGGGTGCTGAAGGACGGACCATCTATTGCAAGGCCCATGGCGGAGGCAGGAGATGCCAATTTCTTGGATGTACAAAGAGTGCTGAAGGGCGCACAGACCATTGCATAGCTCATGGTGGTGGTCGCCGCTGCAGTCATGAAGGTTGCTCCCGAGCTGCACGTGGGAGATCTGGCTTGTGCATCAGGCATGGAGGTGGCAAAAGGTGCCAGAGGGAGAACTGCACCAAGAGTGCAGAAGGTCACACTGGCCTCTGCATCTCTCATGGGGGTGGGAGGCGTTGCCAATTTCAAGAATGCACAAAGGGTGCACAGGGAAGCACAAAGTTCTGCAAGGCACATGGTGGAGGCAAGCGCTGCACATTCTTGGGCTGCACCAAAGGAGCTGAAGGTAGCACTCCCTTCTGCAAGGGCCACGGTGGAGGCAAACGCTGCTCATTTCAGGGTGGCGGTGTGTGCCCGAAGAGCGTGCATGGTGGGACTCAATATTGTGTTGCTCACGGTGGTGGGAAGAGGTGTGCTATGGCTGGTTGCACTAAGAGTGCTAGAGGGCGGACAGAGTACTGTGTACGCCATGGAGGTGGCAAGAGATGCAAGTTTGAGGGCTGTGGGAAGAGTGCGCAGGGGAGCACCAACTTCTGCAAGGCACACGGTGGAGGTAAACGCTGCTCATGGGGCCAGGTAGACTCAAGCTTTGGCGATGGTGCACAGCAATGTGATAAATTTGCTCGGAGCAAGACTGGTCTCTGTTCAGCTCACAGTGCTCTATTCCAGGACCACTGTGTTCATGGTGGTGGTACATTAGGCCCTGTAATCCACCAATTCGCGACAGATGCCAAACCAGACGAGATGAATGTTGCTGCAGTGAAGGGAGATCCACGCATGTTGTCTAGCAGCGATGACAAATCTTTACTCGGTACGAGAAGCTCTGTTTCGAAGGGGGCTGTCCATCCTCCTGTTCCGACTCCGTCTGCCGTGGTTCCATTTCCAGAGGGCAGAGTGCACGGCGGCGGACTGTTAGCTCTCCTTTCTCGTGGTGGAAGCCATGCAAACGCTGGTAACTCGGAGAATGGTGCTTCTGTCATGAGGGCGTGGATGTGAGTGAGATTATCAAGAATTGGTTGCCTTGCAGATTTTGATCTGTTTACAGAGTTTGTGCTGTGGCGGGATAAACTGAGTGTTTCATATTTCCCAATTGTTTTCCTGATCGTTGGATTTGATGGGACCTACCCTCCTCCATGTACTACTATAAATAAGGGGTAGCTCTTAGAGCGTCCCGGGCTTGCTGTCTTCTCTGTTATTGTAATTAATTAATGTCGTTGAACTGGCCTTGTTTTGCGTTTGAATTTATGTAATCTGGTATTGTCAGCAATTTGCTTTGCTTTGCTCTGTTGGAAAAGTTTATTGTGTTTTGGGTAATTGATAATGCAGCCTGTATATTGATTGGAAACTTATTTCTGTCGCGAGCAGGGGTGCTTCGAAATGGATGTTATAGATTCCATATTATTTCATTACGACAGTTGCTTATTCTGTGACTAGTGCATACTGATGGTGGTCCTGTTCGTTCTGCTTGATTCCTTGTCACTAGTCATTTGGTCTAAGAGAACGGTCATTTGATTGGATGAGACAGATCTTGGAAGAAAATTTTCCCATCAGACTTGCAGTAACAGATGAGTGTGATCTGTTACCTTTTCTCCTGCACATCGCACTGTACTGGCGAGTTAAGAAGGCGCTCGTTATGGAGGCAGCTTTGGGTCAACAAAGAAAAAGTACGCCTAATATTACGTCAACCTAGCATAGGACATTAATCATTCTCTCCAAGGTGACCTTCAGTCTCAAGAATGCGACAATGTGCGACGCAGCTTAGGAAAAGGTGAACGGGGTCGGCACAAGCACCAACGCAAAGCCAAATTTACACCTAGAACCCTGGTGGCAACTCGACGGCCTAGATATATTACAATGCCTCAGACACCATAGGCACAGGGCAAAACTGGACAAAAATAATCACAACCAGTTAGCTGAGTTAGGGCATTAGCCGAAACAAAGAATGAACAAAATTTCCTGCAGAAAGAATCACCGCCCTAAGTATGTGGTTAAACGCTACTTATCTACTGTCCTCGTATGGTTTAAGCTACCGGCATCATCTGGTGGTGGCTTTATATACCTCCCTAGTGTTTTTTGCCGAGCTCTCTTCTTGATTCTCTGGATCTTGTCTTTGCTCTGTTGCTTCCTCCGCTCCTTCTCCTGCTGCCGCATGTTCCGCTCCCGCTCGTACAGACCTTGCCAGAAGACTTCGCCGGTTTGCGGCCAGAGCCACCTTCTGTCAGGGTGATCCGTGTCAAACGCTTCCGCCAAGTCCTCGTCCATGCTCTTCAGAGTGGCGTACGAGAACCATTGGATTGACATCTGACCTCTCCTGCCATCGAGCGGATGCTGCTCTTGCATCGCACCAGTCTCTGGGTTTACATAAACCATCCGCCGTGCACTGTGGAATGCCCAAACGTTCACGATCAACTCAAGAACGCGTGAGTAGCAGTGCTGGTCCTGTACAAATTAACAAAGTGCAATGATCTGAGGTCTTTTGAGATTGAAATAGAATAACCATCCTTTATCACAAGTATGTAGCAGAAGCGCTCAGATGGTAGCAAAGTGTATGTTATGGTATCTTTTAGGGTCTGTCCAATTGTTAAATAAAGTTTGGCTGATGAGACTAGAACTTAATCTTTTTTTAAAAAAATTAGAACTCGTGTGATCTTATATGATGTATATTTATTTAATTTTCAGCTATATGAGGTATTATTTGTTATTTTTATTACCAACGTCTAACTCTCGCCATGACGGGTGCCTAGGCACATAGGCGTCCTGGCGGGGCCCCACCACGCCTTGCCAGAATGCCGTGACAACCTTGGTTGGGATAGTTCTTGAAAATGGAATAAATTTTATCTAAATAAGTAACAGAGGGGCTCACCCTGTGGAGACTCAATATGCAATGCCCAGTTTGATGATGTTTGTCGTACATCTGTGCATCCAGCGCATCTACGAACATTCTGAAAAACAACAGCATATCTGTAACGTCAACCAAGTATCTACAAAAATTAATTTACTAAGACAATCATATCAGGCGGGACATCGGAAGGATAAAAAAAAAACACAAAGAAGAACAGAAGAATACAAGCAACCAATTTAGGGGGGGGGCTAACGGTTAGCTCCCTTTGGCCTGATGTCTACCATGATGCTATAGCAAGGTAATGCTTTGAAATTACCAGATAACAATTGAAATGGAGTTCTCTTTGGACCTTGGCCCAATAGGCTATGCTCAGTTAAAGATATATACGTAAAATTCAAATAATCATTTGAGCATTATTGGTAGCAGCACTGATATACATAAGCTGAGCACAGCTACTCTTTGGTGCTCATGATCAGTATATCATTTGCATATACTAGGAAATGAACAACTAGCCAGAGCACAGATGTCTTACATAGTATTAGCTGTGCTAGCATGACCGAATCCATCACGGATTTAACCCCCTGATACCATGCATTTGCAAAAATGAGCCCTGTACCGTTTTTTTTTGCAAATCTAGCCCCCTCCCTCTTACCATGTGGGTGAGCGGAAGGAGGTGTTCAAAGACGAATCTCACGCTGAAATAGACGCCGACCGCATGAGCGGCCACTTATCGTGGTTCGGCCACCGGAAGCCTCTTTCGCGCTCATGCACCATGATGGCGGCCATCTACATGATGGGCCAGCCCTGGTGTGTCTCTGGTGTCATTCCGCGCTCGGGGAGCACGGAAAGTGACCTTCCGCGCTCCCCAACCGTGGAATGAGGGGTAGAGGGGGCTAAAAATGCAATTGTGTGTGAGAGGGGGCTAGTTTAGGAGAAAAAAAGGGCTAGGGGGCCATATAAGCAAAAGGTTCAGCATGACCATGGAAAAAATTCCCGGCCGATAACCGGTGGTTTTCTCGGGTTTTGCAAGTTCAAATTTCAATTTTCGAAATTCAGCTGGTTTTTAATCAAATTCAAGCGATATTTATCCGGGATTTTTCCGGCTTGAACGGTAACCGGCCGGTTACCTTACCGTTCCCGGCCAGCCAGCGGGAAGTGGTACCGGACCGGTTCTGTGATCCTTGAGCATGACTATAATAAGATTCCAAAAACATTGTGTACCTTGAGAACATTACAAATTCCAGAAATGACCTCGTAGGCAAAACCCAACTTTGCATCACAGACCAAGTGTTTCCATCATTAGGCATAAGTGGTAGAGAATTCGAATCATCATCAAGCTGCATGCCATACATCCTTTGAAAAGCCTCCAAAACAGCAAACCTTCAAGATAAAAATAAAGAGTAGATTAGTTCAGTTGTAAAAAAGTTGGCAGCGCCATTAAAAATTATATGATAAAGCTAACTACTTTAGCTAGAATGTTGATATTCACAAGTATTATACATTACTGAAACAGCTCTTTCAGTTCTGTAAACTACTTTGCCAAAGCAGGCACGGACCCTTAAAACAGTTACTCTGAACGAAATGATGGTTGGTAATATTTCGTAGAATAAACTTGTGTCCAATCCAAACAAAATATGTTAAAACTAGAGCATTTGCAACATTGAAACTTAATGCAACCTATGAAACATGGTTAAATGGATAACCTGCCGTTCCCAGCATTAATCGCATCAAAGAACGACCAGAAATCTTGATTGGCATGGTTTCTTGGATCTTGGTCCATACGAACCCAAAAATAAAAGGCATCTCCATGCTTTTGAGTTTGAATGGCTTCCAAGATGGCAGATTCAGCATTTTTTGACAAGTTCACCTGTTTACGAAATGTTATAATCAGTATAAATAGGATTAATCATTTATGCAAGACAGGGATGGCTCTCTCTGCACTGTATCCTTCAGAGGAAAATTTATATGAACAGCATGGCAAACAGATTGTCTATTATATACAATACACAAGTTTCTTACCAAGAACACATGCCAAATAATTCATATATCATATTCATGGAAAATCAATGATACCCAATAATTAAAAAAAGAAACTCCTGGAAATCTAAATAAAAACTGATATATTACCTTTCTTGCTGTCACTCTCCAGGATTGAAATCCTATCCAACAATTTTTATGTATTCGGTCAATCCTGTTAGCCAGAGCGAAGTAAGCTCCAAATTCGCCGAGAATATCTCTGTAGTACCCATTGTTGAGCAGTGGAAGACGAGAAGAAGCATCAATGTCGTCTGCTCCAGCTCTTCGACCTTTTGAAGACTAATGAAAGACAAACTTCATGTGATCAATGTGAGCCCCATTGGGAAATTTGTAATACAGTAACCATTTATGTTCTAACTAGCCACTGTTTTGGAATAAAAAAATCTGACTAGCCACATCAGTTCCATGCTAGCCTTTTTTATGATACAGCACTTTGCCCATCTATAACCATTTATACTAGTTAACACTAATTTTAGAAAAAAAAAAAAAGGTAAATACCTAGTGTAAATCTGTCTTTGGGTGCTAACATGTAAAGTAACCACATGTATTGTTGGATGAAGTTTAGATAGATCATTTTTAAAGGGTTTTGAGGGCTAAATGGATTAATAGTTTTGGAATAATCTCCTCAAAGATTGAGAAATCATGAGGGGTTCAACCTCCTCAAGGGACTCCGTTTACATGTTAACACCTAATGACCTAAACATGAGTTCGCATTAGACAATTTCCCCTTTTAGAAATATCGCTATGTCACAGCCTTATTGCAATGCAAATCTTGATTTCATCAAAAGTTGGAAAGTCTCACTCCATTTACTCATATAGTGAAAATATGCAACAAGCTGTGATAACAGGTATATAACATTTGAAAAGGACTTATTTAAATTTTTGGATTGTACAACAAAATTTTCTGATCTATTGGTTTATGAACTATAACATCGGAAATTGTTTTGGAACATGTCCGTTTGGAACAATCAGACTGACCATTTGACATTTTGAATAACTTGGTTGGTGCTAAGAGGTGACAATAGCTTACCAGGCCAATTCCACGATAAAGAGAGCTTTGATGCAAAAAGGGCCAAGTCCCCTCCCCAAAGAAAGGCTCATATATACAAAGTGGCTGACCTGTCCGTTCAAGCTCCTTATCATCTCTTTCATGCAATTCATTCCTCATCCTCTCTACCCTTTTGACATTTCTATACACTTCCTCCCATGTTCCATGAGGTTGGTCACTCCTTTCCTTCAACTGCATAACAATACACTCCTCTTGTTTATCAAAAGTGTAAACTGATTAGTTAAAAAGTCAAAACATTTACATTTATGCTTACCTCCTCTTCTCCCAATCTCTTTTTGATGTTCATAATCTCATTTGCTCTCTCTTCCTCCCATGCAATAACAGAGAACGCTTCATCAATCTTTGATGTGCTACTGCGATCTTCCATTTGGTTGCTATGCCACTCCTCCTCTAGTTTCTGGAGTATCTTGTAGCCTGTCAAACTCTCGTTCATATGGTATAAGTGCTTCACATCCTCAAATAGATGCCTTTTCCACTCTTGTTTCAAAGCCACAGGTATCTCCCCAGTGGTTAATGGGGTTAGTGATTCAGCAGGAAACTTGATAACATTTTCCAATAGTATGGCATAGCCTTCAATGGTTTCGGAAGCCATTAGATTCTTGGCGTGGGCTTTTCCAGCCGATGCAATTTTCTGCCCAAGATTGGATAGTTTCCCATTTGATACCGCTTGCAGTAGGGCTTGAGTTAACAAGCCCATATTCTTTCTTGGGAAAAGAAGTCCATTTACCCCATCATCAATCTAAGCCATCAAGACAACTATGTTAGTTTAAGTATCTTAAAATATGCAATAATCAGTATTTGAGTTAGGATATGCAATTCCAATATAATATTAAATGTATGCACGAACATACATATTTTCTGATCATCCCAAGGTCTGGAGCTATAACCAGCTTGTTAAGACTCATAGCTTGGACTAGCACACTGGGGAAGGATTGCTCATCAAGGCACGAACCATATATAACAAGGTCAGCTATAAAAAGGAGGATGTCCTTATCTTCAGCAGCAACATGCTCCACTGCACCTCTTGGGAAGCCAACGTTTAAAGCAACAGCCTATGATAATCAGAGCAGTACCAAGCAGTTAGATGCAATTTAATTAAAGCTTTATGATCTCTAAATAGCTAATTTAAATAATGAAAGACAGCATGGAGTGGTAAATCATTACCTCAAGGGCCATCCTATGCTTCTCAGTTACGTTTCCAGTCAAGATTCTCACTTTCAGTTCAGACTGTGTGCTATTTTCAGAATGATACTGCAGTAACAGAGGCCCTACTGCTTGCAAGACAAGTGCCTCTTCCATCAAAAACCCACCGTATGAAAATTGGCTACCAACAATAGCAATTACAAAATCTACTGGACCCAAACCCAAGCTGATTCTGACTTCTTGGTCATAACTTTTGGCAATAAATCTATCAGCTTGAAATGCTACTGCAGGAGAACCTGGAATAACGAAATAGTTACCAGAATCAAATGCAGCATACTTCACCTGCAGGAAAGAAATATAATTAAATAATTCAGTTTTAGGTTGGCAGCTCTACATTCAAATGGCAATGAACTGTACGATGGTTAAATTTAGTTTGAGAATAGCTGTGAATACCGGTAATATATAGTTCGGGAAAACTACAACATTTGCCCTGTTGAAGACTTCTTTCCAACCACCAATGATCTGAATCATTCCACTATAATTATATTCACTAATACGATGGGCAAGAGAACTTTCTTGCACAGTCCAAATGACAGGTATGGATTTGAAAGGCTCCTGCAAAAGACTGTAAATCAAAGAGTCTAAATCAAACACCTGACTTTGAGCAAGCATTCTATCATAATCTGAAAAGGAGAGTCATGAAATCCTTGTTTCATAACTACCTTGAAAATACTGGTCTTGCTTCGATAGAATTTACAAGTATGCCATCATAGCTGCAGAAATAATGCAAATAAACCTGATGAGGAAATGATCAGGAAGTGAGGCTGAGGCCATATATTATGTAAGGAAAAAACTGTACATAACGAGACAATATGCAGTAAGCAATGGAAGCAAACAGCTGAGAAGATATACTTTAGAAACTTACTCTAGCCAATCTACAGAAATAGGTAACTTTGTGTCCGCAGGTAAGATGTTAACGGGTACGCCGATAGTTCTCCAAATATTACTACATGGGCCATCCTCAAATGAGAAAACCTGCAGTATCACCAAACTTGTTTTTTGTAGGCAAAATGATAAATTGAATAAAATGTGTAGGAAACTGTTGGCTCAGTTACTAGCATCCAGCATACTATGGACGCTACCAATGCCAGCATGAACATTTATCCAGATTTTTTCTATATACACCCACAAGCTGGTACAGATAAGGTCAATATCATGACAAAATCAATTATGGCAAAGCAACTGATCTCCCCAGAAAAAAGGGGGAAAGTATATCAAAGCAATCAATGAACACCATATGAAGAACCTTCCACTGGAATGTTCCCATATACCCTAATGGATATGTAATCTTACAAAGCAGATACACCTATCAGTTCTTACAAGGCTCTGACAAACTTGGAGAGGAGCTGGGAGAAAAATGATATCGCGGAGAACTTTTACACATGGTAAGAGGCACATCCAGAGTTCTAGCAATGATTCATTTTAAACAGCTATTGGAGTACAATCATCCAGCAAGCAACATTAAATAATATTAATTGGATGAAGGAAGCCAGCAGAACCAGTTCTTGCCTTTGTGGCCAACATTGGTCATAGAACCTACTCTACAGTCACAAAAACCCATGTAAGATATAAAGGACTAAGGCATTCAATGAAAACGGGTGAAATGCGAAAAGCTGACGATGCAAAGATCATTTGCATCTAGTACATTAAATTTTAAAATGCTAAATTTTGTGTGCATGCTCTAGTCCTATCATGTCTCTTGGACATGTAGAAGTCTCAAAATTTTGCCAATTTACCACCTATGCAGACAACATTTTTGGCACATAATTTCTCAAAAAACAAAGATGTATTCCATAAACAATTTTGCATGAGCTCATAGTTGCCAAAGATGCGAGAAATAGCAGTTAAATCCGGATATAAATAGGCTTCCCAGATCTAAAGTATTGATGCAGCAACACGAATTCTTCCACTGAACATATAGCTAAATGTAGAAATCTGGGCACAGGAAAGAAGAACCTCCTCTTAGTCCAAACAAACACTGCTTAGGCAAGTTTATCAACAAATGAAACTAATTGAGGGAAATAATATAGTAGAGGAGCGCATTTCAGCAAGACTATAGGAGATGGCCCCTAGATTTTTTTTTCCCATACACGCGAGCAGCACTAACATGACTCTAGCAAACTATGATAAATTGATAATCCCTCTAGGTATATTAAGCATCATATCTTTGTTTACCTGAAACTTCCACACTGTGAAGTGCGAACACACAAACGCTTGTACATTCATTTAACTACCGAATAGTCAATGTAAATCAAAACTAAGCTTTACCTTTCTTCATTCTAGCTTTTGCTTTGCAAGTCAGAACTAATAGATTACCTATACAGCTATTGTGTTACGGATACACGACACATGGCATCTGAACTTGCTCTGTGATACAGAATGTAATCACAACTGCTAAACGATCAAGACCTCTCCATATACAACTTGTAGAACCAAAATAAACGAAACAAAAGACACAGTTACACACATTCCGTTTAATCCGTAGTTCACTACATTACTCTGATTCAGAACAAACCAGTTGAGCCACGCACCTTCATTTCGTAGCCCATCGCCTCCAGCACCGAGGCGACGCTAACCATCTGAAGCTGCATTGCGTCGGGAGAGAGGTCCCCGAAAACCTACACAAAGTCCAAACGCAAACATCGAACAAATCAAAAACCACATCGCGGGAATACTGAACCCAAATCCTACCCCACAGCGCCCAACTCAACTCCTCACCATGGCAAGGCGCGGCTTCCGGACCCCGACCCTTCTCACGGGCCTCCCGAGCTCGGCCAAGCTCTCAGCCTCCTCCCTCCGGTCCCTCCACCACCTCTCCCTCAGCCTCGTCGGCTCGAACGCCAGGCCCTCGCCGGTCTCCAAGCTCCCGAGGCCGCGGGGAAGCGAGGCTTCCATTCCGCCCAGGACCCCGCCGGCGCGCCGCGAGGGGAGTAGCATCGTCGGGCGCTCGACGACGACCGATCCGGGGAGGAAGGTGACGAAGACGATGGTGACGAAGAAGAAGGCGGCGGCGGTGCCGATCCACTGGAGGTAGTCCACCTTCTCGAACAGCAGGAACCGCGCGAGCCTGGATCTCACGCCCAGCCTCCGCGCGCCGCCGCCGCCCGCCGACGCGCGCGGCACCGGCGCCGGCCCACGCTTGTAGCTCCCCGCCACCACCGCCCCGCCGCCGCTGTCGAGGGAGCCCATGGCTAGGGCTTAGCCTAGGGTTTGGAGCGTAATGGCCATGGCTAGCGATTAGGAATGGAGCAGTTGACGAGAGCTGGAGTGTGCAGACCTACGGAAGACTCGTCGCATATGTTTCGTTTCGTTCGTTCTAAACTTCTAATTGGTCAGAGAGAGGGGGAGGGGGAGGAGGCCGGAGGGGTGTGGTGGTGTGGCGTTTAACGCGAGGCGAGCAGGGGAGAGCCGCGCACGGGCGCCGGATCCCGATCGGACGGCGGTGGCGGGGTTTCCTCCGCGCGGAGCATGGGGCCGCGTGTTTCGGGAACCGGGACGGCGGATGGATGGGGTCACGACGCCTCGGCCTCCGCACGCCCGTACGCGCTGTCGCCACGCCGACGTGGGCATGGCAGGTGGGTCCCGCGCTCGCGGGGCCCGGTGCAGTCCCACGCGCCCTGTGAGCATTTTGTTTTTGAAGCTTAGTTCCTTAATTACGACGTTTCGGTATTTCGTGCCTAGCTAGCGAGATGTTTTTCCCGAGCACTGTCGTGTCGTGCTCTAGGCGGGGACGGGATAATTAATCGGGATTTCGTGCCTATGGTTTACGAGACGAGACGAGAGCACGCACGGAAAAGCGGCAGGACGATTCGTCAGGGGAAAAGGAGGAAGCTTTGGTATGAAGTCTCGGCGCGGTGGGGCACGCGGAAAGAGAGAGGGAGAGACTACTCCACGTAAACCGGGTAAGGGGAACAAGGCGGTTCTGTGACCGAAAGCTCCAGCCGTGGCTGCGGTGCGCCAATGGAACGAAGAGCGAAGTGCGGCTGGAGAATGAGGAAAGCGTGACCTTTAATTATGCTTGGCACACAAGGATATACCGGTTGTGTTTTTTTTTATTCTTTCGAGAAAGTTGTTCAAAAGCAGGTGTCTTGGAATTTCTCTATTCCCTGTATATCCTTTTCTTGTTTGCATCAGGTGATTCTATTTGCGGAAGTGCTCATGACGATCACTACCGCTTTAAATGGATAATATCTTAAATATAGCTTTTAAGTGATGAGAGTGTTAGGATACTACCTTTTCAATGCAAAGTTTTTATTGTGTAGTATCAGATCGTTTCATTTAATTACATGCATGAGTATACAATAAATTTTAGGCGTTGAATTTCGAGCCCAAATTGGTATCCAAATTAGATACTAGAGTACTATCTCTCCTTATTAACTATGGTGCCACATCATCAATTTGCCTACATAGCATGCTTAAAATACTAGCCAAGGTAGAGCATTGGGAGCAACCTAATCCTCATACGTGCGCTACGACGCTCCGGTGAGCCGTCCGTCCGCCCGCTTCTCTGCCTCAGCCATGCCACACGCCAAGATCGCGCCCGCCCTACCGTCCCCGAACGTCTTCACCCTCCTCCTCCTCCTCCTCCTTCGATCGACACCGTGCGCTGCCTCCCTCCTTCCCAAATGCATCGTACTAGTATCGGACGTGAAAACGCTGTGTATATAGCAATGTTCTTCTATCAGTTACAATTGGATGGAAGTAGTTGAATTCAACTTTTTAGTTCTTTTTTTTTAAAAAAAAATTAAGAGTGAATTGCCAATGTTTCCTCAGCGGTTCAATCTTGTGAGGAAGGGTGCAAACGGAGTGGATAATTCTCGTCCGACCGACCGACCGAAGGCTCGTGGAGTGAAATACAGAATGGAGAAATGGGTATCCGACACTATCCGTGTCCGACTCCAAAAAAAAAACGGTATGTGATACATGATGAGCGATATCCGTCCGTATGTCAAGTGGTATGAGAAAAACATGTTGTGACTTTACTTAAGAACAAGATAATAGATAGATAGATTGTTGAGTAGGCAGGGGATACTGAGTATTTTCATTCGATATCTCAGCAAGTAATATCTCCGTATTCGTTTTGATTGCATTCCTACTGTTTAATGTTCTGTGTAGGGGTGCAAAAGAAACGGATAATTTCCGTTCGACTGACCGAAGGCTCGTGAAGTGAATACATGATAGATAAATGGGTATCCGATATTATCCGGTCTGACTCTGACTCTAAAAAAAAATATAAAATAGGATACAGGACTAATTACACCTCTACTTGTGGGCAAACAGATGGTGCATGAGACTGCAGTTTGGAGCGTAGAAATTTCAGAGATTTTAGTGTTTGTTTCAGGTTACGCTTCGGCAGCTCGGCGCTTGTTGTCAGGACATTTACGTGCACAAACGTGTGTAAATTTCCCTAGGTTCCCTACAGGAAGAAACAGTACCTCTCCTCTGCGCTGAATGGTACAAGTACATAGCAGAGTTCTGTGCTGCACAAGTGTGTGTATAGAAAGAGGAACTGTCTGGTGTCTACTCGGCACCTGACGTCATATGTGCCGAGCAATCGAGAACTAGAGTTCGTCATACCCTATCAGATATTCAGATCTGCTATTGCACTGAAACCTGTTATTACAGGTGCAGAATCCCATCAGCTCGCTTCACAATCGAGCAAACAATTTAATCATTGCAACCAAAAAGTAATAACAAATCACCCAACAAAATCATCTCCATCATGTATAGCACAAGGACATGCACAAGATAGATGTTTTTGGCCGTAACTCGAATTTGCTAAAATGGCACTCGGCGTACGGTATTTGCAAAAATTACGCCCTGGACCGCACGGTCACCACGCAGGACTCACCAAAGGCCAACACATCCTCGCACAGCCATTTTGCGCCCCCCCCCTCTCGCCACGCGCTCGCCCCTCCCGCACGGCCACTGTGCGGTGGCCCTCCCCTCACGCCACGCGCCCGCTTCTCCCGCATGGACACCGTGCGGTGGCCCTACCATGCGCCCTCTCCTCCCACACGGCCGCAATGCGGCCCGCCCTCCCCTCCCGCCACGTGCCCTCTCCTCCCACAAAAATCGGTACGGTTCTCCGGAGGAACAAAAAACCGCCAGTATCCAGTCCATCTGTCGTTCGAACAGCCTCTGAAGCCAGGCCCCTCACTTCATCTGTCCTTCCACCGCCTGGTCTCTCCTCCGATCACTTCCATCGGTTCCATCGGTTGCTGTCACCACTTTTTCCCCATCCCGTCGTTGTCACAACGTTGTCTGATGCATGCATGCAAATTTCAATTAGCTCGCACAGGGAAAGAATTCCCTCCCGCAGCGGCTATAAATTAGCGAGCGAGCGAGCACGATTTCATTTCGCCGTCCCTCGCTCGCTCTCGCTTTCGGCCGCTCTCTAGTTCTGTCGATTATATAGGGTCGTGCATTCATTCTGTATGGCCTTTTGGAAATTGGCGTTGTTCTTGGAATTAGGTTGATAACAAATTGTACTTCTCTATCTGGGGGCATGCCGGGTAATTTTTTCGGGAATATATTTGGAAAGTCTCTCACTACTGGTATGTCTTTTACTTCCTTTGCTAGAAGGTTGGCTAGTCTAAGGTCGGATGGTTTCTATCGGGTTCTGATTTCGAGATATTGCAGTCGTGTCCCGTCGGGCTTTCTGATTGAGGCTTGTTTGTATTCACAATCTATATTTACCCCGTGGGCGGATAACCAATCCATTCCCATAATTACTTCTATGCCACTTAGATCAATTATAAAAAGGTCAGCCAGGAATTTGGTATTGTGAATTATGATTGTCCGATTTTTTCTAATTGATGTTACTTCTATTGTCCCGGTAGGTGTGTTAACTCCCATAGATCTTTCTAGTGGGTATGTCGTTAGATTATGTTCTGCTAGGAACTTACAGGATATAAAGGAGTGAGTCATTCTAGGGTCAAAGAGAATAGTAACCATAGATGGTGGAATCAATAGCTTACCCGTACTTACATATGTGGCTTCTCCGACTTGTTCTGTGGTCACGTGGGTCCAGCGGGCTGGTCCTCCTCTTCCATCTCCTCCCACGACTAGTTGGTTGCCCCTGGGCTGATTCAGGCGGTTGATCTGTGGTGGTGCTGGGGCAGGTAGTCTTGGCACATAAGTCGATTGCGGTGGGGTTCCAGATGTCCTTGGCAGGTGGGGGCATTCAAGTTTACGATGCCCAGGCTTCCCACAATGAAAACATGCATCTGTGCCTCTCAGACAATCTTTCGTCAGGTGGCTTCCTCCACACTTCGCACATCTAAGTGCTATGACAACTAGCTGATGCTGGGCTATAGGTCTCTAAAAGGAGGGATTAAAGGGCCTCGGCCTGGGTGGTACATATTGAGGTGGTGGTTGTTGCGGCACTTGGGGACGAAGCCTATGAGTGCGGGGTGGACGGTGGTCTATCTTGGCTTTCTTCCTTCGCTCCTCGGTCAGGTTAGAATGCTCATTTTCTAGTATTATGGCTCTATTGACCAAGTCCTAAAATTCTGCAATTTTGTGGATGGACAGAAGCATTTTAAGCTAAGGGTGCATTCCATCCAAAAAAATTTCTATCTTCTTTTCTTCTGTGTCTATGTCAGCTGGAGCATATCGGGAGAGTTCGTTGAATTGGCTAAGATATTCTATCATTTTTCTCCCTCATTGGGTTAAGGCTCTAAACTCCCGCTTCTTAAGTTCCATTCTTCCTGTGGGCACATGGGTCTCTAAAAAACGCAACTTAAATTCGGCCCAGGTAATAGGTTGCTCACTGACACGGTTGCGGTTGTAGTTGAGCCACCAAGTAGCTACCGGTCTGGTCAGCTGGTGCGACACATACCGCACTTTTTCTGTATTCGAGCATCCTACGGTGTCGAGTTTCTTTTCTATCTCCACTAGCCAGTCGCTTGCACCTAGTGGATCAGCTGCTTTCGCAAAGGTGGGAGGGTGAGTTTGGAGAAAGTCACCCAAATTCACCCCGCGGGCTAGCTGAGAGGTGGTAGGTGCTACTCGGGTTAACAGAGCTTCCATGAAACAGTTTTGATTTTTTTTTGGACTTCTTTTCTAGAGCTTTCTAAGTATCTGAGTACGTCTGCCATTACCCCTAGGGGATCTGGTGCTCCGATGGGTGGCGGGTGGCTGGCTTCTGGTATTACGGTGGTTCTGGATTGGCCGGGTGTTGTCCCTTGAAGATCTATTGGTGGGTTTTTTTTTTGACCTGTCCCACTGCAAGAGTCTTAGTCTTAGTCCCAATCATTGTTCCTCGTTTCCTTGACCTTACATCCTGTGGGGGAGGTGTTAATAACTGGTTTGCATTAGCAGTTGGACATGTAGCATTTTATTTTGAGGAGTCTTTTAGTTGGTTATACTAATTCCTTGCTTCTTCAGCAGTAATTTATGGTAGGGAAGACGGTATCATATTTATCTGGCAGAGATTAACCCTTTGGGTGTGTTGTGTTAGGCCATACAATATGATTAAATAATACCAAGAAACAATAAGATGCAAAAAGATCCAAATCCTATATTATCTAAGTCTCTCATGCTCAGTCACACTCGAGATTCCGTTCTCAAGACCACCTAAAACCACGTGTTTAGGACTGCTCAAAGCTTGCCTCTGAGTGCGAACCTATACTACCCTGGATCCACGCGCCCAGGCGCACTCGAGATCTGGGTCTAGTCCACCCAAACCACATGTTTGGGACTACTCAGGGTTCATTCCTGAGTACGCTCAGGACTTCGTTCCTAGGTACGCCCAAGCTACGCGCTCGAGAGCGCCACGAACCACTCGTTCGGGAAATCTGGTATTTAGAACTGAGATAAGTCACATTTTTACACCATCAGCCTTTACTTATGTCCTTTAATTACTCTTGCAATCTTGTTAGAATGCTGACAGACCATTATAGTTATATAGATGAAGAGGTAAGGAATCCTATGTGTATGGTCCATACTTATCTAGAAATGGAAAAAGCGGGTCCATGCTAGAATTCTAACTCCATGCCTCTAGTCCAAGCGCTATTATCTATAATCTTACACTATTATCCCATTGCCTACATTTTTAAGCAAATCATCCTAGGTCGAGCTGTGAGACTAACAGATCGATGGAATATAATAGCACAACAAATCTTAAGACAGCACGAACTGACGAAATATCATACATGGTAGCGGCAGTAGCAAGTACAACAAATAAAACCCTCTAGCTGCTATAGAATCTACTCAGCACTCAAACTGACTAAGGGCTCGCTGGCACCCTCTCCTCCAGATCACTCTCCTCCTCGTCCTCCAATCCCTGACTGGTGTTGGCTCCCCCTTTGGCTATGTGACTACTACTGGAATCTCCGAAGTAGGTGCGGTAAATCTCCTCTAAAATGGAGGTGTCTCTAGCAGGGTCTGGGTGCACCGTGATGCGGGGACCACAGAGCTCAGGTCTCAGACGGTGGGGAAGTGGGCAATCTGGTATAGGTGCTGGGATATCTCCTAAGTCTCCCTGTAGTGTCGGGCTAGGGATATGCGGGTAGGGATACGAGGGAGTAGGGATGGTGGGGTAATGGTCGTAATATGGAGTAGGGGTAGGGTCCGCTGGAGGCACTGGGATGAAGTCGTCAGCTATATATGGGTCAAAGGCAGATGGAGGTGGTGCAGCTGAGTAGTGGGGTGGATCTGGGGCTAAAGCTCTAGGAGAACTGGTACGTGGGTTAGTGGTGGGGTGAGTGGGGTGGTGAGAAGGACCATCTGGGGTTGGACAATGGCGGGTCTCTCGGAGAGCCTCCAGGGTCCTGTACTGCTGTCGCCAGAAATTTGAACTCTCCTCTGTTCTCGCTAAGGCTCCTCGGGTGGCGTTATGCAGCATGGTTGTAGGATCAAGGATAACCGACTAGAGGGGGTGAATAGGAGGTTTTTAAACTTTTAGACAAATTAACAAGTTTATCCAATAATTAACTTAGTCTAAACAAGATATGATTCTAACTAAGCAATTTATCACGATAGACAAGCTAGAATTATAAACGCGGAAATGTAAAGACTAGAGATAACCACAATGACACAAGGAAGTTTTTTTCCCGTGGTATCGAAGACTTGCCGGTCTTCACTAATCCACGTTGAGGAGACTTGATCAATTCAAGCCGGCTCCACAAATTAAGCCTTCCCTCGATTGCTAGAGGTAGCTCTTCTCCTCTCCAGATAGGCGAGCTCCAACCTTCACAAAATGCCCGGGCCTTCTCACAATCTCCTTTGAGAAGATCACCGAACCCAACTCCAAACCGTCTAGGAGACGGCAATCTCCAAGAGTAATAGAGTAAGAATTCTTCACTTGAAAGCGCTCTAATGCCACAATTTATCAAACTCAATGAATGCTCTTTAGAAAGACCTCAACTACCTTTGCAAATGGAAATGAATGCTCTCAATGAGTAGGAAACAATGCAAAGGGCTCAAGAGATGTTAAATGAGGCTCAACCACCTTCCTAGTGGCAGTGGTGGAGGTATTTATAGCCTCCACCCACTCCACTAGCCGTTGGACACGAAATACTCAATTTTTCATTGAGTCTTGGCCACCATCAAGCAACAAGCAAGGTCTGGGTCGGCCTCGCTTGTAATCTACGATCGTTACGCATTTAATGCACTAAAATAGAGCCGTTACAGGGAGGTCCGGTCAGTCCACAGGCAAACATGCGGTCAGTCTGGCCAACAGGAAAACGGAAATAGCTTTTAGAAACTCTCTGGAAAAAGCTGACCACAACCAAGACCCAGGGGTGCGGTCAGTCCGGACAAATACCTGCGGTCAGTCCGGCCTGGCATTTTTCAACTGAAAACCTTCTCTGGAAAAAGTTGACCGCGTCCCAGACCCGGGGGTGCGGTCAGTCCGGCCAATTGCCGTCGGTCAGTCCGGCCCAGAGGATTTTAGCAAAACCAAAACAAAGACCTCATCGAAAAAGTTGACTGCGTTTTGGTTAAGAATACTGGTCCATCCGGCTAGGTAACGTCGGTCAGTCCGGCCTCAACACAAATTCAGCAAATTTAAATTGAGGCAAAACCAAAAACAAATTCAAGATAAAGCCAAATAAGATTTGAGCAGTTGTGGCATCGTTCACTTTCAAGGTACTCAATTTTTGCACCCTCTTTATAGTACGGCTGTCTAGCCTATAACCCGGTCTTCCAACCAATTCACCTAAGACCGGTAAAAGTGAAAAAGGTCCTAGACTATTGTACCTTGCTTTGGAGTCATAAGATCTTCATGTAACCCTTTCGCGTGCAATTCCCGATCAACAAGTGCGCCAATGGGACTTAACCTTGTACATACTCAATAAATACGTTAATCCCATATTCACATATTGTCATTAATTATCAAAACAATTTTTAGGGGCCTAGATGCTTTCAATGGTGCTAGTCAATAGCATCATGCCGGTGGTCTCTCTCTGTACTGCTAAGGTGGCTGGGGAGAGTGGTGGGTAAGGGTAGCTAGAGGTATGGCTGGGACCAAATTACAAACCCGAAGCTCCCTAGGGCTATGGGTAGTATTTCCCCGAACTGTGATCCCCTCAACTAATCACTAAAATGGGCCTTAAGAGCGTGGATGGCTATATGGTCTACCTCCTATAAGGGTACGTAGTCGTCAGCTAAACGCCACTCCTCTACATACTCTAGACTATAAGCTAAGTTCGTGGGAATCCCTGTGACTAGGACTCCGACTAACGCTGCAGCATCCGCACGGACCTCCTGGAAGTACTCGGGGAAAGGCGCCCCCAAGTGGTGCAGCAGTCTCCCTAGAAGCAGCACGTGCTCCCCTCGCACTCTCTCGGACGGAATACTGAACCTAGTCATCCTGCAAAAGGGATGGTTCTATGTTAGTACTGGTGTCACTTTAAGAAGGAGTTTAACATAATAATTTTGAGACGGGACTGGAATAGAATTGATATGGAGACAAGAATTAATAATGTACTTAGTGCCATATAGCAAGCGAGAAAGGCATACTTAAGTTCTGCAACAATTTCTATTTTATTAGCGTGACCCTAACCGATTGCTCTGATACCAACTGTGGTGCCCTGTGTCATTACCCCGATGATAATCACACTTAGGCATACAAATTATTATTCGTCTGCCCAGTAGAACACCGCTCCGATGAATGATAAGTCTTACCAAAGTTAACGCAACAGAATAATAAGATATAAATTGTACTTTATTACATCAGTTAGCCACACAAAGCTATGGTCTTTATTACAAGTAATTAACTACAACGGGAAAAGAAATCCCCTCGCTTGTCTGCCCTGCTCCACCAGTCGCCTACTCGTCCCACTCGTTGAATAAGGTGTCCACCTCACCCTGGTCCTCGTAGTAAGCGCCCTCGCCTCCTGCGGTCTCCTCAGCACATGCGTATCCTTCATCCCACTCGGGATAGTTCCTAGCTGGACTAGAATCTAACAAAGGAGAATAATAGCAAGAATGAATACTAATGTACTCGTCAAGCATTTATTAGCAAAGATGCATTATATGACTCTTCTCTGTTCGTTATCACATTTTCTAGCTCATCTCTTTTCTAGAAAATAATTTACTCGATCAAGTGGCAAGTTTTAATTTCTAATAAGAAAACTACTTATCACTCGGTAAGAAGATACACCCCTAGCGGTCATCGTAACCTCCAATCCAATAGACATGCATGAATTCATGATTTTATTTATTTAGAACTGAGTAGGCTTGTACCACTTTACCCATAGCTACTCTGAACTCTCTTGAGGCTAAGTCTCCCGCATTTCCTTTGAAGCGGTTTCAAGTTCAGAATACAGAATTTTTTCCAAGTTACATGACTAAGTCTCCACCCATTATTTTCCGTCGGTATCCTGGGGCACTCACCCAGTCCTCCACCGAGTTCTCATAATATTGGTTGGGCCGGTCATCCCCACACCCAACACTCCACCTTGCGGTACTATAGCGCCTTGGATCCCCCACTTCCGGACACTGCCTATCAGTCTTGGGTTCCTCCATAACTCACACATTTTATTACTTACCTGATGTGGAGAGTATAGCCACGTAACAAGGTAGCATTTTATGCCCATCAAAATGGGAAAATGGTTGACACTTAAGTACGACCTCTTTTCTGAATGAGAGTTTTATTGGTCCTTATATATTATCCATATGTAAAAGGTCTCACCTCTTCCCTCTTCTCTTTCCTACCAAGGGCCCCCTTTACCAGCCTTATTATTTACTCTTACAGCACAACTACTCCTCTCAGCTATGCTGCTCTTTTATCATTTCTCGTCTCTTGTCTCTTTTCTCTTTTTATCCAGTTTGATTTTGAGAGATAGTTTTAATGCACGTGCGTGCGCGCGCGCACACACACATATATACAGAAAGGTAACTTTTACATTTAATATAACTAGATCAATGTTCAAGAGATAGCTTGCCTTCGTATTCGTAGTAAAGATCCGCGTTAGTGAATTCTGGATCAGCTATTCCTGCCTGTATCGGTTCGTCTTCTGCAATTATACGACAGACGTGGGTAATAATAAATAGATACTTAGTTGCTTTTGGTGCTACTATGCGTACATAAATAAGATGATATTCTTTTTCAGTATATTTTAATTTAATAATTTTTTTGGCTCTCTGCTAGGTTAAAACTCCCCAACTGCGGTTATTCTACGGTCTACTGGCTCTGGAATCGTTGATTTACTTATCTCGTGTTTATTAATAATGAACCCTGGCCAGTTCGTGTTAGGGGTGATATTTACCGAATGTGTTTAATTTAGGTCTATCATGGTTAAATTATTTCTAACGTATCAGGTTATTTGTCTAAATTAGTGAGTTTTATAGGTGATTAATTTATAAAGCCTCTGATTAATTTTGCACTTTTTCCCGCCTTTATTTTCTACTGTTCGATCTGCTGCTGTCTTTCCTCACGTTGTTCATCCATTTGTATTTCTTGTGGTTCGTCTGATACCTACACGTATGCCTCGCACGAATACACAAAATATTACACGTACCCTAGCCAAACACTACTCTCTACACAACACAAAACACTAAACACACGCACAATGCTAACATTAAACACACTATTTGCTATCCAGCACACACACATACAACCTACTAAATTCACTAATACTACTCCTCACCCAAAACTCATTTCTCTCTCCTACTTACTTAACCCCTTTTTACTTTAGTTGCCCCCTTCTCTCTCTCTCTCCCTTATCCATTTCAGCCGAAAGCCCTTGGCATCCCCTCTTGGCTTCCTCCTTTCCTCATTTCTCCTCCTCTAGTGTTGCTCCAGCCGAGTGGATTTCTCCGGCTAATTGGCTTCTCCTGAGGAACTTCCTCTCTCCCTCTCTGGTCGATCTCCTCGTGTCGCTTCCGGCCTCTCCCGGGTGCCTTGTGCCCTCACGGCCAAGACCCACGCCCTACTACTCCCATCGCCGGTGCCATGCGGCTTGGCTTGCCCTCCCACTGCTTGTTCTGTGCCTGCCAGTTCGGCTCGGCCTGCTTTCGGCGCCCGGATCTGTGGGCTGTGACTTGGAGTTGGACTCCTCTCCACTTGGATTTGATTCCCCCCCTTTTTTTCCCTTTCGTTGATTCAGTTTTTAGGGTTTGTGCTTGATTCAAGTTTTGATTTGTGTTGATTTTATTTTCCCGCATGGTGAAGGTGACGGAGGTGGCTACCCTGGGCTAACTATGACAGGGCTCGAGGCCTTCCACGCATCAGGGAGTGTGAGGTCGTCAGGTGCGCGTGGTTAGTCCGGTGGTGGTGTTGCCATGGTCGCCGAGGTAGCCTCTCTACTCCCCTCTCCACTCCCCCACTCTGTGATGGGTTCGGTTGATGCTCGGTGATGAACTTAGGGGATACTAGGGTTATTGATGCAGGTTCTCTGTGCTCGGTTGGCTCACATGGTGTGGTTTGGATTGGGCAAAAATAAAAAGTGGGGGGGGGGATGGTGGGTTACCTTATTTGGCTTGGTCGGTTTGGGGATGGCGGGGCTTGGTCGGGTTGGTGATGATGACCGTCGTGATGGTTGTGGTGGTGCTGGTGCTCTCTAGTGTTCCTTTCTGTGTTCTTCTCGGCTTGGCGTTGTCCCTAGTGGTTGTTGTCGGTTCTAATCGTTGTTCCCGCTGTCCATGCTCCATCAGTCTTCCCTGTCTCCTTTGATGCTCCTCTCCTCCTATACTCCTCTGTGGGTGGTTTTTGATTGTGGTAATGGTGTTGTGATGTTGGGCTTGCTCTCTGATCTTGGTTGGGCAGCTCACTGGCTCATTGCTTTTCTTTGGCTGGCTTTCGGTTGAGGGATGAACTGGGGGTTGGGATGGAGAGGTGGAGGCTTGTGTCGGCTTTGCTTGGTCAGGTGGGTGAACTCCGTTTTTTACTGAGGCTTGTGAGGGATAAAGGCTTGGTGTTGGCTTTGGGAGGCTTGCTTGCTGCTTTGTGAGGCTCTGTGAGTGTGGGATGCTTAAGAATGTGGGGGTTGTGCTTATGGGAGAGGGGGCTTTTGGCTTGCCTCTTTCTCTTGGCCTGTTCATGCGGATCTTGCCCCTCCCGTATCGCTTTGGCTCTCACAGCCAACTATTGGCTTAAGGACCTTTGGTCCATGGAGAACTCTCTGCATTGCTCCTTGGCTTTTTTACTATGGAAGGTAAGTCGGTAACAAGGAAATTGGGTGTTGGGCTAGGTAAAAAGGAATGGTCTGTTGGTCCAGAAGGCACTATCCGTCGGATTTTTCTATGGTTGAGGTAAGTTGGGAAAAGTGGGCGTCAGATTTTCTATAACCGTCGTGTGATGAAACCCACTGAAGTGAGATGGTGCCGACTGACCTTGGTCGGTCTGGGAACCTCGATGAACTTCATGCGATCTGATGACAATCCTTCTTTACTTCTAACTCTACTTTATCATTGTTGGTTTGCTGCTGGTATTTTGTCCTTTGTGGACAAAGGAAATGTGGGCAGGGTTTTGGATTGGCCGAAGAAGGGTTCGATTAGCTGGCGATACATGGACAAGGATGCAAAGGAGGGTTCGGCGATATGCAAGACTTTAGTTTGTAATTTAAATAAGTGTTGTAATTCTTACTTTGCTCTGATGTAATTAATTTAGTGATTGTAATAGTGTTTCTCTTCCACTTGTAATGAATGCTTGTAATTATTTTAGAGATTGTATTAATGTTGTATGTCTGCTTGTAATGGATTTCTTGTACTGACTTTGAGTTTTATCGATAATGTAAATTTGATTTGGAAGTCTTGTTGTAACTTTTTGATAATATAATCTTGTATTTAAATTGTTTTGTGATATGTTCATCATTAGTTTGTGCTTACTGCTTATCACTGCTTGGATGAATTTAATCTACTGCTTATTATCGATCATCGTTGCTTAGTTTAGTTTGAGTTTTTGGGTTCTCACAGAACCCTTCTACGATGAGAACCACCGTTGCAAGCTGTGAATCGCCGGTGACGGGGATGGCCCTCCGCCCCTGCTGCTTCGGTCGGGGAGAGATTATTGGGAGCTGGATGGCCGCTACGTCCCAATCCTCCGGGACACAGGCTTGTTGCCCCTTGCGAGGCTGGTCTCTGTTGGATGCCGGTTCACCCTAGACGCTAGTCTGCTGTCGGCACTTGTCGATAGGTGGAGGTCCGAGAGACACACCTTCCACTTTCGGTGGGGTGAGATGATGGTCACTCTGCAGGACGTCTCGTTCTTGACCGGTCTCCCGATCCGGGGTGAGGCACTTGTTCCAGGCCGTCCGCCGACGGACTGGAAGCCAGGCTGGAGCATCGGTTCGGCTTGCCTGACCTGGAGCATGCACGTGGCGTCCCCCAGACTTGGCTGAGGCATTTTCGTTAATGCCCGCCAGATGCACCTGACGAGGTCGTTAGGACGTACCTCGTTACTTACCTTCTTCAGCTCTTTGGTTGGGTCATGTTTCCAACCATATAAGGCGATTGGTGCTACCCCAGCTTCGTCCGCGTCGCTGAGTCTTTAGTTGACGCGGAGGCTGGGCCGATGCCTTAGTATAGCTGGGGATCAGCCGTCATTTGCGCCACATACCCAAGGTTGTGTGATGCTTTGCGGCACGGCACCGGTGCTACCCTCAACCCGACTGTCTGTTACATGCACCTGCAGTTGTGGAGTTTGGAGCACTTCCCTGTTGGACGGCTGTCAGGACCCGAAAATGAATCTCAGGAACCCTCTGTGTATTCTAAACTAGTCCCAGATCAGTAGCTAACTCACACAGGAAACAGTGATGAAATACCATCTATTTATTCGATTTAACTAAAAAGAACTAAAAGTAACAAATAATAATAATAACTGGACCTTATGGTCAACGTTTACTTAACTTGCCACGTAGGGCGAAAGAAACAAATAAACTCTTGTAGTGCAACGAAACTCTTGAAATGGCCAATCAACATGCTCACAGGAAATCGAGTGGAGAACTCATCCTAATCCGCAAAACCTTCATAGTCCTCCTTCTGGAAGAACTCATGAGCAGCTTGATATTCTTCAACTGATCAACAAAGGCATAAGCCGTGAGTACATAAAGCACTCAGCAAGCCGTAGGGAAATGTATTCAAATAGTATTCATGCACGGCTTGACAAAGGCTAGCTGTATGGTTCTTTTGTAGAAAGCAGCATTTATGATAAATACAATAAATATATTGAAATGTGCAGTTGAAAATAATAATAAATAATTAAACAATTTCTTTGAACAACCAGTGAACTGCCCATTCACTGCCCAACCAAACCAAAAATAAGTGAATCCCCAATTCACCAATCGACACAAACCACCAAGTGAATTTCCTGTTCACCAAACAAATATTGTATTCATCAAGTGAACTTCCTATCCACACTCCGACACATTTTAAAGAAACTCTACTTCCCGTGTGAAATCCCTGAGCACGTCCATGACCGCGGACACAGCTATTCGAATAGTTTTATACTCTACAGAGGTTGTACAGCTTGACCCACAAGAGATTAATCAACTCAAAGAGTCTGACCACACTTCCTTGGGTGTGCGACTTAAGTGATCATCACAAGGCTTTTACAAAGCTCCTTCTTAACTCAATTCTGCCTGCTAAGGTTTCAACACTGAATGTCTTTCTGACCAGATAGGGCCCCCCTCTTGCGCCATCGTGAGTATACGTTTTCCATAACTCACGCTTTCTACGACAGAACCGAAATTAAGATATTGCTAATTAGTTAGCCAGTCCGTCCCATCAGGTATGTGGTTGTATGGTTAAGGCCCAGTTCAATGGCGCACAAGATTAAGTCATTGACAAGTTACTTAGGCGAGTCTACCACAAACCCAAACCATGCTAAACCCACACCCTCAATCTTATCCACCATCCACTCGTCCGAGCAAAAACCATTTTCTTTAACCAAGACCAATGACACACCCTGTCATGGTACACAAATTTTAACAAGAGTGGCTCACCACCACGATTCCATATTTCATTAAGTCAAGATTAATCATTATGACATATGTGATAATGAACCCATCGTAACTAAGCTGAACTAAGCATCTATATGATACCCATGTTGGTGATACAAATATGTCCAACTAAAATTATCCATGCTAGGGTGACAAATGATTCATGGTATTCAAATAATCAAAGGAGGCATAATGATAATAGGTAATAACTAATCCCAAAACAATTTGTATAAAGATAGCATGTAATTGTATAAAACAATATACTTTTGAAATCATAGGTTCAATATGATCAAAGGACTACGGCTTGCCTTGGAATAAATCCTGGGATTGATCTTGATCTTGGTACACTCCTCCTTGCTCAAAGCTTCCCGAAGTATCAACGTCTACTCGCAAAAAAACAAATAAACCAAATAAATAAATAACATAGACAAAAACAAACTCCAAAAATTAAATAAAAATCTCAAATAAACAGATCTTGAATTTAGATGAATTTAGGAATTTGAATGGACTTGGTCGGAGTTCAGATTCAAAAGATATGGGCTTTGGAAGATTGAAAGCACACGAAATCGTGAAAATCATAATTTATGGATTTACTGAATTATTCTTCTAAAGGAAAAGGGAAAAATGACGTCAGCTGATGTCAGCATGGATTTTCGGCCGAAAGGAAATAAAGGAAATTGATTTTATCTGTGGGGCCCATTGTCATTGACTTGGTGCATGGTGGACTGGATCCATGGACCTTTTTTTATCGGTGTAGATTTGGTTTACCACATGGGATGCCACACAAGCAAAAGGGGATGAGGTGGCTTTGATGAGGATGACACACAAGCATCAATGCTGAGGTGGCTACATGTGTGGACAGAGACACCGAAGGACAGAAGCTCCTGGCCGATGGTGAAGACATTGGCAGTGAGAAAGGGTTCAGCCGGTGGCGACTTTGTTGATTGTATGATGCCCGAAGAGAACGATAGGGAGCACCAGATTGGCATTGACAAGAGGAACTCTCCGAAGTGGACAATGCAACCAGAGGGTGACAAGGGTGATGACACAACAAGGTTGACCGACGACAGAGAAGATGGCCGGCAGCGAGGCAATGGCGACTGAGAGCGAACACAAAAGGTAGGAGTCGGATGAGATGGGCACAGGGCGCAAAGTGACACGCTTGAAATCGCAAGAACGCTCACCGTTGAGTAGATCGAACTGGTGGCCGGTGGCCAGATTTTGGAGCAACGGTGAAGATGGTGATGCGAAGGTCCTCGGGAAAAGATGGTGCGAGCACAGCGTAGACCTCGTTGATGCGAACCCGCAGGCAAAGACGGCATGGGCGAAGATGCACTGTCGACGAAGAACTCCGACAAAGATGTTCTTTGGCGGTGGCTTGGTACTTGATGAAATCCGACCCAAAGACGATGAGATCGGAACCGAGCCTTTAGGGTTTCGGAGGAGGGGAACGGAGCAAAGAATTTGACGCAAAGAGCTCGACTTAAATAGTACCGGATGGAAGAGATTGAAACGGGAGAGCCGGTGGCTTCACGAGTACTGTGTGGACACGAAAGGAAGACACCGTGAGGTAGACAATGCACTGTGGCGTTGGGGACCCACGGTCAGAGAGCAACAAAAAAGGAAAAGGCGGTCGTTCGGTTGGGCCACGCGTGCGCAAGGGAAAGCGGCTGGGCCTTTCATGCACGAAAGAAAAGCCAAGGCGGCGGCTGGAAAAAGGAGATGGGCCGCGGGAAAGATTGGGCCGAAAGAAGAATGGATGTGGGCCGAAGAAAGAGAATAGGCCCAAAGGAGTTTTGAGATTTATAAATAGGTTTTCTTTTTAGAAAATAGCAGAAAATCCAAATGGCAATTAGAAAATAGCAAATGTACTCGAAAAATTTCTAGAAAATTCTAGAAAATATATCCAAGCACAAAGAATCCAAATAAAATAATTTTGCTAATAGTTGAGGTTGAGATTATTCATATTAAATTATTTTTGAACTCTGAACATTCCAATTAAGCTTTTAACTTTACAAGAAAATTCAAATAGTTAATTTTCTTTTTAAAACATCAAAACAGACCAAATTTTGGGATGTTACAGCGGTCATACTTCGAGAGAGCGTTGCACCTTGCACGACCCGATAGACGGGCCCACTATGGGTTTACGGTGGACTGTTGCCCGTCTACGCTGGGCCAAGGACAGACCGACGAAGTGCTACTCGTTGTTCCACAATGAGTTCGAGTCGTTGCACGACAACGACATCATTTGGGATCCATGGACTCCAGATTTCGTGCAGACAGTAGTGCCACATGGGTTGTCCGTGCAATACACCCAGGACGCTGGGTTATGGACAACGATGCATTGTCTGTGCAATGCACCCAGGACGCCGGGTTATGGACGACGACCTGCCATTTGGTGTTCGCACATATGGTGGAGCCTTACGAGCCGCAGCGCGTAATGCGACAGTTTGCTTTGTACCAGGTCATGCCCCCTCTGGACGGTAGGGTCCTGCAGTGAGCTGTACACCTGTGAGTCAAACTTCGTTCGAGTAATGTTTACACTTCTTATGTCTTCTTTTCTAACATCAATCCTTCCGAAAATGCAGGCAATCGAGGGTGGGCCAGGGGACTGAGGACTGGCAAGCAGTCCAACATGAGTGGATGACGGCATGGACGGAGATGGCGCACTTGGAGGTCTTGCTGGAGCAGCGTCAGTACGACGTTTGGACGTACGGTGAGTACTTGCAGTGGTACATACCACGGTCGCGCGCCAGACTCACCCTCCCTCCACTGGAGCGCCCGGAGTAGGTGACGCACCACGACATCCTCCGCCACTTGTTCAATCGTCACAACGTTTCATGGCATGACAACACCATAAGACACTTACAACCTCTAGTCATTTCATTGATAATATTTGTACTCTTCGTTACTGAACCTGCTATGTATGCCACTTCAATTGGAGCGGGCGCAGCGCATCACAAGCATATCGGAGATAGCCATCCACAACCCAGACACAACACCAGGACTGCTAAAAACTTTAAAGTACATCTTCGCGGAATCGAAGAACATAATAAAGAACTTGAGCTGTAGTCGTTCGACGAATGACGTCCTGCGCATTGGGCACCAAGGGGGGGGTGCTCACCTGCTAGGTCATCACGACCTAGCGAGTCCGGCCGGCGTCGTAGCGCTACCCGTCGGTCATTCGCGGACCAGATTGGCGAGGAGGTAAAATATGTACAAATCTACGTTATATTTTTTGGTTATGCCTTACGTTCCACTAGCATCATGTCGTTCTCCCACCGCAGGTCCATTGGGATGCATCACTTCTACCATTCGCGTTCGATACACAGACTAGCACTCCCCCTCGGTCAACTGCACTGCACATCCGGGAGGTACGAGATTCTCAGTTTACGTCCAAAGTGTTTATTTTGACTAACATCGTTCCGTCTTACTGACCTTTGCTTGACCGTGGGGTGATGACGGCATTTACGCCCATCGATGATGATAATACAGCCTCCGGCTCCGCCAGGAGTAGTATACTGAGCGTGGTTTGAGCGTATGCAGGCGAGCTCTTCGGTTCATCGGGCGACCGTGACGCTCAATGCCAGAGCTCCTCCGGGTTCGTTAGTACACCGTACGTCCAAGACTAGAGCTCCTCCGCACGACCGGAGTTGCAAATACCTCGGGGGCAGATAATTCGGGAGTGGATTTATACAATCCCTCGTTCATGACTTCATAGCAAGTGGCCCCCAGTTCAGCATGTCTCAGCAGGACGACATCGACGCTTACCAGACTCAGCTTACTGGTGCACCTCCACCCACTTAACAGACTCAATGGTCCCCGTACCCCCTCCGATCTGATACGCGCTCTCCGGACCGGCTGACATATCCTACGGGACATGCTCGACGTAAAACATCCAAGCGCTTGCGGACGTAGACGCAGACGCTGTGAGCAAAGAGTAGCGGCTTAGACGAGTGAGCCATATTGTATCTCGTGTTATGCGATTCTGTTTTGGTATATTTGTATTCATATTTTGTTTTGCTATATTTGTATGCCATATTACCTAGAGTAGTCATGTGATACTAAACTTCCCACATTTCAAGTCACATGAAATTATGAAACCCTAATTTCTGAAACATAAACCCTTAATTTTAAGACAATTTCAGAACATAAAAAATTCTAGAAAAATTATACAATCAAGTACACTGTGTAAGGAGCCTTCAAAAAATTTCATAATTTTTGGAGCTCATTTTCCATATAAAAAAAATTCCTACACTAATTAATCACTAGGCCAATTAGGTTGCTAAGTGATGTCATAAAATAATAGCCAAGCTGGAATCATCCAAAGTGTTCAAAGTAACACAACCTAAATTGATTAATAACATGATTTTAAATAGCCACCGCACGGTAACCGTGTGACACCGAGCCCCATCGCACGGTGGCCGTGCGGTTTTTGCGAATCCGCACGGTCCCTATGTGGAGTACGATACGTGTCAACCCATCGGCACTACCGCATGGTAGTCGTGCGGTCTAGGTTACCATTTTTGCAAATACGGGCGAAAGAGAGCCATTCTTGCAATTACATGCCGAAAAAACGCCAATACAACCAAAACTTCATGTACAATGTTATAGACAACTACTATCAATAGTACCCATCCATGTCATCTATGAACATCGCTAAAGACAGCCCCTATAATAGGTTATCTTTTTACATGTCTTTATAGACAGCTTCTTCATGTACAATATGTCTTATTTCTCGTATTACAATCGACTATTGTGACGGCCTAATTCTCTATGCTCTTTCTCTCTCATCCATATCATCACGTGTCCTATATGAAAAGCCATAAAACAATCGACCCATGGATTCAGTCATATGCTACGACTCAAAACCAATGGGAACTAATGTCATAAAAAAAAAACCAATGGAAACTCAGAAGGCAGAGTTTGCAACAATACAACGCACCATCCATCATTCCCACCAAGACCCTTCGCAATTTTTTACGGCCATGCATGGACTATTACTAATAATGCAAGGTTGACAAGCATCTACAGTAACGTACCACCCATTAAGGGGTAGAAAAGCTATCCAATTGGAGCAGGCCAATGCCCCCACTCGAATCAACATCATATATGGACATATGGGCCATTGTGTTGTGTCTGAAAAAGCACTCATTTGATTGATCAAGACATCAAGGCGGTTGACCACACAACACAAAGTTGCATGGATCATTACTAATAATGCAATGTTCACAAGCATCTACAGTAACGTACCACCCATTAAGGTGTAGAAAAGCTATCCAATTGGAGCAGGCCAATGCCCCCACTCGAATCAGCATCATATATGGACATATGGTCCTGTGCTGTGTCTGAAAAAGCACTCATTTGATTGATCAAGACATCAAGGTGGTTGACCACACAACACAAAGTTGCCGACACTTCGGCCCTGCGTGGCAGGGTTCCAAATTGTCATTTTCTAGATTCTACTTATGATTCTCTGAGAGCTCTGAGAATCTGGAGCTGTCTGTTCAAAGCGTTTAGCTTGTAAATTGACTCCAAAAATCATATAAGAGAGAATTAGAGGCAAATAGACCATGTTATCCCTGGTTGTAATAATTCAATTGCATTTATGTCTTTCTCCTATGTATTTGTACACAAATTATAGAATTGTTTCCCATAGATTTGTAGCTACAGCTCAATAGCTGCGTGCATACCGAGGCTGCAAGCGCCTACCAGTCCAAAATTCTACAATGCTGCAGAACACGATCATAGTGAGCCAAAAGCACAGCAACCAGAGCAGATAAAATGCCCATCTCAAGCAGAATATAGTTGCTACCATATTAATCACCACGGTTGTCATCACAATAAGCTGAAACATTTTTTTGGTTCAACAATAGGTTTCAACAACATACAGAGACAACAAAACAACAGCAAAAAGTCTGATATGACGATTTAACCCGTCCACGAAACTGACAATTGACGCTCTAGTTCTTGATCATCTTCTTGGGCCTCAGCTGGAAGGAAAAGGTCGGAATTTTTCATTAGATCAAAAGAATAAACATAAAAAGATTCGTTATCACTTAACGTCTTAATAGCAATAGTTGTGAACTCGTGCTAGCATATGCAGTCTAGCAATAACTTTGTGAGGTGCATCATTTATTAGTTGTTACAATGCTATCTAGAGATGACTAGAGGTTGACAAACTGACAACTACACTACAGAACAGAAACAAGCTTTATGAATTGCATTGGTTAAGATTGCAGAATGTCCAAGAACGAGAACAAGTACAATGCAAGCCTAGATACAAGCATGCAACTTCGATAATGAAGCTCTCACCTGGTGGTTGTGACCACTCTTCTTCTTGCGTTAGTTGACAGCCCTGGGGTGATTGGTTTATCACTCCTATAAAAAAAACAGCATTATTCACAAGGAAATGACACAAGATTAACCTATTTAATTTGCACAAGATGTAGACATGAAAAGGGCAATTAAAATGAAGAAAACAAGCACCAAAGACTTGCAGCGAAACACAAACAAGCACATTGGCAGGTCAGACAGAAAGTATGCCTCAAAATTTTAGTTCATAAGGCCCCTTCACACATCTAATTGATTTTTATCGCTCCTGAGGTCCTGCCAGTTAAAAGAGCCCTCCCTCCACATAAATAAACAAAAAACAACCAGACTCATGCACTGATGATCAGTATATCAATGCATCTGAAAAAAAAAACTAATAACAACGAGTAAAATCACATTGAAGCAGAATTGAGCAAGACAATTATGAATTCTGACAGATACAACAGAAGCTAACTCATCACGACCCGTTACTTCATATTTGATTCATCTATATATTGTTTTAGTCAATTATTCTCCTTATATGACTTAATAGCTGTGATCATAATCAGGTGCTGAAGCTATGTTTGCTGACTTGGGCCATTTCAGCTATATGAATATGACTTATGGAAGAAGGAAGAAGAATGAATATGAAGCGGCAAACTTGATGGATAGGCGGGAATTCATTAAAATAGTAACTATTAATAACTAAAACTACAACATCGGAAATGCACTGTAATTGGTAGTACTACGTACGATGCATAACTAAAACAAACAGTGTGAGCTCCTCAAACTTACACAAAGTGGCATGGTTGCTTTCTTTTTGGGTGTACTGAATCCATCATCAAATGAATGGGCATTGACGCAATCTCGCATTTGCAAGCTATTCACTGATTCCATTGTTGTACAGACGATTCCAGCAAGCATGGTTTCATGGTTTTGCCTAAATGTGTACAACAAAAAAGATCCAAAATCGATGAAGCCATTTTAATACCTGAATCGACCGGCCTCTTCTTGCGCTGATGGGTGGAGGGGTGCACAAGCAGCAGCCAGGCTGAAGGTCGCGGATGGGGGGAGCAGAGTTGCCCGTCTCGCTCGTCGTCTCCGTTTCCTGTGGTCGCCGTCTCTGTCAGCCATGGACTCCGTCGCCGTAGGCCGTGGCCGCTGCCGCACGAGAGAGCATTGGACGGATGGGGGATTTTGGGTGCTAAGGTTTGGGTTTGGGAGATAGGGCTAAGGGCGTTGGCAGATGCTAATCTTAAGGGGATGAGAGAAGTCCGGGGAAGTCGCCGACGTCGCTATGGCTGCCGGTGTTCGCCGTGGTCGTCGGAGGCGCACACGGGGGGCCTATGCACCGGAGGAGGCGCACACAGGGGGCTGGAGGTGGCGGCGAAAATCGCTTGTCACGAGAGAAGATGAGGAGGCGAGGGGTAAGGGCAAAGGGGTACGGGCTGCAGCGTGGTGCGATTTTCCTGAGGGGTAGTTGGATGGTGTTTGCAGGTAAATACTAGGAACTTTAAGGGGTATATTTGTTTGGCAAGGTTGGATTCTCATGAGAATCTACGGAAAGCTGCTTCTCCTTGTTAGTTCATTTTCGAGACAGCTTCTCATGAGAATCAGAATCTAGTCGTTTTGAGAAGTTAGGTGTTTAGCACAGCTCCAAGAGATTTGATTGAGAAACTGAGAGTTGGAGCTGTACCAAATAGGACCTTACAGTTCCTGCAGAGCAGAAGAACCTCTTTACGGACCAGTGACATTCAGTAGACAGTAGATCTCAACTTGAGCTACCCTGGAAGATAGAAGAACGTCGACTTGTTGCCACAATGCTAGACTGCTCACATATCCGGTCCAGGCAAGCATATCCTGTCATCCTGATGATCTGCTGATCTCATGGAGGCTACGCACACAAATTATGGACATCATATATCATGTCTTGCAATAAGTTATTACTACATATTTCAATTGGATAAAGAGGGAGGAAAATATGCAAGCTCACATGCTGTGAAAAAAAATGCTCTGTCTCAACCATTATCAATTTTGGGAACTTCGGTATGGGACTGAAAATGATTGTAAATATAAGTCATGTTTAGTTGTGAGTTGCGACAAAAGTCACCAGTCTTATCATCTGGAAAAAGATATGAACCAATTTATATGGAAAAACATATGATGTTGGCTCTATTAATAAGATAAATAAAAGGAATTCAGAGAACAAATGGCCACAATTTGATGTCACACGTATGAATATTGCAAGTGCCATAATTTTTTTGAAGGGGTAAGGATTTGTTGTTGCTCGTTCCACTATCCTTTTAAGTCCAGGCGGATGGCCAGAAAGAGAGATCTGTGATGTGAAAAAACCTAGACAGCATGACATCACATGGGCTAACTGACACTGCAACAAATAGTTTCCCAGATGGGTCTAGGACTAATTCAATTTAAAGCATGGCAGCCTGGTAAGTTAAAATATTGGTGCCAGTCCAGATCATGATCCTTAGCCCTTAGGTACCTAAAATATGATGTTCATTAACACACACAAAAAAAAACTGCAATACCTGCAACAGATTCATTCTAACTGGAACAATGATCCATGCAACGAGCTCAAAAGGAATGGCTCTAAAAAAGTAGATAAGTAATGGATAAAATTGCATTGTTTGGCCATGGTATCTCTATAAAACAGCTCCAGTAAAAGGAATGGCTGTAAAAAAGTAGAAGGCGCTAAACTTGCAGACAGTAAGAAGATACATCACAGATCAAACATATCAGTTGATAAAAAATATGAAAATGCCATTGGCCATTGTCAGGCAACAGGCTGCAATTCTTCAGTAACATAACCTTGGAAAAGGGTGTCATATCTCAAGCTCCTCGTGACATCAAAGAAATGCGCTACAGCTTCTTCCGGTGTTTTTACTAGAACACCATGGCCCAAATTAAGTATATGACCTTTTGGACCAGCTGATTTCACAACCCTGCAGAGTATAAAATGAGGCGATACAATCATTAACAGTTCCTAGTGCTGATCCTAGAAAGGTATTTGGAAAATAATGAGGAAGGTGCAGCACCCTTAGATGATTCTGTCATAAAACAAACCTCAAGGACTTAAAATTGCAGCTCCACGAGATTAATAACAAGATGCAGAAAGGGGCTGCAACATCCTAAGATTATGTGAGGTGACCATCTATTTATCGTTTGACAACCAGGAGCTGAAGACATTTAAAGATGAACACTGCAGATAATTTCATTGGTATGCAATTGAACACATGCATCAGGAATGAGATCAGCTGCACAAACTGTACAGCTGAACTGAGATTATCAAAGATGGCATTGCTAGGAAAGAAGATCAGCGATGAGAAGACGTAACATGAATAAATGGTAAGAAAACATATTATACAGACACAGAACTCTGGGAGGCCTCATTGATAAATTGTTCCCAAGTGTATCTATCAAAAATTCAAAAGAACATAAATTAAGTACATGATGAAGCTTGAACTAACCTATGAATTTCATCAGTCAATACTGGTAATGGGGAAAATAGATATGCTGGGTCCACATTCCCTTGTACACTAATGCCATTACCAAGGCGCCTCCTTCCATCTGCCATGTCCACTGTCCAGTCAAGACCAATAACATCAACTCCTGTGTCCTTCATGCGCTCAAGCAAGCCTCCATTTCCATTTATATACAGCACAAGTGGTACATGAGGGCATTCAGTCTTAATCTTACTCACAATCTGTCAATGAAATAGTTTATTAGTTTCATGAAGCTCTAAAGAACATAATCAACAGAATTCTAACCCTTGCCAACTTTATAAGATATCAAGCTGAAAAGTTAAAGTTAAAACCTTCTAGCTCAGGCAACATATGCTATGCAATCACCCTTTGTGGTTCACTCATGACATCGTCCCTAGACAATAAATTAATATGAAAAATTCCAAAAAAAATCTAGATGTAC
Organism: Phyllostachys edulis; assembly: GCA_036346405.1. Classification (NCBI taxonomy): domain Eukaryota; kingdom Viridiplantae; phylum Streptophyta; class Magnoliopsida; order Poales; family Poaceae; genus Phyllostachys; species Phyllostachys edulis. The sequence goes on along the minus strand of CM070546.1, from coordinate 58,724,450 downwards.
TTCTCACTTTACTCTACCTATGTATAAAATTTCAAGTTTAAATTCATGCCATGTTAAGAGTAACAAAAATGAGAAAAAGCTGACAAACGATAAACCAAAAGGAAAAGAAAAAGACAAATGCTACTATTCACAGTTAACATATCTTTTTGTTTCTTCTAATACATTTTGAATTTGAACTCGAAATTTTGTAGGGTGCTAGAAGCCTAGAACACTCTATAGACTACATAAAAAAAGGGAATTTCTCATGTTAGTTTGGAACCCAAACCAGAAGTTGATTGCATGAGTATGTTACGGCTTGACCTGGGTTGTTGTCGCAGGGGAGAACGAAGACGTACGAGAGATTCCGGGCGGGAGCGAAGTGGGTACGGCGAGTGTGGTGGCTCGCCGGAGATTGCTGGACGAGGCTTGTCCCCAGCCAGAGCTAGATATGTTATTGGTAAAGAGAGGAGGAAGAGACTAAACTGTATTATATTGCTTGCTGTCTCACATACAACGTGGATGATCTTTATACGAAAGACTAGCCCAAACACATATCCGGAAGTGATACGTTCTAACTGTCCTGATATCCTGAAGGGATAGTATCCGGACAGGATACGAGCTACTTCATCCTGAAGGGATCCTCGTGGCTAACTTACATTAGGAAACTAACACAACAGCTATTCAATCCCGCCTAATACACAATGTATACGGAAGACATGATAGTCCTACGCGGCTACGATCTGCACAGCAGGTCCGTTGGAAACTGTTGCCGAATTTGGTACAACCGTTTGCACCTCGTATACTTCTTGCCAAAGAACGAGTCCACAACATTTCCACCGTGCTGGAGAAACAGCTCGTCCTCGAGCTGGATATGAGGATAACGCTGACAAAAATCTGACACTAGAAGCCAAGATGTCTCCGTAGCAGGGTGATCATCCCAACGAACCAACACCTCCCAACCAGCCGAAGTAAAGCGAGAGCGTAGAACTTGAGCTGGCTTAGGAATAACCCGGCCAGGATGAATGTCAGGCAATGGCACAATCTGAGTCGGCGGCTCCCCATGAAACAGTTTCAACAAAGCGACATGAAAGACATCATGAAGGCGTGCACGAAGAGGTAACTTTAAACGGTAAGCAATTGTACCAATACGTTGCACAATTTGATAAGGCCTGAAGAAACGTGGGGAAAGCTTGCCTAGAGCTGGCCACCCCAAGGAGACTGCAGCGCGCTGATGAAGACGAAACCAAACCCACTGTCCAACCTCAAAGTCAACCTCACGATGTATTTTATCATATTGTGCCTTCATATAAGTCTGAGCCTGAAGCAATCCGTCGCGTATTTTAGCAAGAAATTCATCACGTTCCAAGAGTTGCTTATTAACGGCCGCAAGGCGAGCAATACGCGGTTCATAAGTGACCAAACCAGGCGAATCCCGCCCATAAACAACGCGGAAAGGAGTAGCACGAAGAGTTGTCTGAAACGATGAATTGTAACAAAATTCTGCCCAAGAGAGCCAACGAAGCCAATCCTTTGGACGATCCCTAGACAAACAACGAAGATACATACCAAGGATACGATTGACCACTTCGGTTTGACCATCCGATTGCAGATGAAAAGCTGAACTGAGGTGCAACTTGGAACTAGCTAGTTGAAATAACTCAGAACAAAATGAGCTGATGAATACTGGATCCCGATCACTCACAATAGACGACGGTATACCATGGAGCCAGACAATATTGCCAAAGAAAACACGAGCGACTGAACTAGCTGTGTATGGATGACCCAGTGCCACAAAGTGAGCGTATTTCGAGAAACGATCCACGACGGTAAGAACCACCGACTTGCCATGTACCTTAGGAAAACCTTTGACAAAATCCATCAAAATATCTTCCCAAACTTGGTGAGGAACAGCGAGCGGTTGGAGAAGACCAAACAGGTGTAAATGTTCAGATTTATTACGTTGACATACATCACACCCACAAATGAACTCCTGAACCAGGCGACGCATACCCAGAGTATAAAACTGAGAGCGAAGCCGATGAAGTGTTTTCTTTGTTCCTTTGTGACCCGCATGATGAGCATCAGCTAACACAGAGGTCCAGAGAGCCGAATCTGCTAGAACAAGGACACGGTCATGAAACAACAGCAAATCATCAATGACGGTCCAACCAGGACGTGCTGTCCCCATGCGCACATCGTACGTCGCTGAACCAAATCCGGCCAATTATTGATTTCATGACATAGCTGGTCGAAGAATGTGAAGCAAGGTCCAGAAACCACATGCAGGGTCGACAAGTCTTCCAAACGGCGGGAGAGGGCATCAGCTGCAGTGTTTTGCCTACCTGGACGGAATTCAACTAAGAAAGTATACCCAAAAAGTTTGCTAGCCCAATGATGCTGCGGTATGGTAGAAAGCCGTTGACCAAGGAGGAACTTCAGACTATAGTGATTTGTACGCACACGAAAAGAATGCCCCCCCATAAATAAGGGCGCCAATGCCGAATAGCCTTGACCAATCCAATGAGTTCACGTTCATAAGCCGCAAGTTTAGCATGTTGTGGCGCCACTGCACGACTGAAAAATGCCAACGGTCTGTCCCCTTGATGTAATATCGCGCCAAATCCTATGCCTGACGCATCACAATCAACGGTGAATGGAGCAACAAGTCGAAGTCAGAAACCGGCGCAGGCTGAGAGCCGTTTTGAGAGTCGAACGCATGGGCGACCTTGTCGCTCCAAACAAAAGCCTCCTTTTTCGTCAACTTGGTGAGGGGAGTGGTAATGAGGCCATAATATTTGATGAATTTATGGTAATATCTTGTGAGACCAAGGAAACCTCGCAAAGCCCGAACGAACATAGGGACAGGCCAATCCACCACTGTCGAAAACTTCTCAGGATCCATTGCCACTCCATGACTGGAAATAATGTCCCAAATATGCAACCGAATCCAACCCAAAGGAACACTTGGAGCGCTTAATGAATAACTGATGCTCAGCTAAGAGTTGAAATACAGCACGCACCTGCTGAAGATGTTCCGACCATGATGAACTGTAGATCAAGATGTCATCAAAGAACAGCAAAACGAAACGGCGAAGAAATGGCTTAAGAACAGCATTCATGAGAGCTTGAAAAGTTGTCGGCACGTTGGTGAGTCCAAAAGGCATAACGAGAAATTCAAAGTGACTTTGATGTGTGCAGAAGGCAATCTTCTCAATGTCAGATGGATGCATGCGGACCTGATGGTAGCTGCTACGGAGATCAAGCTTTGTGAAATAACATGCGCCCCTGAGTTCATCCAAGAGCTGGTCAACTACTGGAATTGGAAATTTGTCTTTCATGGTCTTGTCGTTCAAGGCGCAATAGTCCACACAAAAACGCCAAGTCGCATCGTGCTTTTTGACCAAAAGAACCGGAGATGAGAAGGCCGACATACTCTCCCTGATGATGCCTTGTCATAGCATGTCGTCACATCGACGCTCAATTTCATCCTTCAAAAGTTGTGGATATCGATAAGGGCGAACGGCCACGTGAGCTGTCCCAGGTAGAAGATGAATGTGATGATCATGAAGGCAGGCTGGAGGCAGACCACGTGGCTCGGGAACTCCCGCAACAGATCCGAGAGCACTTCTTCCTGAGAGCATGCATACACTCGGGGAACAGTGCGTCCGGAAGCGATACCTTGCCAGGTTACCTGATGATCATGCCACCAAAATGACATTGTTAGAAGGTCAAAATCCCAAACTATGTGTCCGAGAACACGAAGCCACTGTATGCCCAATACGACGTCGAAGCCCTCCAATGGCAGTGCATAGCAATCTATATTAAAGGACTCATTATTGATGTAAATGAGTAACCCACGGTGTTCTCCCAAGCTCTGGGCGTGATCGCTATTTGCCACAGTGACCTTCATCCCCTGGAGCGGTGTAAGCGGAACTCCAATGTGATTGGCAACGCTGTCGGCCAAAAAATTGTGAGTCGACCCGGAGTTTACCAAGGCCGTCAGGAGGACGCCGTGTATAGACACGTGAAGCTTCATGGTTCTACTAGTACTCACTCCCGTAATTGCATGCAATGAGATTTGTACATCCGTGTTGGCTGGCTCTATAGCATAATCATCCTCCAGCTCAAGCAAATATATCCCTTTGAACGAACAAGTGTGATCACGTGAGAATTTTTCCGGGCAGTTGAAGCACAAGCCTATAAGGCGGCGGTCTTGCATCTCGGCTAGAGTCAGACGACAAAATCGCGTGTTCGACGACGCTGAAAGCAACGGCTGCCGGGATGCCGTTGGTACAATTGAGTCGGCCGAACCAAAAGCAGATGTGTTCGCCCCGGACGAAGGCGTTGTTGGAATGGCAGCAGCAGACAGGAGCTTGTTCGTCTGGTGCGGAATTGGGGTGGACGAGCGTGATGACGATGAGCCACGGATTGGTGGCAGCACGTCGGCCAAATCGTCCTCACCCTGATGCTCATACGCACGGGCGAGGCTCATTGCCGTTTGCAGGTTGGATGGATTTTGGAGCTCCACGTTAGTCTTCAACGGGTTACGTAGGCCGGCTGTAAACAATTGTACCTGCTGTTTGGACGAGAGTTGCTCGATTCGGCAAAGAGGCGCCAAGAATTGTTGTTGATACTCCATAACCGTCCCAGTACGCCGGAGATGAGCCAATTCACCTAGCGGGTTGCTTCGCAAGGGCGGCCCGAAGCGCATGTTGACGAAGTCAATGAAACGAGGCCAAGATGCGATACCCTCGTCACGCTCGAGTTGATAGTACCAGAGTTGGGCATTGCCGGTTAGGTGGTACGCGGCAAGCCAAACCTTCTCATCCATGGTGCGCTGCCCTCGAAAAAATTGTTCACATTGATTAAGCCATGGCAATGAGTCCTCATCGCCGCCGTACGTAGGGAATTCCAACTTGTGGAACCTAGGCACACCGAGAGCCTCCGCGCCAACCCAGCCACCTCCTAATGTTTGTGTCGGCGCCAGTAGGGAAAACTACAGTGTCGGAGGACATGTCCCTTCATCGGTTTGTCCTCCGGTTTGGAGCTTCTCTATTCTCGCGATGCGCACATCATGGCTGTCTAGTCGATGGTTCAACGTTGCTAGCTGAGCCAGAATCTGATCCAGTTTCGCCAAGTCGTCTTGTCCACGGCCGGCTGCCGGCTGCGCTTCAAGGTCGTCACCGGACATCGAGGATGATTCGGTGTTCGGCTCTTACCAAATTGTTACGGCTTGACCTAGGTTGTTGTCGCAGGGGAGAACGAAGACGACGCCGATTCCGGCAAGTGAGCGAAGTGGATACTGACAAGCGTGGTGGCTCACGGAGATCGCCGACGAGGCTTGTCCTCGCCGAGCTAGATATGTTACCAGAAGAGAGGAGGAAGAGACTAAATCAGATTGTATTGTATTGTCGCTCTCCGCATAACGTGGATGATCTTTATACAAAAGACTAGCCCAATACGTTCTAACGGTCCTGATATCCTGAAGGGATAGTATCCGGAAGGGATATGAGCTACTTCATCCTAAGGGATCCTCATAGCTAACTTACATTAGGAAACTAACACAATAGCTATTCAATCCTGCCTAATACACAAAGTATACGGAAGACATGATAGTCCTACGCGGCTACGATCTGCATGGCAGGTCCGTTAGAAGCTGTTGCCGAATTTGGTACAGCCATATCCGACAATCCCGTCTTGAGCCGTGTATACTTCTTGCCAAAGAACGAGTCCACAACAGAGTACACCACAAAGGGTGATTGCATAGCATATTTTGCCCTTTGCTTGTATTACATATTCCTTTAAAAGTGCTGGAGCATAGGGAAATCACCATTTATGGTCAAAATTAAGTCAACAATGTGCACCAAGGGTTGTTGTAGTCTGGCAGTGTAAACTGACTATAGCAAAATATAGTATCCATTTGCATTTATATGAGAACATGTTGCTGACATGAACATCAATTTCTGAGTCTTTATAAAGGGTTCATTATTTTTATGTTCATTATGTGTTCCTCCGTATGTTATGGAGGAATTTGTAATCATAAACATACGTCCATACATATTCCCATTAAATGTTCTACCAGCAGTTACAAAGAGTTATAGTTACAGTCTCACAGATCATACAGGAAGTATTTTAGTACAAACATAGAGAAATATTTTTCAACAGATAATGAACTTCAAAAATATTTAGTGCCCACGATATTATACAGTGCAGCTTCAACCTGGCTGACACTAGAGACGCCACCCACCATGTCATTAGGAAACACATAAGAGCAAGAAAAGGAAGGAACAGTTACCTGTTTGATATATGGTTTTGACCAGTGCTCCCACACATGAGGTGGAAGTTGCCCACCCCATGAATCAAATATTTGTATACATTGAGCTCCAGAGTTTACTTGGTAAATGATATAGTCAGATATCGCTTCTGCAAGGTGAGAGAGAAGGCCCCTCAAGACATTTGGGGCTGTGTGGCACATGCTCTTTATATTTGTGTAAGTGTTGGTCATCCCCCCTTCAACAACATAAGTTGCAATTGTCCATGGGGCCCCCACAAATCCTAGCAAAGCAGCTTTTCCATCAATCTAGGAGGAAACAAGGTGTACAAGCATCAAAAGGAAGTCCAGTGCAAAATGCAAAGCTAAACTGAATTCAATCCGATCCATTTCACAAAGGCTACTTATAAATAAGTCGTTGATGCTTATAAGAATATTATGTGATGAGTGTAAAATATCCAACTAGAACACTGAACAAAGAAATCAAGTAAAATATGATGACTACAAGTTGTAACATACAAATATCATTATACTGATGTTTGACCACAAGGCCCAGAATTCACTGCTTGCTGGAAGGTTTGAATTGATTGCCTAATCGATATAGTGGATAGCCAGATATTTGAAATAACCATTATCGTAAACATTTATTTCAAAGCACGAAAAATAGGAGAGCATCTGGTAACAGCTATACATAATCAATGTCTAGAATGAAAAAAAAATGCAGCAGCATAGCCTACCTACTAGCATTCAAATGCTGGAAAACTCAGCAAGTTCCATAGTTCCGATGTCTTCTGCAGCCTCTAATTTACATTTCCCAACCATGTGGAGTGTACAAGGATAGCTTCCCCAAAATCTCAGTTTTTTCTCATTCACACATTATGTATTAAAAACAATTTTCCTGATATTTGATTTCAGCTAGTAGTCAAGCATAGCAACAGAAATACTCTCGAAGCTACTAAAGGACACCAAGTTAAACCACCCGCGTTCTGTTTTGCTGATGCAAAACTGTGAGTTTGCTGTAAACCATGCACCCGCTGTTCCGAATCACTTTAGTCAATAAACAAAACAAACTGCAAGCAAATACAGACACTATTTAGGCACCAATTGGACCAACTTTAACGAATCATGATAACTGCACCACGACAGCACTAGTAACCAAAAAAATCCATCCCCTAGTGGCATTTTCATAGCAAACAACACTGAACCAAATGTTACGTGAATCATATAAAGGACCAACACATCTTCTTGGTCAAATCCCTACGAGGTTTGACTTTTCACAATACCTGATATAACTTCTTGGCTAACACCAATTCACCATAAACCCCAATCCCAATTTATTACAACAAAATTTTAACAGAACTCACCTTTTCATAGCATAAAAATGAATCGGCATAATGCATTACCTCGCTGCGCAGAATCTTGAGCGATTCCCCGACGAACCGGAGCTTGTCAAGGTCGATGGGGACAAGCTCCCTCACCTGCTCCTCCGACCGCACGGGCGAGTGGATCACCGGCCCCTTGGAGTCCGTGATATCGAACGGCACCCCAATGGCCGGCAGCGGCGTGAGTATGTCCGAGAACAGGATAACGCCGTCGGGCGCGAAGGCGCGCCACGGCTGCAACGTGATCTCGACGATAAGGTCGGTGGTCTCCGACCGTTCCCGGAACGAGGGGTGGCGCTTGGCCAGCGCCTGGTACGCCGCCATGTACCGCCCCGCCTGCCGCATCATCCACGCCGGCGGCCGCGGCAGCCCGTCCTCCCCACTAGCCGCGCGCACCAGCAGCGGCTCGTCTGGAGATGCGATGGATACGGATCAGATTAGGGTGGAAATGGCGGCGAGGGTGTAGTACTAGAGCGGTTGGTTTTACCGGATGAGGAGGACGAGAGGGATGCGGAGATGGCGGGGAGGCGGCTGCGCCGGCGGCGGGTGGAGGAGGAGGCAGGCGCCGCGGAGAGGAAAGCGGGGGCCGTGGCGGTGGTCGTCGGGGGCATCATGGTGGTGGCGATTTCGCGGTGTGGGTTTAGGTGGCTGCTTTGCTCATCTAATCTTGTTTCGGGATGGGAGTTTGGGACTTGGGGTGGCGATGGAGCGTGGTCCGGGAGGGGACCCAACGGCCGGTCTGGATCCCGCGCGCCTCGTGTACTGCACTACTGAAGATACCGAGTCACCGCGTTAGCCACGCTCGTTTCTGGGGTGGTTTTGTCTATCGGCACATAGAACGTACAAAGAACATAGAGTAAATGCCAGAAAATCTCAGGTTTTACGGCACTAGTATTAGAAAATCCTAGGTTTTATGATTTTTTTCAGACAATCTCAGGTTTTGGTCGCGCCATGGATCTTAGCGTGGTAAACGCGTGCTGTTACGCCATGGATCTTGGCGTGACAACGAGTGCTGTCACTTTAGTCACGCCGAGGTCCGTAGTGTGACAACGTGCTTTTGTCACGCCACGCGTTATGGCGTGGCTAAAACCTGGGGTTTTCTGATCCTAGTATCCCAAAACCTAGGGTTTTCTGACATTTACTCAAGAACATAATATTTGTACACTATATTTTAACAAAAACATTATGTTTCACTGACTCATGCAAATATTAGTTAACACTATGATTATCATTAATTATCAAAATACTTCATTAGTATATAATTGTTGGTCTATATTTTTTACGAATACTCCCGTGTGTCGTGAAAAAACAACAAGAGCAAGGTTAGGCAATGAGTTATATACAAATGCAAGGAGACCGTGCAGGAGGCGACGTACATTCACAGTCGTCAAGTCTAACCCAATATGCTACGACATAAAGTGCGACATAGAGTGATGCCCTTGGCGAGTGCACACATTTCAACTTAAGTAGGACACATACTAGAAATGTTCTATAGTGGTCCCTCAAACATATGTTATCGTTGAGTCAGTGCAGTCCCACAAGAACATGTCATCAGACTTTATCGCGAACATCATGTACGGTGAGATCGTGAATAATCTAGATTTTGAGCCACGATACATCATTCGACCGATTGAGGCAAGATTCCAGTACACAATCAGCTATGTCAAGGCGTGAAGGGCAAAACAGAAGACATCGAAATCAAGGTTCAATACGTTTGAGGACTCCTACCATAACCTACCTGGCCAACTCCGGGTCATACAGGACAGGAATCCCTGTACTCATATCATCATTGAAGATTCCACGCATCCGAAGTGTGGCAATAAGATGGTACTTGACGATGATATAATAATCCTCATTTAATTATTTATCTATAATTCATATTATGGATAATAATGACGTCATATGGTTCTTAAGTATACCCCTTAATATTCATAAAGAAGAAGCTGGAGGTCGTAAGTTCTTCTACGTCTACCCCATAGTCGTAAACCCTTCTACGACTACCCCATAGTCGTAAGCCTTTCTACGACTATGTCTTGATCGTAAGCTCTTCTACGATCAGTTTATGGTCGTAAGCCATTCTACGATCACCCCCTGGTCGTAAGCTCTTCTACGACCAATCTCTAGTCGATGTGGCTTACAAACATGTGGGCCTAGTCGATCAGGGAATCTTCCGCACCATATTTAAAGATATGGGCAGTAAACTACGCTATTATTCTCTGGAATAATGGCACGATTTAACTCCCTATCATGGTAATAACTGCCTCGCAACGTTGAAACGTTACTTCTCTCACAATAATCTCCAGTAACGACTCCATAATCTGGAACATTAAGGCACCTTTTGGACTGGAAGAACAGCAGCACACTCCGAGTACTATAAAAGACAGAATCATCAGAAGAACCAGGGGAAAGAAGGAAGAGCACAAGGCGCATCTTTCTAGTCTTTTTCTTAACATTATAATCCAGCATACTCAATACATACACACAGGAGTAGGGTTGTTATTCTCTCAGGAGAAGGCCCGAACCTGTATAAAAATCCATGTATCTCCTTCTCTGCGTGATTTTGAGCCTAGGGGAACCCCCGAATCAAACAATCTTTACATAAGTTTGGTTCTAAAACACCGACAGTTGGCGTCGACCGTGGGGATCTTCGAGTCATCAGCTTTTCTTCGTTTTTCCAACTCTCATGCTCTCATGGCAGGAGAATAGAACGAGAAGAACTGGTTCAACTTAGCCGATTACGCAGATATCGACATGGATGTCGGTTTCAACTACAAGCCGAGTGCTACATCATCTGATGGTGATGTCGCATCTGGAAATCATTCTTCAGGAGACCATCCCACCGATGGAGTTGAGGAGGGATCCTTATCCCCCACAACGATACGTTTAGATGAGGAACCAGCTTCCTCAGAGGGCAAGGGTCTATTCGACCACAACAAGGACTGTCCTAAGGTAGGCTCAGAGCATGGCAAGGGTTCTCCCTCCAAATGTTCAAGTCCATCTGAGGCAGTTCGACCTGGCACGATAAGTCTTGGAAGTCATAATCTCGGATCTTCATCAGCATCTGGTAGTTCTCTCTCTCCAGTTAGCCCAGCCAAGGATGTGATCCAACACGCTCCTCCTGCGAGTTCGACCATCCCAACGCAGGGCACACTTACGAACAGAGACGGCTATAACCCGAAATTCCCCTTCCTGGAGGGGTTTGCTCCAAGTCGCCAGATGGTGTCATTCGAGTACTCCTCAAGCGAGGAGGCCTCAAGCGCAAGTGGAGATCATCAACGGGAGGCCTTCGTCCTTCTCTCAGGTAGCAATAACTCTCCTAGAGACAGGACTGAGGACGCTCCTCAATGATCACACCCTATGACCGCTCATGGCAATGACGAGGTCACCTCCAGCGATGAGCAGAGTCAACACACTGATGAGTGTGCAGGAAATCCTTGAGATCATCGCACTTCACTGAGGCAAGCTCAAGGATCAGGTATGGATGATCCTGAAACAACCCGACGAAAACGAATTACAGCTCAGAGAAATTTGCCTGGGCGCATTCAATACCAGTCGGAAGAAGTTCAATAACTCCAACATATTAATGGTCTGCTCGAGAACCCATCTCGAGAACTCGCCCGAGCGCCTGGTTACGACCTCTTCGCCGAAGAGATCGCACAAAGGCTACGAAGTACGATGAGTAAACTCGAGCGTCCTCACCGACATCATTCTGGAAGTCATAGCAGTACAGCTCCGACAGCCTCCAGTTGTTCGAATAACTCACCGCATGGAGATCGCCGCAAGTTGCATCGTTCCCCAAACCGGAAAAGGGTTCCACGAATGCCTGATGGTCAAAAAGCTCCTAGGAGAGGCGATCATTCGCCACTCCGACCCAAAGGTCTGCGGACAAAATATGAGGATTATTACCCTCGTAGGATCGAGACTTATCATAAGTCAGATTCACCCATTGCTGGGTATCGTCGTGAACGATCACCTGGCGACATCAACCCCTCTTTCTTGCGAAGAAGGCGTTACGATGTGATTACGGATGCCTGCATTCTCGCCGACCTCCGAAAGGCGATTCATTGGCCGCGGTTTCGACCAGGAAACATGGAGAAGTTTGATGGGTCTCAAAATCCCATCGAGTTTCTTCAGATCTACACGACCGCTGTCTGAGCAGCAAGAGGAGGAGAGCGCGTCATGGCAAATTACCTTCCAACTGTGCTCAAAGGGTCCGCTCGATCATGGTTGTTAAACCAACCACACGAGTCGATCTACTCGTGGCAACACCTCTGCGACCTTCTATTAGCCAATTTCTAGGGCACCTACCATTACCCCGGGAAGGAGGATAACCTGCACAGGATAAGACAAAATGACCACGAGACATTACACCAATTCATCAAGCGTTTCAGTCAGGTTCGTAATTCAATTCCTGAGGTTTCTGACTTGACGAGGATCTAATAATCCTCATTTTATCTTTTATCTATAATTCTTATTATAAGTAAATATGATGTCATGTGGTCCCTGGGTATACCCCTTAAATCTACAAGAGAGAAGCCTACTAGGTGGTCGTAAGTTCTTCTACGACCACCCCCATAGTCGTAAGTTTTGCTACGGTTACCTTATGGTCGTAAGTTCTTCTACGATCACTACCCAGTTGTAAGTTATTCTACGACTACCCCATAGTCGTAAGCCTAGCTACGACTACCTTATGGTCATAAGTTCTTCTACCACTGTGTCACCACGACCACCTTATGATCAATAAAACTTACAAAGCGAGTGGGTCCAATTGATTAAGGAATCCAAGCAATAACATCTGTTGTTATTATGCGAAATAATAACACGCAATACCCCATTATCTTTGACAAGTAATCGCAGCGGCTTGAAGGAGTTACCATCCCGATGATTCTCGCAAACGCGCGTCGTTCTTTCGATTTGATGAGGCGCTCTTCAAATAGGGAAAACGGCTATTCCTTCACGACTATATAAAGGCAACGATCGAGAGGAAAGGGGAGAGAGCAATCGAGGCGCATACACACGCTATCGAGGGCTATCGGGGAAGACAAGTGCTATCATCTGTAATAGTCTTAGTTTTTCTCCGATTGTTCGTAATACACTCAATACCATACACACACATAGGAGTAGGGTTGTTATTCTCTCCGGAGAAGGCTCGAACTCAGATAAAAATACCGTGTCAATCTCTGTGTGATTCCATTCTAGGAGACCCCCCGAATCAAACAATCTTTACGTAAGATCGGTTCTAAAACACCGACATGACTCATCTGTTATCAGAGCCTTCAAGCAGGGAGTCTGCAGCAGAAGAATCACAGAAGACATCGCTTTGAATCCACTGGTTACTGTCGCTGAACTCTTCGAGATAGCTAATCGGTACGCGACCACTGCTGAAGCAGTCGAGTGGACCAAAATCATCGATCGAGATGACAAGCATCCTCAAGAGGCTGGCAAAGGTAGCAAGAAAAAGGATAAAAATGCCAAGAAATCCAAGAACAAGGCAAATGGCCAGAAGTCTCAAGCTAATGGTTCTAAGGAGGTCTTGGTCGTAAGCGATAAGGAACCGCGAAGTTCCAAATAATACTCCGATCGAGGCAAAGGTAAGTGCCCTGAATCGAAGAATGATAAGCCTAGGTGGTGCCCTTTCCATAAAAAGGAAGGACATGACCTTCGCAACTGCCGAGTTTTCCAACGAAAACTCGAGGATTACTACAACGGCAAGGGACCACTTTCTACCCTCGAAAAGGTAGGGCAAGCTAGTGGTCGTACACAGTCAGACAACAATGAGGAGATGCCGTTTCAAGATCTTGAGTACACCATCGACCACATCTTTGGGGGATCATCGGCATACGACTAAAAGCAATAGCTTAAGGCAGTTGAATGCGAGGTAAACTCCATTAACCCTCCTCTTGTCAATAAGATACTGAAGTGGTCCGAAGTCACCATCTCCTTTGAGAAGGTTGACTGCCCGATCCCTTCCACCCGACCAGGTCGCTTTCCGATCGTGGTCGAACCCACCATCAACAACTGTCAAGTAAATCGAGTACTGATTGATGGTAGTAGCTCATTAAACATTACGCTTACAAGTACCGGACGAGATGCAAGTACCAGACCATAGTAAGACCCAGACGATACTCTTTTCATGGTATCGCATCGGGGTCTTCGCCAAACCCATTGGTCAAGTTTCTCTTCTTTAATATTTGGTTCACCAAGTAATTTCGTGACGAGAAGATCTCCTTTGATGTGGTCGATTTCGACATTTAAGATATAACGCCATACTCGGACGACCAACTTTGGCAAAATTATTAATGGCAACTCCTTATGGGTATCAATGTCTTAAGATGCCAGGTCCCAAAGGAGTAATCACAATTCACTGTGATAAGAAGATGACGCATACATGTGACCGTCGATCCCTCGAGATGGTTGGTCAGATGCCAACTCGGGAAGAAAAAGGGCAATATTCACCAAGCGTTGGGCCTCAAAGTCGCACATATGTTTAACGACCAAGTTAGAGAGGTTCCCCTAGATCCGGAGGAGCCCTCGAAGACTTTTTGCATCGGGAATACTTCTGACCCCAAGTAGGAAGACGCCCTCATTACTTTCCTCTGGACAAACGCAGATGTCTTCGCGTGGCATGTATCCGGCATGCCCGGAGTCCCCAGGGAAGTAATCGAGCATAGGCTAGCTCTACGGCCTGACAAAGTACCCGTAAAACAAAAATTACGGAGATTTGCCCCTGATCAACGAGATGTAATAAGGTTAGAATTGGACAAGCTAGTTAAAACAGGCTTTATAAGAGAAGTCGACCACCCAGAGTGGTTGGTCAACTCTGTAATAGTTAGGAAGTCTAACAGCAAGTGGCGAATATGTGTAGACTTCACTGACCTTAATAAAGCTTGTCCAAAAGATGATTTCCCTTTACCTTGTATCGATCAGTTGGTTGACTCTACTGCTGGTTGTGAAACATTAAGTTTTCTAGATGCATATTCTAGCTACCATCAGATTAATATGTGTCTAGAAGATAAAGAAAAGACTGCATTTATTACTCCATTTGGTACATTTTGTTATATCAAAATGCCATTTGGTTTGAAAAATGCTGGCGTTTCTTTTCAACGCTTGATGCAATCGACTTTTTCACCTCAGCTAGGACGAAATTTGGAAACCTATGTTGACGATCTAGTCATAAAAAGCATCAAATGGCTTAATCATGTTTCAGACTTGCAGGAGACATTCGACAACATCAGAAAACACCGCCTGAAACTCAATCCTAAGAAGTGTGTGTTTGGAGTCTCTTCGGGAAAATTGCTTATATTCCTGGTCTCTGTACGAGGGATCAAAGCAAACCCTGAAAAGATAAAGGCCATTGTGCAAATGCGCCCTCCAACCACGAAGAAAGAAGTCCAAAAACTCACAGGGTGTATGGCGGCTTTAAGTCGTTTTATTGCACGGCTAGGAGAAAAAAGACTACCTTTCTTCAAACTTCTAAGGAAGCACAAGGGTTTCGAGTGGTCAGAAGAGGCAAATGCTGCCTTTGAGGATATCAAGAGATATCTTATGAGTGCTCCTGTTTTGGTTTCCCGAAAACCAGAAGAGACGCTCTTAATTTATCTAGCTGCCACGCCACAGGCAGTAAGCGCAGTACTGGTCGTAGAGCGTGAAAACATCCAACGACCAGTCTACTACGTAAGTAAAGTTTTGCACGGGCCTAAGGAGTATTACCCTCAAGTCCAAAAACTTCTCTATGCCCTCCTCATGTCTTCGAGGAAACCGCGACATTATTTTCAATCACACAAGATAATTGTGCCATCTGAGTTTTCCTTAGGAGTGATCCTCCAGAATAGGGATGTAGTGGGACGCATGTCTAAATGGTCAGTAGAACTTGGGGAATTCGACCTCCTTTTCATGTCCCGAACGGCCATTAAATCCCAGATCTTAGCAGACTTTGTCGCCGAATGGACAAATCCTGAACCTGTTCAGGATCCCCAGTACGATTCCCACGACCATGGGACGATGTATTTTGATGGGTCACTTACTTTAAGTGGCTCGGGGGCTAAGGTGGTCCTGGAATCTCCTAACGGAGAGACCTTAAAGTATGCCATTCAATTAAACTTTTAGGCCACTAACAATGTGGCAGAATACGAAGGTTTGCTAGCTAGCATACGAGCTGCGGAGCGCTCGCGATTCGACGACTACTCGTGATAGGAGACTATCAACTAGTCGTGAATCAAGTCGGAAAAGAGTACCAGTGCTCTAATCTGACTATGTCTCGGTACTTATCGGAGGTTCGAAAGCTTGAAAAGTGTTTTTTCGGTTTCGAGGTACAATTCATCCCTCGAAAGGATAATTTCCTCGCAGACTAGCTTGCTCGAATAGCTTCTTCCTGATCGCAAGTACTAAAAGGAGTATTCCTGGAACAACTCCAGAAGCCGTCTCTGGTTGAAACACCAGAGACACCTCCTATTGAGACAGCCTCTCTAGAATATGAAGATACCTGGATGCATCCCATCTATGAGTATCTTTAGACGGGTTCTGTACCCGACGATGATCTCGAGGCGGATCGTTTATCCTGAAAGGCCAAAATGTATACTTTGGTCGAAGGAGTCCTCTACAAATGAGGCACTCAAGGGGTACTCATGCGATGCATATCGCAAAAAGAAGGATTAAACCTCTTTCACGATATACACATGGGCATTTGTGGAACTCATGCTTCTTACAGAAAATTGGTCAGAAAATCCTTTCGACAAGGATTTTGTTGGCCAACAGCTCTCTACGATGCCAAAGAGTTGGTTAAGAAATGTGTACGATGCCAGTTTCATAGCTGGCAAATACACCAACCAGCTCAGGCATTGCAAATAATCCCTCTATCTTGGCCTTTTGCGACCTGAGGTCTTGATATCCTAGACCGTTCCCAAAGGCCCTAGGAGGTTTCGAGTTCCTTTTTGTGGCTATTGATACGTTCACAAAATGGATCGGCTGAACTCGTGGATCGATAACAACGAAGCACAAAAACGGTTCATGATGAGAAGCGTGATCACTCGGTTTGTGTCCCAAGTCGAATAATCACAGATAATGGTAAACAATTTTCGAGCGCAAAATTCCAAGAATTTTGCGATGAGTTGGGTACCAAGCTGTGTTACGCCTCTGTTGCCCATCCCCAAAGCAATGGGGCAGTCGAATGAGCAAATGACCAAATAATGCAGGGAATTAAAACTCGAGTCTTCGACCAGCTTGTTAAGCGCTCGGGGGGCTTGGGTACAAGAATTACCCTTAGTACTATGGGCAGTTCATACGACTGCTAATCAGGCTACAGGTGAAACACCTTTTTTTTCTAGTTTTCGGTGCTGAAGCCATGCTTCCTCTAGAACTAAAGATCAGGTCAACAAGAGTCGAGAGTTTCAGCAACTCAGCCCAAGAACAACTTCGAGCAGATAACATTAACTTGCTCGAATTGAAGAGGAATCAAGCCTTAATGCATCAAAGGCGGTTTACCAAAGAAGCCCGCAAGAAATACTACGATCGAAGGTCCAACCTCGCATGACCTTCAGTAGGTGACTTGGTATTGAGGAAAATTCAATCACAATCTAATCGGAACAAACTTTCGCCCAAGTGGGAAGGTCCTTACATAGTGGTCGAAGTTATGCGACCAGGTTCGGTACAACTGGCAATGGAAGACGGCTGAGTTCTTTCTAATTCTTGGAACATCGACCAGTTATGCAGATTCTACGTGTAATTGACCAACACTGCAATAAAGCATCAGGTTCTTTCCATCTTTATTGTCGTACTTTGAGTAGAGCTTTGACATCTATGACCAGTTCCTAGTCGAAGGTCCGCCTACGACCAGTTCCTAGTCGTAAGCTTTTCTACGACCAGTACCCAGTTCATCTTTACACTGGTTGAAATGATGGTAACATCACCTAGTCGAAGCCTTTCCTCTCTGCACGTGGTCCCGTCCACTAGAAAGAACTTCCTAGTGTCGACTCGTTCCTCCCTTTTTGCTGCCAACACAAAGAGCTTGGGTTTAAAACATGGTCGAAATAATGTCAAATCGACTCTTAGTACCTTAGTTTATTTATTCATTGATTTTTGAAAAATAAATTAAGCCGAGTACGCTTTTCAAATTTGCTCGACTACTTTTGGTAAACTCGCTTCGTTTTAACTGGTCAGAGGAAGTTGCAACACCTAGTCGAAGACTTTCCTCTCTGTATGTGGTCCTGCCTACTAGAAGGAACTTCCTAGTGTCGTCCTGTTTCTAACTCTTGCTACCAGAGCGAACCTATCGAGTGCCTTTGGAAAGAGTTGAGCAATTTTAAAAGGCACTCGGATGTTTATCTAACTCAAGTTGACCGTTCTTGATTTGATTAATCTGGTCGGAGATAGTAACATCATCCAGTCGAAGCCTTTCCTCTCTACACGTGGTCTTGCCCACTAGAAGGAACTTCCTAGTGTCGACTCGTTCTTACTCTTTCGACCAGTGCATGATAATCGTGATCGAAAAACTACAAGTTAGTTAAACCTCTCTTTTTAAGAAGACCCATTTCACACTATTTACTTGGTTTATCTAAGTAAACCAAGCAAATAGTTAGGGGCTAGGATAAAATTATTAATTTGACTTCAATTCTTAGTCTTACTCTTTTGTTATTAATCATCTTATGAGTTACTAACTACTCGGCAAGATGATTTTCAGGAAGAAGGAAGGATTATATATCAACAAAAACAAAAACTTGTCTTTATAGGACTCAGGACTCTGGTACAGACTACTCTGGCAAAGGAGATCTTATTTGCATATCCTCCGTGACTTCCTCGGCGATCTGCTGCATTTCGCTATTAATCGCTCCGCTTCGCTTCAGGTAAAGAAGTTGTTTATGACGGGTTGCAGATTAAGGCTGGGGTCATGAGCTTTAAGTTTTGCTAAAATAAATCTATTCCCTCTTTGACTCCCTCCTTTATCGAATCGAATTGGTTAGTCTTCACAGTAGTCACCAACTTATGCAAAGTTTCAACTTGATCACTAATGGCACTCGAGTGGGCAATCATCGTGTCTTTGCGAGGAGTGATTCCCTTAGCATGAAGCCCACTGAGTACGTTGTTCAGAAGAGAAATGTTGCCTTGGAGGTTGACCTTCAAGGACTTCATTTCCTCCTGATTGCGAGTCGAAGTTTTGCGGAGTCGTTTTAATTCTACTGCTTGCTCGGAAAAGAATAAGACCAGTCAAAAAAAGTGACGTCGAAAGGAAAACAAAATCAATCACAGGTAAAGATTTGCTTACCAACTAGTCGAGAATCTAACTTCTTGACTTCTTCATCGTGAGAGGCAGTGCTCTTTGTATAGCGTTCCTCCCACGATTGGACCTCTTGGTCTTTCTTTGAAAAAGAATAAGAGTTAGAGAAAGAAAGAAAGGTCGTAAGTGGTTTTAAGTTCAGCACTTACCGTTTATTCGTCCCTGTTACTTTTGGATTACAGAGTTTCCCTCCTAAAGCTTATTCAGGAGGTCTTTATTCTTCTCACTTAGCTTTTTCGTCTCGGCTTTCTCAAAGTCGAGCGAATCAGCTAAGGTCTTCTCGTCGCTCTTAAACCTACAGAGAAAAAGAGTAGACATCAGCATAAAACAAGCGGTCATAAGTTATTCTACGACCAAATCCTTATCGTAAGTTTTTCTACAACAACACCCTGGCCGTAAGTCCTCCTATGTTCAGAACCAAGTCGTAAGTTTTCCTACGACATTATCTGGTCGTAAGTTTTCCTATGACCGATACCTAGTCCTAAGTTCTTATACGACAACCTTCGTGAGTACTGTATAAGTGGTCGAAACATAAAACGACTACGAATACCAGTTACTTAACATCTCTCTGCTTGCTCACAGAGTACCGCCTTCTCCTGTCAGAGCTAAACAAGTTGTCTGTTATACTCAACAACAGTAACAATTTGCTCTAAGGTTTTCTGCAGAAAGAAAGACAGTAAGAAGCGAGAAAAGACATATATGCGAGCACCGAACGACAGATACTTACATTCATGGTCGTTCGAGCGAACGAGGACAACACCCTCCTGGGATTCTTTAGCTCATCGATCTCATGAACTCGGTCCCACCACACCTTTTCGAGACGTTCGTCATCGAAGACATCCCCTTTGTCGGGAATGTCGTTAGGGTGAGGAACCCGAGCACGAGATCTGTGGGCAGAAGATCCCACGATGGGTGACAAGCCGAAGAACTCAGAAGAGAAGTTGGTATATTCTTCATCTTCTGATTCGGTAACGCCAGCTCCTCCTTTAGGACCGGGAGGAACGTTAACGACAACTTCCTTCCCGGCGCGGTGGACCAATGATCCATCGCCTTGGCCTGATGCCCCCGCAACATCAGGCGCCGTCCTCACCTCAGCCTCTACGACCACTCCCGTGGTCGTAGTTGCTTCTGGTTCCACGACCACCTCAATGGTCGTAGCTGCTTCAGCAACAACGGCACCTTCCACCACTCGGACGGCGGACGATACTTCGACCACCGCCACCGTCATTTCTCCGACTGCTGGAGAGATGGCAGTGGGTTCCTTGACAGGAACATCCTTGATGGCTAAAGGAGCCGGGCTAAGATCATAAAATGGGAAACACGTTAGATGGTAAAAAGCAAAAGGTAAATATTGTTCTTACACTTTTGTCTTTCTACATACTTTCGTGCGACGGACTTGATCTTGAATTTGGAAGAAACCTTCCCTAAAGATTTTTTCGACTTTTTCTCAACCACGTCTGGTCGAGAATCGAGTTGAGGAATGGCCACGACCACGTCTGGTCGTGAGTCTTGAGCAAGCACGGCAGCTCCTTGGGCCTCCTGGCTCTCCGGATGGTCGAGACTTGTCTCGACCACCTCAAGGGTAGCACCACCCTCGACCACAGGTACTGCTGGCACAGTAGTTTTCTTCACAAAAGACATAAAGCTCTTCCAGTTCTCCTTTTCTAGTCGCTTAACAAAGCCACGAGAGGCAGAAACTGCGAAAGTCTTATTGTCGTAATAAAAGGGTACCTTGGTCTTGGGGGCTTTGCGCTTGAGGGGTTCGAGTGCTTCGCCCGCCGCAATCTCTGCTGCAGCGAGATTAGCAGCAAATTTTGTGAAAGGCCTAGCTTGGTCAAAAGAACTTGAGCTCGCGCCTCCCTTGTCCGCGACTTGCACGAGCCGACGCTTCTTGGCCGGGGGAGAATCAAACTGCTCTACCTCCGCGCCAACAACCATCAGTTTGACAACTTCGTCGTCCCGACGGTTTCCCAACGGTTCTCCATGCCTACTTTCTGCAGAAATCAGAAAGAGAGATATTACAAAACAGTCGTAAGTTTTTCTACAACCATCACCTTGTCGTAAAATTTTCTACGACAACCCCCTAGTCGTAAGCTTTTCTACGACCAGTACCTGGTCGTAAGCTTTTCTGCGACCAGTACCTAGTTGTAAGTTCTTCTATGACTACAAGTTCCTAAAGATGAAATCAATTCTTGATTACCTTTAGGCGCTCCACCTTGTCCTCTGGAGACAGATTAGCCAGGATTGGAGGTGTCACCACATGGGCTAGCGGTTTCTCACAGATGAACTTGACCCGAGCGTCAATCTCCTCTTGTGAGATAGCTTGAAGTTTACTTACCCTCCTCATTTAATTATTTATCTGTAATTCATATTATGGATAATAATGACGTCATATGGTTATTAAGTATACCCCTTAATATTCATAAGGGAGAAGCTAGAGGTTGTAAGTTCTTCTATGATCACCCCATAGTCGTAAGCCCTTCTACGACTACCCCATAGTCGTAAGCCTTTCTATGACTATGTCTTAATCGTAAGCTCTTCTAATCAGTTTATGGTCGTAAGCCATTCTACGACCACCCCCTGGTCGTAAGCTCTTCTACGACCAATCTCTAGTCGATGTGGCTTACAGACATGTGGGCCTAGTCGACCAGGGAATCTTCCGCACCATATTTAAAGATATGGGCAGTAAAATACATTATTATTCTCTAGAATGATGGCACGATTTAACTCCCTATCATGGTGATAACTGCCTTGCGACGTGGGAATGTTACTTCTCTCACAATAATCTCCTGTAACGGCTCCATAATCTGAAACATTAAGGTGCCCTTTGGACTGGAAGAACAGCAGCACACTCCGAGTACTATAAAATGCATAATCATCAGAAGAATCAGGGGAAAGAAGGAAGAGCACAAGGCACATCTTTCTAGTCTTTCTCTTGATATTGTAATCCAACATACTCAATACATACACACAGGAGTAGGGTTGTTATTCTCTCAGGAGAAGGCCTGAACCTGTATAAAAATCCCCGTGTCTCCTTTTCTGCGTAATTTTGAGCCTAAGGGAACCCTCGAATCAAACAATCTTTACGTAAGTTCGGTTCTAAAATACCGTTAGTATTGAAGCGAGCATTCTCCGCCTTTGGTCCATGCATCAATGTATTCTAGCACTGCTGTCCAATCTTGTGCGTGGATGGCACATTCCTGACTGAAAAGTACAAGGGTTAGATACTGACTGCAATAGCAATGGATGGGAACAATCAAATTCTTCCCATAGCACTCGCATTTGTTGAAAGCGAGAACACAGACAACTGGTTGTGGTTACTGCAAAATTTGAGGATTTCTGTTGTACAGGGTCACAGGGTCGTCCTAACGAATGTGTCATACATGATCGGCATGTGGGTCTACTAAGTGCAATAACTAAGCTACAGCAAGGAGAGAATGAACAACTTCCATAAGTGGATTTGCAGAGCAGGTGGTGCATGGGGCACTTGGGTGCAAACTTCTACAAGCAGTTTCGCAACAAGGACTTAATGAACCTGTTCAAGCGGTTGTGCAACCAGAACCAGAAGTGAAAATTTGACGCACTCTGTAAGATTCTAGATAAGCGGACCCAGACGCACAGAAGGGAGGCATCGATAAAGGCCGCAACAAGCGCTTGCCAGATCTCCAAAGCATTGTCACAGCTACCCACATATGGCCCTAGCGTGGCGAGTAAGACGGGGGTGCAGGTGAAGTGTTTCTCGGACTGGATTGAGCACGAGCCTAAGGAGAAGTGGTCGCTGCTACATGACAGGGATGGTGCTCGATATGGTGTCATTACAACCAATTTAGCCGAGGTGTACAACTGGGTCTTGTGCGTCGCCAGGTGCCTCCCTTTGGTTGGTATTGTGGAGGCAATTCTCCGCGGTACCACAAATTACTTTGTCGACAGAAGTAACAACGCATCACTCGCCATGGCAAATAACAGAGTACTGTACTCCACTATGATCAACAAGTACATGGAGGAGAAGAACAAGAAGGGTGGGATGCACCAATCATTTAAGATGGAAACAAGAGAGCTTCCATTCGAGATACTGTGCAGGGATAAAGGATGCCGCGGGACGAACCGCAAGAGGATCACCCACGAGTGCATGCTACGCCGCGCTAGTTGCTTATGAACTTGCAACAAGCCTCTTCTTCAGCATAGGCCCTGCTCACATGTCATGGCCGTATGTTCGACGATGGTATCACATCCTGGTTAGTACCACTCTTATTATTTCAATAAGGAGGAGGTGATGCAAACATGGAGTGCAGAGCTGTATGGTTACAGTGTGGTTGGCCATTTCACTGGCCATCTGACTTGGGAGCAACTTATCTAGGTCGCGGACATTGATAGGCTAAAGGGAAAGGTTGGTCAGCAACAGGTACGGTGTATCAGGAACGACATGGATGAAACAGAAACCAGACGTCATATGAAGAAGTACTTCATTTGTAGGGAGTCTGGGTACACCTTCAAGAAATGCCCTAAAAAAAATCCACAGGATGAAGGAGACATCGACAGTCCAAACGGCGCTGCAGGGATCTCAGTCGACTGCCCCACTCAACAGGGTGGGTGTTGAGGTTAAGGTCGCGGCCATAAGAAAGGTTTGTCTTGCTGAAATATGTGGTGCTTACTGCTTTGTAATATCATTTTGATTTGTCGAAAAACTAGGTGATGATGTTATGCTGAATGTTTTGTAATATCAGTGTGATTTGTCGATCGACAAAATATGTGAGGATGTTGCACCGAATATTCTGTAATATCATTGTGATTTATCGACAAAAAAATATGATGACGTTGTGCTGAATGTATTGTAATATCATTGTGATTTGTCCACAAAATATGTGGTCGAAAATAGATAGTAAAAAAACACGCAGAGGTTCATGTCGCTAGTTGAAATGGCGACAGAGTCCTATCGCCAATTGGAGTGGTGATAGGGCATGTAACAATTTTAACTAGCGATAGAGGCCTCTCTACGCTGTTTTAGACTATTGTCGTCATTCCCTAGGCTACTGTCACCATTTGGAATGGCGATATGACAATTTTGTCATTTCAAATGATGGCAGTAACCTAGTTTGTAAAAAAAAATCGATTATTTTTTTATAAATTTGTTTTAAAATAATATTATTTCAAAAAATTCCTACTTTTTGCAGGTCTCATCAACTAGAAGAGAAGGATGGATTTTGTATAGAATGTAAGTTACATTGCCCCAGCCTAAGAAGGGATCCAAGGTAAAGGCAAGCAATTGTTTTGCTTAGGGCTGGAAAAATAGCTCGAGGCTCGCGAGCCAGCTCAGCTCGGGCTCGTAAAATTTTCAAACCGAGCTAAGCCTAGCTCCTAGCTTGTATGATTTTCGAGTCGAGCTCGGCGAGCCAGGAGTGGCTCGGTTGGTTAAATCTTCCTGATTCTGTTCTTCCCCAATCCCCTTTGACTCCCGACATACTCCTGCCTCCCGCCTGTCCTCTACCCGTCGCCGCCTGCCCTTCGCTTCCCACCTTGTCACCTTGTTGTCATCGCAGGCCGCCTGCCTTATCCTCCACGGCGGCGCCCCCTCCCGGCTCTCCGTGCCGCCGCCGCCCCTGTCCACCTCGCCCCGTGTTCCCCCCGTCCTCCACGCCGTGGCCACCCCCTGTCCTCCGCGCCGCGCTGCCCTCACCCCGATCTCTCTCTCTGGTGAGTTCTTGTCGTCCTGAGCGTGTCACGACGTGTTCCCGACCTTCGTCCATCTTTCTCCACCTTCTTTCAGCCGCTACGCCGTCGTGGAACACCACCGTCGCCACCACCATCTTCCCTGACGCCGACACCGGTGCCCCGCCACCTCGGCCCGTCCTTGGTCTTCCCGAGCGACATGGCGTGCTCCCCGAGCCGACACCGTGCCCATGCTTGCGCCACTTCCCGGAGAGCGCCGCCAACGCCATGCACCTGAACCGCCGCCGCCACCGTGTCGCTCCGCCCGCACTGCCACCACATGGAGGACCCCGAGATGTCCCCGTTCCATTTTGCCCCTTGCCATTCGCCTCTGCGCCGCCGTTCGCCATCGGTGCCATGCGCCCGAGCCGCCACTGTCTGCTCTGTTTCTATTCCTCTGTTCTCCTGTTCGAACTTCGACAAGGAGCAGCTCGTTAGGACTCTTGAGCCAACTAGAGTTCGTTGACGAATCGAGCCAAGCCTTGCTACGCTCGTTCCCAAAACTAGCCGAGCTCGCTTTTCAACCGAGCTTGAGCGAGCCAGGTTGGAGCCGACTTGTTTCTGGTCCTAGTTTTGCTATGTCACCTTCAACATTCTTTGGCCGCTTATTAGCAACAACAAATACCGAATAAACTAGAATCCATAGCTCTAGTAGAAATTGCCTTCGAACAAGATTAAAATATTTGTTGAGAAAATCGTGGCTGCCGTTGAAGTCGCTTCTCAGCGCATTGCCGACAAATGCCATTATCTCCACCGTCGTTGAAGCAGCTGGCCATTGGAGTAGGAATTTCTCGCCGGAGAAGTGCTGCTTCCGGGGCCTTGAGAGAAGGAATGTCTGGCGGGAGAAATGTCATTTCCAGAAAACTCACATTAGATGAGGCTACCAAATATTGTTATTTGAGAACTCGATTGCCATCTGCAGTTCGCTAGAAGTGAGTGGTGAAGACGAGTTCTCCGATTTTTATGCTACCGGACCCGACCTGACCCAACCCAGACACTTGGCGCAGAGATGGTTGGGTCGCCCAGTTGATCGGGTTGGCCCCGAACCGTGTACAACCCTAAGTTACATAACCAAATTGCGGAGTAATCACACACACACACACATACACAATAATGCATCAACCAACCATGTGATTTCGTCTAAAATAACTAATGATGTAAGCAACGGCAAAGACCCAGCCTTGAAACAACACTATTACGCCCGGCGGCAGCGTCCAGCTGGGAATGGGTTCCCAAACAAGCCCTTAGGGCTTCTAGGATACCAGCCAAATCTCTGGAGAAACTTGGTCTGTGGAAAATTTTTCTCCCTCATCCCAAGTGGTCGTTTGGAATCAAAAGGGGAGAGGAAAATCCTGGTCGAACCCGGTCAAATCCCTGGGGAAGACAAACACACCTAAGGTCGGGATATTTTCCCCTCACCCGAACGCGACGCAGCCTCCATCTTCTCGATACAAACCTCCTAAGGTTAGGATATTTTCCCCTCACCCGAACGTGGCGCAGCCTCCATCTTCTCGATCCAACTCTTGCACAACGTCTCCACCTTCGTCGAGCCAGTAAACGGCGCCATTGGCGAAGCCCCCGCCGTCGCGTCGCGGACTCGTGGAGACTGTGCACAGCTTCTCCGCCTCCCGACTCGACGCTGTTGTTGGTGATATGCCCGAGAGGCAATCTTAGAGATGATTGTATCACGTCTATGTTTATAAGTTATAGAATAAATGTTATTATGGTCCTCGAATGACTCATCAGTATAAAGATCAACAAGTATGTGACTTGTTGACGAAGCTCTTTAACTTATATATGTCGTTCTAAATGTATCCCTGGTCGGGTGTCACTGGTCAGAACACTAGTGACTTATCGACCAGCACATGTATTGATTATTCACCATGTTTCACGGTCATGGATATAGGGATATCAAATCAATAATGTGAACACATGTTAGAGAACATGGTGTTGGATTGACCCACCTTGAGATTGGATTGACCCACCTTGAGACACTATTGAGATTGTTATGATTTTATGTGTCATCAGTTGGTCTCAAGCAATTATGATGTATAATCCTTAGACATGAGATCAGCATAGTTTTCCACATGTGTAATAATGCACTTAAGGGCTACCAAACGCTACTCCGTAACTGGGTAGTTATAAAGGTAGCTTTCGGGTATACTATGAAACATATGGAGGGATGTGATTAGTCGGATATGAGATTTGCCCCTCCTAACATAGCAGGAGAGATATCTCTGGGTCCCTCGATGTGGTCGAATAAAGAAAGTGCATGGCCATGCCACTAGTGGTCAAAGAGTCGACCACGTGAAGTTATCCGACACTTGATCGAGAAAGTTATCCGAACATGTTTGTTACAACCCGTTAAGTGTGTGACCTGTTACGTTCATGCGTAATCGGTTGTGACTCGGAACCTTCTTTTCGATCACGAGTCGTTAGCGACTCCTGGCAGGACATAACGATTTCCAAATACACACAAAATATATCGGACAAACCTTAATGCAATATGATCTACGAGTAGGTCCTTATCACTTACGACCAGCTCGTATGTCTATACGACCAGTTCATATTAAGTCATGACCAGTTTGTAACTCTTTACGACCAGTTAGTGCTCATGTTCAACCAGTCTACGACTAGTTCGTATCTCCATACGACCAGTCTATATTTGATTGAACTGAATGACCTGCTCGTGTATTCTCCCTTTGCCACATGATATCTAGTTGAACTCCATGTGAGATATTATATCATCTGTGGACAGGCCAATACTTTCTCGATCAAGTGTCGGATAACTTCATGTGGTCAACTCTTTGACTACTAGTGGCATGGCCATGCACTTTCTTTATCAGACCAATAATCTCAATAGTGTCTCAAGGTGGGTTAATCTAACACCATGTTCTCTAACATGTATTCATATTATTGATTCGATATCCCTATATCCATGACTGGTGAAACATGGTCATCAATTAATACATGTGCTGATCGATAAGTCACTAGTGTTCCGACCAGGGATACATTTAGAACAACATCATATAAGTTAAAGAGCTTCACCAACAAGTCACATACTTATTGATCTTTATAACTGATGAGTCATTCAAGGAACATAATAACATTTATTCTATAACTCATAAATATAGGCGTGATACAATCATCTTTATGATTGTCTCTAGGGCATATCACCAACAATCTCCCACTTGTACTAGAGTCAATCATATAGGTATATTATACCTATAGCTTTTGTGTGCACCTTATGATTTGGTTGCAGGAGAGGCTTTATCAACGGATCAAAAATATTCAAATCCGTGTGCACTTTGCATATCTTCACATCTCCCCTTTCAAGGATCTCACGAATGATGTGATATTGTCGAAGTATGTGCTTGGACTTTTGATGCGATCTATGCTCCTTAGCTTGTGCAATGGCTCTATTATTATCACTGAAGGGATACGGGTAGGCTACGCTAGCTAGCAATTCAAAAATTCTACTACGTAAACCAGGATGCATGCAAGCAAGAGATCATAGATCGTTACCACCAGACACGCAGTGCAGCGGAAGAAGAGTTGGAGTAGCCTGATCCAATCTAGAGCGCGTCGATGTAGCGGTCATAGTCAATCCCCCACGGTATGGATCGTCTCCTCCAGCAACCAATCGCGTTCCTCGCCAAGGTCATGGATCGTCCTTAAGCGCAACAGCAACTGCAGTAGCATCTCTAGGGTATCCACACGTCCAGAGAAGGAACTCCGTGCACTGGTGTGCTAGCACCAACTTGCACGGTAAGGCTCTCTCGTGAAGACGGCGGTTAGGGTTTTAGTGGAACAACTCACGTGTCTCGTATATCCACCCAACAACCTCGTGCATGTCCTAATATAGGGCCAATGACGGATCCTATCCGAACACGTTTTGTTCCATCCCGTTAAGTGTGTGACACTGTAGGTTCATGCGTAATCGGTTGTGACTCGGAAACCCTTTTCGGCCATGAGTCGTTAGCGGTTCCTAATAAGACACAACGATTCTCGAATACACACAAATTATATCGGACGAACCTTAATGTAATATGATCTACGACCAGGTCCTTACCACTAACGACTAGCTTGTATCTCTATATGACTAGTTCATACTTGGTCTCGACCAGTTCGTAACTCCTTACGAGCAGGTTTCGACCACTTAGTGATTATGTTCGATGAGTCTATGACCAGCTCGTATCTCCATACGACTAGTCCGTATCTGATCAAACCGAACGACCTTCTCGTGCATTCTCCCTTTACCTCACGATATCAGGTTTGAACTCCAGGTGAGATATTTGTCATCCATGGACTGTTCAATACTTTCTCGATCGAGTGTCGGATAACTTCATGTGGTCGAACTCTTTGAACACCAGTGGCATGCCCATGCACTTTCTTTATCCAACCACATCGAGGGGCCCAGAGATATTTCTTCTATTATGTTAGGAGGGGCAAATCTCATATCTAACCAGTCACATTCCTCCACATGTTTCATAGCATACCCGAAAGCTACCTTTATAACTACCCAGTTACGAGTAGCGTTTGGCAACCCCTAAGAGTGCTATTACATATGTAGGAAACCATACTGATCTCAGGTCTATGGATTATACATCATAATTGCTTGAGACCAACTAATGATGCATAGAATAATAACAATCTCAATAGTGTCTCAAGGTGGGTCTTATCCAACACTATGTTCTCTAACATGTATTCACATTATCGATTCGATATACCTATATCCATGACCGGTGAAACATGATCATCAATCAATACATGTGCTGGTCGATAAGTCACTAGTGTTCCGACTAGTGACATTCGACCAAGGATACATTTAGAATGACATCATATAAGTTAAAGAGCTTCACCAACAAGTCACATACTTGTTGATCTATATAAGTGATGATTCATTCAAGGAACATAATAAAATTTATTCAATAATTCATAAACATAGATGTGATACAATCATCTCTATAATTACCTTTAGGACATATCACCAACAATCACGATAGAGATCCACTGGACTGGAAGCACTAGAAACCACACCCAGTTCATAAATAAACTTCCTTATCCATACAACCTCTTTTGCTGCTTCCGAAGCCGCAATGTACTCAGTCTCTGTTGTAGAATCGACAACTGTTCCTTGCTTAGAAGTTTTCCAGCTCACTGCTCCTCTATTAAGACAAAACACAAACCCAGATTATGATCTGAAATCACTCTTGTCGGTTTGGAAACTAGCATCGGTGTAACCATTTACGGCCAGCTCTTCCTCACCACCAAAAATTAGGAATGCATTCTTAGTCCTTCTCAAGTACTTAAGGATATTCTTGATGGCTATCCAGTAACTTTCACCTGGATCCGACTGATATTTGCTCGTAACACTTAGTGCATACGACACATCTAGTCGTGTACATAGCATGATATACATGATAGATCCTATAGCCGAAGCATATGGGATTCTACTCATTTTGTCTCGCTCATTAGTGGTCGTAGGATATTGACTCTTGCTAAAATTAATGCCATGTGCTACGGGCAAGAAACCTTTCTTGGAATCTTGCATGTTGAACCGCTTCAACACCTTGTCTATATGCATATCTTGGCTTAATCCAATTAGCCTTTTAGATCTATCTCTATAGATACTTATTCCCAAGATGTATGCTGTATCTCCTAAATCTTTCATTGAGAAACTATTTCTTAATGAAGTTTTAACAGATTCAAGTATAGGAATATCATTTTCGACCAGTAGTATGTCATCCACATACAATATCAAAAACACAAGTTTGCTCCCACTAACCTTCTTGTAAACACAATGTTCTTCTTTGTTCTTGATGAAGTCAAACCCTTTGACCACTTCATCAAAATAAATGTTCCAACTCCGAGATGCTTGCTTTAATCTATAGATGGATTTCCTAAGCTTGCATACCTTTCTAGTTTCCTTTGGATCAACAAAACCATCAGGCTGTGTCATGTATACATCCTCACTTAGGTTTCTATTTAGGAAAGCCATTTTGACATATTTGATAATCAAAATATGCAACAATAGCTAGAATGATCCGGATAGACTTAAGCATATCGACAAGCGAGAAGGTTTCGGAAGGGTCGCGGGAAGGCTACGATTGCATAAAACAAAAATTTTACCGCGTTACCAAGGAACCTCCGCTAGAAATAGATCACGAGATTACCACTAGACGTGCCGACTTGTAGCGGAAGTAGAGTCGATGTAGCGATTTGATGCAGTCGTGGTCGTTCTTGCCGCACGTCTTCTCCTCCGAGAGGTCGTCACGAGTTGCGGATCGTCCTAGTGCTGGTGCTTCGCAACAACACCTCCAAGGTATCCACACGTACTGGGCAGGTACACCACATGTTGGAGTGCTAGCGCCGGCAGCGTGGTTGAGGAAGATGTGGCTATTAGGGTTTCGGGATGATCTTCAAAAAGCTTCGATCCCTCACCCCATGCCACCACCCCTCAATATATAGGCATCCAACTCGTAGCATATCAGAATTCGGATCACCATCCAAATCAAATCCCAGCCCTTTAAGTGTGTGACCCTATATGTTCATGTATGATCGGTTGTGATCCGGAAACCCTTTTCGACCACGAGTCGTTAGCGGTACCTAGCAGCACATAATGATTCCCGAACACACACAGAATATAGCGGACGAACCTTAATGCAATATGATATATGGCCAGGTCTTTATCACTTACGAACAGCCCGTAACTCCTTACGACCAGTTGGTAATAATGTTCTCTCCACAACCACCCAGGAGGGGTCTTCCACGACCACCCTAGGAGGTCTTCTAGGAGGTCCTCCAGGACCACCCAGGAGGTCTTCCAGGACCACCCAGGAGGTCTTCTAGGAGGTCCTCTAGGACCACCCAAGAGGTCTTCGAGGACCACCCGGGAGGTCTTTTAGGAGGTCCTCCAGGACCACCCAGGAGGTCTTCCAGGACCACCCGGGAGGTCTTCCATATGTGGAGAATAGATATCAACTGTACGACCTGTTTGTGTATTATCCCTTTACCTCACGACATCTAGTTGAACTCCAGGTGAGATTAAGTCATCCATGGACTGTTTAATACTTTCTCGATCAAGTGTCGAATAACTTTATGTGGTCGATACTTCGACCACTAGTGGCATGGCCATACACTTTCTTTATTCAACCACAACGAGGGGTTCAGAGACATCTCTCCTGTTATGTTAGGAGGGGCAAATCCCATGTCCGACCATCCACATTCCTCCCCATGTTTCATAGCATACCCGAAAGCTACCTTTATAACTACCCAGTTACGGTGTAGCGTTTGGCAACCCCTAAGAGTGCTATTACACATGTAGGAAACCATGCTGATGTCCGGTCTAAGGATTATATATCATCATTGCTTGAGACCAACTAATGACACACGAAATCATAACAATCTCAATAGTGTCTCAAGATGGGTCTTTTCCAACACCATATTCTCTAACATGTGTCCATATTATTGGTTTGATATCTCCATATCTATGACTCGTGAAACATAGTCATCAACCAATACATATGCTAGTCTATTCATATGTGTCCTCATATGTTTCCGACTAGGGAACGTTTAAGAATAATCATCGCATAAATATAGAGTTTCACAATCAAGTCACATACTTGATAATAAATATTATCGATATTATTCTGGGAACAAGATAACATATTATCTAATTTCATGAAAATAATAAAATATAATCATCTCTGTGATTGTCTCTAGGGCATATTTCCAACAGTTTCATCATAATCAACACCTTGAATTTGTTTGAAACCCTTCGCTACCAGTCGTGCCTTATGAATGTGAACATTCCCATCCATATCTATCTTTTTTTCTTAAAAATCCATTTGCACTCAATGGTTTTAACACCATCAGGTGCATCAACCAAGTTCCAAACTTGATTGTCATACATGGATTTTTATCTCGGATCTCATGACTTCAAACAATGACTCAGAGTCTGGGTCCACCATTGCTTCCGCATAAGTTTTAGGCTCATTATTATTCAATAATAAAATATTATGCTCATACCTTATAGGCAATTAACGTGGTCTTTTTGATCTACGTGGGGGCTGATGCCTCATCTACAGGTTTAACAATATTTTGTTCATCCTGTAGAGGTTCAGTAGGAGTTGAAATATTTTCAAATGGTTCTCGAATTTCTTCGAGTTGCACCTTGCTCCCACTGACTCCTTTGGAAAGAAACTCTTTCTCCAAAAATACACCATTTTCAGACAACAAACACTTTGTTATCAATACGATTATAAAAATAATATCATTTAGTTTCCTTAGGCTACACCACAAAGAAGCACTTATTAAACTTGGGTGTGAATTTGTTAGAAGTCAAATGTTTTACATATGCCTCACATCCCCATATCCTAAGAAAAGACAATCGAGGACACTTTCCAGTCCATATCTCATATGGTATCGTTTCTACAGTTTTGGATGGAACCCTATTTAATATGAAAATCGCTGTTTCTAGAGCATATCCCCAGAATTGCAATAGAAGATTAGATTGGCTCATCATTGACCGGACCATGTCCAACAATGTTCGATTTCGTCGTTTAGACACCTCATTCCATTTAGGCGTTCCCGGCAGAGTGAGTTGTGAAACAATTCAACACTTCTTTAGATGATCACCAAACTCATGGCTCAAATATTCATCTCCACAATCAGATCGTAGAAATTTGATTGTCTTGCCAAGTTGATTCTGCACTTCATACTGAAATTCTTTGAACTTTTCAAAGGATTCCGACTTATGCCTCATCAAGTAGACATAGCCATATCTACTGAAATCATTAGTAAAAGTTATGAAGTATTGAAAACCACCTCTGGTCGGAGTGCTCATTGGTCCGCATACATCCGAATGTATTACGACAAGTAGATCACTCGCCCTCTCACCTCTGGTCATGAAAGGCGCTCTTGTCATCTTGCCAAGTAAACAAGATTCACATGTTTCAAATGATTCAAAATTAAATGAGTTTAGAAGACCATCTTTATGGAGCTTCATCATGCACTTCTCATTTATATGACCTAGGTGATAATGACAAATAAAAGTGGAATTCAAATCATTAGGTCAAAGTCTCTTAGCATTTATGTTATAGATAGGCATATCCTCAATATTTAAAACATGCAATCCATTCATTAATGGAGCATGGCCATAAAACATATTTTCAAAATAAATTGAACAATAATTGTTCTTTATTCTGTACTCATAACATTTTGCTCCTAAACAAGAAGCAGCTGGAACGTAATAACAATTATTTAGTTTCATAACTAATCCTGAGGGTAAAGCTAATGGTAAAGTGTCAATAGCTAATGCAACAACTCTTGCTCCATTGCCCACACAAAGATCAACAGCTACTCTTGCCAAGCTTCTACTCCTTATCAGTCCCTGCATCAAGTTGTAAATATGAGCAACTGATCTGGTATCAAATACCCAAGAACTGGTCGGAGAAGTTGCAAGATTAATTTCTATAACATTTATACATGAACTGGAAGTCTTACTTCCTTTGTTCTTTTTCATTTCTGCTAAGTACTTCTTGCAATTTCTCTTTCAATGGCTAGTCTCGTGACAATGGTAACATTCTGTGCCAGGCTTAGGACCCAGCTTAAGCTTCTTAAGCTTAGCCTTGAGACTCTCGATCTCATCTCGAGTCTTTCCTTTGCCTTTATCTTTTCCCGACTTACTCTTCTTCTTCAAGCTAGTAGTCTTTTGGACCATCATCACATGATTAGAGCTTTTCTTGATGCTCTCCTCAGCACCTTTAAGTATGCCATGCAACTCGATCATTGATTTCTCCATGCCATTCATATGAAAATTCAATATGATAGGCTCAAAACTCGCAGGGAGTGATTGGAGAATCACATCAGTAGCCAACTCTTGGCTAAGGAGAAAACCAAGCTTTTCTAAACTCTTAATGTGACCAATTATCTTGATCACATGAGGACTAACCGGGTTGCCTTCTGATAGCCTATAAGAAAATAATGCCTTGGAGGTATTGTACCTCTCCGCCCTTACTTGATCCTGAAACATACCTTTCAGACCCACAATCATATTGTAAGCGTATGTGGTCTCATATTGCTTTTGAAGCTCAGAGTTCATGGTTGCAAGCATAAGACAGTGCACATCAACTACGTCATTGCATACACCAGTCAATGAAGTTGGTTCCATTCAACTTTTGTTTTTCCAGAATAGATCGCAAGTTAAAGGTAGGTACAGAAAAGTAGTAGGTGTCATGATCTACAACAGAAATATATGCAAAAAAAAATCAGCACTATGTTTATGTAAGATCTTCTATTAGACACTCATGTTGGCGTTTATGTTTGACCAGTCTACGATCAGCTCATATCTCCATACGACTGGTTTGAACCTGGTTGTATCTCCATACGACCAGTCCATATCTGGTTGAACTTAATCATCAACAGTCACTAAAAGATACTCCCACTATATGTTATAAACCATGTTTCCCTCTAACATTATATAGTGGGTTCAAGATCCAAATATCATTAAGTCCCAGTGAGCTTTGGCATCATTGCTAGAAACCTAGTGATTTAGGTAGGCAACCTCTTGTTAATCATATCGCATATGACTCTTGTTTGTTGGGTGGCATCTCTATGCCCTTGCCACCAATATTATACCCTAAGGTCTAAAACTGTTTTGATAGCCTTGTCAAGTTAAACCAATGCTATGCATGTGGGTGTCCGACACCCACTCCATCTTATTAAATTAAAATTGTGATAGGCGCAGCAGTTGGAAATGCATCAAAATTACTTAATTTTTCTTGAGAGATACTATTCTATCATGTTAAAACATCTTATCGGTGTTTTAGGACCGAACTTACGTAAAGATTGTTTGATTCAGCGGTTCCTCTAGGCTCAAAATCACACAGAGATGGAGACACGGAATTTTATCTGAGTTGGGCCTTCTCACAGGAGAATAACAACCCTACTCCTATGTGTATGTATTGAGTATACTGGATTACAAGATCAAGCCAGAAAACTAGAGTATTGTGCTTCTCAGAATTCGGGCTCCCTCCCTTGCTCTGATGATCCTTGCCTTTTATACCGTTCCCAGAATGTATGCCGTTGGACCTCTAATAAAAAGTCACTTAATCATCCAGATCGTGGCACCGTTACTGGAGGTTACTACAGGAGTTAAAACGTTCCCACGTCGCCAGGCAATTATCATCATAAAAGGGAGTTAAAATCATGCCATTATCTTAGGAAATAATGGCGTAGTTTACTGCCCGTATTTTGAATACGGTGCGAAAGATTCCTTTATCGACTAGGCCCACATGTCTGTGAGCTTTATCGACTAGGGCCTGATCATAGAAGGTCTTACGACCAGGGGATGGTCATAGGAAAGCTTACGACTGCATACTGATCGTAGTAGAGCTTACGATCATGGGATAGTCGTATAAGGACTTACGACCATGGGGTAGTAGTAGGAAGACCCACGACTACAGGGTGGTCGTAGAAGAACTTACGACCTCCAGCTTCTCCCTTATTAATATTTAAGGGGTATACTTAGGAGTTATGTGACGTCATTATTACCTCATAATATGAATTATGGATAAATGATTAAATGAGGATTGTTATATCCTCGTCATCTAGCCCCCTAGCTTAAGCGAAAAATAGCTTGCTTGAGAAAGGAGCAGTAGATGATCTTACGACCAGTAGATGGTCGTGGAAAAGGTGGTCGAAGGAAAAACTCTTCGACTAATGTTTCATTTGACTAGAAATTTACTTAGTCAAGAAAGTTGTAGGATAACCTTGCGGCTCACAAGGTGATCGTAGAAGATCTAACGGTCCCCGAGTGGTCGCGATCTTGTGGTTGGAAGTAGAAACTTTGTAAGCTGTTGTTAC
This sequence comes from Phyllostachys edulis, assembly GCA_036346405.1. Taxonomy (NCBI): domain Eukaryota; kingdom Viridiplantae; phylum Streptophyta; class Magnoliopsida; order Poales; family Poaceae; genus Phyllostachys; species Phyllostachys edulis. The sequence continues at coordinate 58,687,975 of CM070546.1, read as the reverse complement.
TTTTGACCGTAAAAGACTTGGTCAAGAAGGTAATTTCACTTGAGGTGTAAAAACAGACCTGACTTCCTCGAGCAGACAAATTTTAAGAATCCCAATCGACTCCCTTGCCATTGTCTGCTGGAGTAGTTCTTGAAGCGTTCGCAACCGTTGGGTAGTCACGTCTTTTCATCTTCGGGCGTGCGGTTATAAAGTTTCACCGCAGGTGAGGGTAAAGGTCTTTTACCTTCCCCCAATTTGTTCTTGCTGTTCAAAACTTTCGAGTTCTCCGCCGCCGACCAAATCGAGCTTTCTTCTCCAACCCTTCAACATCCAATCTCTTAGCTTTTGGGAGAAATGGCCGGAGCCGCTTCCCAGTGGGCTGAATCGGAGATAGATGTGGCCAAGATTCAAGCTTTGGTCGACTCCGAGAAGATCCCAAAGGCTGAATTCATGAGATGGATCGAAGCCGCCAGGCAGCATTAGCCATCGGAGGAGATGGGGCAAATCCCTATCTTCCAAGCATTCTGTGAGTGCGGCCTTCGATTAGTTGCTCATCCTTTCCTTACATTGGTACTCGAGTACTTCTAAGTAGAGTTGGTGAACCTCATTCCCAATTCAATTACAATGTTGGGGGTATTCGTGTACCTTTGCGAGGCCTACCTGGGGATCCCGGCTGACCTGGAGTTGTTCCGGTATTACTACGGAATGACTTGATTAGGTGGAATTGTTGGTGGCTGTAGTCTGAAGCTCTATGACGGGAAGTCGAGCGAGTACATTCAGATGTTTACCCGGTCGTCATGGCCGGGGTGGAAGAAGAGGTGGTTCTATTGGGAGATCACCAATGAGGACAGCCTCTCCTTCATTGGAAAGCCTGCAGAGAAGGTTCCTTCATGGGATGCGATTCCAAAGGACCTTCGCCGGATTGCCCCTTCATCCAAGCCATCGCAGACTTGAAGGAAGAGGGCCATACTGAATGGCACGTGGTGAAGGATTTCATCACGTGCCGCATCAGTCCTCTGAAGAAGAGGGCTCACCAGATGTGGAGGTACTTGGGTTCATCGGACCCGACGAGGGACTATGTGGAGGGTAAGTAAACCTTAAGCTTTAGCCTTCTTTCTGTTGATTTCAGAATTGGTTTTATTTAAGGTTCTCTTGTTTATGGACCTCTCGCAAGAGGAGATTGGCCTCGAGTCAAGCTTATCTCATGAGAAGCTTGACCATCTAACGTGGCTCCTCCTCCAATTTTGGCGGTCTTGTCCCCGAAGACAAAGCGGGCGCCTAAAGGTGTCGAGAATTGATTTCATCTTTAGGACTTTGTGGTCATAGAAGAACTTATGACGAGTCTTGATCGAGAAAAACTTACGATCAGGTTCTGGTCGTAGAAGAACTTACAACTGAGGAATTGTTGTAAAAAAGCTTACGACATGGTAATAGTCGTAGAAGAACTTACGACCACTTTATAATATCTTTCTCTATGACTTTTGCAGAGAGTAGGCATGGAGAACCGTCGGGACGACGAGGAAGTCGAACTGATGGTTATTGGTGCGGCTGTGGTTGAGCAGCCTGTTCCTCTCTCTGCCAAGAAGCGTCGGTTTGTTAAAGCCGTTGACAAGGGAGGCCCAAGCTCGAGCTCCTTTGACCCGGTTAAACCTTTCACGAAGTTTGCTGAGGACATGGATGCAGCACAGGTTGCGACGGCAGAGGAGCTCGAATCTCTCAAACACAAAACCCGCAAAACCAAGGTATCCTTCTATTTAGACTTTTGCAATTTCCACTTCCTGTGGCTCTGTCAGTGACTTAGAGAAGGAGAATTGAAGAAGTTTCATGTCTTTTGAGAAGGAGGTTGTTGCGCCAGCAGTGCCTGTGGTCGAGGGCAGTGTTGCCACTGAGGTGATCGAGACCGGTCTCGACCACCTAGAGGGCCAAGAGACTCAAAGAGAGATGGCGCTTGATCAAGGCCCACGATCAGACGTGGTCGTGGATGTTCCTCAACTTAATTCTCAACGGGCGTGGTTGAGAAAAAGTCGAAAAACCTTCTTTAGGGAGGTTGTTTCCAAAATCAAGATTTCTTCGGCACTTTCGGAGATGCGTAAAAGAGACAAAAGTATAAGGACAATATTTTACCTTTTGCTTTTTACCACCGATCGTCTTTCCTTTTTATGGTCTTAGCGTGGTTCCTCTCATCATCAAGGGCGTTCCTTTCAAAGGAACCCCTTTGTAGTTTCTTGGCGGTGAAGGAACAACAGTGGCGGTGGTCAAAGGTCAACCACTATCCGAATGGCGGAGGGTGCCGTTGCAGCTGATGTGGCTACGACCAGCGGAGCGGTCGTAGGTTTAGAAGCGGCTACGACCACAGGAATGGTCGAAGAGTCGACCACAGCTATGACCACAGGAGTAGTCGTAGAGACCGACGCGAGGGCGACGTCTGACACCGTGGAGGTATCAGAGCGTCGTGCTGGAAAGGAGGTTGTCGCAGACATTCCTCCAGGCCCTCAAGAAGGGGCTAGCGTTACCGAATCTGAGGAGGAGGAATATGCCAATTTCACCTCTGAATTCTTCGGGCCGTCTTCCCTTGTGGAATCTTCAGCTCTTAGACCTCGTGCTCATGTCCATCCTAAAAACATTCCTAGCGGAAGGGATGTCTTCGATGACACGCGTCTCGAAAATGTGTGGTGGGACCGAGTTCGAGAGGTTGATGAACTGAGGGATCCCACAAGGGTTGTGTCTTTGTTTGCACGAAGGGCTATGAATGTAAGTATTTGTTATTCAGTATTTGCACTCATACCTTTTCTCGTTTCTAACTGTCTTGCTTTATGCAGAGAGCGTTGGAGCAAATTGTGACTGTCGTCGAATACAACAGGCAACTTGTCCAATTACGACAGGAGAAAGCTGAACTCTGCGAACAAGCAGAGAAATTGTGAGTAACCGCTTTTCGTAGCCTTTTATGCTTTGACTCTTACGCAGTATTTGTAGGGTTTGTCGTAGAAGATCTTACGACTAAGTACTGATCGTAGAAGAACTTACGACCAGGGTATTTGTCGTAGAAGAACTTACGACTAGGAACTGATCGTAGAAGAAACTTACGACCAGGTTCTATGCTTACATCTACCATTTTCCTTTGCAGGATAAAGAGTAACGAGAAGTCCCTAGCTGATTCTCTTGACTACAAAAAAGCCGAGACGAAAAAGCTAAGGGAGGAGAAAGAAGACCTCCGAAAAAAGCTTCAGGAGGCAGACTCTGCAAACCGAAAGTTGCAGGGACAACTAAGCAGTAAGTGCTGAACTTAACACCGCTTTCGACCGCTTCTTCTTTTTCTGAATCTTATTTCCTTTCAGATAAAGACCAAGAGGTCGAGGGGTGGGAGCAGTGTTACCTTAAGGACACTGCGGCCCACGCCGAAGAAGTTAAGAGGTTGAATTCTCAACTTGTTGGTGAGCAAATATTTACCTGTAATAGGTTATGTTTTCTTCTCGAGATTGTTTTATTTGACTGGCCTTATTCTTTTCAGAGCAAGTAGTGCAAGTAAAACAACTCCGCGAGACTTTGACTCACAATCAGGAGAAAATGAAGGCTTTGAAGATCAATCTTCAAGACAACGTTTCTCTTCTGAACAAAGTACTCGGTGGGCTTCATGCTGAGGAGATTACTCCTCGTGACGACACCTTGCCTACCCACTCGAGTACTATTGGTGAACAAGTCGAGACTTTGCAAGAGCTGGTGACTACTCTGAGGACTAACCAATTCGACTCAATAAAGGATGCGACTCAGGAGGGAATAAGATTTGCTTTAGCAAAACTTAAATCTCATGATCCCAATCTGAGTCTACAGCCTGTCATAGATGACTTTACCTGTCCTGAAGCAGAAGCAGAGCAGTTGATAGCGTCAATGCATCCGATCGTCGAGTTAGTCACGCGGGGTATGGAAATAAAACCCCTGTTGCCAGAGTAGTTTATACCGGAGTCCTGTAAAGACAAGTTTTTTTTGTTGATGTTGATATATAATCCTTCCTTTTTCCTGAAAAATCATCTTGTCGAGTAGTTAGCAACTCTTAAGATAATGGATGGGAAAAAAGAGCAAGACTAAAATTGAAGTCAAGTTAATAACTTTATCCTAACCCCGAGCTATTTGCTTGGTTTATTTAGATAAACCGAGTAAATAGTACTAAATAGGTTTTACGAAAAAGAGAGCGGTTTAGCTAACTTGTAGTTTTTGATCACGATTATCTCAAGCCTTTGGTGAAAAGAGTAGGAGCAGTCGACACTAGGAAGTTCCTTCTAGTGGGCAGGACCACATGCAGAGAGAAAAGGTTTCGACTAGGTGATGTTACCATCTCCGATCAGATTAATCAAATCAAGAACGGTCAACTTGAGTTAGATAAACTTCTCGAGTTCTTTTATAAAATTTGTCCAACTTATTTCAATGCACTTAATATGTTCACTATGGTAGCAAGAGTTAGAAACAGAATGATGCTAGGAAGTTCCTTCTAGTGGGCAAGACCACGTGCAGAGAGGAAAGTCTTCGACTAGGTGTTGCAACTTCCTCCGACTAGTTAAAACAAACCGAGTTTATCGAGAGTAGTTGAGCAAATTTGAAAGTGTACTATGCTTAGTTTATTTTCAAAAAAAGATGAATGAAGAAATAAACTAAGGTAAGAGTTGGCTTGTTATTATTTTGACCATGTTTCGAACCCAAGCTCTTTGTGTTGGTAAAAAAGGGAGGAACGAGTCAACTCTAGGAAGTTTCTTCTAGTGGGCGGGACCACGTGCAGAGAGGAAAGGCTTCGACTAGGTGGCGTTACCATCCTTTCAATCAGTGTAAAGATGAACTGGGTAATGGTTGTAGGATGTCTTATGACCAGTGTGTTGTCGTGAGAACGCTCACGACTAGGAACTGGTCGAGGGCGGACCTTCGACCAGGTTATAGTTGAAAGAATTATCGAAGCGCTACTCAAAGTAAAACAATAAAGATAGAAAGAACCTGATGCTTTATTGAATGGTTGGTCGTTTACACGTAGAATTTGCGTAACTGGTCGATATTCCAAGAATTAGAGAGAACCCGACCGTCTTCCATTGCCAGTCGTACCGAGCCTGGACGCATAACTTCGACCACTGTGTAAGGACCTTCCCACTTAGAAGAAAGTTTGTTTCGATTAGACTGGGATTGAATCTTCCTCAATACCAAGTCACCTACAGCAAGGCTGTGAGGTTGGACCTTACGATCGTAGTATTTGTGCAGGGCTTGTTGGTATACTGCTGAACGGATTAAAGCCTGATTTCTTTTCTCTTCGAGCTGATTAATGTCATCCGCTCGAAGTTGTTCTTGGGCTGAGTCATTGAAACTCTCGACCCTTGTAGACTTGATCTTTAGTTCTGGCGGAAGCATGGTTTCGGCACCAAAGACTAGGAAAAAGGTGTTTACTTTGTTGCACGACTAGCGGTCGTCTTGCGCCCATATCTTGAAGGTAATTCTTGTATTCAAACCCCGCAAGCGCTTAATAAGCTGGTCGAAGACTCGAGTTTTAATTCCCTGCATTATTTGTCCATTCGCTCGTTCGACTGCCCCCATTGCTTTGGGGATGGGCGACAGAGGCATAACAGAGCTTGGTACCCAACTCGTCGCAAAATTCCTAAAATTTTGTGCTCGAAAATTATTTACCGTTGTTTATGATTATTCAACTTGGGACTCCAAATCGAGTAATTACGCTTCTCATCATGAACTGTTTTGCGGCTTCCGTTGTTATCGATTCTGAGTTGACTTGAACCATTTTGTGAACGTATCAATAGCCACAAAAAGGAACTCGAAACCTCCTGGAGCCCTTAGGAACGGTCCTAAGATATCGAGACCCCAGGTCGCAAAAGGCCGTGATAGAGGAATTGTTCATAATGCGTGAGCTGGTTGATGTATTTGCCTGTTATGAAACTGACATTGTACATATTTCTTAACCATCTCTTTGGCATCATAGAGGGCTATTGGCCAGTAAAATCCTTGTCGAAAGGCTTTACCAACCAGCGTTCTATAGGAAGCATGAGTTCCACAGATGCCCCCGTGTATGTCATGAAGGAGGTTTAGTCCTTCTCTCTGCGGTATGCATCACATGAGTACCCCTTGAGTACCTCTTTTATAGAGGACTCATTCGACCAAAGTATACATTTTGGTCTTTCGGGATAAACGATCTGCTTCGAGATCATCATCGGGCACGGAACCCGTCTGAAGATACTTGTAAATGGGATCCATCCAAGTATCCTCGTATTCTAGAGAGGCTGTCTCAATAGGAGATGTCTCTGGTGTCTCCACTAGAGACGGCTTCTGGAGTTACTCCAAGAAGACTCCTTTTGGTACTAGTGATCGGGAAGAAGCTATTCGAGCAAGCTTTAAGGTCTCTCTGTTAGGAGATTCCAGGACCACCCCAGCCCCTGAGCCATTTAAAGTAAATGACCCGTCAAAGTACATCATCCACTTGTCGTGGGTATCGTACTGGGGATCCTGAACAGGTTCAGGATTTGTCCATTCGGCGACAAAGTCTGCCAAGATCTGGGATTTAATAGCCGTTCGGGACATGAAATGGAGATCGAACTCCCCAAGTTCTACTGACTATTTAGACATGCGTCCCACTGCTTCCCTATTCTAGAGGATTACTCCCAAGGGAAACTCAGAAGGCACAATTATCTTGTGCTTTGAAAATAATGCTTGATTTCCTCGAAGACATGAGGAGGGCATAGAGAAGCTTTTGTACACGAGGGTGCGCTCCTTAGGTCCGTGCAAAACTTCACTTACGTAGTACATCGGTGATTGAGCGTGTTCACATTCTACAACTAATCTGCGCTCCTTTGTGGCATGGCAGCTAGATAAATCAAGGCGTCTCTTACGGTTTCAGGAAACCGAGCAGAGCACTCGTAAGATATCTCTTGACATCCTCGAAGGCAGCGTTTGCTTCCTCCGACCACTCGAAACCCTCGTGCTTCCTTAGAAGTTTGAAGAAAGGTAGTCCTGTTTCTCCTAGTCATGCTATGAAACGACTTAAAGCCGCCATACACCCTGTGAGTTTTTGGACTTCTTTCTTCGTGGTTGGAGAGCGCATTTGGACAATGGCTTTTATCTTTTTGGGATTTGCTTCGATCCCTCGTACAGAGACCAGAAATCCAAGCAACTTTTTCGAAGAGACTCCAAGCACACACTTCTCAGGATTGAGTTTCAAGCGGTGCTTTTTGAGGTTGTCGAACGTCTCCTGCAAGTCTGAAACATGATCAAGCCGTTTGATGCTTTTTACGACTAGATCGTCAACATAGGCTTCCAAATTTCGGCCTAGTTGAGGTGAAAAAGTCGATTGCATCAAACGTTGAAAAGAAGCGCCAGCATTTTTTAGACCAAATGGCATTTTGACATAGCAAAATATACCAAATGGAGTAATAAATACGGTCTTTTCTTCACCTTCTAGACACATATTAATCGATGGTAGCGAATATGCATCTAGAAAACTTAATGTTTCGCAACCCGTGAGAGAGTCAACCAAGCGATCGTCACGAGGTAAAGGGAAATCATCTTTTGGACAAGCTTTATTAAGATCAGTGAAGTCAACGCACATTCGCCACTTGCCGTTAGACTTCCTAACCATTATAGGGTTGGCCAACCACTCTGGGTGGTCGACTTCTCTTATAAAGCCTGCTTTAAGGAGCTTGTCTAATTCTGACCTTATAGCGTCTCGTCGATCAGGGGCAAATCTCCGTAATTTTTATTTTACGGGTACTTTGTCAGGCGGTAAAGCTAGCATGTGCTCAATCACTTCCCTGGGGACTCTGGGCATGTCGGATGTTTGCCACGCGAAGACATCTGCGTTTGCTCGGAGGAAAGTGATGAGGGTGTCTTCCTACTTGGGGTCGGAAGTATCCCCGATGCGAATAGTCTTCGAAGGTTCCTCCTGATCCAGGGAACCTCTTTGACTTGGTCGTTCGACTTGGGTGTAGCTTTAGGCTTCGAGCACTTGGTCGAAGGCTGCCATTTTTCTTCCCGAGCTGGTATCTAACCTACCATCTCGAGGATCGTGGTCCTGCGTGTCGCCATCTTCTTATCACAATGAATTGTGATTACTCCTTTGGGACCTGGTATCTTAAGACATTGATACCCATAATGAGTTGCCATTAATAATTTTGCGAAAGCTGGTCGTCCGAGTATGGCGTTATATGCTGTATCGAAATCGACCACATCAGAGGAGATCTTTTCCGTCCTAAAATTACTTGGTGAACCAAATGTAATAGGCGGGAAACTTGACCAATAGGTTTGGCCGAAGATCCCGGTATAATTCCATGAAATGAATATCTTACCGGCCTTACCTTGGTCCTGGGTACTTGCATCTCGTCCAGGGTGTTCGTCAACAAAATATTTAACGAACTACCACCATCAATCAACACTCGATTCACTCGACAGTTGTTGATGGTGGGTTCGACCATGATCGGGTAGCGACCTGGTCGGATTGAAGGGATCGGGCAGTCACCCTTTTCAAAAGAGATGGTGATTTCCAACCATTTCGGTACTTTATTGACAAGAGGGGAGTCAATGGAGTTTACCTCACGTTCGACGGCCTTAAGCTGTCGCCTTGACTCGTACGCCGATGATCCCCCAAAGATGTGCTCGATGGTGTGCTCGGGATCCTGAAACGCATGTCCTCGTTATCGTCCGTATACGACCGACCGGCTTGCCCTACTTATTCGAGGCGGTGGCCCTTTTCGTTGTAGTAGTCTTCTAGTTTTCATTGGAAAACTTCGGCAATTCTTGGAGGTCATGTCCTTCCTTTTTTATGGAAAGGGCACCACCTAGGCTTGTCATTCTTCCATTCGGGGCGCTTACCTTTGCCTCGATCGGGGTATTGTTTGGTAGTTCATGGCTCCTTATCACTTACGGCCAAGACCTCCTTAGAAGCATTGGCTTGAGGCTTTTGGCCCTTTGCCTTGTTCTTAGATTTCTTGGTCTTTTTATCCTTCTTTTTGTTACCTTCGCCCGTCTCCTGAGGGTGCTGGTCATCTCGATCGATGATTTTGGTCCACTCGACTACTTCATCAGCAGTATCGTACCGATCAGCCATCTCGAAGAGTTAGGCTACAGTAGCGGAAGGGTTTAAAGCGATGTCCTCCGTGATCCTTCTGCTGCGGACTCCCTGCTTGAAGACTCTGATAACAGATGAGTCAGAAACTTCAGGAATCGAATTGCGAACCTGACTGAAACGCCTAATGAATTGACGTAGTGTTTCGTCGTCGTTTTGTCTCATCCGATGTAGGTCGTCCTCCTTTCCGGGGCGATAGTAGGTGCCCTGGAAATTAGCCAGCAATAGATTGCAGAGATGTTACCACGACTAGATCGACTCGACTGGTTGGTTTAATAACTATGATCGAGCAGACCCTTCGAGCACAGTTGGAAGGTAATTCACCATGACGCGCTCTCCTCCTGCTGCTGCTCGAACAACAGTCGTGTAGATCTGAAGGAATTCGGTGGGATTTTGAGACCCATCAAATTTCTCCATGTTCCTTGGTCGAAACCGTGGCGGTCGATGAAGCGCTTTCGGAGGTCGGCGAGAATGCGAGATTCGTAATTACGTCCTCGCGCCTCCTTTGCATAAAAAGCGGTTAGCGTCGCCAGTGTCGTGCTTGACGATACCCGGCCATTGGTGAATCGACTTATGGTAAGTCTTGATCCTCTGAGGTAATACTCCTCGTATCTTTGTCTTTATTGCGAGACCTTTGGGTCTGAGCGGTGAATGATCACCTCTCCTAGGAGCTTTATGTTTTTAGGCGTTCGAGGAACTCTTTTCCGAATTGGGGAGCGATGTACCTTGCGGTGATCTCCATGCGGTGAATTATTGAACGATGAAGCCGATGGAGTCGTCTTGCCACGACTTCGAGAATGATGTTGGCGGGATCGTTGAGCTTGCTCATCGATTCTGCGACCTTTGTGCGATCTCTTGGCGAAGAGTCGTGGCCGGCGCTTCGAGCAAGTTCTCGAGAGGAGTTCTCGGCGGTCGTTGATGTCTTTGAAGTTCTGAGCTTCCTCCGTCGGTATTGGCGTGCCCAGCAATATTCTACGAGTTGCGACTTCGTCGCCGTCGGATTTTTTGAATCATCCATACGACCTTTGACCTTGCTTTAGCGGAGTGTGATGATCTCGAGAATTTCCCGCGCGTTCATTAGAGTGTTGACTCTATTCATCGCTGGAGGCGTCCTCGTCATCGCCACGAGCGGTCGTAGGGTGTGATCTTCAAGGAGCATCCTCAGCCCTGTTTCCAGGAGAGTTATTGCTACCTGAGGGCAGGACGAAGACCTCCCGTTGATGATCTCCACTTGCGCTAGAGGCCTCCTCGCTTGAGGAGTCGTCGAATGACACCATCTGGCGACTTGGAGCAAACGCTCCAGAAAGGGGAATTCCGGGTTATAACCGTCTCCGTCGGCAAGCGAATCCTGCGTTGGAATGGTCGGAAATGCAGGAAGAGCATGTTCGAACGCATCCTTGGTTGGGTTAGCCGGAGAGAAAGAATCACCAGATGCCGATGAAGATCCAGAATTACAGCTTCCAAGAGTTGTCGCGCCAGGTCAGACCGCCTTAGGTGGACTTGGACATTTGGAGAGGGAACCCTCGCCATGCCCTGAGTCTTCCTTGGGACAGTCCTCATTGAGGTCGAATTGACCCTTGCCCTCTGAGAAAGCTGGTTCCCCATCTGGGCGTATAGTTGTGGGGGATATGGATCCCTCCTGAACTCCATCGGTGGCAAAGTCTCCTGGAGAAAGATCTCTAGGGGCAACATCACCATCGGAGGATGCATCACTTGGCTCGTAGTCGAAACCGGCATCCATGTCAATATGCGTGATAATCGGCCAAGTCGAACCAGTTCTCCTCGTTCCACTCTCCCGCCATGAGAGCATGAGAATTGGAAGGGCGGAGGAAAAACTAATGACTCGAAGATCCCCACTTGGCGCCTAACCGCCGGTGTTTTAGGACCGAACTTACGTAAAGATTGTTTGATTAGGGGTTCCTCTAGGCTCAAAATCACACATAGATGGAGACACGAGAATTTTATCTGAGTTGGGCCTTCTCTGGGAGAATAACAACCCTACTCTGTGTGTATGTATTGAGTATACTGGATTACAAGATCAAGCCAGAAAACTAGAGTATTGTGCTTCTCAGAATTCGGGCTCCCTCCCTTGCTCTGTGATCCTTGCCTTTTATACCGTCCCCAGAATGTACGCCGTTGGACCTCTAATAAAAGGTCAATTAATCATCCAGATCGTGGCGCCGTTACTGGAGGTTACTGCGGGAGTTAAAACATTCTCACGTCGCCAGGCAATTATCATCATAAAAGGGAGTTAAAATCGTGCCATTATCTTAGGACATAATGGCGTAGTTTACTACCTGTATTTTGAATACGGTGCGGAAGATTATTTTATCGACTAGGCCCACATGTCTGTGAGCTTTGTCGACTAGGGCCTGGTCGTAGAAGGTCTTATGACCAGGGGATGGTCGTAGGAAAGCTTACGACTGCATACTGATCGTAGTAGAGCTTACGATCATGGGATAGTCGTATAAGGACTTACGACTATGGGGTAGTCATAGGAAGACCCACGACTATAGGGTGGTCGTAGAAGAACTTACGACCTCCAGCTTCTCCCTTATTAATATTTAAGGGGTATACTTAGGAGTTATGTGACGTCATTATTACCTCATAATATGAATTATGGATAAATAATTAAATGATGATTGTTATATCCTCATCACATCTAATGATAAAACATGATCAATAGCATGACAGGAATAAAAATTCATAGATAATCATATTAAACTGTGAAATAGTATGGCCCTTAACATGACGATCTCCATCACCATGCTTCCTGTCCTCCGATAATCATGCTTGAAATCTCCGACCGCATTCATCTACTAAGCAATTACTCCTAAAAGCTAGTATTGAATTACATAGGATAATATCAAGCATCACATGTTGGCACACAGACCGTTATACAATAATATGTAGCTCAATGGCTATATCACATCATGACAAGCATGCCATGAAAATCCATACATGCATCACATACACAATGGGCCATACTATTCACATCAATCCTTGCAAAAACGAGTTATGCATAGAATCCAATTCTATCGGGTGACATGAACACATACCACTATATAACACGATGACGATTACCTAGCACGACAGTCTTATTCACGGGACATGAATCTTATTCACGTAAACGAGCCATATAAATCATCGGATTAATCGTATTAACCCTATTCTGACCAATCTGATCACTACTTTTGATACGACTACGTACTGCGGCAAACCCCGATGGCGGAATTCCGACCGATAGGAGTATCATGCAATGCAATCGTAAACAAGTTGAGTAATCATCTGATGCTTTCAACTCGTACCACCCGCAAACCCATCTATTACCACCAAAAACGGATCGATCTCATCAACTAGTGCCTAAGCCGCTTCATCCATATGAATCGATCTAGGTTACCAGACCAGACCAGTAATAGATCCAATCTACTACTGCCACATATCAAGTATATGCGACCGATCTAGATCAAAAACTACACAGGATAGCTCTGATACCACTGAAGGGATACAGGTAGGCTACACTAGCTGACAATTAAAAAATCTACTACGTAAACTAGGAAGCCATGCAGGTAGAAGATCATAGATCGTTACCAATAGACGCGTAGTGCAGTGAAAGAAGAGTTGGAGCAGCCTAATCCAACGTAGAGCACATCGATGCAGTGGTCGTAGTCGATCGTCCAGCGTTCTCGATGTCGATCGTCTCCTCCAGCAACCAATCGCGTTCCTTTGCAAAGTTGTGGATCATCCTTGAGCGCAACAGCAACCGCAGTAGCGCCTCTACTGTATCCACACATCTAGGATGTAACACCATATATCGGTGTGCTAGCACCAACTCGTACGACAGGGCTCTCTCAAGAAGATGGTGGCTAGGGTTTCAGTGGAGCAACCCACGTTCTCACGTTCTTGTTGTGAATCTCATCTCCCTCTCTCCCAATAGCTTCAAGCATCTCCTTATATAGTGCCTATGATGGATCCTATTTGAACACGTTTGTTCCAACCCGTTAAGTGTGTCACCCGTTAGGTTCATGTGTAATCGGTTGTGACTCGGAAACTCCTTTTCGACCACGAGTCGTTAGCGGCTCCTAGCAATATATAACGATTCCCAAATACACATAAAATATATCGGACGAATATTAATGCAATATGATCTACGAGTAGGTCCTTATCACTTACGACCAGCTCGTTTCTCTATACGATCAGTTCATATTTAGTCATGACCAGTTCGTAACTCTTTACGACCAGTTCTTGACCAGTTAGTGATCATGTTCGACTAGTCCGTATCTGATCGAACTGAACGACCTGCTCGTGTATTCTCCCTTTGCCATACGATATCTGGTTAAACTCCATGTGAGATATTATGTCATCCATGGACTGTTCAATACTTTCTCGATCAAGTGTCGGATAACTTCATGTGGTTGATTCTTCAACCACTAGTGGTATGGCCATGCACTTTTTTTATCCAACCACATTGAGGGGCTCAGAGATATCTCTCCTATTATGTTAGGAGGGGCAAATCCCATATCCGACAAGTCACATTCCTCCGCATGTTTTATAGTATACCCGAAAGCTACCTTCATAGCTATTGAGTTACGAATTAGCGTTTGACAAGGCCTAAGTGCACTATTACACATGTAGGCATGCGCATATGCAGCTAGGGTTGGCGCAGCAGCATGTGGGATCATAGGAACTTCCTATGTTCACGACCTCCTCGTTGCCCCTCTCGCGCTGCATCTGTTGGTGGAGGTCATCATTTTGCTCCTTAAGATCGTCAATTTGCGTCTCCAAATCAAAGATTCGGTTCCACAATTTGTTCATGGGGAGGATCGATCCAGCGGGTAAAGTTGCATTTCGCCATCTGCTGTAAGGGACGATTAGTATGGAGGATGTATTAGTAGTAACATGAACAAAACTCTTTACCTCAGAGTATGGGCATCAGAAGAAACACCGTCCACCAACGAAAGGGCCGTCTATGACCTGCATGTTAGCATCCTCCCCATGTTCGCATTTCGGCCACTTAGGTTGAGCACGCTTGTTCGGCATTAACCGGTAGTTAGGGCCGAAGTCCTCCCTCCTTTCCAGGTGAAGGTCTTGCTTCGGCGACCCCGGTTGGACTGGTCCCTGGGCATCTACCATGGTATGTTAGTGTATGACGGAGAAGGTTCTTCTTCCTACGGTTTGAAGAATCGAGTGGTCCTTCGGGCGTGGGCGCACATTTTATAGCCCTTGCGAGGAGGGAGGCCAAGACCTGACGGGGTAATGTGTTAGGTTGTAGATGACCAGACCTGACGGGGCTGTCTTGTAACATCCCAAATGTATAATCGGGGTTTGTTCAAATATAATTAAATGTGTAGAAATTTAAACTTTTTCTCACATCTTGAAAACCCCTAAACTCTCAGGTAATCCTTGTCCAAGAGTTGTGTAATCCAAAAACATAAAGCTCTTGTGACCAAAAGTCAAACTCATTTTCCTTTTGTCACAACTCTTGTGCCAACCCTTCGGAAATATTTTTCCTTGGTCCTAGAAATGTTGTGGAGCCTCTCTGAAAAATATCATGAGTTATAAAACTTGTTTGATAATTTTTGGAGGTAAAACAAATCCTAGAACAGCCTTCATGAATTTCCTGAGAAAAATGCATTGCATAATAACCTCTGGAAATTTTATGTAAGGTTAATCATGATGTCAGCAAGCTCCTGTTAAAATTTCAGAAAATCTGGAGTTCATTTGCTATCTCAAATAATTCTGCGAAGTCTCAGCTGTTAAATTTTGAAATTCCAAAACCTTACACTGTTCCTTGGGCTGAGCCTCTTTCCTTTCTGGGTTGAACCCAACCCCATCAGACCTCCTTTCCACCATGTGGAGGTCGTAACCGTGGGATCAAGATCCAACACTCCCGACCTCCTCCGCGGTCAACACCGCAAGGATCTCCCCACCTCATCAAGGTCATAGCCATTGGATCAAAGATCCATGGCCATGACCTCCCCTTGTTATCAAACCTCAAAGTCCTCCTCCCGCCTTGTTGAGGTCGTAGCCGTTGGATTCAATCCAAAGGCCACGACCTCCTCTGCAAACTATCACAGCGAGGTCCTCCACCCATCGAGGTCTTGTGCCGTTGGATCAAAGATCCAACAGCTCATGACCTCCCCGAGCTGTTAAACCACTAAGACATCCCACCTTGTTGAGGTCGTAGCCGTTGGATCAGATCCAACAGCCCACGACCTCCCAACGATATCAAGCGCACAAAACCTCCCCCATCTCATGTTGTGCACCGTTGGATTAAAATCCACGGTCACGACCTCCTCCTTGCCTTGTGCGCATCAGACCTCCCCGCGCACGTGAGGTCGTAGCCCTTAGATCTAAATCCAAAGGCCACGACCTCCACATCTTGGGGCATGGCGTGCATAAGCGTTAAGTCCTCCAGAGGTCCGCACTGTTGGATTAAGATCAACGCCTTGGACCTCTAATCCCATTTTCCTCGTCTTGCATCCGCGTTAAGGAAATCGTGGGGCCACGACCTCCCCGTCCAAGATCGTGTGGCTGGGATCTCCTCCCAGTCACTTAAAACTTAACGGTTCAAAAACATATCCGAGGGCTAGGACCTCCCCATCCTTTTCATCCAGCGGTGGAGAGATTCGCCCTGTTCTTCTCCTAGCTTGGGCGCGTCTGAGTGCCATGGCGAAGAGGGCAAAGTCGAGCAAGGTCTTGTCCAACGACTCGAGCCCGCAAGCATTAAATGCGCGTCAGCTCTTTCCGCCCCTAGACCAGGCCCTGTCCTAACCTACTCTGTCCTCTCCATCATGTCAACTCCATGGACTTCCCGTGGACCTCCCATGGGCTAAGCTCACCATGAGCTTAACCCGTGGTCCATGACCTCTTTTGCCCTAGCTATATAACCTCCCCACTGTTGCCCTTGGCTTCTTTTACACACCTTTGAGCTTGGCCTTGCCTGTGCTTGGCTGAGCTTGTCCTCCACCAACCTCCCTTTTGGCTGCCATTGTTGTAGACCTTGGAGCTCCTCGGTGGCACCATTGTTCCAGTGGCTCCCTCATCAACCTTGTTCCCGTTTGTGCTCCCCTTGCCTTCTGGTGTTAACCCTAACCTTGTTTAGGTTGACATTTTCAGAGGAGGCCTCACTGGGAGCTGGAGTTGGAGCTTTGGCCGTGGAGCAACCCCATCTTCTCCAACTCCGGTCCTCCCCTTCCTCGACCTCCTCAGCACCTCTGGACCTCCAGGTAACCCTCCTGATAGTCCTTAGATGCTGGGCACACGCTTGATTGATGTCACGGAGCTTTTCTTCACATTTTGGTCCTTTGGCCGTGTTGGTCATCGTTGTCATCTCTGGCTCGCCGGCGTCCAAAGCCGTCGCCGCCGTCGAGAGTTGGTCCACTGTGTGCGCGACACTATTGTGCACACAATGGTATCCTTGGTTGGCGCCGGTGAGGTCCTCATCGCCGGCGACAAGCTTTGGAGCCGCTCGGGATTTTTGTCGGACAAGAACAACAGCGCTGTTGTCGTTTTTAGGACAAAGATTCTCAGCTTTAAATGCCCCAATCATTACTAATCATGGGGGTTAGCCTTAAATGCCTTTGATCCTGTCCTCATCGCGCATTTAAGACCTCGCGTTGGACCTCCTTGTGTCCATGCGCCTTAAATCCATGTCCGTGGCAGCGTCTTGTGTCTGCTGAAGCAGCGATGGCGCTGGATCGGCCATCAAGACCTCCTCCAAGGAGATCTTGAGCGTCCAGACCTCACTTGCGCATCGTGGCCGTCCGGACCTCCCGGAGGTGCAGTGACGTTGACCTCCAGCAGAGGACCTCCCGAGGTCATCTCGGCCGTTATGACCTCCCGGTCGATCTTGACCGTTAAGATCCTCCCTTGGAAAATCTGGACCGTCTAGGACCTCCCCCACGAGGTCTAGACGATGTAGATCTTCCTTGGGGAGATCTTGATAGTTTAGATCTTTCTTTGGAAGATCTCAACCGTTGAGGACCTCCCTCGCTTGATCTGGGCCGTCCCGGTCCTCCCTCCCGTGTTGTGGTCCGTTGGATGCACCATCAACGGCCACAACCTCCCCCCTGCTCGCGCGCGTGTTGCTGGGAGGACATGGACCGTTGGATCCAAGATCCACGGCCCATGACCTCTGGACCTCGCAAGCGCGCGTGTGCGCATGGTTCGCTGGGAGGTCTTGAGCTGTTAGATTCAAAATCTATGGCTCATGTCCTCCCCGGCCTTTGTGATTTTTGGGATTTTCCAGAGAACTGTTATTTTATGAACTGAAAAAGATATGAACTTTAAAATTGCATAACTAATTCAATTTAAATCCAAATAGGGTGATTCAAATTGTGTTAGCTCTGGCTCGACCTGGGCTCCAATCTAAAAATGGTTAAGAGCCCAGTTCAGCTCCAGAACATGGTTTTGCAAATAGATTTTAAAACTAACTTTAAATGTACACTCAAAATAGTGCTTAACTTGTAAAATGCATAAGTAATGCTCTGTAAATTATTTTTGAGTGAATCCAACTTTGTTGGTTTCCTCTATTATTGAACTTACTGTGAAAATTAGTTTTGAACATGTTGCTATTGTCAAAAAGAGTACTTGTGCATTATAATTTTGTTCAAGTTCTTGTTTTTGAAAAATTATAGAAAATGCATAATAGCTCCAAATGAGATGAACTCAATTGTGTTATTCATCTCATGAGGTGCTGGTTTTACAGTAAAAATCTCAGTATCACCACCCTTCTAGAAAATGTTGCCTAATAATTAAATTAGTGAATAGTGGCAGTTTGGTATTTTTAGGGCTGAGCAGATTTGTTTTGCTCATAACTTTTGCATTGAGAATCCAAATCAATTGGTTATTGTTGCTAAATTCCCTAAAAATCATCCTCTTGCTGCTGTATAAAATTCAGAGTATTTGGAGTTTGTTTGCTATGCTGTCTTTGTCATTTTTGTCGTTCTTATCGATTCTTTTCGTCTTTTCGATTAGGTGTTGACCAGTGTGTTGATCCCGTGAGCGATCCTCAGCAACAATTTGACCAGCAACAGCAAGGCAAGCAGTTTGATCATATCCCCTCTATCGTCCCATTACTTTAAGGTTAATATATTGTTTTACTTGTATGTATGCATGCTATCTTGTGTTAAAATATCGCTAGCAATCCCATAGTTGCATAATCTGTAGTAATTGTCTATCCTCTACTACCATGAGCCTAGGTTATTTGCTGTGGTTTGGGCTCGTTGGATGAGCTCTTATCAATTAGTAGTTTTCGATTCCAATTGCTTAGACATGCTTAGTATCGGTAGTAATAGGCGATCATCGACTTAGTCGATGGTCTTGATCACACAAATCTAATTATTACTCCTTTATGTCCAGCACTTGTGCTTTGTTAATTTGTAAAGTCAAAATCTGAAAATAAAAGATTGAATTGGACTTGGGCATATTGGATGGATGGTGTGGTTTTTGGAATGTGGTAGTATGCCTAAGTCAACAAGGACCGAGTTACTTGCACCACCGTACTGAGCATTATTGTGTACTAACCACACGAGGGGGATATGAGACCTCTCTTGGCTAAGTACTTTGGGAGGTGTTAATTATGAGCTGGACGGTGGGTATGTTTAAATAAAATGTGTGTGTGTGGTGTTGGGAGGGGGCATTAGCAGACCGGCTAGGCTATCTAATGTGTCCTTATCCCCGTGGGTTGCGGCTCTTAATTAGCATCGTCCATTGGAAATGTCTCGTAGGACTTAGCCGTGCCGGCATACCAAAGGAAGTGTGCTAAATCATGTGGCGAAAAGGCGGTCTGACGTGTGGATACATTGGTACACCCCTGTAGGGTTAAAACTATTCGAATAGCCTCGTCCTAGGTTATGGACACGCTCGGATACGCCCCGTGAGAACTAGACTACAACCTTTAATTAAAACTTGACATGGGTGGTATGAATGGGTTAGTCACTTCCAGGTTGTTCGTGTTGTTGTTATTATGTTATTAGCTCGTTGTTATTTCAACAATTAAAAATGCTTTGTCAAATTGCTTTCAATCTATTACATTATTGCAAATGAAAACTTGCTTTATGCTAAAAATGAGTCCAAAGCCTCATCCACTTAAATAAAGCTTGCATGTAGTTAAACTATAGTTCTGTTATACTACACGTCAGTCTTGCGAGTACATTTTTGTACTCATTTGCTTTGCTTAATAACTTTGTTGCAGAGGAGGTAGAGCCCAAAGGGCTTTACTTTTGTGAGATGTCTTGTGGTGGGAAAGCGACTAGCTTGGCGGTCCGTCGATTGCCTTGTGGGTTAAGGCACCTTGGTTGGCTCTTGTTATGGCCATCTCTATGGCACTTTTGCTTCATTGTTATCTTAGTAGACTTGTTGTTATTTGGCCGATCGGCCTCTCTTTTGTAATAACTATCCTTTATTTATATTAACTTCTGGTTTGTTGCTTGTTTTGTTCTATGTGTTTGAATGGAATTGATGCAATCTTTTGTAATGAGTTGTGTGTACTGCATTTTTGGGAAGTACATATATCTCGAGGCACGGTTTATTTAGTTGATAATACTAGAGTCAATTGGATGACTAAGTATTATGAGCCTAATAAACTGGGGTCTCACAAAAGTTGGTATCAGAGCCATCCTGACCGTAGTAACCCAAGCTTGGCCGTCTTTAGGATATTTTGGAAAAACTTATTTTCAAGGTATCAAAGAGTTTATGAAAGCTTAAGTAATTCTCAGATTTTACTCCTTACCTATCTTAGCTTTCTATCTCATCTTACTCTAGTTTGAGTTTTAAAGGATGTTTTCCTCTTCTTCCCTCAAAATTAGTTGTTATCGATTAATTTGGGTTTTGGGGAACTTATGAGAGTTCTAAATTTGAAGTCTTGGCTGTCTTTTGGTGAAGAATAGAAGTATTTGGAGATGGAATTCAAATCTGGAAATTTAGGACAGCAAGCAAGCATTTTAGGGCAGCAAGCTCAAGCTAGTGATTAAGGTAGAAAATGAGAGGTTAATTCAACTAAAACTTGTGGGAATAAAAGGGTAAGATGTGATACTAGTTGGCTAAGTATCTAACACCCTTTAGATGGTTTTATTCTGCTCTTTAAGTGTGATTAAATCTCTAGTTGCGTTCTGATTTTTGTCTTCTCAACCGATTACTCGTTCAGTCAATACGGATTAGTTGTGTCGGGAAGTTGAGCTTAATCTTATTTTTCCTTGCTGGTTCTTGAGCCTTTTTGAAGCTTTAAAGTTTCCTTTCCTTGCTGTTTTGTCGGCTTTCTATAACTTCTTTCGTTTTGCTTGTTTCGTTTAGTTTACATATATTATCATCTAATCCAGTATTAACACTGTAGTGATCTATACTATCTATTTTGTTAGCTTTTGGTTAGAGTGATGTTCCATTCCCCTAGTCGTTGGCGTTCCTTTTCGCTTTCTTTAACTTCTAGTCTTCGGGTTGCGTCGCTAACCCATCCCTTCAGTTTTGGAGGCGCTTGACGTCGCGTTGTGTACGCTTCTTATCAAACTTCGTCCTGCTTCTGTTTTGTTCAAATTAGGAGCTTCTTATTCTTTTGTATCCAAATCTTTCGCCGCTGTTGGTGATCTTCTTTTGATCCTTGTTGGTCCCATCCCTCATTCGCTCTCCCGATTCAGAGTTGAGAGTTGAATCCGAGTGTCGGAATGTCCTCGTTGAGATCAAGAAAGTAGAATCCATGCCAAGAATCACATCTAAACCTGTGCAAACCAATGAAATGGATTGGTTGTCTCAGCACATGGGACAAATCGATTGCGCCAGGAAGCTCATCTCTCTGTCTAGTCCCTCGTGGCGAGGTTAAGCTGTTTCCGAAGGTCGCTAGGTCCGCATCTCTTGGCGCTTGAAGCGAAGCCGCTCTAGATATTAGCGAAGTCCCAACAGTTTGTGACTTTGTTGATGTCTTTCCCGCAGATCTTCGGGATGCCACCGATTCGAGACCTCGAGTTTGTCATTGAGTTGGCTCCTGCATCGCCCCTATCTCAAAGAGGCCTTATCGGATGCCACCGAGCGAGTTGGTGGAGTTGAAGAAGCGATTAAGTGAGCTGCAAGAGAAGGGCTTCATCGCCTAGCTCATCTCCTTGGGGTTGTCCGGCAATCTTCGTAAAGAAGAAGGGCGATACTTTACGCATGTGCGTTGATTACCGCCCACTTAATGAAGTGACGGTAAAGAACAAGTATCCATTGCCCCGCATTGACGATCTCTTCGATCAATTAACTGGAGCTCGAGTTTTCTCCAAGATTGATTTGAGAGTGGGATATCATCAAGTTCGGATTCGACCTGAGGATATTCCAAAGACGGCGTTCTCTACTCGCTATGGCTTGTACGAGTATACCGTCATGTCTTTCGGCTTAACCAATGCTCCTGCCTTGTTCATGAACCTCATGAATTCGGTATTCATGGAGTATTTGGATAAGTTCGTCGTGGTCTTCATCGATGATATCCTTATCTACTCCCAGAACGATGAGGAACATGCCGAGCATCTGAAGCTTGTGTTAGGCAAAGCTGCGTGAGCACCATTGACGTGAAGTTGACAAGTGTGCATTCGGTTGAAGGAAGTGGCTTTCTTAGGCCATGTTCTTTCGATGGGAGCGTGAGTTGATCCTAGCAAGGTCGCGATGTTCTTTCATGGAGTCACCTACTTGGTCCCGAAGCGCGGAGTTTTCTTGGTTTAGCGGGATACTATCGTCGCTTTATCGAGAACTTCTCCAAGATCGCGAAGCCGATGACGGAGTTGCTCAAGAAGGATAAGAAGTTCTTGTGGTCTGATGCTTGTGAGGAAAGCTTCCAAGTACTCAAGAAGCGTTTGACCACCGCTCCCGTTCTCGTTCTTCCCGATATCCATCGAAGCTTCGATATCTATTGCGATGCTTCTCGTCGAGGCCTCGGTTGTGTCCTTATGCAAGAAGGCAAGGTAGTGGCCTATGCATCAAGGCAATTGAGACCTCATGAACTCAACTACCCTACCCATGGTTTGGAGTTGGCTGCTGTGATTCATGCACTTAAGATTTGACGACATTACCTAATCAGTGTCGTTAGAAGTGTATTCGGATCACAAAAGCCTTAAGTATTTGTTCACCCAACCCGACTGAACCTCGGGCAAAGGAGATGGTTGGAGTTGATCAAGGATTATGATATGGGTATTCACTACCATCCGGGCAAGGCTAATGTCGCTGCCGATGCGCTTAGTCGCATAAGCGCATTGCAATGCCTTGTTGCTCAAGGAGCTTGACCCACTCTTCGGAGGAATTTGGCGTCTCAACTTGGGTTTAGTTGAGCATGGTTCTCTCATTGCCTTGGTTGTGCAACCAACCTTGGTGGATCGGATCAAGTCCGCTCGGCGATCGGATATTGGAGTGAGCCACATCAAGGAAAATGTCAAGGACGGAACGACCAAGTGCTTTTTCGAGGATGAGCATGGTGTTGTGAGGTTGCAACGCGCCTTGTGGTTCCAAAGGACATGGAGTTGCGGAATTCGATCCTCCATGAAGCCCATGATTCGACTTTATCCATTCATCCGGGGCCACAAAGATGTATCAAGATCTCCGGCGAGATTTTGGTGGACCCGAATGAAGAGGGAGATTGCGGTTCGTTCTTCGAAAGCGACGTGTGTCGTCGTGTCAAGGCCGAGCATCGGCGTCCGCAGATCGCTTGACCTTTGCTGTCTTGGGAATGGAAGTGGGATTAAAATCGGCATGGACTTTATCACCGATGCCCCGAACACAAAAGGGAAAGATTCCATTTGGGTTGTCATTGATCGGTTGACTAAAGTAGCACATTTCTTCTTGGTCTTGGCTAAGATTTCTGTTGGTCAATTGGCGGACCTCTATGTCTCCGCATCGTGTGCTTGCATGGTGTACCCAAGACAATTGTCTCGGATCGTGGTTCTCTTTTCACCTCTCGCTTTTGGCATAGTTTGCAGGAGGCCATGGGAACCCGTCTTACCTTTAGCACTAAGCATATCATCCCCAAACCGATGGTCGGACCGAGAGGGTCAACCAAGTTTTGGAAGACATGCTTCGTGCTTCGTGTCCTTTCCTATGGGAAGCATTGGGAGAAATGCTTGCCATTCGCCGAAGTTTTCTTATAACAACGACTTTCAAAGCCGGTCTCGGCATGGCACCTTCGAGGCCTTATGCGGAGAAAGTGTAGAACCCGTTGAACTCGGTCGAGACCGGTGAAAGCCCTCTCTTTGGCCCGGACTCAATCAATGAGGCCGAGCGCCAAGTCTAGCTTATTCGTGGCGCCACGCGCACTCAATCGAGCAAAAGAGCTATGCGGATCGCCGTCGTCGTGAGTTGAGCTTTGAGCCTAATGACTTTGTTTATCTCAAAGTCTCTCCTTTGAAGGGCCATCAACGTTTGGCGTCAAGGGCAAGCTAGCTCCTCGGTATGTCGGTCCCTACGCGTTATCGAGAAGAAGGAGCTGTTGCTATAAGTTGGAGTTGCTACTGCACTTGAGGGGTACATGATGTTTTCATGTGTCCCGGCTTAAGAAGTGCCTCCGTGTTCCAAGCGAGGAAGCTTCGTTGGAAACTCTCGATGTTCAGGAAGATTTGACCTATCGCGAGCACCCTGTTCGCATACTCGCTGAGTCTGAACGAAGAACAATGAATAAGACCATCAAGTTTCTTAAAGTTCAGTGGTCAAACCATTCTGAGGATGAGGCTACTTGGGAAAGGGAAGATCGTCTGCGTGCGGACTATCCATCTTTCTTTACCGAGTGAGCCAAAATCTCGGGATGAGATTTCTGTAAGGGGGGGGGAGATTTTGTAACATCCCAAATGTATAATCGGGGTTTGTTCAAATATAATTAAATGTGTAGAAATTTAAACTTTTTCTCACATCTTGAAAACCCCTAAACTCTCAGGTAATCCTTGTCCAAGAGTTGTGTAATCCAAAAACATAAAGCTCTTGTGACCAAAAGTCAAACTCATTTTCCTTTTGTCACAACTCTTGTGCCAACCCTTCGGAAATATTTTTCCTTGGTCCTACAAATGTTGTGGAGCCTCTCTGAAAAATATCATGAGTTATAAAACTTGTTTGATAATTTTTGGAGGTAAAACAAATCCTAGAACAGCCTTCATGAATTTCCTGAGAAAAATGCATTGCATAATAACCTCTGAAAATTTTATGTAAGGTTAATCATGATGTCAGCAAGCTCCTGTTAAAATTTCAGAAAATCTGGAGTTCATTTGCTATCTCAAATAATTCTACGAAGTCTCAGGTGTTAAATTTTGAAATTCCAAAACCTTACACTGTTCCTTGGGCTGAGCCTCTTTCCTTTCTGGGTTAAACCCAACCCCATCAGACCTCCTTTCCACCTTGTGGAGGTCGTAACCGTGGGATCAAGATCCAACACTCCCGACCTCCTCCGCGGTCAACACCGCAAAGACCTCCCCACCACATCAAGGTCATAGCCATTGGATCAAAGATCCATGGCCATGACCTCCCCTTGTTATCAAACCTCAAAGTCCTCCTCCCGCCTTGTTGAGGTCGTAGCCGTTGGATTCAATCCAAAGGCCATGACCTCCTCTGCAAACTATCACAGCGAGGTCCTCCACCCATCGAGGTCTTGTGCCGTTGGATCAAAGATCCAACAGCTCATGACCTCCCCGAGCTGTTAAACCACTAAGACATCCCACCTTGTTGAGGTCGTAGCCGTTGGATCAGATCCAATAGCCCACGACCTCCCAGTGATATCAAGCGCACAAAACCTCCCCCATCTCATGTTGTGCACCGTTGGATTAAAATCCACGGTCACGATCTCCTCCTTGCCTCGTGCGCATCAGACCTCCTCGCGCACGTGAGGTCGTAGCCCTTAGATCTAAATCCAAAGGCCATGACCTCCACATCTTGGGCTGTAGCGTGCGCAAACGTTAAGTCCTCCAGGAGGTCCGCACCGTTGGATTTAGATCCAACGCCTTGGACCTCCTAATCCCATTTTCCTCGTGCGCATCCGCGTTAAGGAAATCGTGGGGCCACGACCTCCCCGTCCAAGATCGTGTGGCTGGGACCTCCTCCAAGTCACTTAAAACTTAACGGTTCAAAAACATATCCGAGGGCTAGGACCTCCCCATCCGTTTCATCCAGCGGTGGAGAGATTCGCCTTGTTCTTCTCCTAGCTTGGGCGCGCGTGCGAGTGCCATGGCAGTAGGCAAAGTCAGAGCAAGGTCTTGTCCAACGGCTCTGAGCCTGCAAGCATTAAATGCGCGTCAGCTCTTTCCGCCCTTAGACCAGGCCCTGTCCTAACCTACTTTGTCCTCTCCATCATGTCAACTCCATGGACTTCCCGTGGACCTCCTATGGGCTAAGCTCACCATGAGCTTAACCCGTGGTCCATGACCTCTTTTGCCCTAGCTATATAACCTCCCCACTGTTGCCCTTGGCTTCTTTTACACACCTTTGAGCTTGGCCTTGCCTGTGCTTGTCCTCCACCAACCTCCCTTTTGGCTGCCATTGTTGTAGACCTTGGAGCTCCTCGGTGGCACCATTGTTCCAGTGGCTTCCTCATCAACCTTGTTCCCGTTTGTGCTCCCCGTGCCTTCTGGTGTTAACCCTAACCATGTTTATGTTGACATTTTCAGAGGAGGCCTCACTGGGAGCTGGAGCTGGAGCTTTGGCCGTGGAGCAACCCCATCTTCTCCAACTCTGGTCCTCCCCTTCCTCGACCTCCTCAGCACCTCTGGACCTCCAGGTAACCCTCCTGATAGTCCTTAGCTGCTGGGCACACGCTTGATTGATGTCAAGCTTTTCTTCACATTTTGGTCCTTTGGCCGTCTTTGGTCATCGTTGTCATCTCGGCTCATGGCGTCCAGCCGTCGCCGCCGTCGAGAGTTGGTCCACTGTGTGCACGACACTATTGCGCACACAATGGTATCCTTGGTTGGCGCCGGTGAGGTCCTCATCGCCGACGACAAGCTTTGGAGCCGCTCGGGATTTTTGTCGGACAAGAACAGCAGCGTTGTTGTCGTTTTTAGCACAAAGATTATCAGCTTTAAATGCCCCAATCATTACTAATCATGGGGGTTAGCCTTAAATGCCTTTGATCCTGTCCTCATCGCGCCTTTAAGACCTCGCGCTGGACCTCCTTGTGTCCCGCGTGCCTTAACTCCATGTCCGCGCGCGCGTGTGCGTACGCGAGCGCGATGGCGCTGGATCTGGGCCGTCCAAGACCTCCTCCAAGGAGATCTTGAACGTCCAGGACCTCCCCTTGCGCAATCGTGGCCGTCCAGACCTCCCCTGGAGGTCTGTGACGTTTTGACCTCCGCGTAGGACCTCCCCGAGGTCATCTCAGCCGTTTATGACCTCCCCGGGTCGATCTTGATCGTTAAGATCCTCCCTTGGAAAATCTGGACTGTTTAGGACCTCCCCCGTGAGGTCTGGACGATGTAGATCTTCCTTGGGGAGATCTTGGTAGTTTAGATCTTCCTTTGGAAGATCTCAACCGTGAGGACCTCCTCGCTTGATCTGGGCGTCCGGTCCTCCCTCCGTGTTGTGGTCCGTTGGATGCACCATCAGCGGCCACGACCTCCCCCCCCTACTGCTGGCGTTCTTTGGGAGGACATGGACCGTTGGATCCAAGATCCACGCCCATGACCTCTGGACCTCATAGCAGGCAAGTGTCTTGGATGGTGGCTGGGAGGTCTTGAGCCGTTAGATTCAAAATCTATGGCTCATGTCCTCCCCGATCTTTGTGATTTTTGGGATTTTCAGAGAACTGTTATTTTATGGTGAAAAATGTATGAACTTTAAAATTGCATAACTAATTCAATTTAAATCCAAATAGGGTGATTCAAATTGTGTTAGCTCTGGCTCGACCTGGGCTCCAATCTAAAAATGGTTAAGAGCCCAGTTCAGCTCCAGAACATGGTTTTGCAAATAGATTTTAAAACTAACTTTAAATGTACACTCAAAATAGTGCTTAACTTGTAAAATGCATAAGTAATGCTCTGTAAATTATTTTTGAGTGAATCCAACTTTGTTGGTTTCCTCTATTATTGAACTTACTGTGAAAATTAGTTTTGAACATGTTGCTATTGTCAAAAGAGTACTTGTGCATTATAATTTTGTTCAAGTTCTTGTTTTTGAAAAATTATAGAAAATGCATAATAGCTCCAAATGAGATGAACTCAATTGTGTTATTCATCTCATGAGGTGCTGGTTTTACAGTAAAAATCTCAGTATCACCACCCTTCTAGAAAATGTTGCCTAATAATTAAATTAGTGAATAGTGGCGGTTTGGTATTTTTAGGGTCGAGCAGATTTGTTTTGCTCATAACTTTTGCATTGATAATCCAAATCAATTGGTTCTTGTTGCTAAATTCCCTTAAAATCATTTTCTTTGCTTAATAACTTTGTTGCAGAGGAGGTAGAGCCCAAAGGGCTTTACTTTTGTGAGATGTCTTGGTTGGTGGAAAGCGACTAGCTTGGCGGTCGGTCGATTGCCTTGTGGGTTAAGGCACACTGGTTGGCTCTTGTTATGGCCATCTCTATGGCACTTTTGCTTCATTGTTATCTTAGTAGACTTGTTGTTATTTGGCCGGTCGGCCTCTCTTTTGTAATAACTATCCTTTATTTATATTAACCACGGTTTGTTGCTTGTTACGTTTCTATGTGTTTGAATGGAATTGATGCAATCTTTTGTAATGAGTTGTGTGTCTTTGCATTTTTGGGAAGTACATATATCTCGAGGTACGGTTTATTTAGTTGATAATACTAGAGTCAATTGGATGACTAAGTATTATGAGCCTAGTAAACTGGGGTCTCACATGTCTGCTTTGCGCAGAGATAAGACCAAGCAGGCGACTTTTTGCTTGATGACAACACCAAAAGAGACAGCCGAATTTAGCGATGACAAGACCGTATGGGGCAGCTTTTGCACAGTGACAAGACCACACGGTGCAGCTTTGCGCAGTGACAAGGCCAAAGGAGATAACCTTACGCAGTGACAAGACAAGACGGGACAGCTTTGCGTAGTGACAACCCTGACCGCCTCGCCAGCTTTTCAGAACAAAAAGACATGACTCTGCAAAGAAAGACATAGAGTGTTATCACGTCAATCTGAAAACCTGGCGAGGGTTAGGGTTGTCCAGTCGATCTGTAATGAGTTGTAAATAGAAAGGTAAGTGATATTCGTTCAGAGAAAGGATGATTGATAAGCCTCCCATCATAGTATTGTTGCTTCTGTGATTTTTGTATAATTTTATTCGTTCAGAGAAAGGATGATTGATAAGCATATTAGACGAGGTATAACCTTGACGATGTCGTCCAGGCAAACTTTGTATGCTGAAACACTTGTTGTGCTTTAGAAGTGGGATAAAAAGGCATCAATACTATTGGAGTCTCTCCTCGATGAAGTCGTCTAAACGTATACGCGTATATAGCCAGGCAGTCGATGAAGTACCTTTTGAACCTTATACAGAATATGATTGAAGGGGCTGAGAACGCTCGTTGTGATGATGAAGATGGCCCAAAACATGGAGTCTCTTTTCGATGAAGTCGTTTGAACATATACACGTACATAGCAAGGCAGTCGATGAAGTGCTTTATGAAGCTTATACAGAATATGATTGAAGGGGCTGAGAACGCTCGTTGTGATTATGAAGATGCCCTAAAACATGGAGCATTCGATGTCGGTGCGAATGGTTCTTTCTGGGATTCCACTAGAAGATGCATTCTTGCAATATAGGCTTGCTTTGATGGCTTAGCGGAGACATCGAACAAGAACTACATTATAGTCCGTGGACAGAAGCACGTTACACGTAGTCACATGGCATGATGGTTCGGCTAATTGCTTTAATCATCCTCGCTACTACTACGGTACACTGCGACACAAGCATCCGGACCATGTAAGTATACATGCCTTTAGGGGATAGTAAAAAACATGGCGGGTAGGACGGGGGACTACTACAGAATGACCTGTCGTACAATACAGATCATGCGCGACAAACTGATAATTTGACAAAGAGTGTCCTATTTAACGACGCCGACTGGTCTCGGTCGAAGGAGCCTTCCCCTTCCCCTTGTCGCCATACTCTCCACGTCGGGCTAGTGTGTTGAAGTCGTCCATGTCCTGTGATTCCATGATGTAAGTACACCGTATAGTGAAAATCGTAAGAAGGATGTAAATTCTTCATAACTCACGTCATCGATACGGATTACGCCCGGGTGACCAGATCTGTTGTGGCGTAAGGCTCACCAGATGAGCCTTTCCTTGCCCTTGTCGCGGATCGCCCACGCGTCGGGCCGGTGTGTCAAGTCGCCCATGTCCCGCGATTCCATGATGTAAGTGTACCTGCAGTATAGTGAAAATCGTAAGAAGGATGTAAATTCTTCATAACTCACGTCATCGTCGGATTCGCGAGGCGACGCGATCGTTGTGGCGCTAGGGTAGGGCTCACCGCATGAGTCTTTCCTTTGCGCTTGTCGCGGGACTGTCTATGTCGGGCTGGTATGTCGAAGTCGTCTATGTCCTGCAATTCCATGATGTAAGTGCCCTGTATAGTGAAAATCGTTAGAAGGATGTAAATTCTTCATAACTCACATCGTCGATACGGATTACGCTCGGGCGACCAGATACTATGTGGCGGCCGGGCTCAGCCGCATGAGCCTTTCCCTTGCCCTTGTCGCGGGACTGTCCATGTCGGGCTGGTATGTCGAAGTTTTCCATGTCCGAGCGAGTACTGGGCTCCTTCGGTGCCTCCTCAACATGGTCCGGTATGTAAGGTTTTCACCGCACGAAGTTCTCGGCCCACACCGAGTAGTTCAGCATGTACTTCTGCTGGATGAATGCCCTGTCGTACATCTCCGGGCCGTCGATCCACTGGAAGAAGTGGCAGCGCATTTCGGGCTGCCATTACGTGGGGATGAAGTTAAAAATTTAAGGAATTCAACGTTGGGAGAGGAAAATTGATGCGCGCGAAAGAAACGCTTACGAGGTGGTGCCCGCATGTGTAGTACGCCCAGGCGATGGTGTCTGGGTGTGTGTGGACTGAATGATCTCTGCCGGTTCGCCACACACACACTGCGGGATCGAAAAACGTGGTGGTACTGGAGTATCTTTCATTGAAAAATCTGGGTATTGTAGATGTTTCCTCTTCTACGCAAGCCACTTGCGCTTCTGCAACATCCTCGCGTATAAGTTTGCCGAAGAGTCCATAGCTGGGTATCTATTGTGTAGTGTTGGGTTTGGTTCAACCCCCTTTTATAAGCCCTATAGTTGGCATGGTGTGGTTAATTTCATGAATAGTCTTGTCTTGCTTTGCGGAGTGTTGTCTTATTGGTCTGAAAAGTCTAACCCTAAACCTAAACCCTAAGATGCACAAAGCTGACTCCTTTGGTCTTATCAGTGCGCAAAGCTGGCTCGTGTGGTCTTATCATTGCGCAAAGTTGGCCCGTGTGGTCTTGTCACTGTGCAAAGCTTCCTCGTCTGGTCTTGTCACTGCGCAAGGCTGTCTCCTTTGGTCTTATCACTATGCAAAGCTGCCCTGTGTGGTCTTGTCACTGCGCAAAGCTGTCACCTAAAAACCTAAAATCCTAACCCTAACCCCGAACCTAACACCCTAAACCTAGACCTAAACCTGGCCTAATAGCCTAAACCCTAACGTAAACCTAAAACTCTAAATCCTAAACCTAAACCCTAAAAACTTACTGCCACGCCACTTTTCCGGGCGTGACAGGACTGTGTTGTCACGCCACCATTCACAGCGTGGCAAAAACGTGCTGCCACGCCACAATGGTTGATGTTCGAGAGGTATTGCCAAAAAGGGCCATCGCTGCCGGGGCTAAGTCCTGTCACGCCATTTACCCGGGTGTGACAGGACTGCTTTGTCACACCACCATTCACAGCGTGGCAAAAACGTGCTGCCACGCCACAATGGTTGATGTTCCAGAGGCATTGCCAAAAAGGTCCATCGCTGCCGGGGCTAAGTCCTGTCACGCCACTTACTCGGGCGTGACAGGACTGCCTTGTAATGCCACCATTCACGGCGTGGCAAAAACGTGCTGTCACGCCACAACGGTTGATGTTCCAGAGGCGTTGTGAGGAGGGCCATAGCTGCCAGGGCTAAGTCCTGTCACGCCATTTACACTGGCGTGGCAGGCCTGCATTGTCATGCCAGTACTAACGGCGTGACAGTATCTGTCACATTGGCCTCATGCATTGAATCAACACAGTCTGATTTCATTCAAACAACAATAAGAATCAACCATCAGGCATTGAGAATCATTACAATGATTTCATTCAAACAACAATAAGAAGCAACCATCGTTCATCTCATTTCATTCAACATTCAAAATGGCCATAGAAAGTTCCATTCGATATGAACTGTACAAAATGCAAGCACACATTCATTCATCCCATCACTTGCGCTTTCGGCGCGCACCCGACCCCGGCGTGAACCTCGCTACTGGGTGTTGGCCTCGCGTGCCCTCGACGACGTTTATGGAACTAATGTCAGCGTGATCACGCCATTTACGGCGGCGTGGTGGGGTGTCTTGCGTCGGCTGTGTGTGTGTGTGGGGGGGGCGGTGCACCAACTAGGTCCACGAGGAGCATCTCGTCAGGAATCCTAGCAGCGACGTCCTCCTCGTCCTCCTCGGCCTCGTCTGCGCCACCCTCCTCTTCGTCCTCGCCGGCCTCCTCCTTGTCCTCGCCGGCCTCCTCGGCCTCGTCTGCGCCACTCCAAGCCGGGCCAGGTTGCACAACCTGTCTCGCTGCCGCCACACAGCTCATCCTTGCGGCCAGTCGCCGGCATTGGCGGCGAACCAACTATAAGGTTAAACAACAAAAAGGTAGTGAAGTTTAATGCAAAAAAATAAATAACAAGGGATGACATGTTAATTTAGCATAGTGTGTGTTACCTCAGCGAAGTCCCAGAAGTGTTGGAAGCTCCTGTAACATCCCAAATGTATAATTAGGGTTAATCAAGTATAATTATATGTGTAGAAATTAAAACTTTTTCTCACATCCTGAAAAACCCAAAAATCTCATGTGATTTTTGTCCAAGAGTTGTGTAATCCAAGAACACAAAGCTCTTGTTGACCAAAAATCAAACTCATTTTCCAATTATCTTAAATCTTGTGCCAAACATTTGGAATATATTTTCCTTGGTCCCAAAAACTGATATGGGACCCTTAAAAAAATATCATGAGTTATAACACTTGTTGATAATTTTTGGAGGCAAAACAATCCTTTAAACAACCTTCATGAATTTCCTGAGAAAAATGCATTGCATAATAACCTCTGGAAATTTTATGCAAGGTTGGTCTCATTGTCGACAAGCTCCAGTTAAAATTCCATCAAATTTGGAGTTCATTTGCTATCTCAAATAATTCTGCTAAGTTTCAGCTGTTAAAAACTAAATTTTAAAGCCTACATTGTTCCTTGGGCTAGCCATGTTCAAGCTGGTCCAGCCCAACCATGTCTGCACCTCAGCAGACCTCATCTCCACCTTGATCAGGTCGCAGCCGTTGGATTTACATCCAACACCACGACCTCCTCCATGATCAACACCGCGAGGACCTCCCCACCTCATGAGGTCATTGCTTGTTGGATCGCTTATCCATGGTCATGACCTCCCCGTGTGTTAAACCTCAAAGACCTCCTCGATTTGTTAAACCATCGCAATGAGGTCATCCCATTTGTTGAGGTCGTGGCGGTTGGATTAAATCCAATGACCACGACCTCCTCCTCAACATACTCGTCAGTCCTCCCACCTACGTGAGGTCATAGCCCTTGGATCCAAGATCCATGGCCCTGACCTCCTCCTCTCAACCTAAACTAAACAAACCTCCCACCTAACCTAGGTCGTAGCCATTGGATCAAATCCAACACCTCACGACCTCCTTGCGTTATCAAGCACTCACAACCTCCCCCATCTTTTGTTGTGCACCGTTAGATTAAAATCTACGGTCACGACCTCCTTTTTGTCTCATGCGCACAGATTCTCCCAACAAGACGTGAGATCGTAGCCCTTAGATCTAAATCTAAAGGCCATGACCTCCCTTGTGCGTTGCGGGCTCAGACCTCCACCTCTTTTGATCGGAACCCTTAGATCTAAATCTAGCGGTCCCGACCTCCCTTGCCTGCTGCGCATCATATCGGACCTCCCCGTGTCAAGGTGCCCTTGGATTTAAATCCAAAGGCCATGACCTCCCCTCATGTCTTTTGATCGCGCGTTAAGTCCTCACCGGAGGTCCGACTGTTGGATGGAGATCCAACGCTTTGGACCTCTGTCCCTTTTCCTCACGTGCGTTTTGCGATTAATGAAATCGGAGGGCCACGACCTCCCCATCCTTGATCGTGTGGTGGGACCTCCTCCCGGCCACTTAAAACATAACGGTTCAAAACCACATCGGAGGGCCAGACCTCCCGTGGCTTATCCAATGTCAAAATGACCTCCCTGTTCTTCTCCTTCCTTGGTCACGCATGCGTGGCCTCGAGCAAGTGAATTAATGCCCGGCCTATCCATCGTGTACCTTATAACAACTCTTTGTCGACCAAGATTAAATGCGTGTCACCTTCCGCTTCCTTCTGTCCCACGCAGACTGTCACCATGTCGGCCTCGTGTCTTGTCCAAACCCTAGACCGAGCCATGGGCTAAGCTCACCATGAGCTTAACCCCACTCGTGTGCTGCTTCTCCCAAAGTATAAAACCCCATTGGGTTCCTCTCTTAGCTTCTTTGGCACACTTCTAAGCTCTAAGCTTGCACCGTGTCATTTGAGCTTTCCTCTCCTCCCTCTTGGCGCCATTGTTGAGAAGCTTGAAGCTCCTCGGTGGACAAGGGTCCTGGAGTTTTTCCTCCTTTTCTCCTTGCTTCCATTTGTGCCCTACCCTCCGGGACCAAGGCCTAACTTGATATTGTTGGGCATTTGCGAGAGGGGACAAAGTGGAGCTTGAAGTTGAAGCTTTGGCCGTGGAGCACCCTTCCTCCCGAGACGGTCCTCCTTCTCGACCTCCTCAAAGACCTTAGGACCTCCGTGTACCCCGATAGTCCTTAGCACTGGCACCCAGATGTATGAGGTCGCGGAGCTTTTAAATTGGGCACACGCTTGGTTGGATGTCGCATGAGCTTCCTTTTGCATTTTGGTTTCGCCAGTGTGCTTGTCTTCGTTGTCCTCTCGGCTCACGGCGTTCAAAATCGTCGCCGCCGTTGAGAGGAGGTCCTTTGAGTGCGCATGGTTATTGCGGACCTAACGGTATTATTGATCTCGCCGGCGAGGTCTACATCGCCGGCGATGACCACGTCTTTTGCGCTGGTTTTGTCGGACACAACGGCGTGCGTTGTCGTTTTAGGACAGAAATCCTCCATGTTTAATGCGCTAATCATGTGTTCCAATCATTGTAATCATTGATGTCTTAACCGCCTTTAATCCACCCTTTAATGTGCGCATTTAAGACCTCCGTAGCGGACCTCCTTGATGTCGGTAGCGCATTTATTCATGTACAAGCGCGCGTCTTGAAGTTAAAGCGCTGGTGCAGGACGTCCCGACCTCCTCCGAGGAGATCTGAGCGCCCAAGACCTCCCTTGCGCAATCGTGGCCGCCCAGACCTCCCCGAGGTCTGCGGACGTTAGGACCTCCCTTAGACCTCCCTAGGTTGTCTCACCTGCTCATGACCTCCCTGTAGATCTTGACCGTCAAGGTCCTCCTCGGACGATCGGACCATCGAGGACCTCCTTGAACATCTCGACCGGCCCAGACCTCCCTGTGAGGTCCCTGACGATGTAGATTTTCCTCGTGGAGATCTTGATAGTTTGGACCTTCCTTTGGAAGATCTCAACCGCTGAGGACCTCCCTTTAGATGCGGGTCCGCTCAGGACCTCCTGTCTGTGTTGTGGTCCGCTGGATTTCGTGATTCACGGCCCGACCTCCTCACCTCGCGCATGTGAGTTGCTAAGAGGTCAGGACCTCTGGACTTCACGCGCGCATGTGTGATGTTCTCTCCGGGAGGTCTTGAGCCGTTGGATCTGAGATCGTGGCTCACGCCCTCCCATACCCTTGTGAGTTTAGAAATTCGGTGAGGTCTTAGTTAAACTGAAATAAGGTATAGACTTTAGAATTTCATATCTTCTTCGTTTTGAATCCTTTTGAGGTCATTCAAATTGTGTTAGCTCTGTCTTGAACTTGACTTTAATCCAAAAATGATTGTAAGTTGAGTTCAGCTCCAGAGCACAGATTTGCCATTAGATTTTAAAACCAACTTTAAAATGTGCACTTAAATCAATGCTTAACTTGTAAAATACATAACTAATGCTCTATAGACTATTTTTGGGTGAGACCAACTTTGTTGGTTTCTCTCTTAGTGAACTCACTGTAAAATTGGTTTTGAGCATGTTGCTGTTAGGAAATTGAGGACTTGTGCATTATAATTTTGTTCAAGTTCTTGTTTTTGAAAATTTGTAGAGAGTGCATAATGGCTCCAAATGAGATGAACTCAATTGTGTTATTCATCTCATGAGGTGCTGGTTTTACAGTAAAAATTTCAGCTTCACTTCTATTCTAGAAAATTTTATGATGAACAGTAGCATATTTCTAATTAATAGGTTGAGCAGAATTGATTTCATCATATCTTTTGCATTGAGAATCCAAATCAATTGGTTCTTGTTGCTAAATTCATGATAAATCATTGTCTCGCTGCTGTAAAATTTTCATGGCTTTTGGAGTTCGTTTGTTGTGCGTCTTTTTGGTTTTTCGTCGTTCTTATCGGTTCTTTCTCGCTTTCCGTTAGGTTTCGACATTTGTGGTGATCCCGAGAGCGACCCTCTGCCACAACTTGGCCAGCAACAAGGCAAGTAGTTTGACCATTTCCATCATTGTCCCATTACTTTAAAGCTTAATACTTTGTTTTACTTCTATGTATGCATGCTACTTTGTGTTAAATGTCGTTAGTAATCCTATAGTCGCATAATCAGAGGAATTCTTTACCTCTACTACCATGAGCCTAGGTTATTTGCTGTGGTGGGAGCTCGTTGGATGAGCTCTTATCACTTAGTAGTTTCGATTTAAATTGCTTAGACATGCTTAGTTATCGGTAGAATGGGCGATCATCGACTTAGTCGATGGTCTTGATCACTCAAAAATGATTATTACTCATATATGTCCAGCACTTGTGCTTTGTTTAATTTGTAAAATCAAAACTGAAAATAAAAGATTGATTTAGACTTGGGCATATTGGATGGATGGTGCGGTTTTGGATGTGGTGGTATGCCTGGGTCCCTAAGGACCGAGTACTTGGGTCACTAAGCCAGCGATTTGGCAGACTAACCACGCGAGGGCATATGGAACCCTCTTGACCAAGTACTCTAGGAGGTGTTAATTATGAGCGAGCTCGGTTGGTGTGTTTTAAAAACAAATGTATATGTATAGTGTGGGAGGAGCATTAGCTTAGGGAAGGTTGTGATGTCTCCTTCTCCCGTGGGTTGTGCAAACTCGTAATTAGCATTCATCCTTTGGAAAGGTCTCGTAGGACTTAGCCGTACAAAGACACCTTCTAAGTGTGCGTAAAGGAAAGGCGGTCTCGACGTGGGTATGCAGTGGTACACCTGCGCAGGATAAAACTATTCAATAGCCTCGCCCTAGGTTATGGACATGCTTGGTAAGGTCGTTCAAGACTAGACTACAACCTTTAATTAAAACTTGACATGGTTGGTATGAACGGGAGTTCATGCTATTGTTGTGGTGACTTGGGTTAGTCACTTCCGTGATTGTTCTTGTTGTTGTTATTATGTTATTATCGCGTTGTTATTTCAACCATTAAAAATGCTTTGTCAAATTGCTTTCAATCTATTATGTTATTGCAAATAAATGTTGCTTTATGCTAAAATGAGTCCAAAGCCTCATCCACTTAAATAAAGCTTGCATGTAGCTATTTATAGTTCTGTTATCTCACACGTAAGTCTTGCGAGTACTTTATGTACTCATCGCCGTGGTTGTGGCAATTTTGTGGCTTTTGTGCAGAGGAAGAAGGAGAGCTCCAAGAGCCTCTCTTTTGTGCTACGTGTTGCGTTTCTTGACGACTAGCTTGGCGGTCGGTCGAGATGCCTAGGGGTTAAGGCACACCGATTGGCTTTGTGTTATAGCCATCTTTATGGCACTTTTGCTTCATTGTTATCTTTTGTAATTATTGCTATTTGGCCTAAGGGCCTCTCTTTTGTAATATCTATTCCATATTAATGTTAACTTCGGTTTGTTGCTTATGTTCTATGTGTTGTATGGAATTGATACACTCTTTTGTTGTGAGGTATGTATATCTTGCATTCAGGAAGTATACATCTCTCGAGACCGGGGTTTATTTGGTTGATAATACTAGGGTGAATCGGATGACTAAGTATTATGAGCCTAATAAACGTCGGGGTCTCACAGCTCCCCTCCGAACCCTCTTGTAGCATGAGAACCTTCCCGGCCTCGTTACTTATGCGGGCGAGCTGATTTCCCTGCGAACGGGTCAACACATTAAATTAGCTTACGCATGGTGACATTGCTAATTAGTGGTATGATACAATGTACTCACGTAGTAAGCATTGATGGGGGCCCTCTCCGGCTAAGTGCCCGTCCATGTGAACTCGTCGTAGTCGTCCACGATGTCCTCCTCGTAGTCGTCACCCTCATCTATATCCGCATCGGTCATCGCCGGTCGAAGCTAGAGAGCGCTATTGCTGTAGCCACCGAGGTATCGACGGTTATGCCTCTGATGGATCTGGGGCACGTTCCTGGACCGATTTGTTCGGTCCAGCCACTCCAACACGTAGGCTCGATGATGAGCGGACCAGTCGGTGTGCCGGTACCTCCACCTTCGGTTCATCTTGCGACGACGACAATCTAACAGTTAGCACGAAAAGCGCTACCGAAGCTGCACATACATGACGATGAGGACTTACCCATGAAGGTTTATGTCTATCGAGAACACCACTGGTGGACATGCCTGAAACTTCCCAAACTGCCTCATCACCCGATGGGGCAAATGGTACTCCACCGCATGGAAGTAGATCAACGGCGAGAGGGTCAACCACGAAACCTCACCCTGCTCGCACATCGGCTTTAGCGCAATTTGGAGGACCTCGTCGCGGACGTATGGCAGCCACGTGACCTGCAGCAAGTAGGTTTAGCTCAATAGGTGAATGTAGCAAGTAAAATAACTTATGAAACAGTACCTGGTCCTGCGTGATGACGTCGAGCTCGTTTGTATACGCGAGGTACTGCGACCTCGGACGCCTAGTAGGTGCCATGATGGAGCTCCAGAGGTAGGCTACTGTCGGTCGCGAGGCCTCGTCTTCAATGGGCCATGGCCATGCCTACATGGAGATATATATCAGTCGTATTTCTTATGGAACGAGATATGAGTGATTAATTAAAAAAAAAATCCGTACTTGCAAGGCAGCACGAGTGGGTTAGCCCACGGGGAAACGCTCCCACATCAAGTTGCCCTCCGTACTCCCTGATCGGCACGCGTCGCACAGATGCCGATATAGACACGCCAGTGTAGCAGAACCCCAACTGTAGGTCCCTGCCGTCGTGAAATCTGCCAAAATCGGCAAGTAAATCCAGGAGACAGCGTTGCTGGTACCGTCTGGGAAGAGGAAGGAGCCAAGAAGATGCCAAATCCATGCCCGTGCGAAGCGCTGCACTGTGGTGTCATCTGCGTTCGGCGGACACACGTTGAAGTGCGCGCGCAGCCATGACGCAAGCACCGCAGATGGCCGGTTGTCCCTCGAGTCCGCAGGGGGGGTCCTCCGGTCGCACTCCGAGCCACTCTCCCACCCGGTCTCGCCCAAATGGCTGCTGACATCCCGATCCTGAAGTGGACCCTCACGGGAGGCCAGAATCATACCAACGTCCTGAAGCGTGATAGTCATCTCGCCTGACAGTAGGTGAAAAGTGTGGGTCTCCGGGCGCCACTGGTCCACTAGTGCGGTGAGCGTAGAACCATCCATATGAGGGAGCCCTATGATGACTATCTGCGCCAAAGCAAGCAGACCTGTTGAGCGGACGTGTGGCGCGTACCGCTCATCCCAATCTAGGGGGGTGTGGGTCCGAGGGCGAAGTGGCTGAAGTACCTCCAAGAGAGATACGCAAATAAATAAGTGAAACAACAAGCATGATGGAGTAGAAGAGTAGCAAATCTCACCTGACCACCATGGGCTATGCGGTGAGCGCGGTGGTCGTCGTCGTACTCCAAGAGGAGCAACACGTATTGCGCGTGCTGCGGCATCCTACATTACAGGATAAGATTTTTGTAAGATCACGTGAGGTACAAAACAATGTACAGAATGCAAATGAGTGAGCTATATCAGTACTTACACATGACGTTGAAAACAATATGTGAAATGCAAATGCAAGTACTATACATGTAAAGAACAACCATTTTTGCGGAACAACAGCATTGGATACCTCAAACAGGTGGGGCGACATGTGAGCGCCGCCGCCTGACCCTGCACGGCTGGGAATCCCTACTGACGTGCTTTGCCCTTGTGTGTTCGTGCTCGTGGCACTCCGAGCACCTGTTGGTGCTGCCGGCGTCGTTGAAGTCCCCTAGAGAGTACATGTCCTTACCGCCTTATTGTGAGAGGTCCATGTCATTACGAAGCCTCTTCCTCTTCCTTCGACCGCGTCGCTTGTTCATCATTGATACATCAGGAATGTATTCCTTCCCCACGTACGGTGGCCAATGCGAGGGATCTAGGTAAGGCTCGAATCGCTTCTCCCAAGTCAGCATCGTGTCTTGCTTCGAGAATTCTGACGCAACGAAGGTAAGGTGACTTACACCGCGCACGCGACAAGCGGTGATGATGTGAGAGCATGGGACATGCAGCAACATCGGGACCATACAAATCTGATCTCCCCATCGAGTTCACTCTATGGTTCCGCCATCGTAACGTTCGCCTCTATCGATGTGCCCGGCTGTTCTCGACGGCATATATATGCTTAATGGGATCGTATTCCTCCGTCTCCTGATTGCATGACTCGGCCTCCGCGATAGCAAGGTGCTTGGCAGCAGTCGCACCCCAACGCTCGTTGGCGTTGAATGCATCCCTTGCTCGGGTCCACCGATCCACAAAGTACAAGTTGGTCTTTCGAAACGAGTACTCCAAGATAGCAGATACTGGCATCGCACGGATGCCCTTAATAACGTTGTTGAACACCTCCGAGATGTTCGTTGTCATCATTCCATACCGATAGCCATCTTTATCGTATGCTTGTGCCCACTTCTCCTTCTGCTGCAAGATCTCGTCCAACCACGACTTACCCCGTTCGTTGGTCAGTCCCCTCAGCTCCGTCAACTTGACCTTGAATTCCCTCTTCTCCAAGCATCCGCACAATAGCTTGAACTTTTTGGTGAGATCTTCCCTGCTGCATTGCTTAAAGAAATTAGTTGCTAAATGACGCATGCACCACTTATGTAGCACATCCGGGTGTCCATCAAGTCTACTCTTTACAGCGTTCAGAATGCCACGGTGCCTGTCTGAGACGATGCAAACCTATCGTCCAGGCCCAACAAGGTATAGACGAACTATATCCAGGAACCATTCTCAGCTTGCATTGTTCTCACCCTCTATCAATACGAATGCTAATGGAATCAGCTGATCATCCGCATCAATACCCACGGCAAGCATCAAGGCACCATAGTACTTCCCTGTCAAGAATGTAGCGTCAATAGATAAGACATGCCTGCAATGTTTGAAGGCCTCTATGCATTGCCCAAAGGACCAATACACCCTCCCAAGGACATGTTTCATAGCCCCTCCATCGAGTTCCATACGGTTGCCGTGCTAAGGGTAAAACACCATGCCCAGATTCTTGGCATGCATAGCGGTTAAGATTCGAAGAAGCAAATCGTAAGCCTCCTTCCAATCACCCCACAATAATTGCATCGCTCTCTGCTTTGCCCTCCATGCCTTCCCGTACTTCACACGGTATTTAATGAACCTGTAAATAACCTCGATGAGGGTGGCAACGGACACATCAAGATCGACAGACACAACCGCCATAATACGCCCAGCAATGAAATTTGCGGTCGCCTCGAGGTGCTCCCCGGACACTTGTGCGGTCCCACAAGTGTGAGACTGCTTCACATTCACTATTTTTCATTGGTTGTCCCTTGTTTTGCGGCCCCATACCTTCCATTCGCACCCCCTTTCGCACCTCATGGTGTACCTTTTGTTCATATCGAAGTGTTGCACTATGAACGGACGATGGTGCCGCACTGAGTATTCTTGCAGCTAAACCTTCATGTCCTCCATGGTTGGAAACAACAAGTTCTTTCGTATTATGTCATTCTCCGGGTCCGCAATGCCATCCCTACTCCTCAACCCATTAGCACAAACCGCCTTATCAACCATACTGACATCATCGAAAGAATGCACCGACGAGACCTCACCCATTACACTGTGAATAACCCTGCCTTCCTCTGAAAAGAAAAGAGGTGAGGGAGCCTCATCTTCGGTCGAGCTCCATCCTTCGTCAGACTCCACTTCACGGGTTGTTCCATCGCGAAACAACTCCTCCTCAAGCTCATTGTTCATTACAGCGCCGTTGAAATCAGTCACAGGGTCAATAACACATTGCGGGGAAGATACAAGCAGATCCACCGACAGGGGGCAATGGTTGGTACGACTCACGCTAACGAACTCTTCGGAAGGTCGCTCTTCCATTGGGGGGGCTCGCGAATGATGGGCAGTGGTGTCTTGTTCCTCCGTGTTGCCATTCACCACATCCAAATTGTCTGGCAAATCCTCAACAACGATTGTCCTTTCCACCGCCACCTCCAACACCCGGACCTGAGATGCGAGCACAATTTCCTTGTACATGTCCCAATCATCGGCGGACAGGATTGGTATCAAAAAGGCATGAATCTTAGAACCTACCCCTGCGTCATATCTTCCTTGCATTCCGACAATGACCCTGGGCTCATCCCATCCAAATGTCGACTTAATCCTAGTCACAAGAGTTTTAAAGTCCGGTGATTCGCGAAAGAAAAGGACGGTCGCTTCCATGCCGCCGAAGTCGACAGAACTTCCAGTTTGGCTAATGGCCCCACTAGTAAATACACATACAATTTTGTCCATCTACGTTCAACAAAATATTGCTAAGTCAGTACTGCATGCCATATGAACGAAATACCTCAAGTACGAAATATCACAATCAACATTGGACATAACAAAAGCTCAGTTTCCTGAGACATGCTAGCAGTTTGACGGTACAAACATATGCGTAATTCACGGTTCGTTTCACAATGAATTGAGGTGTGTTAAGCCATACACAGTGTACGAATAACACCAAGAAACAAGGAGATGCAAAGAGATCCAAAACCTACACTACCTGAGTCTCTCATGCTCAGTTACGCTCGAGATCCCGTTCTCCAGACCGCCCAAACCACGTGTTTGGGACCGCTCAGAGCTTGCCTCTGAGTGCGACCTACACTACCCTGGATCCACGTGCCCAGGTACGCTCGAGATCTCGATCTTGAGACCGCCCAAACCACGTGTTTGGGACCGCTCAGGGCTCATTCCTGAGTACGCCCAGGGCTTCGCGATTTTTTTTATCTATACAAAATTCCGACAAGTATCGATAATTTCATACAGAAAGTCGACATCTAGTCACCAAGAATTCAATGAAAGATTTAACAAAACTACAGAGATGTCTAGCACTATACAAATTCTGTTGGATTTTCTTGAAGGATCTCCATGCAAAAACCGCCATCCCTACATGGTACTGTGAATAATTGCATTTACTGACAACAAAGTATTTGAGAATTGTCGACAAAACTAGACTAAAGACTAATTGCATGGTGATCCCACCAAAGAACTTTGAAATGTTCTCATTGGAGAAATATGATCCGTTTGGTATCTATTGACTATTTGTCCCTCAGCATAAATAAGGTGTATAACTGTTGCTGTAACTTCCAAAACATATTTATAATTCAAAGTGCAGTTTTAGCAAACAATAAAAAAAAATCCCAGCATTAATAATTATAAATAAAGCAAAATTCCATAACCAGTTAAATGGCATAAATGACATAAGATTAAGAAAAACCTTTGTACCATCTAAATGGAACAGAATGCTCATCATGCACAAATTGAATACAAACAACATCAGCATATAGCTCAGATTTAATTGTATGAATATGGCTCTCAGAAGGCTAGTTGCACAAAGATTAACCTTGGCCATCACAACACTTTAGTCTATACTCTTCATCAATTGAATTTGACAATATTGATTTAAACTTTGAGCTCTAAACAATACTATACTAATCTATCTCAAAGTCTCAAACAAGCGACTACAACATATACTTTCGGCCAGACTGGAGATCACATAACAGTACTCCAGAATATTCACAGAACTAGATCACAAGATCAGTAATAACAACAATTTGCTAACAGGAGTGTTTGACAAATTGAATTGCTGAAAATCTCTAGAACCAGGAGGTTCAAAGCAATCTGATCCACACGAAAGTAATAAACTGGCAGAACACAAGAGACAGTAGTATGTAATCCAATTAGAGCTCCAGTCTAAATCCTTTTATCACATCAATTTCAGTATTTAGACTAATATCATCATTGAGTATTGGAAATGATCCAACAGAGCTAACCAATCCTCTTTGCAATATCTCTAAGGACTAGAGATTAAACAACTACTCAATCACAGATCAAGCATGAATGCAGCATCCGAAAAGTAATGGTGAAACTAGGATCTCTTGAAGCATAACGTACTTTTCTTACGTTTCACAATCCATGCATAACCGGTTATTACCTCTATGTAGGAGGCGTCTTGGAGGAGATTCGGGGAGAAGCCGTGCCTGTGAGGATGACGCTCACTTTGGAGGGAGGACGCCACAAGACGGGAGGAGAGCAGCCAGAGGAGACATCGGCCGGCCAGAGGGACGACAGCATGGAGGACGAGGCATGGAGGAGGAGGGCCTATGGTGGAGGAGGCCGTCGTCCCAAGAGAGGGAGCAGGGCCGTGGCGGGAGGAACAGGAGGAGGAGGGGTTGGCATGGGAGCTCAGGAGCTGAGGAGGCGCAAGGGAGGTGGGGGCGAAGGGGAGGAATGAAAAGGCGGTTGGGTCCAGAGTCTTAAGTCGCCCCTG
Organism: Phyllostachys edulis; assembly: GCA_036346405.1. Taxonomy (NCBI): domain Eukaryota; kingdom Viridiplantae; phylum Streptophyta; class Magnoliopsida; order Poales; family Poaceae; genus Phyllostachys; species Phyllostachys edulis. The sequence goes on along the minus strand of CM070546.1, from coordinate 58,643,804 downwards.
TCACGCCAACGCGCGTGGCGTGGCCAATGCCATTGTCACGCCAACTCTAGTGGCGTGGCAAATGCCACGCAAGAACTCCACGTTGGCACGAGGGCTTGCGTGGCACCTTTGGCCACGCCGCCACTGGTGGTATGACAGTGCTATTTAGTTACACCACGGGAGGTGGCGTGACCAAAAGGGTCAGATTTGTAAATAAAGTTAGCGAGGGGTTAACTTTAAAATATATTTTTAAAAAGGATTAAAAAATAAAAAAATTCTCTCCCCGGTGGGTCTTCTCCACAGGAACTTTCCACTCTAGTGCTGTGCCTGTGCGCTGCTTCTTCAAGCCCGGAAGCCCCCATCACCTCTCCCCTTCCCCTCGTGTCAAACCCACGCACTCCATGGGCAACCGCGCCTCGAGCCACCACCGCCCCGCCCCCGCCCCTGACCAGCCGGTCCAGCCCCCGCCCCCATCCGCGTCCCAACCCAAACCCCAGCCGCAACAGCAGACGCCTCCGCCGGCCAGCTGAAGCCCCAGCCGATGGAGGACGTGCGCGCGACCTGCACCTTCGGCCGCGAGCTCGGCCGGGGGCAGTTCGGAGTCACCTACCTCGTCAGTCGTCACGCACAAGGCCACAGGGCAGCGCTTTGCCTGCAAGTCCATCGCCACGCGGAAGCTCGTCCACCGCGACGACATCGAGGACGTGCGCCGGGAGGTGCAGATCATGTACCACCTCACGGGCCAGGGCCACCGCAACATCGACGAGCTCCGCGGCGCCTACGAGGACCTCCACTCGGTCAACCTCGTCATGCATGGAGCTCTGCGAGGGCGGGGAGCTCTTCAACCGCATCATCGAGCGGGGACACTACTCCGAGCGCGCCGCCGCCGCGCTCTGCCGCGAGATCGTCGCCGTCATGCACAGCTGCCACTCCATGGGGGTTTTCCACCGGGATCTCAAGCCAGAGAACTTTCTGTTTCTGAATAAAAGGGAGGACTCGCCGCTCAAGGCCACAGACTTCGGCCTCTCCGTCTTCTTCAAGCATGGTGAGTGCTTCATTTGACTACCTGAGTTGAGAGGGATGATTTGTGGGAGATTGTTCCGGTGTTTGACTTGATGTGGATTTTTGTTTGACTTGGCCCGATTTGCTGGGTTTGACAGGTTTGAAGTTGAGCATTGCTAAAATTAGATGTAGATGCAAGACAGCAATTGGCAATTTGGCATTATGCTTATGTCATACTTCGATGTTCCAGATATTATAATGTTGATTTTTGTTGTGTGCTGTTGTTGTTAGTATCGGGATCCACCTAGCCCCGTAGTACTTTGGGGTTTCCGCACAAGGTGATACTGAGGTGGCATTGTAGATTTTTTTTTCACTATTTAAAATTTAGGCACTTGCTGTTTCTATCATTGTTTGTTAAGTGAAGGAAGCATCATAGCATACAAAACCTGCAAAAATTGCATGCACAGATACCAGAAATGGCACCTAAAATTATTGCATAAAACTGGGATTCTTCGTCATGCAAACTGTTGGTGGAGGATTTTGTTGTTGTGGCGCTGATGGTGTTTTGCTGTTTGGGTTATCACTGGAAAATGAAGTTGGCTGTTATTTTCTTTATATTCATGGCATGCTCAAACTGAATGAAGACCTACTATGGATTTTGCATGGGGGCAGTTTAAGGATCTTGTGGGAAGTGCGTATTATGTTGCTCCTGAGGTGCTTAAACGGCACTATGGAGCAGAGGCTGACATATGGGGTGCTGAGGTTATTCTTTACATCCTTCTGTCTGTTGTTCCTCCTTTTTGGGCAGGTACTGTTTGCTATTTCTCATTTCATGATTTCAGTCATAGTTTTGCTTTTTTATTGTCCTAACACTGTTGTTCTATTTTTCTATTTATCCTTTCATTTTTCCAGAGAATGAGGATGGCATGTTTGAGGCTGTCTTGCACCGTCACATTGATTTCTCATCTGACCCTTGGTCTTCAATATCTAATGGGGCAAAAGATTTGGTTAAGAAGATGCTGCGGCAAGACCCAAAAGAGCGCATTACTCCTGCTGAAATTTTGAGTAAGTCTACAACTGCTCTTTCTGTCTTTGTCTAATTGCAGACTCACATTTCATATCACATTTCATAAGATGACATTCTTATTTGTAGATAAATGCGCTCTTGTGTTGTAGGTTTCTATTTATCCTTTCATGATTTCAGTCATAGTTTTGCTTTTTTTTTATTGTCCTAACACTGTTGTTCTATTTTTCTATTTATCCTTTCATTTTTCCAGAGAATGAGGATGGCATATTCGAGGCTGTCTTGCGTGGTCACATTGATTTCTCATCTGACCCTTGGCCTTCAATATCTAATGGTGCAAAAGATTTGGTTAAGAAGATGCTGCGGCAAGACCCGAAAGAGCGTTACTGCTGCTGAAATTTTGAGTAAGTCTACAACTGCTCTTTCTGTCTTCGTCTAATTGCAGACTCACATTTCATAAGATGACATTCTTATTGGTAGATAAATGAGCACTTGTGTTGCAGGTTAGTAGCAAATTGAGAGTAATCATTCCTCCTAGTTTCTTCAATTTTTTGTACTTTTTTAAAATACAAAAGCATTAAAGCGCTGGTAGTAGTTATATTAGTAGTTCAGAAAGAAACTGTTGAGTCTCTTGTTGAAGACCCGTCTGCATTCTGTTTGAGCTGAATATTCATTTATTTACTGTTTGCAAATATAATTTCTTGATATAATACTTAAGCATACAGACCACCCATGGATTAGAGAAGATGGAGAGGCCCCAGATAAGCCACTTGACATTACAGTTATCAGTAGAATGAAGCAGTTCAGGGTGATGAACAAGCTTAAGAAAGTTGCATCGAAGGTGATCAAATGCTTTGGAGTATTTACATTACCTGCTAATGTCGAATCCAGGAGCGAAGGATCCCAGATTCTCTATGTCTCACACACTAGTCTAGAAACGGCTAGTGTACACAGTCAAAAAAAGATGATAGCACAACCATAACACGCAATTTATTGAATAATAATCAAAGTTTATTACATAAGGGCACAATGCCAAAAGAAAAGTACAATGGAACGCGTAAATAAACAAAGTAGGCCACACGATACGTCATATGCAATCGTCTGGGGGTGCAGTCTAGTCCTACAAGTCCTCGCCATCGTTGAAGTACTATTCCTCTAAATAACAATTTATTAAGCAAGAGTGAGTACAAATAATTGCACTCCGCAAGTTACACCCAATAACAGATGTAATGCACGAAGGTATGCCAAATGAAGGCTTATATGACTGAGTTTTGCACAAAGCCACATTTCCAGTTTTAAATACATTTACTAAGTTCCAAAGCAATTTAGTCTATATCTAAAATCAAATTTAATTTTTATTCATCAATTCTTGAGTGTAACCTCCATACACAAATGGCGAAGGACTACCCCGTTTGCATCAGGCTTTCTGCCCAAATTTCCCAATTAGATAAACTATCCAAAACATCTGAGTTTAAAATTAAAACAAAACCAAGTCTTTACCCACAAGAGATAGTTTGCTTAACATAGTTTGCTTAACATGTTGGCTAAGACACGCTTCCGAAGGCATGCGACTAAGCAACTGTCACAAGGCCTTTACCCTACACCATTTCAATGTAGTTATGCTTGCTAAGGTTTCACTACCGTAGGCTTCACACCAAACGGTAACCCCTCTTGCACCATGTGGGTATTAAAAATAAGTCTTCACGACACTCACACCTCTGAATGACACAACTACGGTGAAATAGTATAGTTTAATTAGCCAAGTCAATCCCATACTAGACTAGTGGCAGTACGATTAAAGCTTAACAATCCGTAACTCGCAGACCGATCCTTAATTGGCTGGGAAACTTCCAAAACAACCCTTGGGCCTCAATCATTTATTGAATTGAGCCCGTGCAGAAACTTGCACTCACCAACTATCCAGTTCGCCTAAATCCAAACCAATTTTATTTTATTTTACATGTTAAATTATTTTCCAAAATTTCTATGGTAAAAACAATAGCATAGTCTCATTTTTAAATCGTAGTTGAACATTTTGGCTAAATTCCCCAAATTCAATATTTTTGGTATAAGCTTTGACCAAGCAAAAAATTTTCCACGTATTCTAGTTCATACTATTGTACCAACTAGATTTTCAACTATGGTGACAAGGTATGGCTAATTCAATATCAAAATTGTCTATACAAAGGAAAAGGGAGTAACTAGATATTTAAAACATGAATTTAAATTAAGCTGAAATATAAATAAGCATGTAATAATAATTTTAAAACATAATTTTAATAATTTTAAATACTGGAATTAAACATGATCAAAGAATGTAACTTGCCTTACTCAAAAGCTTGTTGGTCTAACTCGTCAAGTAACTCGGGCTTTCCGGAGTCGTCAAAATATATACGCAAAAACAAGCTGAATTCACATAAAATTCAAATGAACTTCAAATTAAATAATTTTGTATAGATAGCTAGATCTTGATTTTAGATGAACTTAGAAATTTTAATCGCTCAAATCGGAGCTCGTATGAAGGAGAACGAGTACTCGAAAGATTAAACCCTAAAGAAATAAACTAAATTCAATTTTCTGGAATTATGAATTATTTTACTAAAGGAAAAATCTAATTATGACACAAGCATAACGTCATCATCCGAATTTCTTTTTCGGCTGAATTAAATTTCTACGGGAAAATCCTAATGAGTCATTGACAAGTTGGCCCATGGTCCATAGACCAGGTCCACGAAAAGGCTATGGTCCATGGTGGACCGGGTTTGTGAAACAGTAGCGTGAGCCACGCATGTGCTGGCGTAGGTTGCCACGTGGCACTGACGTGGGCAGAGAGGGTGACGTGGAGCTTGCGTGGCGGCCAGGTGGCGCCATGTGGCTGCCACGTCACACCCGACGGCGATGGCGCGTGGGCTCGAGGTTGTGCCAGAGGCGCCATGGTGGTCCGTGAAGGTAGCAAAAGGGAGGTCGGCGAACGATCGCCGACGATTGCGGCGGAGGGGCTTGACGGGGTTGCCGACGGCGAGGAAGAAAGCGGCAGTGATGGAGCTTTGATGACCCTCCGGCGACGTTGAGGTGCGCCCGATGTAGAACACGAGACGACGATGCTGATGGTGGTGAAGATGGAGATGGAGCGTCGTTGGCGGCGGCGTAATCGACGGCGGAAGGTCGCTCAGCCGGCGAACTTCAACCTTGGATTGCGGCGGCGAGAGGAGCAGAGAGGCGTGATCGTTTGAGGCGGTGGGATGAGGAAGCAAATGCGGAGCGGGGCTCCCTTTTATAGTGCAAGGGGACAAGGGAGGCGTCTTGACCTGATTAGCGGTCGAATCGGCGGCGAAAAGCGGAATCTGGCGGCGAAAAAGGGGGAACTGACATCGAAACAGGCACAGAGGAGACATGGGATAAGGCTGGTGGTGGAATCACGAAGAAATCGGGCCAATTCGGGCGGCTTTGAAAAGCTTGGCGTGGCGAAAATGGTGTAGGGCGCTCTATCGCAAGGAAGAAGAAAGGGGGAGGAAGAGGAAGGCGCTGATAGGTGGGTCCTAGCGGTTAGAGAGAGAGAGAGAGAGAGAGAGAGAGAGGAGGGAGTAGGCTGGCGCGGGATGGGCCACGTGTAGGAAAGGAGAATGGGCCGGAGAGGGAGATTCGGCCCAAGACAAAATCTGGATTTTCGAGGGTTTTGTAATATCAGAAATCGAGATAATTCAAATAGGCTTTTAGAAAATAGTAAATAAAGTCCAAAAATTATGGAAAAATTCACAGAAATTCATTGAGTTATTTTGGACTTAAATAAAATATTTTCAACTTAAAATTGGTATTTAGCTTTGCAAATAAATTTATTTTTGCTTCAAAATAATAGGGAAAAACCATTTTAAAATCCAAAAAATTCAAGAAAAATAATTAAATTTTATTTTAACTAGAAATAAAATTTTGGGATGTTACGGCTAAGCACATGAGTTTCATTAGCAGACAACTCTAACCTTTTGTTTCATTATAACCAGGTCGCTGCAGAGAATTTGTGAGAAGAAGAAATTACAGGCTTGAATGAAATGTTCAGATCTTTGGATACTGAAAACAGTGGGACAATTACTCTTGAAGAGCTAAGATCCGGTTTACCAAAACTTGGCACCAAAATTTCTGAATCGGAAATTAAACAGTTGATGGAGGTCGTATGTTCATACTTTTAGTTGTTCAAACCACGGGCCGGTCCAGGCTCTGGGCTGGTCCTGAAAAAGCCCGACCTTGAATGTGTAGGCCCGAGCCCAGCCTGAATCTGTGTTTTTCCATAAAATATTATTATTTTAATTCTTATTAGGAATAAATATTAATATTTAATTCATTTCAAGAATAAACAAATATTTTTCTATTATTTTTATTGTCATTGTTGGGCTCCGGGTCACCAGGCCGGGCCGCCCATGAACAGGTCTATGCATACTCCACAGACTTATACTCTTGATTTTTGTTTATAAACTACACATTTTTCATAGGATATAATTTTCCATGTGCCTATCCCAAACCACTTCTCTAGCTTGGAAATTTTGAAGCAACTATCTTAGAGAAAAAAGACCGCATTAAACTTTATGATGTTTTATGAACGTAGACCACAAGATCATCATAGTGTGTTCATTTGAAAAGAAATGTGGGAAGGAAGAATGTGACTGTACCATGTAAAAGTGGTTTGCAACTGTTCTGGCAGTTCTAGCACAAGCCATTTTGTTTGCTTATTGTTTTTCCTTCACTACTTAAACAGGCTGATGTTGATGGAAATGGGACCATTGATTATGCTGAGTTCATGTCAGCGACAATGCACATGAATAGATTGGAGGAGGACCACATACTTAAAGCATTTGAATATTTTGATAAGGACCACAGCGGGTAACTTAACTTTAAACTTGGAATGATTTATTCCAATATTTTTTACTGTTTACATTGATTTTCTCATTGCTCAAATCTTTGTGCACAGATACATAACAAGCAGATGAGTTGGAAGAAGCTCTGAAGAAGTATGATATGGGGGATGATAGAACAACTAAAGAAATTGTTGTTTTTTGGGAAATTATTGTGTGTATCCCGTAGGATCTCACACCCTTTATTTATAGTCTCAAAGTAGAGTCCTAATCTAATACAACTCATCATTAGGATTTAATACGGACTCTCCAACACTCCCCCTCAAGATAGGCCAAAGATATCAATCATGCCCATCTTGTTACATATTATAGTACCCTCACTAGGACCTAACCCTTTAGTAAAACAGTCAGTCAACTGTTCACCAGACTTGACATATTCCAACTTCAATATTCTACCATCGAGCTTTCTCTTGATAAAAAAACCTATCAATCTCAACATGCTTGGTACGATCATGTTGAACTGGGTTGTTAGCAATGTTGATTGTAGATTTATTGTCACAATGCAACACCAAGAGATTATTCCTCCATACCCGAAGCTCGGACAATAAACCCTTCATCCATATCATTTCACTCACACTCAATGCCATCGCTCTGTACTCTGCCTCTGCGAGAGATCGAGCCACAACCTCCTCGCTTCTTACTTCTCCATGATACAAGGTTACCTCCCACAAAGATGCAATATCCAGAAGTAGACCTCCTGTCATCCACACTGCTCGCCCAATCAGCATCGCAATACCCTTCCACATTTAGATGTTGGTTCTTCCTGAACCAAAGGCCTTTCTCAGAGCTACTCTTTAAATATCGCAGGATTCGATAGACAACATCCATGTGTCCAGTTCTGGGAGCATGCATATATCGACTAACCACACTCACTGCATATGAAATATTAGGTCTTGTATGACACAAATAGATAAGACGCCCAACAAGCCTTTGATAAGCTTCCTTGTCAACTGGATCTCTTGACTCAGCACATAGCTTGTGATTCCTATCAATAGGTGAAGCAATAGGGCGACACCCAAGCATACCTGTTTCTGCCAGCAGATCAAGAACATAATTCCTCTGGGAGAGAACTATACCCTTTGAAGAACGAGCAATCTCGATCCCAAGAAAATATCGAAGAGCTCCAAGATCTTTCACCTCAAATGCCTCTCCCAGTCTTTTCTTCAAGGACTTGATTTCCTCAACATCATCTCCAGTGATCACAATATCATCAACATAGACTGCCAATATAGTGATATGTGATCCTCTATGCCTATAAAATACAGTATGATCTCCATTGCACTGAGAATAGCCCATACTACAGACTGCACGTCTGAATCTATCAAACCACGCCCTTGGAGACTGCTTCAGACCGTATAAAGACTTCTTGAGTTTACACACCTTCCTCTCAGTCTGCATGTTCTCAAAGCCTGGAGGAATCTCCATGTATACCTCCTCTTGTAAATCACCATGTAGAAAAGCATTCTTCACATCCAACTGATGTAGGGGCCATCCGAAGTTAGTTGCACAGGAGATCAACGTTCTTACTGTGCTCATCTTTGCCACTGGTGCAACGGTCTCATCATAATCTATCCCATATGTTTGATCAGAACCTTTTGCAACCAACCGTGCCTTGTATCTCTCTACCTTGCCTTCAGGAGTTTGTTTAATTGTAAACACCCATTTGCATCCTACTGCCCTTTTTCCTGCTGGAAGTGGAACAAGATCCCATGTCTTGTTCTTCTGAAGTGCACTAAGTTCCTCCTTCATAGCATCCTTCCACTTAGGATCTGTTTAGCACTCGCCAATCCTTTGGAACATGCCTTCGTCTCAAGAGATGCAATGAATGATTTGTATGCAGTGAGATATGAGAATATGAGATGAAATTTGCAATATCATGCTCAAAACCATACCGGACTGGAGGCTTTCCTGCATTAGCCCTAGTTTCTCTACGTTGTGTAAGTGGTAATTCTAGATGGGAGTGATTAGAATGAACATTACCACTCGCCCCAAGGGGAGGCAAGGAACTTGATCGAGAAAGACCTGAGGAGGGATTTGGGACTGGATCAATCGGCAAGGCCTACTATTCGAAAGGTCGTTTTTGTGGCAAGGCCATTTGCTTAAAGCTCTGCCGTTGCAGGCTCAGTCTTGTTGTTTGTCTCTCTGCTTCTCCCCCTGTTTCTCAAAGCGTCTTCGTTGATAAACCTTCAATTCTTTTGGGGCTATCACATCTCTCGCATATTCCGTTAGGTTTGGGCATGGAATTATCCCCACAATAATTTCTTCTCATTGACTCTATTTGTTCTCCTCCTCTCAACTGTCACGCTCAGTGATAGGAGAGATCTCTAAATACTGATCAAGAGTACATCCACTCGTGTAGTAAGGCTCAAACTCCCGGAATGTCACATCCATACTCACGAACAACCTTTGTTCAACTGGGTTCCAGCATCTGTAGCCCTTCTGACTTGACGAATAGCCTATAAAGATACACTTCAATGCCTGTGGATCCAACTTGCTATTTGATGTCGTGATCTCGTACAAAACACACACAACCAAACACCTTGGGAGGCACCTTGAATTCTTCTTGACCCAAAAGAAGTTCACCGAGACCTCATCCCAAGTATTCGAGATGGCATGCGATTGATGAGATACGCTGCCGTCATCACTGCCTCGCTCCATAATCCCTTTGGCACATTCATCTGAAACATGAGTGAACGTGCTATCTCCAACAAATGTCTATTCTTCCTTTCAGCCACTCCATTCTGAGGTGGGGTTCCTGGACAAGTAGTCTGATGAAGTATCCCCTCTTCTGATATATACGCTGCAAACTCCTTGTTAACATACTCAGTTCCATTATCTGTTCGAAGAATCCGAACCTTAGAGTCAAACTGAGTAGCAACCATCCTATGGAAGTCCTGAAAACATCGAAGTACCTCGCTCTTGTGCTTCATCATATAAATCCAAGTCATACGAGTATAACAATCAATAAATATGACAAACCACTTAAAACCACTCACAGAAGTAATTGAGCACGGACCCCAAACATCTGAATGTATTAATATAAAAGGTTCATAACTCCAAAGACCAATACTGCTATATGTAGATCGTGTATGCTTTCCAAACTCACAAGCATCACAAACAAGTTTACTCTTGTCTACCCTTTTGAACAAATCAGGATATAACTGACTTAAACTCTCAAATGATAAATGTCCTAAGCGGCGATGATGTAACAAAACTTCTCTCTCGATTCCTCCTCACCCACGACCAATGCCGCATCAACTCGATCAATGTACCATAGCCCATTACGCCTTATTCGGTCCCAATCCTCTTCCCGCTTCTCTTCTCGAACAAACACGAATCCTCATCAAATGTGACAAATGCATTTGAATTAGTCAATGATAGAACTAACTGAAAGAAGGTTGACTGGAAAGGAGGGAACATGCAAGACGGATGATAAAGCAATGGATGGTGTGCACTCTACAGATCCTACACCCTGAATGAGCTGGGAGGTTCCGTCAGCTGTTTGGACAATTTCAGAATGAGTATACGAGGTGTAAGATGCAAAAGCACTAAGCGAACCCGTGACATGCTTGGATGCCCCTGAATCTATGATCCAATCAATATGAGAGTGCTTATATGTGGATGCAAGTGCATGTGCCTGAGTACCTTCGCCTACGTGGGCATAGTTTGCAAAGTTACCAAAGGAGGTGGAATCATGAGAAGTTTCCAATGCCTTTTCCTTTCCCTGCTGCCACTTCTTCCACTGCATAGCTTGCTCGCCTGTCAGAGTAACAGACGTAATCTCTTCTGTCAAGGCCACATTAGCCCTGGGGCCAACTCGGCCCCTTCCTCGACCTCCACCTCCACGACCACCACGATCTCCACCTCGGCCTCCACGACCACCACGACCTCCACCTCGACCTCCAGACTGTGGAGAAGGACAAGCACGGCTCAGATGTCCTCTTATTCCATAGTTGTAGCACTCTCTATCATCTGGTATGGCATATGCGGATCTGACCGGGATGTTGTCCCCCATTACTCGTAGTCGAACCTCCTCCTGCACCATAGCCGAAATAGCCTCCTCCATAGTAGGCAGGTTTGCCAAGTGAAACATGGCAGCCCTTCTACTCTCAAACTTTGGGTTCAGTCCCTTTAGAAAGTGTGTAACCCGTCTGCGTTGTAGCCACACCTTGCCAGCCTCAATATCACCAGCACATGTTAACTGCAATGGATCATAGTGATCTAAATCTGCCCATAGTTGTTGCAGTTCACTAGCATACTCCTGGACAGTCTTCTCCTCCTGTTTCAGGGCCTCCACCTTGCCCTGGACTTCTACCATCATCATCACATTTCCTGCCCCGGAGTACATGTTACTCAACGTCTTCCATATCGCCGGTGCACTCTGCATCATCTCCACCATCCGAGCGATGGATAGAGACATCGAAATTAGCAACCAAACTACCACCATAGAGTTGGTGGTGTTCCACAACCTCCAATCCATACTCGCCTTGTCTGCAGGCTCAACACAAGTCTCCTGCAGGTAGTGCTCTATCCCCTTCGTCCTCAGAATTAGTTGTGCCCTTCTAGACCAACTCAGGTAATTCTTACTTCCTTCCAACTTCACATCATTCGGCATCAGCTCCAGCTTTAAGTCAGATGACCCTGCACCAGCCCTCGGACCTATCATACCCATTGTGAAGAGGTCCTGCAACATGCTTCTCATATTACCTTGAGTTACGAGCGAGGAAGTAGCCTCAACAATAGCCTTCCTTCTCTCTTCTACCGCCCTCATTGCGGCTTGTTCCTCCTCCTTCCTCGCAGCCTCAATCTCCTCGGGGGTCATCTTTTCAAACAACCAGAGTAATACCAATTACTATCAAGATATGCCGCGCGTATCTCACACGATCACGACAGTTCTTCACGCATCAATGTTTTGCCAAATCTGCATAACTGCCCTCACAATTACGCAAATTAGCCGTACCATCAATACAAATAAGAAGATTCTGGACCTTATCGACTCCAAACCCCTCGCTTCCAGGGTTTTCCTTGCGGCTCCTCTTCTTCTTCCAGAGTTTTCTTCTCCTGTCTTGCGGCTCCTCTTCTTCTCGCTGGGTTTCTTCTCCCGATCTTGCGGCTCCTCTTCTTCCTCGGCGGTTCCCGACTTCAGCCGATCATCTCAGGCGATGGCGGCCACATGACTGAAGCGGCGGCGGCAACCGCGCGATCCGAGCGGCGGACCCGCGACCCTCGCTGGCGGCGACTCGACCTACCCTGGCGGCGACCACGCCGACCCGAGTGGAGCGGTGGCGACCGAAAGAAGCGGCGACCAGCGCTACCGCGGCGGCGACCAAGACTCACCATGGCGGCGGCGACCAAGACTCCAGCGGCGGTGACATGGCAATGCGCAGAAGAATGCGCTGCCCGAGCGGCGGTTGCGATTCGTCCGGTGCAAAAGAGGAGGGGGGAACGACCGCGGTGGCGGCGGCGGTTGAGGTACGAGAGGGCTAGGGTTAGGGTTTAATGGTGGATGGGCACGGGGGCTCTGATACCATGTTGTTTTTTGGGAAATTATTGTGTGTATCCCGTAGGATCTCACACCCTTTATTTATAGTCTCAAAGTAGAGTCCTAATCTAATACAACTCATTATTAGGATCTAATACGGACTCTCCAACAGAAATCATCACTGAAGTAGATACTGATCATGTAAGTATATCTTGCAAACATCGACATCATTACACTGCCCAAAACCACTTTTTTCACGATGAAAGGTTTGATGTGTGTGTGGCAAAACATGTTGAATTCTTTCAAGACTTCGCCATCTCTTTTTATATCACGGATGCATACACATTGAAATGAATTCATGTTGGATAAATTTACCAAGATTAAATAGGTGAATGGGTTGAAGTAGCAAACTTATATCATATCTACTAACCTTTGCTTGACCAACCTGCCCGGAGGAATTTTTTACTGTTGTAGCCCTGTAGCGACAATTTATTTCGAAAATAGCCCTAACTCGCCATAATTAGCAAAATAGCCCAAACAAAGGTTTCGTCTGCGGCTAGTGGGCGCGACAGGACTGCGCTTCAAGACCGGCGCGGCAGCACTGCCCGATGTGGGCGTGGCGTGCACCCGGACGGCAGGCAGTGCCCAGCGCACGCATTTCTTTCTCCTTTCCTTTTTTCTCCTCGCTTTCGCTACCGCTTTGTAACCGAAGAATTTGGAAGCATGCGATTTTTCCTGTTCACTTTTCTTTACATCGCGTCGCTGTCTTTCATTGTCTGCTTGTGAGGCGTATATAAACCAACGCGCGAGGCCGACCGAGGAAATCATAAGTGCAGCGCGCGTTCTGATTAGTGAGGTTTAGTTCGTGTTTAATTTTTTGCTTATTGCATTTTGTACCGTTAAGTACGTACTTAGATTTTGCTAACTGTTAGTTTTTGTCTATTTGCAGCAATGGCACGTACTCTACCACCCCTACTTGAAGCGGCATGGGACGGCAAGCATCGCTGTCACGCTTGGATTGATGGCGATGGGCCACCAACTCTGGTGACACGGGGACCGAGGGAGGCCTGGCCGCTCGACGAGCGGTATGTTTCGAGGCTTCGTCAATCCGGGCTGATTGCGTTCGCCCGCATGCTGAACATGGGGCAGAACTTCCTAATTGATGCCTCTCTTCTTTCCGCCTTGGTTGATCGTTGGCTAGGACGGAGACGTTCCACGCCCGGTGGGGAGATGACGGTGACAACGCAAGATGTCGACTTCATTACCGCCTTCCGTTGCGAGGCCGTGCAATTGTTCCCCCTCCGAGGTCGCCGGACTGGAAGGCGCGTCTCCATCATCGTTTCGGCCAGCCTATCCCCGAGAGGTCAAAGGGCATTCCACACGGTTGGCTGCGACGATTCATGCATTGCCCAATTGACGCAACGGAGGAGGTGGTTCGACTTCGACATACCAGCCCGACGTGGACACTCCCACGACAAGGGGAAGGGGAAGGCCAGCGAGGAGTTCAATGCCGAGCTAGCAAGGAAGGGAAAATGGCCCCGGTCCACGCATGAGTCGGTCATTACGTAGTAGTCCCCGTCCTACCCCATGTATTTTACTATCCCCTAAAGGCATGTGTACTTATATGGTCCGGATGCTTGTGTCGCAGTGTATCGTAGTAGTAGCGAGGATGACTAAAGCAATTAGTCGGACCATCATGCCATGTCACTACGTGTAACGTGCTTCTGTCCGCATACTCTAATGTAGTTCTTGTTCCGTGTCTCCGCTAAGCCTATATTGCAAGTATGTCTTCATCGAGGAGAGACTCCGTATTTTCGGACATCTTCATCATCACAACGACCGTTTCCAACCCCTCCAATCACATTCTGTATAAGCTTCATAAAGTACCTCATCGATTTTGTCTATATACGCCGTATACACTCGACGATTTCATCACTCGAGACACTCAATAGTCCCGATACCTTTTTATATATATGCGCTCAAAGCGTGCGAAACCCCGATTTCGGATAAAAACCCTACTCCTTGCCCTTATTTCTTAATGAAATTTTTTATAAATCTCAGTGCCGATATTCATTTTCAATCAAATATAAGGAAATTTCGTTTTTTACAAAATATAATGAAATAATATTTCAACAGGCGAGGAGAGAAAAACAAGAAATGCGCCAGAGACTCTGGGCACTCACTTGCCGGGTCGGGCAGTGTGCTCACCGCCACGGGCAGTGCTGCCTTTGCTGAGGCGAGTGCTGCGCGCCCGATGGGGGCAGGTCGCCTACCACCACCAGCCATGATCTGAACCTTTGTTTTGGGCTATTTTTGCTAATTATAGCGAGTTGGGGCTATTTTCGAAATAAATTGTCGCTACAGGGCTACAACAGTAAAAAAATTCTGCCCGGAGAATGGCAAAGATTGCTAATCCTATTTTACATTCTTGAAGATAGAACTTGAGTTCAAACAATGGCTGCTGCCTAACTCAATTTATCACAGCGCTGATACTCCCTTTTTATTTAATGTTCAGGATTAACTACGAGGAGTTCGTTGCCATGATGAGGAGCAACAGCTCTGAGATTGTTCCAAATCGGAATTTTTTTAAAAATAATAATCCATTTTTTTATTGGAAATTACAAAATTATTCCCGCGACCTTTTTTTTTACAGAATTATTCGTCTGTCGCATAACGGTTGGGCGACTGGTCCCAGTCGTCCAACGGACAAGCGATAGAGATATACTAGCTGTACCGTTGGACGATAGAGATATACTAGCTGTACCGTTGGGCGATACATTTTGTCGCCTAATCGCTAGGCGACTGAATTCCTATCACCCAACGGTTTGGAGGCTAGGGGTTGGTTTTTTATTATTTAATTCTTGTTTAATTAATATTACATTTAGCTAATTTTATTGTATGATGTTTTTTTTTTTGAAAATAAAAGTGTTGTGACAAGGTTGGTTGGTTTGTTTGTTATTTTCGTAGAATATCAAGGGTATGAAATTTGTTAGACGCGCAATAATATTTTGTGATCGTCGTATATTGTTGTAGTGCACTAAATTTTTGTAGAATTTTGTGAGGATGATTGAGATAGTAATGAGTTGTAAGTAGAAAGGTAAGTGATATTACGATGCGCCAGGGGCGATTGGTGGCTGGAGGCACTATTTTTTATTTTGTAATCACTTTTTTACAAATTATTGAAAGTTAATCCCTCTCGAACTATCCATAACCTAAAAATAGAGAATGTATATGTGAACCATATATAAGACCATCCTTTTAACTGAGCGTAAATACATAGACTGAAAATCTTTTTGTGGATTGATAACCCTTGACACTTGCCTAAAAGTGATACATATTGTTGGATGTCTTTATAATGATGTTGGGAATAACACGGAAGAATCGAATGTGAAAAGACGAGGAGATTTGATGTTGCGAATTAAAATAGACTTTATAACGAAGCTGGGAATAACACAGTGATAGGGTTTGGTTACGTGCATAACAAACAGCATCATACACAATGCAACAAACCGAAGTACTCCTACAATACAAATGTGTCTTTTTAGAATGGAAATAGATTCGACCTTCGACGGGGGACTAGTACAGAATAGTTCGACCTACTGCATAGATCGGGACCATTTTCCTTTCCTTGCTAGCTCAGTGTTGAACTACTCGCCGGCCTCTTTGGCCTTGGCCGCAATTTCCCTCTTTCTCTCGTGCTCCTTCTCGCGAGCCTCGCGCTCTCTACGCCTGCACGCCTCGAGATGAGCTTGCGTCTCTCGCCGTATACGCTCATTTTGCTCGTCATTGCGGCGTTGCTCCTCCTGGATCTCGCGGTCTCTTTGGTCAAGCCACTCATCGAAGTCGAGAGACCATTGGTCATGTGGGTAGATCTCGTGGTCGATCCACTTGCGGTAGCCACATAGCAGATCCGGGGACTACAGGTAGACGTGAGAGGTTGTTAGTGCGTACTTTGAAAGAGAAATAGTACGGGCACACACTGTAACTAGTCCTTACCGGCTGCCGATAGCTCTTCGTGTCCCAACGTTGGTCGGGATAGTCACTGGAGTAGTTCGCGCAACCCTAGTAATGCATGCCCAAGCTAATCCAGTACTTTGACTTGAAGAACTTGCATGGGACCCTGCACCAACAGAGGGGCGGCGTCTCCCCCTCTAGCAGGTGTTGCGGCGAACGCTCGGTTGGAACGTTTGAGATGTGGTTGCTGCTACGGAGGGCTTCATTACGAAGAGATGCCATCCAGGCATCCTCCTTTTGCCGGACCCAGGCCGCAGTAGCCCTTGCTCGGTCGTCCCACTCCCCAGCAGCCCTTGCTAGTTCGCGGATCCGGCCCCATTGCCTCTGCCTGTCGTCCATCCCGACGTGGTGAAGGAAGCTCTGGTGTAGTGTTGGGTTTGGTTGTGTAGTGTTGGGTTTGGATCGACCCCCTTTTATAAGCCCTAGGGTTGGTATGGTGTCGTTAATTTCATGCAAAGTCCTGTCTTTTGGTTCTGAAAAGCTGAAAAGTTAGAGTGTTGTCATGTCGATCTGAAAAGCTGGCGAGGCATAGTGTTGTCACGTCTTACTTTGCAGAGAGAAGTCATGTCTTGCTTTGCAGAGTGCTGTCTTTTCGGTCTGAAAAGCTGGCGAGGCGGTCAGGGTTGTCAAGTCGATCTGAAAAGCCTAACCCTAAACCTAAACCCTAAACCTAAAACCCTAAACCCGTCTGGTATTATCACTTCGCAAAGCTACCCCGTCTGATCTTGTCACTGCGCAAAGCTATCCCGTTTGGTCTTATCACTGCGCAAGGCTATCGCCTTTGGCCTTGTTACTACGCAAAGCTGTCCCGTGTGGTCTTGTCACTACGCAAAGTCATCTGTTCGTCTTGTCATCGCGTTAAGGTGTCTCCTTTGGTCTTGTCATCGCACTGCAGCGATGGCCCTTCCCTATCTTTACTGCATGTATGCCGTAATCTTCGAGCAGTACGATGTTTGAGGGTTGGTGGCATGAAGTGCGGCATTTGCATGCCTCTCCCTGAAATACCCGATTGTGCTGTGCAGAACACCTTCCACGATGGCGACGAGGGCTGAGAACGAAGGCCCCTAAGAACCCGGTTGTACACATCCGCAAGGTTAGTGGTCATTATACCGTACCTTGCCCCGTCCGTGTCGTGCAGCAGAGACCACTTGTCCAATGTCTCGGCCTCGATCCAGTGGGAGAAGCACTCGATGTTCCTCGAGGTCCTCCTCCTCGGACTAGCAGGTTCAGACTCTGGTCCCTGGTTCCTCTCGTCCACATGTTTCCTGCTGTGTTCATCCAGCAGTGCCCATAAAGCATCAAATTTGTGCTACTGGTTCTGCATATCCCGCCGCTTGAATAGCTTCACCAATGGTTGCTTCGAGAACTTCTTGAAGAAGTTGGCCTCCAAGTGGCGAATGCACCATCTACTCCTCATATCCGGCCAAGGGAACGGCTCCTCGGGGTCTTTCTGAAGTTTTCTTATGGCCTTCAGCATCCCAGCGTGGCGATCATGGATCACGCACACACCAGGACAAGCTCCAACAATTCCCACCCTCAAATGTTGAAGGAACCACAACCAGCTGTCGTAATTCTCACATTCGATGAATGCGATGGCCAACGGTAAAATTTGATTGTTCCCGTCAACGCCAATGGCCGTAAGGATCTACCCCTTGTATTTCCCGGTCAAAAAGGTCCTGTCAACTGATATCACTGGAAACATATGCCTAAAAACCTCGATGCAGGCACCGAAGGCTACAAAAGCCCTATGCAATATCGAAAAACCTCGGGGATTTTGAGATGGCTTATCCTTTACATGGCGACCACTACCCACGCCTTGGGTAGCCGGGACGATCTTCGGTCTGGTGCACCACCTCTGGCGCGTCCTCCATTAGGGCGAGGGGTGCTCTGCCTTCTTAGGGCATTGGTTCGCATAATGCCCCTTCCGTTGCATGAGAAGCATGTGACCCCGGTACCGGGTTATGGGTCGCTCACTGACTTCGCAGTGTGCGTGGTGAGACACGGCCACGAAGGACGAGGAACAGGGTGTGACCTCGGGCGCCAAGAGTGAGAGTGGTACCCCGAGGCGCCCGGCGGGGACGGAGGAACTGCCTGGATGACTTATGGGCCTCCACTTGCGCTATGGAGTCCATAAGCTCTCGAGCCGCATGCTCGCCGACGATGGCCTTGTCGACCAAGGTGCGGAAATCAGAAAGTCGACAATGGATAGCTTGTCCTTCAGCTCCTCAGACAAGCCACGCCTGAACTTGGCCTGCTTAGCCATATCAGTGGCCACGTCCTCAGGAGCATAACGAGCTAGATGGTTGAACTCGTAGACATACTCCATGACTGAGCCACGCCCTTGCTTGAGCGCAAGAAACTCCTGCTTCTTGATCTCCATCAAGCCGGCAGGGATATGAGCCCGACGGAAGGCAGTACGAAACTCCTCCCAAGAAACGGTGTGGTCTGCGGGCTGCATGGCGAGAAAGCTCTCCCACCATGACAAAGCTGCACCCTCTAGCTGGTGCGATGCGAACAGCGCCTTCTCGTGCTCCTGGCACTGCGCGATGCGAAGCTTACGCTCCACAAGACGAAGCCAATCGTCCGCATCCAAAGGGTCCTCGGACCGGGAAAAGGTAGGGGGCTGAGTACGAAGAAACTCCGCGAGTCCTCCACGCGGTGATGGGCATTCCTCGCCCGGATCACGAAGCTCCGGTAAGTGCAGTGGTGTTGCGCGCGATGACGTCCAGTAGAACTCTCCGGTCATCCGCGCGGTTGCGCTCGATCTGAAGAAGCACCTCGGCCATGGTCGGAGGAGGAGGAAGCTCCTCGTCCGGACCGGTGGCCAGCCTTGGCCGCGCTCACGAGTCGTCCCGCCATCTGTTACAATGAAATTTGGTTAGCAACTAGACCAAAAAACAAAGCCTTAAGGAAAGCAAGGCCAACGACTAGGGGAATGGAATATCACCCCAACCGAAAGCCAAAATCAGCGGTTAATTAAACTTTAAAAAAGAGCTTCTAAAAGACTCTAAAAACAGCCAAGAAACACCAAACGCAAGGCTCAACTTCTCAACTCAACTAACCCGTATTGAATGAACGAGTAATTGATCGAGAAGATCAAAAATCAGATTGTAAGATGAGATCTAAAACTATTAGAGAGCAAGGTTAATGCAGCGAAATAAGTGTTAGATACTTAGCTAACTAGTATCACATCTTACCCTTTTATTCCCACAAGTTTTAGTTGATTAACCTCTCATTATCTATCCTAATTAGACACCTTTGAGACTGCTGTCCGGAAATTTGATGCTTGCTGTCCAGGTTTCGCATCCAAGCTCCTTGTCGAATCACCGACTCCCGAACTTCAAAACCTTGTAGTGGGCAGCTCACACTTCAATTTGCCAATCTCATTGGTTCTCCCAAAACCCAGTGTTAATCGATAACAACTATTTTGTAGAAGGAAGAGAGGAAAACAACTTTTAAAACTCAAATTAGAGTGAGATGAGAAGGAAAGCTAAGATAGGTAAGGAATAAAATCCGAGAATTTCCTAAGCTTTCAAAACTCATTTGTTGCTTTGAAAATAGGTTTTCAAAATATCCTAAGAACGACCAAGCTTGCGTTACTACGGTCATAACGGCTCGATACCAACTTTTGTGAGACTCGACGTTTATTAGGCTCATAATACTTAGTCATCCAAATGACCCTAGTATTATCAACCAAATAAACCGGTCTCGAGAGATGTATACTCCCCAGGATGCGATATACATACCTCACACCAAAAGAATGTATCAATTCCATACAACACATAGAACATAAGCAACAAACCGAAGTTAATATTAAGAAGGAAAAGCTATTACAAAAGAGGGCCCTTAGGCCAAATAGCAACAATTCTACAAAGATAACAATGAAGCAAAAGTGCCATAAAGATGGCTATAACACAAAGCCAATCGGTGTGCCTTAACCCTAGGCATCTCGACCGACCGCCAAGCTAGTCGTCAAGAAAGCGCAACACGTAGCACAAAAGAGAGGCTCTTGGAGCTCTCCTTCTTCCTCTGCAACAAAAGCCACAAAATGCCACAACCAGGCGGATGAGTACATAAAGTACTCCATAAGACTTACGTGTGAGATAATGAGAACTATAAATAGCTACATGCAAGCTTTATTTAAGTGGATGAGGCTTTGGACTCATTTTAGCATAAAGCAACATTTATTTGCAATAACATAATAGATTGAAGGCAATTTGGCAAAGCATTTTTAAATGTTGAAGTAACAACGAGATAATAACATAGTAACAACAACAAGAACAATCACGAAGTGACTAACCCAAGTCACCACAACAATAGCATGAACTCCCGCTCATACCAACCATGTCAAGTTTTAATTAAAGGTTGTAGTCTAGTCTTGAACGACCTTACCAAGCATGTCCATAACCTAGGACGAGGCTATTGAATAGTTTTATCCTGCGCAGGTGTACCATGTACCCACACGCCGATCGCCTTTCCATTAGGCACACTACCTTTGGTATGCCAAGACGGCTAAGTCCTACGAGACAGTTCCAATGGACAATGCTAATTTCGAGTCGCACAACCCACGGGAGAAAGAGACATCACACAACCTTCCCGGAAGCTAATGCTCCCTCCCACATCACACACACATTTTATCTTTAAAACACACCAACCGAGCGACCCCAATTAACACCGCCCAAAGTACTTAGTCAAGAGGGTTCCATATGCCCCTCGTGTGGTTAGTACGAAATCGCTGGCTTAGTGACCCAAGTACTCGGTCCTTAGGGACCCTGCATACCACCACATCCAAAAACCGCACCATCCATCCAATATGCCCAAGTCTAAATCAATCTTTTATTTTCAGTTTTTGATTTTACAAATTAATCAAAGCACAAGTGCTGGACATATAGGAGTAATAATCAGTTTTGAGTGATCAAGACCATCGACTAAGTCGATGATCGCCCATTTCTACCGATAACTAAGCATGTCTAAGCAATTTAAATCGAAACTACTAAGTGATAAGAGCTCATCCAACGAGCTCCCACCACAGCAAATAACCTAGGCTCATGGTATTAGAGGATAAACAATTCCTAGAGATTATGCAACTATAGGCTTGCTAGCGACATTTAACACAAAGTAGCATGCATACATAGAAGTAAAACAAAGTATTAAGCTTTAAAGTAATGGGACAATGATGGAAATAATCAAACTGCTTGCCTTGTTGTTGCTGGCCAAGTTGTGGCAGAGGGTCACTCTCGGGATCACCACAAATGTCGAAACCTAACGGAAAAGCGAGAAAGAACCGATAAGAACGACGAAGAACCAAAAAGACGCAACAGAGAAACTTCTCCGAAAGCTATGAAAATTTTACAGCAGCAAGACAATGATTTATCATGAATTTAGCAACAAGAACCAATTGATTTGGATTCTTAATGCAAAAGATATGATGAAATCAATTCTGCTCAGCCTATTAATTAGAAATATGTTACTGTTCATCGCAAAATTTTCTAGAATATAAGTGAAGCTGAAATTTTACTGTAAAACCAGCACCTCATGAGATGAATAACACAATTGAGTTCACCTCATTTGGAGCTATATTGCACTTTCTACAAATTTTCAAAAACAAGAACTTGAACAAAATTATAATGCACAAGTCCTCATTTTCCTAGCAGCAACATGCTCAAAACCAGTTTTCACAGTGAGTTCACTAAGAGAGGAAACCAACAAAGTTGGTCTCACCCAAAAATAAACTATAGAGCATTAGTTATGTATTTTACAAGTTAAGCATCAATTTGAGTGTATATTTTAAAGATGGTTTTAAAATCTAATGGCAAACTGTGCTCTGGAGCTGAACTCAACTTACAATTATTTTTGGATTAAAGTCAAGTTCAAGACAGAGCTAACACAATTTGAATGACCTCAAAAGGATTCAAAACGAAGAAGATATGAAATTTTAAAGTCTATACCTTATTTCAGTTTAACTAAGACCTCACTGGAATTTCTAAAACCCATAAGGACAGGGGAGGTCATGAGCCACAGATCACAGATCTAACGGCTCGAGACCTCCCAGTGAACAACGACACGCGCCGGGAGGTCCAGAGGTCCTGGACCTCCTAGCAACTATCATGTGAGGTGAGGAGAGGTCGGGGCCGAGATGCGAAATCCAAGCGGACCACAACATGGAAAGGAGGTCGGAGACGGACCAGATTTAAAGGGAGGTCCTCAACGGTTGAGATCTTCCAAAGGAAGGTCCAAACTATCAAGATCTCCCCGAGGAAAATCTACATCGTCGGGACCTTCACGGGAGGTCCTAGACGGTCCAGATGTTCCAAGGAGGTCCTTGATGGTCCAGATCGTCTCGAGGAGGACCTTGACGGTCAAGATCTACCCGGGAGGTCATGAAGCGGCCGAGATGGCTACGGAGAGGTCCTAAACGGAGGTCCTAACGCCACAGACCTCCGGGGAGGTCAGGACGGCCACGATGCGCAAGGGGAGGTCTTGGGCGCTCCAGATCTCCTCGGAGGAGGTCCGGACGCCCTGACTCCAGCGCTTTAACTCGCGCATGCGCTGGACATGAATAAATCGCTACTGGACATCAAGGAGGTCCGCTGGAGGTCTTAAATGCACGCATTAAAGGGTGGATTTAAGGCGATTAAGACTCCCCATTGATTACAATGATGGGAGCAAAATGATTAGCGCATTAAACATGGAGGATTTCGTCCTAAAAGCGACAACGACGCCGCCGTTGTGTCCGACAAAACCCAGCGCAAAGATGTGGTCATCGCCGGCGATGTAGACCTCGTGGCGAGATCCACGTACCGTTGGGTCCGCAATAACCATGCGCACCCAAAGGACCTCCTCTCAGCGGCGGCGGCGGCTTTGAACGCCGACGGCCGGAGAGGACAACGGCGCAGATCTGGCCAAACGACAAAATGCAAAAAGGGAGCTCGCGCGACATTCAAGCGTGTGCCAAAACTTAAGCTCCGCAACATGCATTCAGCGGGTGCCAAGAACTAAAGGACTAACAGGGGTACCTGGAGGTCCTAAGGTCTTTGGGAGGTCGTGGAGGTGATGACCGGAGTTGGGGAAGACAATGAAGCCATTGCATGGCACCGACTCAAGCTCGGCTTTGTCTACCTCGAAAAATGCCCAAACAAAATAAGTTAGGGTTATTCCGGGAGGTTTGGGGAGCACAAAGTGAGCAAGGGTTGAAGAAGGAGCCACTGGAACCCTTGAGTCACCGAGGAGTTCCAAGGACTTCAACAATGGCGGCCAAGATGGGAGGTGAGTGAGTTAGGAGCTCACCAAACATCGGTATGACAGCTCCAAGTGTGCAAAGGAAGCCAACGGGGAGCTCGAGTGGACACTTATAGCCCTGAGGTGAAGGTTATGAGTGGGGCTAAGCTCCATGGTGAGCTTAGCCCACGGGTTGGTCCATGGGGTGGACATGACATAAAGTTGACAAAGGCGGTGTCTTGACTGAAAATGAAAGTCGACTGCATTAAATCGGTCAAGAAAGAGTCATTAAGCTGCAGAGGCTGGCGCGATTAACTCCACCGCCAGAGCACGCTGCGCGCCGGAGGAAGGAGAAGAACAGGAGGTCTTGGTGACCGTTGGATAAGACACAGGAGAGGTCCTAACCATCGGATCAATTTTGAACCGTTATGTTTTAAGTGCCGGGAGGAGGTCCCACCACACGATCAAGGATGGGGAGGTCGTGGCCCTCCGATTTTTTAATCGCAAAACGCACGTGAGGAAAAGGGACAGAGGTCCAAAGCGTTGGATCTCCATCCAGCAGTCGCGGACCTCAAAGTGAGGACTTAACTGCACGCGATCAAAAGACATGAGGGAGGTCATGGCCTTTGGATTTAAATCCAAGGGCACCGACACGATGGGAGGTCTCGATATGATGCTTAGCAGCAAGGGAGGTCGGGACCGTTAGATTTAGATCTAAGGGTTCGATCAAAAGAGGTGGAGGTCTGAGCTTGCATACGCACAAGGGAGGTCATGGCCTTTAGATTTAGATCTAAGGGCTACGATCTCACGTCTTGTTGGGAGGTCTGTGCGCATGAGACAAAAAGGAGGTCGTGGTAGTAGATTTTAATCTAACGGTGCACAACAAAAGATGGGGAGGTTGTGAGTGCTTGATAACACGGGGAGGTCGTGAGCTGTTGGATTTGATCCAATGGCTACGACCTTGGTTAGGTGGGAGGTTTGTTTAGTTTAGGTTGAGAGGAGGAGGTCAGGGCCATGGATCTTGGATCCAAGGGCTATGACCTCTCACGAGGTGGGAGGACTGTTGAGTATGTCGAGGAGGAGGTCGTGGCTGTTGGATTTGATCCAACGGCTACGACCTCAACAAGGTGGGATGACCTCGCTACGATGGTTTAACAGCTCGAGGAGGTCTTTGAGGTTTAACACACAGGGGAGGTCATGACCATGGATCTTTGATCCAACGGTTACGACCTCATGAGGCGGGAGGTCCTGCGGTGTTAACCGCGGAGGAGGTCGTGGCTGTTGGATGTAAATCCAACGGCTGCGACCTGATCAAGGTGGAGATGAGGTCTGCTGAGGTGCAGACATGGTTGGGCTGGACCAACTTTGAATATGGCTAGCCCAAGGAACAGTGTAGGCTTTAAAATTTAGTTTTAACAGCTGAAACTTAGCAGAATTATTTGAGATAGCAAATGAACTCCAAATTTAATGAAATTTTAGCTGGAGCTTGCTGATAATGAGATCAACCTTGCATAAAATTTCCAGAGGTTATTATGCAATGCATTTTTCTCAGGAAATTCATGAAGGTTGTTTAAAGGATTGTTTTGCCTCCAAAAATTATCAACAAGTGTTATAACTCATGATATTTTTCAGAGGGGTCCCATATCAGTTTTTGGGACCAAGGAAAATATATTCCAAATGTTTGGCACAAGATTTAAGATAATTGGAAAAAGGAATTTGATTTTTGGTCAACAAGAGCTTTGTGTTTTTGGATTACACAACTCTTGGACAAGAATTACATAAGATTTTAGGGTTTTTCAAGATGTGAGAAAAGTTTTAATTTCTACACATATAATTATACTTGATTAACCCTAATTATACATTTGGGATGTTACACACCATGCCTTCGTGTAGCTAATCTTGTACTTGAATTTCTTCTCAATAGCCACCATAATATGCTTGGCCTCCACATCCTTCTTATTTGCTATCTCTCCATACATCAAATTGGCTACGAAGGTCGACATTAGGTTACGATGTTTAGACAAAACACCGCTGAGCATGCAGGAGTGCGGCTCCACCTTCGAGACAATCCAATGAGTCTCATACTTCGGTCTATGTGCGTGCACTCGCCAAGGACAACCGGCCCACTCGCACTTGACAGTGTACTACTCCTGGCTAGATTTGACGACCCGAAACGTCCACTGCATGGACATAGCCCATAGCTTAATGGCATCCTGCAAGGATGTCTTATCAGCAAACATTGAATGCAACCGAACCTCCGTGGCATGGACATAGCCCACAGCTTAATGGCATTCTGGGGGATGGGAGCTCCGTCCTCATCGGAACTGTCCTCGTCGTCCTCCTGTAAAGCTTCCTCTTCAGCCAAGGCCATCCGGTCATCGCTATCCATTTGACGCAATATGTACTCCCTATGCTCTCCTTCATCAGCCTGCCCTGTAGGCTCACCATGCGGTGATCGATCTTCCTCTCCTGTATCTACTGCGTCGGGCTCATCACAAGCAACATCCTCCGAACCCTTTGTAACACTGGCCTCTGGGTCCTCCTCTTCACCAACATGTTGGGCACTCGAGATGCTCCCACCACCCAGATGATATCCGGTGGCGGGGCCCTGCACAGCTTCTTTTGGGCATGGTTGCACAAGCAGCACACACTTATATCCACAGCGCCGACAGCCTTCTATAAAGCCTTTCCACACAGCCGTGCGCATCAGTCTTCTCAACTCCCATCTGATGTCCGTAGGAGACCAGCTCTAAAGCCCTTATATGACGACGCTGCACACCTCAGGGTCCAAGGAAAAACTGCGGGTGAGCCAGTGCATCACATCTGCGATTCGTGCATTCTCGCCGTTCGGGTGTACCAGAGTGGCTTGCGGAAAACTGCTCAAATTAACACCGTACGAACCTTCACGAACGGTGCCAACACCGTAATGCACTTTCAATGTAGTGGGTACAGGCATGACTAATGTTTGCCTGCAAATATTTCCAATATTACAACTAGTCAGATCACAACGCACGATATACAAGTACTGCTACACTGTAATTTACATTTGTACGGTGCTTCGCCTATCGTGAACAACTACACTACGGCATGGTCAAGGCGTTATTCATTCCCTAAGGCAGAGGCCACAATGAACGTGCAGTACACTAATCAGATTCAACCTGAAAACCGAGCTATTCCATACCAGATATTATCTGATTATGACGCTAACTTTCAATCCGAAATGCTACAAGTGGCGTTCCAGTCTTCTATAGAGATATACCAATTACCTAAGTTAATTAGTTCATACTAATTAACCTGTACTAATTAATCCGTACAAATAATTCATCCTCCTCATTCGCTCGGTCAGAGTACCCACTACTACTTACCAACTTTCTAATTATTCACCGAATAATAGTCAATCATGCATGCACCAACACAACCACAATACTTCTCACAAACAGCACTAATTCTCCCTCACGGACTATTTTTTTCTCTAACTAAAGTTTTTTACCGCTGCTACTTACATATAAATTAACAACATTTTGATTTTCTACTTTTTTTCTCTAACTAAAATTTCCTACGGGTGCTACTTATATTACTATTTTAACTACACAAACTATTTACTAACTACAAAAAAAAATAAACTACAAGATAAAAAAAACTTACCTCATAGACGAATCTATCCTCCTTTTCTTCTCCCTCTCCCTTTCCTCTTCTTCTTCTCCCTCCCTTTTTTTTCCTCTCCTCGGCGACCGGAGGCCCCTGTCGCCTGACGGTTCGGCGATTGATCCTACCGCCCAACTGTTGGGCGATTGCAATAATAGCGCCCAATGGTTCGGCGCCTGCAGTATTAATACCCAACGGTTTGGCGGCAAAGAAGATTGTTGCATTGGAGCAAGCTAATCGATCGCGCCTAACTGTTACATGACAGACGTGCAATTCTGTAAAAAAAAAGGTCGCAGGTATAATGTTGTAATTTCCAATAAAAATGGATTATTTTTTAAAAAAAATTCTCCAAATCGGCGGCGCATGTTCTGTCTTCTACAATTGCCGAATGAATACTGCAGGGACACCTTTTCCTGGCCCCATTATCATTCGAGAACAATCCATTAAAGGGCTTGATCATTTGCGATCCATGAACTGTTTGTACTCAAATAGGGTGCGCGATGTAGCAATGTATCATGCCTAAATTCTTAAAGCCTTTTAACCATCATGGATTTCTGAGCGGCAATGTCTCTTCCCGTTGTGTGCTTTCAGGGGTGTTCTGCTGCTCTGATTTTTATCTTTCCACATCTTTTCATTTGACGTGCATCCTCACTGAGATGACCAGTTCAATTTCTCTACCGAGCGTGTTGTGATCATATGATTACTTCCCCATGGGTCATTTATATTAGAACAGGCATTGTAAAATCAGGTCAGACAAGGCTATCTGGGCAAACATAGCTGAAACGTGGTTCTGAATTTGCCAACCATGAAATGCCAATCCACGGGTGTCCTTCAATTAGAGCGTTTTGCTTTTAGACTTTTTTTTTGTGATCTAGGATTTCCCCATCCAGACAGCCGTAAAAAAAAGAACACCTTACTCTGCGAGACGTCTACGGAGCAACATTTCAACAAAACCACTGTGCCTATACACAGCCCCTGTCTCACTGTACAAAGCACAGCCGCATGAGGAGTTAGGAGTTCGAACCCCCAACCTGCCACTGGAATCAACTCCAGCTAGCCCTCGCTTTTAGACTTTTTCGTTGTAAGTTTTTTTTTTGGAAAAATGGCGGCCTAATAATAAAATATATCTGTGTTGGTTTGGCTTGTCACACTTGCAATTGACACCGCAGGATTCTCCTCACTTCCCAGAGGGCGAGACATCACTGAAAAATAAAATGTGTTCCTCATGTTGATCAGAATCCCCTTTTTGAGATAATAAGGTAGATGCACACAACACACGGTACAAGGACGACCCCATGCTAGAATTGCTTAGTCCGGGAATATGTCTGCGGCCATGTGTCATGTGGGGCCGGTTGTATACCTGGTGCTGTACGCCAGGTCCAACCGGCGGCGCAAGAGGCTTAGAGATAAGCCTGTCTTTACTTTGCTTGCAAGTTAGGATTATTCAGATATAGAAAGATTATATTGAGATCTTTTGATCTCTTTAAAAATTAGATTGAGATCCTTTCGAACTCTTTAAAGATTAGATGGAGATCATGTCGATCTCTTTACTTTATATAATTGTAATCTCTATTTAAAGGGGAGAAGAGGAAGGAATAAAGCAAGCAAGATCAGTTATCTAATCTCTCTTCACCCTAGCCCTCTCCCTAGCGGGCACACACTCTCCCCATCCACGCCATGCGCACGCCAGCCTCCCTCTGCCATGCGCAACCCTCTCCTCCACCACGGCTCTTGGGCGCAAGCCCGGGCCGAAGCCTATCACCTCCCACTCATATCCGATTAGATCAATTCCCGAAGCACATGACAACTTGGTATCAGATTCAGGCGTTGCCCCTCCCACCATGGTGGGCGATGGCGATGCTGTATCTGCATAGCTTGCAACAATCCTGGTGCAGACGAAGAAACTCGACATCATTGAAGACAAACTTTAGCACTTGGAGATGGCACAACATACACAACAACAAGCCATCACTAGGCTCGAAAGTAGCCAGGCTATCACCACCATGGGCCAACCATCTCCGAGCTCCACAAGAGCCGCTGCCAGCGGCCTCTTTCGAGCGTCGTCCTCCTCGCTACCACAAGCTTGACTTTCCGACCTTTGATGGCAAAAGCGATCTGCTACCCTGGGTGAACCGATGCGAGCAATTTTTTTCCCACAGGTAGCGAGCCTTAGAGGAAGAAAAGGTATGGCTTGCCGCCTACCATCTCGTTGATGGCGCTCAGCAATGGTACTATCGGCTGGAATGCGATGGCAGGACACCAAATTGGAGGTGCTTCACCGAGCTTGTCAATCTCTGCTTCGACCCACCCCTTGGGGGAACTGGCATCTTGCCGGCGCACAGGGACAGTCGCTGACTATCAGGACCAGTTCCTGACTTTTCTCAACCACGCCGGCGACCTCTCTGAATTACAGTAGATCGCATCGACGTCGAGCTCCAATGCCCGAGTAACTCAGAGGTGGCCATGAGCCTGGAGCAGGCATACGAGCTATGTCAGCAGATGCCGGCCCTCCCACCTCGCGCCATGAGTTGCCCACAAGCCTACTGCCCCCCGATGGCTTGGGCTTCCTCCAGGAGGACCGACGCTACTACCGGTCCGACCGGTACCTCCCCCGGTCTGACTGGTGTGACCTCCTTGGGCGCACCCCCATGGCAGACAACCTCCACAAGCGACCGATTCATTCGTTGTCTCACCGTGCTGGAGATGGAAGAATGAAAGCGCTTGGGACTCTGCTACGACTGTGATGAGAAGTTCTCCTGCTTCCACACCCGCAAGAACCTTCTTATCCTGGAGGTTGACTACGCCATCAACACCATGGAGCCAACCAAGGACTCAGAGCCCCAAATCTCCTTGCTCGCCATCACCGGTGTCCGCACCAGCGAGACGATGTAGATTGAGCTCAAGATCGGCGACACAAGCCTTGTCGCTTTACTTTACTCCGGGTCAACACATAACTTTGTGTCGGCCTAAGCGGCTCGCCGGTTGGTTCTCACCTTCTCACCACATGACAACCTTCGGGTTGCCGTGGCCAACGGTGAGTGGGTCACCTGCGACGGGGTATGCCACAATGCCGTTATCTCCATCAACGAGGAGGCTTTCATCATCGACCTCTACACAATTCCATTAGGCAGATACGACGTGGTGCTCGGCACGCAATGGCTCGCTACGTTGGGGCCCATCCTTTGGGATTTCGACCCCCTCACCATGTCATTCTGGAGACATGACCACCAAGTCCAGTGGAGCGGCCTCTATCACATGATGCACAACGCAAAATTGCACGCGTGCGATGGTCGTGAGCTCTTGGATGCCCTTCTCCAGGAATTCGACGACGTCTTCTCCGAGCCAACCGGCCTCCCGCCTGCACTGTAACATCCCAATTTTCTAAGTTTTAAAACCTTTTTGAGTAGTTTAGTCCCTTAGAAAATTTCACCAAATTTATTTGAATTTAATAAAGCTTAAATGGGACTTTTAAAGGCAAAACAATTTAATGTGACTAATCTGAACATCAAGTAAATCTAAAACTATTTTATTTGAGTTCTTTGTACTTGAAAATATTTTTTGGAATTTTTCTGAGTTCATTTGCTATTTTTAATTTGTCAATTGGATTTTCTAGTATTTCTTAAATACAAAAGCTATTTAAAATCTCAGGAAAATCTCTAGGCCAAAATCCTTTTTTTTCGACCCATTTCTCTGAGCCCAGCCTAATCCCGCACGTAGCCCATTCTCTCTCCCGCCGTTCGCTCGTACCCGGTCCCACATGTTAGTCGCACACATGGCGTGTGTGACGCAAATCCACCCTAGCCACCGCCATTGACAAGTAGGTCCCAACTATTCATCGTCCCCGACCTAGACTCCATCTCTGAGTGTGTTACGACTCCATTGCTGCGTTCATCCCGATCACCTTGTCGCTGCCTTTAAAAGGACCCAAAGGCCTTCGTTTTCTGCACCCCGAGCCGCACCGCCCTTGAAAACCCTAATCTCCACCTTGGGTTCATCGCTAAGCCGCCAGAATCGCACGAAGAAAAAAAACCGCCACCGAAATCCTCGTCGTCGTGTTCCACCGACGTCGTTGAACCTTGAGCCTCATCGTCACCACCATCGGCATCACATGGACCTGATCTACACTGCTCACCCCTTGTTTTTGCCGGAGCATCACTGGAATCCCGTTTCCATTGAGGACCGTGTGCTGTCGCTCAAGTCTCGTCTCTGGTCAACCCCGTCATCCCCTTTCGTCTGTGAGTGCACCAATGAGATCGTTGTCGCCTTAGCTACCCAACGCGCACCTCCGCTTGCCCCGCCGTGGCCCCAAACGCTGGCGACCTTAGGTCCCCGAGCCACCTCAGTCGTGTGACATCAGTGCCACCTCAGCTTCGTGTCCACGTGTCCACCACGTCAGTGTCACGTCAGTCTCACCCGTAATCGCATCAGATGCCAAAACCATGGACTTGGTCCATGGTAAACCCACCCACTAACATGTGGACCCCACATGTCAGTCCATTGTTCCATGCACCTGTGAGCCATAGACCAATAGACCAAAACAATGGACTCGATCCATAGGCCGAGGGTACCACCTGTTAGCCTCTATTACCTATTTTCTGAATTTTATTTTAATTCCGAAATTCATTGCTGGCATCATGCTGATGTAGTATTCCGAAAAGGAGATGATCATAAGTTGATCATCAAGTCAAGAGAAGACCCATCATGTGTTGATGAATGTAACAGCCCAAAACTTCATAATTGTAAAAATGAGGGATTTTTAAAACTTTTTGTATAATCTCTATTGTTGTTCGTTTGCCTGCATCTTTGAGCTTTACTTAAGGACATTTTGCATCTCTTTTGCACTCATGATTTTATCTACCATCCTGTCAATTTGCCTTTTCTTAAGTCTATCTAGTTTTCCTTCCTTCTCCCCCTACCTCCTGTAGCTAAAATGTTGATCAGCCTAGTGTATGATCCGACCCACCCTGCTCCCGTGCATTCCCTTTCCTATCCTTCTGACCCACGGCTGGTCAAGCCCGGTGCAGCCAAGACCTCTGGCTGTAGACTAGGGTAGTTGGCTCTCTCTTTTTCCGGGCACCAATTGCACCAGACAAGAGCTTAGGCATGAGGCTGTCAATCGGCCATTAATGACCATCACAACACCTACACTGTGCCGCCGCTCCATCAACAGCACCATCCACTACTCATTGTCGGGCCATGACAAAGTGCCCACATATATATAGCTGCTCCAAGCCCCTCATTGCTTTTCTTCGCCATTCCAGTGCTAACCTCATTCACCTCCTTCCCCCCAAAAGAATTTGAGCTCTAGTCAGGCTCAAGCGCCACCCCGTCGCAGCCTTCACCGCCGACACCATCGGATACTGCAAGACCTCCTTGAAGGACTAGCTGCCTGCCCCATGGCGCTACACTGATGATTGAAGACCACCCCTTTTTTCCTCAAGCCGCTCCTGCAGTGCGGAGTTTCTCTCATTGTCTTGGTCCACCGACGACGGCTCAACTCCGGCTAGCCCAATCCCCAGCTCCGTACTGGTGAGTTCTTGGTAACCAGATGCTCTTCCTAGTTCGAGCCACCATGCTATTTCTTGGATGTTTCTCTGGTTCTTCCTTTGGCGATTCCACTAGTTCAATCGACTGCGACAATGCAGTCGAATATGTGTTTCTTTTGGCCACCATTGCGTAAACGATCACTTCTCTTGATCGACTACACACGGTTAACACCCCCACGACCTCCCTCCTTGCGTAGACCTCATATTTTACAAAGACCACCCCCGTGGTCGCAATCTCCCATTTTACAAAGACCACCCTCTTAATCGTGACCTCCCTTTTTGCAAAGACCACCTTCTTGGTCTTTTGCAAAGACCACCCTCTTGGCCTTTCTGCAAAGACCTCCTTAGGTCATGGCACCTCCACGACCTCCCCTGGTCGCAACACTCTCATGACCTTCCCCTGGTCCTAGTATCTCCAGGACCTCTTTTGTGTTCATCTTGACTATTGAGACATCCTTTGCGTTCATCTTGACCGTCGGGACCCCCTTTGAGTTCATCATGACCGTCGGGA
The DNA here is from genome assembly GCA_036346405.1 of Phyllostachys edulis. Classification (NCBI taxonomy): domain Eukaryota; kingdom Viridiplantae; phylum Streptophyta; class Magnoliopsida; order Poales; family Poaceae; genus Phyllostachys; species Phyllostachys edulis. The sequence continues at coordinate 58,610,479 of CM070546.1, read as the reverse complement.
TCCCCTTTGCGTTCATCTTGACCGTCGGGATCTCCTTTGCGTTCATCTTAACCATCAGGACCTTCTTTTGTTTGGATCTAAGGGTCCAAATTTCCTTCCGTTGGATCTGAGGATCCAGACCTACTTTCGTTTAGATCCAACGGTCTAAACCTCTCTTCGGTTAAATCTAAGGTTCCAGACCTCTTTTCATTTAGATCTGAGGGTCCAGAACTCTCTTTGTTTAGATCTAACGGTCCAGACCTCTCTTCATTTAAATCTAAGGTTCCAGACTCCTTTCATTTAGATCTGAGGGTCCAGACCTCTCTTTGTTTAGATCCAATGGTCCAGACCTCTCTTCGGTTAAATCTAAGGTTCCAGACCTCTCTTCGGTTAAATCTAAGGTTCCAAACCCCCTTTCATTTAGATCTGAGGGTCCATACCTCTCTTCGTTTAGATCCAACAGTCCATACCTCTCTTCAGTTAAATCTAAGGTTCCAGACCTCCTTTCATTTAGATCTGAGGGTCCAGGCCTCTCTTCGTTTAGATCCAACGGTCCAGACCTCTCTTCGTTTAAATCTAAGGTTCCAGACCTCCTTTCATCTAGATCTGAGGGTTCGGACCTCTCTTTGTTTAGATCCAACGGTCCAGACCTCTCTTCGGTTAAATATAAGGTTTCAGACCTCCTTTCATTTGGATTTGAGGGTCCAGACCACCTTTCGTTTGGATCTAAGGGTCCAGACCTCTCTTCGTTTAGATCTAATGGTCCAGATCTCTCTTCGTTTAGATCTAGGGGTCCAGACCCCCCTCTCGTTAAATCTCCCTCGTGGTATTTTTGCAAAGACCACCCTCTTGGCCTTTTCACAACGACCACCCTCTTGGTCCACGACCTTCCTTAGTCTTAGCACTCACACGACCTCTCCTGGTCATCGCACTTTCGTGACCCCCCCTGGGTACAGTAATTCCAGGATCTCCCCTAGTCACAGTACCTCCAAGACCACCCCAACTCATAGTACTTCCACGACCTCCCTGTCGTATTTTTCTAAAAACACAGTAGCTCCTACGACCACCACAGATCCGATGACCACTGAGTTTTCAACTGTGCTGGTATCATATTTCTAATCTACGCTTTTGCATTATTTGGAGTTCTTCGCATATTTGGAAACGATTTGAGTTGGAATATATGCTTATTTACCTTTTCGGTTGTTTTGAGATTATAGAAGCCGAGGCGACCGAAGAAAAGTTCGTTGATCAGGATCTCGATCAGCAGCACTCTAAACAAGGCGAGTCAACACTTTGATCATATTGCACCTACTTTTTGCAAATTATGTTGTATCAAATTAAGAAATTGCACTACTATATTCTATCAAACTAAATTGGTCTAGATCATGCTTACATACAATGTCATGCGGGCATTAATTTGCCCGACCACAATCATTAAAAACTTTTAAAAATGATTTGAGGGCAGTTGAGGCTGGGAGCCTGGCTGGTATGTTGAAGTAAATGGTTATTTTCCAAAACAATAAAACACGAAAAAACTGCTGATCGGGCGATTGAAAGAATGGTCAGTCTTTGGGGCACGAGAAGATGCTGGTATGTGGATGTGTCGCCCTAGTCAAGTAAGGACCGAATCTTGTGATGACCTCTCATGCAAAAACAGTGCAACCACAAGTCCATTATGGGTACGACCTGGCCGACTAATTTGCTCGCGTCGGCGTCGATTCGCCGTTGGGTTGATTGCGGGTGGATAGCCGGGGGAGAACGAAGCCACAGGAACCGCATTGGCACAAGAGGGGGTCTCCTGGAGAGCCTAAGGAGTGGGCTCAGGGCGGTGGATGTTGGGGTACGGGTAGGCTACGATAGCAACAAATCAAAATTTTCTACCACGTAAACCAGGAAGCCAAGCAAGTAGATGATCACAGATCGTTACCACCAGACGCGCAGAGCAGCGGAAGAAGGGTTGGAGCAGCCTGGTCCAACAAAGAGCGCATCGATATAGTGGTCGTAGTCGATCATCCAGCGTCGAGCACGTTGGTGCAGTGGTCGTGGTCGATCTCTCCTCCAGCAACCACTGTAATTCCTTATGAAAATCGCGGATCGTCCTCAAGTGCAACAGCAACTGCAGTAGCGCCTCTACGGTATCCACACGTCCAGGGAAGGAACAACCATGCATCGATGTGCTAGCACCAAGTCACATGGTAGAGCTCTCAAGAAGATGACGGCTAGGGTTTCGGTGGAACAACTCAACTCACGACTTTCATGTGTCTCGTCTGTTACGTTCCCCTTTACTCCCAATAGCCTCATGCATCTCCTTATATAGTGCTCGTGACGGATCCCATCCGAACACGTTTGACGAATCGTATCCGTACTGGTTTGTTCCAACCCGTTAAGTGTGTGACCCTGTAGGTTCATGCGTAATCGGTTGTGACTCGGAAACCCTTTCCGATCACGAGTCGTTAGTGGTTCCTAGCAGGACATAACGATTCCCGAATACACACAAATTATATCGGACGAACCTTAATGCAATATGATCTACGACTAGGTCCTCATCACTTACGACCAGGTCCTATCTCTATACGACCAGTTCATATCTGGTCACGACCAGTTCGTAACTCCTTACGACTAGGTTTTGACCACTCTATGATTACGTTTGACCAGTCTACGACCAGTCCGTAACTGTTCGAACTAAGCGACCTACTCGTGTATTCTCCCTTTGCCTCACGATGTCTGGTTGAACTCCAGGTGAGTTGTTGTGTCATCCATGGACTGTTCAATACTTTCTCGATCGAGTGTCTGATAACTTCACGTGGTCGAACACTTCGACCACTAGTGGCATGGCCATGCACTTTCTTTATCCGATCACAACGAGGGGCCTAGAGACATCTCTCTTGTTATGTAAGGAGGGACAAATCCTATATCCAACCAGTCACATTCCTCCGCATGTTTCATAGCATACCCGAAAGCTACCTTTATAACTACCCAGTTACGAGTAGCGGTTGGCAACCCCTAAGAGTGCTGCCAATCTCAGGTCTAAGGATTATACATCATCATTGCTTGAGACCAACTAACGACACATAGAATCATAACAATCTCAATAGTGTCTCAAGATGGGTCAATCCAACCCCATGTTCTCTAACATGTGTTCACATTATTGATTCGATATCCCTATATCCATGACTGATGAAACATGGTCATCAATCAATACAATGTGATGGTTGATAGAGTCAATAGTGTTCTGACCATTGACATCCGACCAGGGATACATTTAGAATGACACTATATAAGTTAAGAGTTTCACCAACAAGTCACATACTTGTTAATCTTCATAACCAATGATTCATTCAAGGAACAGGATAACACATTATCCAATATTATGAACATAATGAAATACAATAATCTCTATGATTGCCTCTAGGGCATATTTCCAACACTAGAAACCTTAGTGAGCGGATGGAGAGCGTTGAGGTTGAGCATTGTAAAGGCCTTGTGGTAATCTCCCCTTGATTCACATGTCCAAGAAAACGTGTGAATATATCAAGGCGATTACCTCTTGTGGGTAAAGGGTGCAAACTCTGCAGAGTAAGAAAACTATCATGATAGCCATGCTCATGGTCAAGAGCGGTGCTGAGAACTTGCTTGATATAGTTTTCATTTTTACAAAACCATTTGTGTTGAAAAGGGAAGGCTGGGGTGGGACCCTAGGGATTTGAGAATGGCCTGGTCGGGGACCAATGGTAATTACGGGAGTACCTGAGCATTGAGTGGATGGAGCCACTCAATGGTATAGGAGGTGGGACCTCCACTAATACTTTACAAATGAAAACTCATTTATGAAAACAGATTTGTTAAAAATGCTAAGTCTCAGGATTTTCTACTACTCCTCTATTTCAAATTTGGCTTTGTGCAAATAAAAGAAACCTAAAGCTTCCCTTGACTAGCCCTGCATCTATACAACTGCATTGTGTGTTGGCTCATGATCTGATTGTGTACTCAGGCTCGCCATTTTAATCTTTTAGACCCAAATGATCAAGACCCTACCAAGATTACTTCATGTGGTGATCCGGATGGTGGTGATGATAATGAAGCTTAGGCCGGGACCCCTAATCGCTTGCCTGTGGGCAAAGTGAATGGATCCATCATGATTTATTTTGCTTCCGCACCTGTTTTATAATCAGTACTCTTGACTTTTGTAAAACAGTTGGCCGCACAACCTGATGATTATGTAATATATTTTGGGCTTGCACTGTTCATAACGAGTATCCTTTACATTGAGCAAAGTTTACGATCAGTTTGTTTACAAACACTAAATAGATGTCTTAAGACCACCCCTAGATGTTCTAGAACCATTGCTAGGTGACTTGGGACAACCCTTAGCTGGTTGAAGACCTCCACCAAATGACCTACGACCACCTCTAGTCAATCTAGGCCTGCTACCAAGTGACTCACAACCTCCAAGAGTTTATAACAAGCTCTAGAGAGTCTAGGACCTCCACATGACCTCCAGGACCTCCTCAGGAACTCCTAGGACCTCCTTTGATCTTCGCAGGAACTCTCAGGACCTCCTCATGAACCATAGGACGTTATGTGTGTGTCAGCTACTGATCCAGGGAATGACATGTTATACGCAGTGGATCCTAAGCTCCAAATTTGGGGTCCGACAATGAAGGTCAAGTAAAGGATGCATCATGGGTTGATGCATATCCAGACAATGACCCGGACTTGAAGTGATGATGTGCATCATCAAACTTCAAGAGGATGCTCAAGACAAATGTATGACTAGCTAGGGCTAAGGATGTGTTCCTAGTCTTTTACCGGTCTTGGTGTTTGGTTGAAAGACCGGATTGCTAGTATAGGTTTGCCATACTATTAAGAGAGGTCTTGTATAGTAGCTTGAGTCTCATCATATGTTGATAGCTCAATCTTGCTTGCTCTAGTTCTCCATGGCATGATGTTATTATTTGCGAATGTGTTTTTGCAAATAGCCGAGGCTCATGCATTTAATCCTTGTAACATGTGACTATACTTTGCAAATATGTTTTGCAAACGGTTGAAGTCTATGTACCTACTCCTTGTGGCATGAACTAAGTTTGCAAATGAGTTTTTGTTGGGATTCAAGCATTTTCCCTTTACATGGTCTAAGATTGCTTGTTGCTATTTCTTTGGACTTAGACCATGGTAGTGGCTCTTTGGAGTTGTGCTTTTTGATTTGATCAAATGTGTTTAAGATCAATCAAATATGTGGGTTGTGTAGCCCTTTGAAAAAGCTTTCCATAGAGCCCAAGATCACTCAATTCCGACATCGGAGTCAGAAGTTATGATCTTTTTACCGAGTGTCGTCTCTGCTGAAATTGGACTACGGTAATACCACCCGAGAAGAGAGGTACTACCACAGAACGGTAGTACCGGCCTTTGTACTATGGTACTACCATACTAAATTCTTTAACGGCTAGTTTTTGAGCCATTAATGCACCCGTGTGGACTGATGAACAGTAAAAATGGTAGTACCGGAGTTTGTACGGCGGTACTATCGCAAATCCTAATTTTTGGGGTTTTCTGCTCCGAACAGCTAGTTTTTGTGTGTGAACTATAAATACCCACCTTAGCTGGTTGAGAGACAAGCTTTGGCATCCCATTTCACTCACTTGAGCTAGTGTGAGCTTCTCCTCTCAATTGTGCATGTGTTGCACCTTGTGAGCAAGGAGAAAGGTCTCTAGTTGCATATGTTGTATCTAGAGGTGGATTTTGCATCCACTTGAGCTTGTGCATTCATTGCACGTGGTGAAAGTCAAGCAAGGGGCTTGGCTTATTACTCCTGGTGTTTGTTGACACCTAGACGGCGTGAAGGCGTCGTGGACCAGTGATCTTCTCAAGAAGCTTGCGAGAAGGTCCGGCGTGTTGTGAAGGTTGGAGCTCACCTACCCGGAGCGGGAAAGAGCTACCGCTAGTGGAATTGAGGTGTTTAGCTTAATTTGTGGAGCCAGTTCAATTAGTTTGGGCTTACCTCAACGTGGATTAGGGGAGACTGTCAAGTCTTCGAACACCATGGTAAAACGTCGTTGTGTCATTATGGTTTACTCACTAGTGATTTACTTTGTGCAATTTACATTTCTAGAATTAAATTGCTTATATGTCTTTGTATGTTTGCTATCATTATCAATAGTCTTATATTGTTGGTGCACTTAGTCAAGACTAGTTAATTTAGGTTTTAATTGAGCAAAACCGAATTGATTTACAATTCCGCATAAAACTCGGTTTTAGCCCAAATAAAAAAAATAAAAACCGCCTATTCACCCCCCTCTAGTCGGTCTCCTCGATCTTACAGCCCGCTACGTTTCAAGCTTTGATGAACGACGTACTACACCCCTTCCTTCGTCAGTTTGTGCTCATTTTCTTTGTCAACATTTTAATCTACAACACTTCTTGGTCGACACACCTTCGAGCTGTTCTTGATGTTGTTCGCCAACACCAGCTCTTCCTCAAAAGCAGCAAATGCTCCCTCGGCCAAACGACAGTGTCCTATCTTGGGCACCTTATATCGACCGATGGAGTTGCCATGGATGACAAGAAGGTGCAAGCTGTCAATGGGTGGCCGACTCCCGCGACGACTCGCGTCCTACATGGCTTTCTCGGCCTCGTCGAGTACTACCGCAAGTTCATCAAGGCGTACAGTACCGTTACCACACCCCTTACTCAACTCTTGAAGAAGGACAAATTCGTATGGTCTTTAGTGGCATATGAAGCCTTTGACACTTTGAAGAAGGCTCTGACTACCGCCCCAAACCTGCAACTTCCAGATTTTTCAGTGCGGTTCATTGTGGAGTGCAATGTGTCAGGAACAGGACTCGTCGTAGTCCTTCACCAAGGCAGCGACGCCATCGCATTCTTCAGCCGGCCGATTGCAGCCCGGCATGACTCGCTGGCCGCCTACGAACGTGAGCTGATTGCGCTAGTATAGGTGGTCCGGCACTGACGTCCTTATCTTTGAGGGTGTTTGTTCCTCATCCGCATAGATCACTATAGCCTAAAATTTTTACTGGATCAACATGTCGCCACCATCCCCCAACATCATTGGGTCATCATGTTGTTGGGGTTTGACTTCTCCGTGGAATATCGACCCGGGCAGTCAACACAGTCACCGATGCTCTCTCCCGCCGTGACACCGACGCGGGATCCACTTTTGCCTTATTCGCCCTACACTTCGACCTATTCGACGCGACCCGTTCAGCTGCCGCTATGGACCCAGCGTTGGTCACCCCCCATGACCAGATTACTGCCAGCGAGCTTGGCACTCCACGGGCGGTGGTGGATGGCCTTGTATTTTTCAACTCGTGCATCTACAGTCCACCCGCTTTTTCCCTTCTTGGGGACATCCTCGTCGCTACACATGATGTTGCCCACGAGGGTGTCTAGAAGACCTTGCATCGGCTGCACCGTGACTTCCACACCTTATAGGCCTGATCCGTGGTGCAGGACTATGTCCGGGCATGTGTCACTTGTTAGTGCAACAAGACCAAGCACCTCCATCCCGTGGGGCTTCTGCAATCCTTGCCGATTCCTTCGCGTGTATAGGGGGACATTGCCATCGATTTCAGTGAAGGCCTCCCTTGAGTGGGTGGCAAGTCCGTCATCTTGATGATGGTGGACCACTTCTGCAAGTATGCACATTTTATTCCACTGGCGGAATCCATGGCGCGTGTCTTCTTCGCTGACATTGTCCGCTTGCACGACATACCTTCTTTAGTTGTCTCAAATAGGGATCCCGTGTTCACTTCAGTTTTTTGACGGGAACTCTTTTGGGCGTCAGGTTCACACCTCCATATGAGTTCCTGTCGGACCCAGAAGTAACACCCCAAATCCTCTGTGCATTTCTGAACTAGTCCCATGATCAGTAGCTAGTTCACACAGTTAAACAGTTATGGTAACATCCATAAATCGCACAATATTATTAATAATCAACAGAGCTTATTACAAAAGAGGCTTACAAGCCAACATTAAAGAACACAGCGGAAGACGAAGAAGTAGTGGAGTCCAGCTGATATGCCACAGGCAATCGACTAGGGTAGCGGCCTAGTCGTCGAGATCCACACCGGTAGCGAAGCCTTCTCCTTTGAAATTTATTTGCATAAAGCAAGGATGATCACAACTACCATGCTCGCAAGTTACACCCAAATAACAGAGTTAATGCATGCAAGGAGATATCAAAGGAAGGCTTATTGGTTGAGTTTGCATAAAGCAATGTTTTCTTTAAATATTTATACTAAGTTCCAAAGTAGTTATTCTATAACTAAAATTCATTTTATAAATTCTCAAGTTTTATAGCCAGATAACATTCACACATGAATGGTGAAGGATACTCTCCTATCACATGGCGCCCTGCCCAATTCCCATTTGCATAAACCATTTGATAAAGTCTTTTGAAAATAAAAAACCAAAGATCTAACTTGGAGCAACTTTGCTAGGCATGTCCATGACCGTGGACACGGCTGTTCGAATAGTTTTACACTCTGCAGAGGTTGTACAACTTTACCCACATGACATGAATTCTCTAGTTTGTCTGGCATCCGTCGATACCACTGCTCACTACCTTAGGTAAGCAGTCTAGAGCACGTGTCAAGGCCTTTACAATGCGCCATTCCACCGCAGTCCCCCCCTCGCTAAGGTTTCGCTTCCATTGGGTTTACCACCCGCCGGATCTGAGCCTCCTCTTGCGCCAGGTGGGACTAACATAGGTCATAACATGACTACCCACCGCATCTGAAGGGAATGACCGCGGTGAAACATTGCAAATTAGTTGGCCAGGTCCCCTCCCCATACTCAGGACATGTGGTAGTACGGTATAGCTTAGCAAAATATACTCGAAGACTAGTCCTTAAGTGACTTGGGCGACTTTCCAAAACAACTCCTGGACCTCAACCTTAACAAGCTTGAGCCCGTATATCAACATGCACCATCCAAACAACCATTTCGCCCAAGTACAAACCATCATTTTATTTTATTTTTCAAAGTCATTTATAAACTTCCATAACACACCAATGCCATGGATACAGTTTAAATAATATTTAATTTTTGGCTAAAATTCCCCAAATCAAATATTTTTGGTCTAAGCATGGCTAAGCACAATTTTTCTCAAAATGTTCTAGTTCATACTATTGCATAAACTAGATTTTCATCTAAGGTGTCAAGGTAGGTTTATTCCAATGGCAAGATTGGCAGTACAAAGGATTTAGGCATAACTATAATTTAAAACAGGAATTTAAATTAGACTATATAGAAATAAGCATGCAATAATAATTTAAAACAGAATTTAAATAATTTGAAATAATAGGATCAAATATGATCAAAGGTATAACTTGCCTTGGTTGCTCTCAAACGGCGCCGAATCGACTCTCAAGTCGTTAAATCTATCTGCGAAAATAAGCCAAATTCAAGAAAAATTCAAATAAAGATTCAAATGAACTCCAAATTAAATAATTATGGTTCAGTTAGCTAGATATTGAATTTATATGAATTTAGACATTTGAATCGATGAAATCGGAGTTCGTATGAAGAAGAACGAGCTCTGGGAAGTTTTAAAATAACATGAAATGATGAATTTGGAATTTCCTGGAATTAAAGGAATTAATTTTCTACATGGAATTCGATTTATGACGTCATCTACCGAATATTCAAATTCCAGCCTAATTATTTTTCTACTGGAAATCGGGAATTTCTGAGTCAGCGCCACGTGGGCAGTGACAGGGCTCAAATGGTCTACGTGGCAACCACGTGGCGTGATGTGGCAGTGACACCCTGGCACCGGTGGTGGCTCGGCTGTGAGCTCGCCGGCGCTACACGCCACGGCGAGCTCTGGCGAGGTGCGCATCGGAGAGAGGAGAGCTAGAGGGTCCTGATGCTTACCCCGGTTGCTTAGGAAGGCGAGGATTTGGCCGACGACGAGCTCACAAGGCGGCGACGGTTCTAGGTCAATGAGGCGGCGTCGCTTGAGTGTTCCTCTGGCTGAGCTAGTGTGCGCACGGAGTCGGCGGCGTTGCGGTGATGCCGAAACCATGGTCCTCGTCGACGATGGGTCTTCACCGGTGCCGGAAACGAAGCTTTATCGAGCTTCGGTTGCGCGAAGGAAATCTTGAAATCCGGCCGCTTAGGAGGGAGAGGAGATGGGGGAATTGGGGGCTTGGGATGAGATGGAGGAGGCGCACCTCATGCTCCCTTTTATAGGGGCAGAGGGGGCCAGGAGAGGGAGAGCATTACGGTAGCGTTCATGGTGGCGGTGCCCGATCCGGTGGTTGCGTGCGCAATAAAGAGGGGAAATGCCGGAATTGGGAGCGGCGTGATGCGCGAGAGTGATTGCACACGTGGGCACGGAAGAAAGGGGAGGGAAACGCGGCGTTGATGGAGCTTCTCGCGGCGTCAATGGCGGCAGCGTGCGAACGGCGTGGTGGAGAAGAAGGAAAGAAAGAAGAAGGGCACGTGAGGCTACCGGGCGGGGCCCGCATGTAAGAGAGATGGAGAGGGTCACGGGTGGGGCCGGGTTTGAGGGAGAGAGAAGGGAGGCCGGGTGGGCTGACTTGGGCCGCGTGTGTGTGCATAGGAACGGGCCGAGCCAAGGTTTCGGCCCAAAAGCGATTTGGATTTTTAAATTGATTTTCCAATTTAAATAAACTGATTAAATAAAAAGGGGCTTAGAAAATAGCAAATAAAATCCAAAAAATCTAGAAAAATTCACAGAAATTCCTAGAGTTATTTTGGACATAATAAAATTATTTCCAACTTAAAGTTGGCTTTTAATTTTGCAAATAAATTATTTTGGCTTTAAAATAATTAGGAAAAAGCTTTTAAAATTTTCAGAAAATTCTAGAAATTAATTAAAATTTTATTTTTCACTTTAAATCAAATAAAACTTCAAAGACTTCAATAAATTTTTACTTTTGACTTTTAAAACCTCAAAAATTCAGGAAAAGCAATAAAACTCTTTTAAATTTCAGAAAATCCAATAAAATAATAGCTTTATTTATTTTTATTTTGGTAACAGAACTTTGGGATGTTACAGTTCCGCCTTTCATCCCTAGTCTGATGGACAGTCGAGGCCGTCAACAAGGTTATCGCCATGTATTTACGATGCATGACAGGTGATCAGCCCCGATAGTGGGTACATTGGTTACTGTGGGCCAAATATTGCTACGATACAACCTTTCATACTGTCCTCAAGGACACACTGTTCCATATCGTTTATGGCTGTGAACCTCCATCCATCAGGACCTCTGAGGAAGGTGATGTGCGCAATGTGGCTGTAGATGCCACTCTTCAGGCTCGCGACGACTTTCTCACCGATGTCCAGCAACGGCTCCAACAGGCTCAACAACATGATAAGCTTCACTACGATGGCAAGCATCGTCCTCTCCAATTCGACATGAGCGATTGGGCATGGCTTCGACTCCATCACCGGCCGACAACTTCATTGGGTATTGCTCCTAAAGGCAAGCTCGCTCCCAAGTACTATGGACCATACTGTATCCTCGCCAAGATCAACTCTGTCACATATAGCCTCTCGTTACCAACTCATGCATGCATTCATGATGTTTTCCATGTTGGCCTCCTCAAGAAGTATCATGGGATCCCACCTGACTGGCCATCTGCTCTGCCAGTTTTACTTCACAGCAAAGTACTCCCTACGCCCGAAAAGGTACTTCGTGTCCAGCTCTCTCATGATGTCCGCTAAATTGTTGTACAGCACAGGCCCAACCGCTGGCCCAAGAGGCGCCGGCGCAAGAAGCATAGAGATAAGCCTCACTTTACTTTGCTTGCAAGTTAGGATTAGTCAGATTTAGACAGATTAGATTGAGATCCTTCCGATCTGTTTAAAGATTAGATAGAGATCCTTTCGATCTCTTAAGTTTCTATAATTGTAATATCTCTATTTAAAGGACAGAAGAGGAAGGAATAAAGTAAGCAAGATTAGTTATGTAATCTCTCTTTACCCTCTCTCTCTCCCTGCCTTGCGCACCCTCTCCCCATCCACGCCGTGCACATGCCGGCCTGCCTCTGCTGTGCGCCGCCCTCTCCTCCACCATGGCTCTTGGGCGCAAGCCCGAGCCGGAGCCTCCCGCCTCTCACTCATACCCAATTAGATCAATTCCCGAAGTATGTGACACCATGTTGATTAGAATTCTTTCAATCTGGCGTGTACTAATCTTAGCCCCAGCAGTACACCTTGGCCCCTTTATTACTTCACATTGACTAAGATTAGCCACGTATAAGCGTCTATCCGAGGCTAGTTTGCCAAGCAAAGAGAGTAGTACAGAACAAGGGTCATCTAACCGGTCCTGGGATGGATCCCGGCCAGCCGCCGGTACCGGTAACCGGCCGGTTACCGGTCAAACCGTTTTTCTCTCGGATGAAATTCGTTCAAATTTGATTAAAAATCATTTGAATTTGAATTTAAATTTGAATAGCCCGGGATTACCGGCGAATCCCAGATCCCCCCCTCCGTAGCGGTAATCGCCGGTAACCGGCGGTTACCGGCCGGGATTTCAATCCCTGGTACAGAACATGGTCTGTTTGTAAGTGCAACCACATACAACCTGTAAACAACTTTCAAGGAAGTACAAATCTGTAGTGGTTGTTTTCTGTACAAACACATCATATGGCCTGTAATTCTGTATAAATGAAAATGAACTCAGCATCGACATACTCCCTTTATACATTCTATTTATGCTGAAAACTTCTGGCTAGTGAGATGACATAAAGGTATAAACTGTTATTCTATATCCATATAAACCATTACATATAGGTCATCAGAACGATGCCATTAAGATTCTGAGATGAAAAGGGTATCAGAAAAAGATTTATTTCTAGGCCACTAATATACAACATACAAATACAATATAAGGGATGTAAACTGGGTTTCTTGCATGTACTTCACAGTGATACCGCTGGACCAAACTGAAGGCTTGCAGATGATCAACGAACAGAGACGTTTTTCATCTTTGCCGACCTGTGCTTGACAAACAAAGTAGCTAGCATACTTTTTGTGCGGAGGGGAGCCTTTTGGATTTGACGCCCTCTTGGGTTGTCTAAAGAACTAAATGATGACAAATGCCTCGCACCAGGCTGATCCTGAAAATGCAAATCAGACAATTTCGATATCTAAGTATGGCAGAAGAGAAAGTTGCCTTGGATGGCAAAAAGGCTGTTTTAACATGGAAAAAATACAAAAATGCGGCCTAAAGTATGTGTTGACAATTTGCAAGTTTAACAGAATCAAATAAAATTAAGTTTTAATATTAAGCATATGTTTCCATCATAGTGCGGTTTACCTTCATGCCAACATTATGCAAAACAATATCCGAGCTGGTCATGTTCGACTGCAGATGCTTGGGCAAGGGAGATACATGCGATTCCTTACCTGAAAAGTATGCATTTTGAATAAGTGTTTGTCGTCTGTATATAAACCATGCAAAAATCTGCCATATGAAGGGACACTTAGTGGTTTACATAGTCATGGGTAAATGACACTACTGGAGCATGCACTATAACCAATTAAAACAACTAAATACCAAGAAGGTGGAAGCCACTTGACGAAGGTTTAGTAGTTTTTGTTTCTCCTAGGCTGCAAAAAGCAGATGACACCAATATTACATTGGATCCACACCAAAAAACAAATACATTGGAAGAAGCACAGCAGAACAAATGGTACATTTAGCAAGCTTGGAGCAAAATGGAGATGACAGACTTACGCAGATTCAGATTGACATGCTCCATTGGTTTGGGAGTTCTTCTCTGAAGCCAAATGCCAGTGAAGGGTCTTTGCTGAAGCGGAAAACATTTTGGTTAGTACATTAGGTACTTCATATGAAAATTCAAAATGTGTGCACAGAAGCAAGAAGCTGCACCTGAGGGATAAGGTCTAGGCCTTGAGTCAATTTCAGTGTCAGTTTGCATCTCAGAAAAGGCCTGCATTCTTTTATTTCCAACATCTAGCTCAGAGAGAAAAATAGCATGTTAAATTAGGTGTTCATCATTTCATTGAGTGAGAATGACCTCTTAATTTTAAAGTTCTTTACATGGTACGATGTAATGCTTATGGTGTCTTGTGCCAGCTCCCATCATCTGTTGTTGCCTATGGCCTTCTTTATCCGTGTAAGTTTGGCAGGTCAGGACTTTCTAAACATTGAACAATAAGAATGTCAGTTTAACCACCATTAGTCCATCAGCACAAATTCCTGTTTCAAGAGAGACGGTACCTGGTTCAAGCATGCTACTTTCAGCTCGAGAGTTGAGACCTCTGAAGCCTGCTGTTCATACAGATCTGTCAACTTGTAGGCAACGGTGCCGAGATGGTCGACAACATTGACCAGGGCCCTGACAGCATAATCTTTCAAGTTGTCCAGTACCCTGACATCAAGAAGCATGTGATAATGGATCAGAGAATCTCTTAGTGGACGTTCCACTTCTGTACACTCATCACCTAGCAGAAAACTTGCAGTGTCCTTTTGTTCTTTCAGAATCCTTTTGCAGTGCAGTCAGATGCAGAAGATGGACACATCCATTTCACTGCAATTCCACGAAGTACGGGGCAGTAGTTGCAGTGCAGATTTCAGAACCTCTAAAGTAGACCGAAATAAACAATTTACGGACCCTCGCAAGAAAACTCGAACTTCCACATCCTTCACTGCCCGAGATTAATTTTGTAGTGGTGTCAAAACATTTAAGTCCCCGCTCCACGAATCAAGAATCCATTGTTAGTGCCTGCTGCAATCTTTGCCTATGCTCAGCTCCTAGGTAGGTGAATGATATACTTCTGAATCAATACATTTTTAAAACCTACTGCACACCACCATCCATAGCCTTGTAGCACCAAATGAGAAACTAGCTAAACAGAACGTTCATAAGAACATGGTGGGCTAGGAGCATCAAGCAATCAATGATTTCTGCATGCACGAATTCTTGTCACTGTGAAACTGAATTTGCTACAAAACAGCCTACTAGAGCTGGGAATTGCAGGAGAAAGGAGAAAAAAAAGAGAGAATATTACATCTTCTGCTGCTCGGTGTGGAGGTACGACTTCTCGCAGTACTCGGAGGCCGAGTAGAGCTGCGGCCGCAAGTTCTTGAGCTCCTGCACGCGCAACAAACGCAGGTACTGTCAACCTAGCCAAGAACCAAGAACCGCAAGCTAGTAGTAACCACGGTTCCCCGGGAAACCCGGATCTCTGCAACACCAATTAAGACGAAAACGAACTCAGCGAGCGGCGGGATCTCCCGGATCCGGTCTGGCGGCGCCCTACCTGGAGCGCCTTGACGAAGCTCTTGCTGTGCTCCATGGACGCCTCGTCGACGGTGGTGGGTACAAGGCCCTCACCCAGCCCGGCGGGCTCGAACCCAGGCCGCCACGGCTGCTGCTGCATCGCCTCGCCTCGCCTCCCTCCCTCTGCTCGCTCGCGGCCCCTCTTTCCTCTGATCTCCTGCAGGTTCTTGTTTGGTGGGAAGAGAACCAGAACGGAATGGGAAGCGGCGGGGGCAAGGCACGTGGGGAGGAAGCAAGGAAGCGATGCTCCTTGCTCGCTTGCCGGGTGCAGCAGCAGCGTATTGGTGGTAGCTCTCAGCTCTGTCTGTGCGGGAGTGGAGTGGGGTGAGGTGGGCGCGGATGGCGACGTGGTAGAGGTGGTTACTGGTCACTTGAGCTTTCTAGTCAATGGGGATTCAGGCCGGCTGCAGCCGCGATTACTATTTCACATCCAAACAACGTTATTTAAGTCAAAAACTCGCCAGCTTGCTTGGCAGATGGCGAGGGGAGGGAATCAAGTGGAGGCCTTACCGCGGCGTTTTTCTTTGGCTCGTTTAGCATTTTTTTTTACAAAAAAATAGCCCGTGAGTGAAATAACACATCTACCTCACAAAAACACTACGACAGAGAGTCTCGGTGTGTGATAGAACACATGGCGTAACGGCATTCAGCGTCAGGTGGCCTGCCGCACACCTAGATCACGGTAGGTTGTCTGTGCAAGACACCTGCCGCAGACTGGATTAGCCGTGGTTTGGATACATGGTCGTTTTCGTATGATAGAGGTGTTATTTTTATTATATTATTTTGAAATATTATTTTTATTATTTCACTCTAAAAACATACTGAGCAAGAAAAAAAATCATTTACTGTGAGCTCGCCCTGTCTGTCGCTCGCTTGTGTGGTCTTGGCTTGGCTGGTGGATCTTGATGCTTTCGGCCATAAAAAAAGCTGTGTTTGTCTCGTCATTTGGACGATTTGGATGTGCTTTTGCTACGGCCACTCGTCCTCTGCACTTGCTCGTTACCTTTTGGTTACGTCGGAGTTGGTGTAGTTGGTACTTGGTTGGAGTAAATTACAATTTGCAGAAGTACAAAGAAGCTGTTAAGGGACTGTTGGGGCTTACTGATGAATAGTACCGGAGTAGAAAGGATTGCTGGTTGAGTCGAATGGGCGTTCGTCAACCATCGATAGTACTCCCTTTGTTTTTTTAATTGACGTCACTTAGTATTAATTAGTATTACAGGACGTCAATCGTTTACGTCCGGAGCGAGTACAGATTTAGTTTCAACTTACTTCAACTGTTCACTGCAGTGCTAACTAGGGATTAAAAAAGGGAACAACTTAAATTCGGACGTACGGTGGGAAGGCTCCTACCGTACGGTCCGGTTCGGATGGAACATCTTAGTAAGAGAAGTGTAACATTTTCTTCCTATTGTTATAACATATCAAACACGCATATACAACATTACCTTAAAATCTCATGATCAAACAAACAAAAATTCTCAGAATCAAAACTCAGGTACACAAACACATCACAAACACATCTGGATATGCCAACATATCAAAAAAAATGCAACATCTTATAATTTTGTATGCAACATTTTTTTCCGTCGTATGCAACAAATTTTCCCCTTGTGTGCAACAATTTTTTCCACGGTTGCAACAATACCTCACCGGACTGTAGATGCATAGAGTAGCGGAGGAGGAGGAACGACGCTGGGGAGGCGAGGGGCAGCGCGCAAGTGACGAGTTGGTCTTGCCGCCACACTTGGGGACGATAGAGATGGATCCGACTGAGGGGACGAAGAGAATGGAGCCACTGGATCCGGCCACTAGGAGGCCGATGCAAGCGTCCTCGTAGGTCGCCACCATCAGATCCGGCCGCAGGGAGGCCTGAGAACGTGTCATGCCGTCAGATCCGGACGCTTGGAGCTCGGGGGGAGACGCGCTACCGCCAGATCTGGACGCCTAGAGCTTGGGGTAGACGCTCACACGGATCCGGGTATGGCCGAGTATGGGTGGCCGGAGGCTAAGTCGGTCGGCAGCGGAGCGAGCCGAAAGAAGGTCTGAGGGCAGAGGGAGCCGGGGTCGCGGACCACGAGCATGGGTGGGCGCGAGCGTGTGGGACGGCGACGCCGGTGATCGTGGGGATAATGAGTAGAGGAGGCGAAACATCTTGGTGGAGATGACGGAGAAAGCGAGTGGAGCGGTAGAGCAATGGTAGGGATAAAGGGGATAAGAGGAGCTGGTGGATGAGCAACGGGATAATGAAGCGAAGTGGAGTGTGGTTGGCGTCCGGTGTATCAGACGTATGTAGTGTAACGTTTGCCGTTAAAAAACCGGCGGTAACCGACCATACCGTCATAAAAGTTTTAAATTTTAAATTTGAATTTAAAATTTAAAATTGTAGCAAAAAGTGTTACTTTACGATTGTATTTGAGTCAATACAAACAGATGGTACTTCAAAACCAAGGTGTTCTCATTATCGACGACGTCGATTACATCCAACTTCGTCCTCGGCGCTCATCAGCTATATAAGTAGTTGAACTTTGTCATGTCGTAATGTTGTATTGATTACTAACTAGAAAAACTGTATTAAATAGAATCGTTTCCTTGTTCACCGGCAACCATCCGACAACCGATCAATTTCGATCGGTTACCGGCCGGTGACCAGTAGATAATTCAAATGTTTGTTTGACAAAATTTGGCTGATTTTAAACCGACCGCGACCGTTCGGTAACCAGTTCCGGGGAGGGTCCGATATTCTCTTCGTATCAGGTTTTTGAATCCTTGGTGCTAACACGGTGGCGAAAATCATTTCAGATCTTACCTCATAGGTTCGTTGGGATTTGATCGTGTGACCTTTGGCGTATACATTTTACTCCTCTTAACCAACTTCCAGGTACACAGACATAGTCGAACGATGATGCATCTTGCCTTATTAAATTTGAGCCCACAAAAAGTCCAACACGCGCACACAAATACACGATGAAGCCCATGAGTTTGATGAAAATGTGATTACGGCTGGCTAATGGGATGGCTCGATCCTATGTCCATGCCGCACACTCTATATGGACAAGGCTTTAACGGGGAGATCCGTATCATTTGCCGGCGAAGCAAGCAGAAGCGAAGTCCTCTGCTGAGTTCTGAGTCGTTGCAAGCACTGCGTATCATGAATGCTCTTAGTCAGCGGCGGACCCAGAATTAATTTTTAGGTACGGCGGTATCGCAAGCGCGAACCAAAGCGTATTATTCAAAAGCAAAATAACACATGCAATACAAATTATATTGCAATCGTACCAATAAGAGCATATGATACTAAATGGTATCAACAAGCGTATGGATTGGACTGAAAATTGCTCAGAAGAGAATATATTATTATGAGTAGAGAAAAATGCAACAGGCGCATGGATTGAATTGAAAATTGCTTCTGGGCTCAATAATGTGCTCTATGGATAACTCCTAACAAATAATCATAAAGATTGTATATCTAGAAAGCAGGTAAATATCTCTCTTCTCCGACTTGGGGAAAGTCTACAAAATATCATGGTTTAGATGTCTTGTATGAAATCCAACATAAATATGATCTAAAACATAAAATTACATTCCCAATTATCCTAAAATTGTGTTTTTGAAGCTTGTAGAAACCACTTTATTTCAAAAATTCGCTTCTGTTGTCATCCAATGTACAAGTTCTCTAACAACTTTTTTTTTTGTTTGGTACTTTGGTAAATGAAAGTATGAAACCATCAATCAAGTCAGTAGCATTTCAATTATCTACGAACTTGCTACTCCACAAGAGGTGATTACATGCCCTCCCCTTGCTAAGCTTCACTTGTGACGAGCTGAATTCAGAACCACTGCAATTGTAACCAATACAGCCGGTCAACCTGAATTTTACCTATTTAGCTCAAAGCTTTGCTGTCCTAGATCGGCAGAGTTGCAAGCCACACTGGACCAAGAAAGCCAAAAGCAGCTCCTCACCTACACGCAGAGGAATGGGTCGGCGACAAAGTTGCTGGGGTACCCGGCCTCCGTCACAGACGCGCAGGTCAGTGCGGGGTTCGCCACCGGCCACGCCGAGTTGTTCCCATTGTTCCTCCCTTCCTGCCCACCAAATCACACACTAGTAAGCACGTCAAAAACACACACAAAGGCACGGTCTTCAAGCTAAGAGCAGCTCACAAGCTCGATGGGCCGGAGCTCGAGGCTGGGAGGCGGAGGCGACTGGAGCAACGTCACCCGGCGCGGAGGCGCCTCCAGCCCTGAGGCAGTGGGACTGTGGGAGAGTGGGAGACTGGGAGGTGGAGCAGCGTTGCTCGGCGAGTCGGCGCGGCGCCTGGAGGCTGGAGGCTGGAGCAGCGTCACCCGGCGGCCGGCGCGGCGGCGCCTCGTGCCCGCACACCGTGCCTCCGTCCGTCCGCAACCCAGGCCCAGCGCCCCAGCCCACGCTCGCCGGTCGCCGCCTCGCCCCGCCTGCGCCCGCGCCGCACTGGCCGTCTCACCCCGCGCGCTCGATTGGATCTAGGAACTGGATTTCGGGTTGCGGCAGTGGGGGTGAGGGCGTGAGGTGAGGGAGACTGGAAGCAGTGCTGCAGAGGGGCACTTGGGCTGGCACTTCAGTACTTGGGCTGGCGGGCCGCGACCGTGATTCTGCAAAGACTGCGTCACTGCCGCAGAATGGCCGGCCCACGCGCCCAAGCAGCAACATCTTCTCCGACGCCGGTGGGAGCCTAGGGGGGAGAAAATACCCAGGGTAGGGGATCTTGGCGACGGGAAGAAGCTCTGGCGCATGCCATACCTCGCCAGAATGGCAGGTCTGCCCCTGCTCTTAGTTTTGACTGGGTAAGGGCTTGGTTGATTAGGATTTGGGTGCAACAAATTATGCAATTGCACTTTCTATTTAGTCAGATGTAGCTTTCATTCTCAAAATAAAATAAGATAGATGTTATTATTACTTTTTCTTTGCTCCAAAATACCACTTCTTTAGTTCTTTGTGCCTGAGTAACAAAAGTTGCAATTACTCATAGTGTATAGTCAAATTTAAGAGATACGAATAAGATACGGTGGAATCTTCTATTATATATATATTGAAACAAAGAAAAAATCATCATGTTTACGCTTAAGGGTTAGAAATTTACACTTTAATCGTAGGAAAAAAAGAAAGATCAACACCGTCAATTTTAGTGAGTCCAGATTATAACAATGCAGATCAATCAAATAGATATGAGAACTATTACAGCTGTATAAAAAACAACTATTTCCATTGTAAGCATCGAAGTAATATAACAAGTACAACTCAACTCTATATTTCGATATAAGTATATGCATTGTAGTATCTAGCCACACGGGAGGAATCCAGCTAGTTATATTTAAGTCATCAAACAACTAGAAAACCTTAAAATGTGAGCGGTGGAATTCATATCCATGATTCATTAGGCAAAACCAAGTCTATTAATGTTTGAGCTACCAGTAACTGATGATAACAAGTAACAACAACACTACACCTCATCTCCTACCCGAGCAGCTTCTCTGAGTTGTTTCTCTCTAGATTTAGCTCAACTAATAATTCAGGTTGCTTAAACAGACGTTGAGTGAGTCGTGTGCCGTGTGTTTGGTGCCGCCTTCTCAGGTGATCACCGAGTTATACTGTTGGCTGTAATGTCGTTTTCCCTCTACTCTCTTAATGGAATGAGGGAGTTCTCCTGCCCCACTTCTAAAAAAACATCTCTTTAGGAATTTCTCGATGTTGACATGTGAGCTTAGCCTCTTTTGGTCCATGATCTATTTCTCATCATGATCATGTTACCACATCTGTTTTGAACCAAAAACCTCCTGCCTTTATTAAGGCCACTAGGAAGGTCACTCGCGCCCTTCGGCGTGGGGACGAGCAGGAGTTCGCGCGTAGGGGCGTTAGACCGAAGGAGCGAAGACGTGGGCCAAAGGAGCAGTGGAAAGGCCCGCGAGGCAACGTCCCCACTGTGTGGCCCACGCGTCCAGGCGCGCTTTCCTTCAGCCTTTAAATAAGGTAATTCCATTTTTTGACACAAGGCTTACATGTGTGCAATAACTACACAAGCAATTACTAAAGTTAATTCCTGCAAGAAAGGGCCAGCTCCAGCCCTGGCCACGTCGCCCCGAAACATGTCGTCCTTCGGATGCGCAGCGAACGGGCCTGATGGTGTGGAGACCAGCGCTTGCGATTGCTGCAGAGACGCGCTCCACGTCGCTCGAACTAGAAACTTCTCCACCCACCTCGCTCCTCCCGTGTCCTCACTCTCCCTTGCCCCTCCCTCTTCCTCTCCTCTCCGTCCTCTCTGCCGCTCATGACGCCGCAGCCGCTTCCTCCCTCCTTCCTTCCCTTGCGCTCCGTCATTTGCTCTCCCACCCACCCTCAATCTCCTCCTCGGCGGATGCCTCGGCGCCTCCTCCGCCTCCCAGATTACTCTCCTCTCCCTCCTCTGCCAAGACTGCTTGCTCCGTCCCACACAGGATGCCGTCGGTCATTGCTTCCTCTCCCCTTCCTTCCCCTTGCGCCCTCCCTGCGCTTCTCCCACCCACCTCGATCTCCTCCTCCCCGAATGCCTCGGCGCCCTCCTCCTCAGGTACTCTCCTCTCCCTCCTCTACCAAAGACCGCCACTCACTTCCTCTTCCTCCCCGTCAGTCACGCATTCAGGCCGCTTCACAGCTCTGTCATGTGCTGCTGCCTCGCCTCCTAGCCCTCCCTCTTCCTCTCCTCCGTCCGGCCGCCGCTCCTCCCCTAGCTACTTCCATCGCCGCCGCCCTCCGACCCTCCAGCTCCTTCCCGTGGCTGCAGATCCCTCCTTCCTCTCTGTTCCTCTCCGCCCAAGCGTCGTCCCCTTCCTTCCCCACCACGCCTCCGCCTGCCCTCCCTCTTCCTCTCCCGCTCCATCCCGCAGGTGCAGCACTCCTCCCTATTTGTTTCCACCGCCGCCTCCCGCTCCCTCCGGCTCCTTCCCACCAGCTGCAGATCCCTCCTTACCTCTCGGTAGAAATCTCTGAAGAAGCTCGACTCAATAACGTACTGATCAAGAATTCCTTGTGTGTTCTCGCCCTATTTCCTTCTTTCTCGATAATATATCTTCATTTAGATTTAGGTGCCCCAACGGATTGCCTTCTCACTTCCATTTCATCGCGCAGTTTCGGACATTTCAAGATCAAGCATGACAATGTTGTCCGGCTTATCGGATATTGCGTCGAAGGAGCACCGTGTTCTTGCTTATGAGTATGCAACAAGGGCTCCTTGCATGATATTATCCACTAGAAGGAACAATAAGCCTTCTATTTTCTTTCATAAACTCTTAGTTTATTGCATTACGATATGCTTCATGAAAACGACTATCTACCTCAAGAAATGACATTAGACACGATGAGATAAAATAGAATTAGCATTGATCCCATTGCTATGGCTAATGTATGATCAATCAAGCTTTCGAGCAAAGTCGATGTTTTATGATCACGGTAAAAGGTTGTCAAGGAGCCCGGCCAGGGCGGTTCTATCATGGATGCAAGTGAGTGAGAATTGCCTTAAGTGTTGCAAAAGGGCTTGAGTTCCTCCATGAGAAGACAAAGCCTCGTGTTGTCCACCGCAACATCAAGTCCAACAACATACTGCTTTTTGATGACGATGTTGCAAAGATAGGTGCATTTGACATCTCCAATCAGGCCCCTGACATGGCTGCACACCTTCACTCTACTCGTGTCCCTTTGCTCCAATGGGACACATTTATAGTTCTTCATTGAAATATCTTCTTTTGCTTTGTCAATAATAATGTTACGGTTTTTACTATCGTCTCTCTAGCTGCCTCTGTTTAGTTTTTTTTGTCTAGATCTGAATTGTGTTTCGCTTTTCACTTGTTAATGACCAGCTAGATATGCCTATTTGACATTATTTCTCTCCTATAGTAGCTTCCATTTGTTGTGATTTGATAGCAATTTATCCTTTCCTTCATTTCAGCAAACTGGAATAGATGCGTGTGTTTGTCATGTCGGTGCTGCAATCCAATAAACTTTGTGATGTCCTACAATTTTGCTCACTATGATAGGGATATGTTTTTTGGGATGTTTATTACCATATTTTACCTCCTTTTTAAGTAATCACGAGCATTTCCTTTTGCCGTTTTATTAGTTGTGATTCTATTTATAGATATTAGAGCTAAATGTGATGCGCCCATTTTTATAAAAGGTTTGCATTTGAGAATACACTAAAATGAAGCTGTGCGAGCGAGAGAGAGACAGCTTGAAGCAATACTAGCCTTTTCTTTGATTTGTTTGCAGCTTCATTTTAGTTTACAGATATTAGAGCTAAATATGATCCTTTAGAGAGTACATGGTTTTCCTAATGCCGCACCGAAAATCACATATTTTGTTTGCCCTTTTCTACAACAGCCAGCCTTCCAGCAATAGTACACAGCTTACATTTATTCGACATCCTCTAGCCTATTTTTACCTCATAGATTCTGCTGCTGTGTGATATAAACCATTCGATTTATCTTCTGAACTTCCATAGACACTATATTCATTGACATCATTATGGATTTCCGCTTATCATCCCAATACAGCCCCATTTTCAACTGATAAGCTGAAGTCACCGGTTAACACTTCGTATAAGTACTTTTGTTCCTTTCAAAAAAAAACTATATTTAGTTCTAGCAACGGTCTATCTTTGCCAACAACCTTTTATTGTCGTTACGAGACATGTAAATCCATTATTCGATGCATCGCAAAAGACGTCCCCACAACGCATTCTGCTCGCAGAGGCCTCTTTCCTGATCAAACATCTACAGATCAGATTATGGACACAAAGGTAAAACTACAGGATATCTTTGATTCATACTATTCTTAGACTATAAGATTTCATATTTACATCCGCACCTGCAGGCGTTAACCTCTAAACTCTTGTTTGTAGAAGCTTTGCTCTTCGGCAATATACAAGATTGGCTCTTATTGTCACCAAACAACACTGTTTTCAGCAATTAAACAGCTACCAACAAAATACACTCCCTCCGGGTAATTTCGTTTTGTTTCAGTACATTTAGATTTGATATTTCCAACAACTTATTCTTTCCAGCAATATTCTTTGGCATATAGTACCATGACTATTTTATGTTCTATGCAGAACACAACATAACTCTCCATCGCGTCCTATTCATAGAAGCATATTCTCTGATTGCACAGCTCCAGACCATTCCATGGAAACAGAGGTGTGCCTCAAAAATCCCGCATACAAATTATATATACAGCTTACCTAAATTGACACCCTCTTCAAATTTCTTTAGAGTATCTGTTATTAATACGGTTCTTAGCCTACAAAATCATAAATGTCCATCAGCATCTATAGACGCTTATTTGCTATATCCTTAGAATATCTCACAACAATGACGCTTTTATATTACACTTACTCATTCTTTACAACTTATTACAGCTACCCAGTATAGTACCATCTTCTAAATTTCATGCACTAGACACACGTGATCAATAAAATCTCAATCGAAAAGAGACCGACTATCACTTATATTTATAGCTACTCTACATTCATTAGTGTTATACCCTTTTATATAATTCTTTAGATACACAAAATTATCGTTGGGTTCCAAGCTACTAATAAATAGCTATAATGTCTCTCTTTTTCATACGCATATCACCAAATAACACAACCTGAAAAAACTATTTCATAGCCTAATAGATCTCAAAGCACTATTCCGCCTACAGGAATTTTTACCATCGTCAGTTCGATCATGCACTATATAAATGTTCCATTTCATTTACTTTTGTTGCCTTACACATAGCATAGCATTGAATCTTATTTATTAAAACAGACCTACATCGCCTCCTACCCACACTATGACTAATCCACCTGAAAAGAAAACCCAGTCATCCACACAGAAAAAACGAATGATTGAATAGCTCGGTGCAACAACAAAACCTCAGGTATAATACGCTTCCGCTTCCCAGTTTAGTGAAAATACTTCTTTAGAATCTCTTCTAATTTACTACTACTCTATACAGGTTGTCCAGCCAGCGTCTCAAACCACCTCAGTGGTCACTACGTCCCTAGGAACATCGAATTTCGTTTGTTCTACTGTTTAAACACTCTTAGATAGCAAATATGTACAGTATGTCAAGCCTTTTAGCCTGTTCTATTACTCCTTTCCGAACCTATTTTGTAAATGTCCTTGACTCACCTATAGTCCCGACTAAACTATAGTCATCAGGAATAGCACTCCATTTGTATACATACTTTACTCTTCCTTGAGCTTTATGTTATATGCTACAGATAACTGCCATATTATTTTCTCCTAAAAATACTGCGTTCGATTAGATAGATACAACAAACTTTATGTAGCCTCCAATCTTACATGTCGTCATCTTCTTCAATCAAACCTTCGTTAGTGCAACACATAAAGCTTACACAAACCTTATAATTTCCAAAACGGTTTTCTAAAGTACAACCCCCCCACATTCATCCCCGCGCCATTTGGCGCGGGTTATCTTCTAGTGAGCAATTATAGCCCCACCAAGGACCAGGCACAAGCTAAAATCATCTGCTGTCTTGTGTATTGAACTAGGGCAACGATTTGCTACAGACCTGCAGTTATAGGTGTGGTTGCAACTGTTGGGAATTTTGTGGAGTAGAAGACTTGAATCACGCCAAAGCGCTTTCCTAAAGTGATTATTTGTACCCTATCTAAATGCTTTGAGGGTCTACTGCAAATAAGCTAGTAGGATAAGCCTAGACAAAGTTTGCACTAAAGCAAAGTGAAAACTCGTCGTGAACAGAACAAGAGAATGGGATTGTGAAGTGCATCTCAAAATTTAAATGACATCTCTTTATATGAAGTTTGAAAGGATGCGAAATGAAGAGACGCGACTCTTCAAATGCACCCTCCCGTGAAAGAATGCGAAATAAAGAGACACGACTCTTCGAATGCACCCTCTCATGAAGAGACACAACTTGTTGTTTGAAAACAACCTCCAACAATCCCCCACTTGTTTTAAAATAAACAAGTTCATATACGGTAATAAAAGAATATTAATACAGTTAGGTATCTTTCGATTTGAACCTAACCTTAGTAAATACACAACAAAGTTTTGATGAAATTAAAGGTAGCATAAAAGTTTTGAACCAATTATTCCTTATATCAAAACCGGTCATGTATTACACATATTCTTTACAACGTTCTGTCTGCAAAAACACGCTTAGCACTATTAATGGCCATGTGCTCATCCTATATTAATGAACAATTATGAGAGAAACTCTACTCCCATTTAGAGACGGCACCATCTCGTTTTTCATATAAGCGAAATTCTTCCAGTATCTCTGTTACTTACAGATACTTGTCCTCAACGACTGAATCTCATTAAGAGTAAAATACTCAACCCTCAAACAGTAATAGCCAACATTTCACAATTAGATAAATGTTGAACCATCCACGTCACAACTTGTTGTTACCCTTTGAACCATAAAACTAGTTAATTACTAGTGTTAGGTTGGGTTGCTATTGTTAATGGATTTATTATTGAGGTTAAGTCTCATTCTCAAGGAAGTCTTCTTTACCAAGTCTCTTGTGAGAGGTTTAGTAAAAGGATCAGCAAGATTAACATTTGTTCTCACAAATAATAAAGAAATTATTCCATCCTTGATTAATTTCCTCACATAATCATGTCTTAGACTCATATGTCTAGACTTACCATTGTACACTTCACTGTACGCTCTATCTAAAGTAGCCTGTCTATCACAATGTATTGATAGTGCCGATACATTTTCACGTGCCAGTGGAATTTCTAAAAGAAGATCCCTTAACCATTCAACTTCTTGTCCTGCCGAAGCAAGAGCCACAAATTTAGATTCCATAGTATAATGAGTAATACAAGTTTGTTTCTTGGATTTCCAAGAAATAGCCTCACCGGCCAATGTAAATACCCATCCTATTGTGGATTCGCTATCTCCAACACTTGATATCCAACTTGCGTCAAAATATCCTTTTAAGATAGCAGTAAATCTTGTATAATTTAGACTTAGATCTTTGGTTTTTCTTAAGATATCCAAAGACTCTCCCAATTGCTTTCTAATACTCAACACTGGGGTTGCTAGTAAATATGCTTAATTTACTAACTGCATATGATATATCTGGTCTTGAATATTGCATGAAATACATCAGACAACCAATAGCACTCGCATATTCAAGTTGAGCCACGGCTCTTCCTCCATTCTTTACAAGTTTTACACTTGAATCAAATGGGGTGTTTACTTCTTTAAAGTTTAGATGTTTGAACTTATCAAGAATTTTCTCCACGTAATGAGATTGACTAAGTTCAAAACCCCCACTATTTTGTTTCACTTTGATGCCCAAAATAGTGTCCACTTTTCCAAGATCTTTCATTTTGAAACAAGCAATCAGAAATCTCTTTATTTCTTTTATGCCTTTGGCATCATTACTAATGATCAACATATCATCAACATAAAGACACACAAAAAATCACAGTGTTTCCCACAACTTTACCATATAAACATTTATCAGAAATGTTGTGAACAAATCCGTTTGAAAGTATGGCTAAATCAAAATTTTCAAGCCACTTCTTAGGTGCTTATTTTAGTCCATATAAAGGCTTAATAAGTCTGCATACTTTTCGTTCATTTCTAGGTAAAACAAAACCTTCTGGTTGTTCCATGTAAATCTCCTCATCGAGATCTCCATTTAGAAATGCTGTTTTGACATCCATCTGATGAACATGTAAGTTATGCAATGAAGCAAGAGCGAATAATATTCTTATTGTAGTTATTCTTGCTACAGGTGCATAAGTGTCAAAATAGTCAATTCCTTCTCTTTGCTGAAATCCTTTGGCTACTAATATAGCCTTGTAAGTATTTAGTGTACCATCCACATGATACTTTCTCCTAAATACCCACTTGGATCCAGTTGTTTTAGATCTCTGTGGTAAATCGACAAGCCTCCAAGTTTGGTTAGATATTATAGAATCCATTTCATCTTGAATGGCTTCTTTCTAGAAAACTGAGTCTCTAGAATTCACTGCTTCATTATAAGTACTAGGATCATCTTCCACTTGAAGAATAAGAGGTACCATTCGAATAAAATTCTCCGTATTTCCTTCAACCAGAAATAAGGAAATACGCTGAGAATCTTTTTCGTCTAGTCCTAAAACCTTAGCCTTACGAGCATGTTCACTCTTCCGAATCTCAAGTTGTTGTTCAACAATTTCAGAAGAATTCTCCTCTTAAGAGTTGTTTTTTTGTTGTTGTTCAACACCCTTTGAGATATTTTCCTCTTGAGAATCTCTAAGTTTTTGAGAAGTTTTACCTGTAGTGGTTAAATTCTCAAAAAACTCCACATCTCTGGATTCAACAATTATATTGGACTCTAGGTTTAAAAGCCTATAAGCTTTGCTGTTTGCGGCATAGCCTACAAAAGCACTCTTTAATCCTCTAGGACCCAACTTGGTCCTTGTAGTATCAAGGTTCTTGTAGTAAGCAAGACACCCTCACACTTTAAAATACCCAATTATAGGCTTTCTTCCTTTCCATATCTCATATGGAGAAACTTGACTTTTCTTTAGAGGAATTCTTTTTAGAATATGAGAAGCAGCAAGTAATGCTTCACCCCAAAGACTAAAAGATAACTCTGAATGCATCAACATAGCATTTATCATCTCAAAAAAAGTTCTATTTTTACGTTCTGCCAAGCCATTTTGTTGTGGTGTTCTCGGAGCAGAACTTTGGTGGATAATACCATTATCTTCGCAGAATACATCAAAAATATTTCTGAAATATTCTCCACCTCTATCACTTCTTAGGATTTTAATTTTTCGACCTAATTGATTTCCCACTTCTGTTTTGTAAACTTTGAAAACACCAAAAGCATCGTCTTTATGTTTCAACAGATAAACATTAGTATATCTAGAGCAATCATCAATAAAGGTAATGAAATACCTATTTCCACCTCTAGTTAATATGCCATTAAATTCACATATATCTGAATGTACAAGATCTAACAAGTTAGAACTTCTTTCTACACTATGAAAAGGTTTTTTTTTAACCATCTTTGATTTACCACAGATTTCACATTTATTAAACTCATCAATTTTGCAAGAAATCAAACCAAGTTTAACCAATCTTTTCATAGTGCTTATACCAACATGTGCTAATCTATCATGCCTTAATGAAACATAGTCAAGCATGTAAGCAGAATGAGAAGATTTATTTATTGCTGCAATATCAGTATTGTCAACAGTACATAGTTTTATCATCCCATTACATGAATACCATTTTCCTACAAATACACCACCATGGGTCAAGATTAACTTGCCCGATTCATACTCAGTTTTGATACCCGGCTTTCCAAAAAGATCACCATTTACAAGGTTCCTGTTCATATCCGGCACATGAAGAATGTTCGCCAACGTAATCTTCTTTCCAGAAGTGAAACTCAGTTCGATGCTTCCTTTCCCATGCACTTTGGACTGATTTTTATTTTCCATCTGTATTTCTTGTCCATCGGTTGCATCAACATAAGTTTTGAATAAAGACTTATAATAGGAAACATGAACAGTGGCACATGTAGCATATCACCATCCAGGAACTTTACCTTGTACCGCCAT
This sequence comes from Phyllostachys edulis, assembly GCA_036346405.1. Lineage (NCBI taxonomy): Eukaryota > Viridiplantae > Streptophyta > Magnoliopsida > Poales > Poaceae > Phyllostachys > Phyllostachys edulis. Next base: position 58,580,583 of record CM070546.1, on the reverse strand, counting down.
GACTTCACTCATAGCGGCGATGATCTCATCATCATCTATTTTAGTTGCACATGCTGCATTTTTGTTATTTGCACCCTTGCGGTGCCTACAATCATAAGCAAAATGTCCGTTCTTGCCACAAACATAGCAACCTTTTCCTTCAGCACTTTTCTTCTTAAAAGCACCTTTGTTTTTCTAGGGTCCGATATGAAAACCTTTATTTCCACCTTTCTTGTTAGGCTTGCTGTCACTTACAGCATTTGCCTTGGAGGAACCAACGTTAAGATTGACATTTCCATTTTTCTCTCACCCTCGATCTTCGATTTGAAGGTGCTTCTGAATTTGTTCCAAGGAAAGATCCTCAGAATTATGCAGAAGTCTTTTCCTGTAGTTACTCCAAGTTGGTGGCAATTTCGCAACAAATGCACCAACTTGAAAAACTTCAAGAATATCAATCTTTACTGCCTTCAGTTTATTCAGTATCACTTGTAACTCATGTACTTGAGAAAGAAGGGATTTATCATCATTCATTTTAAAGTCAAAGTACCTAGAGATAAGGAACTTCTTTGTACCTTTCTCCTCTACTTTGTATTTACTCTCCAGAGTATTCCAGATGTCTCTTGCCGATGGCACGTCGGTGTAGAAATCATACAGCCGGTCGGAGAGGGTGTTGAGTATGTATCCATAGCACATCAAATCATCCTCATTCCTCTTTGTTCTCTCTGCCTTGCGTTCATCGGTGTCGTTCTCCTCGGGCGCTGGTACTGGAAGAAGCACTGGATCAAGAATGTAGAAGAGCTTCATGGTCGTGAGGAAGAACTTCAGCTTATCCTGCCAGCGGGTGAAGTTCGTGCCGTCGAAATGATCAAGTCGCACTATGTATTGATACATGAACTTGATGGCGGAAGCAGAAGCCTTGGACTCCATTGTAATCGTTTTAGATTGTTGGAAATTTTGTCGAGTAGGAGACTTGAATCACGCCAAAGCGCTTTCCTAAAGCGATTATTCGCACCCTATCTAAATGCTTTCAGGGTCTACTGCAAATAAGCTAGTAGGATAAGACAAGCCTCAACAAAGTTTGCACTAAAGCAAAGCGAAAACTCGTCGTGAACAAAACAAGAGAATGGGATTGTGAAGTGCATCTCAAAATCTGAAGGACATCTCTTTATATAGAGTTTGAAAGGATGCGAAATGAAGAGACGCGACTCTTCGAATGCACCCTCCCGTGAAAGGATGCGAAATGAAGAGACACGACTCTTCGAATGCACCCTCTTATGAAGAGACACAACTTGTTGTTTGAAAACAACTTCCAACAGCAACTAAGGACTTGTTTGGATCTCGAAATTATCAAAACCAAATTTTACTAAGCACATTTAAGCACCTAAGTGTTGTATATCTCATTTTCGAGACCCGGTTATATGTGGACACTTTACCTAAATAAAGATCCATTAGAGGGGCTGTCGGCCCACAAGGCCAATTTGTCCGTTTAGTCCCATATTACTTATTTATGCAGGGGACCTCCTCCTCCTATATAGGGGGGTAGGGGGCTCTCATTGTATACACAAGCCTACGGACAAAGAGATCAATAAAGAGAGAGGGTTGAGATTACATCCTTGTGTTCTTATCTACTATTTATTATTTACGAGTTGAGAGCTTTGTTCATCAGCAACGTGACATTGAATACAACACTAACTAGATAAAACCATGTTTGGGAGGAGAGGATAAAACCAGCATAACGAAAAATGAAAATTGGTTTTTGCTAAAAACTCAAAAATACTAGTTTTGTGGAAAACAACTCCGTCATGTTTTTTTAGAAAATGAGTTTCGTATATCCACGTTCCTAACAATTTGACGGCATACTTTTTTTTCGTCTGCGTGCACAGCTGCACGTCGTGTCAAATATATTGTGTCACGTCACCTTGGTAACTAATGCGCGAGAGTTTCAAAAGTATATACGAGATGTTTTACTTGGTGATCAAACAAGAGGTCAAACACAAGTACACACGAGACAATGAACGAGCTACCGGCCGATGAGCTAGTTCATGCATGCATTGCTCAACACAGTTATCGAATTATTATCATTTATCAAGAACGTGTTACTTAGCCTTCCTAAGACGATAGTATGATTATGATCTCAACCAAACATTGTGTTAGTTAAAACTTGTTTATCTTAATCCATCCCAACAGAGTAATCTATAAATTCGTACTAACAGAATAACATACTAAAACTTGTGTTTCCTAAAATTCCTCTTAAAACTAAAACTTGTGTTTCCTAAAATTCCTCTTAAAACCAGTTTTACGAAAACTAATATATAATCCATAAGATCCAAACAAGCACTAAGAGAACTATAGGTTTGCACCGGAACCGAACTGTCCGGTTTGCACTCTAGGTATAAGACGCAGGCTCCTATGTCCCAGTGGAATTTTTTTATTATTAATTAACCCTTTTTTAAATTTTATTTTAAAGTTAACCCTCAGCGAACTTTATTTTCAATTCTAACCCTTTTGGTCACGCCACCACCCGTGGCGTGACAAAACAACGCTATCACGCCAGCCTGTATCTGGGAGAAGCTCTTGTCACACCATGGGTGGTGGCGTGGTAGTGTTGTTTTGTCACGCTACGACCAGTGGCATGACCAAAAGTGCTATTTAGCGGACTTATCCCATGGCGTGACAATGTTGTTTTGTCACACCACGGGTGGTGGCGTGACCAAAGATATCATAATTAAAAATAAAGTTCGCCGGATGTTAACTTTAAAATAAAATTTAAAAATGGTTAATTAATAAATAAAAAATTGTCCCAGTGTCCACCTTGACAAACCAAACCATCATTTACCCAAGGACTGGGACCACATGTAGTGGACACGTAGACGTTACTCGATTATATCTAGTCCAGCTCTATCAAGCTCCGTGTCATGCACCATACAACATACACATAGATTTGAGAGCTTGGCGTTTTCAAACGCGCCTCTCGTTTCAAAGTTTCATACCGGTACGGTGCAAACAGAAGTCGTAAATGAAATTGACTGAGTTTTTCTTAAGCGTAAGTTATATTTTTTATCTACTAGATTAACATCCAATTATATGGTATATCAATCTCTACGCAAATCTAATGATCACAAAAATTGACTTAGACTTAAAAAAATTTTAGACGACTTAGAAATAACAAATCTGAAAATCAAATATCAACTTGATCGGCAAGCACTCGATGTACAATTCCTCCCAATAAAACACTCTTTACAGTTTACACCGCACCAACTCACACTTGATTAACCAATCGTCACAACCCAACATCCACCAACGATGCTACAACCATGCAAGCTGCAGAAACACCAAAACGCCCAAGAGAACGTGCCAACTCCCAACGCAAACCCCGCCGGCGCTGCGGCCAGAAGCAGACGATGAGCTCACGTTAGCCACCGCGCCGCCACGGCCGCGTCCCCCGCTATTCGCTAAGCCCAAGTGCTGCGTTGTGCGGCTCCTCACGTTGTCGCAGTCCGCGACGCCGGCCAGCGCCACGACGCCCGATAGGGCTTCCTGCTTGGCGTCGTAGCACAGCCCCTCGTTGCCGCCGACGCGCAGCTTCTTGCCCAGCCTCCACATCATCTCCTTGCCGAACGGTATCGGTCCCACCAGCCGGTTGCCGTCCACGCGGAGCTCGCTCGCCCTCTCCAGCCGCCGGAAGCTCGCCGGTATCACGCCGGTGAACTCGTTGCTGTCCAGCCGCAGCACCCGGAGCTGGCTCAGCTCCCCGATGGACTCCGGCATTGACCCTTCCAGCCCCATGCCGGAGAGCGCCAGCGTCGTTAGCGCCTTGAGCCCGGTGAAGAAGTCGCCGGGGATCGTAGAGATTTGCATCCGGTTGTCGCTGAGGATCAGCGACCGCAGCGACGACAACCGGCGGAGCGCGGCCGGGACCGGGCCGGACAACGCGTTGTGGCTGAGGTCGAGTAGGATGAGGTAGGGCAGGTCGCCGAGTGCGTCGGGGATCGTGCCGGTGAGGCGGTTCTGGCTGAGGTCAATCTTTAGCAGAGACCGGCATTGCCCGAGGCTCGCCGGGACGGGGCCCTGCAGGGCGTTGTGGCTGAGGTCCAAGATGCTGAGGTGTTTGAACTTGACGTTGGGCACCTGGCCGCCGAGCCGGTTGTAGCTGAGGTCGAGCACCTGGAGGCGGGCCAAGGACTGGACGGCGGCGGGGATGGCGGAGGTGAGTTGGTTGCCGTGGAGGTCGAGCACGCGCAAACCCGAGAGGTTCCTGATCTCCGCCGGGATCGGGCCGACGTGGCCATTCTCCCGGAGCACGAGCGACCGGAACGCGGGGCCGAGGTGGCCGAGGAATGGTGGGATGGGCTGCGGGTTGGCCGAGAAGCAGCGGTAGAAGAAGAGGGACCGGAGGTGCGGGAGCGCGAGCACGGCGGGGGAGAGCGTGGCGCGCGCCGCATCGCAGGCCGGGAACGCCGTGTCGTCGGAGAGCGCGCCGAAGGAGAGGGACACGACGTGGTAGACGTCGCCGCGGTCGGGCACGCACTCGATGCCGTGCCAGCGGCCGCGGCACACGTCCGCGATGGCTGACGCCCAGCCGTTGCCCGTGGCCGCCATCACCTCCTGCACCGCGCGCTGCTCGGCCGGGTCGGTGCGCGCCCGGTCCGAGAACCCCGTCGGCGGCGCGTCCACCATCGCCGCCGCGGACGTGTCCGGCAGCACCACCGTGAACTCGCCCCCAACCAACAGCACCGCGACCATCCACGCCGCATAGTTAAGCGCATTGGCCATCGCAACGAGTCAGCAACTTATAAATTTGCACGTTTCGGTATAGGACTTGGAAATGTGACGACCGTTGGAAATGGAGGGAAGAAGTGGCAGAGGGCGCAGGTTTTATAGTGTCAGAGTGCTGGAGAGACGCAGGGGGCGCAGATTGGTAAATCAAATGCAAGGCTGATTAAATGTTGGTCACGGGATGGGGGAGAAAGGGAGTAAATGAACTGAGGATTTGCTTGCATTCAATTGGTTTCACGGGAAATCTCGGAATCAAGCAATATTGCTTCATTCAGTGCCATGGGACAGCTAGCGATCGAGCGTGCGCTAGTATATTTCATACAGTATTCCATCGGGCACTGTATTTTATAGTATCTTTTGCTTAAGCCTTTCGATAATGTAAATTAACCGATCTAAAAAGACAATGTGAATTAACAGCTCCGATTCGATCGCGCACCAGCTGAAGCTAATTGTAACGCCTCCAAATTCTGGTAACGTTAAACTCTTCACAACTATTCAGGATGTACAGTTACGAAGTAAGCAGTGTCTCAAGCAAGTTTTCGATTACAATAAAATCCAACATTTTATTACACAAGGATAAGGCTTAAAAACCAGTTTTGACACTGACACGGGCATCCAAACCCAAAGTTAATATAATACAAGACAAAAGAACTTCAAATCATAGGCACGCTTTAGCGCGGTCCAGAACTAATAACAGTAGTCGCTGCCATCCGTGGGTCCACCAAAATCATGTTCATCAAGATTCTCTGCATTTTCCCTGGTTTCCTCTGTAGATTGTTTGCAGATTATGCAAGAATGAGTACAACTTCCGTACTCAACAAGCCACATAGAAAAGCTAAATAATTACATGCAAGGAGTTCAAAGGATGGTTAGGGTTTACCTTAACAGGCATATGTGGATGCATTTAGCAGTTAAAGCAGTTTATATTTAAAACAGTAAAACAATATTAAATAATAACATCAGGGGTTTCTCAACAAACTCAATTACCAACTTACCATCTAAAAACTCTACTTATGCCTCATGTACTGGAATCACCCATTAACACAGCTTCATTAACCAAAAGCACGGCGTATTCGAATACCTTTTTATACACTCTGCAGAGTTGCCCAACTTTACCAACAAGATATCTCAAACTCATACTGTCAGTACATAGACACGCAACCCGTTAGTGTGCGACTGAGCTGAGATAACAAAGCCTTTTCACTGTTCATCCTTTTTAGCCTCTACCCGGTAGGTCTAAATCCATCTGACCCTCTGGAGACCACCACCAATAGTGGAATTTGTGCCCGTCTGTCGACGGGTCCATACCGTTGTGTAGACCAGCGGGTGTCCCTCCAGGCCCACCCCTGTCTCATTCTCGATAATATAGATATTCAATCGGAAAAGCAGTGTACTAAGCCAGGGAGTAATGACCACGCTTGTGGTTGAGCGATTTTCTATGTCGGTCACTTGGCACAAGGTTCTTGTCCTTTACTTGTCATCCAGTGAGGCAATGGCCCAACACCAACTCGTGGCTATCCACCTCTAGATCTCATCAATGACTCACTTTTACCACAAGTCTATTGGGTTATCCAACTTCCTGGACATAACCCTCAACTCTCCACCAAAACTATTGGTGAACTGCCAAAACTCTCTTTTGATTGATAGACACATTTGTGTGACAAAGCTACTTATATAGCTAATATTTTATGTGAACTTGTCAAGGTGAATATGGCATACAAGTGTTAGGTGGGTTTGTATGTGGGGTAATAGGATTTGTCTAATTATCATGGCATTCAAAAGTATTATTTCAATAATTAAAGTAATTGGCACAAATATAATAATGAAAGTAATATTAAATATATGAAATGTGGGTTCAAAATGAGCAAAGAATGCAACTTGCCTTCTTGCACAAGGTTTTCTATATATTGTTCTTGTCCGGCGTCTTCTGGAGTCTGGTCGTCAAGGTCGTGACCTAACGAGAAGCAATACAATAAAATAAACCAAATAAAACCTAGCTCGACAAGGAATGAGCTGGGAACAACATGCAAGTAAATAAAACTAGAAAAGAAACTTAAAGGAAGGTGGTGTGGAGGTAGGTAGTTATTTGGTGTTTAATTGGACTGAAAGGAGTTGTGAGATTCGGATCCAACTACAAGAAAAATATAGAAAAGAGATAAAGAATCCTATAGAAAGGTGAAAAAGATTTATTGGGAGTTTGGTATAGCTGATTGGAGTTAAGAATGTGTTTTTCTGGGTTCGAGACGGTCAAATTTGACATATAATGTCAAATTAGGGTTTTGGAGAATAGTGTCCTGTTACTGTTCATACATGCAATATGCTATGGACAGTAAAACCCTAATTTTGGCTAAAGAACAGTAACTAGGGTTTACTATTTGGTGAATAGTGGTCAGGCTGAACAGTAAATGTATTCTACTGTTTTCAGATATGAACAGTGCTCGGGCCGAAATATGGATGAACAGTGTTTGTCTATTGAACAGTAGTGGGCTACACTATTTGGGCTCAGCCCATTCAGCTCGGTGCCCCGAAGGCCCAAATCGGCCGGCCTTTAAGGCCTTGCAGCGCTGGCCTTCGACCAAGCGCTCTTGCGTGAGCGTGAGCGAGCGAAGGAAGGCGAATAGGGCGGCAAGATCTGTCGGAGAAAGGGAAGGCGAGGGAACCGGCGCAGTGGTGATGGCGACGGCCATTTAAGGGGGGTAGCGGGAGCTCCACCGGGTAAGTCTCCTTACCTTAGGGTTTTTGCGTGGGGTTGGATTTGGGGGCTGGTTTCTTGGTTTTGGGCGGTGGCGGCCGTGGGGAGAAGGGGTGTGGCGGAGCTCAAATCTGGGCCAGTAGGGGGGGAGGGTTTATGTGTGTGTGTGTGTGGGGGTGAAGAGGAAGGGCTGCCCCGGGCGGCCTTTTATAGGCGGGTGGAGGCAGTGGGAGCAGGGCGCGGTGTGGGCAGCGGCATGGGTGAGGCGAGGTGGCGGCATGGGCGAGGCGAGGTGGCGCTAGGGTTGAGCGCCGCATTGAAGAGGGAGGGGAGAGGTGGCGCAGGTGGTGGCGGTGCTCTCACTAGAGCGGGGCGGGAGGTGGCGCGGTGGTGATGGGATGGGAACGACGCATTGATGGCGACGAAGAGGTGGTGCGGCGAGCTGGCAAAGGGGAGGTGACGATCGGCGTGACGCACGGGGACGAAGGAAGGAGATGGCGCCTGAGAGGGGAAAGCGTTACCGGGTTGGGGAAGGCGGAAAATTTGGGAAGAAAAGCGGAAGGGGAGGGGATTTGCCAAAATAGAAAAGAAATCGAATTCGAATCAAAACTTTCAATTTTTTTTTTGAAATCCTGAATTTTTTGTTTGTTTCACTAATGTACACACAAGATGGAGATGATGCTGAGCACTGATTCTTAATCAAAAAGTCATTTTATGTGCAGCAGTGTACATTGGTTGCAAGACTTCAACCGATCTGGATCTGTACCGTTCATTGTGTAGCTGGAGCTGGTGATGCTTGATTTGGCTGTTTTGCAAGTTACACTAGTGATGGTGCTATGTTAATGCTGTACTACTAGCGTCATACTGCCATCCCTGTCACTGCCTCACTGCTCTTTACCTTTTTTTTCGTTTTGGCCTCCTGCCATTTTTATAGCCTACTCAGAAACTGAAATGCTGATTGCTATTGGCCTTTTTACTAGGACAGCAAGGGTGAGATAAGAGTGGCCGAAGGTTCAAAGCCTTCAGGGCATACTGAAAGCATGGGCAATGGTCAAACGCAGCAGTTTTCTTTTCTTGTTTTTTTTTTCGTTCTCTGCTAATCCAGAAGCTCAGTTCTTTCGTTTCTGCCCTGACGTCTCAGCCTTTCAGGCTTGCGTCTGCACTTGCCCAGGGCGTAAATAAGAGAGATACTATACAACGTTATAACGTTGGACTCAAAATCAAAGGATAGGACAGACCTGTCCGATCAAGTCTACACACGTGTACATTGAACCATCCAATGTTTTTATATCCATCTGAGCCTGAGGGGATAAGATGAAGCGAGGTAACTGTTCTCCGCCCCTTGTTTCTCTCATTCCTCTCTCTCTCCCTCTCCCTCGCAACTGATAGCATGTGAGGTGCATACGACAAGCAGCGCCCTGGGGGAGTGCCATGAATGTGAGTGGCGGTCGTGGCCGATCTATGTGGTGCAAGGTTAGACGAGAGTTCGCGTGGTAGTGACCAGTGGGCGATGCAGCAACCATGGGCTCGCCTGAGAGCGGTGGCAAGCGGCCAGGGGCCTCCTCGAGAGCGGTGTGCGGCTACAGGCGATGAGCAGTGGCAGGCTCGCATGACAATGACAATGAGACAAACGGCGAGCGGCCATGAGTGAGCACGGTGGTGGGTGGCGTGCTCAAAATTCATCTGCAACTCGTCTTAATTGCTTCTGTTGAGCTCCAGCAGCCAGATTGATCGTTTGAAACTTGAGGACTTTTTCCGAACTCTATTGAAACTTGAAACTGCTATGAAACTTAGAGTTTCAAACTTCTTGGAATACGCTTCAAATTTGCTGAAACACACATGAAACATCTTTAAGTCTTACTGAAACATGTGGGAGGCCATGGTCTAGCGTGATGGAGGGTGGCGGCGAGTGGAAGCAGCTACCGGAGGCACACTAGGAGATGCGTGGGAAGGTTGTTGGTGATATGCCCTAGAAGATGATTGTATCACGTATATGTTTATCATTGATTATAAAGATCAATAAGTATGTGACTTATTGATGAAAATCTTTTAACTTATATGATATCGTTCTAAATGTATCCCTGATCGGATGTCACTAGCCGGAACACTAGTGACTTATCGACCAACACATGTAATGATTGATGACCATGTTTCACCAGTCATGGATATAGGGATATTGAATCAATAATGTGAACACATGTTAGAGAACATGTGGTTGGATTGACCCACCTTGAGACACTGATATTGTTACGATTTTATGTGTCGTAAGTTGGTCTCAAGCAATGATGATGTATAATTTTTAAACCTGAGATCAGCATGGTTTCTTACATGTGTAATAGTGCACTTAGAGGTTGCCAAACGCTATTCTATAATTGGGTTGTTATAAAGGTAGCTTTCAGGTATGCTATGAAACATGTGGAGGAATGTGACTGGTCGGATATGGGATTTGCTCCGCCTAACATAATAGGAGAGATATCTCTGGGCCCCTCGATATGGTCGGATAAAGAAAGTGCATGGCCATGCCACTAGTGATCGAAGTGTTTGACCACGTAAAGTTATCCGACACTTAATCAAGAAAGTATTGAACAGTCCATGGATGACATGCATAAATCTCACCTGGAGTTCAATTAGATATCGTGTGGCAAAGAGAGAATACATGAGCAGGTCTTTCAATTCGATCAGATACGGACTAGTCGTATGGAGATACGAGCTGGTCGTAGGCTAGTCGAACATGATCACTAAGTGGTCGAAACCTGGTCGTAAGGAGTTACGAACTAGTCGAGACCAAATATGAGTTGGTCATATAGAGATATGAGTTGGTCGTTAGTGATAACAAACGTGTTCGGATAGGATCCAACATGAGCACTATATAAGAAGATGCTTGAGGCTATTGGAGGACATGCGATACACGTAAGTTGATCCACCAAAACCCTAGCCACCATCTTCTTGAGAGAGCCCTGCCGTACGAGTTGGTGCTAGCACACCGACGTACGGTGTTCCTTTCCTGGACATGTGGATACCGTAGAGGCGCTACTGCGGTTGCTGTTGCTTTTGAGGACGATCCACGATCTTCACAAGGAACTGCGGAGGTTGCTGGAGGAGATGATCGACTCGCGTGGACACTAGACGATCGACTATGATCACTGCATTGACGTACTCGACCTTGGATGATCGACTACGACCACTACATCGACGTGCTCTTCATTGGATCAGGCTACTCCAACTCTTCTTCCGCTACACTGCGCGTCTGGTGGTAACGATCTATGATTTCTTGCTTGCATGACATCCTGGTTTACGCTGTAGAATGTTTGAATTGCCAGCTAGTGTAGTCTACCCGTATCCCTTCAATGGTATCAGAGCCATCCTGCATAGTTTTTTTATCTAGATCGATCGCATATACTTGATATGTGGCAGTAATAGATTGGATCTATTACTGGTCGTGTCTGGTAACCTAGATCAGTTCAAGTCAATGGAACAGTCTAGGCACTGATCGATAAGATCAATTGGTTTTCGGTGGTAGTAGATGGGTCTATGAGGAGGTATGAGCTAAAAGGACCAGATGGTTTATTACGCTTGTTCACGACCACATTGCATAATACTCCTACCGGTCGGAATTCTGCCATCGGAGTATGTCGCAGTGCGTGGTCGTATCAAGGCAGTGATCAGATTGGTTCGGAATAGGGTTATTATGATTAATCTGCTGATTTCCAAGGCTCGGTTACGTGAATAAGATTCATGTCCCGGGAAAATTTTCCGAGAGCGCTGCCCCTTCGAACCTCGCCCGCTAACCCCGGGACCGCTGTGGTCATAGCCGCGTTATATAGTAGTATGTGTTCATGTTGCCCGATAGAATTGGCTTCTATGCGTAACTCATTTTTGTAGGGATTGATGTGAATAGTATGGCTCATTGTGTATGTGATGCATGAATGGATTTCACATGGCTTGCGTGTCATGCTGTGTGATAGCCATCGAGCTACATATTATTGTATAACGGTCTGCGTGCCGACATGTGATGCTTGATATTCTCGTATGTAATTCATTACTAGCTTTTAGGAGTAATTGCTTAGTAGATGATTATGGTCGAAGATTCAAGCATGATGGTCGAAGGACAAGAAGCAAGGTGATGGAGATCGTCATGATAAGGGTCATACTATTTCACAATTTAATTTGATTATCTGTGAATGTTTATTCCTGTCATGCTACTAATCATGTTTTATCATTTGATGTTTTAACGTGGTAGAATAGTATCCCTCGAGAAAAATCAAGTTAATTTGGTGCCTTTCCAATTGCTACGCATGTCACGATTTTGATCATTAATTGGTAGGTCTGCCAAAGTAGAGTGTCATTAACTATCTTAATAATATAGGGTGGGTGTCGGACACCCATATGCATAGTATTAGTTTAACTTGACAAGGCTATCAAAATAGTTTTAGGCCTTGGGGCATAATGTTGGTCGCCGGGGCATAAAGGTGTCACCCAACAAACAAGAGTCATATGTGATATGATTGCTAAGAGGTTGCCTACCTAAAATCACTAGGTTTCTAGCAGTAATGCCAAAGCTCACTAGGATTTAATGATTTTTGGATCTTGAAATCACTATATGATGTTTGAGGGAAACATGGTTTAGAACATATAGTTGGAGTATATTTTATTTACTATTGATGATTAAGTTCGACAAGGTATGGACTGATCGTACAGTGATACAACCAGGTTCAGACTAGTCGTATGGTGATATGAGCTGGTCGTAGACTAGTCGAACATAACCACCAATATGAGTGTCTAATAGAAGATCTTACATAAACATAGTGCTGAATTTTTTTCATATATTTCTGTTGTAGATCATGGCATCTACTACTTCTTCTGCACCTACCTTTAATTTGCGATCTATTCTTGAGAAAGAAAAGCTGAATGGAACCAACTTTATTGACTAGTTTCGTAATCTAAGAATTGTTCTCAAACAAGAAAAGAAGGAATATGTTCTAGAGAGTCCCTATCTCGAGGAACCGAATGTTGACGCTACTCGAATTGAAAAGAATGCTTATGAGAAGCATTGCAATGACACAGTCGATGTGCACTGCCTTATGCTTGCAACCATGAATTCTGAGCTTCAGAAGCAATATGAGATCACAGACGCTTACAATATGATTGTAGGACTGAAATGTATATTTTAGGATCAAGCAAGGGCAGAGAGGTTTAATACCTCTAAGACATTGTTTTCTTATAGGCTGTCGAAGGGCAACCCCGTCAGTCCTCATGTGATCAAAATGATTGGTCACATTAAGAGTTTGGAAACGCTTGGTTTTCCCCTTAGCCAAGAGTTGGCTACTGATGTGATTCTCTAATCTCTCCCTACGAGCTTTGAGCCTATCATATTGAATATTCATATGAATGATATAGAGAAGTCAATGATCGAGTTGCATGGCATACTTAAAGGTGCTGAGGAGAGCATCAAGAAAAGTTCCAATCATATGACGATGGTTCAAAAGACTACTAGCTTCAAGAAGAAGGGTAAGTCGAGAAAGGGAAAAGGCAAAGAAAAGACTTAAGGTGAGACTGAGAGTCTCAAGGCTAAGCATAAGAAGCTTAAACTAGGTCCTAAGCCTAACACAGAATGTTATTATTGTCATGAGACTGGGCATTAGAAGAGAAACTGTAAGAAGTACTTAGCAGAGATGAAAAAGAATAAGGGAAGTAAGACTTCCAGTTCAAGTATAAATGTTATAGAAATTAATCTTACCACTTCTCTCACCAGTTTTTGGATATTTGATACTGGATCGGTTGCTAATATTTGTAATTCGATGTAGGGACTGATAAAGAGTAGAAGTTTGGCAAGAGGAGATGTTGATCTTTGTGTGGGCAATGGAGTAAGAGTTGCTGCATTAGCTATTGGTACTTTACCATTAGCTTTACCCTCAGGATTAGTTATGGAACTAAATAATTGTAATTATGTTCCAGCCTTAAGCAAAAATATTATTTTTGCTTCTTATTTAGGAGCAGAAGGCTATGAGTTCAGAATAAAGAACAATTGTTGTTCAATTTATTTTGAAGATGTGCTTTATGGCCATGCTCCATGAGTGAATGGATTGTATGTTTTGAATCTTAAGGATATGCTTGTCTATAACATAAATGCTAAGAGACTTCAACCTAATGATATAAATCCCACTTTTATTTGGCATTATCGTCTAGGTCATATAAATGAGAAATGCATGATGAAGCTCCATAAAGATGATCTTCTAAACTCATTTGATTTCGAATCATTTGAAATATGTGAATCTTGTTTACTTGGCAAGATGACAAAGACGCCCTTCACGACTAGAGGTGAGAGGGCGAGTGATCTACTGGTCGTAATACATTCGGATGTATGCGGACCAATGAGCACTCCGACCAAAGGTGGTTTTTAGTACTTCATAATGTTTACTGATAATTTCAATAGATATGGCTATGTCTATTTAATGAGGTATAAGTCGGAATCCTTTGAAAAGTTCAAAAAAATTTAGAATGAAGTACAGAATCAACTTGGCAAGACAATCAAATGTCTACGATCTGATCGTGGAGGTAAATATTTGAGCCATGAGCTTGGTGATCATCTAAAGAAGTGTGGAATTGTTCCACAACTCATTCCACCGAGAACGCCTCAATGGAATGGGGTGTCTGAACGAAGGAATCGAACATTGTTGGACATGGTTGGGTTTATGATAAGCCAATCTGATCTTCTATTGTAATTCTGGGGATATGCTCTAGAAACAGTGCCTTTCACTTTAAATAGGGTTCCATAAAAAACTGTAGAGAAGACACTATATGAGATATGGATCGGAAAGAGTCCTGGATTGTCTTTTCTCAGGGTATGGGGTTGTGAGGTATATGTCAAATGTTTGACGTCTGATAAACTCACACCCAAGTCCGATAAGTGCTTCTTTGTATGGTATCCTAAGGAAACTAAAAGATATTATTTTTATAATTGGGTTGATAACAAAGTGTTTGTTGCCCTTAATGGTGTCTTTTTGGAGAAAGAGTTTCTTTCCAAAGGAGTCAATGGGAGCAAGGTATAACTCGAAGAAATTCGGGAACCATATAAAAATGTTTCAACTCCTATTGAACCTCTACAAGATGAACAAAGTATTGTTGAACCTGTAGATGAGACATCAGCCCCACGTAGATCAAAAATACCATGTCAATTGCCTATAAGGTATGGACATGACGTTTTATTATTGAATAATGACGAGGTTAAAACTTATGCGGGAGCGATGGTGGACCCAGACTCTGAGTCATAGCTGGAAGCCATGAGATCCGAGATAAAGTCAATGTATGATAATCAAGTTTGAAACTTGGTTGATGCACTTGATGGTGTTAAAACCATTGAGTGCAAATGGATTTTTAAGAAAAAGATAGATATAGATGGAAATGTTCACATTCATAAGGCACGACTGATCGCAAAGGGTTTCAAACAAATTCAAGGTGTTGATTATGATGAAACCTTCTCACCCGTCACTATTCTTAAGTCTATCCGGATCATTCTATCTATTGCTGCATATTTCGACTATGAGATATATCAAATGGATGTCAAAACGGTTTTCCTAAATGGAAACCTAAGTAAGGATGTGTACATGACACAGCCTAAGGGTTTTGTCGATTTAAAGGAAGCTAGAAAGGTATGCAAGCTTAAGAAATCCATCTATGGATTAAAGAAAGCATCTCGGGGTTGGAACATTCGTTTTGATGAAGTAGTCAAAGGGTTTGACTTTATCAAGAACGAAGAAGAACATTGTGTTTACAAGAAGGTTAGTGGGAGCAAGCTCGTGTTTATGATATTGTATGTGGATGACATACTACTGGTCGGAAATGATATTCCTATGCTTGAATCTATTAAAACTTCATTAAGAGATAGTTTCTCAATGAAAGATTTAAAAGATGCAGCATATATTCTTGGTATAAAGATCTAAAAGGCTAATTGGATTAAGCTAGGATTTGTACATAGACAGGGTGTTGGAACGGTTCAACATTCAAGATTCCAAGAAAGGTTTCTTACCCATAGCACATGGCATTAATCTTAGCAAGAGTCAGTAATGGGAACGTTGTCCCGATCTTTCGATAAGGATGATACAACTTGATTGGTGAAAGCTAACTCTCACGATCCAGGATACAACCGTGCGACGACCGTTGCACCCGCAATCGCTGAACCAACTTCATGTTCGTTATCGACCTTGCCGACAGCGAGATCGACATGACCACGAAGGTCTTTTCCTGCATGCAATCAAGAATCAAGCATGAAAAATAGACGAAGCAACGAACTTGCTGAATAGGAATTGAGAAACAAAGATAGATGTATTGAATAATTTGGGGTTCCGAAGACAACGTCTGGTTTCACTAGCCGTACAAGCAAACGATGGTGTTTCTACCCTAAGCTGAAATCAATCTAACAAAACCCACTTTACAATGGGAAAAGCCTGGCCTTATATTGGCACCTAAGGGTGCAGCCGACTCACACACAGCTTAATGCTGATTGTATCTTTAACTCACGTATCGTACAAAGATTCTTTCCTAATACAGTTATGGAAAGATTACAACCGACTCCATCTAAAAGATATATACTATAACTTATCTACGACCAGTACTATTCATGTTGAGTATCGAGTGTCGTAGGACTGGTCGAAGACCTGGTCGTAGGACTAGTCCTGGGGAGGTCCTGAGGAGGTCCTGAGGAGGGTCCTGGGGAGGTCCTAGAGGGAGGTCTTGGGGAGGTCCTGGAGGAAGGTCCGGGGAGGTCCCGAGGAGGTCTTGGGGAGGTCCTGGAGGGAGGTCCTGGGGAGGTCCTGAAGACCTCTAGAGTGGTCCTGAAAGACCTCCAGGGTGGTCCTGACGACCTCCTCGGGACTACCTGGAAGTGGTTGTGGACCCTGAGGAACTAGCCGTAGACCTTGTTGAAGTGGTCGTGGACCCTTTAGCTTGCCTCCCGATCCTTTATTCCTAAGTAAAATAATATCACCTGCTTTAGGTAGCATCATAGAGTTCATAGAATATGTATGCACTTCGAGAAACGAAGTTACCTGATAATTTAGTTGGCGAGCACGTGCTCTAGTAATTGGTCCTTGCATGTCAAAAGCAGTAGGGATGGTTGTATTAGTGGAATGGAGGTCCTCATCAGTCAGTGTCCTACGACCACCGATGAGCGAGACAAAATGAGTAGAATTCCATATGCTTCGGCTATTGTATCTATCATGTATGTCATGCTATGTACACGATCAGATGTGTCGTATGCTTTAAGTGTTACTAGCAGATATCAATTGGATCCAGGTGAAGATCACTGGATAGCAGTCAAGAATATCCTTAAGTACTTGAGAAGGACTAAGCATTCCTTATTTATGAAGGTGAGGAAGAATTGGTCGTAAATGGTTACACCGACGCTAGCTTCCAAACCGACAAGGATGATTTCAGATTGCAATCTGGGTTTGTGATTTGTCTTAATAGAGGAGCAGTAAGCTAAAAAAGTTCCAAGCAAGGAACGGTTGCTGATTCTACAACAGAGACAAAGTACATTGCGGCTTCGAAAGCTGCAAAAGAGGACGTATGGATAAGAAGTTCATTTATGAACTGGGTGTGGTTTTTAGTGCTTCCAGTCCAATGGATCTCTATTGTGATAATAGTGGAGCCATTGCACAAGCTAAGGAGTCTAGATCGCATAAAAAATCCAAGCACATACTTTGG
Source organism: Phyllostachys edulis (assembly GCA_036346405.1). Lineage (NCBI taxonomy): Eukaryota > Viridiplantae > Streptophyta > Magnoliopsida > Poales > Poaceae > Phyllostachys > Phyllostachys edulis. Next base: position 58,563,434 of record CM070546.1, on the reverse strand, counting down.
CGATATCACATCATTCGTGAGGTCGTTGAGAGAGGTGATGTGAAGATATACAAAGTGCACATGGATTTAAATATTTCTGATCCGTTGACAAAGCCTCTCCCGCAACCTAAGCATGAGGCGCATACAAGAGCAACAGGTATAAGATACCTATATGATTGACTCTAGTACAAGTGGGAAGTTTGTTGGTGATATGCTCTAGAGGCAATCATGGAGATGATTGTATCACGTCTATGTTTATGAGTTATTGAATAAATATTATTCTGTTCCTTGAATAAATCATTGGTTATAAAGATTAACAAGTATGTGACTTGTTGGTGAAACTCTTTTAACTTATATGATGTCGTTCTAAATGTATCCCTAGTCGGATGTCATTGGTCGAAACACTAGTGACTTATCGACCAACACATGTATTGATTAATGACCATGTTTCACCGGTCATGGATATAGGGATATCGAATTAATAATGTGAACACATATTAGAGAACATGGGGTTAGATTGACCACCTTGAGACACAATTGGTGTCAAGCAATGATGATGTATAATCCTTAGACCTGAGATCAGCATGGTTTCCTACATGTGTAATAGTGCACTTAGGGGTTGCCAAACACTACTCCGTAACTGGGTAGTTATAAATATAGCTTTCAGGTATGCTATGAAATATGCAGAGTAATGTGACTGGTCGTGTCGACGATCTAATCGCTGATCTTATGAAAATAGAAGGAGGAAAATGACGTAGAGTATCCTCGAAGAGAATGGGGGCTGCTCTTTATTTATATGAACTGGGTTTACAAGACCTGATTAGGGACTATCTCCAATTACACTGAATGTATTGTATACTACTGCTTCGGCTTCTGTGTTGCTTTCTGTTGTTTGCTGTTGCGTATATGTCCCTCCTCATCTTCTGCGCTTCACCATTTAAATAACTCCGAAGAGACGGCAAGCTACCTCGGAGAAGACGCCCCGGCGAAACGCTATAACCGGTCGGAGGTTCAAGGTAGTTAACAATGTGCTAATCGCCTTGCGGTTAAGTATTTGTGAGACATTTAACCGCAAGGTGGTTTATCGTCGAGTCTTGTATGTCATCGTAAGTTATGGAACGCTTAGCACGGTTCCATTCATCATACTGATTATTGGTACCTGCTCATAGCATTTCGAAGCAGCCCACCGGTCGGAACCTAGTCCGACCAGATACCCATCGTAACCTCTCGAATCCTTACGACCAAAGGAGGTCGCTAGCTTTATGGGTTATGACCATGGAGACGATGGTCTTTCTATGTATTTAAATTAATACATAGAGGTTTCAATCTTCGTCACTAGCCCCTAACTTTAAATGAACAGTCGTGTGAACACCTTCCTCGATGAATTTATATTGGGCGGATTCACCATTTAATGTCATGACATCCGAGGTGATTTTGTGTTCATTTTAAAGTTCGAACTTGCCTTGGGAACCGAAGAACTTTTTGTCCGCTGGGCAAAAAGAAGCTTTTTGCCGCTCGGACTTTTATGGATAAACTCCAATCGTAATTCAAAAACTCGAGACTATAAAATCCCCATCGCTAGACCTTTTGGATTCTTTATGCCGCCAGATCTCCTTTTTCGATCTCTTTCATCCGCACAAAAATCTTCGCCCTTCTTTTCTTGTTCTTCCGACCACAAAATCTCCTCGCGAAGTTCTCGCTCATCCTCAAGAATTTTCATCATGTCGAGCAAATCTCAAAGTGGTTGCCGTCGGAGTTGAGCAAGAAAAGCTTGAAGCTTTGGAGAAAATCAGGATGCTTAGGACGACAGAACTTGATCGATGGAGATCACTTTGGAGAATATGTCCCAAGTCGCGAAGATGAGGAAATTCCCGTTTTCCTCGCCTACATCGAATGTGGGCTGAGATTGCTGGTACACAAATTCCTTCTCCGTGTTCTTGAATTCTATGGAGTGGAATTAGTGAATTTGGCCCCAAATTCCATCGCCAACATCAGTATCTTCACATATTTGTGTGAAGCATACCTGGGATTGCCTCCAAGTTTGAGGCTCTTCAGGTATTTTTACCGAATGGTGATGGGGAGATCTACGGAGACTCCCGGGGAATGTACATTGCGCCTTCACGACGGAAAGGCCGATGAGTACATTCATATGTACTCAAAATCCTCGTGGTCGTCATGGAAGAAGAACTGGTTCTATATGACGGTTACGAGGGACGACGGCCTCTATTTCGCCGGGATGAGAGCAACGAAAAATCCCAAATGGAGAAAGACCGTGGAGAAGACAGGAGTGGTCGGGCGATGGGTGGATGCCATCTACGACCTACGAGTCAAGGGCTTGACCTCTTGGCATGTGGTGAGGGATTTCACCAAACGCCAAATAAGCCCATTAAAGCTTCGGACTCACTCCCTGATCTGGTCCATTGGTCGTGATGAAGCTATCTCAGGAGGTGGTAAGTCTTTGAGATAACTCCAATCAGCATTTTTATTGGATTAATGTATTACCTTAAAACATGTTCTTGTCTTATTTTCTCTCTTCTTTTGAAGTTCTTTCCTCCGAGGAAGTTAGAGAAAGGATCAGGCTGATCTGCGCAGGAGAGCCTGGAGAAAAGGCTGGATTTCCTGAGATCTTGGCCATAGTCTCTGCTGAAGAGAGAATAACAAGGCTTAAGGTAAAAAATCTTTTATCATGGATATATATATATATATATATATATATATATATATATATATATATATTCTCCGATCGGGTTTTTGATCATGCTCTGTTTTTGTAGCTGGTCGGGTTGCGAATTGCACACACTGATGAGGATAAACATCCCACCATTGTTCCAACCGACTCGTGTCCAGATGCACTGGAAGAGGATGGATCTCCCGAGGTAACAGAACATTTCAAAAGAGATATATATATATATATATAGTTTAGATAAAAGATTTCATCACTTAACCAAATTCATTTGTTGGTTTAGGTGGAAAAGGTCAAGGCCACCAAAGACGCGACCACCGGAGGTTGTTAACCCAGATCGGTCGTTAACGACTGCACGATTGTTTTGGAACAACTGCACGGAGGCAGGTCAAATTACTCGGTCCGACCAGATCATCAAGGACGTTGCTTTTTACGAGATGATCGAAAACATCGCATCTGATCTTCTGTTGGATAATGCAACAGACTTGGCCAATCCTGCTGGTTTAGAACCGGCAGGGCGTAAGAAAAGAAAAGGAAAGGAGACAGACAGATTTTACTCTACCGCGCTTCAAAGTTAAATCTTGAATTAACTAGGTACGCCCAAATGAAAGTGGTCGATAAGAACATACCTTTAATAATTTCTTTGATTTGATGCATCTCTCCCCTCTTTTTAACTTCCTTATTTGCTTGGTATAGGTCCTTCGAATTCGGTCGCTTCCACTGCATTCCTTCCGAGGACCTAATACCAAGAGGTCCATGAGCGCACCACTTCCCAGAAAAAGTTCTTGAGGAAAAGGTGGTGGAAAAGCCCTCGAGCAAAGCGCCAAGGCCAGATTGAGTTGGATCCATTGGTGGTCCTAACTCCTTCTGCGGAGGTAGATGCCCCTAAAGGCCCTCAACAAAGTTCCACCATTGTTGGTAACTCTCCTCAACTCGATAAGTTCTCTTTTCGCCCCCGATTCATCGAGGATAAGGAGCTTGACGAGGCGTGGGGAAAGATATCAGACCATCAAATCAAAATGCATCCTGACTCCATTTTTGGTGGATACAATGATTTGGCAATCCGAGTAAGTCTATACGACCAGTTTCATAATCTCTCTAAAAAAATCTTTTAGACAGAATTTTTTAAAGAGGAAAATGCTATTTGAACAGCACATGGTCGAGAACTTTGCTGTGGTCGGAGGACTGACCCAGCGGATTAAAGATTTGGAGCAGAAACACTCCGAATTAGAAAGTAAGAATTTTCCCCTTAGCCTTTGTTTTTCTTCAATGCTTCGTCCTTTGTTAATTATTCTCCCTTATCGTATTTGATAGATTTGGAGAAAATAAAAGAAGAGATCTTGGCTGAGAGAGCCAAGACTGCCCTGCTTGAAGAAGAAATCAAAGCTAAGGACCGGTCGATCGCCGAGGCTACGATCAGCAAGGAAAATCTTAACAAAAGAATTGAAGGTAATAGGTCGTAGACTTGACTTATTATTTTCCTCCAATTATATTTTTTTTACTTATCACCTGTTTTACTCTTGCAGAGCAAAAACAAATTTTGGACAGAGTAGAGAAAACTCTGAAATTTGAGCAAGATAAGGAGGCAGCTCTCATTCAAAGTCTAGATGAAAAGACTATATTTTTGAACAAGATGATTTTTGATATGAGATCAGGATCAAGTCTGCCTACCTTAAGAGATCCAGTAGAGAAAATGAATTATTTTGGTCAACTTCTAGAGGATCTTAACAACTGCTCAAGACTACTCTAAGAACTATGCCTGAGCTATGAAAACAAAGCGTTGCTAGTGGAGTTAGTTTTGCTTTAGCAAAACTGAAAGCTTCCAAACCACTCTATTGATTTCCAAGTTGTCGAAGATGACTTCAATCGCCTCCCGAGGAGGCAACGAGGTTCATGGAAGAACTCAAGCCACTTGGAGATAAAGTAGTAGAGGAAATGGAAATCGGATCTCCATCAAGCAAAGAATTAGTCCGGGAATATTTCTAGAGTAGATTCTCGCAAAAAGGGTGTAAAAATATTGAATATGTGTAAGACTTACCTTTTATGTCGCTTAACAATGTCTTTGTTTTATCCTGCTTGATTATTTTGTAAATTTCACATACCTCCTAGCCCCGACGCTTTATAGTAGAAGAACATTACTATGCAAGGTGTAGCCAAGGAAGAAAAGAAAAAGTTGAAACCATAATTTTGAAGGTATGTACCGATATGAAGTCAAAACCGATCGTACTCAACATTCAGAAATCATTGTGGTCGGAACCACTTATGACTTCGCTTAGTTAGAGATCCTTGTTTGCCATGATCGAAATACCAAGCAAAAAGTTATATATGGTTGGATAAAAAGACCTTGTATTGCGACATAACGAGGAATGCAAAATGAATGCAGCAAATATTATAAGTGAACTTGTTCATATCTATTATCCTAAAGTCTGGTCGGAAGGAAAGCTTTAGATCTGAATTCATATATCATATTGCGCGAAACGTGTTCAAACTCTCTATCTGACTGGTAGCGAGGATAGTAAGAAAATGATCGTCGCTAGGAAGCTCCTTCCAGTGGGCAGGACCACGTGCGAAAAAGGAGAGACTTCGACTAGGAGGCTTTCCGTGTCCCACCAAGAGCTGATATGAGTAGAACAGAATCTTGAAATAGTGAAATATAACCTCCAAAATCTTAAGCATATCGTTCAGTATGGAAAGTTATTTGTACAATGCTCTGATTACTCATATATTTCTTTAAGAAAAGAATGTTGTCGTGCGTGGTAAAATGCTCACGTCTAGGACAAATACGGCGTACGATTTAGAAATCGTTGCCAGAGAGTAATAGAGATCCTTTAGAAAGGACATTAGAGAGAAAAATTGTCTTCTCTAACCAGTTTAAATTGACAACCATAGACGACCAGCCTATAGGTATATATATATATATATATAAGCAATGTTACTTATTATTATTTGTAGGAAGTAAATGAATTTATTGAATTTGAAAGAAATGAAAGCAATAATTAAACATAGAACTTATGCAATTGATCAATGTTCCAAGAATTTGATAAAATTTGCTCATCAGACATAGCCAGTCGTACGGAACCTGGTCGGGTAACTTCGACCATAGTGTAAGGACCTTCCCATTTGGGGGAAAGTTTATTGCGATTTGCCTGGCTCTGAATTTTTCTGAGAACCAGATCACCTACAGTAAGGCTGCGAGGTTGCACCTTACGACTATGGTACCTTCGCATGGCTTGTTGGTAGGCCGCCGATCGCATAAGGGCTTGGTTTCGCTGTTCTTCAAGGAAATTGACGCCGCCGAGTCTTCGCTCATTCTCGATCGCTTTTGTTAAAGCGAGCAATTCGAAAGCAGAGCCAATTTTGAGTTTCGAGGAAGCATGGCTTCAGCCCCAGTAAACCAAAAAGAATGGTGTTTCACCGGTCGCACGATCGTCATGGTTCGAACGCCCATAATACTGACGGAGTTCTTGAACCCAAGCTCGACCGCTTGATTAATCGGTCGAATACTCGGCGCTTGATCCCTTGCATAATGATACCATTAGCTCTTAATCGCCTGCTGCTCGTGGATGAGCAATGTAGCAAAATGAACTTTACACCAAGTTCATCATGAATTCTTGAAATTGACCGCTAGTGAATCTGGCGCCATTATCTCGTGATTATACGACTAGGTACACCAAATCGTGTGATCACATTTTTCATTAGGAATCTCTTAGCGGCCTCGGTTGTTATTTTAACAACCGCTCGGCCTCGATCCATTTTGTAAACGTGTCAATCATGACGAAAAGGAATTCAAGCCCCGGTGCTCGGGGAAAGGTCCTGAATGTCTAGTCCCAAAGTTGCAAAAGGCCAAGAAAGAGGAATTATTTGTAAGGTCGCTCCTACCGATGTACTAGTCTGCTATGAAACCGACATTGTACGCGCCGTCACAAGCTCTTTTGCATCATGAAGGGCGGTTGGCAAGAGTATCCTTGCTCAAGGCTTTACCGACCGAGTTCTCAGAGGAATGATGTGCTCCATGAGACTTCTTCATGGATTTCGTTAGCAACTTAATGCCATCCATTTGAGATATGCATCTCATCAACACTCCGTGAGATCCTCGCTTGTACAAGGTACGCTCGATTAGAGTGTATGATTTTTTTCGTATATACGATCGGCCTCTACATCATCTTCCTAATTATGTCATGTCAAGATAATTGTAGATCGATGTCATCCAATCTCTACCTTGATCGAGACAAGCGCCAACCGTCAACGACTGTGGAGCATCCATGTCCTTTTGATCACTTTGTTCGATCCAGAAGAATCATGTATGTTCTCAAGGCTCGACTACCGAGGGTGAATCGAGTTGCTCGAAAAAACTCTCCGGCGGGACGGTTGACCTTGTGGAGGCCATCCGTGCTAACCGGGTCCGCCAGAAAGTTTTTCTTTCTAGGAATATGTTGGATCCGAAACCAAGAAGTGCTTTTCGAAGTTTTCGATTCCGCCAGATAAGATGACATCTTGGTACTTGAGCATTGATACTCTTTCCCTACTTGATTCGCTACTAGTTGAGAATCGCTTTCACTAGCAATCATAATCCCGAGCTTAACGAGTCGTCAAGTCCCGCCAAGAACCTTCATATTCTCGCCATATTATTTGTGGCGTGAAAATTTAATCGATGGCGACTTGATGTGTTCGCTAGTAGGGATATCAGATCACTCCACCCCGACCCTTTTAACATCAAAGAACCGTCAAAGTACATTGTCCACTCGTGGTGCTCATAGACGGGCCCTTGGGTGGGTTCAGGTTTGTCCATTCGCAATGAATTTCGCCATCGCTCGATTTTATCGCTGTTCGTGAAATGAAATGGAGGTCGAACGCCCCTAGCTCAACCGCCCATTTTGCTATTCGTCCAGATGATTCCCTGTTTCCAAGGACTTGACCAAGGGGATATCCCGTCGGTACGACCACTTTGTGGGCCTAAAAGTAATGCCTTAGCTTCCTTAAAGACATAAGGAGACCATAGAGCAACTTTTGTACCTGTAGGTATCTTTCCTTTGGTCCATGTAAGACCTCGCTTACGTAATAAACTGGTCGTTGGATGTTATCCCTTTCCACGACCAGTACACCGCTCACTGTTTGTGGAGTTGCTGCCACATACATTAGCAGTGTTTCTCCCGATCTCGGAGAGACTAAAACCAGGGCACTTGTAAGGTACTTTTTAAGTTCTTCAAAGGCATCATTTGCCTCTCTAGTCCATTCAAAACTCCCATGTTTCCGGAGAAGCTTAAAGAAAGGTAACCCTTTTTCTCCTAACCTTGCTATGAAACGACTTAGCGCTGCCATACAACCGGTTAGTTTTTGGACTTCCCTCTTTGTGGTCGGAGGTCGCATCTGGTCGATGGCTGCTATCTTTACTGGATTCGCTTCGATACCTCTAGCCGAGACTAGGAAACCAAGCAATTTTCCAGCAGAAACTCCGAACACACACTTTTCCGGATTCAGCCTAAGGTTATGCCTTCTTAGGTTGCTGAAAGTTTCTTGTAAGTCAGAGATGTGATTGCTAGCGTTGGTGGTCTTTACGACCAAATCATCAACGTAAGCTTCTAAATTCCGACCTATTTGCGGACTAAAGGTTTTTTGCATTAACCTTTGAAAAGTTGCATCGGTGTTTTTGAGACCAAACGGATCTTAACATAACAATAAGTGCTATATGGAGTGATGAAGGAAGTTTTCTTCATCCTTTTTACACATACTAACTGGTGGTATTCGAATACGATCTAAAAACTTAGTAATTCGCACCTGAGGTAGAATCTACTAGTTGATCAATGCGTGGAAGGGGAAAATCGCCCTTCGGACAAGCTTTATTAAGATCTGTAAAGTCAATACACATTCGCCATTTCCCATTATTCTTTTTAACCATTACAGATTTGCAAGCCATCGAGGGTGGTTGACTTCACTTAATGAATCCAAATTTTGAGGAGCTTGTCAATCTCGACCGATTGCCTCCTTCGTCAGCGCAAAACGCCGCAGCTTCGCTTGATCGGTTTTTATCGCCGAGAGCTAGCTCAGGCTCAATCACCTCTCGGGACTCGCATATCGGACGCCGCCGGTGAACACGCCCCGATTTGTTTCGGAGGAAGGAGACGAGCGACTCTTCCTATTTAGGATCGAGCCTTGCTCCGACCAGAATCTTGCGAGCCGGTGGGTCAGGATCTTCTGGTCCAGGTAACGACTTGGCGCTGTCCGGAGAAGTGCCTTTGTCGAGGTATACCTCTTTTGTCTGGTCGGAGGGCTTTGGTGTCATCTTCGGTCTTGTGTGCTTGGCCTGCATCATAGATGAATTAGCCTCTCTGGTCGGGAGTTCGTCGACCAGTTCTAAGGATTTTCGATCACATGCATAAGCCATTTTACGATCACCCCGAATAGTGATGACTCCTTTAGGCCCCGGCATTTTCAAACTTTGATAATCGTAATGCGTGGCTATCAGGAACTTTGCTAATGCCGGTCGACCAAGAACTCCGTTGTATGCGGATTCAAAGTTTACCACATCAAACGAAATTTTTTTCCGTTCGGAAGTTATCCGGCCTTCCGAACGTAACCGGTAAGGAAACTTGTCCTATCGGCTTAGCGGTGGAGCCAGGAACTATGCCGTGAAAAGCATATTTCACTAGTTTCACCTTTGACATGGGGACCTGCATTTCTTCTAAAGCTCCCGAAAATAATATATTCAAAGAACTACCTCCATCTACCAAGACTCGATTAACCCTACAATTATTAATGGTTGGTTCAACAACAATAGGGAACCTACCGGTCGAGTCGAAGGAATGGGGCGCTATCTTTGTCAAGGAAATTGCAATGTCCGACCACTTCGATGGCTTGATAGTGTTCGGGGATTCGACGAGGTTGATCTCCCGCTCCACGGCTTTCAGATGATGCTTAGATTCGTATGAAAAAGATCCTCTAAAAATCATGTTGACTGTGTGTTGGAGATTCTGGTACTCCATCTCTTCGTCGCCATCCTTGTCCTTTTTGGAGCTCGTTTCTCCGGGTTCTGGTATTGCAGGAAATGGTCCATCACCGCATAATAATCTTCCGTTTTTTTGCCAAACTCGACAAAGCGTAGATCATGCCCTCGTCACCGTGAAGTGGACACCACTTCTTCTTTTTCTGGAATCCTTCGGTCGGAGCTTTCGTTTTGCCCCGACCGGAGTAGTCCTTTTTGCCCTTCATGAATTTATCAGGAACGGCTAGGACCTCCTTGTCGTCGGATCTGCGGTTCTTCTTTTTCTTGAGAGATTTCTTGTTCTTTTTCTCTGATTTGTCCAGGCCGGGCTGAGGAATCTTGTCTTTCCGATCAATGGCTTCGCACCACTCGATTGCTTTATTTGGCGGTGGCATACTTGTCGGCCATATCAAAAGCTCAACGGTTGTCCTTGGGGGTTCATTGCTATGTCCTCCGTAAACCCTCAATTCCTCAGACCTGTTTTGAAGGCCTGAATAATAGAAGATTCTGCGACCTCTGAATAGAGTTGCGAACTTGGCTAAACCTCTTGATGTATTGACGAGAGTCTCATCGAGCCTTGCCAATCGGTGGAGATCATCCTCCTTTCGTATGCATCGTCGACGCACTCGAAATTCGCAATCGAAGGTCACAGAGTTGCTCCTAAGTATAGATTGTTCCGACCGGTTGGTTCAACAACCACGACCAGATGCATCCTTCGAGCACGGTGGGTAAATAGTTGGCCATCACATTCTCGCCACCTCCAGCAGATTCGATGGCGGTGGTATAGATTTGGAGAAATTCCAACGGATTTTGAGTTCCGTTAAACTTGTCCAAATTGGCGGCCGGAACCGGTTAGGCTAACGCACGCCTTGGAGCCCCGCAGAGAAAGCCCTACAACTCGTGATTGATTCATGACGCCTTCTCGAAGGTGCCGGATTGTAATCGGTCGAGACCGGTTCCTAAGGTTGGAACGCCGAACTCCGTGTCAGCCGATCCGGCCGTGGACATTGGTATGATGTCTACGATCGCATTTGATTGAGACGATGCCAAGATCGTCCGGTCCGAGCGATGGTTCTTCTCGACGTGATGAGGAGTGGCTTCGTGAAATAACCTTCTCCCTCATGACTCCTTGGTCGGAATCGCCGAGAAAGCCTTGGCATCGATTGCTCCGAGTATGACCATGTTGTCCCCTACCGAGGAGGAACGTTGAGATGAAGTCATAGTTTGACTCCTCAAACCCTTTATTCTCGATATGCCTCAAGACGCATGGTCTGGCCGGAGAATTTTTGATACCGCCTACAAGTCGTACAAAACTCGAGTTTCGCTATAGCAGATCGAATTATTTAATATATCTTGAACGCGTTGCAAGTTTTGTACGAGCCATCAAGGTCCCGGAGGTTCAGACTAGTAGTAGGTGTACGCAAACCTAAACCCTCACCCGACCCTCGGATTTGATCGCTCTATCAACTATTCTAGGTGGGGCGGTGCAAAGTAATTAGTTGATGGACGCCGATCGCTTCCTTTGCCTCCCTAGATTGGTGCTTGACGTCCGGATCATCTCTAATAACACGTGATGGCATGGTAGAGAGTGTAGGACCGCAAGGCACCTTGATTCTCATCTCCGATCGCTTGACCTCGTGGCTCCAAAGATTGATCTTCCGATGAGCTTCCATCGTAACTAATAGAGAGCTTATCGGCTTCGCCAAGTTTCCACGACGGAGAGCGGTCCGAGATGAGCACCCTCGAGGTTTCTCACCGATTCGCGCGATCACGATCAGATGTCGAAGGTGATTATCCCCACGTGGTTTATGACCGATGGAGGCTTCATCGACACCGCTACAGATGTCGGTTGACTCGAATCGCCGTGGTTGTAGGAGAGTATCTTTCACCATAATTTCATCGAGGGTATAGAGATTCTCGAGTGAAGGTGCTGAAATTTCTTCACTGCTTTGCCGGTCGGAAGGCGGGCTTGAAGAGATCCTCGATATTCGGAATCGATCGGAATGGCGGGTTCCTCGATTGCGCCATCGTAACGGTGGCGCATCTCGCCCATCCGCTAATCTCGCTATAAATCGGCGATATGCGAGCCGCGGAGGAGGAAGATGAGGATGATTCGCCATTTTCCTCCATGGCACGAATGCATCCTTCCATGTCGAGGTCGGCGAGTCCGCCAGTCGAATTCTCCTCGCCCCAAACTCCGCATACTCGCATTGGCGATTGCTGGAATTTGGGTGAGGATTTGTACGAGCAAAAAGTTTCTTCGAAAAACTTACGTCTTCTTCCCCACGGTCGGCGCCAGCTGTCGACGATCTAATCGCCGATCTTATGAAAATAGAAGGAGGAAAATGACGAGAGTATCCTCGAAGAGAATGGGGCCGCTCTTTATTTATATGAACTGGTTTACAAGACCGACTAGGACTATCTCCAATTACATCAATGTCTTGAATACTACCGCTTCGCTTCGTGTTGCCTTCGTTGTTTGTCGTTGCGTGATATGTCCTCCTCATCTTCTGCGCTTCACCATTTAAATAACTCCCAAGAGACGGCGATTACCCGGAGAAGACGCCCTCGATGAAACGTTATAACCGGTCGGAGGTTCAAGGTAGTTAACAATGTGCAATCGCCTTGCGGTTAAGTATTTGTGAGACATTTAACCGCAAGGTGGTTTATCGCCGAGTCTTGTATGTCATCGTAAGTTATGGAACGCTTAGCACGGTTCCATTCATCATACTGTTATTGGTACTGCTCATAGCATTTCGAAGTACCACCGGTGGAACCTAGTCCGACCAGATACCCATCGTGTAACCTCTCGAATCCTTACGACCGTGAGGTCGCTAGCTTTTTATGGGTTACGACCATGGAGACGATGGTCTTTCTATGTATTTAAATTAATACATAGATGTTTCAATCCTCGTCAGGTCGGATATGAGATTTGCCCATCCTAACAAAATAGGAGAGATATCTCTGGGCCCCTCGATGTGGTCGGATAAAGAAAGTACATGGCCATGCCACTAGTGGTCGAAGTGTTTGACCACGTGAAGTTATCCGACACTTGATCGAGAAAATATTGAACAGTCCATGGATGACATAAATCTCACCTAGAGTTCAACCAAATATCATGAGGCAAAGGGTGAATACATGAGTAGGTCTTTCAGTTCAATCATATATGGACTAATCGTATAGAGATACGAGCTGGTCGTAGGCTGGTCAAACATGATCACTAAGTGGTCAAAACCTAGTCGTAAGGAGTAACGAACTGGTCGAGACCAAATATGAGTTGGTCGTATAGAGATACGAGCTGGTCGTTAGTAATAAGGACCTGGTTGTAGATCATATTGCATTAAGGTTCGTCCGATATAATTCGTGTGTATTCGGGAATTGTTATGTCCTGCTAGGAGCCACTAACGACTCGTGATCGGAAAGGAGTTTTCTAGTCACAACCGATTACGCATGAACCTAACGGGTCACACACTTAACAGGTTAGAACAAACGTGTTCAGATAGGATCCGTCATGGGCATTATATAAGGAGATGCTTGAGGCTATTGGGGAACATGCGATACACGTGAGTTGATCCACCAAAACCTTAGCCGCCATCTTCTTGAGAGAGCCCTGCCGTGCGAGTTGGTGCTAGCACACTGACGTACGTACATTGTTCCTTTCCTGGACGTGTAATACCGTAGAGGCGCTACTGCGGTTGCTGTTGCGTTTGAGGACGATCCACGATCTTCACAAGGAACTACGGAGGTTGCTGGAGGAGACGATCGACTCGCGAGGACGCTAGAAGATCGACTACGACCACTGCATTGACATGCTCGACGTTGGACAATCGACTACGACCATTACATCGACGCGCTCTTCGTTGGATCAGGTTGCTCCAACTCTTCTTCCGCTGCACTGCGCGTCTGGTGGTAACAATCTATGATCTCTTCCTTGCATGACGTCTTGGTTTATGTGGTAGAATTTTTGAATTGCTAGCTAGTGTAGCCTACCCGTTTCCCTTCAAAGGTGAGCGGCCACATCTATCTGGTGAGCACGTCGGTTTTTTTTTTGTGCTCTTGTTCGATTTTTTATGAAACTTCTTGAAACATGTTGAAACTTTCTTTGTCTAAAACTTGTTGAAACTTGAATTCCAAAATATGAGACATGTTGAAATTTGTTGAGACTTTTCTTTCTAAAACCTGAGTTTCAAAATATGAAACTTGTTGGAACTTGAGCTTGAAACTTTCTTGGAATCTTCTGGAAACTTCTAGAAATAAGAGAAACTCACTAAAACCTAAAACTTATCAAATGTTTTCACGAGACTTCTTGAAACTTCATAAAACTTGCTGAAACTTCTTAAACTCTTTTATCTAGAACTTGTTGAAACTTGAGTTCCAAAATTTGAAACTTGTTGAAACTAGAGTTTCAAAATCTGAAACTTGGGTTGAAACTTTCTTGGAATCTTCTGGAAACTCACTGAAACATGAAACTTTTAAAATGTTTTCACGAGACTTCTTGAAACTCTTTTGTTTAAAACTTGTTGAAACTTGAGTTCTAAAATCTGAAACTTGCTGAAACTTGGGCTTGGAACTTTCTTAGAATCTGTTGGAAACTGCTAGAAATACACGAAACTCACTGAAAACTAGAACTTTTAAAATGTTTTTATGCTTGAAACTCGGAAGTATCATCATGTCTTGTTCATGGTTGAAACTTCTCGAAACTTGTATTTTTTTTATGAAACTTACTTGAAACATTTCCCCAACTTCGTGAAAAACGCAGAAAGCATTTTGAAATTTTCAAGAAACACACTGAAACATGCTTGAAACATCAAACTCGTAACCTGAAACTGTTTTGAAACTTTTTACAAAACACGTTGAAACCTAGTCGAAACTTTGAACTCGAAATCTGGAACATTTAAACAACTGAAACTTCACGGGGAGATTTGATCATTTGCCACTACCAAAGATTGGTAATTTATAATTTGCCACTCATGTGTTTATGATATGTGGCCTTAGGACCCAGATGTCATAGACATATATAGTGGCAAATCATGGAATTTACTCTTTTGTAGTGGCAAATAATCAATTATTCCCTTAAATAATGGGCGAACAAAAAAAAACAGGAATAAATGTTATACATGGTCTTCTTTAGTTGTCCATACACCTAGCATGCTGCAAAGATCAAGCCTCTGATTTGGATCCACACCTAACTTTGTGCAGGGGCTCTGTACCTAAGCTGAAACCAATATGGAGCTTATCACGAACGAAAAACCTTTTTTGAGATTACCATGTCTTAGCCATTAAGATATTTGTTTATAAGTAGACTACCAAAATCTATCCCGCGCTTGAGTATCACAGTCACGCTAGATGACATGCTTTGGACTACTGAGCAATCAGAAAGCTCCATTAGTCAGTCAGCTGGGTTGCAGAAAGCATGCCAAGAGAGATGTATACATCGAAGAGTTGAACTAATGTCAAAACAGGCACATGAGAGTTCTTAGTGCAGTCAAATTCTGTATACTCTAGTACTGTGAAAGTTGAGTAGATATTCATCCCTGAACGGATAACCATGCAGAAAGCGCTCGGCGAGTTCGTTTAGCATGTAGCGACCGAATGTCTTTGTCTGAACACGGCAGAGTTATCATTTACAGGTCAGAACCGATCGATACGCGCAACATTTCCGCAAAGAATTCGTAGTGGAAGTCAATAAACAGTAAAGCACTCCACAAGAATGGCATGCTACTGCATGATGTACGTCCTGCTGGCTGCTCAGTTTCCTCCTTTCTGAAACCTGAACCAGAACCCAGAAGCAGCCTGTCTTTACTGATCCAAGCCTAGACCAAGCCTTGCAGGAACAATGTGCGCAACGCCAACATTTTCTTTATTTTTTTCGAGAACACGCGGGAATGACAACATTTTCTTTCGCTACCTAGTCCCACTAAAGGTACAGAATAAAGAGCTAATTTTGTAGAAATTGATTCAACCAACGGTGCAAACTTCAGCTCCAAATCTACAAGGTCAGAAAAATGTCCATGGTTTATTCTTACTTAAAATCCACACAACTTACATATATGTCCGTAGATTTACATACTGATCGATAGACCTATGTGCCTCGCATTATATCGTCATCATCACAAAAATGTTCCAAGGATACTCATGCCATCGTACGTATGTCCAACCATTCTAATTACACCGACCAGCTGCTTCCATTTTGCTCTTTAAGGCGATCTTGTCCAAGAGATCGAAAAGAACTACGTATGTACAGCTAAGGAGCTAGCTATACGTGTGTGTGTGAGAGAGAATGCGCGCGGGGGTTGCTCTAAGGCTCCGCTTTGCCTTTGATCACGGACGGATCGGACTCGGTGGACTTGGACAACGACGTGTCGGAGTCGGACTGCGACTGCTTGGAGATGGAGAGCACGAGCTCCTTCATGTCGGAGCTGGAGGAGCGGAAGTGCGAGAGGATCTTGCTGAACTTGGGCTTCTTCCGGGTGATGGCGATGGAGACGTCGTTGGGGAAGAGGTCCCTGAGCACGAAGGCGTGGAACATGGTGGTCACCAGCAGCCCGGCGACCGTGACGGTGGCGATGCCTGAGAGCCCGATCGAAAGCGTCTGCGTCAGCACGTTGGTCACCTCCGTCGCGTAGGTCGTCGTCGCGATCGACGCGCCGGTCATCGGGAACGTGTACGCCCACCACGCCAGCGAGAACCGGAATCCCCTGAAGAAGTTGATCCGCACGGCCTGATCACAAAATTAATAACCAGATTCAGTACAAATGTACGTAATTGGACACACCATACGTTAACGTGCGTGCATAGGAAGTAGAGGTTAATTACCTACGTACCAGTGACATGTACAAGAAGAGTGCGACGAAGTAGGCGATCCGGGCGCCGTAGTCGAACTCGCCCTGGATCTTGGCCCAGGCCATGGAGGCGACGCTGGGGGTGGCGACGAAGAGGAAGAAGACGGGGTGGAGCTCCTTGGGAAGAGTGACGTTGGTGGGGAGCCGCTGGTACAGCGTGACGAAGAGGACCATGTAGTGGGCGAGCCCGACGGCGAAGAAGAAGATGGGGCCCTCGCGGAGGCCCATCTTGGCGCCGAGGAGCGCGCCGACGAAGTTGCCGACGATGGAGAGGTGGTTGGTCGGGTTGGCCACCTTGGACAGCCGGCGCTGGCCGCCGGACATCCACTGCCCGTAGATCTTGAGCTCGAGGCAGAAGATGGGCGCCATGAGCGCGTACCAGACGCCGTGGTGCACCTCCGACACCGGCCGCGGCACGCCCTGCACGAGGAAGAGGCAGGCGATCCACGGCGCGAAGAAGAAGTTGGCGCGCACCGGGTGGTAGAACTCGCGCCGGACCGCCTCGAAGTAGAAGACGACCTTGAGCAGGTAGATGCAGGACACGAGCCCCATCAGCGCCAGCGCAATGCACCACAGCACGAGGTTCACCACCGGGCTCACGTGGAGGAACGCCGTCGGCGGCGCCGACGCCAGCGTCTTCCACAGCATCGCCTGGCTGCTCACCCCGAGGCACATCCCGAACGCGCTGATTGGGAACCGCAGCAAGAACGGCCATTTCTCGTCCTTCGGAAGCACCGGCACCTCCGTCGCCTACACATGACACGCACAAAAAGATACAATTTGTAGCCTCCCCAGCAAGAAATCAACAGAACGTGTGCCCGACTAGTCACTGACAGATCATGTCTTACCCTGAGAGTGTCCAGCTCGGGGCCCTCCAAGGCGTCGAAGTAGCGGTCGGCAGCGGGGACCTGCTCGGTCTCTTCGGAGATCTTCGACTCTGGGGCCTCGACGTCGATGGGCTCCTGCGGCCGGCCGCGCAGGTTGGAGAGCTGCCGCTCGAGGCGGCCGGAGAAGGTCTTGAAGGGGTCGAACCGCTTGTCGCGCGTGCTGTCGCACCGCCGCGGCTGCTCGTTGTTGGACGCGTGCAGGATGGGCTGCGAGTGGAACCGCGTCTGCTTCAGCAGCCGCGGGGAGTGCGCCACCACCTGCTCGACCGGCTGGACGTCGAACTTGGTCTCAGCCGGCGCCACGCGCGCTTCGTCGCGGTGGACGGCCGCCGTCCTGAACTGCGAGAAGTGGAACCCCGACGGCGACGCCGGCATGCTGAGCGAAAGGGAGTACGGTATCTGCGTCTCGTCGAACGCAGGTACAGGGGCAGCCGGTGGAGCGGTCACCGGCGCCGGGCCCGGGATGCTAATGACAATGTCCTTCTTGCTCGTCTCCGAGCCCTGCAGTTCCTTGTTCTGCTCATTCAGGGAGGCGGTGGCATCTCCGCCGACGCAGTCGAAGCCAGCGATGGTCCGCGACGGAACCTGGATGAGCAGCGGCGGGAGAGCTTCCCGCGTCGATTGCTCGTTGTGCAGGCCGGCCAATTTGATTTGCACGTCTTTGCCGAACTCCATACCGATCAAGCAACCTGCACAATCATACAGAGTACTCCATTTAGCAAAGCAGGTCCTGCAACTAGGACAAAACTGCATGCGTAACAACACAAAATCAGAAGAACGTCATCAAGTCTCGCAATACCAGATACACCAATTCGGCCGAAGCACGGCTGGGAATTCCCGTATGGCGATCCTTGCCATATCGATCCTAGCTAATTCCAAGTTCTTACCTCGACTACTACGTGTTCGTAACTTCGTATACGATGAAACAGTTCTGAACTCCCTAATCAACACACGACTGCAGAGTTTCCCTACGCCCGCGAAGTATCAGACTCAAGTTGCAGCTCGGCTCGACCAGCGCTCGATTTATAGAGCGCAACTGCGCAAGTGGGAACTCAAAGCTGCGCTTCCTTACCGCATGCGCGCGCGCGAGTGGTGCATGCCAGTGGGGCGGCAGAGCACGCCGCCGACCGGTGACGGCGACGGGACGACGCTGGCCGCAATCGCCAAAGACCGCGATTCGCGAAGGTTGAGTGTACCGCCAAACGCGCGCGTCGCCATCGGCCTCGGGAAAAAAACTTAAATAGTTTTCCTTGTCAAAATTTGGCACTTCCTCCTCCTCCCCCAACGCCATCGGTCGGGAAGGAAAGGATTAATTGGACACCGCGCGCGCGTCCAAAGGCAAGGAGTTTGACATGCTGCTGATTCTGTAGGGGGAGGAGCTGGTCCAAGACGGGCTCGTCTGGAAGCCGAACATGTACTCACGGCCAGCTACAGCCGGACCGGCCAGTCCGACACGATGTAACATGTATATTGATCGATACGTCAGATCTTTGACTTGTTGCGCTTATGCTCAGAATAATCACTGTGATTCTGCAGTCTAGTAAACTGACTACTATAGAAACTAGCTGGTAAACTACAGAGGCATCTCACAATCTAGCCGCAACCGGCATTTCCGTGCATTACCGGATTGGACCCTTCCTAGATGTGACCCAGAATCCTGCACAACACCAACTCTTGCCAGGAATGCTAGGGCTGTTGTTCATGACGTACACTCTTGCACTGGCATGAGCCATGCATCAACGAACAGAGTAATTCAACAGGACAGCCGTGCTAGTGCTAGCTTCCGAAGTTTGGACAGTGCTGGCCCCATAGCACATAAGAATTCCAAATCTAGTCTCCTACCTCTAAAATTCTATTTCTGGTCCCCTCCTCCGGTCTGCTGCGCCCGGGCACCGCAGCACCCCGCCACCTGCGGCCCCGTACCGCAGAGCAAGCTGCTGCGCCCCCACACAGCAGTAGGTAATTCTAGGTTTTTCTCAAAAATCTATTTAAGTATATTTTTTGGAGAAATTTCTAAATATAGCAAATGAGCTCAAAACATTATGAATTTTTTTTGTGGAGCCTACTGGCATAGTGTACTTGCTTATGTAAAAAAAATTTCAAAATTTTATCCGTTATGATTTTTTCTTGAAAATTCATTTAAGTATACTGTTTGTCGGAATTTTCTAATATAGAAAGTGAGGTCCAAACATTATGAATTTTTTCTAGGCTCCTTACACAGTGGACTTGATTGTGTAATTTTTTTCATAATTTTATATGCTCTGAAATTGTGTCAAACATGGTGTGCTTTTTGATGAGTTGATTGATGAATCAAATATGGTGTGGTAGCATAGCCTAGAGGTCCGGAGCTTCAGACGTCCGCATTTTAGAGAAAAACATGGTTAAGTATAGAGGTGAGGGATATATTGATGTATGTGCAGGGCTGCCCACCTTTTCTCAACAACTTAAGCATTTTGATTAGCAAAATTCGTATTAATTTTCTTTTTGTTCACAAGAAATAAATCATTGCATTTTTTTCCTCAGCAATCAACCCAAAAGGACATTAACATCAAGGTTCTTGAGCACATTACTTCACTATGGTGGAGTTAGAGCAGAGTACTTTATGGAGCTTCTACAGAATGCAATTGAAGGGGGGCTGAGAACGCTCGTTGTGATTACGAAGATACCCTAAAACGTTAGATTGAAATGATGTGGTTTGATACTCTTCATACACTATATAGTACAATTTAGCATATATATTTGTTTCTTTATGCTCTAGAACTTGTACTCTTATGTTACAAGTTATAATAGTCTGACATTTTAATTTAGTTTTTTTTATTCACCTGCTTGTGTTTGATCCACGTCTCTTTTTCATCTGGTCATTACAGATGCATTTGGCAATGCTAACATATGGAGGATTCGATGTCGATGCGAATGATTCTTTCTGGGATTCCACTAGAAGAGGCATACTTACAATATAGACTTGCTTTCATGGCTCAATAGGAAAGAAAATGAATCAAGCAAGGAAAGCTACCAATTGATGACTGCTTTTAATTTCGTAGAAAATATTTAGAACCTTTGTTCTTTGGCACGTCTTAGCCTCCTATAAAACATGCACCAATATGCAATATGCGGTCATTAGTTCTTTGAGATTTGTTGATGTTTGAAAGGGGGCCTTATTGTTTATTACTTACTTTTCCCTCCATGTATGAATTCCTTGGAGTATTGCTATATTACTTACCTTCCTACTTACGAATCATTGCTACCTCAATCGTCCTCAAAAAATTCTTCAAAAATTTACTGCACTACAACAACATACGACGATCACAAAATATTATTGCGACTCTAACAGATTTTGTACCATTGAGAATCTACGAAAATCACAAATGCTATTCAGTTCCTTTATACCTCCCTATGTTGTTACCTTATTTGTTAAGTTGTACAGAGTAGTTGTGAAGAGATATTTTCTTTTTACATGATTTGTATGAATTACTACTCAATACATGAGTCTAGAATCCACTGTGGAAATTCTATTGCGGTGAGGTCGGACACTGAAAGATTTATTGCCCTGTGCTGCGTGACAGCATAGGGTTTTAGAAAGCATATGATGATCTCCTTCTAGCTGTGTTCTGAAATTGTCTTCAAAATAAAGGATTTAGGTTTCGAAAATTTGGATTTTAGGTTTCGGAAATTAGGGTTTCATGAATTCCCACACAAAGTACTCATAACAGAATTAGGGTTTCCAATAGAGTTGCAGTGTACGTGTTCATACATAAAATTGACGACATTTGAAGCATTACATGATACATGCGTGGGTTTATTGCAATCGGGACACTCTTTGTTAATTTATCAGTTTATTGTGGATGATATTTTTTAATACTGTATTGTACCACAAACTAAATAAGTTTGTGCATGAACCAACTGAGGGAAATGTTTGACATGCAGATGATATAACAATGTGCAGGCTATGGTATGTTGTTATACGATCTGCATGCCACATATTTCCCTATGTTGGTTCATATACAAGCTTATCTAGCCTATGGTATAATACAATATTAAATAATATCACCCACTTTAACACTGTATTGTATCACAGGATAGATAAGATTGTACATGAATCAACTGAGGAAAATACGTGGCATGCAAATCATATATCAACGTACTGCAGCCTCTGACTCGTGAGCGTTTCGAAGGCTACAATACGTTGTTATATGATTTGCATGCCACACATTTCTCTCAGTTGGTCATGTATAAGCCTATCTAGCCTGTGGTACAACACAATGTTAAAGTGGATGATATTCTTTAATATTGTATTGTACCAACGTCATCCACATTGAACTGATAAATTAACAAAGAATATCATATGTATCATCTATGCGATGATGTCTACAACTAGTCTCTGCGGTGCTTCTGCAACACCCCCGCGTAGAAGTTTGTCGATGAGTTCATAGCTGGGTATTGTAGAAGTTACGCTGTACATAACAAACAAGACGGAAAAAATATTACATTACGACACTGAATGATGACCGGACGAGCTGGGTTTGTTGGGGCAATCCTTCATTGAGTGCCTAGGAGTCTTGCATATTCTGCACTTGTTTGTGCGGCTAATTACCAGTAAACTAACTAACCACGACTGATTAATTATTACTTAACTAACTAATTACGACTGATTAATTATCACTAAACTATTTAATTACCTACAAACTAACTAATTATGACTAATTAATTACCACCAAACTAACTAATTACAACTAATTAATTACCACTATACTAACTACTTATGACTAGTTGACTAATAACTACGGTAATAACGACAAAAACATCTGACAAATTACCTGCCCTTCACGGGAAGCAATCAAAAAAGGTCGAGCAATGAGAAGCAAACAAATACTTAATCTCCCTAAAAAAAAGTAATTATGTTACGTTCTCTGAGTTCTCAGCGACGAGCGCCAGAACGAGAAGCGAAACACAATTGAGATGAGCGAAGAGCGACTACGAGAGTTCGGTATTTAAAGCCGAGCGATGGAGGAGCTGCGGCATTGATGACGGGAATTCCAGAAGCGTTGGCGCCAATAATTCTAGACGAGGCGACAGATGTGCGAAGGAGGAAGGATGGGCGGTGGGAAAGGTGGCCCTTGATCATTAAATTTTGTTTTTGCCGCCGGTGGACACATCGCAATCCCAACAACAGTTCAAGGGATCCCACAGGTAAAGGTACAAAATGTAATATATCACATATGCAGAAGGAAACAGAAGGCTTCAGCCAATTACCTTCTATATGCAGCTTATATGGTTTTGCTATTATCATCGTATCTCAGTCACCATATTTGTTCATTCTGCAAGGACAAGGTGCGTGCTCTTACCGTGTGCTAGTCAACGCTGCTGCTGAAGAACCACTACAAAGTGGAAACAACAATCCAAGGGAGAATGATCATTTGCAGTACAATGCATTTAAGAAGGAAGCTAATGAGCATAATTTGGTTAACATGGGAGAAAACAATGAAAATGGAATAGTCAATCCTGATCAACCAGAAGATGATGAATGACTGTTTGACATTGATGGCGATAATATTGTACCCAATGGTTGCTTGGCACTTGCTCACCCTACACCTTTTGTTGTAACCACTCGGGAATCACCAAGTATGTTGCACAAAACTATTTCTATGGTGGAATTGGAAACACCAACGAAATCACCCATGCCACCTACTGGTACCATCAGCCCCATTACTTAATCAAACAATTGCCTCCGATGTGGTGAAGGACACTGGTACAAGAACAACAGCGACGGGGTGACAGATATGTGGAGGAGGGAGTGTCTCTTACCTAGAATAGTCATGTGGTACTAAACTTGCCACATTCCAAGTCACATGAAATCATGAAACCCTAATTTCCGAAACATTTCGTCCTAATTTTCGAGACCTAAAGCCTTAATTTATCGAGACAATTTTAGAGCATATAAAATTATGAAAAAATTACACCACCAATTCTACTGTGTAAGGAGCATAGAAAAAAAATTCATAATGTTTGAACCTCATTTTCTATATTAGAAAATCCCTACAAAGAGTATATTTAAATGAATTTCCGAGAAAAAATAAGAATGGATAAAATTTTGAAAAAATTACATAAGCAAGTACACTGTGCAGGGAGGCTCCACAAAAAAATTCATAATTTGTTGAGCTCATTTGCTATATTTAGAAATTTCTCCAAAAAAATATACTTAAATGGATTTTTGAGAAAAACCTGGAATTGCTACAGTACCTGACCTGCTGCTGTGTGGCGGCACAGCAGCAAGCTGCTGCGGTACATAGGCACAGGAGGCGGGGTGCTGCAGTGCCCGGGTGCAGCAAGTGGAAGAAGCGAGCCAGAAATAGAATTTCGGCGGTAAAAAGGCTAGATTTGAAATTCTTGTGTGCTAAGGGGCAACAGTGTCCAAAATTCCTAGCTTCCTCTTTAAAAATCAAATTTCTGAAACTAAAGCTGAAGAAACGAACCCCTTCAGCTTCTCTAGTAGCCACAAAACTAACGAAAATGACAGCAAAACATGGGCACCACCATTCAGAATTGCACGTATGCTGCCAGTACTAAACTACCACAGCCACATCTAGCATGCATGCTCCTAAGCGTATTTACCTTTGCCTTAGGGATCTCTTCAGCGACACTCCACAGTGGCCTCAAGGTGTGGAACTGGAAATGATCAGTGGAAGGGAAGACAGAGCTCAAAACTGTGAGAAGAGAAAAGAGAAGAGGCTGTAGCTAAGTAACCTAACACTGGAAGCTACCAATGTGCTGGTGGAGGTAGTAGCCACAAGGGTTGTTCAGAGAATATATATAGAGGCAGGCCTAGCTGGTGATCGATTATTTTTTTATTCGAAAGGGACAAAAGACAGTGGAAATAGAAAGGTTATCAGTCAAAGCACGCACAGGGATCGGGCAGCAGCTGTGTGCTCCTCCTCGGGCCCCAGATCCAGCCTCACCTTGACCAATGTAGACAGGAAGCTTCGACCTGTGTATCACTCTGCATGCCTCCTATTTCTCGCCCAAACTCTTGCTACTAGCCCGTTCACTTCCCTCGCCTCGCGAGTTTTATGAATTTTTTTTATTAATCTTGTGTCGTTTGATTACAATTCTACTTCTTTAAAATTCTACTATCCATATTACCAGATGTAGTATAACTAAATTCTAATGAATCTGAATTATTGAATAAAAAAAAAATGAAAGTCTATATTAAATTGAGTGTACAATAAAAGAAGGCATCAACCATGTGAGGTATCTGTACCGGTGCTAAAAAAATACTCCATCATCCAAGTGCTTAGTTTACTTTTTCACTCTAGTGTTTTAGCACATATTTCTCCTGGAGATAGGACACACGACTAAATAAAATTTCACCTATCTCTCTCGTCAGTAGACTCCCTCTCCCCTATCCCCACACTCCCTCTCCATCTTTTTGTTTTTCTATTATTTGGTATCTAGTTTTTTTTTGTCTGTTAAATGGGTGCTTATCTCCTCCGATTTTAATTAGTGAAACCAACTACAATAGGTAATCCCGAACGCTTTAGCACAGGTGAGTTAAAGGCACGTCACCTCCCTTGCCAACTGAGCAACGCTCAGTTCCTATTACTTGGTATCTAGTACGGACCAATTCCAAATTTCTCCTAGAGGTCACGGGATGTCGAGGAGAACAATGGGGTTCGACTTTCGATGACGACGGCCGCTACTCTTCGGAGAATTTGGGGAAATATCGGTTTCTGATTACTGACAGTAGTGCCAAATCAGAATAAAACGAATGTACGTGTGCTAGTTTGAGAAGGGATCAAAAGGGATTGGTGAATACCGTACGTTGTATGAGCTTCGTTGCACGGTCTCTTTTGTTTGTGCACACGGCATTGTGATGTGAGGCAGTGAGGGCGGAGATAGAAGAAGAAAGAAAGGGAATGGACTGTGGATCCGGATCTCTATGTTACTACAAAGGTTTACTGTACGGACAGATTGCAGTGTGTAAATAGTACTCCACAATATAACTGTAGTAACAGTAAAATATTTAGTGCAGTGGTTTTTACTGTACTGAATAGAAAAATACTATAGCTATTGATTTCGATCTTTGATTTTTTATCCGACGATGTAGATCGTTTGCTAATATCATACACTGTAAATTATCTGCATTGAATCTTTCAATACAGATAATCCATTTCCATAGAGTGTGGGTTAGTGGAAGAATCTAGCAAGTCAGATCTAAATTCGAGCTAAACAATTAAGGTTGCTAAAAAAGAGTAAAGGCTTTGATTTATCCTATACTAGTAGCCGGATGCGCCCTTGGGCGCGCGAGACGTGGGCCTATGCGGGAGTCGCCATGCTCCATGGCCTGTGACTCCAGCACGTGCGTGGGGCCCGCGCTAGCCCGCGGAAGGAAACGCAAAGGCAGAACTCGAACAAATCGGACGGCGCAAAAAAGAAGGAAGCAAAATTGGACGGTGCAGCAAAAAAGGGCGACATGGCATGCAGTTTGGCGGCTGAATTTTCCTTCTAATTATACACCAGGATACTCTACCTTACAATTTGGCCCTCACTAAGATCATTAATTAGTATACTTAGTTGCTGAGGACAAATTAACTACAGTCAGATCGAATGGACCGATGCTGTTCTCGATGATTGTTTTGTAGGCATCTTCAATAGTAGCCACCTGAGTCGTCTTTTAGCTGTTATACTGCTCAAAAGTCTAGTTAGAGGAGAGGGAATACGAAGAGAGAGAATGTATCATCTCTTATATAAGATACAGGCTAAGCACGTAAACCAACGCAAATTGTGAGTGTGTAGGGAGAGAAGTTGTATTGAAAATAAATAATTTTATAGATAACTTGTTGAAGATGTTATCTCTAAGATTATCTATAAATAAATTAAAGACTTTAGAGACGAGCTAAGAGATAAACTATTGTACATGCCTTTAAGTGTTAAAAACAAATCGCGGAACGCTCGCAAAACCTCTCACCGCAGGAATTTTGCACCAGGGGACGTTAATTCACTTCGATTCCTCTTGGAATTTTTTTTCTCGTCTCTGCCGCACCGATGGTCTATACGGACTCGATTAGTCTTTGGTTACCTGATCACTATGTCATTTGTAGTTGGGAAAATGGAGGGACGATAAGTGCGTATCTTACGACCTCCTACTGCTAGTATGTCAAATTAACAATCAATGCCCGTAAAAGGACAGCTCGGAAATCACGCAACATCAATCGTCAGGAATCTGTATTTGTCTACGGCCTTACTCCATTTGAACAAACCAGGGGGGCCTAACTACCATAGTGCTAAGCTACAGTAGCTAACGATAAGCCACCACTAGCTATACTTTCTCACAATACATTTTGATGCCCTCCACTACAATTCAGTATTTCTTGCATGTTAACAGCGGATCAAAGAATTTCCAAAATCATCATGCGGCCTCCCTTTCAACTCGTACTTTTGTAAACGAAGTTCCAACATTTTCCTATTTCCAAGGAAGAATCGTGAATATGCCGAGGGAATTACATCATGGTTTGAAAATCAGGCCAAGGCAGGTTCCTAGTATCTGAAATCTCTAGAGAAATGCTACGCTTGTCTCTCAAAATTGATGCCACGACTAACACAAGAAACCAATGCAGCATATACCGCGCAAGTGAAAAACAATACAATTAATGAAGAAATAGTATTCTGCATATGTCCTAATCGCCCAACGTAAGAAGAAAACCGTAGCTTTGTACTTGCTAGCTAGTATGAAATTTTGATTAAAGAGCTTGGAAGCTACTAGTAATTATTTGGAATGTATTCATGGTGGAATTTCGCCAAGAAAATGGGAGTGACCTCAAACTAATCCCAGTAGACAGAAACATGTCCAGATTAATTATTAAATATGAAAGGTCGACCCCTTGAGTTGATCTATCTTTGAATTCAGATAAAAAAAAACGTAGCTCCCCGACCAACCACACGCAAACAAATTGTTTGGCCACAACGTGATGCTCGTATTTATATTATTAGTAATATATATTTAAGTAAGAACAGAGATGAACACTAGTACATAAAGACAAGGGAATACTACTGCCATATCAGAGTCAGACTCCAAGAAGCTTTAAATAATGTTAGTCGTCGAACAAGTGGTGAACACATGTAGATTGTCTGGTTAATATACGCAACTTTCAGATGGATTAAATATATGTTTTGATTAAATATTGTTGTTGCCTAGTAGCACATTTTAAGCCACGAACAGCTCATACGCAACCAATTAGCTTTCTAACTTTCACTTGCTCTGTCTTTTCTTTATTTGTTTTTTGAACTTTTAGCATGGATTAATTAACTGTTCCATTTTTAGAGGATTGTGGCTCAAAATAATTTAACCGACTCCAAAGTGTAGAAAACAGAATACTGATCCCGATTGTAATTCTATTGCGCAACAGAAGTCAAGAATTTCAGTTGTTGAAAGTAATTAATTACCCCCTGTGACCCTGGGAGCAAGCTGACTAGCTGAATCTAACCAAGCAATTCTGAATCGACATACATCATCTGAAACATGACTAGCAGTGCATACATATCACCTAGTTGTAATATAATGCATGCTCAAACTCGATCGATACACATCAGTTCTAGCTAGCTAGTTGTGGACAGCTATGACACAGAATTAACTAAGAGTACTTGCCGTACGATACACTTAACTAAGCTCCAGCCTTCAGGTAAAGCTCGACCAAATCCTTTCGGGAGGGGAAAAAAACTAAAAGCGAATGTACATGCAAGCGACAAGCAAAGCATCCGATCCTTTCACCGCGGGACGTTCACGTCCATGTCTTATCACGTGTGTATTAGGACATAGAAAAAGCGGCACATATCAGGACTAAATCTGAAGCGGAGTATATATTACTACGGTACATACCTGCCTAGTGCCTTCCCGGCCGCTAGAATCCAAGCTCAGCCGCCGTGCAATAACTTGACGGCTGCGCGCGGCGGCGGCGTCTTCCGAACCCAATCCGCGCGGAATATCAGCCGCAAGATGCGAAAACGACGCGGTATGGTTCGATCTCACGAAGAATGAGCAGGTCGGCCGGACAAGTTACTTGGCTGCTGCCGCTGGGCTGGAGATCGAGTTAGAAAAGGAAGGCAAGTAGCTAGCTAGTTGCCACTAGTGCTTCTCGCACTCGATCTATTGAGCTCCAGAGGCTTTATAGAACTCTTTTTATTATTTAATCTATTTTTTTAAAAAAATATGTTAAAGATGGTCTCTTTTTAACTTTATTTTCAATTTTGATCTTTTTGATCACGTCACAACGCGTGTCGTGTCAAAAGCATGTTGTCACGTCACTCCTCTTAATAGAACTTAGTCCAAAAAAAAGGACGCGTCCAAAGAGGTCAGTGACGTGATAACACAATTTGGTCACGTTACGGTCGGTGACATGACAGTATTGTTTGATCATATCATAGGTCATGGCGTGACCAAATAGGTATGAATTGAAAATAAAGTTAAGAAAAAGTTATCTTTAAAATAATTTTTTAAAAAAAGATTAAAAAATAAAAAGGCTCGAGTTTATAGGGGGTGATAAAGCCTAGCAACGACGAGAGGATGTGCAGTGACGGGCCGGTCGAGCTTGATTAGAGAGGATTTTAGGTAATGCACGATGGTTATATTGTGCGACATGGCAAAGTGCCCCGGCTGGCTGTCGTTGTCCTCCTCCTTGGTGTGTTATGACAAGATCATGAATAGGTCTCGGTGTTGTTAGTACTATATATTTTTTCAACTTTTCTCTGTGTTTTAGCCTGTAAAGTAGCTTATGTAGTAGCCTGTAGTTACGCTCTCTTCTCCAGTTTTGTCTAGGGGAGGTTTTCTCCCCCTGTATATCCTTCCCTCTGTTAATATGACCAGGCACGCTGCTGCCTTTTCGTAAAAAAAAAAGCCCCGGCTCTCTCTCACGCGCGCGCCAATAAGGCAGCCGGAGGAGGCTATCCGTCAGGTGCGGCTAGTGGTCACCATCTTCATCGGAGGCCAATGGCCGAGTTTGCATCGTGAGTGACAGGTCGGATTTAGCTCCTGTACGTGGGTTTGGGTCGTTTCTGCGTGAAGTGCGACGTTGAGGAATGTGAAAAAGTAGCTAATTGTTGGGTTCGTGGTGATGGCGGGGCCCGACTGGGATTTGCAGGACCAGAGGAAGCTAGCATGCACCAAAAGGCGCCACTCGGCCCACCGCCCACTCCGCTAGCTAGCTAGCTTATTGGTCAACATACAAGTATAATACAACCCCGAAACCCGTTCGTATAGGCTACCCGGTTCCGACCCGTCATGGTTGCTCTAGAGACGAGAAAAGTGATGTTTAAATCAATTTCGTATTACTTATGTCACAGATTAAAACTTCAATTCAAGGAGGTCGAAGTAGGTGCAGTAATGATCGAGTGTGCCGTAGTATAGCACATCAGAATTGAACCAATTTCGAAGAACGTATCTGACATGATCACATGGGGGCAACAATAGGTCGAGACGGTAAAACGGTCCCCAACTTGTTGTTGCGAACCAGAGGGGTAGCAGCAGGGGCAGAGATGGGTCTCGGGTTGATTGGGCAACGGCTCGAGGCCTAGAGGGAATAGTAGTAGCAGTGGCGAATCCAGGATCAAAATAGAGGAAGAGCTCTACTGTTGAGACTATAGCATAGTATAAGCGTACCAAAGCTACATCTATTGGTCTATTGCTATTGGAATGTCAAATTCATACATAAATAGAAGGAGAACAAATTAAAAATGTACAATACAGTAAATCTAGTACCTCGCTAATGGATAATGTGCCTCCAAATGTCCATAAATATGT
This sequence comes from Phyllostachys edulis, assembly GCA_036346405.1. NCBI lineage: Eukaryota > Viridiplantae > Streptophyta > Magnoliopsida > Poales > Poaceae > Phyllostachys > Phyllostachys edulis. The sequence goes on along the minus strand of CM070546.1, from coordinate 58,533,277 downwards.
GAGTACGATCTGTAGATAAGAAATATAAAATTTAGTGATACAATATTAAATTTTGAATATTCATAAACATTAAAAATGAAATGAAAACATACCACTAAGGCGCTAAATTGATTTCGACGCAATTTCACTCTACGAGTTTTCATATCTAATTGGCTAATAGCTACTGTCAATTAAACAACAATTTGCATCCATTCATCAATAAAAAATTAAACAACAACTACCAATTAAACATTTGCATCAATAATCAATTCATCAATCTTCAAGTCTGCTGTCTACCTACATTTGCAAGTTGCAACATACAAAAATAATTGGGGATTTGGGAGAGAAAAACTGCCTCAGTGCCTTACGGATTCATCCAGTTGCCTCAAGCAGTCAAGCCCTCAAATATCAATCCTCAATTCCTCTTCATTCTTCACTCTTCACTCTTCACCAGTTCACCTCTTCTCTTTGGCTCTTCTTCCTCGTGCGGTCGTGCCGCCAGGCGCCAGCACCGCGACTCCACGGTGTCCACGCCTCCACCGGTCGTCCGCCTCTCCCCTCTGCTCATGTTGGGCCACCGAGGCGCTGAGTCGTCGGCCCTCCCCTCCGGATTCGGCGGTCGGCATCAAATCCTCGACCGCCTCGGCGCCTTCCCATCCGCTGCTCTGCCTTGGCCGCCTCCTCCTCCAGCCTCCGCGCTCCGGTCCGTCCGCCCCCTCCACTCCTGGCTGGCAGCTGAGGCGCCGAGTCGTCGGCCCTCTCCCTCCGCTGACGGGCAATGGCCGTCCTCGAGTCCCCGACCGCCTCGGCGCCTCCCCTCCGGCCTCGGCCTCCGCTTGGCCACAAGCTATCGCCGAGTGCCGAGTCGCCGACCGCCTCCCTCCCCCTCAGTGGCTCAATGCCTCAATCCCAGTGAGTCTCTCGACTCTCGGTCTCTACTCTCTCCATTTCTCCTCTCTGTCAGAGACCTTATCTTCTCAGTTCTCTCATCTCTGAGATTTGCCATTTGGGTCGGTTGCCCGGCTGGGCCTCACCGTCTAGCGACGCCCGACTGGGCCTTAGCCCTTAACCCATATCAATATGGTTTTTGAGTTTCTTCATTCTTCAACCTCCCTTTCTTCAACCTCCAGCTCCGTCTGCCGGCTGCCGCAACAGAGCTCACCGGTGCTCAGAGGCCTCAGGAGTCAGGGGTACTAGGGGTAAGGTTGTTGGAGGAGGGGGTGCTCGAGCACCCACGGTGGATTCGTCCCTGAGTAGTAGGATCCTCTACTGTGCATAAATGCCATTTTTCAGTTGATAGTGGCCCAGCCCGAGGCATACAGCTCCCAGGCCCAGGCGGTAGACGCCCAGCTCCCCAACTGGGCAGCAGGCCTAGCACCCCAGTGCTTCCTCTGTCTCCCTCACGGGGTCACCTCACGGCTCACGCATCACACACATTCGCGCACGCCAGCAGCCAAGCACGCAGCAGCACTGAGCACGCACATGCTAGTAAGGCAGCAAGCCCTAGCCTAGAGAAGGAAGGGGGGGGGCGATTCTGGCACCGGAATTCCCATACTTAAGTGCAGTAGCAGCACTCGTGTATTTAGCAAACTGGGCTAGAATGAACATTTCATTTGTCGAAAACCTATTAGCAAGGTATAGTGCAGAACCTACCAAAGGCACTGGCAGGGAATGAAGGACATCTTCTAATACCTCCAAGAAAGCAAAGATCTTGGTATATTCTACAAAAAGAACCAAGATCTAACTATAAATGGCTATGTAGATGCCGGGTACCTGTCGGACCCGCATACAGCCAAATCGCGAACAGGGTATGAACTCCTATTTGGTGGAACTGCAATTTTATGGAAATCATCTATCCAGAGTCTTCTATCGACTTCGACGAACTACTCGGAAATAATAGCACTGTACGAGGCCTCACGAGAGTGTGCTTGGCTTCGGCGGATGATTCACCACATCCAGCAGTCGTGTGGATTGAATACCGCCCAAACCGTCACTATTATCTATAAAGATAATGTAGTTTGTGTTGCACAAGTGCAGATGGGTTATGTGAAGAGTCATCTCATAAAGCATATCAACCCCAAGTTCTTCTTTGCTCATAAATTGCAAAAGATGGATGAAATTAAAGTACTGCATACTAAGTCATGTGAAAATCTTGCAGATTTATTCACTAAGTCACTTCCAACATCTAGCTTTGAAAGGTGCACATGTGGAATTGGAATGATGACATTTAGAGAAGTGTAGAATTCAGGGGGAGAATCTTCACAAACTCATTATTGAAACTTGATCACGAAGATCGAGTACCAAAAGAGTAAATCCTGGAGATCAAATGAAATTGGATGGATTGTAATTTTTTTCCCTTACGAGTTTTCCTGAAGTTTCTCGGCTAAGGTTTGTAACGAGGCAATTCGTGCAATGCAGTAGAATGTGTATCATGTACTCTTTCTCCAAATTCTTCCCACTGGGTTTTTATGGAGTTTTGACGAGACATGAACATACGAGGATAGGTGTCCAAGGGGGAGTGTTGGGAAACTATGGGTCTGATCCAGCAGCCGGTCCATAGGTGAACGTCCCATCCAAACCCTAGTAGAGTCTATAGACTATAAATAGGGGTGCTAGTCATTGTAAAAGGTTAATCGATTGATGGAGGAATAAAGAGAAGCGAGAAGCCTCTTATATCTCTGTGTTCAATCTACTATTTTGTACTTGTGTTATTGTATTGTTTTAAGCAATTCTACGTTTGTCTACAAGGTAATCGCTCAAACTGAACTCACCTGCGACAGTTCGTCAACACATATATTGCCGTGGGTTGTGATTGGAACAACGGTCCATCCGGGTGCAGAGTGATGTCAAGCCCGGCCGGCCGGGGCGAACTTGTAATGCGACTGTTCGGTACTATATAAACGGGTGACACGCGCGTATATATCGATCGTTTGGGCGGGCCTAGATGATTCCGTATCTGGTCGCCAGCGCTTTACGACCCGTTCGTGTGCACTACAGAGGAATCAGGAGTGGATATGCATCTCATTTGCCTACCATGACGTTCGGCAGGGTTATACGTGCAAGCCATGCATCCATGCATGCGTTCTTCATGGATCGGGGTTTAATTACCACACACACATACACAGCTATCTGGGTGGCCCATGCGGCTGCACATTTACGCAATTAGATTTATTCTAAAGTATGTCTAAATGCTTGAGAATATATTTATATATCATGTAGGCTATTTAGACTTTTAAGATATCCTAAACATCGAAAATAATAATAAAAGCTTGAAGGAAATTACAACCTGAGGAATATAATTGAAGTATGTGCTTTGATGGAAGAAAATTATTGAGCCTAATAAGTTGTTGGGTTCTTAGAAACTAACCACTCTGCATCATGCATCGATCATGTAGCTGTATGCCCCTACACAACTCTGTTAGTTTTTTTTTCCAAATTGTACACATATATATGTAACTCTATTTAATCTCAAGCAATACATTCATTATGTATGCGGCAAATTATCTTATTAGTTTACAGACACATACATCGATGCACCATGGACAACATACATTGAAATTATCTTCCCTCACACGTCGGTTGCCCCATCAAATCGTGTGGCTTCTATCTCTTTTCGTTGTCACAACTTTTTTGCTTCAACCTCCAACATTAAGCCTAAATCTTAATCGGTCCCTCTCAGTTGCTACCTGGAAGGACCCAGGGTTTTAACCCCAAGTTGTCACGACCAGACCCGGGAGAGGACTCCCAGGGCCACCCGGGAGGTCCTTCAGACCACCCAAGAGGTCTATCAAGTCCACCCGAGAGGTTCGAGGGTGGTCGTGAGGCTCGAGGATTTCCTAAGCTCTCTGTGCAAACTGAGCTAGTCCCAAGATCAGCTGCTAGCTCACACAGTACACAAAAGTGGTAACATTCATCAAGCTTTATTAATAGCAACTGAGTTGATTACAAAGGCGGCTTAAGAGCCAACGAAACCATACACAACAGAAGACCAAAAGTAGCAAACCACCCGATTCACCATAGGCAATCAGCAGTAGGTTGTAGCCTAGTCGTCCTGGACCTCAGGCTTCTCGAAAACATCCTCACCTACTCAATTATGAATCAAGCAAGGATGAGCACAATAACCGTGCTCACAAGTTACACCCGTCAAATAACATAATAACATGCATACATGATTATCATCAAAGGAAGGCTTATAGAGTCATTTTGCATAAGGCCATGTTTCTTTCTAAATATTTCTACTAAGTTCCAAGGCAGTTAACAATAACTAAAATTCATTTTGTAAATCTCAATTTTATAGTTGGATAACATTCATCACACGTGGTGAAGGATACCTTCCTATCACAAGGCTCCCCCGCCTAAACCCATTTAGATAGACATCCAAAACAGTTTAACAAAGTCCTTTGAAAACAAAACCAAGTCTAACTTTGAGTGGCTTTACTAACATGTCCATGACCATGGACACAGCTATTCGAATAGGTTTATACTCTGTAGAGGTTGCACACTTTACCCACATGACATGATTTCTCTAGTTTGCTTGGCATCCGTCGATACCACCACTCACTACCGAAGGTAAGTGGTCTAGAGATCATGACAAGGTCTTTACAATGCGCTATTCCACCGCAGTCCCCCCTCGCTAAGGTTTCGCTTCCATTGGATAGAAACCTGCTGGAAAAACCCCCTCTTGCGCCAGGTGGGACTAACGTAGGTCATAACACGACTACCCACCGCATCAACAGGAACGACCATGATGGAACTTTGCAAATTAGTCAGCCAGGTCCAGCCCCATACTTAGGACATGTGGTTGCACGATGTGGCTAGCAAGATGTGACTCGAAGATCGGTCCTTAACTGACCTGGGCGACTTCCAACAAACCTTGGGCCTCAACCATATCCTGGTTGATCCCATGCATAAACATGCACCCACCAGACAACCAATTCGCCCAAGTCCAAACCAATTTTTCCATTTGCTTGCTTTTCAAACACATTTGCAAACTTCCATGACAACCAAATGTCATGGTTAACGTTTTTTTTTTTACAACATTGGTCTTTTGGCAGAAAGACTTTCCAAAACAAGATTTTTGGTCTAAGCATGACTAAGCATAAAGTTTTGCAACACATGCTAGTTCATACTATTGTACCAACTAGCTCTTTACTAGGGTGACAAGGGGTGATTGAATCAATAATCAAGTTCGGTTGTACAAAGGAATCAGGAATAACTATAAAGTTAAAATAGGGATTGAATTAGTTGGATTGGAATAAGCATGCAGTAATAATTTTAAACAGAACATAAATAATTTGAAGTACTGGGTTTCAATATGATCAAGGGTGTAACTTGCCTTGCCCGAAAGCTTGAGAAACTACTCCTTCACAGAGCTTGGGCTCCCCAGAGACGTAGAGATCTACATGAGAGAACGGAGCAAAACAAATAAAGACCAAGTAAGATCCAAATAAACTCCAAACAAACCGAACTAAAAATAACAGCAAAGAACAGAAAAGACAACTAGGAACGGGCTCTCAAGAGGAGGTCCAACGGGCTGGGAGAAGGTCCAACGACCTGGTCAGAAGAGGTCCGACGGGTCAGGAGAAGGAGGTCCAACTGAGAGGGTGATCTTTGCAAAAGATCAAAAGGGGATGGCAAAGACCAAGAATGTGGTCTTTACAAAAGGGAGGTCCTGAGAAGGTCAAGGGACGTCCTAAGGAGGTCTAGGGAGGTCTTTGAGGAGGTCCCGAGGGAGAGGTCCTGAGGAGGACCCAAGAGGGTCGTCTTTGCAAAGGGAGGCCCTTAGGAAATCCAAAGGAGGAGGAGGTTCAACAAAGGCTACAAATACACAACATAGTCGTACAAGGAATACGAACACACAAGGTGGTCGTAGGGACAAGGGAAAAGATCGGGGCATGGAGAGACTCACCAAGGCCGAGAGAGACTGAAGGAGGGGAGGTCGATGGATGGCGACAACGGTTGAAGGCAGCGCGGGTGCTCCGGTGAACCCTTGGCGACGAGGCAGTTGAAGATGGCGCAAGCTTCAACGGACTCCTTGGCGATGAAGCTTGAAGCACAGGAGGACAGGCGAGAGCAATGGAATTGAAAAAAGGCAATGATAAAGGGATGCTCAGGCTTATATAGCCAGGGAAGAGTCACTGGAGGACTCAGAGGTGCACACGATCAAGGGCACGTGTGACAGGACAAAGCATGCCGACCAGGTGAAGGAGATGATAAGGGTAGGTGCTGTAGAAGTGACAACATTAAATGCGACACAACAACATTTAATGCGCAAGGACAAATGTGTCAACAGTGACACAACGAGAGGAAGGAGAAGGTGAGCAAGATTGACAGGTGGGGCCTGGTCAAAGCTAAAAAGGGTGGTCAAATCAAAGGGGGGGTTTTAACCAAAGGGCGTCACGTGACCTAGGGGAGGTCGTGACCAAAGGGTGGTCGTGACCCAAAGGGTGTCACGTGACCTAGGGGTGCACGTGACCAAGGGGTGGTCACGACCACAGGGGGTGGTCTTAACCCAAGGGATGTCACGGCAAAAGGAAGGTCTCAACTAAAGGACAAAAGAGGTCACGGCCACAAAGGGAGGTCGCGACCAAAGGGGTGGTTGCGGTCCAGGAGGGTGGTCTTGACCGCAATGGTGGTCTTTGCAAAAAAACCAACAAGGGATGTCTTTGCAAAAGACCAAGAGGTCCTACGAGGGAGGTCCCGGGGACGAAGAGGTCCAAAGGACAGGGAGGTCCTACGGACAAGAAGGTCCAAAGGACAAGGAGGTCCTGAAGACGAAGCGGTCCCAAAGGACAAGGAGGTTCTAAGGACGAAGAGGTCCAAAGGACAAGGAGGTCCAAAGAGGAGATCCTGAGTGGTCCCGATGAGTCCATGCGGGTGCTCCTGAGGAGGTCCTGACGGCCAAGATGGACCCAAAGGAGGTCCTGACGGTCAAGATGAACTCAAAGGAGGTCCTGACGGTCAAGATGAAGTCAAAGGAGGTGCTAAGCCCGAGAAGGAAAGAGGGCTAAACGAGAGGAAGGTCCAGAAAGGAGAAATTCAGCCCGAACTTTGAATTTCGGAAATCAACGATGTTTGAAACATAAACCCGAGCTTGGAACACCTCGGGGGGTGGTCATGACCCAAGGGGAGGTCAAAATCGAAGGGGGGTCTAAACCAAAAGGAAGGTCTAGACACAGAGGAGGTCTAAACCAAAAGGGGGGGTCCAGACATAGAGAAATGTCCAAGCAAGAGTGTGGTCTCGAGAGAAAAAGCTGGGCCAAGAGGAGAGCAGAACGAACAGAGAAAGGGAAGAACCACACCAGAACTCAAACAACTCCAAATAAACCAAACTCTGGATTAGTTGAAGTTCGATTTATTCATTTTAAACACTCAAATTCTGAAAATCTCAAGTTAAGCTTTGGGGCTCCAACAAAACCAAATGGTTCTTTTTAGTTTGAACATTTTCAAAAAGGCTCAGAAAATCGGGATGTTACACTACCCATTCCAATGCAATATACTTTACCACATAGTTATCTTCTACTTCTCCCAATTTACTTAATACTAACCATTGCGACATCAACACACATACACATGCAACCGTTGTTGATCCCAGCTGGGGAAACATGTCACGCACTCTCTAGTGACCCCGAGTATATTCCCCACAACTACGTCATCTGTACTCCAAGCTTTCTGTTCCTCTGCCTCTGTACACCCACGCTTCTATTTGTACGGATGCATACATGTACATATGCACACATGATGTTATACATGTTTGGCATCCTCTTCTTCGACGTTGGCCAACTCAACGTTGTGGCTTCCTCACTTACTGCGGCGACCTTCCATTTTCACTAATGTCAGCATATCTGCTTTAGTAGTTATCTAACGATATTTAGAATCTTTTCGCCATTGTCGGCAATGATGTGTCCCTCACCAGTGATAGCACATTCCTAGCTACCCGATGGCCCATATCGTCCATAGCTCATCTTCAATGCAAAGCTTCATCTCCTTTCTACCAAGGCTTTCCTATCATTAATCTTCTTTGGCCACTAACTTCTTCAACAATACCAACACTCACCACTTGTAATCACGACCCTTAGTTCCTTCAACATTGGACTTTCTCTTCAATGGCTTCGGCGAGTAGTACGACATTGTCCTTGTCTTTGTCATCGTTGCCTTGGTTTTTCGCTTTCTCGTGGGTCAATGTCTTCTCGTAGGATAGATCGATGTCATTGCACTCTTTCGTTGTCTCCTCCGACACCATTTGTGCTATCCTCGTTATAATTCATATTTTTTTAATCAAAATTTTAGTTATTTTTTATTTTTATTTCATAGGAATACTTTACCACATAGTTATCTTCTACTTCTCCTCAATTATTGCTTAATACTAACCATTGCGACATCAACATGCATACACATCCGTCGCTGATCCCAGTTGGGGATATGTGTCATACTCTCTCTGGTGACCCTGAGCATATTCCCTACGACAACGGCATCTCTACTCCAAGCTTTTTGCTCCTCTACCTTTGTATGTCCGTGCTTCTATTCGTACAGATGCATGCATGTACATACACATGCATGATGTTATACATGTTTGACGTCATCTTCTCTCATGTCGGTCGTTCCTCTTCTTCGACGTTAGCTAACTCAACGTTGTGGCTTCCTCAGTAACCGCAGGTCCGCAGCGACCTCCCATCTTCACTAATGTCAGCATGTCTACTTTAGTTGTTGTCTAACGATATGAAGAATCTTTTCGTCAACACCGGCGACAACGTGTCCCTCACCAGTGATGGCACGCTCCTAGTTACCCGATGACCTCATATCGTCCATAGCACATTTTCAATGCAAAAGCTTCATCTCCTCTCTACTAGGGCTTTTCCATCATCGATCTTCTTTGGCCACTATCTTCTTCAACAATGCCGACACTCATCACTTGTAATCACGACCCTTAGCTCCTTCAACATTGGACTTTCTCTTCAATGTATTTGGCGAGCAGCACGACATTGTCCTTATCCCCGTCGTCACCGCCTCGGCTCTTCGCTTCCCTGTGGGTTAATGTCTTTTTGCAAGATAGATCGATGCCATTGCACTCTTTCGTTGTCTCGTCCGACACCATTCGTGCTATCCTCGTTATAACTTCTATTTTTTAATCAAAATTTTAGTTATTTTTATTTTTTATTTCATAGGAAGCAGCAATAGAAACATGTGACCTTGAGAGCAAACGTGTTAGCTTCTTTTATGTATCCTCTAACACCATTCGTGTCATCCTCATTATAGTTTTATTTTTATTCAATATTTCAGTTATTTTTATTAGAGCGTATATAAATCAAATTGCTAAATTTAATTAATTTATTTAGAATTTTAGTTATTTATAGATTTTACTTTGGAATTGTAAGGAAAGCAAATTGCAAATTTTTCTTTTATTTCTTATTCCCAATTTCAATTCTTTTTCTCGTAATTAGTTTCTAAATCTAATTTCTATTTCTTCTTTATTTTTTTTCCTAATTATAGTTATTTAGGATTTTACTTTGGAATTCATATGGAAATCAAATTGCTAATTTTATTTTATTTTTATATTTGAATTTTAGTGTTTTTTGTTGGATTTCCTATACAAATCTAATTGCCAATTATTGTTTAATTTTTATTTTGAATTATAATTATTATAATTTGTATTGAAATGAAATTGCTATTTTTATTTTTATTTGGAATTTTAGTTTTTTGTTGGATTTCTTATATAAATCTAATTTTTGTTTTTATTTTTTTTATTCTGAATTATCATTATTTATTATTTAGGTATTTTACTTAGGAATTCATATGGAAATCAAATTGCTAATTAAATTTTAACAGCATTGTCGTCATCTCTGTCACCGTCGCCTCGGCTCTTGACTTCCCCATGGGTCAATGTCTTCTTGCAGGATATATCGATGCCATTGCACTCTTTCGTGGTATCCTTCGGCATCATTGATGTCATCATTGTTATAACTTGTATTTTTTAATCAAAATTTTAGTTGTTTTTTTAAAAAATTTATTCCATAGAAAGCAACAATAGAAGCACGTGACATTGAGAGCAAACATGATGACTTCTTTTGTCTCCTCCAAAACCATTCGTGTCATCCTCGTTATAAATTTTATTTTTATTTAACATTTCAGATATTTTTTTTATTGGAGTTCGTATAAAAATCAAATTGCTAAATTTATTTAATTTATTCTGAATTTTAGTTATTTTGGGATTCTTTTTTGAATATGTATGGAAATCAAATTTTAAAAATTCTTTTATTTTTTATTCCGAATTTTAGTTCATTTTTCTTGGAATTTGTATCCTAATCCAATTGATAATTTTTCTTTAATCTTTATTCCAAATTTAAATTATTTAGGATTTTACTTTGGAATTCGCATTGAAATCAAATTGCTAATTTTTGTTCATTTTATTCCGATTTTTGGTTATTTTTTCGTTAGATTTTGTATAAAAATCTAATTTCCAATTATTATTTATTTCTTATGCTGAATGATAATTATTGAATTCATATCAAAATTAAATTGATAATTTTGTTATAATTTTATTTCGATTATCAGTTTTTGTTGGATTTAGTATACAAATCTAATTTCCAATTTTATTTATTCTTATTCTGAATTATAATTATTTAGGTATTTTACTTAAAAATTTGTATGTAGATCAAATTGCTGATTTTATTTTAGTGCTTATTCTGAATTTCATTTTTATTGTACTTGACATGGACTCTTTTACATAGGAATTGTATGGAAATGAAATTACTGATTTTATTTTATTTTTCATTATGAATTTCAATTTTATTTTATTTGACATGAACTCTTTGTTTTAATATAGACCTTGTATTAGACATGAACTCTTTGTTTCAATATAGACCGTTATAATTTGGATCCATCACGATGGATGGTGTAGATTTTTTTTCTTTTTTCACTAATTAATATAAGAATGTCTAGCCTTTTAAAGTTGACTTTTTTTTTTTAAAAAAAAGGCTTTTTTTCACTCTTTTTAGTAAGATAATAGATGGCAAAGCCCAAATGGAGCACGTGACCGCACAAAGTTAATTGTACAATGCTGCCGCCGTAGATAACACAAGAAGATGCAGGGTGATAGCTAGCGCGTGCAGTATAGTAATGGTAATTGATCCGCAGATTAAGCGATCCGTACGTGCGGAGTTGAAGACAGATGGCAGGCACGAAACTAGGGGTGCCCGCCCGGCGGCGACGCGTGCGCTAGCTTGCGAAGAGATAGCTGACCGGGCGCTCGATCACGTTGCACTTTGCAAGTGGCGCGCGCATTGCTCTCTCAGCTCGCGATCGCTAGCTAGCTAGCCTCCTTGTGATGCGGTACAGTGCAAAAGTGAGCTTCCACGGGGTGAAAGCGCGCGGCGTACGTGCGCGCGCACCAGTGTTTGCGTATGCCCTGCTGGTACAGCTTCCGTTCGTCAGTTTCACCAAGACGACCGATGGATCGGATCGACGCGCGCGTGGTTGTGACAAGATGCACCTACAGGCGGCTGTGTATTCGTCAGTTTGAGCTGTGTATTCGTTCTCTAGCTAGCTAGGTGTGCCACAGTCACGCACAAACCCATCGTATTGCATATTAACCATCGCTAAATATATATATAAAATGCCCGCTCGTGCCGAATCGGGACCGTTGATTCTGGGCGGATCCAACAGTGTGCAACTCTGCATATATGCACGTGCGTTGATGCAACAGATGAGCGCCGGGCCCCGTGAGAATCATGGTGTTCAGCACTAGAAGTTGTAGGGCTTGTTTATATAAGAAGTGGAGTACTAGTGTACTATACGCTGTGCTTAGTCCTATTTTTGTGCATTTCCTTGCGTACCCATCAGAGGGATAATAATTCGATGGCGATCCGATTCGCCGGAATGGAACGGAGCACCGGATGAGCATAGATCGATCGGTACGTACGAACGTCGGATTTTTTTTTGGCGCGTACAACAAGTTTTCAAGTCATATTCGCAGAAATGACCATCGAGAATTCGTATTTGTAGAAATAGCGCCGGTAACTGTGCGTCAACGACTCTCACGCCGCCACGTAGCGTTAGCGTACGATGACCGTACGCCAACACCTTTCCTGGCGCCACGTGACGCTGTTAGCGCATGGTGACCATGCTCTAACCGTTGGTGCATGGGGACCATGAACTAACAGTCCTCGGCCCGCCACGTGTCCTAGGCGGTTAGTGTTAGGGTTAGTTATGGTTAGGGTTAATTAGGGTTAGGGTTTGGTAAGAATTTTAAAATATAGTAAATGTGTTCAAAAAATTATGAATTTTTTTGGACCCTCTCGACAGCGTTTACTTGCTTGTGTAAATTTGCCATTATTTTATTCATGCAGAATTTGTATCGCTATTTCGTATAAGTGTCATGTTTGTACGAATTTGTAAATATAGAAAATAAGCTCCAAAAATTATGAATTTTATTTTGAAGGCTCCTCACGCAGTGGACTTGATTGTGTAATATTTCGGCAATTTTATGTGTGTTCTGATATTGTCTCAAAAACTTAGGATTTAGGTCACAAAAATTTCGATTTTAGGTTTCGGAAATTAGGATTTCATGATTTCATGTGACTTGGAATGTATGAAAAAAACGCTGCATTACAGCTCCATTCGAGATATCGATATACAATATGGCTCAGGAGTACACACATAACAACCAAAATACATGTACAAATATAGCAAAACAAAATATGAATACAAATATACCCAAACATAATCGCATAACACGGGATATACCCAAGTCTAGATAAGCCTGTGTATGAACCGGGATGAAGGAGGAGGGGTATTATCACATGTAACCCGATCAAACATGACACTCTTTGTTTATTTATCAGTTTAATGTGGATGATGTTATTTAATACTGTATTGTACGACAGGCTAGATAAGGTTATGCATGAACCAACTGAAGGAAATACGTGGCATGCGGATCATATAACGATGTACCGTAACCTCCGACTTGTGTGCGTTTCAAAGGCTACGGTACATCGTTATATGATCTGTACGCCACGTATTTTTCTTAGTTGGTTTATGCATAATCTTATGTAGTCTGTGGTACAATACAGATCATTCATGGATTGTGCACAAGAGTGTAGTTTTTCTACGAGTACTTGTAGCTGCAAGCACTATCTGCATCATTAAGCGTTCCTCAAGATTGCGTCGTCATCAGGACACTTATGGTACAATCCATGAATGATCTGTATTGTACCACAAGCTACATAAGATTGTGCATGAACCAACTGAGGGAAATACATGGCGTGCAGATCATATAACGATGTACCCTAGCCTTCGAAACGCACACGAGTTAGAGGTTATGGTACATTGTTATATAATCTGCATGCCACGTATTTCCCTCAGTTGGTTCATGCACAACCTTATCTAGCCTGTTGTACAATACAGTATTAAAGAATATCATCCATATTAAACCGATAAATAAACAAAGAGTATCATATTAGATCGGGTTACATGTGATAATACCCCTCCTCCTTCATCCTGGTTCATACACAAGCTTATCTAGACTTTGGTATATCCCGTGTTATGTGATTATGTTTGGGTATATTTGTATTCATATTTTTTTTTGCTATATCTGTACGCGTATTTTTGTTGTTATGTGTATATTTCTGCGCTATATTGTATATCGACATGTCGAATGGAGCTACAATGCAGTGTTTTTTTTCATACATTCTAAGTCACATGAAATCATGAAACCCTAATTTCCGAAACCTAAAATCGAAATCTTTGCGACCTAAATCCTAATTTTTTGAGACAATACCAGAACACACATAAAATTGCTTAAATATTACACAATCAAGTCCACTGCGTGAAGAGCCTTCAAAATAAAATTCGTAATTTTTGGAGCTCATTTTTTATATTTACAAATTCGTACAAACAGGACACTTATACGAAATAATGATACAAATTCTGAACGAATAAAATAATGGCAAATTTACACAAGCAAGTACACAGTGTCGGGAGGCTCCTAAAAAAAATTCGTAATTTTTTGAACTCATTTACTATATTTTATAATTCTTACCAAACTCTAACCCTAACCACCTAGGACACGTGGCTGACTGAGGGCTGTTAGTGCATGGTCACCATGCACCAACGGTTGGAGCATGGTCACCATGCGCCAACAGCACTACGTGGCGGAGGGAAAGGCGTTGGCGCATGGTCAACGTGCGCCAAACGCCACGTGGCGACGTGAGAGCCGACACTATTTTTGTAATTACAAATTCTTGATGGTTATTACTGTAGATACGACTTGAAAACTTGCTGAAAATTCCGAAGCGTGATGGTGTCGACGACGACGATGCGTGTGTACACCATCGGATAATCGACGTTGGTTGACCGCACTCTTTTCCGTTTCTTTTCCTTCTCTCTTGGCTTTTGCACTTTGTCTGACTGACACACGCTTTCGAAACAGAATGTAGTACTGCCCTGTAACATCGCCGTTTTAATTCCTAGTCGAACTTTTCTTCCGTGGGCTCAGATCAACTTCAGTTGTTGTCAAAAGTGCGTTAATACTAGGCCGTTGGTTCAAGAATCAATATCTTGCATCTACCATAAAAAAATAAGGAGATTATTTGCCCCGCTTGTTTTTTTTTTCTGAAGGGTCCACGCTTGTTGAGACCTGTTTAATTTGAACCGAACGATACACATGATGTAATATTTGATATTCGTGAAGAATCATTGGATGTGCTTATTGCATATAGATGTTTTGCTTGCGATTGCATTAACCTCTCCAACAAAGCTTTTCCTTTCGGTCTTGCGAATGCACGGCGCTCGACATAACTCTCGTCCTTTTTTTGGGGGGTAAGCAAAGATCAACTTGAATTGAGTACACAAATTAAGTGAAAAAGGCAAATCGATTTTTCCTTTTGTTTTTGCCCTAATGCGTTGAGGATATTTCTTCGTTTCTCATATTGCGTTATAAACTTTTGAGCGCAATATCCCACATCTGTAGCAGCAATATCTCATGACCTAATTAATTATATGCTTAACTTCCGTGGCTTGTTAAAGTGTGCATGTGCACCAAACTCCACCAAGCTCAAGTTATCATCCATTATGGTCATTATTTGTTTTCTAATGCTTTTTTGATATAAACAATTTTCTTCTAAGAAAACTTCTATTTTTTATAAGGGAAAATTGAGGATTTATCGCTCATAAGCACCTTGATTCAGAATTTATCATATTTAAGTTTCTTTTTGAATAGAGAGGGGTAAATGCATCTTTTCATAGTGGATTTTGGTGCAAAATAGAAACAAAAATACGGGAATACGCTCGGGGTGTCAAATCACATGTATTTGGTGCTTAGCAGTGGCAAATTATCAAGAATAAACTTAAAGATGACAAATCCTACATCAATGAGCTTATGAGTGATAAATCATCAATTTTTCCTTAAACAAGTAGCTTAAATTGGACAATAACAAATTCGTCTCTTCTTGAGCTATCGGCCCCCTATAGTCTAATCCTCACGGAACGGTACGTGTTACACAACTTTAGGAGTGGAACAATACTTTCTCCCCGAGCTATCGGCCCCCTATGGTCTAATCCTGACGGAACGGTACGTGTTACACAACTTTAGGAGTGGAACAACACTTTCTCCTCAGAGAGAAAAAAAAAGAAAAAAATTAAAGAACGGGAGAATCCGCTCGCAGTTACAGATAATGATTTAGCATCTTGCTTTCGACCTACATTTACTTTCTTAACGCAGTTTGGCGAATGGCGAGTGGGGCGTCTTATTTCTTTTGCTGCATGCTCAAATGCCCTGACCACTCGATCTATATCCATCCATCTTTCCAGAGTGCGAAGACTTGCGGTCATCACACGGCTCAGCAACTTAATTTCCAGTCTCCAGTGTAGGACGCGTCTCCACTTTGTAGAGATACCGAGCTCCTTACTAGTACATTTTTTACCTTAATCACACGGGTAATCTGATAAGGCCGGCGCTTAAACCACTTACCATGTTGTACTTTCACGAAAGATAAGCTTAGAGTACGATAGCTAGCGCGCATCGTTCTCATGACCAAAAAGATTAATATTTTTACTCAAAACAAAAGGCAAACGGTTACGCCATAGTTTAGTGCATATGTCTGTGGACAGATCGATTACTTATGATTAACTAAAGCCATGTTTATCTATCACTAATTAAGCTTGCTTAGCTCCTCTTTTCTGTTGTTCTTTCTTCCCCCGTCTGTGTGACGCCAACACGAGAACAAGTAGGCTAGTGTCCTTTGTTAGTGGCGGGGGTAGGCCCCGCAATTTGACCTAAAACTATCTTAATCAGATCGCCAGTACGGAACACAATATGTTGCAGTCCACATCACGCTCCCTTTTTTTCTTTTGCTTTTCCATCGTGCTTTTTTGGAGCCTGAAGATTAATTCTAGAGGCTTTGGTCTCTCTTTGTTGAACGGATAGGAAAAATGCACGTCTTGGTGTTAAAAAACTCGTGCATGCGCGTACTGGTTTGTCACTGTGCTGGAGCCGACAGTGCCCAAATGTTCGATGACTATGCTGGAGAGGCACGTTTACTGCGATGGTGTTGCGTTGTTCCTGGCAGTACGTAGTTTTCTTAACCATTTGCACTCTGCGTGTCTCTCGCTGTCTATGCAATGGAAAATTGTAAATTTCTTGACCGTCTCCAACTTTTTTGACTCGTATGGTTGTAACGTCCTAATTTTCGAGTTTCAAAACTCTTGGTGTACATTAGGTTCTCTAAAAAAATTTCCACCGATTTCTTGAATTGCATGGATATATATCACCCCGTTTCTTCTTCATATTGTCGATCAGCATCGCGAGATTACCTTACGCAGGGCCGGAGACAAGGGGCTCCCCCTCATAATGTTTTTACTACCTTTCATTAGTACGTCGGAGAATTGGAACTTTACTAGGACAAAGTTCTTACTAATTCAATTTATGTGATTAAGTACAGCTATGATGAAACTAAAAAGACTAAGAGTTAATTTGTGCCACATGAAGATCATCTTATGTAGCATCTAGATTCTATTTTATTCCCAAAATTTTAAGCTGGTATGGAGTCTAATTTATATCGTACAAGTGAATTATATTTGATCAAGTACTTTTTCCTCGTATTTTGTTTCTGTCACGCCTTCTGACGAGGATCGTTGACTAGTCAATTATCCGGGTATATTTTTATTTGCTTATTTATAGATAAGCCAGATTTTTACTAGGCCTAAGCTAGTTTTCTGGGCCCAAGGTCAATTAAATAGTCGGAAGACGGGCCTAAAAAGTCTTTTATTTGATTGTTCTCAAAACCTCTTCCAGAAGCCCAGTTGGACCTCCTCTATAGGTTCCTCCAGGACCTCTCCCCCGCAGAGGAGGTCTTAGAAAGCGGTTACCCACGTGTGGTTAATAACAGCTACATGTGGAGATATCGGCGATAACGGTCATCACAAAGAGACACGACTGTTGGCTCGAAGAGACGTAACCCTTAGGCGAAGAGGCACCACTGTGACAAACTACCGACGCTTGTAAAACTATAAATAGTCCGGCCTATGTGCCCTTGTAAGATAGATTTACATCCAATCCCTAATCCACGTATATTCATAGTCACTTTCTCTGTAATCAGAGCATACTCTTTGCAATACACATTTACCATTTTGAGTCCTTTGGCGAATAGATAGTAATCTCCATTTTTCTTTATATTCTTGTTTTGTCCGTTCTGTGACGAGAGTCCTAGACGTCGACAGTTGACGCCGACCGTGGGGAGCGCCGTCATCATCTTCGCCTACTAAATGCTGGTAATGTGTCCCGCGTTTTGCTGATGAATTACAATTTGCCTGCTTAGAGAGAAGAAAGCATCATCGATATTTCTGACTACGATGAAAATATGGAGGAAAACTTTGTCCTCGTATCCGGCAACACCCATGGTTCATCCAGGGCCATTGCTAAGGCACCGTCGCCCACTGAGTCCGCATCCGTTGGCTCCTTGCCCGGCCGTGCCTTCGTCCACAAGTGCCGTTGTGGACGAGTACTATTCCGAGTCTGTCTCCCTTGGAGGAGGAGATTCGGAAGGTGCCTGGAGCCTAGGAAACCATGATGATCTCACTAGCGGCCTCCACACTGAAGACCTGTAGATAACATCTAGGGAGAATCTTCTATTCACCCTACAATACAACTCGTCCTCTTCCTCAGAGGACGATGGCATGTTCATCCCTTCCGCCTGTTCTGGCGGTCGTCAGGTCGTCGCCGTCGGTGACAATCAACCCAATCCCGCGCGATAATCCCGAAGCATCAAGGCAACACCAGGAGCGGGAGGAACGGGAATGCCTTCAACGAGAGGAAGAGGCCTGACAAGCTGAGATACGTGCTACCACACAAGCACACATCTCGCAGGTTCGCGACCACTACTACTGAGACACCCCTAGATCCGCAGCAAGGGCACCACCGCCGATGATGCATACGAAAATGCCACGGGCAACGATGGTAAGAGATCCAAATACCTTACCAACCCCCATGCAGGAGGATTCCCCTGCAGAGCGCATTCGCTACTTAGCAAGTGCCATCGCACGTCCTCCGGAAGGATTAACTCCGGAGCAAGGAGTGCAAGTAATGCAAGCAAGCCTCTCTCTTGAACATCAACATAGTTATATTAAATGTAAAATTTACTTTGTTGTATCATATATGTACATGCATCAAAACTATGTCTCAAAACCAAATAGAATAAAAGAGAAATGAGAAAAGATGAGAAATGAGAAAAGATGAGAAATGGGAAAATAGCAGTACAACTGAGATGAGCAACTGTACTGCAAGAGAAATATTAGGATGGTAAAGAGGGCCCTTGGCAGGAAAAGAGAAAAGGGAAGAGGCGGGACCCTTTACATATGGGTAATATATAAGGACCAACAAAACTCTTACTCAGGTAAGAAGCCGTATTTATGTGCCAACCATTTTTTCATTTCGACGGGCAGAAAATGCTTCCTTGTTATGTAGATATACTCTTCATATCGGGTAAGTAATATGTATGAGTGTGGTGGGGGAACCCAGGACCAGTAGAAGAGTCCAGAAGTGGGAGATCCAAGGCGCTATAGCGCTAGGTGGAGTGTTGGGTGCGGGGAGTTCAGCCCAACCAACATTACGGGAACTCGGTGGAGGACTGGGTGAGCGCTCTAGGACACCAACAAAAAGTAATAGGTGGAGAATTAATCACGTAACCTGAAAAACGTTCTGTATTCTAAACTCGAACCCGCATAAAAGGAAATGTAGGGGACCTAGCTTAGAGAGAGCTCAGAGTAGCTAGGGGTAAAGTGGTACAAGCCTGCGCAATGCTATATAAAATCATGAATTCATGCATGTCTTTTGGATTGGAGTCTATGAGAATCGCTAGGGGTCTATATTCTCTCCGAGTGACAAGTAGTCTTTTTAGAATTAAAATTGCCACTTAAATCTTGGTAAACTATTTTCTAGTAAACGTGATAATGAAGAGAGATGAGTCATACAGTGCATCTTTGCTATTAATGCTTGCTGAGTACATTAGTACCCACTCTTGCTATTATTCTCCTTTGTTAGACTCTAATCTGGCCGGGAACTATCCCGAGTGGGATGAAGGATACGCAGGTGCCGAGGAGGCCGCAAGAGGCAAGGGCACTTACTACGAGGAGTAGGGTGAGATGGGCACCCTATTCGGTAAGTGGGACGAGTAGATGACCAGTGGAGCAGGGCAGGCAAGCGAGGGGACTTAGTCCTATTTTGCAGTTGTAAACTAATTACTTGTAATAAAGACCATAGCCGTGTGTGGCTTACTATTGTAATAAAAGTATAGTTTCTATCTTATTGTTCTGCTGCGTTAACTCTGGTAAGGCTTACTATTAAATCGAGCGGTGCTTTCAGATGCACAAATAGTAATCAGATGCTTATGTGATTACCTCCGGGTAATGACACGGCGCGCGCCTGCTGCCCTTGATTCTGTCTTGGCCGCCGACGTGGTTGCCACGCCAGTGCCGTCGCCCAGTCAATGCCACCCGTACCCTAATCCTAGATCCAAATCATGTGGACCTAGTCCACGATGAACCAAGCCTATGACATGTGAGTCTCACATGTCAATAATGTTCCGTTGCCCGAGACTACCGTAGACCCGTGAACCCGATCAATAGACCATGGACCCCACCTGTCAGCCTCTTAGCCTTTTTCCAAAATTCTAGAAAATAAAGATTTCCAAAATATTCCCGTGGTCCGCATGTCAGTCTCTATACCCTCTCTCCTCTATTATTTTCCTGAATTAATCCACCCAAGCCACTTCCGAGAGCCTGTTCGCCCTTATACGAGCTTCGACTGAGCTCGTTTAAGTTTCTAAATTCATCTAAAATCAAACCCTACCTTTCAGTATTTTTATTATAATTTTTGGAGTTTTTTTCCACCTCTGCTTGTTATTTATTTGCTTTTTGTCGCTTCTTGTTGCGTAGATCTTGAAGCCTCAGGAGCTTATGAAGGAGAAGAGCTAGCTCAAGAACAAGACCAGGACCTATTCCAAGGCAAGTTGTGCTTTGATCATATGTTGCACCCAGTTTTGTGAAATTACTTTATTTTTAAAATATTGCATGCTATTTAAATTATCAAAGGTATATTATTTTTGGGATTAGCTATGCAACCCAATTGCCATTTATTCCACCTTGTTGATTGTTTGCCATGATCATTTCGTAATTATTATAGAACCAACGCGGGTTGGTTAGTGTAGTATGATGCTTAGCCATGCTGGGTTATTGGTATCATTTTGAGATGACAACATTACACTTGATTAAATGACTATGGAATTACTCATGAATAACTATGTGCTAACTGTAGACAGCTGGGGTGGACAAATGATTTAGACCGTGGCAAGTGGCAAGACTTAGGGTTAGACTATGTGTTGGTTTATATGTTTCTATGTGTAGGCTTAACGTATTAGGTAGTTTTGCCCTGGACAATTAAGGACTTAATTTTGTGTGCCATTGAACTGAGCCACCATCATACAACCACATGCTCTAATGCAAAGAGCCTAGCGTAGTGAATTACGGAGTTTCAACATTGGCTTTCTCATGAAGTAGGTCAGTTATGTGTAGGGTGGATGCTATGGAATGCTATGTATGAACTACATCAAGAATGGTTCCCGTTCCTATCTCTACAGTTTTCTCCGAGTCTGCTTTTAATCTTTCTAGAAGAATATTGTAGGAGAGAAGAACAAGTCTTGCGAGTGAGATGGTGGAGATATTTCTAACTATGAAAGGCTAGGAACAAGCTGACGCACAAGATCAACACTATGTACACTACAAGAAATCTGCTGAACGGTGACAATTAGAATTCGTCACAGATTTGTGTTTTTTTGTCACAGTATGGGATCTATGACGCTCCCATGATGAAAAATCGATCGTCACCTATAGTGTGTCACTGATTGGTTTCTGTGACGAAAGTAGCGAAATCGTCACAGACTTAGTGACGAAACCATTGTCGTCACGAATTTTATGACGCCGCCACGTCAGATTCTTATTGTCATTGGTAGCCTGGTTAGGCTACGCGGGATCTGACGTGGCTGTTGGTTTGTGACGATGTCTACCGTCATAATGTGAGTTAGGCCCATGTAAATTTTCGTCATAATTTCTACAAGGCCCATTTTGATTCCATCGTCTGCTGAGTCAATTTGTGGTCGTAGGCCATTTTGTAGGCCCAACTTATTTTAGGTTAGCCCAAATTGCAGGCCCAAATTTTTTTGGGTGTAGCCCATTTTGATTGCCTAGTCAGGGTTTGAGCTCGGCCGTTTTGAAAGGCGCAATATATTGTTGGGCTAAAACCATTTTGGCCCAGTATTATCTGGGCCAAGCTCTTTGACAATTCACAAACCAATTTTCCAATTTCACACCTACAGACCAAACCGTTGTGTTTGACCCAGCACATCCATACAGACAAAAATAGTACAAGGATACACACTAAGTTCATGTCATGTCATAATAGCAACATCCAGCACATTGTTCCCAGGTTACACGCATGCAGCATCATTGTCCAAGGTACTAGGACTTGGGACACAACAACCAGCATCAAGTTCACATCAGCCATCACAACTCCCAACTCCAACACAGTTCACAAAATAACAGTATCCCAGATCGCAGTGCCATCAAACCACAAACTACATCAGTTTAGGGAGTAGGGTTCACCTGACCCTGATTGCAGTTCAGCAAACGATGAAGGAGGGCATCAGTATCTGCAATCTTATCCTTCAAAAAGCCAATCTCTTCTAAGCTCTTCTCCCTAGCTGCTTTGGATTCTTCTGCCTTCTTCTTCAAGGCATCCAAGTCTTGCTGCTGAGCTTCAAGTTGGCCTCGTAGTTGGGATGCTCCTTGCTTCTCAATGTGAAGTTCAGCTTCAAACTCTTTCACATGCGAAGAAACGCCTCGTCTCGAGCTTTTCTGTGAGGGTGTTTTAAGGCCCACACGTTCAAGGAATTTGGTTGACTCACCGAGCACTTTAGAAACAACTGCAGTAGGAGACTTTGATTCTTGTCCATCTTCCATCGGTTGAGCCACGATGGCTTCCATATCAGCCTAGCAATAGATGGATTACACGTGAAAAGTGTTATTATTTACAGTATACTTATGTACAAAAGAAATGAACAAGTGGTGACTAACAGTTGCTTTCTTCACTGGCTCACTAAAACCAAGTTTCTTGCTATTATGTCACTCTTTGAAGAGGTCAACTGCAGTGGGCTCTGTATCTTTATGTTTCTCTTGCTTCTGAAATGTTCAAATCATTACAAACTGTAAACTTCCAACATGGTATGGAAGGGTTTCATAACAAATCTATAAGAACATCATTTCTCTAAGTACTTACAACAGCATAACAGTATGCAATGTAGGAACGAGAGCCGGTCCACTGTTGAAACTGGACTTTCTCACGGTTCAGTTTGTTTTTCTCACAATGGTCCTACAGAAAGACAGATTAGTGTAAAACACGCCAAGTAACAGATAACTAAGCAAATGAACCAATTACTTTCATACCATGTGCTTTAGGTTGGACCACATTTGCACTAGCGCTCTCCATTGCTCATCAGTCATTTGCTTCAGCGGGCTAGTAGTTCTCACTTGATTTGCTGGTACACCATCAAAGTAGCGCTTTTAAGCTCAGACCTCATTTGTCGTTGTCCACACTTGAGCAAATCGGCACATGCAGATGTGATCGCCTTTGAGTTGGTGTCCATGGTAAATTGACCCTAACAAAGAGCATACACATTACACAAGAGACATGTGAATACAACGAGAAACAACATAACAAGGAAAATAGAAAGGGATTTCACTTTTGGCCTTCAAAGTAGTCACCAGCTCTCGCAAAGTCCCGACTCGTTCTCCAATAGTACTTATGTGAGGAGCTATCGTGTCTTCTTGAGGAGTTTTTCCCTCACCACGTAGCTCACCAAGTATATTGTTCAGAAGCAAGATGTTGTCTTGAAGATTAATCTTCGTCGACTTCATATCCTCTTGGTTACGAGTCGAAGTCTTACGGAGTTGTTTATTTTCGGCTATTTGCTCTTAAAAAGGGTAAGACTGGTCAAGCAAAAATAACTCCTAAAAGAGGGAAGAACTTGATCACAGGTAAAGAAGTCCTTAACTTCCAGTCGAGAATCTAATTTCTCGATTTCATCATTATGGGAAGCAATGGTCTTTTCATACTGCTCCTCCCATAATCTAATATCCTTTGCATTTTCTTTAGCAATGCGGATGATCTCGTTAAGGATCATGGTTTTTTTTCTTGATCCTTAGTTTCGAGCCTTCCCAGTTCGAGCTCAATTTCTAAAAAGAAATGAGAGTTAGAAAAGGAAAAGAACTCGTAAAGAACTACAAGTAAAGAATTGCTTACCTGCTCGCCGAGATCTTAATCTCTCAATCTCTTGATCTTTATCTCTGGCAATGCGAGAAATCTCGTGAACAACCAAAGTTTTATCTTTGACTTCAATTTGGAGCCTTCTCATTTCGTCTCCTTTTTCTGAAAAGAAGCAAGAGTTAAAAGGTAAAGATCAACGACATAAGCGCTTTAAGTTCAAGACTTCATCGCTTATCACTTCTCGCAAGTTTTGAGTCGCAGAGTTGGTCTCCGGAGTTTCTTCAAGAGGTCTTCTTTTCTTCCCTTAGCTTTTTTGTCTTGGCTTTTTCATAATCGAGCGAGTCAGCCAGGGTCTTTTCATCACTTTTTAACCTATAAAGGTTAAGAATGGACATGAGCACTAACCAGGTGGTCGTAAGTTCTTCTACGACCATTGATCTAGTCGTAAGTTCTTCAACGACAAACTACTGGTCGTAAGTTTTTCTACGACCAGCACCTAGTCGTGAGTTTTTCCACGAAAACCCCCATAAGCACTGTATAAGTAGACAAACCAAAAACGACTACGAGTAATAGTGACTTACCACCTCTCTGCCTGTTCGTAGAGTTCCGCTTTCTCCTGTCGCAGCTCTACAAGTTGTCAGTGATATTCACCAACAGTAGCAATTTGTTCTAGAGCTTTCTGCAAGAAGGACAGTAAGAAATAAGGAAAGACCACACATATAAGTATCCTTAAAATACTTACATTCATGGTCGTCTGAGAAAACATTGAGAAAACCATCGATGGATTCTTCAGCTTATCTATCTTCGCGATACGATCCCACCAAATCTTCTCGAGACGCTCGTTATCGAAAATTTCCCCTCTATTAGGGATATCCTTGGGATGAGGGACTTGATCACAGGATCTAATGGCAGAAGACTCTACGATGGAAGCAGGGCCAAAGAAATCAGAGCAGGAGTTGAAGTACTCCTCTTCTTCTGATTCTATAGCAGCAGCCTCTTCTTGAGGGCCAGGGGGAACATCTACCACGACTTTCTTCCCGGCACGATGATCAGATGCACCACCACCTTGACTAGAGGTTCCTACCGCTGCCTCTTCTACCTCCACCTCCGTCTCCATGACCACCTTAGTGGTCGTAGTAGCCGCCTCAATGGTCATAGTAATCACTTCAGGAGCCACGACTTCCTCCACCACCCGAGCAGTGGATGATCTTTCAATCACTTCCACTATCAACTCTCCATCCGCTGGAGAAGTGACAATGGGCTTCTCAACAGAAGCATTCTCGGGGGCTGAAGGAGTTGGGCTAAGATCAACAAAAGGAAAGCACGTTAAGTTGTGAAAAGCAAAAGGTAAAAGCTGTCCTTACACTTTAGTCTTTCTCACATACCTCTACACTCTGGATCTAACCAGGAACTTAGGAGTCACCTTCCCAACGGAAGATTTCTTTAACTTCTTCTCTACGACCACGTCTGATCAGAGTTCAAGTTAAAGGATAGGCTCAGCCACGACCACATCTGGCCGTGGATCTTGAACAGGAGCCACCTCTCGGCTCTCCTGACCCTCCGGATGGCCAAGACCAGTCTCGACCACTCCAAAAGCTGCGCTTCCCTCAACTACAGGTTCTGTTAGCGCAGTATTTTCCTTCACAAAAAACATAAAGTCCTTCCAGTTCTCCTTTTCTAATTGCTTAACTAAGTCAGGAGAGGCAGAAACTGCGAAAGTATTCTTATCATAATAGAAGGGTACCTTGGCCTTGCGGGTTTTGCACTTAAGAGGTTCAGCTACTTCGACCTCCTCAACTTCAGCTACTTTAACCTCCTTAGCTTTAGTTACAGCCATATCTACAGCAGATTTTGCAGAGGATCTAGTCGAAATAAAAGAACTTGAGCTTGCACCGCCCTTATCGGTGACTTTCACGAGTCGACGCTTCTTAGACGGAGGAGCCGGACTTTTCTCCGTCACCATCCCTGCGCCAATGGTTATCAGTGCGACCTCTTGGTCGTCCTGATGGTTTTCCATCCCTACTTTCTGAAGAAAACAGAAAAAGAAGAATTATCGACCGGTCAGTAGAATTTCTCGACCAAAGATCCATCGAAGGATTTGGATTAGGGAAGGTCTTAAGAGAAAGCTTGATCTGGTCGTAAGGATTTGGATTAGGGAAGGTCTTAAGAGAAAGCTTGATCTGGTCGGCGGCGGAGAAAGCAAGAACTCGATGAACAGCGGGAGCGATTTGGGGGAAAGTAAAAACCCGAATATCATCCCCGGTAAGTATTTATAACCGCGTGCCTGAGTAAAAGACATGGCAATCCAAGGGTTACCACCGCTTCGGGAACCGCTCAAACGGACAAACCTGTGAGAGTCGATTACGATTCTCTAGTTTGTCTGTTCGAGAAAATCAGGTTTGTCTTTGCACCTCAAGCAAAATTACTTCCTTGACCAAGTCTTTCTAGTCAAATGAAATATCAATCAGAAAGGTTTTACTTCCGATCACCATACTATGATCACTTCGTAGTCGTAAGGTTCTCTTCGACTACCTGGTAGTCGTAAGATTTCCAACAGCTTTCTTAACCAAGTATATTTCTGGTCAAAATGATGTACAAGTGTCGAAGAGTTTTTCCTTCGACCATTATTCTATAACCCTCTCGTGGTCATAAGACCATCTATGATTTCTTTCTCAAGTAAGTTACTTTCACTTGAAGCTGAGGGGCTAGATGACGAGGATCTAATAATCCTCATTTTATCATTTATCTATAATTCTTATTATGGGTAAATATGACATCATATGGTCCCTGAGTATACCCCATATATTTACAAGGGAGAAGCCAACCAGGTGGTCGTAAGTTCTTTTACGACCACCCCCATAGTCGTAAGTCCTGCTACGACTACCTCATGATTGTAAGTTCTTCTACGATCACTATCTAGTCGTAAGTTATTCTATGACTACCCTATGGTCGTAAGCTCTTCTACGACCAGGTTAGCCACGACCACCCTATGATCAACAGAGCCTACAGACGAGTGGGTCCAATTGATTGGGGAATTCAAGCAGTCAATATACGCTGTTATTCTACGGAGTAACATCACATAATGCTCCATTATCTCTGACAAGTATCTGCCAGACAGCACGAAGGAGTTAATACCCCGGTGATTACTGTAAACATGTGCCCGTTATAGGAACTGATGAGGCGCCACTTCACCTGAAGAAACGGCCACTCCTTCACCGACTATATAAAGGTGGCGGTCAGAGAGGAACGGATGCATAAGAGGAACGAGATGAAGGCAATCGGAAAGATAGGCACTATCCTCTGTAATAGTCTTTGTCTTTCTCCTGATTGTAGAAAATACACTCAATACCATACACACATAGGAGTAGGGTTGTTATTCTCTCCGGAGAAGGCCTGAACCTGTATAAAAATCCCCATATCAATCTCTCTGCGTGATTTCATTCTTGGAGTCCCCCGAATCAAACAATCTTTACGTAAGATCGATTCTAAAACACCGACAATATCCTATCAAGATCTCTGCCCTTGTTTCCTCCCCTCTTGTGCATCTGAAAATATGAATTTCATAAAGTTAGTGTAAAGCATATCTGCATTTCTTAAAGGGTTGTGCACAATCACTTGCCTTCATTACAGTACATTTGAATGTGCTCCTCAGATTTTGTAGGTACCAAAGAATCATGTGTGGCAGTAGGAGGGCTTTGAGTGGCCTGTTCTTTTGGATCTGAACTCGTACTAAGGGAAACTTCTTGAGTTAATGCGGACTCTCTTGTCTTCTGCCTAGTGCATCTAGCTGGTTGGAATTGATCATCAGGTGCCAGCACCCTCTTTTGTGGTACAGTCCCTCCTGGAGGCATCCTGGTATAATTGTTTTCCCACTGTCTAGATCTCTTCTTAGAAACCTACCAGGCCTCACTGACAGAATACAAGAAGAATTAGTAGCACATTAATCAAACTACAAACTGAATATATGATCAATAACACCGCAAGCAAAGGCAAGGACAAAGACATGAGCAACCTCTCCCGGCCCCCCAAACCCCCAACACAAGAGAGGCACATAACAAGAATGAGCACCTTATCGAGTTCCTCCTGTTCAGTGTCCTCATCCTCGTTCTCTTGAGGGTCATACTCGGATCCAGAGTCTTCGCGACTACTACCCTTGCTATCTAGATGTCTATTTGTAAGAATTGATGCTAATGCAGTGATGCCAAGTCCTTGCAACACTTGATTGTTCCTCATCAGAGTTTGAGCCCTCTTTTTGTCATATTCGGTAAGTGGTGCTTCTTTACATGAGTAAGAAAATAAGCGTAAGATTGGAATTTTGATACTACAAAGTTACTAGTATGCAACTAATTAAATTGCGGCAAGATTACTATGGAACTCTAGCATGCAACGCCCAATGGAAGTAACAAATTTACAAGAACTTTAGCATGCGAGGCGCTGGGTTCGCCGCTGCTGCCCTCGCCACCCTAACACCGGCTCCCTAATGTGCCTCTGCCGGGGCCGTGGACGTGCTCCCCCACCCCGGCATCACCCACCTCCGCCGGTCCGGCCTATCGACGCGAACCGCTCACCGACCGGATGAAGGGAGATGGAACTTACTGGCCAGCTTCTTTTTTCTCGCTAGCACCTTTCGCCTCAGCATGGATGAAGGGAGATGGATGTCACCGTCGCCCTTCCCCTTGTCGTTGCTGTTGCCCAGCCCTTGCCGTCGCCCCACCGAGTGTCGTCGTCTTGCTGGAGGAGGGGATTTGGGGGTGGGGGATGGATCGACTAGGGTTTGGGAAGAGGGGATTTGGGGGAGAGGATTTGAGGAGGGATTCGCCAGAATATGAAGGGTCTGCGCCACGTGCTCGATGTTTATTTAAAATACCCTCCACCGGTTGGAGAGGTCCAAAGGACTGTTTGGACAAAATAGACATTTCCCAAAAAATTGGGTGGTCGGGGTGGGTTGTGGCATAAACTAATATTTGGGTGGGATTGTGGTGTAGTTCACGCTTTGCCCCTAGTGCCCAATATATTTCACTAAAAAAATTAAGTTAGTGAATTATAAAACTCGTGAATAATATTTTTCAAAGTAATTTAATATAATATGTGATGCTAAAATTCGTATAAATTTATGAATGAATTCATTTTAATATACAGAAAAAGTTAATGACCTAAATGTCATATAGCAGTCATCTCGACTTTTATGCAAATTCTCTTCTCTGATCAATGAAACCATCATAATTACTTTTCGAACCATAGAACACAGAGATCCATGCTAATATATATGCTATGCAAGATTGTTGCAATCTGGTCATTTGTCTTGGTATATATATATATATATATATATATATATATATATATATACACACCTTGGCTTCTTGTACCCGGCTTCTCTTTCAAATTCTAATGGCAAAATTTGTTTGGTACCACACTGAAAACGGAGGTTCATTTTCATACCACTGAAATGTATCGGTTCATTTTAATACCATCAACGCCTCACTCCATTCGGCCCAATGCCACTCCCGTGAGCTGCCCTGGCTTCGCCGTTACCAAGCATGTGAAATCTCCAAATTGCCCTGAAGAAATTAGGTTTTGTGAATCCCCGTTCGTCCTTGTTCGCACTCACCTCCCCACATGACTCACTCCTCTTCCTCCCCTTCTTGCATTCGTCGGACCACCTCAGGTAGCGCCCTCCTCCCATGAACACCTGCCTCAGGAAGGAAGCGGGGCAACGTGTTGGAGTTCCCGCAGGTGAGATCTCCTACCTCCATCCACCAATTTGGTGTTTTGGTTTGCATTTTGCAAAGAAATCTAACCCTACTTTCTTGTGCAAGGTAGAGCATGTAGTGGGAGGATTGAGGAGGCATGGATCCGTCTGGAGTTGCTCATGGGTAAGCAAAGAATATGTTTTATTGCCTTCATTTTTTGTTGTATGCATATTAGTCTCGATGGATTTGGGGCAGTATGGATTTGTGCCGAATGTGAGAGCAGACATGTTAGTGTGGCCGTGGAATGTGACAACAGTGATAGCTGAATGTGAGTCTCAATTTTTAATAGCGTAAAATTTCATTTTTTAACTATTGCAGGGAGGATCCAAAGACAATATATAGTGTAGAACTTTGCATCCAATCTTACCTCACATGCAAGGATGGCAGAAAAGAGTACAAAAAGGGCAGAATTTTGAGATTGGATATGGGATCTGATGAGATCTCACTTGTGGATTTGTTGAGGTTTATGGAACCATACTACTCTTGGGGCAGTGATGAGGAGGCAACATTTTGGTGTGTTGGGAGGGAATCTACCTTGGTTAGAGCGGCCAGTGGTGCACTTCTGATGGAGGTTTTCATTAAGAATAGTGCAAAGAAGGAAGTGAAGCTATTCATGTGAGTTATCAAGTGCGAAGTCAATGAGAGTCAGGTAGTGAATGAGAGTCAGGTAGTGAATCAGAGCCAGGGAGTGAATGAGAGCAACTTCCCGCATGACAAAGGCAAAGAAGGGCAAAGTGACAGAGAGTCCAGAAGTGAGTGAGAGCCTCTTTCCACATGACAGAGCAGCAGTGAGAGATAGTCTAGAAGTGAGTGAGAGGCATTTTCCACATGGCAGAGCACTAGTGGCAGTGATTCCAGAAGTGTATGAGAGTCAGGCAGTGAATGAAAACACCCCTTTACAACTACCTATAGAACACCCTTTGGTACGAAATGCAGCATCTTGGCTGGAAGAGCAGCCCGACAAAGACCCTGATGAGGATGACCCTATTTGGGTGGATGAGGAGTGGAGGTACTTCTCTGTGCACTAGGATGATCCTAAAGACAATGAGGCAGACAATGAGGCAACAATAGAGGTCCCAGAGCAGGAGACTATGCACCATGATGATGAAGTAGATGTGGATGTACCAGACCACGAACCTCTCTCAGTTCCAGATGATAATGCCACAATGGATGCTTTCTTTGCACCACAGACTGTGTATGATAGAAATAACCTTCAAATTAAGGTGGGAGACACATTTCCTGATAGACATTTGTTCAAGCTCTTTTTGAGGCAGCATGCAATAAAAGGGGAGTTTGAGATGAACATACAACATAGTGACACAAAAAGATTCAGAGCCATTTGCATGTCAAAAGATTGTCCATGGAGGATATATGCAAAAAAGATTTATGGCAGCCCTACATTCATGGTATATGCCTGTGTACTACAATGTTGTTTAATGATTGCATCATGTTTTTCCAGGTTTATGATTTCCTATTATTTCTAGTTGTTTATGGTATATTTACTATGTACAGGTGACGACCATGGTGTCTCGATCAATTCAATTCAAGCTTTGTTTTGAATGCAGAAAAATGTTTATTAAAAATAGTTGAAAATAATTTATTTAAATACTAGATTATTTATAATGAATTAATATTATTTTTACAAATTTTTAGAAGTTATTTTGACCTCACCAAAATTCAAACCATTTCTCTATTGCAATTTTGAAAATAATTTATTTATGACAAATTTTAGTTTGAACAGTGCTCAAAACTAATTTTCCTAAGTCCTATTTGATTCTCAAAACCCCCACAAAAAATTTCATTATTTTTTCAAAATTTTCTTCTATTTTAAATCGGCCGGTCAAACATTTTGGTATTTCGGTCAAACTAAACCTAATCTGAACCCAAACCGTATTATAGTCCGATCGCACAGTCTCACCGCGCCTTTTCGTGCGAACCATTCGATGCTGATCGCACGGCTCACATTGCCGAAGCCGTTCGGACGGTCCGAATGGCCCAATGCATCTGGACCGTCCATTGCTGATCGCACGGCTCGCATCACCGGTGTCGTTCGGACGGTTCGAACGGCCCAACGCCTCTGGACCGTCCGTTGTTGATCGCACGGCTCACATCACCGCTGCCGTTCGGATGGTCCGAATGGCCCAACACATCTGGACCATCCGTTGCTGATCGCACGGCTCACATCACCGAGGACGTTCGGACTGCCCGAGCTAAGCACTGTTCTGGCTCGGACCCGAGTGTGATTCGATTCGCCATTTGATATGGCTCAACCACCTCGCCGCACCGTGGTCATCTTCTTCATCTTCGATGTCGCCCACATTAGTCTTTTGTGTTTCTTTCCCTCTTCCACTCTACTCTCGCTCCCCAAATCGCCCGAGGCGAGCGTGGCGCCGCCGCTTGTCTAGGCTCGCCGCCTCCGCTCGTCTAGGCTCGCTGCCTCCCGTTGTGGTCCGTGCAACTCCTTTGCGTTCCCACCAGTGCTCCCCTCCCTAAATTGATTCTAGGGTTTGGGCTTGCACTTCCCCAAATCAATTCTAGGGTTTGGCTCTCCACTCCCCGAAACCGGCAACCTAAAGCATCTCCGCCCTTGAGAGCCATGGAGAAGAAGAAGGATCACGCGGAGGTGTACTCCGAGTGTTCCGCAACAGCGACGACGCCTAGCAGTGGCCTACCTCTCGTGCCATGCCCCAAGTGCCACCCGAAGATGATCTGGGCCGTCTCCGAGAGTTCAAAGAATAGAGGAAGAGAGTACTACAAATGCCCTAGAAACGACGGTGTAAGAAACTCCCTTTTGTCGTGATTTTGTCGGTTTTTTGTATTGCCGGGCGGTGGCACTTGATGAATTGTGATGATAAAACTGGCTGCTTTTGTTTGGTCCAGATGTATTCGAGCGGGTGCGACACTTTCATGTGGAGAGACCAGTACATGAGGCATTTGAGTGGGATGGTTCTCATGGAACAGGAGAGAAGGGAGGATTGTACTGTGAAGTTGAGCAGTGGAAAGGAAGTCGTTTTCCAAGTCGACCAAAATGTATTTGATCATCTAGCTATGACGAATACCTCATTGGATCAGATCAACAAGTCAATCAGAAAATCTA
Organism: Phyllostachys edulis; assembly: GCA_036346405.1. Classification (NCBI taxonomy): domain Eukaryota; kingdom Viridiplantae; phylum Streptophyta; class Magnoliopsida; order Poales; family Poaceae; genus Phyllostachys; species Phyllostachys edulis. The sequence continues at coordinate 58,500,645 of CM070546.1, read as the reverse complement.
CTGCTGCAGATGAAAAGTTCAAAATGCTTGTTGTTGCACTTTTTTGCTTACTGTTAGGAATTTGTATTAGCAGGATTGGCAACTGAGTTCGTCTTCTGTATGTCCACAGAATTCATTTTTTCCATATGTCCACAGAATTGGTCTTGTGTACGTGATACGTCGCCGATATGTTTACCATGTGAGTCTGTCAAAATTTTCAGGCTGGCACAGAATTTGTGACGTAAATGTGGAAATCATCACAGAATCTAGGCATCATGCTACAAGTTTCAGGTTTCAGACTTGCACACACACAGGTTACAGATTAACATCAGATAGTCCAAAGCCATAAATAAGATGAATCTTACACAAGCCATAAATAAGATGAATTTTACACAAGCCAAATTAACATCAGAAAATACAACAAAGTGCCAAATTAACATCAATCTTACATATCTATGTCTACATTACAACAAACTAATAGAGCACAAACTACTCCTCATCGCTATCTATCTCAGGAATTGCGCAATCTTCATTATCACTACAGTACTACATGTAAGTTTCGTCGTCTTCATCAGACTCGCAATTGACATCATCCACTTGGTTGCGAGTATTTTCAACAACACTAGCAGGGACAGTATGACACTCTCCATCATCAGCATGTAAATTTTCAGAAATAGGTTCATTTTCTTGTACTGGACATTGTGTACAGTCATCATCTTGGTATGTAAGTTCCTTCTCAATTTCTGCTTCGGTGACACTCCACAAACGCCTATGCTCAAACTTTTAAACAACTCTCCAGTCTCCACCAAACTTTGTGTCCTGCAAGTAAAATACCTTTGTTGATTATGCGGCTAGAATAAAAGGATCTCCTTCGTACCAGTAACTCACAGTGTTGATGCTTTTGAAATATCCATCATCTTTCAATCTTGTCTTCTTCCCATCAGAATCAAACCAGCCACAACGAAATAAAACAACTGTTCGACAGACGTCTTGGCTTGAGTTATACTGCAACTCGATGATGTCTTGCAGACAACCATAAAAATCAATATGCTCACCATTATGTGTACCATGAACCATGACTCCATTGTTCTGAGTCTTTCTATTTTTTCATGGTCAATCGTGTGATATCGAACACCATCAACAATACACGCTGAATATAATCTCACTCGCATATCTGGTTGGCATGCCAATGAATATAGGTCATCACTGACCTCTACCCCTTCCACATAACGTAGTCTTGCCATCTGGACAACAAAAAGGTTAGCATGATGATAACCTATACACCTGATCAGAGTTCCATCTAAAATTGCAAAGAAAACTCACATGCTTCTTAAACCATGTGGCAAATTCATGCTCTAGCCTTTTTTTCCACATCATAACTACCTTCTTTCTCTAACTCTTGTCTGCATAACCTGCATAGTGGCTTCAGAAATTAGAGATAAATAATATATTATATCTAAAACAAAAGTCAAAAGTGTTAGAAGGGATCACATACTCCATAAATGGCTGAACCTCAGGACAATTGTTGAGCACATACCAAACCATCTTGTCATAATCACCTTCAAGATATGTCATCCTTGAGGCTCCAATTAAATCAACACCATGCTGAAAAACAAAGAGGTCACATTCTTTTAAGTCAACACACTCTCTATTCCTACCCTCTTGATTGAATCGTGTCTCCACATCATTCAAGTACCTTGAGCAAAAAGTTAAACACTCATTAGCAACATATACTTCTGCAATGGATCCTTCAGGTTTAGCCCTATTCCTCATAAAATGCTTCAGTGTACATAGCCTTCTTTCCACTGGGTACATCCAGCCATATTGTACTGGGCCTCTTAGGGTTGCTTCATCAGGTAAATGAACAACCAAGTGCACCATAACATCAAAGAAAGCTGGTGGAAACATTTTCTCAAGATTGCACAAAATGATTGGGATTTGAACTTTCAATTTATACAGAACATCTAGCTTTAGAGTTTTGCAACATAAGCCGCTGAAAGAAATTTCTCAATTCAAAGAATCGCTTCATATATCTCCTTACTCATGATTCCTCGAGGGCGGCGGGTAAAATTCTTTGTAGAAGAATATGACAATCATGAGTTTTAATCCTAGCACCTTGCATCCATCCGCACTAATACATTTTGCTAAGTTAGAAGCATATCCATCTCGAAATTTCACCTCTCTTATAAATTCAAAAATTTACGCTTTTGGTCTTTTTTTTCATTTCAAACGGGGTTTTAGGGATACTATATGAATCTCCTTCATACTGCAAGTGTAAAAAAGATCTTATGCCCATGTCTTCCAAATCTAGCCTAGCATTGACTGTGTCATTTGTCTTCCCATCAATGTTGAGAAATGTACCAAGCAGGTTGTCACATATATTTTTTTCAATGTGCATTACATCAAGATTGTGCCACAGCTTCAGACTCGACCAATATGGCAAGTCAAACAAACAAACTCTTCGAGTGTAAACTTGACCATCGGCTTGCCGCTTTCTCTTATTACCGCTTTGCGGATGTTTTCCTAGTCTAACATCTCTTACACTGTCCAGTTGTTGTAGTAGCTCCTCTGTACTAAGTTCCCAAGGCTTCGCACTATAAGATCGAGGAGGCCGACTAGAGGGGGGGTGAATAGTCGATTCTAAAATCTCTAAGGCTAAAACCGATTTCTAATGCGGAAGCTAAATATCAAATCGGTTTAGCCTAAATCAACTAGGTTCACTAAGTGCACCAACAACAAGTGTGTGTGTGTGTGTGTGTGTGTGTGTGTGTAAATTAAGCATAAAACTTGTGAGCAATTCAATTCTGGCAATATAAATAGCACAAAGTAAATCAAGCATTTATACACAATGAATATAAATGCAATAGTGAAGTACAAGAGATCAAACCACAATTGATACGGCGATGTTTTACTGTGGTGCTCGGAGACTTGCCGGTCTCCCCTAATCCACGTTGAGGCAAGCCCAAACCAATTGGACCGGCTCCATGAATTGAGCACCCGCCTCCGAGGTAAGTCCAAACCAATTAGACCGGTTCCAAATCGAACCAACACCTCGCTCCACTACGGTTGCTCCTTCCTCCACTCCGGAGATGGTGAGTACCACACCACTCACAAACACCGGACCTTCTCACAAGCTTCTTTGAGAAGATCACCAACACACGACGCCTCCACGCCGTCTAGGTGTCGGCAACCACCAAGAGTAACAAGTCTCCAACTTTCACTTGACTTAATCAAGTGTCTAAGCTCAAGTGGATACACAATCCACTACCTAATGCAACACATGCAATAGGATTTGCTCTCTAACCTCACTAAGTGCAACACATGCACAAAAGAGAATGAGAGGCTTGCTTTTTGCTCAATGGAATGTCTACGGGCACCAGCAACCTCCCCTCACACGGCCAAGGTGGGTATTTATAGCCCACACACAAAAACTAGCCATTGGGAGAAGTTGTCTTTGAAAAAATCAAGATAGGCCGTCCTCCCATGCAGCATGTGGCCATCAGGACCATAACCCTCCAACGGTTAGAAAAATAGCTGTTGGAGTACCTCCGACCTGACCCCCAACTAATGGCCGGTCAGACCGCACCAGCCGAAACCCAAAAAGTCGCTCTCTGGAAAAAGCTGACCGTGGGCTTGACCCGCGGGTCCGGTCAGACCACGCTCATACCGGGGCCCGGTCAGACCGCCCTTAACACTACGGTCAGACCGCACCACAGAACAAAACATGATTTTTGCATTTCTTTTTCAACTCAATTTTGCAAAACACATTTGCAAACAATATGAAATGCAAACAAGGCATGTAGGCAAGATTCTCATTTGCCAACTTTTAGAATCAGGCCACAAATTGCACTCCGCTTCAACTCAATTTGCAAAACACATTTGTCAAATTGACGCACGATGCAATCAAGGGTTCATGTGAGATTCTCAACAAGTTGCAAAACACATTTGTCAACTTTTAGAATCACACTACAAGGAATAAAGTACATGGACTTACACCATTTGCAAAACACATTCGCGAACTTAAGTCACATGCTACAAGGATTATCTATGAGCCATGACTATTTGCAAAACACATTCGCAAATATTGGTAACATGTTAAGATGAGTTAGAGCAAACACAATGAGCTATCAACACATGACTAACTCAGGCTACTAGTCAAGACCCCTCTTAATAGTACGGCAACCTATACTAGCAATCCGGTCTCCCAACCAAACACCGAGACCGGTAAAAGACTAGGAACACATCCTTAGCCCTAGCTAGTCATACCTTTGCCTTGAGCAACGACTTGAATGCTCATCAACACATGATGAGCTCTTCACTTGACCTCCATCAACACATAATGGATCTTCACTTCGGGATCTTGACTTGATGCTCATCAACACATGATGACATCCACCATCCCGAGTCTTGATATGCATCAACATATGATGCATACTTCACTTGACCTCCATCAATACATGATGGGCCTTCACTTGATGATCAACCCATAATCATTTCTTCTCCTTGAACTTGACATGCATCAACACATGATGCATCCTTTGTTTCAAGCTCTTGGTGATCTTCAATATCATCAACACATGATGATCTTCTCTTGACTTGATGATCAACTCATGATCATCTTCTCTTCTTGAACATCATCGACACACGATGATTTCCTCTTCTTCAAGAATCTTGACTTGATGATCAACTCATGATCATCTCCTTTTCTTGAACATCATCAACACACGATGATTTCCTTCACTTGACTTCCATCAACACATGATGGAACTCCTCTTGACTTGATGACAATCCACACATGATGTCATCCAAGTCTTCATTATCATGGAACCTAACCTGCTTATCCAACTCATGGAAAATGTTAGTTCCACAATATGATTATCATTAATTACCACATCATACCATTAACTGATAACGGTGGGACAAGATACCACAATCTTTCTCTCTTTGGTAATTGATGATAATCACTTCAATTACAAATAAATTGAATGTAGATAGACAATGAGTATATATCAACTACACAAGTCTTATATACTCTTATGAATATATATAACTACACAAGTTATATATATACTCAAGGATATATGAGCTACACAAATCTCATATATTCACATGAATATACTAACTACACAAGTTATATATATTCAAGGATATGAGCATATATAAACTACACAAGTTATATATACTCACATGAATATATTAACTACACAAGTTAAATATATTCAAGGATATATGAACTACACAAGTTTCATATACTCATATGAATATATTATCTACGCAAGTTAAATATATTCAAGGATATGAGCATATATGAACTACACAAGTTATATATACTCACATGAATATATTAACTACACAAGTTAAATATATTCAAGGATATATGAACTACACAAGTTTCATATATTCATATGAATATATTAACTACATAAGTTAAATATATTCAAGGATATGTTTCAAAGTAAGGATCCTTAATATATGTGGACAAAGGAATATGAATCAATACTAATGAAACCACAAAATATAGAATGAACTCCCCCTACATGTGTGCATACATAAATGTGTAATAAGAACATATGCACATATTTAGGTTAATCTTTTGGTGAAATTCAACCTATATTTTGGATCCGAGGAATGCAACAAATATATAAGAACTATGAAGTCGAATGCATACCTCTTTTTTTCTTTATATCCAAACGAGACTAATCATGAGATAAGGCAAATAGAAGAGTTAGTCTCACAAATAGATTTATCATTATGAATGCATACCTGTTTGGATTTTTCCTTTTGTTTATCCAATGAATTGGATTTGTCATTAATCACTTGCATGCCTTCATGGTTTTCACCTTTATATCCAAATAAGACTACACAATATGTGTATCAATAAAAGTGTTAGTCTCACAATTACATTTGTCATTAATCACCAAAGCTCCATTAACACATAATGGCAGGTCTAGATCCTTCATCGCACGGGTTTCATTCTTACCATTAAATTCTTTCCTTTTTCTCCACGGATGATCCCTTGGAAGGAAACGACGATGGCCAATGTAACATATCTTGTGCCTTAATTTCTTTGAGCAGGGATCTTTGTCACAACGCACACATGCATAATAACCTTTTGTGGTTCATCCTGACAAGGTGCCCAATGCTGGATAATCATGAATGCACCATAAAATTGCAGCATGTAGATCAAACACACTAGCACTACATGCATCATAAGTACGGACACCCTTCCAAAGCTCTAGCAACTCTTCGATGAGAGGCTCCAAGAACACATCAAGATCTTTTCCTGAACATTTTGGACCTGGGATCAGTAGGGCCATCATGAAGTTGGACTGTTCCATACATGCTCAGGGTGGCTCGTTGTAAGGCACGACAAATACTGGCCATATGCTATAGGAGGAGCTCATGTAGCCAAATGGATTGAAACCATCTGTAGCAAGGCCAAGTCTCATGTTCCTTGCATCTTTTGCAAACCACCCATATTTTCTGTCAAAGTCTTTCCATGCCTCACCATCAACAGGATGGCTGAGTTCATTGTCCACAGGTTGCCGCTTCAACTTGTGCCATTGTGCCTCCTACACTGTATTTTTGGAAGCAAACATCCTCTTCAGCCTTGGAATCAATCTAAAATGCCGCAATACCTTCACAGGAATTTGCTTCCTTCCTTCTACATCTTTCCATCTAAATTCACCACATACTGGACACTCATCATTATTGGCATACTCCTTTCGAAACAAGACACAATTATTCTTTCAAACATGGATTGAATCATATCCAAGTCCTAATGCACAGATAAAGTTCTTTTCTTCATTGTAAGATGTGGGAAGAAAGCAAGCTGGGAACGCTGAAGACAATAGCTTCAGCAATGCAGTGAATGCAACATTACTGATTCAATAGAATGACTTGATATGAAGTAACTTCACAACAAATGTAAATCTTGAAAAATGAGCACATCCAGGATAAAGCTGGCACTGCAACTCTGCTATTACACTTCCAAACATTGAATTTTGTCCACCTTGTTCTTCAACTATGTATAACTCCTCTACCATATCTGGAATTCTATCATCATCGTTGTCGTCCTCGTTCAAACCAACATCCTCTTCAACATCATGTTCCATAGTATCGAATGGTTCATTCTCATGCGGTGCATTTTCATGAATTCCTTCATCCAATGGTTCTCCATGATGGATCCACCTATTGTATGTGCTTGGCATCCCATGAATATATATGTGATCCTCCACAACTCCTTGAGGTCTATGAGCCCGATTCAAACATACATGACATGGGCAAAGTATTTCAGCATTCTCATCAAATCGGGCACTAACAAATTGTATGAACTCTTTCACCCTATTAATATGTGCAGTGCTAAACTGTCTAGATTTAATCCAAGATCTGTCCATCTGTCAGACATTCAAACAAGTACAAATTAATCAAAATTATTGCCCATCTATCAGCCATTTAAACAAGTAAACCTTAATCAAAATTATTGTCCATCTTTGTTCACATCTTCATCTTGCTCAACTTCACAAAACATAAATATTTTGCAATGACCGAACGGCTTGTAAAATTAAGTGTATTCTAAACTCTCAAATTGGTAATTCAGTGGCATATACTCAAGTTAAACCATAGACCAGCTAAAAACGCATAAAATCTACAATAATATTATTATTCAACCAAACCCGAGCCACTAAGAAGCAACAAAAGGAGAATGGAGGGCATTCTTACCTTCAATTGAAGACTACAATTGAGAATGGCCTATGCCTGGCCAGATCTAGGTGTCGTCTTGTGTTGCTGACCGATCATCATGGCGGTACTGTGGCGTGCCACTTGAGTTGTGGCGAAGCGCAACGAGCATGGGACGAGCAGCCCTCGCCGGCGAGAGTCGCAACCGTCCCCTTTGCTCAGCTGTTCAAACACAGTGGCTGCCACCGTGCTGCTAGTTTTTCTTTGTAAGTCCCTGCCTCGCATGTAATAGCTTATCTAGATATTCACATACGATTCCAATGAATTCCTCTCGATGGTGCAGTGGTGTTGCAAAGAAACTTATGATGCAACAGTCCCCGATTCAAGCCAGGAGCGGTTTTTATTTGCGCGTGCCACATTACATTTTGCACCACTTCCTAACATGTGGGTCCCACTTACGCAAGGCCCACGGTGGCAACAAACCAGCTTGTCACCGGTGTAACTTTATCCAAAAAAAACTCCAAGAGGATTATGACGATATGAGATTGTCACCTGTGTAACTATGACAAAGCAATGGTGTCACAACGCCAAACGCCCTGTTTATGACAATTTGAGGTTTGGGAGTTAGTGACGATTTTGACATTTTTCGTCACTACAAGTAGGATCCCAGCCCCGGGATGCTCTTTATGACGCTGCTGTCGAAAAATATCATAGAATATGGGCAGATAATGACGATTTACCTAGTTGTCATAGAAATTTTGTCATAGTTTAGCAGATTTCTTGTAGTGGTAGAAAATCCAAAGTTAGCAGATGCGTTCGAAAGTCTTTACCTAGACAACGACACTTAGAACATGAATGCATGTAGAGCTATATGCTGTACTCTTTTTCCTTTGCAAGGTTTTATCATGTTGAGTTTTTACTTGGCAAAGTTTTTAACGAGGTAACCATCTAAATATTAATAAATCTCATTATTATATTTTCAATATATTTGTCTCTTTTATGGGTATAGAACTCATTTTTTTCAAATTTTAATTTGTATTTTTAAATTCTATACATTTTTCTGAATTTTTTCTAATTTTTCAAATGTTTCGGACCGAGATGGGCTAGTGGACCAACCCGGCCGGTCAGACTAATCGTGTCTGCACCAAAGACAAAGACGTTTAGCTTAGCTAGTCGGTCGGACCATGCTTGGGTCGGTGGCTGAGCCCACAGGCCGGCACGACACGACCTGTTTAGTTAGCTGGGCCATCCAGGTAGTGTCTAAACGAGTCTGTGCTGAGCCGTGCCAGCTGTGCCACCCATTTGGCTAGGTCTGATCAGAGAGAGTGTGTGTGATGGTGGGTCCCGCACAACTTTATTCTTCTTTCAACCTGTGCTTAAAATCGAATTGCTTGGACGAATCTTGATGCTTATTTCTGTCGCTATGATATGCAGGTGAACTTAGGTTCAGATCTGCATTTCCAGATATGGGCCTTACTATTTCCATAAAAAAATGTTGGAAGCATAGGATCAATTAAATCCTCACAACAACTCCGAGCAACGGACTGTCACATGTAAATATAAATCAAATTGCTTATTCTCGTGCGAAATGTCAGCGATATAATTAACCTCTTGTAAATTTGTAATAACATAACTGCATAGTTTATCCTGAAGCAGTTAACACGTCAGTTGCATGTAGAGGTACACCGTCCCTTACCACCTCTACTGACCGAAACAGAGTTCTTAGTGGAGTGCATAGTTGTAGGACTTATCTTCCACCTTCATATCTCCACCAACCTGCAATTTATACCCACTTGCTTCACCCACTTACAAATGTGCGCTCAAGTGTTTTCACCTGTCCACTCAGTCCTAGAGGCTCCCAAGCCGATGTAAGCAGTAAGCAAAGCCCCATCCCTAGTTTTTTCCCCTGAACCGCAGTACGGCCATACATGATACAGCTGCTCACAGGTCATATGATCAGCTCTAGTCCAGTGCAACCAAAAACTCAAATGGGTGTAGGGTATGTGAGTGTTTTAGTCGGAGAGTGCTCGGATTTTGAGTCATTAGATCTAGATTTAAAGAATCTGATCTCTCCCCTCAAGCCATATATTTCATCCCCCTTCCCTCTCCCTTTAATCCTAACCACCGCGCGCCCACCCCGCCTGCCACCATGCCACCCTCCCCTGCTACGCCATCGTCGTCCCCGACGCCGACGCTGACCGTTGACGAGCCACCACTGGTCCGCCTCCCTCCATCTGCCCTTCCTTCTCCCCTCAGACGAGCCACCCCCGCATCCCTTCCTCCTCCTCTCTGGCAAGGGACCCCGCACTACCCACCTTTCGCGTCTTTGGCAACCGCCGTTGCCACCGGATCAGTCACACCATCTCCCGCCGCCTTCTAATCGCTCTCATCTTGTCGCCCCTGCCGACCTCCACCGCCCTCCTTCAATCCGCGGCATCGGCGGCGCCACCGCCACCGCCGCCCACGGCCGGTCCACCACCTCCCCAAACCTCTCGCTATACCAAGGGCTTTGGTGAATAAACCCTAACCCCAAGTGAATCCTAACCTCAACCTCGCCGGAGACTCGTCGTCAATCGTCATAGCCCTATGGAGCACGAACCGCGAGACAAGATCATATGAATCGAGATTCGAGTACTCCCGAGGCGAGAAAGTGCTCCTACTACTTAGCAATCTCCAAACTCAACTCAGATTGCTCCAAACATATTATTGCCAATCGTCAGAGCCCTATTTGATGTCTTATGTGAGATATTTTACTTACAATTTTTGAAGCAATATGTGATGTAAATAGGCCGCATCAACTTGCGTATTAAGTATAGATGTACTAAAATCCGCATGTCTTTCTCGGATGGTAGAGTACGCGAACTATCAAGCTATGTGGATGTGGCATACTATTAAAAATTTATGGTATGGTCACACATTTGTAATAATATGTTGTACATATATAAAATTTATTTACCAATATATGTTAATGTTTGTTATTCCATGAAATAAATGGTTTTCACAATTATAAATGATGTCAAATAGCCAATTAATTGGAAAGAAAGCACAACTAATTATATATGGATGTTAAGTATCATATGGATCCGGTATTTACAAAAGACACGACGCTATCATTCCATCATCTGATAATCACATAACGTGCTTTACCCCATCTCTAAGAATCAATCATGCACCTCGTACATAAATTTTCTAGCTCCGATACCGTACCATGTTTCGCAATAGTTGTGGTTGGTTCGCAGTCAGATGTACATTGATTTCACTGGACGTAGATACATCCATAATGCATACAACAATATACGAATTGTGCGAGTATGTCTTTCAAGTTTCATCGAACTGATGATATTAAAGGGTCAGAAACGGACACCTTCACTCTTGGTCTGAAGTTTGAACCGAGTTGGATGTTGAGCCTGACCACGCGGCTGCCGGCTGGCGAGCCGGGCTGGATCTCTTGTGAGTCCGGATGCTTGCCAGGCCAGGCCTATCGTACGTTGTTAGTACCGGCCTCTTGTGAGTCACGAGTTGTAACCCATCCGACGAAATCAGCCGTCGTCGTCGAGGCCATTAGGCCGCGCAACACAACCGCTCGTCTGCCACTGCCAGCCCAAGCTGCCCAACAAAGCTTAGAGGAGCCTCAGGGCATGTACAGTGAGATGACATTAGCTGTCTGTAAAAGATGCCATCTAAGATTTTTGATGAGTTGGAGGAAAGAGAAGATAGAGAGAGGGAAGGGTCGTCTAGCATGCAACAGACGACTTCGCTCCAAAAAATCCGCTTGCTATCGACGACCGTATCCCCATTGTGCGCTTTTCCTTCTCCCACGGTCGATCCGCTGCTCCCAACCGCCGCGCGCGCTGCTTTCCCCTTCCTCCCCGCCGCCTGCCCCTCTCCACGCGCGCTATTTTCCCTTCCTCCCCGCTTTGCCCTCTCATGCGCTATTTCCCCAGCGCTTTGCTCTCGGCGCTATTTTCCCCGCCCTTCCCCTCAAGACGCATAAAATCTTCACCACGCCTCCTCGCCGCAATCTTCTCCACGCTTTGCTTGCCGCTTCTTCTCCACGCTTCCTCCCAGCCTTGGATTTCTCCTCACGACGCCTTGCGTAGCGTGAAAGGAAAGGGATCAACCTCTTCTCCACGCCTTCTTCTCCCTACGCATCGTCGTCCAATCGAGCATCCCCATCATCTCTCGCAGCGGCATTTCTTTGGTCACATGTCTCAAGCAGGAAGATGCCTCGCCGATCTACACGGGTGGGTGCGCCGCCACCGCCGCCGCGGGGAGCTGAAGTAAGCACATCTGTGGAGCATGTAGCCGCCTCCTCCCGCTCCGACGCCGCCGTTTGGTGGGGCGGCGCATACACTGGTAGCCCCGCCGCCTCCTCACCTTAGGCAATCCCCACGGACAAGCAGGCAGGTCAGGCCGCGGCGGATGAGTACTCGTCCCCAACCTCAGATCCACAACACTGGTACGGTTTGTTCTTCCCAATTTCCTGATTTTTACTACCATTAATTTTTCACTGATAGTGCATTGAGACTGGTAGGTCATTTGTATTGTTCTACTACCGTGTTTACAAGCTTAGCTGTGAAGTTTGTATCCTCTAGTTGAGCCTAGTTGAGACTGGTATATTTGATTTTGCTGAAAGCTTATCAGAATATATACTGTTTGTGGTAAATGTTGAGACTGGAACTGTTTGTAAGTAGCAGCTAGTATGGCATATGTATCTGGTTTGCTTGTGTTATGTATCAGCTAGTCAAGATCTGGATGAAACTATTGCTTGTGTTATGCCCAACAGGTCTGCTTCTTATACTTTTGTCTCCATATGTATCAGCTAGTATGGCTGTGACATCATTCCAGTGTGTTGGACACCAGTATGGCATGATGTGTGTAGATTTGCATGTATGGTCATCAACTCGTCATGTTACTGAGCAGATTTAATACATTTGTCCACTTGGTGTTCATTGTTTATATTCAGGTTATATACTAATATTCATGATGTACTCGACCGATCTCCCCAGTTTATTTTTTACTAGTTCTATAATCTGTCATGATAAATCAATCCAAATTTGTCCAAAACCTTAAAACGGATATAGACTGAAGTGTAGTATCAGTACTAGCTAGGGAAACGGAAGAAAAAGTTTAGCATAATTTGTATATCACCAAGATGACCCAGCTGTATAACCTTACAAATCCAATGGCCCAAACATATCCTAGGTATGTTAACAATTATTGAAATAACAGCTACGTTGTTTTTCATTCTTTTTCAGGGGGGAGGATCCTCGTCCGTTAGGTGGTTTCCTAAGCTATTTCCAAAATCCATCGAGTTTACCCCTTCCACATCAGGTCCCTAATCAGTCGCCCATGTCACAAAACTTCAATGTTATTGGCGGTCCTTCACACTATGCTCCATTCATGGCAACACGGCAATCGGCTGCCAAAGGGATTCCATCACCGTCAGTTTGCAAGTCGAGCACTCCACGTGCACCATCCGGTTTGCAATCCCAGCCACCCATCAATGTTGACAGTGGCGACGACGATGGAGAAATTAGGACCGACAAGCGTATTGCATGGACAAAAGAGGAGGACCTAAGATTGGTAAGTTTCTTATGTACTTTAATATGTGTTAAATGTTAATACGCGTGACTCCCCAAGTAACTTTTTGAGATATTCAGAATGTCCACAGCAGCTAATCTTCTTTGATCACAATGTAGATGAGCTCTTGGTTAAATAACTCAAATGACCCAATTAATGGGAATAACAAGAAGAATGATAGATATTGGGGAGATGTTACTAGTGTCTACAACAGCACCACTCCAAAAAATCGGAGAAGACTAGCGAAGCAAGCCAAGGACCGTTGGCATAGTATTAACAAGCTAGTCTACCAGTTTCAATGCTCTTGGAACAAGGCCTCCAACATTTATGCTAGTGGGCAGTCCGATGACCAGTTGACGGACAAGGCCCATGCATTCTATGAGGCAGACTATAAAATGGGACAGTTTCGTCTCATCAATTGTTGGAAGGCTGTTCGAGACCAGCCCAAGTGGGTGACATACAACGAGTGGCTCGAGAGAGAAGAAGAGAAAGATGTCGGAGCGGGGGAGGCGGTGAGCATCGTCGACCCTATAGATATCGAAGATATCCGCGCCAAAGGGTACAAAAGCGACTAAGGCGAGCGTAATGGCAAAGGAAAGTCGAAGGTCGCTAGCAGATATGGAAGGCGCTTCTGGCAGATATGCAATCTCGTTTTAATATCGTATGCGGCATCGGCCGCGGTTGTGGAGGCGAATTATTGTCGGGAAAATCATGGAAGCTTGCATCATTCTTCATAATATGATTGTTGAAGACGAGCGAGAAATGGTTACCGTTCCTTTGGACTTAAACGAGACTCGAGGACATCTTTCGTTCTACCACCGAAGTCAACAACGGCCCTAACATTTGCTTCGCGGACGTGCTACGAAGGAATTCGTCTATTCGCGCTCGGCCAACACATACACAACTCAAGAGTGATTTAGTTCAGCATATTTGGAACAAGTTTGGGAATAAGTAAAATCATTATGTCTAGTTTCGATAATTTTATTATGTAATATTTTTCTTCTATTAGTACACAATTTCGATATGTACTTGTTCCTACAAATTCAATTTCGTGCGATTGTATTTATCATATTTTATATATTTCACTCATAATAAAACTTCTGGAACATGTTTTATTCTATATAGACAATTCATAAAATAGGGGTGGTACATGCAATTCACTCTTTGCCCAATGTGTGAGAACTAATCCCTTTATATATAATAATATTATTCTTGCGCAGTATGTCCATAATATTATTCATGCAAGTGTGTTTAAGTTGTGGCAAAAAGCAACAAGATAGACCACAAAGATATAATTTAGTGTTGATCTATAAATTTTCATGTTTCATGCAATGGTGGGGTTCTATATAGACAACTAAATAGACAATCCATTGTAGAGGGTGTTTTTAGAGCTATCTATAGATGACATGGAGTACAAATACAGACAATAGCTGTCTGTACCACTGTACATGCCCTCATTAGTTTCCTCTTTCCTCTGGGTACACGGAGCAAGAGGTGCAGAGAGCGAAGACGTGCCGGATCTGCTCTTGCTCACACGCCGCCATGTTAGGTGATCGGGCACGTGGCTTAGACATGTACAATGGTATAGACAGTTACTGTCTATAGTAACCATCTATGTTATTTATAGACAGTATTAAAGACAACTTATATAATGGATCGGGGTGATACAGTCGGCTGTAGGATTGTAGACAATACAAGATCTTTTAATGCTTTTCTTGATTCTGATGCTATAGTCGGCTACAGGATTGTAGACAATACATTTATTTCTCTTTATTCTCTTTTATTCACATCAACTTAAATCATACGTGGCACAATCTATAGACAACTAATGTAAACTCATTGTACATGACCTTACGCTGCCAACTCTTCCATCACCCACTACTACAGAAAAGGTCTTCACAGACGGTTCAAAAGCGTCATCACAGACGGTTTCGTGAGCCGTCTGAGTTTATGGGTCAGTGATGACATGAGGCCATCACAGACGATTTTCAAACCGTCTGTGATGCATACTATCACAAACGGTTATTAACTGAGAACCGTCTGTGATATGCAACTATCACAGACGGTTTTTAGCTGAAACCGTCGGTGATGACTTACATATCACAGACGGTTTCAGTCACAAACCGTCTGTGATGTCACAGACGGTTTGTGGTGAAAAATCGTCTGTGATAACTTTTCTCTATAAAGCCACCAGCAAAGGATGCTTGTGCCTTTAAAAGCAGCATATATATATATATATATATATATATATATATATATATATATATATATATATATATATATATATATATATATATATATATATATATTGTTCTTAGCCCTTAGCCACTTTTGGGAGATCGTCCACATGACATGAGGAGGATGAGGCAGCAACCACGGTCAACTTCATTGAGCCCCTGCAAGTTTAAGAAATGCGTTTGCGGAAGGCGTCGGAGACATCATTACACAGTTTCGATACATGATGCCACTTCCCAGTCGGAGTACTACGCGTCCATGTCACTTTCTTAACACGCAGGTACTCCGACTGGGAAGTGACATCACGACAACAACCAAGTAATTGGATGTCCCGACGCCTCTCGCAATCTGTTTTAAACTTGCACGGCTCGATGAAATTGCCCGTGGTCATTGCCTCATCCTCCTCATAATGTGGGCTACCCCCTAAAGTGGCCGAGGGACTTTTATATATATATATATATATATATATATATATATATATATATACTTGGAGACTTTATAGAGAAGAGATTGGGAATGGAATGGTAGGACGTAACGGATGACATCTTGACAAAATGACAAATCAACAATAAGTCATAACATACATATCACACATTTTATACATCTATTTTTGCAAATCATCAATCATACATATCAACAGCCCATGGTTCACCAAGCAAGTTTCCACTATCAATAGCAGACAACACTTGACACTTCTGAATAAGTCATAACTCATAACAATATAACATATCAACAGCCCATACATATCAACAACCCATACATATCAATAGAAGAGACAACAGTTAACACTTCTGAATACTTCAATAGCAGACAACACCTACACTTCTGAATTCACTCATTTAGCGATCAGCAATCAGCATAAGTGCACAATCATTGCATTCATTTCTCTACTTCTCTCTACATGTATGTATTACACATTTACACTTCTCTGCAATGATGCATGCACTTCTCTTCATGTATGTATGTATTACACATTTAACATCTGGGCTCTGGCCAATGGCCATCACCATTAGCATCAACCAACAACCAGACAACATCAAGAAGACAAGAAGGTGACTTACGCGTTAGTGGGAGAGCCGGAGAGGTTGGAGGCATGAGGGAGGTCCGAGGTAGCGCAACGAGCCGGCGGTGAGAGAGAGGAGGAGCTAGAGCTGCGGCGTAGGGAGGAGGAGTCAGGGCCAGCGGCGCAGCGAGGGAGGATTGGGAGCTTGATCTGGCGGCGCAGGGAGGAGGGAGCTTGATCCGGAGGTGCAGGAGTTGGTGGCGAGAGGGAGGAGGAGTTCGGTTCACATGAATACCAATAGCACAAACCAATAGGTGATAGATCTGACTTACCTCGACATCGCCGGTGGAGATGTAGCTAGAGTCGCGCATGCCGGGGGGAGGAGGAAGAGGGAAGGCGTGGCGTCACGTGGTTATGGCACTGTGATGACAACGCAAAAGACACTCTTATCGTCGACAACGGGAAGAATGGCGTTGGGGAGGAGCAGACGAGAGTAAGGCCCAAGGTGAGGCGGATCGGGATATTCAAGATGGGTGTTTGAAGTTACAAAAATATCGATCAATATAGAATATAAAGATCCATAATAGTAATAATGGATAATGGAAGTACTAATTATTTGTACGGAAGATAACATCTCAATTCTCAAATAATTTAAAGAAATTACAAAATAATTAAGAAAATTACAATTTAACTCGACGGTGCTTCATGCCTTGGAAGCGAGATATGACGACATCATCCTTAACTTGCATGAAAAGTTCTCGCTCAAGAAATGTGACCAAGCAGTCATTCAAGTATTGCTCACCCATTCTATTTCTTAGCTTATTCTTCACATACTTCATTGAAGAAAATACTCTTTCAACACTAGTAGTTGCTACTGGAAGAATTAGCACCAATTTGAAAAGCTTGTAAACAATTTTATAATGGAGGTTCTTCTTTGATTGAACAAGCAGAATTGATAGCTCGACTAGATTTTTTCACTTTTCTAAACCTTTCATCTTTACGCATATCAGTAATGAAGTGTGTAAGTTGAAAGGGAAGATGCATCAATTTTGTGCTTGAGAAATCTTTAGGATAAAATTGAGCAAGTCTAACCAGGTTTTCCTTGTCATAAGCAGCGAATGAATCAACAGGATTGAATGAAGACATGCAAAGAAGCAAATCTGTGTTTACCTCATCAAACCTGTCATTAAGCTCTCGGAGTTGTCTATCAACGACACTTAAAAACATTTCAACATGGAAGCGATGGAGATTCTTGACTTTATTGAAGAACCTTTTGGATCTTGCAACCGGCTTATAGAAACCATCCATTTTTGCAACTTTGATGCTATGCTTCACACAAAAGGAAGTGACATCATTAAGAAAAGTTTTCCATCCATCATCCTCCCGCAATAACTGCAATTGAGTCTTTGTCAAATAAATGAGATCAATTGCATTAACAATATCTTGATCCCTCTTCTGCAAAGCATTGCTTAAGTCATCTGTGTACCCAAATATGGTTAGCAACAAGTGTGCCATGAAAACAAACTCAAATGACTCAAATGATGTCAACATAGTTTGAGCTTGTATAGCCTCCGTGCGAAGTGCGATCTTCTCCAATCTTTATAAGAACTTCGCCGGATTGAAGGATACAACAAGATCACATGCATAACAGTTTTATAGTGGGATCCCTAACGAGTATCACCCGGCCTACCTAGGACCATCTCTTGATTCAAACCCCGGTCAGTTTCAATGTCACCCAATTCGATGCCTCTACAATCCGGCTGAGCTTGAGCTACTCGAAGCATTTGTATCTTTTACAAGACATCCTAGAACATTCAACAAATATGCAAGTTCTTTGAAAGAACCAAACACAATCACCATTCTCCTTAGCAATGACAACAAGAGTTAGCGGAGTTGATGGGCAAAGCAATGAACATAATAAGCAGAAGGAAACTCATCCATAATTAGTTTCTTTAGACCATTAGCTTGACCCTTCATGTTACTAGCTCCATCATATCCCTACCCACGGATCCGTGTCAAGCTCAGTGAATGATCCATAAGCAAAGACTCAATTGCTGTTTTAAGTGTCAAAGTGGTAGTGTTTTCAACATGAACGATGCCGAGAAACCTCTCAACAACTCGGCCTTGTTTATCAACATAACGTAAGCAAAGAGCCAATTGCTCCTGTTGGTACACATCACTAGATTCGTCGGCAAGTATTGCAAAATAATCATCACCAAGGTCATCAATGACTAGCCTAGTGGTTTCTTTGGCACAAGAGTTGATGAGATCTTTCTGTATCATATGAGAAGTCATTTGACTAGTCTTTGGAGCATTTTTTAGAACAACCTTGTTAACTTCTTCAAAATTTTCTGCCAACCAATTTAAAAGCTCAAGAAAATTTCCTTTATTTTGTGAGTCTTCACCTTCATCATGTCCACGGCAAGCTGTAACGTCCCGTTTCTCTTAAGTTCTTGCCAAGTTTTCAAAACAAAAGTAACCATTTGGCTTTATTGAGAATCCAAAGCTTAACCTGATATTTTGAAAAATTAGGAGAGTTTAACTTGAACTAATCAAACCTTAACTAAGCTCCTTGTTGGTGCTCTTTTGCGGTTGTGGCTATCTGTTGTGTCTTTCTTTGCTCTTGAGGCATTGGTCCTCAAGAAGCCTCTCTGTGCCCCTGGTTTATCTCTTCTCTTCTAATTTCCTTTGTTGGTTTGAATCTCTTTGAGGCTCAGACCTCCCCCTCTATTTTGGACCTCCCCTTGCTGTGGTTTTCCTGCAGAGGACCCAGCTCGGGTTTGTATTTTCAAACCCCTTTGACCTCTCAAAGCCAAGCTTGGCTTTGTTCCCTTTGGACTTCCCTGTGGACCTCCCACCTCTCCTTGAACCCCTCCTAAGTTCACTTGGGCGCTCCAGAGTTCCTCTGGACCTCCCAGTGCCCTTTTGGGACCTTCCTAGACCTCCCCTTGTCTATTTGGACCTCCCATGTGTTCAAATAGACCTCCCTTTGTCCCACGGACCTCCTCAGTGTCCTTTAGGACCTCTCTTAACCGCCCAGACCTTCCCCTTATTGAGATCTGACCGTTAGGACCTCCCCTCTGGAGATCTTAACCGCTCAGACCTCCCCCTTGTTGAGATCTGACCGTTAGGACCTCCCCTCTGGAGATCTTAGCCGTCCAGGTCCTCCCTTCGTTGGATCTGAAGGTTTCGACCTCCTTAGGTCCAAGACCTCCTTAGCACTTGGACCCCACCGTTGGCCCCCGCGGTCATATCGCTTAAGGCTTTGCCTTCCTCGCTAAGGACCGTCAGATGTTGTTCGGATGGCGATTCTAAAACACGTTAAGCTGGTCGAACGTCCCTTTCCCTCTAACCGTCCGATTTAAATCGAGGCGGCCTAGTCTCCTGGTGCATTTCGCTCGATCCGAACGGCCCCTTGGTTTTCGCCATTCGATCTTGATCGGCGGCTCAACTTTGGAGGTAACGTTTGGATGGTCGAACGTTCCTTTCCTTTCTGGACCGCCCGATTCCAATTGAACGGCTCTGCTTTGCTGCGCGTTTTCCTTTGTTCTCAGGACCTCTTCATGGCTGTTTTGCAAGGACCACCTCCCCGATCCTTGCTGGTCTTTTGCAAAGACCACCCTCCTAACCCAGAGTATCCCTGTTGGTCAGGACCTCCCTGCACCCTTTGATCTAGACCGTTAAGGTCCTCCTCTTTGAGATCTTGACCGTTAGACCTCCCTTTTGGAGATCTACTCGTCAGGACCTCCCTGCACCCTTTGATCTGGACCGTTAAGGTCCTCCTCTTTGAGATCCTGCCCGTTAAACCTCCCTCGTGAGGATCTGAGTGTCAGGACCTCCTCGTCGTGAGTCTTTTGGACCTCTTGTCCTTAGGACCTCCTTGGGTTGAGTGTTTTGGACCTCCTGTCCAGGACCTCCCCTTGAGCGTTTTGGACCTCCTGTCCAGGACCTCCCCTGAGCGTTTTGGACCTCCTGTCCAGGACCTCCCCTTGAGTGCTTTGGACCTCCCATCCAGGACCTCTCTGTAGTCTTTTGCGGAGATGACCCATGCGGTGGGGCCACCTCTTTGACCAAGTGGTGCACCCTTTTGACTGACCCCACTCGTCAGCCTCTCTCAACCTTGTAATTATTGCTTTTGCCTCAGAACTCTGTGCGTATTTAATAGTTGTCGGGTCACATTAAATGCAGTCACATCTGAGGTACCTTATTTTAATTCTTTTAGGGCAAGCCCTGCCCAAGCTGCCCCGATTGCCAACACGTCTCCAAACTTCTTTCCTGGTGCACTCCACCAACTCTGGCTATATATAGCCTGGGTGGGCAAACCCTTGTAACCTTTTGCTCATTTGCCCACCTTGCTCTGCCTTGTTCACTCTAGCTTGCGCTTGGAGCTTCTCCAAGTGAGCCGCGAGAGTTAGCATCTTCTCAGGAAAGACCTCCTCGCGGTTCTTGGTGGTCTTTTGCTTAAAGACCACCCTCCCTTTAGTGGACCTCCTTGTTGCCTGAGCACTTTGCTTATCTGGTTTTGGTTAGGTTTTGTTTAAGTTCTTTTAGTTTTCTTTTGAAGTTCTTTGGCCTAGTCGGTTTTGCTCATTTGGTTTTCTTGCGACGTGTAGATCACGAGTTTGAGGAGATCTTGGACCCGGCTCTCTCTCTTGAAGGCTCTCCTTTGCTTGACCAAGGCAAGCCACAGACCTCCTTTTGATCATTTTGAACCTAGTCTTGTAAATGTATTTCGGTTTTACTTTATCATGCATGGCTATGTTTATAAGAAAATGTTTGGTGTAGTTACTTTCCTACTTCTTTGTTATGCCTCCTTTGTTCTTTGCCTCTAACATGTTGCTATGTTCACCTTGTGAGCCCTAGGGCGGTTATTTAGTTGGTATTTCTTGCTATGTGCCAACATGGGGCCGTAGGTTATGTATTGCTCGCTCTAGAAATCGTGAGACTATGAATCATGTTTCATCCCTAATAATCTTGATTAATGAACTATGGAACTTGTGGTGGGTGCCCTTTGTTAGCGATTATGGCGGGATGCCTAAGTTGTGTTGGTTGTGGTGAGAGGCCACTTTATTAAAACTTGTTGTGCCAAGACTAAGTGGTCTTTTGGCATGGGTAATTACAAAAGGTTTTGCTAAGGCAAGAAGGCAGGAGTGAGTAGTGGGTGCTATGCACATCTGGGTTTGTGGAAGTCTTGCCTTAGCACAATTAAGGACTTTACTTTGTGTCATTGATCAGGGCCAAAGCAGTACAACCACAAGATCATTTTATGGGAATAGTGCAGGCTGAATAATTAGCAATGAGGTGGCTTGGGGCTGTTGGGGTTGGCGTGTGATTAGTTGGCGCAGAGGGCACCCCATAACCTCATGGATTTCTAGACCACGAGGAGGGATTGCGAAACCTTAGCAGGCGGCCAAGTCAGTTCAAAGCTTTGTAAAGGCCTTCTTGCGCTCTCTAGATTGCTCACCTTAGGAAGTGAGCAAGGGTGGCCGGAACCCGATCCTGTTAGAGATCGTGGATTGTGGGTAAAGTTGTACACCTCTGCGAGTGTAAGATCTATTGAATAGCCAAGTCCTTGGTCATGGACATGCTTAGTGAAAATGGTGCAAGGGTAGTTGTTTCAAAAGTTGGAGCCCTTTGGACACTTCAGATGAGAAGCCTTGGCTTTGCCTCGAAGAGACCTTGGCGGCTCGGAGGGGCGAGGTTGGCTCGGGTGGTGGTCCAGGGCTGGTTCGGACCTCTGGAGTGGGTGCTCTAGAGTGGTTTTTGGGTGAGGACCTGGCCACTGGTGTGACCAGGCCTCCCCATTCTTGTTGTGGATGTGAGTTGGTGCTCACTCCACTCTTTCAACATCAAATGTATTATGTATTATTGTTTTACCTTCTTTGCTTTTCAATCTATTATTGTTACTATTGTCAAAACTTGGCTTTGCATAAACTAACCTTCTGACTCTCAATTGGTAAGCCCTTGCATGAATATTATTGCATAATTGCTCCTGTGACTTCTTGAGTACATTCAAAGTACTCATGGCTTAAGCCCCCTGTCAAAGCGATTCTGAAGATGACCAAGTCTGAGGTAGTGCAGACCTCTTTGAGGAGGAGATCTTCGATGATCCAGTGCCTAGGGCGTCCTCCACTGAAGCGACTGCGGTGCTTGTTGGATGGCTTTGCATGCTTTTGGTGTTGGAGCCTTAGAGCTTCTTGTTCCCAGTTGTAAGTTCTTGTTGGTTTTGTAAGCCCTCAGTGGCAGACCTCTTGTTAACAAGCTTGACCATAAGGTCTGTTATATTAAGTTTAATTTGTCTGTTTCATCTTTGTTTGACCTCGTGGTTGTGATCTTAGCTTGTGTTCTTGTGCGAGCTAGCTTACATTGTCTGGGACTAGCTCGGATGCAGGGGGACAGGACCTCCAGGAGGTCCCACGGGACTTAGCTTTGGGAGGTCTGTCGGACCTCTCTAGTGATGTACTGGAGGTGCTACCGAGGCTTGCGGGCCAAGACCTCCAGGAGGTCTTGAAGACCTCCTAGGAGGTCCGTGGCGGGTCAAGACCTCCAGAAGGTCCCGAAGACCTCCTGGGAGGTCCTGGCAGACCTCCTCGGGAATGCACCGTGCGCTGCTACCACTCCTCTCTATGGTGGCACCGTAGCCAAAAAAAGGGGGGGGGGGTCCTCCCGGACCTCTTATGGTACATGACAGGGTGGGTCGTCATACAAGCCAACCCTTGACACAAAAGAAACCTCAAGCACTTAAGTGAATATGTCAAGCGGGATTTATACAAAGCCTTCAGTTGTTTGGAGTTTGAAGCAAAAGACTCTTCAATTGATGCTTTAGGTTTAATGAAGAAATTATATTTCTCATGAGCTTCATTGTGGGCACTACTAATACCACCAACATGTTTGTCAAATCTATCTTTATGGTTCCAATTTCTAAATCCTCCATTCACAAAACTATCTCCACCAGCATAATTAGTTTTATCCTTGAACAAATAGCATACGAAGCAAAAAGTGGCATCTCGTTCTACACTATACTCAAGCCAATTATATTGGTCAAACCAACTAGCTAAGAAGCGACGCATACCTCCAATATTTCTTTTTGTAAAATCGTGTGCTCGTGGTTGACATGGCCCCAATGCAATATATCCCCTTCTCACTATATCTTGTTCGTTGACATCATAGCCTGTGATGGGAATCCTTTTTCCGGGATCATGCACAAGCAAATCAATATCATAAATGGCTTCATCATCTTCTATGTCATCTTGTATATCTTCTGTTATTGGGGATAATGGGGAGCCTGAGCCTATCTCTGGTTCTGTGCTTGCGGCTATCTCCGGTTGGACCGATTATGTCCTTGGGGTGTCACTATCATTGTGTGTATACACCACCAATTGCAACTCATTAGAAGGACATTCTATCTGGTTCTGAACTTTGCTTTCAATAGATTTCAGTTCTGGCAACGAGGTGGGTGATTTCTTATGTCTCTTAACAGCTCTGGACCACAAAGATTTCAAATCGCCGGACTTCTTCTCCATTTTTCAAAGCTCTAATATCTAGTTATCTACAATATGCACAAATACAAGATTGAAGATTTAGGGATCAGGACCACAATTCATTTGGGTTATCTACAATAAGCATAAATACAATATTCTTCTCTGATCTCTCCATTCATCCATTGGGTTATAAACTTATACCGCCTCCATCGACCACTGGCTCCTTTGCTGGCCTCCTCCTAGTCCCTCTGGCTTCTTGGCTCGGCGTCGGCGGCAGTGATTGAAAAGCAAGAGCGGCCAGGCGCCCCCAGGCGGCGAGCGACAACCGCCAACCTCGGGCCTCGCCCTCCCGGCGCCCGCCTCGGCCTCGCCCGGCCTCGGCCAGATGGCCCGGCACCCCTTGATCGCACTCGCCGGCGCCTCGCCGCTTGGCTTCCCCTCCCAGCGCCCGCCCGTGGTTCGGCGCCCGCCTCGGCGATCGGCGCCTGTAGCCTCGCCCACCCGATCGCCAGCGCCTCGCCGCCTCCCCTCCCCGGCGGCAGCCTCGCCCGATAACCTCGCCCGCCATACAGCAGGTGGCCTCGCCCGGTGGCCTCGAAACAACGGCTAACGGGCAGAGGCGAATCCATGAACAAGCGGCGGAGGTGATGGAGTATTGGAGATTTCAGATTCGCTAGAAGCTGATTTGGGGATTTAGCAATTTAGGGTTTGAGGTTTTCAGGAAATGGGTTTGGGAGTTGGGCTTTGATTCTTTGAAGTTTGAACTTCCAGAATTGGAGAATCCGGAGCGCCGACTGCGGCTCTGGGCTTGTGGCCTGGGTGCCTGGCTCCTCTGCATGTCGGCCTGTGGCCTGTGGGTGTGGGCTGTGCCCTTAGCGCTACGCCCTGTGGCCTTGTGCGCGCATGCGCGGATGGGGTGCGCGGCCTGGAGTGGCCATGATGCTCCCGATAGTCAGCCGAAGTACCGAACCATGAATGGGTTCAATTTTCAGTGTATACATATATTATACCTCATATATACTGATTTTTTGCTCAAAATTTTTGGGTGTTCAGCTGAACACCCATGAACTAAAGAGGATCCGCCCCTGCCGCTGGGGAGTGTCGACGAGCTAGCGCAAACCCTAGCAGCCGGGCTCCTACTAATAAAGAGACTTATTACAGTCGGTTCTATTATGGAACCATCAGTGATACTTATCACGAGCGGTTCCACAATAGAACCGTCTGTGATATGGTCTCATATCACGCACGATTCATTATTAAAACCGTCTATGAAGTATCACGAGCGGTTATTTTTTAAAACCGTCGTGATACTAAGTAATATCACGAGCGGTTCTTGTTGAGCAACCGTCGTGATACTTCCTGACGGTTTTCAACATGAACCGTGCGTGATATTACCTTTTCACAGAGCGGTTTTAAGCGCGGCCCAAGAATACAAGCGGTCGCAAAACCAAAACCGTCGTGAATAAATGTAATCTGAGCGGGTTTGGGCAACCGTCTGTGATGAGACGTCCAGTATTAGCTTTTTTGTAGTAGTGACCACACGGTGTTGCTATAGCCTGCGTGCCTGCTTGCTGCAGGAGACATGCAGTTCAGCTATAAAACGCGGATGTGCTGTACGGATCCGGATCCTGTGAACAGTGCTTTTAGTTGTGTGAACAGCAGTACCACAACAAAAAGTGTAGCAAAACATTACCTTATAATGTTACTGCATTGTAGCGTCTATGCCTTTACGCAGCAATACAGAGGATCTATTCCCGTGCTACCCCTTCCTGGTGGTCCAACAGCCTCGACCAATTGACCAACACTAACACAGCATCGAGGCCTACGTTAATTCGCATACCTCGTCTGCTCATCATCGTTCATCAAGTAGCAAATCTTAGGCTGCTCCCAAATAGGCAGTATCTTAGTGCAGTTTCTTAGTGCATGAGAAGTGTTAGGATACTATCTTCCCAATGCATGGTTTCTTATGGTGTAGTATCTTAGGACCTTTTAATTAATTAGATGTAGAATCTCAAGGAGATGGTGTGTACAAGATGGAAATGAGTTAATTTTCTTGTCTATGACTTCGAGCCAGAGCAATCTCTTATTTAGATACTGCAACAATCTCTCACCTCATTTAATCTACTGTTATCTCAGCATTTTGCCTACATAGCACCCTTAAGATACTAGTCAGGATGGAGCACTGAGAGCAGTCTTATTAACGCAAGGAAACGGTGACTGTTCATACACAGCTAGTGGCAAAAGAAGCAACCGACGAACAGGGCAGGGGCGGTAGTTAGCATTGGACAATGATCTTTTTTTGGATAAAGATCGGTGCATGCATGTGAAACATCAACGAGGACAACCCAGGTAGTGAAAAGAAAGGGATGACCTAATCCAATCCATTCGTGGCAGGCTGGCAGCAATGTACGGTCGGCGATTTCCTAATCCATTCGTGAAAAGAAAGGGATGTCCTAATCCAATCCATTCGTGACAACCAAACTCTCGAATTGATCTTTGAATTTCATGGCAGCAATGTACGGTCGGCCTGGAATCTTGGACGCATATCCGGCCGGTTGGAATTCGGAGTGTCCATCCGTACGGTGACACTGCCAATGACTGCTGCAAATACCCATGTCATCTCTGATTCCTGCTGTAGTTAGTCATAAGAACAAATACTGTTCATGGATGTTGTTTTTTCTATGGAGTACCGTGGCTGACGTGCACAAACCACGCAGTACAAGTTGCTGCAGTACAACCTGGCGCCCTACTTACAGTCGATTGCTATTTGGAACCTACAAAATGGGGAACACACTGCACTTTATGGCAGGTTCTGACATTAACTTCGAAAATTCTAGTTTTAATTTAGAAAAAAAAGTCCATTTTACAACCTCGGTTCGAGTTTCAACCATCAACTCCAAAACCATCCGAAACAGGACTCCAAACTATGAAAACAGGACCCTAAGCTGTAAGCTCGGTTCGATTTTCAATCATTCCAGTGTGGTTTTGCCCAAACATGGACCCAGTTTTGCTGGCGTGGTGTCCTTGGTGGCAAGAGTTTAATTAAAAATTAAAAGCAGTGTGGCCCACCAGTCATACTTAGCCTCTTCTTCATCATGTCTCTCAAACCAGACTTAAGTAGACCTGGGCACAGGACCGTGCCGTGCTAGCACGGCACGACCACGATGGGCCATAGGGCCGGACCGTGCCGTGCCGTCCCGGCTCGGTCAGCATGTCATGCCGTGCCGTGCCGGCATAGCCCGAATCGTCTCCGGCAAGCCCAAGCATGGCCCAGAGCCCACCGTGCCGCCACCATGCCGTGCCGGCCCAAGCACGGTCTCGTCACCGTCGCATGTCGCCTATGGAAACGATTGATGGTCAGGGTCTCAGGGACCGAGCCACCGAGAGGCAAAGGAGAAGAGGACCGAGGACATGCGACCTCACCTGGGCGTCGTCGCCGTCGTCGTGGAGGACCGCCGCCGTCGCCGTCAACCTCCACGCAGTGATGCACGGGCACCCGAGGGCGACTTTGAACGCCGCCACGAGCCCACGACCTCCTTGCGCGATTGCACCACGAGCGAACGAGCCCACGGAG
The DNA here is from genome assembly GCA_036346405.1 of Phyllostachys edulis. Classification (NCBI taxonomy): domain Eukaryota; kingdom Viridiplantae; phylum Streptophyta; class Magnoliopsida; order Poales; family Poaceae; genus Phyllostachys; species Phyllostachys edulis. Next base: position 58,473,110 of record CM070546.1, on the reverse strand, counting down.
GGCCGGTGGAGAAGTCGCGGACGGCGAAGGCGAGCTGAGGAGAGCCAAAGCGTTGCACATCGGGTCCGCACGACGCGTGGAGCCAAGGGCGGCGACGAAGAGGCGGGGAGAAGGAGAGGAGGTGGGGGAGGGGCGGGGGAGGTTGGCGGGAGAGGTTGGCCACTGGCCGACCGCCACAGCCGCGTGGAGAGGGGAGGTGGGGGTGTAGGGCTGTGCGGCGGCGGGGATTTGGGGAAGACGAAGAAAACCGAAGGACGAAGGGGTGAAGAACACTGGAGATTGGAGAAGCTTCTCGGCTCTGTAAATGAGGGAATGGGGAAAAATAGGGGGGAGAGGGGTTAGGAAAAAAGGGAGGGAATGGGAAAAAAATAGGAGGGAAAAAAAAGAGGGATTAGGAAAAAAGTAGAAAAAATAAAAAATATGATAGAAAATAAAAATTATTCATAACGAAGCAACACAAAAATATTTAAGGGAATAACTAAAATTTATTCATTGTTTCATACGGTACAAATACAGAGTTTGCTGCCTCGTTAAAAACCTTACCCCCAGTGTGGGGTACCCCTGGTAAGGAAAAGAGTGCAGCAACTACATACACTGATACACATAGATAGACTAGTTGACGCCGAGATTCTCTAGGTTGGCTATCGCCTCTGCGATCTCCAGATCCTCGAGCTGATGTTGCATCCTTTCATCTGCGCTCTCCCAGTCTTTGAGGCATGTGAGTGCCTCAACCATCTCAGGTGTGAGAGACGACCTCCTTGGCTTGATGATCCTCCCCTCCGTCTTGAAAGTGGCTTAGATGGGGCAGTTGACGCCGAAACCACAAGTACATCTCGTGCAAAATGTGACAAAGCAGGATAAGTCTGTTGAGTGGTTCTTCCACCACAAGAGGAGGTTGAGATCATTGCCATCCGCGAAGTCAAGCTCGGTGTCCGCAAAAGGTGTGTCGAGGTAGTGGTTGATCTCTACTTTTGGATTCCATTGAGACTGGGTCAGCGCACGAGAAGATGAACTGGATGCCGGGCCTTTCAGCTTCTTCGAGACGTTAGAAGCACTCACATTGCGTTGTCCTTGTTGTGTTGTTGAAGCAATTGTTCTCGATTGACTTTTGCTGCCAAACTTTTCATAATACAAATCGAAAACTCGAAAAAGCTCGTCATGAATGTCAGTGTAAGCATCAAAAAAATCAAGATTAAATGCCTCCCCAATTCCCTCGTAAGCCCTCTTCAGATCTACTAATTTTCTCCAATGGTCCATAATCATACCAAAACAGAAGAGATGTGGGATAGCTTGAAAATATTGTAAACATTTTCTCTGCATTGGTTCAATAATAGGTCTCAGAAGGGTGTCATCTCTGTTTTCCTTAAAAGCGTTAGCGATAGTCCAAAGCCACTCAATGACTAAGCAAGAAGTAGGATAGTAAACACCAGATAAAATTATGGTTGCATCATAAAATACTTTAAAAAATTCACGAAAATGACCAGCACTAGGCAATCTATTTCAGTAACCAACTGCTTACCAGGATTAGTATTGACAAAGAGAGTGATGATGTACTCATACTCCTTGCACCGCTCCAACCACTACTACAGAAAAGGCCTTTACAGACGGTTCAAAGACGCCATCACTGAGGCGGTTAAAAGTGGAAATGCGAGTTTATGGGTCGATAATGCATTAGGTCATCACGAGCGGTTTTGATAAATGCGTAATACATACTATCACCGAGCGGTTTGTAGATGCAACCGTCTATGATAATCGACTACCATGAGCGATGCGTAGATGAAAGCGAAATGCGTGATGATCGACTACCATGCACGATGCGTAGATGAAACCGAATGCGTGATAGTCGACTTTACTGAGCGATGCGTAAGCGAAACCGTGTGTGATATTGACTACCGCAGGCGGTGCGTAGATGAAACCGTGCGTGATAGTCACTATCACGAGCGGTTTCATCTACTGACCGTGCTCAGGTGATGATCGACTATCCTGACGGTTTCATCTCTGCACCGTCTGTGGTAGTCTTTGCATTGCTAAATCTATTTACGTTTATTGGCTAGCCTCAGAAATGCTAGCCATGCCCTCTGAAACAAGCACATCCAATTCTCATTCATTTGAAGCACATCAAAATTGCATTCATTTGAGAAACAAGCACATCAATTCACAAATCAATTAACTAAAATTAACCATTAATGTACATTAATTTACACACATGTACCATTATGTTCAATCTATCCCAATCAAGTTCAATATGCTACCTTTGTGGAAACTCCCATTTGGATTTATGACACATGCATTAGGGAATGACGCAAGGTGTGATCGAATTTTTATGAGCTCGCTCTGTTCCAACGCAGTTTCAGCGATGGTCGCAACCTGTCGATATGAAGGTTAAATTCGGGCTTATATAAATTGGTAAGTATATATGAAATAATTGTTGAAAGATTGACAAACCTGAGGATCATTGGTGATCGTGGAACCGATGAGTAGTTGCATGTTGTGGCAAACATAGTATCCATAGACGCGTTATGGCCGCTATTTGTTGGTAACTTTGCAAAAATAGAATTGGTTAGTTCGAGAGGCATTGCTACGAAGTGTTATATAGGATTAATGTGTACTAGCTAGCAAGTACCGGGAATTTTTGATCATGTCCCAGTGTCCTTCCCTTCATATTCCATCCTTTAGCATGTAACACGTCGAACACCCTACGTGACTCCAAGAAGTTAGCCTTAGCCATTGCAAAGGAAGGAAAGACTACAATAGAGTTTCTATGGAGGAAATGTGTTTACGATGATTAAACTCCGGATAGTTGTGAAGTTGTGAGTGGCCCTCTGAGGGAATCTAGGTATATTACGTATTTCGTTTTGGTATAATTACAATTAGAATCAATGGTACCTACGGGTATGTCGGCATGGTCATTAAACCTAAGTTAGTGTTGCTTATAAAGTACAAATCAACAAGTATAGCCAGAGTGCAACACTACTTACGGTTGTAGGGCAAAAGTATGAATTCCTTGTTGCGGTGAGCCATGAAAAAATCTATAACGTAATTCTTGGCGAATGTTGCATTCGCCATGATGCTTTGCTCGGAGACAATGTGTGGGTCGAGAAACCTACGGTGATTTCCTTCTTTCGGCTTCACAGATCATGTATCTATTATACAAAAGCTAGGAGTTATATATAACATTTATCGATATTACACGAACATTGACCGTGATTGTACACACTTACGGTGTCGAAGATCGTATGAGTGAGGCGCCGAGCTCGTCGAGGTTGAAGAGAGAACAAGTCGTCGAAGGTCACCGTGAAGACGGCGTCTTGATACGCGTGGTTAAAATGATCCTCCTTGAACTTGACGGTGACACGGCGTCGTTGATCAACCGCTTGTTGGACTATTCCATGTACCATGTATGCAATTCCGTGCAATCCGGTCCTAGGGTAGGGTCTGTCTAACTTCTCGAGCAACGGCTCGCCTAGCTTGTATTTCGGTCCAGCGGCAAGAAGGGGATATCGAGAGAGGACTCGATCGTCTTCGATTTGCCCTTGCCCTTCTTGCCTCGCTTTGTATAGGTCGACTTCACAAGAGTCGATCGAGCACGAGTGTAGATGCATGTGATGCTGGCGGGCCCTTGCCGTGTCGGTCAAGGAGTAACCGGTGCGGTCGAGTCCGTGGACTTGATGCCGTTCTGAGACATTCCGTGAAGTTGACACGAGGAGGGTAGCTCGGTAGATGTCCTCCTTGGGCCTTTGGATGAATGTTCCAACGGCTTGCCCTAGAGTCATGACCTCATCGTTTGGGGAATTTTCAGCGGGACGGCCTCGAAATTGGCACAAACACCGCCCACATTCACTTTTGCGAAACCCGCGCTAGATTTGCACTGCACCAAAGCTCCGATCTCGGATGGATACACCGCCCCAAGCGACATCTAGGGCAGCAGAGACATATCTCACTTGGAGCTTGCACTTTGTAGCTACCACGTACATAACGGTACAAAATTAGCTACTCCAACAGCCTATCAATGGATTGAGCATTCCGAGATAATAATTATTACGGATGTCATCGACGGAAAATCTGTCATCACCTATTGTGGTAGGGTTAGGGTTGGGCCTTACGACTACTCGGATGTTTGGGGGGCTAAGCGGTATAGTAAGGCGAGGGCTTCCAACCGACTTGGCATTTGCAATCCCTAATCCTTTCCTCAAAGGTCTCTATCCGCTTTTGCTCGAATGCACGAATCCTTTCCTCAAAGGATTGAGTGACCTCTGTGTGACTTTTTCATCGACCTCGCTCTGATTTTTTGGTGAGCTCATCTCTCGAGGATGCACGAAGATCCTCTCGTAGCTTTGCATCGTGCTCGGCTTTGGCTCTCTTCCTACTCGATGCGATCCGAGTCCGCTTGGAACCATTGTTCCCATGTAACAAAAACACCGGCGCCTCTCGTGCGAATCGGATGCTCTTTGTTTCCTAGGGCGCAGAGAGTATATCTTCTCCCTATCCACTGGAATGAGCCTTGGGAAGATTGTGCACTCGGCGTTATCGCAATATAGCCCGACATGTCATTTCACTTCCTATGAAGTTATGGAGTAATTACAAACTAGGTAGTTCGATATCTTACCAGGCGTTGGGACACTTCTTGGTCTTCGGGGTTTGGAAAGTACACTTCCCCCGTAGGCCGAATACATAACCTCGCAAATAACCCTTTGTCGGTAGCGCGCACATTAGTGATCTCGAAATAGTAGGAGAGATTCAAGCGCTTTTCTTGTTCTGATCCCTCCATATCGGGGCTTTACCCGCATACCAGCCGTGCCGAGTGCGTGGGGGTGCTTGTTTTTTACTGGAGGGCCGTGTCGCCGTGACTTTCACTCTTAAATTCATCTGTCGTCTTCTTCGCCACAAACTTGGCCCAGACTCTTCCAGAATAGATACTTGTGGAAGGCGGCAGATCCTTCTCCACGTAGTTCTTGACAAGCGTGCTCTTGAAGTTCTTCCACGCTTGCACGCCAGTAGCAGCGTGTCGTCAGACGGAGTCCGGGAGTTCTCTGGGGATCTCGAGCGATGCGAAATTTCCGCCAACCTGGCGGTTTTCGATGGTCGGGCACCACCTTCCACGAATCGTAGGTGATCTTGACCCGTTCCCGTGCAACTATTCCGACCATTCTCCGGAATGCGGACGCTGCTCGGCGAGGATTGATAGGGGTCCCAGACTGATCGACCTCCGTGATGGTAAATCGGCCCGTGGGCCTTTTCGATATTCCTCTTCTTCTACCGCGGTTGGATATTATTCCAGAGGATGGTGCATCATCGGACACATGTGGCTGGCGACTCGAGAATGAGCGGAAGACATCTTCACAAGAAATAGAACATCATGTGAACAAATGAAATCAGCATAAAGCTAAGATTTAACATTTTGATATTGCTATCAGATGTAGAGTAAGCATTCCAATTAGAGCTCAAGTACAAACCCGATTATCAAAACAATTTCAGTACAAGACTATTATCATCACAGAGCATTCATCTCAAGCCCACCACACCACATTGCAATGTATTCGATGGCGATATCAAAACAAATACCATATGAATAACTGACTAGAACAAATACAAATTCCTAAAACAAGTACAATTATCATGAAGGACCATGACAGATTATTGATAGAAATAGTTAGGGAAAGGGGCGTGGGGGTCGATCGGTAACTTCGGCATTGGTTACCTTTGGGTCGAGGAGAAGGACGAGCAGGAGAAGCGATCAGGGAGGGCGGCGTCGAAGGGGAGGGAGCTCTGGGAGGAGGAGGAGGCGGGCTCGGGCAGGAGGCGCGGTGGGCTGGGGGAGGCGCGCTGTCAGAGGAGGAGGCTCGGTGGGCTCGGGGGGCGCCGCCGGCTGGAGGAGGAGGCGGCGTCGGCAGGATCGGGAGGAGTCGCGCGGGCTCGAGGAGGCGGTGTCGAGGACGGTGGCGACGGGCTCGGGGGAGGAGGGAACGAGAGGAGTTGAGAAACTTAATCGTTTGAGAGTACTGGTGGGCGCGGAAAACCCTAGCTAGAGTCCGAATGTAAATAGGGATGGACATCACAGACGGTTTTAAATTAGAACCGCTCATGATACACCTATCCTGAGCGGTTCTAACTTAGAACCGCTCGTGATATGTGATATATCACGAGCGGTTTTAATAAACAACCGTCGTGATATGTGATGTATCAAAGACGGTTCTCACTTAGAACCGTCTGTGATATGTGATGTATCACAGACGGTTCTCACTTACAACCATCTGTGATATACATGTGAGACGGTTTGTAGTTCAAACCGTGCGTGATATTATTTTGTATTGGTTAATATCTAGATCGATCTATTTATTGGCTAGCCTCGAGAAATGCTAGCCATGCCCTCTGAAACAAGCAAAAAAGACAAAAAGTACATGTATATACATCCAATTCACATTCATTTGAGAAACAATCACATCCATTTCACGGTACAAATCAATTAATTAACTCAAATGAACTAAAATTAACCATTCATCGAGCGTACATATACATATACACACATTGTTCAATTAATCTTTAAAATTAGCCCTTCATGATGATCGACGCGTATGTAGCTAGTTTTCGTCATGTTCTTCTTCCTCGACCCTTATCGTTTCCGAAAGGAGGCAACTCGTCAAATTGATTGTATTCTTCCTCGCCCACTACATTCTCAACTCCGACAATCCTCCTTTTTCCATGAAGAACTACGTGGCGCTTCTTATTTGCGAATTCGGTAACATAGAAGACTTGAACAACTTGGTTGCTTGATGCGAATGGTTCATCTTTGTATCCGAACACGTTCGAGGTCCATGGTAGTGACGCCGTGCTTGTCGACCTTCACTGTGGGAGATGGACCCAACGGCACGAAATAGGGGATCTTGAAAAGCACGTGGTCGAGCTCCCATATCTCCTCTATTTGCCCATAGTAAGAGCTCCTCGGCCCATCGATCTTGAATGCATCTATCACGGACACCGCTGCTACGTTAGTGCTTTTATATCCCGAGCTGCGTATAGAATGTGTACCCATTTATATCAGTATCCTCGCCATGTTACAAGCTGTAAATGTTGGCCCTTTTGCCAACCATGTCGAGCATATCACTTGACGAGCTCCTAGCAAGTCGCTCCTTCAACCATTGGTTGAACCGTGCATTGTGTTGTCTCGTGATCCAAACATCCGCCGCACCGGATTACATTGTCAAGCACGTCCTTGTCTTTGGTCGATATCTGAGGACACTTGGTCATGTGTTGCAAGACCGTGAAATGGGCTTGAGCATACGCATCCATATTTGGAGTGATTGCTTTCCTTCCGATGGTCCCGATACCCTCGAGCCTCCCTCATGGCGAGATCGAGGCACACCTATCGGTTCGACTGAGCCATGTAATCGGCGCAGAACTCAATGACCTCTTCGGTTGCATAACCTTCGACGATGTTGCCCTCGGCGAGATCGATTCCGTACATATGACTTGAGAATTCCCATGAACCTCTCGAGCGGGTACATGCTACGAGGAACACGGGCCCACACATCTTTATCTCCCTCACAATATGAACAATGAGATGGACCATGATATCGAAAAACGACGGAGGAAATACATCTCAAGATCACATAGAGTCGTCACCACCTTGTCTGCAGAGCATCTAGTCCCGGGATCGATGACCTTCTCGAGCAATTGTGTTAAAAAATAACACGACCTCATGATTGTCTCTCGGACCTTGATCGGCAAAATACTTCTAATTGCAGCAGGAGCATTTGTGTCATCAACACATGACAATCATGAGACTTCATGCCAATTAACTTCAAATCTTTTATCGAAACAAGTTTCTTCATGTTGGCGGAGTAACAGGACGGAACTTTCACGCCATGCAAGCACCGCAGTTCGGTTCTCTCGGCCTTGGACAGAGTGTAACAAGCGGGGAAAATGCGTTCGTCTCTTTATCGGTCCTTGTTGGTGCTAACTCAGTCGATGTCCATATCAACCAAGTCAAGCCGTGCGTTGACACCATCCTTTGTTTTGTCACGAATGTTGAAGAAGAGACCAATCAAGGCATCACATACATTCTTCTCTCGTGCATGGCGTCGATGCGATGGCGAACTTCTAGGTGCTCCCAATAAGGTAAGTCCCAAAATATTGATCTCTTCTTCCACATGTTCTTCTTACTTGTCCTCGATTTACATCCCTTTCCAAGCACAACATCTAAATCCTTAACCATATCATAGACCTCTTTTCCGCTTAAATGCCTTGGAGCCGAATCGTCCTCCTTCTCTCCGTCAATTGTTTCTTCATCTGCGGTATGGGTGAGCCCTCGAAGGAACCTACGATGACGCATGTACACGGTTTTGCGTGAGTGATTCAGCCACACACTCTCGGTATCATCTAAGTAGTGAGTCTGGGCTTTGGCCCTTTTGTACTCGGCCGACAGTTAGCAAGGGCGGGATAATCATTTATGGTGCGAGAACAACAAGGAGCGTAAAGTGAAGTTCTCTCGTTTATACGCATCCCATAATTGCCCTTCAATCCACAGTATTTTTAGATCTTCCATCAATGGTGCTAGGTACACATCAATATCATTCCAAGGTTGCTTGGCCCTTGGATAAGTATCGACAACAAAATATACTTCCGCTTCATACACAACCAAGGAGGAAGGTTGTAGATCTGAGCGTCACGCGCCAAGTGCTATGTCATTTGCTCATGTTACCGAAAGGATTCATTCCATCCGTACTCAATCCAAACCTTATATTCCTCGGCCGCATGCAAAGTCGCAAACCTCCTATCGATGTTTCTCCTTTGGCGGAATCGGCAGGTGTCTTAACTTTCCGTCATTCTTACGCTCCTCGAGTGCCAATCTGCAGCTTTTGCATTCTTTGGGTTCGCAAAAACCGCTTCAAACGGGAATTACAGAAGATACCACGCCACCTTAGCGAGGAGGTCCTTTCTTCACCTCGATTCCTCGTCGCCATCGATTGCTTTACGCTTGTATCGGGATCGTTGTACACGGACATACATGCATGTTTGTATACTCGTTACGGTAGAGGATCTGATCGTTCGGACATGCATGTATTCTTTCTACTTCCAATCCCAATGGACAAAGAACCTTTTTGGCTTTGTAGGTGGTTTTGGGCAACTCGTTTCCCTTCGGAAGCATGTCCGCTAAGAGATCTAACAGCTCTGTGAAACTCTTGTCGGACCAACCATTGCTTGCCTTCAATTTCAGCAGTTTAAGCACGGATGACAACCTTGTGTATTCCGACTTGCAGCCCGGGAACAAAGGTTTCTCTGAGTCCTCCATCACGCCCGGAATTGAACATACTCCTCTCATCACGGTTCCCTTCGCATCATGAAGCATCCGATCTAGATTGTCATCGTGCGAGACTATCCGAATCGGAACCACAATCGACATCATTCGGCGGCATATCATTGACTTCCTGTATAATATGCATATCGTTGACTTCCTGTATAATATGCTCTTCATCGTGACTGGTCCAACATGTATAACCCTTTTTGAAACCCCTTCGAATCAAGTGTGCTTCGATTTGCGCTCGGTTGTTAAACATCTTCAGATTCTCGCAATCAATGCATGGACAGTACATATATTCCGCCCCCTTATTCAACATATCATCCTCGGCAGCTCTTGTAAAAGCAGACACACCATTAATGTACTCTTCACTCACACGGTTCTCAGTGTACATCCAGCTTCGGTCCATCACACGGTTCGTATTGAAAACCCTGAAAATAAATAAAAGGGTGATGACTTTCGAAAGCGTATTTTCTGAGGCTTAATTACGATTTTTTTCATTTTTACATTTTTCCGGATTTTATTAACTTACATGTGGGCCCTACTTGTCAGTGACTCATTTTTTATTTCATGATTTTATTTATAAAATCTATGGCGGTCCCACATGTCATAGACTCGTTAGTTTATTAACTAAATGATTAAAAACAGTAGGATTAATTTGAAGCTCAAACTGGGCTTAGGGGTGACATCGCATTGCTATATAGTCGTGGCTCTCGGCCCTAAGGTCTCGCCTGAGGCGAACCGACGGTGATGTCCCATGGAGGCGCCTGAAACTAGCGATTTGGCGTGGCGCTCAAACTACTCAAATTAAAGGATGCTTATGCTTGATATCTCACCTCGATCATGAGGAAGGTGTCAATGAAAGTCGGGAAGGTCCAAGGCGCGGTGGGTCGTCGATCGGTGAAGAGAGGCGGCGGCAAGCTCCTCGGCGACAATATATAGCTGAAATGGACCAGCCGGCTCGGTGAGGTGAGGCGATGTACTCAAACCGCACGAGCGGCGATGGACCTACCGAGCGCCAGAGATGGAGATCAAGAAGACTATATCTGTTGGCGGGGGCGGAGCTATATATCGTCGTGATGAGTTAATTATCACGGCGGTTTTAACAAAAATAAATGCGTGATATTGGGTAATATCACAGACGGTTCATGTTTGGAACCGTCGTGAAGTATCACAGAGCGGTTCTAACCAAAAACCGCTCGTGATATTGGGTAATATCACAGGCGGTTCATATTTGGAACCGCTCGTGAAGTATCCTGACGGTTCCAAACATGAACCGTCTCGTGATATGACATCTTCCTGCAGCGGTTTTTAGCGCTGAGAATAACACGAGGCGGTGGTAAACAAAAACCGCTCGAGATTGTGTTTATCTGAGCGGTTTCGATGAACCGTCGTGATCGGCGTCGAAAGATAGCATTTCTGTAGTAGTGAACATAGTATACGTGGAGTTCCACCACACCTTCATGTCCAGGTTGAATTTCCTTGGCCTCTTATTGTTGGCCTTGCAGTACTCCTTGAACTGAGCATATCTTGGGCCTAAAACTGTAATGAACTGGATAGCATCGCGTATGTTGTCTAGACTAGGTTTCATTACCTGCAAGCCTGCCTGCATGATGAGGTTCAAGATGTGGCACATGCATCTCTGGTGGAGGACGAAACCACCAGTGTAGGACTCCAGATGCGGTGTAAGGAACTCTATGGCCGTCGTGTTAGCTGAGGCATTGTCAAGAGTGATGGTAATAATTTTGTTCTCTATTTTAAAATCCTGAATAACTTCTAATACGCATTGTGCGATGGCCTCTCCAGTGTGTGCCTCATCGATAGACCTGAACCCTATGACTCGCTTGTTCAAGTTATAATCATCATCTAAGTAATGCGCAACAACACTAAGATAGCCTGCCCTTTGGTGGGATGAAGTCCATATATGGGAGGTTAAAGCAAAAGAATGGGTAACTTTCAGGAAGTTTTCTTTCAAACTTGACAGTTTACGTTGGTATAGTTCTACTATGTCTCGCGCAGTTGTTCTCCTACTTACGTGTCGGTATTGCGGGCAAAAACCACGTTGGATCATTCTTTAGATACTAGAGCTTTCGCCCGTCCTAATCGGAAGATCCTCAGTAACTATATATCTAGTAATTTTGTCTCTAGCTACCTGAGGGTTGTACATCCATGTACTTACCGAACCGTCGGGGCCAAAGTTAAGCTGGGTCTGGACGTTCCCTCCTTGCGTCCGTCCAGCCGCTATCTTCTTCAAACACGCTTGCGCGTGTCACTTGAGATGACTTGTACCTCCACCTGAGCGTGCAGACAATTTAGTATGATAATATTTACATGTGGCATAAGGTACCTGATGCCATTCCTCCATTTCTATGTTGTACTCCATATGCTGCCAACACCATGCACCGTTGCACCGGCCTCAACGTCCGGGGTGGAGACGTTTGGGGTGGAGACGTGGGCTTCCTCAAAGCCCTCCGTTCCATCCATATGTTGATCATCCATACCATAGTTTCCCATGTCCAGGGAGAGTTGGCGAGGATCGATCTCTTGCTCGTACACTTCTTCTAGGGGAGGAGGACTAGGAGTGCGAGGGCGTGCTCTATTGCTCCGCCCTGCTGTTTTCTTCTTTCCAAACATACTGGAAGACTACAATTTAGATGGCAAAGAGATAGCAAAGAGAGAGCATAAGAAAGGATAGTTGTGCTGTTCAGTGAACAAATGAGGAGGGGAAGAGAATTTATAGGCAAGAATCCAAGACCAGAACGTCTCTCTGCTACCGAGAATCAAAAACCATAACGTCTCTCTGGTCTCTGACTCTCTGCTACCGTCTCATCTTATCAGTCGACTCATACTTCACTGCAAAAACACTGGCACACAGCCACACAGTGAAAGAATCCCACTGCCGCACGTCTCTCGGCCTCTCTTCACTGTCCGGTCTCCAAGAATCCAACCTCCATTGACATTCGCCTCCAACCTCCATCGCCATTCGCCTCCAACGCCCATCTCCCCTCTCCTGATCTCCTCCCTCTCAGAACTCCGGTCTCCATGCCGCAGCCCAATGGCTCTCGTCCTCTCCTCCCTCTCCTGTCTCCATCTCGCCCCAGTCCCCAACTCCCCATGCAGCCACGCCTCCCTCTCCGGACTCCGGTCTCCACGCCGCAGCCCAATAGCTCTCGTCCTCTCCTCCCTCTCCCATTTGCATCTCGCCCTAGTCCCCAACTCCCCATGCGGCCACGCCTCCATCTCCAACGGCCAGCTCTCGGCTCTCCATCTCCCCAGTCCCCATTTCATATTCTTGATTTGCCTTTCTTCGTCTCTCTCTCTCTCCCTCCATTAGCTTCCTCTGGAGCTTCGCCTCCCCTGGCTCCCCCTCTCCCTCCTGTTGGATGCACCGAGGAAGGCGGCGGAGGTCGCAGATCTGGAGGTCGCTGGGCTCCCACCTCGCGGCGGCCGCCTGCCTCGCCTCAGCCTCGAGCCGCACCACGCGAGAGCTCAGCTCGACGATGTAGGGGATGGGGGCACGGAGGTCGCAGATCTGGCGGTTCAGCTTCTCCCAGCGCTGCCGCTCAGCCTCCACATGTGACATGGCTGATGGTGGGGCCGTCGGGGCGTGGCGTGGCCCGGGCTTCCGTCCCCGCCGCTTTGCCGGGCGCTGCGTCGAGGCCGGGTCCGCCAGGAGTATCAGGGGCAGCTCCGAGCCTCCGAGTCCGGGGAGAGCGAGCTCCCCATGGGCCACAGCCCCCCCCCCCCATCGTCCTCGTTCTTGGCCACAACGCCGTCGCTGAGCAGCCATTGCTCGAGTACCTGGTGGCCGTCGGAGGAGAACAGGGACGGCGGCGGGAAGGAGGAGCATGGGTGAACTTGATTCATTCATTTTTTTGGTGCTTGTTTCATGTCCGATGACTTCATGTGTTGCTTCTTGCTTGGAAGATGCAAGGTTAATTGTCTTGTCGGCCGGCTTGATTTTCATTTTGTTTGGTTGCATATTGGTTCTTTTCTTCTTCCTCCTTCAATCTTCCCTGCGCCGCCACTGGCCTGCTGGCCTCTGGCTGCCGGCTTCGTGCCCACTCGAGCTCGATCGTGCCAGGCCGCCTTCGTGCCCACCTGGCCCGATCGTGCCATGTCGGTCCAAGCACGGCCCGTGACGGCGTGCCGTGCCGTGCCGCTCGTCGTGCCGGGGAGCCATGCCCAGCACGGCCCTAGGTTGCATGCCGTGCTGGCATGGCTCTAACAATGTTTGTGCCAGGCCAGGTCTCCGTCGTGCCGGGCCGACCGTGCCGTGGGCCGGCCTGAAAAGCCCCGGCCCAGTGCCCAGATCTAGACTTAAGTAATCACCCTATCTCCATGCTACTCTCCCTCTCTCTGCGCTCATGGTGGGCTCAGTTCGCCTGGTCACGTCGCGTGCAACCAGAGAAGTCGAGCCGCCGTCAGACCACACACATAATAGATGAAGTTACGCTCATTTGCATCATTGGTGCACTGCGCTCTGAAGCCTCCGCTGCCACTGGAAACCCGTGTTGACGCAGCCACTGTTAGAATCATACTATCATCACGCACAGCAGTGCCCGAGTCCGCGTATACTATGTCTACCGAGTTCGAACTGTATATGACTATGTTGTCGTGTCAGACGCGCAGCAGTGCACCCAGGAATCGCATGCAAGCCAAGATGTTCCTGTTTGTATACGATCGCTAAGACGTTCTCGTTTTCCTGCTGTATAAGTCTTGGACTGATGTACATGCATGACTATATCATCAATACTAGAATCAGAGGCGTCGAGCCTTCACATATTTCCTTTCAGATGGCCGCTCGAGCTCCATCGTGACCACAAACTCAACACAGTGTCCCTGGTGAGCAAATCTCAAAACCTCCAGCGTCTCACATCGTGTTCCACCGTCTCTTCCCTCGTGTTCCCAAATTAATTTGAGTTTCGTCCTCACAGCTACTCTTAGTAGAAGTCCTTCTCCGGCGACATCGAGAATCTCCGCCGTGGTTCGTCGCGATCAGTAAGAATCTATATGTCGACGATTAAGTCGTCGATCTTATGAAATAAAAAGAGAAAAATAGCAGAGAGTTCTTGGGAGAGAATGTGACTCATCTTCTATTACTATGAACTGCCTATTACAGGGGGTGCCTTCGACAAGGCAGAGGACTAATCCTTAATTACACTGAGCATAATGTTTGCTATGCTATTGAAATCCAATTGCCTATTTATCTTCCGAATTGGATTGCCTTCTACCGCTTGCGTTCTTCTTTAAGTAGTTGACGAAGTAGTGACAGTTACTCCTAGAAGTGACGCCTATTGGAAGTGTCGCGACTGGTCGGAGTAAGGCAACAATTGATGAAGTAGCAACCGTCCTACGGTTGTGCGTCCGTGAGATACTTAACCGTAGGGTAGTTGTTGTCAATGTCTGGATCATGTAACGTCGTGTGGTATGGACCAAATATGACATGTGTTCCATTTATCACACGGTAAGGAATATATCCGGAGTCATATTCAGATGTCAGTTCATTGCTTCTACGAGCAGTCATCTGGTCGGGGACTAGGTACATGACCTTATCCGACCAGGGTATCCTCGATATAACCTCTGGAATCCTTACGACCACAGAGGTCATGGGCCTTAGGGGCTACGACCATGAAGACATATGGTCTTTTATTATGTATTAAAGTAATACATAGAGATTTTAATCCTCGTCAGCTAGCACCTGAACTTTAAATGAATTGATCATGTGAACACTTTCACCCAATGAAGTCGTATCGGGCAAACCCTCATTTAATGCCGTCACACACGAGGTGGTCTGTATCTATTTTAAAGTTGAGAAACTGCCTTGGGACTCGAAGAGTCTTTCTGTCCGTTGGACAAAAGGTTTTGTCCATTGGACTTTTGGGTAACTCCCGATTGCGATTAAAGAATGGCGGCTATAAAATCCCTTAGCACGGGGCTTAGAGTTTTTATGCCTTCTGTATTTCTTTTGACCCTTTTCATTTTCTTTCTAAGAATCTCTTCCGACCCCCTTTGTTCCTTTCCCCCAAATCCTTTTCCGACCACTGTTCTAAACCCAACTATGTCGGATCAAATTACTAAGTGGCTGGTTTCTTATATGAGTGACAAGAAGCTCAGGGCTCTGGAGGAGGTCGGGATGCTTCCGGATAGGAATCTGATCAAATGGAGGTCAGCAGCCAGAAAACACTTTTCAAGCCGTGAGGAAGGGAAAATCCCTATTTTCCTCGCCTACATCGAGTGCGGACTCAGGTTGCTGGCTCACAAATTCCTTTCTAGAGTCCTGGAGTATTATGGAGTCGAGCTGGTGAACTTGGCTCCAAACTCCATCGCCAACATCAGCATCTTCGCCTACCTATGCGAGGAGTACCTGGGGATCCGACCAAATCTGAATGTCTTCAGGTATTTTTACCGGATAGCAAAGTCGGGGAAGTCGACGGCCGGACCTAGGGAGTGCTCGCTGCGCCTCCACGATGGGAAGGCTGATGAGTATATTCAAATGTACTCAAAATATTTGTGGTCGTCATGGAAGAAGAATTGGTTGTATATGACGGTCACGAAGGATGACGGCCTATACTTCATCGGCAAAAGGGCGAGCGAGAATATAAAGTGGAGGTCGACCGAGAAGAAGGAAGGATGGGTCGGAAAGGTGGTCGATGCCATTCAAGACCTTAGTGCCAAGGGATTGACTTCCTGGCACATAGTTAGGGACTTTTCCTTGCGCCTGATTAGTCCCTTGAAGCTCCGAGAGCATTCGTTGCTTTGGTACATTGGTCGTGATGAAGCAATCAAAGACTCAAAAGATGGTAAGTCTTTGGAAGACTCCGACCGGTATATTTTATTTGGTTGATTATTATTATTTTTAACCTTGAAATCTCCCTATCTTCTTGAAGTCCTCTCTTTCGATGAAGTCAGAAAGCGGATCAAGATGATTTGCGCCGAGGAGCCTGATACCATGGCTGCTTTCCCGTGCATTTTGGCCATTGTCTCTGATGAGGAGAGACTAAGAAGACTCAAGGTAAATAACCACATTTTCTTCATCTATTATGTATCTTCTGATCTGTATATAACCTTTGCTCTAATATGTACTCGGTTGGATTGAAGTATACCAAATCCGACAATGATTCCTTTTGTACTGCTGTTCCGACCAATTCTTGCTCAGAGACTGCACAAGACGATGGTCTTCTAGAGGTAAGAAAGAGCATTCGCGGAAAGAAGAACATATAATTTTGATGGAAAATTACATCATCTGATTAAAACTTTGAATTGTAATTCAGATGGGAGAGAAAGAAGGTCCGCAGACCAAAGCTGCGGAGGTCGTTGGCTCCAGGATGACCATTCATGATCTAATGGTTGCTATCGTGGCAACTATTCTGGAGATCGACGAGTCTACACCCTCTGACCCGATGGTCAGGGATCTCATTCTCAACCAGTTGGTCGAGAACATTTCTTCCGACCTTCGGTTGGAGGACGTAGCGGATCTAGCCAATCCCACCAGACTAGAACCGGTGAAGTTGGTTGAAAAGAAGACGAAGGTAAGCGCGACAGATTTTGCGTCAACGAGCTTCAAAATTAAGACAAAAAAAACAACCAGGTATGTAAACACGAAACAAAAACTCATGTAAGTAATTACCTTTGGTGTTTTTTTATAGTCTTGAACTCCTTTTCTTCTTGTCGTTGTAGATTCTCTAGTGTTCCGGTCGATGACGACTAGAGCACCCTTTAGGAGAAAGCTCCTGAAGTGGTCGAGCCAGCCCCCGAGCAAGTGATAGCACCAGCTCAGGAACCCGTGGTGGCTCCGACCACACCTACTGAAGTGGTGGTTCCAACCCCACCTGTGGAGGTGGTGGTTCCGACCACTCCTGCAGAGGTGGTGGTCCTTGAGGAATCTCAGCAGGTTCCGACCCCTGCTGAGAGTTCTTCTCGCAAAGCCTCTTTTCCTCATCGTTTCCGAATCTTCAAAGATGAAGAGCTTAATGAAGCATGGGGAAGGATTTTGGACCATCAAGCAAAGATGAGTGTCGATTCTATTTTTGCTGAATATAATGATATAGCAATTGAGGTAAACTTTCACGACCACTTTTAATAGCCTTTCCCTTAGAAAATACTTAAAGGAGTTTGCTATTGTTTATAGCATTTTGTGGAGAATTTCACTGTGGTCAGAGGACTGACCCAGTGAATAAAGCTCTTGGAGAAGAGGAACTCCAAATTAGAAAGTAAGCACCCTTTTAGTGTCTTCTTCTCTCCTTCTTTACCATTTGGTTCGTTTTCTTTTAACTAATTTTCCACTGTATCATGTTTGATAGATTCGAAGAAACTTAAAGAAGAAGTTATGGCTAAAGAAGACATAATTACCAAGCTTAAAGAAGAATGTTAGAATAAGGACCGGTCGATCGAATACTTGTCGACCAGGCACAAGGAGGTTCTTGAGACTATTGAGAAGAAGTGTCAAGGTAACCGATCGTAAGCACGACCAGTGTGCTTCCTTTTTCTAGTCGTATGTACTTATCTTTTGGCTTACCCGTACAGAGCAAACTCAAGCATTGAGGCGAGTAGAAAAGGCTCTTAAGCTCGAGCGTGGCAAGGAGGCAGCACTTGGGCAAAGTCTTGAAGATAAGGTCAAGGTCCTTAGCAAGATGCTCTTCGATATGGGACCGGGAACGCAACTACCCAATTTAGGAGATCCCACAGACAAGATTAACTAACTTGGCCAACATCTCGTAGACCTCAGGGGTGTCCTTAAGACCACTCAGGCAACCATGCACAGACCACGTTTGATGCTGTCAAGAATGGAGTTAGTTTTGCTTTGGTAAAACTAAAAGTCTCCGACCCTTCCATAAATCTCCAAGCTGTTGAGAAAGACTTCAACTGCTCGAGAGAAGAAGCAACCAAAGTGTTCGATGAAATGGCGCCTCTCGGACATAAGGTTGCAGAGGAAATGGAGGTTGGATCTCCACGCAGCGACCAGTCTGGTAGCTCCGAGAAGTAAAAGATTGTAATATTTTGACAGTTGTAAATAAAAACTTATCTTTTATCATTAATGAAGTCTTTGTTTTGTCTTCCAAAATTCGCTAAATACTCATGTACCTCCTAGCCCCCTACTGCTCGTATAATAGGAAAACTTTACGAAAGAAGCAGTAGACCAAGAAAACGAGCAATAGCTTTGACCACGGTACAGAGCATATGCTGATTATGTTATTGAAAATGATCTAAGTATCACTAGAAAATCAATGTGGTTAGAACCAGCGTGTGATTTTGACTAGTTTTAGATTTTTCCATAATCGAAATACTGTGTAGTACCTCTTGTGGATGGAAGATGGATAAGACTTTTATTGATTGATAAGAAAATATGCAAACATGTATGCAAAAAAACAACAAGTGAACTTGTTTATATATCTTTATTCAAAACTGGTCGTAGGGTTTGCTAAGAACTAGAGACTAAAAGAAACACTTCGCAAAACGTGCTCGTGCTCAAGTTTCAACTGGCAGCGAGGATCGTAAGAAATGGACCGTCGCTAGGAAGCTCCTTCCAGTGGGTAGGACCACGTGTAGAGATGGAGAGACATCGACTAAGAGGCTTTCTGTGTCACGACTAGTAGCCAAAACAAGAGTGGAACAGATTGTTGAAGGTAAGAAATGTAGTCTTCGAAATCTTAAGCATATAATGTACAATATGTAGTTGCCTGTATGATGCTCCAGCTACTCGTATATTTCTTTAAGAAAAGAGTGTTGGTCGCGCGTGAGAACCATTGTCTGAATGGTCACGACTAGGACCCTTACGGCGTTTGACTTATATGTCGTAGCCATAGAGTAATAGAGATCCTTAAGAAAGGATATCAGAGAGAATTTTATCTTCTCCGACCAATTAGACAACAATAGTGTACAAATCAGATGATAAGATAGATATATGGACAACATCATTCGTCGGAAAGTAAAGGAAATGCATCTTTATTACTAAATTGAAATGATTGAAAAAAAACAATTATACAAAGAACTTACGTAATTGGTCAATATTCCGAGAGTTGGACAAAACATGCACGTCCGACATAGCTGGTCGTACCGAACCAGGTCGGGTAACTTCGACCACAGTGTATGGACCTTCCCATTTGGGAGAAAGCTTATTGCGATTAGCCTGATTCTGAATTCGTCGTAGAACCAGATCACCTACAGCTAGACTACGAGGTTGCACCTTATGACTGTGGTACCTTCGCATGGCTTGTTGGTAAACCGCCGATCATA
The DNA here is from genome assembly GCA_036346405.1 of Phyllostachys edulis. Lineage (NCBI taxonomy): Eukaryota > Viridiplantae > Streptophyta > Magnoliopsida > Poales > Poaceae > Phyllostachys > Phyllostachys edulis. The sequence goes on along the minus strand of CM070546.1, from coordinate 58,453,579 downwards.
TGAGGGCTTGGTTTCATTGTTCTTCAAGGAAGTTGACGTCGTCGAGTCTTCATTGAATCTTATCGTTTTCATTGAAACAATCAGTTCGAGCAGAGCCGATTTTTTAGTTCTGGAGGAAGCATGGCTTCAACACCGTAAACTAGAAAAATGGAGTTTCACCAGTTGCGCGACTGGTCATGGTTCGAACAGCCCATAACACATAAGGAAGTTCTTGAACCCAAGCTCCTGACCGTTTGATTAACTAGTCGAACACTCGACGTTTTATTTCTTGCATTATGATATCATTGGCCCGCTCTCTGCTCTATTGCTCTACGGATGAGCGACAAAAGCAAAATGTATCTTGATACCTAGATCCTCGCAGAATTCCTAAAAAATTCAGCTAGAGAATTGGGTACCGTTGTCTGTGATTATATGACTTGGTATGCCAAATCGTGTGATCACGTTTTTTTGTGATGAACCTCTTAGCGGCTTCAGTTGTTATTTTAACAATTGGCTCGGCTTCTCTCCATTTTGTGAACGTGTCAATCATGATGAAAAGGAATTCGAAGCCCCCCTCCGAGTGCTCTTGGAGAAGGTCCCAGAATGTCTAGTCCCTAGGTTGCAAAAGGCCAAAAAAGAAATCTGGTTTGCAAAACTTGTACCGTCTGATGTACTTGTCGACTATGAAATTGACATTGTACGCACTTCGTCACAAGCTCTTTTGCATCATGAAGGGCAGTTGGCCAGTAGTATCCTTGCTTGAAGGCTTTACCGACCAACGTTCTGTAGGAATGATGTGCTCCACAGACTTCTCTATGAAAATCAGATAGCAACTTAATGTCATCCGTTTGAGATATGCATCTCATCAACACTCCATGATATTGTCGTTTATACAAGGTACTTTCGATTAGAGTGTATGATATTGCTTCTCGTGCTATACGATCAGCCTCTACATCATTGTCAGGAATAATGTCATGCTGAAGATAATTATAGATCGATGTCAACCAATCTCTACTGTGATCGTGACGACGCCAATCATCAACGATCTGTGGAGTATCCATGTTCTTAGGATCGATTTGTACGACCTCTAGTGGAACATCTATGTCCTCGGAAAGCTCGACCACCGAGGGTAAATCGAGTTGCTCGAGAAAAACTCCAGGCGGGACATGTGACCTGGTGGAGGCCATCCGTGCCAACTGGTCTACCAGAAAGTTCTCTTTTCTAGGAATGTGTTGGATCTGGAAACCAAAGAAGTGCTTTTCGAGTTTCTGTACTTCCGTCAGATAAGATGACATCTTGGTACTTGAGCATTGATACTCTTTCCCGACTTGATTCGCTACTAGTTGAGAATCGCTTTTAATCTATTTAATCTCGAATCTGACGAGCAATTTGCCCAGAGTCTGACGACAAAACCTTCAGATGATCGCCACATTGTTTGTAGCAGAAAGTTTAAGCGATGGCGTGCTTGATTTGTTCGCTAGTAGGGGATATCAAGACAACTCCAGCTCCCAAGCCTTTTAGCATCAAGGAGCCGTCAAGGTACATTGTCTACTCGTCGTGGTGTTCGTACTCTAGCCCTTAGGTGTGTTCAGGGTTTGTCCATTTGGTAATGAATTCTGCTATTGCCTGGGACTTGATTGCTGTTCGTGAGATGAAATGGAGGTCGAACGCCCCAAGCTCGACCGGCCATTTTGCTATTCGTCCTGATGATTCCCTATTTCCAAGGACTTGACCTAAGGGATATCCAGTTGGTACGACCACTTTGTGGGCCTGAAAGTAATGCCTTAGTTTCCTCGAAGCCATAAGGAGACCATAGAGTAGCTTTTGTACCTGTGGATATCATTCCTTTAGTCCATGTAAGACTTCGCTTACGTAATATACTGGTCATTGGATATTTTCACGTCCAACGACCAATACACCACTGACTGTTTGCGGCGTTGCAGCCACGTAAATCAACAATATTTCCCCTAATCTCGGAGAGACTAAGATCAGGGCACTCGTAAGGTACTTTTTAAGTTCTTCAAAGGCGTCGTCTGCCTCTTTAGTCCACTCAAAACTTTTGTGTTTCTGAAGGAGTTTGAAGAAAGTGAGTCCTTTTTCACCTAACTGTGCTATGAAACGACTAAGCGCTGCCATACAGGGGTAATCATTATAACCTGCGGCGCCCCGTGTCATTACCCTAGGGGTAATCACACTTAGGCATACAAATTACTATTTGTTTGCTCAGTAGAACACTGCTCCAACAAATAGTAAGCCTTTACCTAAGTTACGTAGCAGAACAATAAGATAGAAACTGTTCTTTATTACAACAGTAGCCACACAAGACTAAGGTTCTAATTACAAAAGGGGTAACACATTCCCCTGAGCCTGCTGGCTAGGTCCCTTCAGTGGTCTACTTGTCCCACGAGTCAAAGAGGACATCCACCTCGCCCTGCTCATCGCAACCAGCGCCCTCGTCACCTGCAGCCTTCTTGGCACCTGCAAATTCCTCATCCCACTCAGGATAACTCCCAGCCGGATTAGGATCTAAGCAAGGGAAGGGATAGCAAGAGTGAGTACTATAGTGTACTCAGCAAGCATTAATAGCTAAAATGCATTTGATGACTCTAACTTTCGTCCTTATCAAAATTCCTACCTCTTCTCTTATTCTAAAAATAGTTTTCAAAAATTTATGTTGCAATTTTAATTCTGAAAAGACTACTTGTTTACTCGGAGAGAAGATAGACCCCTGACGGTTCCTATAGACCCCAATCCAAGAGACTAGCATGAATTCATGATTTTGTATAGCACTGCGCAGGCTTGTACCACTTTACCCATAGTTATTCTGAGCTCTAAATGAGTCAGGTTCCCTGCATTTTCTTTGATGCGAGTTCGAGTTCAGAATACAGAATATTTTTCAAGTTACGTGTTTAAGTCTCCATCCATAGTCATCCACCGAGTTCTGGTAATGTTGGTTGGGACGCTACCCAACACTCCGCCATGCATTACTATAATGTCCTGGATCCCCCACTTCAGGACTGTTTACCGGTCCTGGGTTCTTCCTTAACTCAACCCATGCAATATAACTTGACTGTTGTGGAGAACATAATCACGTAAAAGGTAACCTTTCTGCCCGCCGAAACGGGAAAATGGTTGGTACTGAATTTACAGCCTCTAACCGAGTAAGAGTTTTGTTAGTCCTTATATTATAACCATCCGTAAAAAGGGGCCCACCTCTTACCTCATCATCATCGTCGTCGTCGTGTTCCCCCGCCCGGGCCCCCCTTTACCAACCTATTTAGTGTCATTTCTTCCTTTCTTTCCTCTCATTTCTTATCTTTCCACTTTCATTTTAATCCAATTTAGTTTTGAGAAATAGTTTTGATGCAATACATATATGATAGAGCGAAATACGGTTTACATTTAATATAGCTATGTTCATGATCAAGGGAGTAGCTTGCCTTCAAAAGAGTAGAAAAGGTCGCCACCGAAGAAATCCGTATCAACTACTGCCGCTTGCGTAGGCTCATCTGCTGCAATTATACGACGGTGCGAATAATAAATAGATAAATAAATATTTAGTGTCATTTTGGTGCTACTAGGTGCACAATAGTTAGATGGTTCTCTTTATTAGTGGATTTTAATTTAATAACATTTTTTGAACCCACGCTAAGTTAGCACTCCCCAACTATGGTCGTTCTACGGTCTACTGGTTTTAGAATTGCTAGCACCCAACTTCCGGTTTTACCGCATGACAACTAAAATTACTACATGTACCTGCATGAAATTAAGACTGTTTAGTTTTACATGATATTTTTACGCTGGGTTGTTTAACTTAATTAACCTACCACGAATAATTTATTTTCTACAGCAACAGATTAATTATTTAACCCAGTGATTTCTAAAGGTGACTAGATGTTTCAATTAATCTCAGATAAATATTACAGCTTTTTCCTGCATTTGATTTCTCTTGGTTTGGTCTATAGCTAGCTAGTTATACGAACGCAGCTTAAACAATTATCCGGTTCAACCATTACACGGCTTTTACTACTCTTTGGTCCAATAACTATGCAATACTAACAATTATTAATTTTATTGCTAACTTTATTGCCATAAATAATACTTATTTAAAATTCACTAGAATTAACACAACTTTCCTAATTTTTCCAATAACCCTAGTTCCATTCCCACCTAACCTCCACCACCTAATCCTTAATCCCCCTCTTCTCTCTAATCTCCCCCACCACTTCAGCCAGAATGGGTAGGCCTCCTAGAGCCTCTCCCCCAACTGCTTTCTTCTCCATCCTGATCTATCTCTCCATTTCTCTTGAAGCTTCTCTGGTCAAGACTTCCCATGGCGCCGCCTCCTCCTCTGGCTCGTGGCGCCATGTGCTGTGGTTCTGCGCCTCAAGGCCTCGAGTTCATTGCCGCCATGGTTGTTCCCACGTGCGTCGGCTCACCTCCAACCCTCGGCTCCGCTCGTGTAATGACCCAAAATTTCAATTTTTGAGAAATTTAAAACTTATTTATTTTGGTGGTTTCTCAATTTTCTTAAAGCTTTTATTAATAACCATAAAGCTAAAACAAAGTTAAATACAAAAACTATTAACAAGTTTAAGTTGAAATTATTTTATTTAAGTCCAAAATCATTCTAGGAACTTCTGTGAATTTTTCTAGAATTTTTGGAATTTATTTGCTATTTTCTAAAGCCTCTTTGAATTATCTGAATTAAATCAATTAGAAAATCAAAGAAAAATCCTAAACAGTGTCTGGGCCGAATTTGGCCGGCCCAAAACCCGTCTTGGCGCTTGGCTCGCTTCTCCCATCGCGTTACCCTCACCGCGATCGATGGATCAAGATCGGACGGCCGACGCCTCTCTCTCTTTCCTTCTCTTTCTTTCACGACAGGTGGGCCCACGAGAACAGTGTCGCCCCTACCTCTTTCCTTCTCCCTCACGCAGGTTTCCATCTCCGTGCCGCGACCGCCATTGCTGGTTTTCAAATCCTTTCCATCCTCGGCGAAATCACGATCTAATCCCGAATCAACGCTACATTAAAATCGCCGCGTCGAATCGCTTTGACGACCTCCCTTTCCTTCCTCGCCCACGATCCCGTTGATTCCGCCACGCACCCGGCGGCAACCTTGGCGCTCTACACGTAGCTCCGCCCTCCCGGCCCTATATAAAGGAGCCCCGGGTGCGCCTTCTCCCCCACACCACAGAGCCACCATCCATTGCCCTCCTCCTCCCTCCTAGCACCCCAATTTTGGAGTTTCTCATTGGCATCGAAGCTTCACTTCTTCTCCGATTCGGCGCCACCGCCCCCGCCAGCCCCACCGTCCACACCCTACGGGACCGCCGCTGAGATCGCGGCTTCGTGCGCTCATCCATGGTCCCGAAGACCCTCGAGCTTCTTCCTCGTCGACGACCCCATTAACGCCGCCGAACTCGCGCCGTAACGACCAAAATGTCGATTCGCCGCCCCAAGGTAGCGCGATCGGGACCCCATCTCATCTCTCTCTGTTGGTATCACCCACACGACTCGGCCATGACGTAGAACGCCAATGAGCTCATGCCACGACCTCGACCTTGTCGGTGGCGTGGCTCGCCACGTCATTGCCACCACATCAACATCGGGCCGACGTGCTGCTGCATGGCGCCACATCACCCTCACCCCCACCACGTAGGCACAACCCTTAGGTTCATAGGTCCCGTGGATTTAGTCCATGTAAGCCGTGTCTATGACACTTGGGGCCCACACGTCAGAGAATTAATTTAATTCCTTTATTCCCGAAAATCTCAGGGCTGACGCCAGCTTGCGCAATAAATGGATTTTCCTTTAGAAAAATAAATCGGGAAATTCATTTAAATTGCAGATTTAGGTTTAAAACTTGTAAAATTCATAACTTTTGCATCCAATCTCCAAATTGGGTGTTCCAAATTTCTAAATTCATATAAAAATCATTATCTAGCTAACTAAACCAAATTTTTTTAATTTAAAGCTATTTTGAATCTGTATTTAAATTTAGAAACCCCTTTTAAATTTCAGATTTAGGTTAAAACTTGTAAAATTCATATCTTTTGAATCCCAACTCTAAATTGAGTGATTCAAATTGCTAAAATCTTAGAAAATAATTACCTAGCTAAATAAAATAAAATTATTTCATTTGGAGTTAGTTTGATTTGTGTTTTTAGATTTACTTGAGTTTCATTTGGATTTATCGTACTTTCGCGTATAGACTTTGACGATTCCGGAGAGGTAGATCCTTCTGAGGAATTAGAGTTTCAAGACTTCAACGAAGGCAAGTTATACCCTTGACCATATTGCCCCCAGTATTTTAAAGTTATTTAATTTAGTTTTTTAAAATTATTATCGCATGCATATTTTTAGTCAAGTATTTTAATGCCTTGTTTAAATGCTTAGTTATTCCAAATGTTATTGTATGGCCAATCTTGAATATTGGAATGTCATTCCTTTGTCACCATAGATAAATTGGTTTGGAAATTATACATGCTTAGCAAATGCTTAGACCATGATTTTGATTTTGGGGAATTTAGCCAAATCATTACAAAATTGTTTTAAACATGAATCTATGGTAGTGTTTTACCATAGAGAATTTGTAAAGGTGGTTTTACTAAAATAAAATCAAAATAGTTTGGACTTGGGCGAAATGGATGTATGGTGGGTGCGAGTTTATGCACGGCTTAATCTGGTTAAGATTAAGACCTGTGGTTTGATTTTGATAGACGCCCAAGTCAATTAAGGACCGGTCTTTGGCGTATTTTGCTACATATACCGTACCACCACATGTCTTGTATGGGCAAGACACGGCTTATTAATTTGGGATACCTCGTGAGATATTTGTGCCATGTTGTATGTGTGGGTGTCGGTTAGACTATAGTCCCTTTGGCGCAAGAGGGGCTCCTGAGGACGGTCCATCAATGGAAGCGAAACCTTAGTGGGCATGAGTACTTTGAGGTAGATCATTGTAAAGGCCTTGTCACGTGCTCTAGACCGCTTACCTAAGGTAGTGGCGGTGGCATAGATATATCTTGGGATAAACTAGAGAATTCGTGTCTTGTGGGTAAAGTTGTACAAACTCTCTGAGTAGAAAACTATTGAATAGCGCGTCATGATCATGGACATGCTAGCAAAGCCACTCCAAGTTAGACTTGTTTTGGTTTCGTAATGGTTTCAACAGATGTTGTTGGATGGTTAATCCATGTGGGCAAAATCGGTGGTTAGCCAAGTGATAGGAGGGTATCCTTCACCATTTAAGTCTGGAGGTTATCCATACTATAAAACCGTTCTTTAAAAATCTGATTTTAGGTATAGTATAAAATGGCCTTGGAAATTAATATGAGTATTTAAATTGAAAATCTTCGCTTTATGCAAATAAACCCCGCCATTACCCCTTGTTTACATTATGCATGCATTCAATCATTATTTGTGGTGTAACTTGCAAGCACGGTAGTAGTGCTTACTCTTCTGTCAATAATCTTTATTCAGAGAAGACCTCTATCAAAAGCGGTGAGGACATCGATGCTTAGGCCACGCTCCCCTGCGATTGCTGTGGCTAATCGTTGGGTCTACTACTACCGCTTTACTTTCCATTGTGTTTGATTTGGCCTCGAGCCCTTTTGTAATAAACTCGAATAATTATTAATAAAGTCGTGATATGTTTTGATTATCACTTTTGTTTAACTGTGTACACTAGAAATCCTGGACTAGTGTATGAACACAGAGAATTCGGGATCCTTCGCTCCCGGGTTCGACAACTCGGCTTCTCCCTTTCCGGCTCGACCTGGCCCCACTGCTACCTCTTGCGCCTGCCGCCGGCTCTGGGCCCGCCGTCGCTCCCTGGTCCTCGTCCCCTCGAGCTTCCCTCGGCACGGCCTAGGCCCAGCGCCGTTGCGGGTTCGGCCCACTCACCCGCGCCCCTCGGCCCTCACCTCCTCTCACTCGGCCGGTGCCGCTGCTGCCCTCTCTGGGCTCTAGTCCGGTCCTATCTTTATGTCTCGGCATCTGCCCCTCTCCTAGCTCTAAGCACTACACTAACCCTTATTCCCTCCTCTCTGGAATCCTAGGTTAGCAATTAGTTGATTACTTCCTTACTGATGTGTGATACTTATAGGTTCACTTTCAGATTTTTGTGTGTTGATGCTTGGTGAAAGAGAAGGAATATGGATGCATGGAGGAGGTGGGAGGTGGACTATCAAGGGCTTCACTGCTATCTGAGGTAGTACTTTCCCTTAACCTTCCCTCACTGCCTCCACTTCATGCTTTGCGACGAGGACACTTAGGAACTATTTTTGATGATGTTGTGAATGGTTGATGTGGCTTTCGGTGTATGTGGATTCTGTGGCTAATGTCCTATGATGATGATATAGTTAGTGGTTCATGTGCTTGGTGAAAGATATTGCTCCTATTGGGGAGAAATGAGCTACCTTACTGTCTTGGTTTGCTGTCTAGACTGGGGTGGGTTGAGGTGGCTCTGTCGTTGCCTCCTCCTTGGGTGGTAGTTCCCTGTGCGGCTCCTCATCCCTACTATCTTGATGCCTTGTGGTGGCTTGATCTAGAGAATGGCAGTGGTAGGCTTGTGCCTTGCCTTCGACTGGGTTTGGCTTCTGGTTGCTTGGCTTGTTCTTGGCCTGGAGGTAGAATGAATGTGGGAGGGGGAATGCTCCTGGCCTTGCTCCTCTCTTGCGGCTGTGAAATGTTGGGAGTGGGGAATGAACTGGCTGGATGGAAGCTTAAGGGGGAAGGCTTGGTTGTGCTTATCCTTAGCCTGTGCAAATCCTTTTTACCATTACCCTATTCCTATTTACCATGCTCCTATTTACCAAGCTTCTATTTACATGCTCCCATTACCATTTCTGCCTTCCACTGTGATCTATATGGGCTAAACTATTGATGCAAGGGGTGATTTGGCTTCCACTCTGGTTTTCCTGTGGTAGGGATAAGTGGATATGAAGTGGGTGCTGGGTTTGGTATGCCCGATGATGTTTTAAACAGAGGGTGGAAATAAAGGGAAAATGCATTGTTGGATTCTAATACTATTGGGGCAAACTGAAAGAAAGTGGGTGTTGGTTCTAATGATGCCGAATGATGAAACCCTCGAAAGTAACAGGTGCCTATTCACTTAGGTTGGCCTGGCTATCTTAATCACCACAAGGGGCGACTAACTCCGGTTGGTCAGGTTATCTTGGTGATCGAGGGACCGGCTGACCTAGGTTGATACAGGCATCCTACTGAACTTTGGGGAAACTGACGGCAAACTCTCTTCATTCTAACTAATACTTCTGCTTTCGGTTTTTGCTAACTACTTTCTAAGCTTTTGGTTGTATGAAAAGAGAAGATGGGGAACAACTGAATGAGATGACAAGGAGGGCTTTGGTGGTATGAATGCATGATTATTGATTTGTAATTTAATTAATTCTTGTAATTCATATTGCAAATGAGTTGTAAAATTAATCCTGTAATAAGATTTGAGTTGTAACATTTTAATTCCGCTTTGTAAATGGACTGTTGTAAAGCCTTTAAGGTTGTAATCTTTATATAAACTTTGGTGTGGTGAAATGATGTTTTCACAAATTATAATGTTCACTGTGTTGATTGTGTGATTTAAAATTAACTGAGATTATGCTTTGATATTAGTTTAATGAAATTTTTACTTATGCTAATTACCGATTACTGATGCTTAGCTTAGTTTAATTATGCGGGTTCTCACATAACCGTAGTGCGTGGCTATCAGGAATTTTGCTAGAGCCAGATGATCAAGGATTCCGTTGTATGCGGTTTCAAAATCTACCACATCAAATGGAATTTTCTCTGTTCGAAAGTTGTCGGACCTTCCGAACATAACCGGTAGGGACAGCTGCCCTATCGGTTTGGTGGTAGAACCAAGAACTATGCCATGAAAGGCATATTTCACAGGTTTCATCTTTGACCTGGGGATTTGTATTTCTTCCAATGCTCTCGCAAATAAAATATTTAAAGAACTATCTCCATCTATTAAGACTCGATTAACTTTACAATTGTTAATAGTAGGTTCGACTACGATATGAAACCTATATGGTCGAGTTGACGGGATGGAACAGTCTTCTTTGCTGAAGGAGATTACAGTTTCCGACCACCTAGACGGCATGACAGTGATCGGAGACTCGGCAATGTTGACCTCTCGCTCTACGGCCTTCAGATGACGTCTCGAATCGTACGAGGAGGATCCTCCGAACCGTATGTTGCAACTCCTGGTAGTCCATCTCTTCGTCGCCATCCTTGTCCTTCTTGGAGCTTGATTCTCCGAGCTCTACTATGGAGGGGAATGGTCCTTTGCCTGAGTAGTAATCTTCTAGCTTACTTTGCTAGGCCCAGCAGGTGCGCAGATCATGCCCTACCGCTTTGTGAAGTGGACACCACTTCTTTGATTTCTTGAAGTCACTGGTCAGAGCCTTACCTTTGTTCTGACTGGTGAAATCTTTCTTGCCCTTGGTATATTTCTTTGGAATCGCAAGGACTTCCTTGTTGTCGAGCTTGCGATTCTTCTTATTCTTGATAGACTTCTTGCTTTTCTTCTACTGCTTCTCCAGACCCGACTGGGGATCCTTGTCCTTCCGATCAATGGCTTCATACCATTCGACCGCTTCACTAGCGGTCGCATACTTGTCTGCCATATCGAAAAGTTCGACGGTTGTTCGTAGAGGATTTATTGAAATATCCTCCGTAAACCAGCGATTCCTCAGCCATGCTTTGAAGGCCTGGATGACAAAAGATTCTGCGATCTCTGGATGGAGTTCTGAACCTGACTGAATCTCTTGATATATTGTCGAAGATATTCATTGGTCTTCTGCTTCATCTGATGAAGATCATTCTCCTTTTCAGGGCGGTCGTACGTCCCTTGAAAATTGTCGATCAGTGTATCACTAGAGCTTGGCATTGGGCCATGCTGCGTCTTGGCTCCGCCGAGCCCACCGCTGCTTGACCCACGTCGGCCGGCTCGACCGGTCACCCCCGTTCCGTGCCGTGGTGCGGCCCACCTCACCTCGGTTAGGCCCAGAACGACCCAAAGCCCGTCGTCTTGGGGTTGTGCCGTGCTGCACCAAGTCTAGCCCAAAATAACTATAGACGGCGGAGGCATGATGATGGCAAGAATCGCCATCTTCATTCCTCTCGGCCAGAGGAGAGATGGAGAGGGAGGAAGGCGGCGCGTGGGGAGGAGAGAGCTGGAGAGGGAGGGAGGAAAGCGGTGCTTGGGGAGGGGAGGAACTGAGGGTGGAGGGCTAGAGGCGGTGTGTGGGATTGGGGATATGGATTAGGCAGGATGGGGGTTAGGGTTGGGCCAGGCCGTGGGGGGAAGAACGGATTGGGCGGACTACCGGCCGGGGAGGGATAGGATTGGGCCGGGCCAGGAGGATTGGAGCATTGGGCTTTTTCGTGTCGTCTTGGCCCAAGCACGCCCAAATGGCCGTCTGCCGCCTAACGCATTCTCAAGATTCTCAAGCCGGCCGGCGTTAAATCTTGCGTCTTGTCGTCTTAGAGGCTTAGACCGTCTTGCGTCTTGGCCAGGCCGCCACCCGAAAAACCGGCCCAAGTCGGCTCTATGTATCACAGAGCTGCTCTCAAGTATAGATAGATTCGACTGGTAGGTTAAGCAACCACGACCGGATAGACCCCTCAAGGACCGTGGACAGATAATTTGTCATCACATTATCGTTACCACCAGCGGCCTTGATGGCGGTAGAATAAGTTTGAGGAAATTCTAATGGGTTCTGAGTCCCATTAAACTTCTCTATGTTGGCTCGTCAGAACCTGTCCGGCCAACGAACAGCTTGGAGACCTGCCAAGAAGGCCCGGCAGCCCGTAATGGAGTCGTGGCGCCTTCTCTGAAAAGGAGCCGGATTATAGTCAGCAGGGATCGGTTCCTTAGATTTTTCATATCTATGATCCGGTGACCCAACCCGGTCATGGACGTTGTGATAACGTCTTTGACCATCTACCTATTTCAGATGATGCCTGAGGTCGCCTAAATCAAGTGGTTATTCCTCTTGGCGAGGAGGAGGAGTGGCTGCTGTGAAGAGTCGTCTTCCCCCGTGATTCCCTGGTCAGAATCTACGAGGGGGTCTTGGTGTTGCTCGATCCTCTGCATGACCATGTTGTCCTCCATTGAGAGAGGAGTGCTGGGACGAGGTCATTGTGTGACTTTATGAATTTCTCTGCTCTCGGTACATTTCTGTACGCCGCATGGTTTGTTGGAGGATCTCCGACACCTGACTTGCAAGCTGAACATAACCTGGAGTTCCTGCTAAAGCAGGGTCTAGATTATTCAAGATATCCCGAACTCGTTGCATGTTTTGTACAGTTACCGAAGGACGTGGTAAATTTCCGCTTGTAGTGGGCGTCCGATGAGTCGAGTTATCCCTCGACCTCCCGGATGGCCCTGCCTAATTCCTTACTCGCAATGGGATAAGAACAGGTGGATTAACTGATGCACGTCCATCAGTTTGATTGCCTCCAGTAGTTGGTGCTTGAGCGCCCGTACCATTTTCACCAGCAGGTGGTGGCGAGTTAACCAGTGGAGGACTGTGCATGGCATCTAGATTGGTATCTCTGATTGTGTTAACTTTGTAGCGCCAACAGTGATCTTCCGAGGAACTCCCGCCATAGCTAAGGGAGAGCCTTCCAGCGCATCTGCAAGGAGCTTCCACGATAGAGAGCGGTCGGAGATTACTGCTTCTAGCGGGCTTTGTGGTGGACTTATCCTAATCTGGCGTATTGCCGATCGTATGCTGAGTTTCACCATGCCCACTTGGCTAGCGATTGGTGATAGCTTCATTGATACCCTTACCAGATGTCGCTTGGCCCCCAGAATACGTAGGAGCTGTTGGCGAATACTGGTCGCCAATGACAATATCGAGAGTACTTGAACTCTCTAGTCGCCGCGCTGGGCTCTCATTGTCGCTTTTGCCAGTCGGATTGATCGGGCTTGCAGAGGTGTTGGGACGTTCCGAACTGATCGGAACGAGCGGTTCCTCTAAGAGATCCATCATTGGTGGCAGTGTATCCTCATCCATCTAGTCGATTTCGTCAATCTCTGCGACTGGCGAGCCAACGGAGGAGGAGGAGGACAATGACATCCCGTTTTCTTTTATGGTGTGGATGCATGCATCCATGTCGAGGTTGGAGTAGTCCGCTAGGTTGAACCAGTTTTCCTCATCCCAAATCCCCGCCATGTTCGCATGAGCGATAATGGAGCAAAGAAAGTGTATGAGGAATGTTTAAGCGAAGTAATTTTTAAGAACTCAACGCCTTCTTCCTCATGGACGGCGCCAGCTGTCGACGATCAAGTCACCGGAAAAATGGCAGAGAGTTCTTGGGAGAGAATAAGACTGCTCTTTTATTACTATGAACTGGCTATTACAGGGGGTGCCTTTGACAAGGCGGAGGACTAATCCTTAATTACACTGAGCATAATGCTTGATATGCTAATGAAATCCAATTGTCGGTTTATCTTCCGAATTGGATTGCCTTCTGCCGCTTGCGTTCTTCTTTAAGTAGTTGACGAAGTGGTAGCAGTTACTCCTGGAAGTGGCGTCTGTTGGAAGTGTCGCGACTGGTCGGAGTGAGGCAACGGTTGATGAAGTAGCAACCGTCCTACAATTGTGCGTCCGTGAGACACTTAACCGTAGGGTAGTTGTTGTCAGTGTCTGGATCATGTAACGTCGCGTGGTATGGACCAAATATGACACGTGTTTCATTCATCACACGGTAAGGAATATACCCGGAGTCAGATCCGGATGCCAGTTCATTGCTTCTACGAGCAGTTATCTGGTCGGGGACTGGGTACAAGACCTCATTCGACCAGGGTATTCTCGATATAACCTCTGGAATCCTTATGACCACAGAGGTCGTGAGCCTTAGGGGTTACGACCATGAAGACATATGATCTTTTATTATGTTTTAAAGTAATACATAGATATTTTAATCTTCGTCACCGTACAATTCCTTCGTCCAAGAGCATCCCCTCCTCCTCCCCTATGTTTTGACGCGCTCAGTTTTACCCCTCACCCATCGTAGCATCGTCGCCTCTATGACCCGACCGCCACCGACGCCTGCCTCCATCGCCGGCCCAGCACAACACACCTCTCCCCAAGCCAACAGCACCATGAGGTCCCTCGTGTCGTGAGCATGAGCATTCCGTTTTTCCCTGACTCGTGCCTCGACGCCACCCCAGCGCCTGCGCCATGCCCAACACAACGCCTCATGTAGTTCTCTCTCTACTGTTGTGCTACATGAGTACATAGGGCTGACAAGTGGGTCTATGGACCCATGTATAAATATTCAGTCTTTTTATTTGCTCGTACTGATTAGGATGCCACTTGATACCACATAAGCCAAAACTAGTGATGTGGTTGTTACGTGGAAAAACAACTTATGAAACCAACCATATGGTTGAAAAATGAACGGTTTTGATAGTTTGAAGATGAAAAGTAAACGGTTTCGGAGTTGGAGGTTTAAATTCGAACTCAGGTAAATAAGGGTTGTAAAATAGATTTTTTCCGATGATTTACTTTCAAAATTTCATACGCTGCGTATGCACATGCCGGGGTCAGTTAGTTGTGTCTAGCGATAACCTCCACGTCGTTATTAACATGCATGCAGTTTTAGTTAACCTATCAAAATCATCTTGAAAATTTCTCAAAAAAATTTAGACATAGCCCTCTAAGCCTTTTTCACCTGTACAAAACCTCTCATTGAACGACAACTTTTTCTATGACAAAAAAAACAGAGAGAGAGATAGGAATTTGACTTGAACAGGCTTTTGCTCCCTCTCCAAGACTTATCTCTATCTTCTTGAGAAAAAGCTTTCATTAATCAACAGAATTTAGATTCTTAAAAATAAAAAAACAGAATTTAAAAGATAATATTCCATCCAGAGAGAAGAAGAAAGGAAAACAGGGCTCATAAAGAGCCATGAGTTTTTAGCTTATTTAGCTTCTTTTTGAAACGAAGTAGCAAAACTAGCCTTCTCATAAAAGAAATGACAAAAATGACACTTCTATCATGCTATTTTGCCGCGGAACCGACATGCCCCTCTCCTAGATCACGACAGGCATCCTATCACTCACCCAGACCACGGCAGCATGGTATGCCAGTGCGGTAGGCTGCCTACGCATGTTCCTATCGCGGACTGGGAATGCGGCAGCCGTCATGCCGCGCAGGTCTAGGTGCACGGCAGGACGCCTGCTACGATCTGGGAGGGGCATGTCGGTTCCACAATAAAATAGCACAGTAGGGTATCGGTTTTATCATTTCATTCGCGCGAGAACTAGTTTTGCTACTTCGTATAAAAACATGACAGTTTAGACAAACATCTATAGGCTCACCCCGTGTATAAAAACATGACATTTCAGCCAAACATCTAGCAGGCTCACCCCGAGTACATTTCTCTACCTATAGCATAGTGTTTATTGTTAACTCTGTCCATTGAGTGCGGCAGAATCCAAATTTGATTCTTACTGTACGTGCAGTCCGCCCGAACGCAAATTGTCCTTGGGTTTTGGTTTTCTATGGAGGATGACGTGCAGAGGCAATGGAGTGCATGTTGCTTTACAATAAACTGGTGACCTACTAACCAGAACCACCGGAACAAATGGGCAATCAGCACTAATGCATCATCCGTTCTTTCTTCATTCTTCCTTTTGCAGATTCGGACATTTACTTTCAAAGTCGAAAAATTGGCATACGTACTTTCGGAATTTGATACCTACGTCAGAGCTATAGCCGACACCGGGGTCTTTTTTTCTTTTTCTTTTTTTAAAAAACTGAGTATTACGCACAGTTAAGTTTCATGTTTAAAATAAGCAGGTTTGTTGAATTACCGTGTCATTGCCTGGTGCTGGCTTGTTGGCGCGCGCGGTCCCCAGCTAATTCTGAATCCTCTGTTTCAATGGATGTTTGTATTATTGTATTGACTACCGACAGTCAAGTCAACGCCGTCTATGTCAAATACAGATGGGCTCAAGGACAGTGATTAGTGGGACGGTAGAGACGAGCCTTTTGCTTAGCTTGATTGGCTTGGATCAGCAGCAGAAAGCCAACATCAAGGCTAGCTGAAGACGACGCAGAGCACATCGATCATCATCCCGGAGTTCTTATCGTATGACGAGATCGAATTGAGATGTACAAGATTTCGGGACACGGAAATTTCACATCAGGTTCAGGACTTGGCTGGGGCAGTTGTTGGTAGACGTTGCTGTAGGAGCGCCTTACCTGGCCAGCGACTCGGTGGAGACACTGAATAAGGGGTATCCCTTGACCCAATCAAAGGTACCAGGTACCACTTTGTACAAAGCAAAGGGTACAGAAAAGTCACCGCAAACAGCTTTGGTTGAAGAGGCTCGGGTCATCTTGCACGGAGCGAAGGGGGTCTAGAGAGCTTTCGCTTTGGATCCGCTTTGCTTGGAGCGAAAGAAGTAAGGCTACTTGTGGACCAGAAGTACAGGTGTGGTGGACAAGGTCTATGAAGGTCTACCGTGCACCAAGGCTACGTCCGAGAATGTGCAAAAACCGTGAAACCCCTATAATCACAACACCATTTTAGGGGTAGAACTGTAATCTCCTATACCCCAGATGTGACACTATAAATAATATCTTTCTCCTTGTGGTTAAGGAGACGACTTTTGGGAATAAAAAACATATTTACTCATATTAATATGGTTTCCCCATCTTTGAGTACATTTAGGGATTTGACCCTTTGCATTGCAGGGAACCCGGGGTACCCCTTCTCTACTCTCTAGTTTATAGCTACGACGGTTGGCACCATCCGTGGGGAGCGGCAAGCAAGTCACATAAACATGGCACCTCACAAGAAGAACAACACACCCAAGGCTTCGGCAACCGAAACGGTAGTCGTGACGACAGCGCTGAGGGCACCGCAGGTCAAACGCAGTAGGACGTTCACTGTCACCGCCCCTGAGGTCGTCAAGGATTAAGCCAACAATTCCACGCATAGAGAGATTGTCGAAAGTGACACCCGGCACACAAAGGCCTCACTGCTCGAGGACCACCGGGCGAGGCCTCCACCGCCCACCGCCATGAGCCTGGCCAGAGAAGCATACAAGGCAATGCAAAAAGATCTAGCTGACCTCCGCTAGGAATTATTGAGCCTTTGCCACCCTATGGCACAACCCCAGCGGTCGCTGCCCACGAACTAGGTATGGTGGGCGGAGAGGGTGCTGCAACTGCTCTCCCATCACCCCTCGTTGCAATAAGGCCGGAGCCGGTGCTCCACGGGGACCTGAGCTCCCTGTTGAGCGCCGACCTCGAAGCATCCTAGTGGCCCTTCAAGATGCCTAACGTCAAAGCTTACGAGGCAAACACCACTAAGGAGAAAAGAATCACCCTCGCCCTCGCAAGTGTAGGGCTGGCATGGTTCTTCAACATACCTCCCCAGTCGATATATGCGTGGCAACAGCTCTGGGATCAAATCCGCAACAACTTCCAAGGAAAATACGCGGAGCCCAAGGACGCGGGGCACCTATTCGTAATAAAAGACGAACCGAGTGAGTCCCTGTGTAGCTTTTTCAAGCAGTTCGCAGAGGTCAAGTGCCAAGTGAAAGACATTAACGAGACTATAGATGTCAATGCGGTGACCTGCGACCTCCAAAAGGGCCCCCTGGCGGAAAGGCTTGCCCAGAAGCCATATGCACGGTGACAGAACTGTTCGACAAAATGGAAAAATATGCATGGGCTGAAGAAGATAGCACCCGATAGGCCGGGGCAGAGCCAACGCCGATGACAAGCGAAGGCGAAGCCCTCACCAAGAAAGCAACACCCACTACCGAGGTGGCGGAAGGCACTACAGCACCACGCATCGACAAACACCATTGTCGACTGAGACGGCGGACCCACTGAATATACCACCTGGAAGGCGGCCAAGTCCCCGACGGAGGAAGACGGCAGCGGCATTCATGGTCATAGGCGCGGCTGAGGATGCGGGGGTGGCCATAACCTGGACGCATGAGGTGGCGCTGAAGCTCCATACTGTGGTGTGACCTTCACGGTGAAGGGTCTCACTTGACTATGGACTACCGCACCATAGCGGCCATAAGGAACTACATGAACCGCGGGCCACACCGTGGCGAGCGCGAAGGGGAACGGAGGCCCAACAACAAATTGTCGGCTGCACCACCAAGACCTCGCATCGAGGCTACAGACAAAGACCACCCGCGAAGAATCAACCACACAATCAACGGGGGGGGTCCTCACTCGGCCTGGGGTCCAAGAGGCAGTGGCATGCCTACGCCAGACTAATCCACCATGTGTCGGCATACCCCGCAAACATACCTCTGAAGTATGTGGTGGTCTCCATCACCTTCGGCCCCGAAGATGTAGGGGGTTATATTTCCCACACCAAGATCGCTTTGTCATCTCCACAAACATTGTAGACTTTGAAGTCAGGCGCATCCTCATGGACGGACGTAGCTCCGCCGACCTTCTCCTCGTAGAAGCATTTGACAAGATGATTGTAACCAAGGTAGTTAGGATCGCGATCCAAGTCTTAAAGTCTTACGACTCTACGAACCCACGACAGCCTGTCGATCCAAGTCTTACTGCCGATCCGATCCTACTCAAGGTAGGTAGGATCGCGATCCTACTCTTAGAGTCTTACGGTTCTACGAACCCACGACGGCTGTCGATCCAAAATCTCACTGTCGATCCTACTCGTAGAGACTTAGGGCAATTTTTTTAGAGGCGGGCTTTGGCGATATTTTGTTTTTGAGCAAAATTTGTTGATATTAATTTCTAAGAATGAAACTATAAATAAACAAGGAGCATGCAAAATATTGTATCAAGGTGGTAATGCTAGTACAAATATCTATATTATGGCATGAGCAATCTTGAGCTTGATAATGATAAGCTATTTTTATTCTGGAGTATGTCTAGCTACTTTTAAGGAACATGCAAGTGGTAAACCATATAACAATCATACAAACTTATAGTATAGATGTTAAATATGTGTATTTTTACAAATCCGTAGAATCGCCGATTCTACGATTCGATACTACGATTCGATCCTACCGGAGGCAAATCGATCCGACTCGGGATCTCGACTCTGACTACCTTGATTGTAACATCACAATTTTCTAAGTTTTAAAACCTTTTTGAGTAGTTTAGTCTCTTGGAAAAATTCATCAATTTTATTTGAATTTAATAAAGCTTAAATGAGACTTTTAAATGTCAAAATAATTTAATATGACTAATCTGAACATCAATTGATTCCTCTGCGAGAACAAAGACATCCTCGAGGTCCTCCGTGAGAACGAAGACATCTTCCCCTAGGGGCCTGAAGACATCCTCAAGGTGGCCCGGGAAACCATCGAGCATCACCTTGCGGTCAAAAGTGAGGCAAAACCTAAAAAGCAAAAGCTACGCCGCATGTCCGTCGACCGACTAGAGGCCACGAAGATCGAGATTGCGAAGCTACTCATGGCCGGGGTCATACTAGAAGTCAAGCACCCGGAGTGGCTAACCAATCCCATTCTTGTATGGAAGGCCACAAGTAAATGGCACATGTGCGTGGACTTCACCAACCTGAACAAGGCATACCCCAAAGATGACTTCCTGGTCCCTCGTATAGACCAACTCGTGGACGTGACCTCCGGTTGCGAATTAATGAGCTTCCTAGATGCCTACTCTAGCTACCACCAAATTTTCAGGGTGAAGGAGGACGAGGGCAAAACAACATTCTTCACCTTGCTGGGTACCTACTGCTTCGCACGAATGACCTTCGGTCTCAAAAATGCCAGGGCAACCTTCACCCGACTCATACCCAAAGTCTTGGCCACACAGCTCGGACGCAACATGGAGGCCTATGTTGACGACATAGTGGTCAAAAGCCTCAAGGGGAGCTCCCATCCAACAGATCTGCAAGAGACCTACTGCTTCGCACGAACAAGGCATGCCCCAAAGAAATGAGCACTACAAATCTCCCTATCCCACTCCACAGAGTGAGCACTACAAATCTTTAAAAAAAAGGCTCCACAGAGCGGAGCCTCTTCAATGGACCTAAGAATGCCAAAAGGCAATTGAAGAACTCAAACAATACCTTGCCCAGATCTAGTCAACCCAAAGGGTCATGCAAAGCTGCTGCTGTACCGAGCAGCTTCGACAGCCGCGATGAGCGCGGTCCTGGTCCAAGAAGACAACGGGGTGCAGCGCCCCATATACTACGTGTTGGAAGCCCTCCAAGGGGCCAAGGCCTAGTATACGGAGCTTGAGAAATTGGCATATGCTCTGTTGATGGCGTCCAACAAGATACGTCGCTACTTCATGGCGCATGAGATAACCATACCATCATTGTACCCCCTCAAAATGCTGCTACACAACAAAGACGCGATCTTCAAAGCGAGGCAACCTGGACCGTGTACACTGACGGATCATGGTGTGCCACAGGTGCGAGCGCGATGGCAATCTTAGTTTCACCGAAGGGACAACAGATACTGCACGCAACCCACCTCGAATTCCCTACAAAAAAACAATGTAGCTGAGTACGAGGCCCTCTTGATTGGACTCCGCCATATCAATAAGTCATTTCTAGCCTGGGACCCCAAGATAGCCAGTTATCTGGCAACGGTCTGGGCTATAGCAAAGTACTTCTTGGACATCACAGTCCAAGCAATCCTGCGTGGCAAGAACGACGCTATCGGTATAAACACAAGGGGCAAATGTCTTCTACGAGGTCAGCGCAGCCACCTCCGCCAAATATCTTCTACGAGGTACTCAAGACACCCTCGGTGCCAGTACAAGCACAAGGGGTTGGGCCCTAAGTCCTCGTCATAGGAGACGTCGATTGGCGTGAGCTCATTGTCAATTACCTCACCACTGGGAGGAGCCAGAGGACCCAGCTGAAGCAAAGCGCCTCAACCAATGCATGAGAAACTACTCCATCATCGACGATCTCATCTACAAAGGAGGGGTGTGCACCCCACTCCTCCGGTGCATATCAATACGGTAGGGCCAAGACCTCCTTTGCGAGATCCACTAGGGACTCTACGGAGCCTACCAAGCACCAAGGGCCCTCGCTGCGAAGGCTGTACAACAAGGCCTTTACTGGCCCACAACCTTGTGTGATACCCATGACCTTGTGCAGAAATACCAAGGATGTCAATGGATGGGACGCAACGCCAACACCATTGCAACCAATACCCCTGGTATGGCCCTTCGCACAATCGGGCTCGACGTCATCGGACCATTCCCTCAGCGAGAAGCAGCCTCTGCTTTGCCATTGTCGCCATCAAGTACTTCACAAGGTGGGTCGAAGCGGAGCTCGTTGCAAAAATCACAGTGGCGGTGGCTCAGAAGTTCTTTTAGAAAACAAATCGTATGCCGCTACAATGTGTCTCGGGAAATCATCACCAACAATGGCTCTCAGTTTGACTCAGCTAAGTTGAAGGACTTCCATGAAGGCATAGGAACGAAGATATACTTTGCATCAGTAGGCCACCCTGAGTCTAATGGAGCAATTGAAAGAGCAAATGGAAATCTCCTGGCAAAGCTTACGAAGCGCCTGGTAGGGATGCCAAAAGACCTTCAGCCCAAAGAACTCATGTCGTGATAAAATCAATTTCTTATTTTTGATTTTTGGAATGGAATTTTATTATTATTTTCTGGGTCTAGTGAAAAAATGGATAGAGCCTGGCTCCAATTCTGGTAAAATAAAAGGCAACGAGCTTAACTTTTTAATTGAAATGATTCCTCGATCTAATTAGACGTTAAAATAGATTAGTGCCTGATGCCGGAAAGATTGGGTTTTCCTATGAATGGACACCCCCAACAACTTATTATGCTCAATTATTTTCTTCATCAAAGATCATACTTCAATTACATTCCCAAGGTTGTATTTTCCTTCAAGCTTCTATTGTCATTTCCAATGTTTAGGATATGTTAAAAATCTAAATAGCCTAAAGATACGTAAATACATTATCAAGTATCTAAGTTATATCATTTGATACTATAAACTTTGAAACAAATCTAGCCATCAATAGCATGCTGCTTTTAGACTTCTTGGCTTTAGATGGTAAGAGTACAGGCCTTTTATTTTCCATTATTGGAAGCTACTTTTCATCGGCTTTAATTAGGAGAAGCAAATGAGGACTTCCCTATTAGATTTTCATGGTGATCTGGATGTTGGGTTTTCATTTGGCAGTCTTTGGAGTATGTTGTTAAAAAGGCTTATATAGTTTTACAGGAAGGAAGAAGATAATTTTTACGGTACATCAGTATGAGAATTTTTTTCCCTTTTTACACTAGTAGTAAGAGGTGGTAGTAGAAATTAAATCTGGTCATCGATTTCTTAAGGACATTATAGACTTTTTGTATGTCTTGTTTGCTGTTTAAGACGCCACTACCATACCGAGTCTTGTCTGGTGCGGTCCCATGCAGGGACGGAGCATGTGCTAAGTCAACATGGGCTGTGGCCCCCCAGCGTTTTAGGAAAAAAATTGAACACCGTATATGCACTATGCAGTATGCAGGGGCAGGGCACCTGGAACTCTTGGGCCCTTGGCCGGTTGGCCCACATGACCTCATGGTCACGGGAAGTGGAAAGAACAAAGCAGAAAATGAATCATCAATCAAGGATGTAGCGTTGAATGTTGATGGCTTGATGCCCTTCAAGCTTCAGCCCTTGCGAGTTGCGCCTAGCCCTAAGTCACGACTCACAACTGAAGAAGATGAAGAAAAACCCTAGGCATAGGATTCTAGGAGACGGTGGCCAGCTGCGCACGCGACGCCGTGACGAGCCGACGAGCCTGAGCGCGGAGCGCCACTACTCCAGGAAGGGCGGTTCATGGCTGATGGCTGCATGGCCTGACAGGCGTCGAGGCGCGGGCGCAGCGCGATCATGCTGGGAAGCAAGCAGGACTGCAGGAGGAGCAATTGGTATTTTCTTTGATTCTTTACTCTTGAGTCTTGATTCTTGAAGACTTGAAGTTGTATTTTGTTTAGTCATGACCGATAAAATTGGTATTTTGTAATTGTCCAATGTTTTGTAATTGGGGCATTTGCTAATTAGATCATGTATTCAATTACAATGCAGGTAACTATGGTTAAGGAAAAAAAACCATTGATTCATTTTTCAAAAGAAAAGGAGTTGAACTAGTTGATGAAGATCCTTCAACAACTCATCTTCGAACCAGACAGTGTCAGTTTGGCCCCCCGTACAATTTTGCTTAAGCTCCGTCACCACCCATGCTCAACCTTTCAGACAGACAAGGGTAGAGATGGGAAATGGTAAAGGATAATCTGTTTTATCTGATATTCGTATTCGAGAAATCGCAAATGTGGTAAGTAAAATCCGCATTCGAATGAAAAACAAATACTATCTTAAAAAATGGATAGTATTCATACCGTATTCGGTGTTATTCGTATCCGGGAAAAAACCCGGATAGTGTCGGGAAAAAATAGATAGTAATACTATCCATTTTTTCCCGGATACGAATACGAATACTGTCCCTTTTTCGGATACGAATACAAATACTATTCGTTTTTTTCCCAAATACGAATACTACTCGTTTTTTTTCAGAGCGTTTCTGTTTCGACAGGGTCTTGATTCAGTGACGAATCTATGACTGTTAGGTGTTGCTATGACTCTTGTAGACTGTAGACGTGTAGTTATGTTACATAAATTTGTTTTACCGAGATTTGTCGCAAAAGTTGTAGGAAATTCGCATTCGACTGAATTGAGTACATATTCGATTCAATTAAGTATTATATTTACATTTGATTCATATTCAGATTCGAGAATGTTCGAATTCGTATTCGTTTTAAAAATATGGATTCATATTTGTATTCGAGACTATTCGATCCATTTCCATCCCTAGACAAGGGTGTGCCGCCGCAAAATTTGCCACTCTAATAGTATTCAGTCTTGCAAGTGCTTTTGGTACAAAAGGATGGGAGGCAAAGCCTCTAAATATGGATTTTTGGGTGACTCCGAAGAAAAAAATGGTAGTTATGATATAGTAGAAAAAATGGTGATGACTTCACTTTTCACAAAATTGGACCGTCAATGTCTTGATGAGTCGATGGTGCTAACAAAAAGCAGGGCATTTGAAGATTCCAGCAAGGAACAGAAAGGAAGATCAGAAAGTAGCATACACAGCTACATTGTCACAGGTGACGCATACACAGCTGCATTTCCATGTTGGAGTTCACTGTGCATGGTTACAACTGGAGGGAAAAGGTCGCAACATGCCGACGTTGCCACGTAGGAGATCGGTGCGCCAACAAACGCAACTAGCTTGAATTGTCTTTAGAATGTGCTATATAGCCTATAGATGATGACAGCAAAGACACGTACTAATCTCTATGGTAACCAATCATTATTGCTGTACAGTCTACGGCGGCGGATAAGTTTGGTCATCTGATGTGACACAGGGCTTTGGTGTAGGGCACGCTGTGAAATATTTTATGACAACTTCCCATCAATAGCCCACTTTGCATGTAAATCTTACACTATTTTCTAGTATCATTTGATCCAAGGATTCATTTTTTTTAAAAAAAAAAAAAATCTCGTCCCATAACTAGTTAGCGAAAACCAGCCCTAGAGAAATGCAGCGCAGTGCAGTGTGCTAAGAGGAGATATAGTGATACCCTTGAGGATAGATCCTCAGTTAATTAACTGTAATATTTAGATGATAATATCTCTTATATAACCTTTAAGGGTACCCCTCAATGTCAACAATAAGAGTGATTCTAAACATCAAATGGTCATAAGCTATCCTATGATCACCCTGTATGGTCGTAAGTCATCTCACTACCACTTCATGGTCGTAAGTTCTTCTACGACCACATAATGATTGTAAGTTCTAATATGATCACCTCCTGGTTGTAAGCTTTACTACGGCCTGGTGAAGAATCTAGATGTGTCATTATGAATTAATGACAAATCTATATGTGAAACTAACACTCTTATTGATATATCTATTGTTTAGTCTCATTTGGATGAAAATATGAAAATCATGGAGGTGTGCATTTGATATCTTATTCTTATATCTTGTTGCATTCTTTAGATCTAAAATATAGGTTGAACTCCACTAAAAGTCTAACTTGAATATATACATATGTTTTTATTACACATTCGTATATGCACACATTTAGGGGAAGTTCACTCTATGTTTTGTGGTTTCATTAGTATTGATCCATATTTCTTTATCCACATATATTAGGGATCTCTACTTTGAAACATATCGTTTTGAGTATATAAAACTTGTGTAGTTCATATATACCCATATTGATTTATATTCAATTATTTGCAATTGTGTTGTGAGACTAATGTGTGTGCTAAGATATTTTCAAGGCTTAGTCCCGGAGTTTGAATGATGACATGAAAAGGAAATGCAAAAATGATAAAAGATCGACATGGCTCAAGACAAAGGAGTCATGCATTGCATTTCGAAAAGCTTCTGGAAGAATTTCAGTGGAAATCGGTATGACCGCATTTGGTAAGCGATACTACCGATGTGCAGTAGTATCGGGTTTTACATGGTGGTATGTATTTTCCAGAGAGCATGTTTTTAGAAGGTTTTCTTGAAATCCCAAAATCGGTATGACCGCATTTGATGAGTGGTATTACCGCAAGTCGGTGGTACCGAAATCTAGTTGGCGGTATATTTTTAACAGAGCGATTGTTTTTTGGGAGTTTTTCTTGAAACCTAAAATAGGTACGACCGCGATTCTTTCGCGGTATTACCGCAAGTCGGTAATACCGAGTTTTATTCAGCGGTACGTTATTTCCAGAGAGATTGCTTTCTTGTGATTTTGATTCTCTGGAAATCGGTAGTGCCGATCTGGCCGAGCGGTATTACTGCTATGAGGTATTACCGGATTCTAGATGGCGGTAATATCACATCTGGCAGTAATGGCTATACTTTGGTAATTAATGATAATCACATTGTGGGACTAATATTTTCCATGAGTTGGATGAATAGTTATGTTCCATGGTAGTGGAGACTTTGGATGGCATCATGAGTTGATCATAATCAAGTCAAGATTCAATAAGAGGATGCATCATGTGCTGATACATATCAAGATCTCGAAGAGGAGATGATCATGAGTTGATCATCAAGTCAAGAGAAGACCCATTATGTGTTTATCGAGGTCAAGTAAATGATGCATCATTGGTTGATGCATATCAAGACGAAGACTTGGACTTGAAGTGAAGATGTGCGTCATCAAACTTCAAGAGGATGCTCAAGGCAAAGGTATGACTAGCTAGGGCTAAGAATGTGTTCCTGGTCTTTTACCGGTCTTGGTGTTTGGTTGGAAGACCGGATTGCTAGTATAGGTTTGTCGTACTATTAAGAGGGGTCTTGTCTAGTAGTTTGAGTCTCATCATGTGTTGATAGCTCAATCCTGCTTGCTCTAGCTCTCTGTGGCATGATGCTATTATTTACAAATGTGTTTTGCAAATAGTCGAGGCTCATGCATCTAATCCTTGTAGCATGTGACTATACTTTGCAAATGTATTTTGTAAATGGTTAAAGTCTATGTACCTACTCCTTGTGGCATGATCTAAGTTTGCAAATGTGTTTTGTAAATTGTTGGGATTCATGCATTTTCCTTTGGCATGGTCTAAGATTGTTTATTGCTATTTCTTTGGATTTAGACCATGGTAGTGGCCCTTTGGAGTTGCGCTTTTTGATTTGATCAAATATGTTTGAAATCAATCAAATAGGTGGATGTGTAGCCCTCTTAATAAGCTTTCCATAGAGTCTAAGATCACTCAACCCCGACATCAGAGTTAAAGATTATGACATTTTTCCCCGAGTATCGTCTATGCTGAAAATGGTCTACGGTAGTACCGCCCTGAGATGCGGTATGACTGCGCAGCTGTAGTACCGGATTTGTACTATGGTACTACCGCACTAAAAACTTTAATGGCTATTTTTTAGCATTTAATGCACCCGTTTCGACCGTTGAACAGCAAAAATGGTAGTACCGGGTTTGTACAGCGGTACTACTGCAAATCCCGATATTTGGGAATTTCTGCTCCCA
Source organism: Phyllostachys edulis (assembly GCA_036346405.1). Classification (NCBI taxonomy): domain Eukaryota; kingdom Viridiplantae; phylum Streptophyta; class Magnoliopsida; order Poales; family Poaceae; genus Phyllostachys; species Phyllostachys edulis. Next base: position 58,426,564 of record CM070546.1, on the reverse strand, counting down.
ACGGCTAGTTTTTGTGTGTGGGCTATAAATACCCATCTTGGCCGGTTGGGGGTAATCTTGAGCATCCTATTTCACTCTCTTGAGCTAGTGTGAGCGTCTCCTCTCAATTGTGCATATGTTGCACCTTGTAAGCAAGGGGAGAGGTCTCTAGTTGCATGTGTTGTATCTAGAGGTGGTTTTCGTATCCACTTAAGCTTGTGCATTCGGTGCACGTGGTGAGAGTCAAGTAAGGGGCTTGGCTTATTACTTTTGGTGTTTGCCGACACCTAGACGGCGTTGGAGGCGTCGTGTCCGATGATCTCTTCAAAGAAGATTGTGAAGAGGCTTAGAGTGTTGTGAAGGTTGGAGCTCACCTACCCAGAGGGGAAAAGAGCTACCACTAGTGGAATTGAGGTGTTTGGCTTAATTCATGGAGCCGATCCAATTAGTTTGGGATTACCTCAATGTGGATTAGGGGAGACTAGCAAGTCTCCGAATACCACGGTAAAACGTCCTTGGATCATCGTGGTTTGTTCTCTTGTGTTTATTTTGTGCAATTTACATTTCTAGAATTAAATTGCTTATATATCTTTGTATGTTTGCTATCATTACCAATAGTCTTATATTGTTGGTGCACTTAGTTGAAACTAGTTGATTTAGGTTTTAATTGAGCAAAACCGAATTGATTTACAATTCTGCATAAAACTCAGTTTTAGCCAAAAGATTTTTAAAACCGCCTATTTACCCTCCTTTAGTCGGCCTCCTCGATCTTACACTAGGTCATTTACGACCACCCTATAGTCAATAAGAACCACAGACATGTGGGCCCAATCGACTAGAGACATTTGTACGTTGTGTTTAATACACGCAATAGTTAATATGTGTCATTATTTCCTGAGATAATGGGATGTATTAAACCTCTGTCTCTGACATAATTGCAAGGCGATGTGAAGGGATATGTCTCTGACAATAACCGCCATTCCAACATGCACATTGCATCAAACATTAAGGTGTCTCATGACGTGGACAACTGCCACCCTTTCATGCGCTATATAAGGAGTAAAGTTCATAGACAGAGGACGACAGAGTAGAGATTCGACACATACAACGAGAGACAGAAGTCATCAAGCCCTAGTTTTAGTGACTTACTCCCTGTTGTAAACACAATCAATACAGCAACACAAGAGTAGGGTTATTATTCTCTCAGGAGAAGGCCTGAACCCATATAAAATTTATGTGTCCTTTTCTGTGTGGTTTCACTCTAGGAGAACCCCCAACATTCATTCATAAGATCAATACTAAGTCATGGACAACACTCTCTTCAGTTACTAGTTCCATACGTTGTGGAGGGTTGTGCATCATGAAAGGGAAGAGTGGAAAGGCAATGATCTAAGATATATTACCCGTTCACACGTTTGTCGCTAATCAATTGTACTCACTACACATGTTTTTTGCTCGTGTTGATCCTGCCCATTTGGTGTCTAGGGTGATGCAGTGGAGAGGTCTATACGCTAAGAGTGGAATAGAGGATAGACAACAGTGTTGCTAGTTTTAAATTTCACTCATAAAGAAGCGTTACACTAAGAAATGAAAGAGAGGAAAGATGGTATTCCCAAGGTCTATGGTTTGTTTGCGCATTTTCCCTCGTCCATCGGCGCCCACTACACGTGTCTGGGCTATCATGGATCACACCCAGCCAAGTGTCGTTGCTCTCAACAATAGCACGCATCCAATGTGACCTACTATTGACACGATGTTAACCTACGTACACCGTTGTTCCACCTGTGGTGGAGTTTTGTGCATTAGGAAAGGGAAAAGTGGAAAGAGAATGACCCAAGATATATGAAATTTTCACACGTTTGTCGCTAATCAATTGCACCCAGTACACATGCTTTTTGCTTGCATTGATCGTGCCCATCTGGTGTCCAGGGGGATGCACCAAAGAGGGTTATAGTGCCGCCAGTTTCAAAATCCACTCATGGAAAAGCGTTACACTAAGAAAGGAAAGAGTGGAAAGGTGGTGGTCCCGAGGTCTATGGCTTGTTCATGTGTTTTCCCTCGCCCATTGATGCCCACTACACGTGTCTGGGCTGTCATGGATCGCACCCAGCCAAGTGTCGTTGCTCTCGTCAATCGTGCACACCCAACGTGGCCTACTATTAACATGCCGTCAACCTTCAGTTAGGTCATACATACATTGGTGTTCCATCACAGAGATGGAGGGTTTGCATTAGGAAAGACAAGAGTGGAAAGATAATGAACAAAATATATGACATGTTCACACATTTGTTTTTAATCAATTGCACCTACTACACGTTTTTTTTACTTTGGTTGATTGTGCCCATCTAGTGTCCAAGGGGATGCATTGGAGAGGGTTATGCGCTAAGAGTGGACAAGAGGATAGACAACAATGCCGCCAGTTTTAAGTTCCACTCATAGAGAAGCATCACCCTAATAAAGGGAAGAGATGAAAGATGATGGTCCCAAGGTCTACGATTTGTTTGCACATTTGCCCTCGTCCATCGGCGCCCACTCCATATGTTTGGGCTCTCACGTACCGAGTTTTTGACTGAAATAGCACTCGTGCATGATGTACATGCTCGAAGCAAAACCAGTACGCGCACGCAGATGCAGTGAGTAGAGAGTGGCTTAAACGAGTGAGTCATATTGTATCCCATGTGTAATTGCAATACATATATGTTGTGCGCTTTAGTTGTGCTATATTTTTATGCATATTTTGTATGTCATGTGCGTATTGTCGGAGTAAATCGGTTCCGGACTAACATGAAATCAGAAAACACCGAGGTTCACATGAAATCATGAGAGCTCGGACATTTCATGTCGAGTTGTAATAAAAAAATTTGAAAAATAAATTTGACGAAATTTAGGAATACACTTTGTAATTTGCACGACATGCGTACCCCTAAAACACCTGATAACCGTTCACATGAAATCATGAAACCCTAATTTCTGAAACCTAAAACCCTAATTTTCCTAAAGCCTTAATTTTCGAGACAATTTTAGAACATATAAAATTATGGAAAAATCAATGGGTCCTACCACCAGGAAGCAACATATATATACACACCTCCATACCCTGTATGCCTAGTACAAGAAACCCAATCAAAACCCCAAAGAATTAAGCTCATCGCACGACGGTATACTAGGAGTGCTGACCATTCAAGTGGAGTTGCAATCTAAAATTTGATAGATAAAATTGATGACATTTTGGAATGTACAGCATGCACGACGGAACAAATCGAAAAATAGCTAAGATACATGCGCTAATTACGAAATATTAATTACGAGTAAATAATTAATACTTCGTTTCCACATGGACCAGGCGAAGGCGCGCACGGAGCCACGTGGACCTTGTCCGGTGGAGGGTGCGACGGATGGGGAAGACCACGCTAGGGAGGGACGAATAAGTGCCACGTGGCCGTGTTGGGGCTTGTCTCCTCCACGGTGGGACGGATGAGGGAGGCCCACGCCAGGGAGGGACGGACAAGGCTTGTCCGTCCTAGGGTGGTGCAGACAAGGACATGTGGCAGCACGGGAGACGTCCGGACCAGGCTGGGACTGAGCATAGCTCCATTTTTGACATTACGGCTGTAAGGCGGCCATTTTTACTAGCACGAGGGGTGTCCGGGCTAGGCTAGGACAGAGCAGAGCTTTATTTTTGACATTACGACCACAATTATGTCATTTTTACTCATACCGGTACAAACAGTGCTATTCTACTTCGGCAAAAAAAAACTCTCATGTATCGCACCAAGTGTCATTGCTCTCATCAATTGCGCGCTTCCAATTTGGCCTACTATGGACGCTCCGTTAACCTTCTGTTAGGTCACACGCACACCGGAGTTACCCAAAAGGTGTATGAAAAAATTTGCACAAACAAAGTCCTGCAACACCAAAAGCGAACTCGAAACCGGTAACAAAACCCAGCCATCAATTGGAACCACACAAACACAACTCAGCCCGGTCGAGTTTACCACCGGAAATTTCACCATCTTTGCCGAATCCACGTAGGCAGCCGGCGTCCCAAACAACCACGCTCCGTAACGCCGACATGCCGTGGACTCGACGGGACCGAACCGCACACCTCCCGTCCCCCTCTATAAATATCGCCGCCGTCCCCGCACCCTCTGCAGTGTTGTTTTATCGCCTCCGAATCCGCTCCTCGCCCAGCCCAGAGTTGCATGCCTCTGTCGCAGTCGAGCGCACGCGCGTGACGGCGTGAGGCGACGGTCGTGACGCCGAGACATGGAGCACGGGAGCCTCTTCGCGTCGGCCATAGGCGTCGGCGTCGGCGTCGGCCTCGGCCTCGTGTCGGCGCGGCTGACCGCGCCGACTCCAGGCGGCGGTGGCGGCGCCGCAGGCGCGGAGGTGGAGGCGGAGCTGCGTCGGCTGGTGGTCGACGGACGCGAGAGCGGCGTCTCCTTCGATGACTTCCCGTACTACCTCAGGTCCGTGGGGGAAATCCCACCCAATGCGGAAAAAAAAATGTTTTTTTTTTCTCCCATCTTTTGATTAGTAGTAAAAGGGAGAAGCGGTTAGTATATGACTTTGCTGATATGTTTTGGGTAGGATCGGGTGATTTCTTAGGTGATCGCATCAACACGAGTTACACGAGTCATGTTCTAGGTGCTGTTCCGTCAATAGAGATTAGAATGTGTTTGGTGAGCAGCAACTAATAATTAAGCATGTGCTCCATGGTTTGTTTGCAGCGAGCAGACGAAGCTGGCGCTCACTAGCGCGGCTTACGCCTACCTCAACCAGGCGGACTTGCCCAAGCACATCCGGGTCCTCTCCGCCGCCAGCCGCACCATACTGCTCTGCGGCACCTCAGGTTCGCATCGCATCGCTGATCGGTACTCCACTTCACAATAATGCGAATTCGTTGGATTGTAAAGATTTTCTTTTGACATGCGAGGCTTCTTGTTGCAGAGCTGTACCTGCAATCGCTCGCCAAGGCTCTGGCGCACCAGTTCAATGCTCGCCTGCTTCCGCTCGATGTCGCCGAATTCTCGCGCCGGGTCAGTTAGAAACTATTCTGGCAATTGTAATTCTGCTGTCGCCCTGTTCTGCTATGATTCTAAACAATTTGTCGTTGAATGCCATTGCAGATCCGGCACAAGTACGGCAGCCCAAGCAATGCCCTGGTTGGTATCCTAATTCCGCCTTATGCATATAGATGGTAGTTTCGTTTTGTATTGTGCGTTCGGTTGATATTTGGAGGAGCGGGGGAGACTTAGATTTCAGTACAGTTCATCAGTTGATTGTGTGGACCTGCAAATGTTTCCTTTAGTAGATTGAGGGCCTCTGTATCCCCGCCTTTCCGAGGTCAGGGTTTTAGCCATTTTTTCCTTCAGGAAACAAAGCGTGAATGTAAAACGGCTTGTCCTTAAATGCTGTGGCGGATCAAGAATGAAATTGACCGGGTGTCACTATACATGTCATCACATGTATATAGAGTGAATGGACATAAACTACGTGGTACACACCTATGCGTATGTTGGTTTTGATAAAGTAAAACGATATTGAACCTGATGTCATGTGCACCCCTCAAGCTTCACTTGGATCCGATCATGCTTAAACGAAACCATGAGGGTCTCTGAGTAAGGACAGCACTAGTCTGTCCACATTGAACTATTCGAGAGAGTAGAGATCCTGAATGTACAATTTTTACAGCATAGGAGCATTCGTTGCGTCTACTGTTTTGTAAAACTGGCATTGCTATGAAAGTTCTGATGATTTGTTCTTGATGCAGGTCCATAAAAGATCCATAACCAAGACAGCCTTGGATAGAGTGTCTGGTTTGGTTGGATCTTTCAACTTGTTTCGCAAGAAGGATGAACCAACAGGTATTAAAGCATTAATCAGTTTCTTTTCTAGAACAATTTAATATTTTTCTCTGTAAGTCCATCTTTATGCAAGCTCTGCTGTTTGCTCTCTTTTGTTTTCGCACGGTTTCTGCCTATCAACTTTCAGGCTTGTTACTTGAGTTCTCTTTCCCTTAGTCATATGATTCATGCATGTGATGCAACGCCCCTTGCTACAATATCTGTGGTGTTCTGATTGTGTTTTTCATGAAACACTAATGCAGGATCATTGCATCGCGAAAAGGGCATTCTGGATTTAAGGACGAGGTAACATATATATATGTGAAGATATTAAACTTGGGATAAAGATATTCAATTCAGTCTCTGATAATTTTCTCTATTGCTTCTGCAGCGATTGTTGTACTAACACCCCTTCAGTTCGGGTACAGGTATCTTTATTACCTGGTGTGAAGGACTATGAATCAGAATGTTTGGAAGACTTTGGTGAGTTCATTTTAAAAAACATTCTCGTTCACTTATGACGCAATTTCTCGTGTGCATTGATCAAATGTGTAATGCATAGTTGCCAGCTTCGACTAGTTTCAGACAACCCAGCATCCTCATTGTCGAGTAAATTATAATGTGCATGTCCATATCGGTTCGTCCAGCTGAAATTGGGAAGCTTAAGGGCTTGTCCTTGTCTATTTAGCTATTTGTGGGTCAACCCTGTCTCTTCTTTTGCACTTGATTTATAGCGCAGGTACAAAATCACAATTTTGCATGGCGAGTCACTTATGGTTCCTTCTGATGCAGATTCATTCAGACAAAGCTGGAGTTTTGATGAGAAAATTCTCATACAGTCCCTTTACAAGGTAATTCAGGCATTCAGGTGCATGATCAAATTTGACGTGCACTACTTGTATTATGAGCTGATATTGGAATCATTTTTGCAGATCATAGCTTCCGTTTCTGAGTTCAATCCAGTTATTCTTTACATAAGGGATGTCAACCAATTCCTTGCTAGTTCAGAGAGAGCATATTCTATGTTCCAGAAAATGTTGAAGAAACTATCTGGACGAGTGTTGATAATTGGTTCATACTTCCTTGAATCTGATGAAGATAGTGATGATGTCGATGAGGGTGTCAATGCTCTATTCCCATACATTCTGGAGACTAAGCCTCCCAAAGAGGAGACTCATCTTGAGAAATGGAAAACCCAAATGGAAGACGATATGATGAAAATCCAGACTCAAGAAGTTAGAAACCACATTGCAGAGGTGCTCTCAGCAAACAGTCTGGAGTGTGATGATTTGAACTCAATCGATGCAGATGATGATTTTAATGTTATTGCAAATTACATAGAAGAAATTATGGCCCCAGCAGTCTCTTACCATTTGATGAATGACAAGGACCCTGAATACAGAAATGGGAAGCTCATTATTTCTTCAGAGAGGTTAGCTAATTTATCACGATGATCCATTGTTAGCTCTATCTCCAGCCTTTGCTAACATAATTATTTCACAGCTTATCTCAGGGATTAATCATTTTCCAAGAGAGCAACCTTGGGAAAGATACGGTGGAAGCAAAGGATGAGGCAAAGAGGGTATTTTCAACTAGCAACAAGTTTTCTTTAGTAGTCTATCAAAGTGATTACTTATTATTTACATTTTTTCCATCTCAACTTACAGGATATTCCAGACAACGAATACGAAAAGCGGATTAGACCATCAGTTATACCTGCCAATGAAATAGGAGTGACATTTGATGACATTGGAGCACTGGCTGATATCAAAGAGTCACTTCAGGAGCTTGTCATGCTTCCACTTCAGCGGCCTGACCTCTTCATAGGTGGTGGTCTCCTGAAGCAATGCAGGGGAATTTTACTATTTGGACCACCTGGAACCGGGAAAACGATGCTTGCTAAGGCTATAGCAAATGAAGCCGGTGCTAGCTTCTTGAACATCTCTATGTCGAGCATCACGTCAAAATGGTATGGAGAGGCCGAGAAGAGCATCCGGGCTTTGTTCAGTCTGGCTGCTAAAATTGAACCGGCCATTGTTTTCGTGGACGAGGTGGACAGCATGTTAGGGCGACGTGATCATCCCAACGAAAATGAGGTGTCGCGGAAAATCAAGAATGAGTTCATGACTCACTGGGATGGACTCTTGTCGAAGTCCAACGAAAGGATTCTTGTCCTTGCTGCAACAAACAGACCGTTTGACCTTGACGAAGCAATTATAAGGAGGTTTGAGCACAGGTGTGTTTGAATGAGTGCTTTTAAAAAAAAATTGTCTTGATGAAATTTAGCTGTCTGTAGATGAGTTGCTGATGTGTCCTGTTGTGTCAAACAGAATCATGGTCGGCCTCCCAACTTCAGAGAGTAGAGAGCTGATTTTCAGGACGCTGTTTTCGAAAGAGAAGGTTGAAAATATTGATTTCAAGGAGCTTGCTAAAATGACTGAAGGATACAGTGGCAGTGATCTGAAGGTTCGTACACTGTTTTGAACCTGTGGTATTAGGAAGTAGGAACTATTCAGTGGTCACTCTCTGAAAGACTAAAGCTGTATTTTTTTCCCCAGAATCTTTGCGTGGCGGCTGCTTACCGCCCTGTCAGAGAACTAGTTCAGAAAGAACAACAGAGGAAGAAGGTAAGACAAGACCAAGAGAAACATATCCCTTAACCAAATTTGACGGGCCGTAGCTTTGCCATTTTTCATGTAATTTTTGCCCAATGACACCTGCAAACTGTATCATTGATTTGCTTGATTAGGTAGCTTGACCAATCATATCACCATCGCACATTGGCTAATGATAATTTGATACCCCAGGATAAGAAGGAAAATGCAGTGAGAGTGAAGGAGGGGCCAGAAGAGAACCCCAAGCAACAAGAAAGCGGGAAGGAAAACTTGGAAAGCAATAAAGGCGAGAAACACAAGTCAGAAACCAAGAAAGGCGAGAAAGATAAGTCAGAAACCAAGAAAGGCGCAAAAGGCGAAGCTGGAGAGACCATTGCTCTCAGGCCGCTAACTATGGATGACTTGAGGCAGGCAAAGGATGATGTAAGTCGTTGGTGAATCGATTTTCATGCTACACATACAATATTTTCTACTAATAAACCATATCACCACAAAAACAGAGTGCTGAAACGTTGCGCATTTGACACTATGCAGGTCGCCGCAAGCTTCGCTAGTGAAGGCGCTGTCATGAATCAGATCAAGCAATGGAATGACCTCTATGGCAAAGGCGGGTCGAGAAAGAAGGAGCAACTGACATACTTCTTGTAGGAAAGGATTCAGATTTGTATGTGCTGTTGGATGTCTGGACGTACCTGCGCTTGGTGATGAAGCAGAGGAATGTTTGCAAGCTATGTTCCGTGAATTCATTGGAGGCTATTCAATTAGGAGTAGTGGTTTATACCAATCAATAATAGTGAGTTATATGCTCATTCTCGTTTGGAGTTTGAACTCGGGCATTCCCTCGTGTTAATGTAATAATGTTGAACCTTGTTTTTCTTTTCTTTTTTTGAAGATGGTGAACCTTGTTTGGAATGAAGCGTTTAACCTGGAACTCATTAAAATTTCTATAGTAGAGCAAAGCTACATTCTTGGTACTCCGATCTTGTGTGCGTGTGTCAAATTCTCTTCGTACTTGCTTAACGAACTATGTGAAGTTTGTGTTGTAATTTGAGGGCCATTTTGTAATTTATCAATTACAGAAAAGAAGAAAATGGAAAAGAAAAGAAATTGACGGGCCCACCTGTCATTGGGAGAATTGAGAAGGTAAGGGTTGGAGTTATCTCCAACCACTGCGCGCACAGGATGGGGTTTTCCCCTTCTCTGGCGGCCACGCAGGCATGGGCGAACGCGCGGCTCAGGCAGATTGCGCGCCGGTGTTGGCAGCGTCTTGGCCTCCTCCTCTTCTTAAGGGTTCCTCCTCCTCTTCTCCATCCACACCGGTACATAGAGCTCTCCAATTTTTCCTTCCTCTCCAGATTTGGTTTTGGCTCTTGGGCCGAGTAGGCTGCTGTGCCACCATGATTGATCACGACGCCATCGGCGGTCAGGTGTTGGTTTTCCCTCCTTGCGCACCTCGGTCTGTCACCTTGTGCCATCTCAATCGAGGTTGCTGTGAGTTGATTTGAGGGATTCTTCATCTTGGTTGGTTCTGGCCGGTTTGGTTCCTGATCTGGGAGAGAAGAAGGCTTCAGTTTTGGTAATCTTGCTACTTGGGTGCATTCATGGTTGGGTCTTGTGCGGCAATTCTATGTACCTCGACTTCGCAAACTGCAAACTGGTGTGTCCGATTTTGTGAATTGGCATTGTATCTCTGTCAACCTCGTCTGTTCTTCGCGGTACAGCGGGGTGATTAGTTTTCTGAGACAACGCATTCAGCGTGCCTTGTCCTGTTCTACTCGGTGGGTTCGAGCAAGGATCGAAGAATCGCTCGGCGAAATCCACTCGGTCGGTAAATCAAAACCGGACAAAACCAAAGCCAAAATTTGAATTCAAAAAATCTTGGCTTAGAACGAAAAACCAATTTGGAAAACCGGAAAAACCGAAAATGAAAGGAAATTTGGTGATTAGTTAATAAAGATACTAACTAGATAATGTATATACTCTAACCAAGAAGGTATATACTATATAGTATGCATATACTTTAACCAAGAAGCTTTAGAATACAACTTCAAGCTTTAATTGAGTAAATCGAAGTTAAATTCAAAAAAAATTCGTAGTAGATATTACCCTCCGGCCACCCTCAGACGTGAATCGCCCCGATTCTGGCGGGATTTCTTTTCCTAGGTTCGAGTGCCATCCGTATCATGAGTTTTCTGTTTTTAGTGTTACATTACTCTGCTAAGTGCACCGTGCCAATTGAATTACATTTTATATTTTTGTCTAGCACTGGGAGACTTTACTAAATGATGATTGTGGGATCGGTTAATGCTCGATGAAGAACTATTGTCATGTGTGAAATTGAATTGATACATAGATCTTCAGTGGTTCGATTGTGAGTCTTATGGCTAATTGAACTTGATCTTTTTTGTTCTGTGATCTTATTGGTCTGTCAGCCGATAGGCACATATGCTGCAATATGTGATCCTTTAGCTCTGTTAGTTATTTACTTCTCTGTTGGCCGGAATGGAAAGTGTTGAATCTATGATTTTTTGCACTGTTATACAAAATTGATCATCTGTTGACTGAAAGGTCAGATTGTTGTTTATGAGATAATTCTTAGTAAACTAGTAAAGCATTCACTAGGGCTCAAAGTCTAATTTATTGTAGTTATATGTAATTTGTGAAGAGTATAGACAAATATGGCGGGGAAGCCAAGATTTAATCTTGAGTTGCCCGACATCTGAGAGCAAATCTAAACAATTAAATCTGAGCATTATGCTTATTTTATTTGTTTTCGAGTCCTGTCTTTTAAGCATATTATCATGTTTAATGGACATGAAGATATTACATATTTAGATATTTTTCTGTTATTTATATGCTGTTAGAAATATGCTTTAATTGTCATAATTGTTGCTAGAATTATTTCTGAATATTTGCTAAAACCGCTAATTTTATAACAGTTTGTAGTATAACAGTGGTATTTTCTCTTCTTCTATTAATACAATGGCGGGCAAATCTTTTGTGTGTTCTCGAAAAAAAGGAAATATGTGAAGTATTTGGATTAAAAGATTTATTCTGTGAAGTGTAAAGCGTTACAAGCAACTGGGAGGCACGACAAAACCGGAAGCCGCGCCGTCCGCGTGCTGGCAAGTCGCCTCTGCCGGCTTGCCGCCGTCGAAGGTGAGCTTGATGTCCTGCAGGCCGATTCCGCTGCACGGATTGCTCGGGCTGCAGTCAAACTTCACGGCAACCTGCGACGCCGAAGACCCCTGAATGTCGGTGTACGTCACATCACTGATCTTCACGGCTGAGCTCTGGAAACAAATTTACACGCAAGCGAAACAATCAAACGATCAACGGGAGGAATTGTAGAATCGCAGATGTGTATCTCTCTGAAACAAATGTTTGCGTTGCGTCGTGCTGCGCACCTGATGGGGGCACCCCTGGCCGTCGTGGTTGGGGCAGTAGTTCTGGTCGATGATGATGGGGTTGCGCACGTCGCGCATGAGCGCGTGCTCGAAGACGACGCCGCGCACGTACGCGCCCTCGCACGCCGCCCGCCCCCACGTCTTGATCCGCAGCCCGTTCTCCGTGCCGACAAACGCCGTCCCGGTCATCGTCACGTTCTCCACGCCCCTCTCCTCGCTCTCCTTCCCCAAGCTCCCTATGCTGCAATGCAAACAATCACTTGCTGCCACTTGGTACATGTATACACACACGTTGATCGACACGCAGCATCATGTACAGCAGTAGAGACTAGTAGTACTAGTGTGTGAAGAACAAGCTGCATGTACTCCTAAGATCACCTTATACCGTGGCCGGGGCCGCAGCTGACGTGCTCGACGCGCAGGTTGCTCGTGCCGGGGCCAACGGAGATGCAGTCGTCGCCGGTCTGGATGCTGGCGCTGGTGATCGTCACCGCGGACGAGGACTGCACGTGGATGCCGTCCGTGTTGGGGCTGCTCTCCGGCGCGACGACCTTTGCGCCCTGCACCGTCACGCCGTCGCACCCGTCGATCACGACGTGGTACAGCTCGCTGTTGATGGACTCGAGGTCGCTGATCAGAACCTCCCTCGAGTTCCGCACCGTCAGCGACTGCCACGAACAATGCGTCAACACAACAAATGGTGTGATCATGTGAGTTTGCACGTAAGTTTCAGAAACTTTAGTGTCTAGCTAGTACGGCACAACTCACCCTTGCTCCGTCCGGGCAGCCGCCGTGCCCGGCCGCCTTGCAAGCCCACAGCGACTCGCCGCGGCCGTCGATGGTACCGCCCGACACGGTCAGGCCGTCGACGTGGTCGAACACAATCCACCCCGCGCCCGAGTTGGCACGGCTGGTGTAACCGGATGGCGCCACAAGCGTGCCATCGATTTGAACCGTCATCCTGCTGAAGCATGGGCCGGTGAAGACCACGTGGCTGAGCAAGAAGTCTCCGTCTGGCACGTAGACGGTAGCCGGCTCAGGTGACCGGCAAGCGGCGGACCAAGCGGAGGCCAATGCGCGGGACGAGTCCGTCCGGCCATCAGGTTTTGCTCCGAAACTCCCAATGTTGTACGCTGCTTCTGCTGCAGCTGACAAGATGTAACAAAAGAGCGTCAAGAACAGGGAAGCGTTGAAGTGAGCCATGTGTGAAACACTTTCAGATTGCTGCTACTGACATTTTTGCTTCGTCGTACGCCATTTATAGAGCTCATCGTCGTGCGAGGTTGGGGTGCGTGTCAAGTAACGGTTTCCCACGATTTGAGGCGAGATTGTAGTAACGAGTTAGTCCAAAATTGCAGCCACTAGCAAGCTAGCAAGAAGGGCCAGCTGCATGTTTTCTTGAACGTGAGTACGTGACGTCATGTTGGTAGCATTTGAGCGGTGCAACGAAGTCCGCAAGTTAGTCAGGAGATTGCGCTTAAGTAGTCGTGTTCGTTCATACAACCTAAACTTCAGCTTGACTTGGCGGTTACCCGTCACATGGCATAATATCGTCAGGCTATGGGAAATAGGTTTGGAAAAAGTTCATATTAATTACTCCTCTCAACTATTCACCATCAAATAAAAAAACCCTTACCTCGTGAATGCCGGCTTGCTTCCAACTATCAATCCCTTCTTGTTCTCTTATTCCCTTATGATTGCAGGCAAAGAAGTGCTCGCGGACGCCGCGGTCCTGAGCTCGATGCAGGTGGTCGACAGATCCCAGGTCATGCTCATTGCCTTGCAGGGTCTCCATCAGGGGGTAAATCACCTCGATATCTCCTAATTTGGGCGTTGTTTCGTTGCGTTCATTCGATAATCTTTCATGTGGCTAACAATGAATCCGTTGGGATTGAGTGCAGTCGGTGAGCATGTGCAAAAAGTTCGATTTGGATCAGTTGAGCTTCTAGGGCTGCTCGAAGTGGAATGAAATTTTAGTATTCGGTGTGCCCATAGGATAACTAGCTTGATTTCACTAAAATTTGACGCCCTTTCTTTTGAATGCTTGGGTTTATCCGATGTTTAAGGGAAATGGCTGTAAAGTCATAGTTCCTGGCTTCCTGCCATGTCCATATTGCAATGTTAAAACTTTGCAAGGAGTCAAATTTACAAGCACTGCATACATGTTATCTAGTTTGTTACAGTCAACTTACTTGTGTGCTACTCTCTTAACAGGATGGCCCCATCACTAAGAATACAAGCGGTCCGGCTCCAAGTGCAAGAAGAACCTCAAATGTTAAGGAAACCATTCAGCTGTAAAATAATTTTGCTCCTGATTCTTATACATATTCTTTGATTCACCTGCTGTGACCATTGACCAAGATTTTGACCCAGAAGCAGCCAATATTTGGCACAAAACTGAAACACTTGGATTCATATGTTGAAAGAACAGGAGAGCAATGCATTTTATATCTAAGGTGCTTGTTTTCTTTTTGAATCATGTCATGAAGGAATCCTTGAGGTCTCCATCTATCTCAATGGTTAGTCTGGTGCAAGTTGTGCTTCTATCTCAAGTTTTCATGGTTAAATGGACAATTATAAAACTATCTTTGTAGTTTGAGTATACAATTTTACATTCTTGTTCACTCTTCGCTGACATCTATTTATATAATCTGTCGCTTGACTTCCCTCCTGCTATCAATATGTATGCGCAAGATTACCTGCCTACAGAAAGGGGTTGTTTCATAGTTTCATAAGAACAAATGGTTTTAAGGATTTTGGGGAATAATTGTGTACCCCTTTTAGTGTACCCACGTTCTTTATTTATAGTGTCAAATATTATAGTCCAACTCCAACATGACTTAGACTCTTACCTTAACTCTGGACTTTTTCCTAATCTCTAATATCTTCAACACTTCCCCTCAAGATGGGCATGAGATAGCAATCATGATCATCTTGTTACATAATGCAATATCATTACTAGAATCTAGTAAAAACTACCATCCATCGACTCCATAACCAATACCACAAAAATAGTTGCTAACCACAAATACTACCAAGGACATCACCCAATCCATCTCCACCGTCTACCGGCTGCCCGACCTCAACCTCATCTTCCTCTACCCTCAAACCCCCAGCCACCCCCGGCCTCCACCACTCTGCCCACACACCCCCAGTCTCGACCTCCGCCACCTCTACCCCTGTCACAGACCATTACACCTGACTCCAGTCCCAATCCTCTCGGGCATCTCCAGCAACACAATCTCCGATACCCATACCAACACCACCGCATGATATAGCCTGGACTGGAGCTACCACTAGCTCCTACTTCGCCCTCACCATCATTGGGCTCATCACCATCATTAGTGCAACCGCCAAAGCACCACCTAAACAATATTCTCCTCTTGTCTTCCATACCTTCCGTCACCACCTGAAAAATCTTCTCCCCCTGTCTTCCATACCTTCCGTCGTAACCACCGATACTGTCACCATTAAGCAACATAGCAACTAGAACTCCCGGCAAACACACCATCCTCTCTCTCCTTTTCCCAACACAACACACACAGCCATACCAGATCCTCCACTGGATCCTTCACCCTCGAAACACCCACATCAGATCATATTCTCTACACCGAGTAAAATTTGACACACTGGATCCCAGCAACCACACTAGACCAATCCTCACACTTGATTCGGATCCCACCGACACCTCTTCTTCTCCTGAGGGCACAACAAACTGCAAACCTCCATCCTCTTCCTCTCGATCCCGAGCACCTTCTCCCTCCTGCTTCTCCCCGAGCGCCACGCCTCCTTCCTCCTCAAGCCGCCTCCGGCCCTCGAGCTCCTCCTTGCTGGACCCCCCTTCTCCTCTACCACCAAGCCCAAGCACCGGAGCACCTCCTCTTCCCTTTCTCTCCCCCGAGCACATCTCCTCCCTCCGTCTTCTCCACCGCCGGACCAAGCGCTCCCGAGCCCGCACGGTCCAGATCTGGCTCGGAGCACCTCCTCTTCCCTTCAAGCCGCCTCTCCTCAGGCCGCCGCACCCGTGACACACCGCCCTGAGCCCGACTTCCTCACCCACGCCCGGATCCGGCCACCTCCACCCAGAGCACCACACCGCCTCCTTCACCTCTGTTCTCCCCAGCCGACTCCTCCTCCGAAACTCCTCCCTCGAGCGCGATCTGCCCGGATCCTCTTCTCCTTCGCCGCCGCTCGCCGCCCAGGCAGTAGACCATGCCTCCTCACGCCCCCGTGCGCTCCTTCTCCCGGTCCTCTCCCTCCGACTGGACCGGCTCAGATCCACCCGCTTGCCGGGTCAGCCGTTGAAGCACCTGATGTGTGGCCCAAATCTGTGTGCGCCGCTGCCGCTCGTCCACCACAGCATGTGCCTACCGTCGCCCGCACCTTCCGCCGCCAAAGCGCACGCCAGTCCCGCGCCGCCTTGGTTGCGCCCAACGTTCCGTGTCAGGTCTCGCCTCCATGCCTCATGCGCCTAAGGCGCAATGCCTCTGCCGCCGCCCTCGGCATTGTGCCGCCCCGAAGACCTAGCCGACGGCCTGCTCCTATTCGTTGCCCGCGACCCGCACGCAACCCGGTCGGCCGCTAGTCCGCTCCCGTGTGACACGGTCGCAGAGGACCACGCACGACGGGACAGCGGCAGCCAGCGGATCGATGGCGACGGCTGAGGTTCCGAGGTAAGGGTTTTTTCTCGACTTAGGGTTTTGATCGGGTTGGCTCTGATACCATGTAGGATTTTGGGGAATAATTGTGTGTCCCTTTTAGGATCTCCAAGTCTTTTATTTATAGTACCAAATATTACAGTCCGACTCCAACACGATTTAGACTCTTACTTAAATTCTGGACTCTTTCCTAATCTCTAATATCTCCAACATGGCTCTTTTTGACCGCCTTTTGTTGGTAAAATTAAACAAACTGGATCGTTTGATACTTTGATGTCTGACATGCATCTTTAGTATTCAGGATGCCAAGATGATACGATTTCTAACTTTCTGCCTTATCGTGCAGACTGGTTACTTTACCTTCGAGTTTGGGCTCATTGACTTTTCTACGTGAACTTCGTATTGCAAATAACAGGCTTGATAACATACCTGTTGAAATAGGATTGCTGAAGCAGCTCGAGATTCTGATGGCAAGTACTAATAGGTAGTGTGCTAGAACTCACCATTTGCTGGACTGCAGTACCTCGTTGATGTTATCTCATGTTTTGATATGCTTATAGCAGAATTTACACTTTTGTACTTATGTATATGCCTGCTTACTACAAAGTTGATTGTATTTGAATTTGAGAAGTAATACGAAAGAACCCTTTTTTTTTGGTGTGTGCGTGCATGTTGGGTGATTACATTTTTTTGTCTAATGCTGAAGTAACCTGAGCAGAGTTTGAGTTCTGCTGATCTCATGGTCCAAGTTTTTAATCACAATTCTTAGTTGTTGGTAAATTTTCATAATGATTTTGATACTTGCAGTCTTGCAACTTGTGAGCGGTTTTATCATAGCAAAACTTTAAAGAGAGAACATTTTATCATGCCCAGAAAATAGGGCTTTTGTTATAACTTCTAATGGGAATTACGTTAGTATTGCTTGGTCTGAGATTAAAAGGTAACCTGATCTTTCACATTTTGACACGACTTTCACTTGTTGGTAGGATAATTTCACTGCCTTCATCTATAGGAAAATGTGAATCTCTCACCGAGGTGTGTGCTTGATCTCTCTTTATCCCATTTCTGCTTCCTATATTCTTATAGGGCACTACATATTGAACACTTTAACTCTTTTGAGCTTGCATTTGGCAATCTAATTCACCAAAATTTTGAATTCATCAGGTTGACTTGTCACCAAATCTTTTAGCTGAACTGTCAGAGGCTTTTGGAAACCTTCACAATCTCAAGGTATGTACCTGTAGCTACATGAAAAGACGCATTCCTAATCAAAGACTAGAAAGGCATGTTTACTACTAAAATGATATCTCATCCCTAACAATAAATAAAGTGCTGAAGGGGCTCAGTAACCTTGAGTTGATGGTATTACAATTTACATGTGTCTTGCGGTTGAAAGTCTTGAAGATAATACCACAGCGTACTCAGTTTCCAATCGTAATGTTCAAAATGCAAGTGCATAACCTATGAATAGTTAATAATTATTCTTTTGCATAACAGCAACGCCACAACAAGTGTGAGCTGTTAATAGTGTGAAAAGTTCCTTCATTCAATTTTAGGCCACTGTTCATAATCCAATTGTCTGAAATAAATTCCTTTTTAAAACTGTATTATTAATTTGGTTTGGATTTTGCTGAAGTCAAATTAACTTCTAAAAATTTTGGAAAATTTATATTAATTCATGATAAATAATCTAGTATTTTACAAAATTATTTCCAGAGAATTTTATACACATATTTTTCTGGAATCCAAAGAAACTTGAATTCAATCCGAAAATTTGATGGTTATTTGTTTATATATTTGTTTTCTTTCTTTTTTCTTTTGTCTTGCGTGTGGCTAATTACAGGTTACAGTTATACTGAAGAGAGCAGATTGTAATGTTCCTTGTTTGAAAAAACTTTCTTCCTACAGGCTTTGCATCTAAGGAACAATGGTCTTACATGCCTACCTTCGACTTTATTCAAAAAGTGCTGGCGGCTTACTACACTTGATCTCCATGGCACTGAAATCACAAATGATATTCTTCGGCAGGTACAAGTTCCCTAAAAGGCTAATACCTTCACACATTTTTAGTATTTAGTTTGTTATCATCATCAGTCTAGTGGAATTAAGATGATTACCGCTACATACATACATTTAGAGTAGGAAAATTCAGTAACACCATCTGAAGTCTGCTTTTCGTTTCTGTAATCAGTCTCGATAGTTTTATATAGCTGTTTCACTTCGGGACAATGAACTAGTTTCCAACTTTTCACGTTATGGTTATGGTTACGGTTATACGGTATACAGTATGCAGAACCCGAAATCTACATGCCTTAATATATGTTAGTTTCGTGGCAGCTATTCAAGCTCTTGAAACTAATAGTGATGCAACAGGGAAAAAGAACCTAGGGGAAGCTATTATTTGGTACAATAAGTTTCTTGGTTTTCAAGTTGTTGGAGGAGAAGGTAATGAAAGTTTTAATGACACGGTCAATTAAATTAGCTTGATGCCATGGTGTGTGACAGTTACCTTTTTTTCCAAGGGGTGAATTGGTCTTCAACGAAATTGAGATGCAAAGTCCTGATGATGAGTATTTGTTTTGCATAAAGCTCAACAAAGATATATACAGCCGTGAGTTACAAGTTTCTTGACTCAGCCGTGTAATATTCATACTGTATGGTTCATATGATTATATTGTTTGAAAATGTACAGTTGTTAAAAGTTCTTTTTGTGTTGATAACAGTACTTCAATGTGTTCCACTTCTGAAAGATTCTGAAGAACCGATGAAGCTTGAGCTTGAGGTAGATTTTTATTGGTTGCTGAGATGTTGGGACTAATTTACTGGGAATTTGGTTGAGATGTAGAGGAAGGGATGGGGTATTGTATTGAGGTCTTAGAAGCTATTGTGGTCAAGTATATTACATGGGTAGAAGCATGTTCTTTTCGGATGATTTGGTAGTGCTCATTTGAATTGTTGATTGGTTGGTAGTTATATCTTTTTATCTGTTCATATAGGGTAAGTTCTGTTCATGGTGACATGCCTTAACCAGAAATGCAAGTATAGATGTCATTTGTTTTTTTAAAAAATTGTTCTTGCAGAGTTTGCAAAGTTGGTGTTTAAGGTTAGTGTTCAAATGGTTCCATTAGTTTACGAAGAGTTAATCACTGATTCGTCCTATCAAAACCACCTAGGTTGGAAGGTTGGCTTTTTGCCTACTTTATGTCAACAAGCAGGGTGACCCGCGCATTTGCGCGGTTAGATTTATTTTAAAGTTTGTAGCGATAAATGATATAACTTAGATGCTTCAGAATATATTTACATATCCTGTAGCTATTTAGATTTTTAATATATCATAAATATTAGAAAATGACAATAGAAGCTTGAAGGAAAATGCAACTTGAGTAATATAATTGAAGTATGAGTTTTCATGGAAGAAAATCATTAGTATAATAAGTTAACCACTCTCCATTATATAAACATCATGTAGATGCATGCCCTTAACTCTTTTCCAAAATGTTTGCATGCACATGTACCTTTATTAAACTCAAGTAATACATTGATTATATGTGCAACAAAATTATCTTATTAGTTTACATGATATTAGAGTACTTTGCCCACATATACACCGATGCACCATGGACGACCTACCTTGAACTTATCTTCCTTTACGTCGGTTGCCCCACCAAACCGTTTGCCTTCTATCTCTTCTCCCCGCCACAATTTTTCTGCTTCAACCTCCAAGAGCAAGCTCAATTCTCGATCGATATCTCTCAGCTGCTACCACTTCTAATGCAATACTCTACTACATAGTTATCTTCTACTTCTCTCCAATTATCGCTTAATGATGACCGTTGTGACATCTACACGTATATACGTGCAAATATCGTCGATCCCTGCCAGGACACCCATCGCGCTCTCTTCAGTGGCCCCAAGCCTATTCCTTACCGTTTGCGGTATCTCTACTCCGAGTTATTTGCTCATTTGTTTCTGTACGTCCATGCTTCTATTCGTAGGATGCATGCATGTATGTACACATGCACGATGTTATACATGCTCGATGTCTTCTTCTCCTGTGTCAGTCGCTCCTCTTCTTCGATATTGTCCAACTCAACGATGTGGCTTCCTCACTAACTGCGATGACCTCCCATCTTCACTGATGTCGGTATGTCTGCCTTAGTCGTTGTCTAACGATAGGGAGAATCTTCTCTCCATCGTCGGTGATGCCATGTCACTCACCAATGATGGCATGCTCCTAGCTACCCGGTGATCACATATCGCCGATAGCTCGTCTTTAATCCAAAGCTTCATCTCCTCTCTGCTATGTCTTCCCCATTATCGAGTTTCTTTGGCCATTGACTTCATTAACAATGCCGATGCACACCATTCGTCGTCACAGCACTTGGCTCATTTGACTCTGGTCTTTCTCTTCAACGTCTCCAGCGAGTAGCACGACATTGTCCTTGTTGAACAGCTAAGGTGAGCAGCATGGAATTGCTCTCATCTTCATCGCCGCTGCCTCGGCTATTCGCTTCCTTATGGATCAATGTCTTCTAGTAGGACAAATCGACGCCATTGCACTCTTTTGTGGTCTCCTCTGACACCATTCACGATATCCTCATTATAACTTATATTTAATTTATTCAAAATTTTAGTTATTAAGAGATTTCTTTTATTTGTTGTCCCTAATTTCAATTATTTTTTGTTGGAATTCGTAAACTAATCTAATTGTTAGTTTTTACTTAATGTTTATGCCGAATTACAATTATTTATAGATTTTACTTCAGAATTCGTATCGAAATCAAAATGCTAATTTTATTTTATTTTTATTTCGAATTTCAGTTATTTTTGCATTGTACTTGAGATGGACTCTTATTTCTATATTGTTTTTGACATTGACAATAGAAACTTGGAGAAAAACACAACTTGAGGAACGTAACTGATGTATGAGTTTTGAAGGAAGAAAATCTCGAACATAATAAATTAATCACTCTCTATCATATATCCATCATGTAGCTGCATGCCCTTATTTTTTTTCTCCATTGGTTACTCTTTTCCAAAATATTTGCATGCACATGTACCTTTGTTAATCTCAAGCAGTATGTTGATTATATATACAACAAATTATCTTATTAGTTTACATGGTATTAGAGTATCTTGCCCACGTATACATCGATGCACCATAGGTGACCTACTTTGAACTTATCTTCCCTCACGTCGGTTGCCCTACCGAACCGTGTGTCTTCTATGTCTTCTCCCCGCCACAGTTTTTCTTCTTCAATCTCCAACAGCAAGCATAATTCTTGATCGATATCTCTCAGCTGCTACCCCTTCCGATGCAATACTCTACCACATAGTTATCTTCTACTTCTCTCAAATTATTGTTTAATACTAACCGTTGTGACATTAACACGTATATGTGCAAATTTCACTGATCCTTGCTGGGGACACCCTCCGCACTCTCTCTGGTGGCCCCGAGCTTATTCCTTACTATTGCGCTATCTCTACTCTGAGCTCTTTGCTCCTTTGTTTTTGTACGCTCGTGTTTATATTCGTATGGATGCATGCATGTATATACACATGACGATATTATACTTGCTCGATGTCTTCTTCTACCATATTGGTCGCTCCTGTTCGACGGTGTCCAACTCAACGATGTGGCTTCCTTACTAACTGCTATGACCACCCACTTCACTGATGCCGGTATGTCTGCTTTAGTCGCTGTCTAATGATATTGAGAATCTTTTCACCATCGCCGGCGACGCCGTTTCACCAACGATGGCAACTCCTAGCTACGTGATAACCCCATATCGTCGATAGCTCGTCTTCAATGCAAAGCTTCATCTCCTCTTTGCTAGAGCTTCCCCATCATCAAGTTTCTCTGGCCACTGACTTCTTCAACAACGCTTATGCTCACCACTTATCATCACAACACTTTGCTCCTTCGACTTCGGCCTTTCTCTTCGGTAGCTCCAGCGAGTAGCAAGACATTGTCCTCGTGGAACGGCTAAGGTGAGCAATATGAAATTGTTCTTATCTTCGTCGTCGTTGCCGCGGCTCTTCGTTTCCTTGCGGATCAATGTCTTCTTGTAGAACCGATCGACATCATTGCACTCTTTTGTAGTCTCATCCGACACCATTTGTGGTATCCTCATTATAACTTATATTTAATTTATTCGAAATTTTAGTTATTCAGGGATTTTACTTTGGAATTAGTATGGAAATAGAATTTCAAATTTTCTTTTATTTTTTGTCCCTAATTTAAGTTATTTTTTGTTGGAATTCATATACTAATCCAATTGTTAATTTTTATTTAGTTTTTATGCCGAATTAAATTTATTTATGGATTTTAATTTGGAATTCACATCAAAATCAAATTGACAATTTTAATTTATTTTTATTCCAAATAGCTTTTTTTTTTGTTGAAATTGTACAACAATCCAATAGCTTAATTTTTTAATTTTTATTTATATTTATTTAGGATTTTACTTAGGAATTCATATGTAAATCAAATTGACAATGTTTTTTTTGTTTTGAATTTTAGTTATTTAAATATTTTACTTTGGAATTTATACTGAACTCAAATTACAATGTTTTTTATTTTTATCCCAAATTTCAAATATTTTTGTTGGAATTAGTATACTAATCCAATTGCTAATTTTTATAAACATTATTCTGAATTACAGTTATTAGGGTTTTTATTTTGGAATTCGTATTGAAATCAAATTTCTTATTTTATTTTTATTTTTGAAATCTAGGTAACGATATTGAGAATCTTTTCGCCATCGCCGGCGACGCCGTGTCACCAACGATGGCAGCTCCTAGCTACATGATAACCCCATATCATCGATAGCTCGTCTTCAATGCAAAGCTTCATCTCCTCTTTGCTAGAGCTTCCCCATCATCAAACTTCTTTGGCCACTGACTTCTTCAACAACGCTGATGCTCACCCCTTGGCCTTTCTCTTCGGTAGCTCCAGCGAGTAGCAAGACATTGTCCTCGTGGAACGGCTAAGGTGAGCAACATGAAATTGTTCTTATTTTCGTCGTCACTGCTGCGGCTCTTCATTTCCTTGTGGATCAATGTCTTCTTTTAGGACAGATCGACCTCATTGCGCTCTTTTGTGGTCTCATTCCTCATTATAACTTATATCTAATTTATTCGAAATATTAGTTATTCAGGGATTTTACTTTGAAATTAGTATGGAAATAGAATTTCAAATTTTCTTTTATTTTTGTCCCTAATTTAAGTTAATTTTTTGTTGGAATTCATATACTAATCCAATTGTTAATTTTTATTTAGTTTTTATGCCGATTAAATTTATTTATGGATTTTAATTTGGAATTCACATCAAAATCAAATTGCCAATTTTAATTTATTTTTATTCCA
Source organism: Phyllostachys edulis (assembly GCA_036346405.1). NCBI lineage: Eukaryota > Viridiplantae > Streptophyta > Magnoliopsida > Poales > Poaceae > Phyllostachys > Phyllostachys edulis. The sequence goes on along the minus strand of CM070546.1, from coordinate 58,402,691 downwards.
AATAGCGCTTATTTTTTTGTTGAAATTGCACAACAATCCAATTACGATTTTTGTTTAATTTTTATTTATTTTTATTTACGATTTTACTTAGGATTTTACTTAGGAATTCATATGTAAATCAAATTGATAATGTTATTTTATTTATTTTTGTTCAATTTTAGTTATTTAAATATTTTACTTTAGAATTCATGTGGAAATCAAATTACAAAAATTTTTTATCCCAAATTTCAATTATTTTTGTTGGAATTAGTATACTAATCCAATTGCTATTTTTTATAAAACTTATTCTAAATTACAGTTATTAGGGTTTTTATTTTGGAATTCGTTTTGAAATCAAATTTCTTATTTTATTTTTATTTTCGAAATCTATGTATTTTTGTTGAATTAGTGATACTAATTAAAAATTTTATTTTGAATTATATATTTTTTAGGAATTTTACTTAGGAATTAGTATCAAAATTAATTTGCTATTTTTATTTTGTTTTTAATCTGAATTCTAGTTATTTTTTGTTGGAATTCGTGTACTAATCCAATTACTAATTTTTTTATTTTTATTCAATTATGTTTATCTAGTGATTTTACTTAGGAATTCGTATCAAAATTAAGTTGCTAATTTTATTTTATTTTTATTCCGAATTTCAGTTATTTTTAAGTTGTACTTAAGATGGGCTCTTATTCATATATCGTACATGATATAGACTCTTTCTTTTAATCTAGATCGTTATAATCTAGACCCACCATAATCAACGGTGTGGATATTTCTCTTTTTTCACCGATTAATGTGGGAATTTTTAGCCCTTGAGAGCGAACGTGGTGGCTTCTTTTTCTATCGCTTTAATAATATAATAGATAAGGATGATGATTGTGTGAACCTTCGTAGTATGTCTACGAATACCATATTCTTTTCATGTATCTTGAATAGATGCTTCCTCATCAATATGCAATTTTCGCATTGTTTTCCCCAATACCCTTGCAAATTCTGTTATGCCTGATGAGAAAATGACTAATCAACTCTTTGATAGCCTTCGTGTCGTGAAATTTGCAACTGGAGAATGCTCATGATTTTGCTTTGTTGTTTCACAGTTTAAGAATGTACAATGCCCTGGTGGAGAGATGCCTCACGGACTATGTTGACACGTTCCGCCGCAAGACCCTAGACAAGCAAGAGGAGTCCTGCGTCCGCCGCTGTGCCGAGAAGTTCCTGAAGCATTCCATGAGGGTTGGCATGAGATTTGCTGAACTTAACCAGGGCGTTGCCACACCTGACTAATCGAATGGGTGTTCTTGCCCTATGAAGTTTCTAACCTTGGGGATTTTGTCAGCATCAATCTGTAATCCTTAAAGATTTGAGTACTTCTTGAGGAGATGAGAGTCGTTATGTTATCACTTGAACCGACTTTTGGTTATCAAGTTGAATAAAATTACGTTGAATTCTTGTATCCAAGGCTTCTTCCTTTTATGTGCCACAGTGTTACTTAATAGTTCGATATATTTTGATCTCTCATCGAGAAGAGTTAGTATTTATGAATCTTTTCCTGTTCTTGATTGTATCATGTCTTAGTCCAATTCATGAAGTTACATGAATCCTAAGTAGATGATCATTGGTATCTTCTGTGGTATTTCTATGTAACATATATACTAGAAACCGTTTATTTCCCGAGTGTCAGCACGGAAACACTCGGGAACAACCAACTATTCCCGAGTGTCTTTGATTGACATACACTCAGGAAAGTATTCTGTTATGGTGGGTGAACCCATTGTGCCAACTATTCTCTCGAGTGTTGGATGTTTCCCGAGTGTAAATATGAACACTCGGGAAAGTTATTTCTCCCGAGTGTAACTCTCGAGAAACCAGTTTTTACCCGACTAAACGATCTCGGGTGTTTTTTCCCGATAGCCGACCTTCTGGAATTAGTATCTCGAGTGTTTTTGGTATTTTTCCCGAGTGTTTTGGGTACTCGGGAAATAAACGGTTTTTGGTAGTGTCCATGGAATGCGAGCCCGAGGATATGCAATTTTTTCGGATGCCTCCTTCCCTCCCTACGCATCGCTTCTATCTACTTTGTTCTCCCCATTTAAGGCCATGGGGAGGTCGTCGTCGATTGTGCTCACGCAAGGCTGCTGGCAGCAGCATCTGCAAGTGGCACCCAAGCTCTGTCGCCGACGACCATGGCCTCCACGAGCTCCAGCGGCATCCTGACCTCCATCAGGGTGCGTCCTCCGCAAGCCTCGCCTGAGCTCCGCTACCACCAGGGTGCGGCCTCCGAGAGCGCCAACCGAGCTTCACCGTTGCGGGTCCTCGTCGGTGTCGCCACGACCTCTTTGTGCCATGCTATTGTATGCGCACCCTCCAGATAGTTGTGTTGTGGGTGTTCCCTCGAAATATCGCGACTCCTTTTCTCGGTTGTTGCAGGAGGTGTTTTCATGTAGTGTTTTTTATTATTGTTGTTGCGTCAAATGTTGTGGCAAGAGGTATTTTATTGTTGCTCATTTTCTCCGTTATTGTATGATCCACCCTGGTTTGTTGCAGTCCTCCTAAAAATGTTGCAACAATTATTTTTAGATGTTGTCACTATTATTTTCAAATGTTGCAATGTTGTAACATCAAAAAAAAATTGATCGGGATATGTGAACTAGTTTTAAAGTGCGGCTAGGTTCTATACTGATGGTTTCATGCAATTTTCGGTGAGAATGTGGCTTTTTCCAATCTTTATTTCTTGACATTGTCTTGTTATTTGTGAATTTTGTTGCACACATAGATTAAAATTGTTGCACACATTATCTACGAATGTTCCTCCCATCATAGGTCAATCACTAGTTGCTAAATTATTTATTTTGCGAGAGAACTTATTATAATTTTAACTGAGTAGAGCATAGTTAAGCGACAAATCCGTGTATGTACTTCAATCTTCTCTGTGTGCACTCAATTCTTTCCGCACATGCTTGGCGAACTATGTGAAGCGTGTGGGCTAAGATTTAGGGAAAATCTAGAAACACTCCAATAGGTCACGTGCTTTTTTAATTTTCCTCCTATATCTTATTTTCATGTATTTTGCCCCCTCATATCTCATTTTTGTTTACTCTGCCCCTCGTAAGTTAAGTTGACTTATACATACCCTCCTAGGTTGCATGTTCGTACTATTTTCTCGTGATTTTAATTATCTTTGGCATTTGTTTCAATGATTTTAGTACATATCTAAGTGATTTCAATACTTGTTTCAATGATTTAAATTATTTTGTTATTTGTAATACACAATTTCAACATTGAAACATTAGCAATGAAATGGTGTATTACAACTACCAAAATCACCCATATAATTGAAATAGGTACTGACATCATTGAAATAAGTGTCAAAGATAATGAAAAACACGACAAATAGTGCTAATATACGGTATGGGGGTATTTGCATGCCAGCTCAACTTATAGGGAGCAAAGTAAACGATAATTAGATATAAAGGGCAAATTGAAAAGGTATGTGACTTATGTGGGTATTTATGGGGAAAAAAACTAAAAGAACTTTGCAGTACCTTCCTAACAATTAAATGAGGTAATTTTACTATTGAATTTGCTAATTTTAGACCACATGAATTTTCCTTATGCATAAGTCACTTTTCTAGCCTCCAGATCTTGCAATGTGATTCGTGCTCTGTCGGGGCCTTCATCCTCCTCTCCAGCTGTTGGTGGCATGCTTAAGGTTTGGGTTCACTGAAGCTTGGTTGTAGAGTTAGGCAGGACCCCGGTGGCTTGGTTTTGAGCGGTGGCACCGTCGACTGCAGGATATAGGAGAGAGGTGGGCGACAACCAGTGGCGGATCCATAACAAAAATGACTAGGAAACCCTAAGGAGAGATGGACCATATTCGGCTGAGCTGTGGCTTGAGGTGTTCCCTTATGTTGAAATAGAGGTGTCCATATTTACATATACATGTTTATATCCAAACAAAAATAATTTTTGGATCAGGTGCCTTATGTACCCTAGTGTGCTACATTATATCCACCTTGACGACAACGACGGCTGGTTCGCCAATGCGGCCCAGCCAAAAGTGGTCGACAGCACCGGATCTGACAACAGTGTGCCGCCAGAGGTGCTCCGTATCAGTGGCAGGGGAGTTAGTGGGAGGGCAGTGTAGGAGGAAGCAGACGAAAACAGCCGGGCAAAACATTGGTAAAAGGTGAGACCGACGTAATGGTCAATAGAAAGGTTGATATGTATCATACGATTTTTGCCCAAATTAGCTTTACCAATGTACCATACAGGGGACTGAATTTGATCTTGTTAGCAATGGGGTTCTTTTTCGAGAGGCATGCTTTATGCTTTTCACTTGTTTTTTTTTAGAATTCCATGTTTTGTAAGTAGCCCATGATCTTGAAAGGATATGGATAGACTACACTAGCTGGCAATTCAAAAAAAATTATCATGTAAACCAAGACACCATGCAAGCAAGAGATCACAGATCGTTACCACCAGATGCGCAGTGCAGCGGAAATAGAGTTGCAGTAGCATGATCCAACATAGAGCGCGTTAATATAGTGGTCGTAGTCGATCATCCAACGTTCCCGATGTTGATCGTCTCCTCCAGCAACCAATCATTTTCCTTGAGAAGTTGTGGATCGTCCTTAAGCGCCACAGCAACCATAGTAGCACATCTACCGTATACACACGTCCAGGGATGGAACACCGTACGCCGGTATGCTAGCACCAAGTCGCACGGGAAGGCTCTCTTAAAAAGATGGCGGCTAGAGTTTCGGTGGAGCAACTCACGTTCTGTCACCACTCTCCCGATAGCTAGCCTCATGCATCTCCTTATATATAGCACATGACTGATTCTATCCGAACACGTTTGTTCCAACCTGTTAAGTGTGTGACCCGTTAGGTTCATGCGTAATCAGTTGTGACTCGAAAACTCCTTTCCGATCACGAGTCGTTAGTGGTTCCGCAGGACATAAAGATTCCCAAATACACATGAATTATATCGGACAAACCTTAATGCAATATGATCTACGAGTACGTCTTTATCACTTACGACCAGCTCGTATCTCTATACGGCCAGTTCATAGTCATTACTAGTTCGTAACTCCTTGCGACTAGTTTGCGACCAGTTAGTGATCATGTTCGACCAGCCTACGACAGCTCGTATCTCCATACGACAAGTCTGTATCTGATCGAACTGAAAGACTTGCTTGTGCAATCTCCCTTTGCCTCATGATATCTGGTTGAACTCTAGGTGAAATTTATGTCATCCATGGACTGTTCAATACTTTCTCGATCAAGTGTCGGATAACTTCATGTGGTCGACTCTTCGACCACTAGTGGTATGGCCATGCACTTTCTTTATCCGATCACATCGAGGGTCTAGAGATATCTCTCTTGTTATGTTAGGAGGAGTAAATCTCATATCCGATCAGTCATATTCCTCCGCATATTTCATAGCATACCCGAAAGCCGACTTTATAACTACTCAGTTACGGAGTGGCGTTTGACAACCCTAAGTGTAATATTACACATGTAGAAAACCATGCTGATCTCAGGTCTAAGAATTACACATCATCATTTCTTAAGACCAACTGACGACACATAAAATCATAACAATCTCTAACAAGTGTTCACATTATTGATTCGATATGCCTATATCCATGACCGGTGAAACATGGTCACCAATCAATACATGTGTTGGTCAATTAGTCACTAGTGTTCCGACCAGTGACATCCGACCAAGGATATATTTAGAATGACATCATATAAATTAAAGAGCTTCACCAACAAGTCACGTACTTGCTAATCTTATAACCAATGATTCATTCAAAGAATATAATAACACTTATTCAATAATTCATAAATATAGACGTGATACAATCATCTTTATGATTACCTCTAGGACATATCACCAACAAATCTTGCAACGCGCCGTTTTGCTATGGATGGATCAAGGTCCGTCCTTTGTATCTGAACTAGTTGCCGCCAACTCGTTTGCGGCCGCTGTTTAATGGAATCATAAAGTTCGATCTAAAAAAAAGTATTGCCCCTCAAGTGAAAGAAACCATAAACTGAAGTTGCTGGTGCCGAAACCTCATACCCGGAAAAGAAGACGTTTCTTCTCTGGCTTAGGAAACTGTCTTCGTTTCGAGCAGGGCCTGCGCGCCATTGTCAATCTTTTGCCCTTGACTGAACGGGCAGGCAGTGGAATGCTGGACGCCCCACTTACCAGGAGGCTGTAGCAGTAGCACCAGTCCTCCATTCGTCTCTTGTCTTCTTCCTCAAATCAAAGCACGACTTCATGTAGCCTCCCAAAATTAACCACACATTCTATCTGGGAGTAGACTCAGTGTCGTACCTCACATTTTAGTGACCGTGGCTTTAAAAAATACAACGTGACCTTATAAATAGAAAAGATGAACATTAATGTTGCTAATGTTACCACTAAGTTTAGCTATCCTATTTAACATACTCATCAACATTATTATCAAATTTAATTTCTATAAAACATGGTTGAAAAATAGAACACCACATATCTGCACAAATACAAGAAAGAATTGCAACAATAAATGAAGTTGTGTTAAAATTTATGAACAACAGCTAGCACAACTACAACCGGGCATATATGGCTCCCGGAGACCCCAAAGCGGCACAAAAGGCCCACTGTAGTGATGAAGTGGCATAGTACCAGAGTCCAATGATTGTGATGCACAAAGATGAAAAGTGCACTACATCAAAACAAGATTGTTTGGAATAATTGTGTGCTTGGGACATTGAACTCACAAAGAAACCCAAAGTAATTGACACCAACATCCGTATGAGAATTAAGAAGGGAAGAGTTAATTTTGATTGTGAGAATTAGGAGGCATTAGTAGTTGTCTTTGTTAAACAACATAAGGAAGCGAAGAGAGAAAGAGAAAGAGAAAGAGAAGGATTAGGAGACATGGATGGATTTTAAGTTTTGCTCACTTAACTCTTACTAATACTAAGATTAACTAATCAATAATCAAATGTTAGTCCGAAAATGGGCCCCTTGAATTGGTGGGAACCCTGTGCAGTTATCATGTTGTACATCCTTGCCATCCGGGCTGTAGACTGCAGTATAGTTTGGTGAGATTCTGTACCGAGGGTATAATAGATTAAAAGGACAGGGATTAGCTGTAGTCAGGCTCTATTACATGGTCAATTGAAAGTTCGACTGCTCAGATTAGGCGTGTAATCAAAATTTTAAAAAGCATCTCTTGTACAAAATTTTGCCACGGCCTATTCAGTTAACTGATGGTTTACGTACCCTCTTGATCTCTCAATTGTTTCACTCTAGTTTTTTGAAACTTTGAGTACTTTCCCAGCAGAATATCCAAACACATCCTTTGAATCATTCATGGGTTCGAAATTCATGTAGGATCCCACGATATTGTGTGAACTTCTTGCGTTGAAAAACTTCTTCTAGACACCACAGTAGATAGACATAGCACTTTTCAATTTCCTTACGTTTTCCCTAATATTCAAAACGGGGCGTAAAATGACTTTGAACAGGAACATTTATTTTCTTGCGAGGACAGAAACTATTCTTGGACTCTACCAACAGTTGTAACTGACAGGAGTGACAGCTAGTACTGCTATGCAAAAACTTTTTCGCCTCTCTGTGGATGACGAGCTTTTGAACCATCAATGTTTGATCTGAACGGTATGCCATTCGTCCTTGGACATATTTATTGCTCTGTTTAAACTTTTGTGGTACTGTACGTCTTGCCGATGCGGTCTCTGAATCTCACGAACAGAAGCAGCGCAGCCCAGAAACTAACCACACTTGTGTGAAACCAGCAGGAAATGAAAGAGGACGCTTTATGCTCCGTGATTAGACTATGTTAGTCAAGCACATGCACACCACCGAATCCAGTTTGGATTATTTTTTTCCTTAAGCAATGAGGTTGCTGCTTCCGTTCTAATCCGGACAAGGGTTCTTATTTCTTGCACGGGGCCACCTGACCTGACCTGACCTGACCTGACGCAGAATGCCAAAATCGAGCGCTGAAAGTCATAATCCATGATCCATCACGTCACATCTTCCTTTAGCAAACGGGAAACGTAGCGCGTCATTGACAGAATGGTGGGGGTTAAACCCGGTAAAAAAAATACATTTTCACAGAAGAACCGGAGTACTACTGTGCAGAATCTACTACCCTAGTCTTGGATGACGAGCTGGCCGTTTTCACGACCGGCTCGGTCAAGCCAAATAATTGCAGTTTTTGACGCCGAGACTACTGTAGCTAGGTTGGACCAGACGAGGAGAGAAGGGAAGACCGCAGGTAAAAAGGCTGTAAAAGCTTGCACCATGGACTTGGACATGGACTCATCAAGTGCTGCACTTCGTCTGCAGCTGCACTGCACTGCAGCGCCCTGTAGGCTGTAGCAGTCGTCGTTTCCCATTTCGCAGCGCTACTCATCGAGTGGAGCAGCCTGCTTCCTTTGCTGCCCACTCCGTCTCTCTGCAAACTTATGGATGTTTTTGCAGACCTTCATGGAGCTTTTCTGTGGTCTGGCCTTGCATTTTTGGCCGCGGTTGGACTCCTGCGCCTTTTCCATAGTCCATAAATAGTCCCAGGGACCAGGAACCGAAAATATCATCGTGCATGTATCCGTATCCTTGGGACCTTGGTTTTATAATGTTGGCACGATGGACAGGGAGTTGCAAATTTTCATTTGTACGGATGGTGGTTAGCATCAACTTTGTGCCATTGGTCATTAGGATCGATCATGAGGTGAAGAGTTATAACATCAAACATCACCTTTTTCAGGAAAGAAAATGTATCTTAATTTTGTGAGCAAAAAAAATTCAAAAAGGCATTTCAGAGTGCGCGTGGGTGATTGGACACGTGTACGAAGATATTCACTTTGCTTAATTTGCTGGTAAGTTGTTGTTAGTACTACTACTTTGTTGATTTCAACATGATTAACAATGCAAAATGGTAAGCAGTTGGCATCTTGTGGATTTCAGGTTGGTAAGATAACAGACAAGAGTAAAAATGCAGAACATTGACATGGTTGCCCACTGAAACTAACTTCACACTCAACATTACTGTGATTGTTGGTGTAGTCCACCGGCTTTCCTTTTTGCCGTTGGAAAACGCGCAATCCCAAAATGTGGCATCACTAGTCCGGCAAAATCTCCCGTGCCGAGCGTGGCAAGGGGGCAAGAGTCGGCATGCCGTCGACGGCCGTACGTCATACGTGCCGATAGGTCGTCGATCGCAAAGAATCAACCAATCAAAAACTAAGCCATCAACCACGGCCCAAAATGCCCGACCCTGACCGCTTCTGCCACGCGCCCTGCTTGCCAACGCAGCCCGCCCGGGGCCGCGACGGAACGCCCAAATGGCCAAATCCCCGTGCCGAGACCCCACATCACAGCACAAACACCGCCAAAACAAAGAAAAACTCGAGCCTTTCTTTGTTCAATCTTACACGCGTCCGCCTCCGCTCTACTGCCTTTGCCGCTCCCGTTTAAAAGCAGCCACCACCACCACCACCTCCAGTCCACCACCACCAGGCACCAGTCCACCACCCAAACGCCGAGCTCACCCCACCCCACCCCACCCGAACAGAACGTGCACGCACAGAGGCACACACGCACGTCCGAAGCACGGGCGCGCACTCATGCAGGTCCTCCGGCTGCTTGCGGCCCGGCGCTTCCGCCGCCGTGCCGTGCCCACGATCACCTCGACGGCGACGGCGACGGCCACGCCGTGCGACTACGGCGAGGACGAGGGTCCGTTCTTCGACCTCGACCTGTCGTGCTGCTCCGCGCCAGCGTCCAGCGCCGAGTCGGGCTCCGAGTCCGAGGACTCGTGCGCCGGCGAGGTCGACTTCATCATCTCACTGCAGCGGAGCCGCTCCGCGTCGCCGTCCTACGATCGCCTCTTCTTCGGCGGCGGCGGATGGGCGGCGCCCCCGCTGCTCAAGTTCTGCGCGTCAGAGCCGAGCGACGGCGCCGCACGGCACGGCGCGGGTAGGCTCGGGAAGCTGCGCGCGCTCAGCTTCGGGTCCGCCAAGGCCGCGTTCTACGGCGGCCGCGCCAGCTTCTCTCGGAGCTCCAGCAGCGTGCGTTCGGCCAAGCTCTTCTCTGCGTACGGGTACGGCTCGCCGGACCAAGAGGAGACCAAGAGGGCGCCCTCGGGCGACGTGATCAGGCGGTACCTAAGCAAGATCTCGAGGCGGCTGCGGAGGGTGGCGCCCGCCGCCGCCGCCGCGGCGGATCTCCGGCTACGGAAGAGCCGCTCTGCGTCCGCGGCGCAGACAGCGGCGCGCGAGGTTCAGTCGCCGCCACCTCGCCGGGACGACTCGCTCCTCGAGAAGCAGGACGGCATCGCAAGCGCCATAGCGCACTGCAAGGAGTCCCTCCATCGTGGTACGTGCGCCCACGCCTTAACGTCACCGTCCGTTTCGTTTATTGCCTCCATTGATTTTCTCCACACAGGTAGTTCAGAATTCTGATGCGCGTCACTTGCGTTGTGCAGCGTCCGTGTCGGAGTGCAACTCGTCGTTGCTGCGGTCGCGGAGTGATCCAGGAACCTAACTTCCGGTGTAGTCGAGGGAATTTTGCTTGCATGCGTACCATTTCGCTTCCGGATTCTGGAGGAAACGGAGGCCGAAGCTTCGCGCTATATTTCGCAAAGGAAGCAAGGAGAGGACGAGGAATCTTCAAGTACAAATTGTTAAAGCTTCAAGAACATGCGGTGGTTTAGCGAGCTAGAGATCTTTAACCTTCTTTCTGTGTGCGCGAGTGAGTTCTTTTGTGGTTTTAGGCGTGGGAAAAGAGCTCCTTTTAGGCTCCTTTAGGCACCTTCCTCGTGTACAAGCGTGGAGCTGTCTGTTTACTCTCCTCTTTTGTTGGCTTTTCATCTTTTGGTTGCGTTGTACAAGACTTGCGAGTTGCAACACGATCTGTAATTAGGCACTCCAACATTTTATGCTTTGACTCTGTCACTGCCTCGCAATATGCACGTTAGGAATATGCGTTCTTTTGTGATTACAGCGGTACATATACCAGACATATTTAGAACTATAAACAGTCACACGATCATCAACTCAAATATTTCTATCTTATATATATGCGCTAACAAGGTAAAGCCTAGAGCAAAAATACTGCTAACAGGAGTAGGCATCAACATCATCACATGATTTATTTCTAGGAAGCAATGCCTAGTCATATCAACTTATAGAGCACCGGCGAAGGTGGCGGTAGAGTCTCATACGAAAAAGAAAACGCGAAGCGGATAATGGAGAAAGCAGTGAGCAGTCACATGAACGATTCCCAAAAACTTAATTTGCCCCAACCCATGCAGGATCACAAGGGACGCCGGCTTCAGAGATACTGCTCTCTCTGTGAAAAAAGAACCTGCAGCTCCATAGCTAACAGAACACGAAATTGTCGGACCATTCACGCGCACGTCACGGGCGAGCGATAGCGTGGCGTGGCGAGGCGAGCAAGCGCGCGTGTGTTCTTCTTTTTTCTTGCTTCCACTAAGTAAGACCAACTCTACCTTATTTATTGGTCTCCTCCCACCTACACTAGCAATATAGTATTAAACTTTCCACCTTCCACCATGCATAAGTGGGCCTTTGGGATTTTTCGATGTCGTCATGCTGAGACATGTCGAACTGGGGGCCACCGACAATGAAGTCAGGAGCGAGGGACTTTATAAATTGTCCATCCCCAAGGTACAATGTCTGCAACTCCGATCGTGCGAACGAGCTCTGGCTTTGAACGTGCGGTGTGCCAGCGAACCCGAAGGAGCTCTGCTCTACGTATGCTCCAAACCCCGCGGACGGTCCAAACCCCGTGTACTGCTTCCTTGTAGGAGTTGGGAGTCCCATATCCTCGTCACTAGACAGATGGTCGTCACCCCCACAGTCAACCAAAGGCTGCAAGACGGAACGATGTTAGTCAAAATAAATAGCATGGACGTAAATTGAGAATCCCGTACCTCCTGGATGTGCAGTGCAGATGACCGAGGAGGAGCGCTAGTATGTGTACGGGGTGCAGACGGTGGAAGTGTTGCATCTCGACGAACCTGCAACGGGAGAACGACATGATGTTAGCGGAACGTAAGGTATAACAAAAAAGACATAACGTAGATTTGTACATAACTTACCCCCCCCTAGGGATCTGGCCCACGGATGACCGACGGGTAGCGCTACGACACCGGCTAGACTCGCTAGGTCGTGATGACTTAGCAGGTGAGCATGGTCCCCCCCCCCACTTGGTGCCCGGTGCACAGGACGTCGTACGCCGAACGACCGCAGCTCAAGTTCTTTATTGTGTTCTTCGCCTCCGCGAAGATGTACTTCAATGTTTTCAGCAGCCACTACTACAGAAAAGGTATTCACAGATGGTTCGAAAACGTCATCACAGACGGTTTCGTGCGTCGTCTGAGTTTATGGGTCAGTAATGACATGAGGTCTTCACAGACGGTTTTTGAACCATCTGTGATGCATACTATCACGCATGCTTATTAACTCGTAACCGCTCGTGATAGTTGCTCAGCATGTATGATTTGTAGATAAAACCGTATGTGATAGCTAATGTATCACAGGCAGTTTGTAAATGAAACCATCTGTGATGATCTTTGTTTATAATGTCTCCAAGTAGTGGCCGCTATGCCTTTAAAATCGGCTTTATGTGTGTGTGTGTGTATATATATATATATATATATATATATATATATATATATATATATATATATATATATATATATATATATAGTTCGTAGTCCCTTGTTAGCTAACTCGAGGTCTGAATTCAGCTAGCTAGCTCACTCATTAGGCGTTCATATCCTAAACGTGCAGGTGAACTACGGCCAACTTCATCGAACATGACACACTGGAGTGTGTGATTTGCTTCATGCCAATCCTCAAGGCAGCCGTGCTTCTTGAACTCGTAGGCTCGATAAGGTCGATCTTCATTTGGGGGCACTACTACAGAAAAGGTCTTCACAGACGGTTCAAGCGCCATCACGCAGCGGTTTCTTGAGCCGCCCGAGTTTATGGGTCGATGATGATGAGGTCATCACGCACGGTTTTCAAATCGCTCTCATGATGCATATACCACGCACGGTTTTAGCCACAAACCGCTGCAGTGATGATTATATATCATGACGGTTTCATCCACAAACCGCTCGTGATGACTATATATCATGATGGTTTCACCACAAACCGCTCAGTGATGACTATATATCATGCACGGTTTTAGCCACAAACCGCCTATGATATCTATATATCATGCATGCTTTGTGGTCAAACTGCTCAGGATGACTATATATCATGCAGCGGCCACCACCAACCGCTCAGGATATATATATAAGGCACAGCGATCCTTGAGACTTTATAGAGAAGAGTCATCACAGATGGTTTCACCACAAATGCATATATATATATATATATATATATATATATATATATATATATATATATATATATATATATATATATATATATATATATATATATATATATATATATATATCACGCATTTGTGGTCGAAACCATCTGTGATGACTCTTCTCTATAAAGTCTCCAAGCAAGGATCGCTGTGCCTTTAAAACCCAGCATCATATATAATATTATATTTCTATTGTTCTTAGTCCCTTAGCCACCGCCGGGGTCGCCCACGCAAAGATGAGGGAGAGGAGACAAAGAACTGTGGGCAATCTCATTGAGCCCTTGCAAATATAAGAAGTACGATCGCTGAAAGCGCCAGACATCCAATTACTTGGTTGTTAATACAAGATTATTTTCGATCGGAGTACTGCAAGGCCCACGCCACTTTCTTAACGCTACAGGTACTCCGATCGGGAAGATGGGCCTCTTCATCACGCATTGTCTCTTGGATCTGCGGAAGATCCCGGAGGCAACAAAGACCATTGGATGAGTCAATACTCGGCTCATAATTGAAACCGCATCCATGTCGACGTCACAGACCGCCAAGTCGAACCAGTTCTCCTCGCTCCATTCTCCGCCATGAGTGCATGAGATTTGGGGAAAAGAGAGTATGTTGACAAGAGATTACCGGAAGATCCCCACTGACGGCGCCAACCGCCGATGTTTTAGAACCGAACTTACGTAAAGATTGTTTGATTCGGGGTCTCCTAGAATGGAATCACGCAGAGATTGACACGGAATTTTTATACGTGTTCAGCCTTCTCCGGAGAGAATAACAACCCTACTCCTGTGTGTATGGTATTTCGAACAATCAGAAAAAACTAAGACTATTACGAGATGATAGTGCTTGTCTTCCTGATGGCCCTTGATTGGCGTGTGTCTACGCCTTGATTCGATCGTTCTTTCCTTCTCGATTCTTGCCTTTATATAGTCCGTGAAGGAGTGGCCGTTTCTCCGGTGAAATGGCGCCTCATCACATCCTCAGAACGGCGATGTTGGCAGTAATCACCGCGATAACTCCTCCACGCCGATGACTATATATCGAGATAATGGAGCATTACATGCTATTACTTCAGAATAACAAAGGTATGATGATGCTTGAATTCCTTAATCAATTGGACCCACTCATCTCAGAGGTTTAATTGATCATAAGGTGGTCGTATGACACGGTCGAGAAGAACTTACGACCATAAGGTAGTCGTAGCAAGACTTACGACTATGGGGTAGTCGTAGCATGACTTACGATTATGGGGGTGGTCGAGAATAACTTACGACCACCTAGTAGGCTCCTCCTCATAAAATTAAGGGTATACTCAGGGGACCATATGACGCCACATTTGCTTATAATAAGAATTATAGATAAAAGATAAAATGAGGATTATTAGATCCTCGCCACACGTGTATCCTCATTTTTTTCCAACAGCCTCAAGCATCTCCTTATATAGTGCCCGTGATGAATCCTATCCGAACACATTTGATGAATCGTATCCGTACTGGTTTGTTCCAACATGTTAAGTGTGTGACCCGTTAGGTTCATGCATAATCGGTTGTGACTCGGAAATTCTTTTCTGATCAAGAGTCGTCAGCGGCTCCTAGCAGAACATAACGATTCCCGAATACACATGAATTATATCGGACGAACCTTAATGCAATATGATCTACGACCAGGTCCATATCACCAATGACCAGCTCGTATCTCTATACGACTAGTTCATATTTAGTCTCGACCAGTTCGTAACTCCTTACTACCATGTTTCGATCACTGAGTGATCATGTTCGACCAACCTACGACTAGCTCGTATCTCCATACGACTAGTCAGTATCTGATCGAACTAAAAGACCTTCTCGCGTATTCTCCCTTTGCCTCACGACATCTGGTTAAACTCCAGGTGAGATGTTGTGTCATCTATGGACTGTTCAATACTTTCTCAATCGAGTGTCGGATATTTCACGTGGTCGAACACTTCGACCACTAGTGGCATGGCCATGCACTTTCTTTATCCGACCACATCGAGGGGCCCAGAGATATCTCTCCTGTTATGTTAGGAGGGGCAAATCTCATATCCGACCAGTCACATTCCTCCGCATGTTTCATAGTATACCTGAAATCTACCTTTATAATACGGAGTAGTGTTTGGTAACCCCAAAGTATACTCTTACGCATGTAGAAAACCATGCTGATCTCAAGTCTAAAGATTACACATCATCATTGCTTGAGACCAACTGATGACACATAAAATCATAACAATCTCAACAGTGTCTCAAGGTGGGTCAATCCAACCCCATGTTCTCTTACATGTGTTCATATTATTGATTCGATATCCCTATATCCACGACCGGTGAAACATGGTCATCAATCAATACATGTGTTGGTCGATAGAGTCACTAGTGTTCCGACCAGTGGTATTCGACCAGGGATTCATTTAGAATGACATCATATAAGTTAAAAGAGTTTCACCAACAAGTCACATACTTGTTAATCTTCATAACCAATGATTCATTCAAAGAACAGAATAACATTTATTCAATAACACATAAACATAGACGTTGTATCATTATCTCCATGATTGCCTCTAGGGCATATCACCAACAGTCTCCCACTTGCACTAGAGTCAATCATATGGGTATCTTATACCCATTTCTCTTATGTGCGCCTCATGTTTAGGCTATGGGAGAGACTTTGTCAATGGATTAGAAATATTCAAATTCGTGTGCACTTTGCATATCTTCACATCACCCCTCTCAATGATCTCACGAATGATGTGATATCGTCGAAGTATGTGCTTGGACTTTTGATGTGATCTAGGCTCCTTAGCTTGTGCAATGGCTCCACTATTATCACAATAGAGATCCGTTAGACTGGAAGCACTAGAGACCACACCCAGTTCATAAATGAACTTTCTAATCCATACGGTCTCTTTTGCAGCTTTCCGAAACCACAATGTATCCAGCCTCTATTGTAGAATCAACAACCGTTCCTTGCTGGGAACTCTTCTAGCTTACTGCTCCTCCATTCAAACAAAACACAAACCCTGATTGCGATCTGAAATCATCCTTGTCGGTTTGGAAGCTAGCATCAATGTAACTATTTACAACCAGCTCTTCCTCACCTCCATAAACAAGGAATGCATCCTTAGTTCTTCTCAAGTACGTAAGGATATTCTTGACTGCTATCCAGTAACCTTCACCTGGATCTGACTGATATCTGCTCGTAACACTTAGAGCATACGACACATCTGGTCGTGTACATATCATAGCATATATGATAGATCCAATAGTGTGGAGACCCAAGATCGGACCCGTTCCAAGCTAAGTGATTACGCCGAAAGCGTAACACTTAACGAGAGACGAAAACGATTCCGAGTGCCCGGATATGTGTCTCATGTTAGCTCCCAAGGATTAGTAGCTAACATGCACATATCCAAACACAACATTGCAATCACATCCATACACGAATATACAAGAGAATAAAATCATTAATACAACTTCAACAAGTAGAACCTTATGGTCCAATTTTGCATCTGAGGGCCGACCGGCCAAATTTAAGAATAAGAGAATAAATCGCAGCGAAAGATAAATAAGGAAATAAAAGAGAGAAACTGAGTTGGTATGCCCAAACCCACAAGCAACCAACTAGCGTTAAAGTCATAGCATATGTCGTACTAAAACTCTATTTGAACGACTTCTCACCTACAACATGGACAATCCAACTGAGTACAAAAACGTACTCGCAAGACTTACGAATAGTAACATATAATAAATGCATTCAAGTGTCAAAGGAGGGCTACTACACTAGGCAATTTTCAGCATAAAGCAAGTTTTTCTTTGAGATAACCGATATAGATTCAAATTGTCATTTGTAAAACATTTAGAAAACAATATATACAGTAGGTAATCCCAATTCATCATCAACAACAATAGATACTCCAATTATAATCAACACACGAACTTCCCGTTCGTGATACAATTCATTCGTTAACAAATCAACACGCGAACTTTCCGTTCGTGACAACATACAAGATCTGAACAATTCAGCACATGACCTATCAACATAACCCAACCCAAATTTCATAAGCTAACTATGTATGGTTTCACCAAGCGATGTCCATAACCGAGGACACAGCTATTCGAATAGATTTTAACTCTACACAGGTGCACAGCTTTACCCACACGATATGAATACATCATACTGTCGCCATGCACTCTTCCGTAGGAGTGTGAATGAGATATCATAACGAGGCCGTTACAATATCATGTCCTAACTATCAAACCACCCGAGGAAGCAACACCATAGCCGAAAGTTGCTTATCGTCACCATGGGTGTACCTATTGTGTAAGTAAGTCCCTTGCACACAAGAGACTCTTAAGGGCAAGTAAGGCGAAACTTAACATACCCCTACTAGATTGACAAAAGAATAATAGTAAAACACAAGACACCGGTAAAGCCTATGCAAATACTGGTGCTCAAACAACAGTTGTCAATCTAATTGTGTTTTGATAACTAACACATAACAAATTATTTACCCAGCCATCGCCCATAAACCCGGCGTGTGGTTGCACGTGAGATTTGGTTCAACACACCCAAGACCAATCCTTAATCACCCAGGCGGGGCTACACGAATCCGGGACAACCTCCCTTCATCAACATATCACCCGTCCAAGTCCAACACACAACAACAACCCACCCAACAAGTCCACAAAACCATATTTGAAGATCTGGATATATTCCTCAAAATCAACATAATTCAATCCATATATTCCTCAAATTTTATCAAGATTCAATTCAATCCATTGGCCGATGGACTAGCTCCATCAACCGCTTTCGACTACAACTACTTGCTCGGCTAAGCATCGTTCTACAAATTATCAAACAAACCCATATAACATATAGCCTTAATCATTCAAGGTAACAGGGCAATCAACTTTCAAAGGAAGGCAACTGCAGCAAGAGTATATAACTAATTCTACCCAATTGTCATACAAGTATTGGAAATTAAGCAATGCGTAGAATACTTGAAAATCAACATAGATACTTTTCAAAATTAATAGGAGAAATATGCATCAAAGGAAAAGACTGCTTACCTAGGATGGATGGTCTAGTTGCTGCTGAATACCACTTTCGATCAAACTCGTATCTTCGTAAACTATCGAACAAACGAGAACATCGAATAAGAACGAAAACATCCAAAAATTCAATATCATCCAAAAATATGAAATTTATACAGTAGGTAGATCATGATTTTAGATGAATTTAGGTGAAAGAATTATTCCATTTGGAATTTTTATGTGAAAGTTATAGTGATTTGAAAATCACTTTTATGAAAAATCCTGAAAAATGGAGCTCGGTTACTATTCATCTTAATTTAATTATTTGGTGAAAATTTATAAAATAGTGGGAAAAAGGATTACATAGATAAATAGATAATAAAATTATAAGGCCAAAATAACTTGGTTTAACTCATTTGAAGTTCATATGAATTAGTTATGAATTTTCAAAGTTAAAAGCATTTTCGTGTAAAAATTATTCAATTTTGGATCAATTTCCAAAAACTATATTTTCTATGACAGATACATATTTGAAACCTATTTTGAAATAAATTTCATTAAAAATAAAAATTATTAAAACCGGTTTCACTTCTTTTGGAGTTAAGATGAATTAGTTATGCATTTTTAAAGTTATTCTACTTTTCAGTGTGCAAATAATTGATTTCCGGATTTTTCATAAAGCAATTAATACTTTTTGTACTGAGGGGAACCTAGCCATAGAAGCTGACGTGTGGGTCCAATGCACAGTACCGTTTCTCAATTTACTTTCCAATTTAAAAGTGCGCTCACAGGTGGGCCCTACTTGACACTGACTCAGTCTACAAGCATAGTGCATGGACCGAAAGCCAAGAGCTCAGTCCACGGGTTCACCACCCAGATTACTACGCATTTAAAGTATGGGGCCCACGTGTAAACAACTCACCAACCTTTTAAGACAACCATTACTGTAATCTAAGTAATCATTAGCTTTAAATGACTGATGATTAACCCTAATGGTCTCGCTAAAGTGCGGTCGGAAGTCCGACAACGCAGAGCTCGCTTCACCGGAGCCCCGTTGGCGACTCCGGCCACGGCGGCGCCAGCCAAGGGCAGGAAAGAGTTCCTAATACTATTGCGCACCTATTGGTAGTGGTCACTACGGTGGATATGACTGATCAAGGCTAGCTAGCCGGCGAAGTCGATGACCTCGGCCCTAAGTGCATGTGCCATCCCGATGACGCATTGGCCGAAATAATGCATGCATAAGCTACCAAGGAGTTCCTCGAAGCTTACCAAAGTAGAGAAACGGACAGAGAAGCTCGAAGAGAGGTAGTCGATGGTAATGGCTCCAGCGGTAGAGGGCTTCACGTGGAGGAGATTCCCTAGACAAAAGAAGTGACAACAAAGGGTTGAGGAAGCTTGGGGTGACTATTAGATGGTGACATTGCATTCAATCGGGAAATGGCTTACCAGGATGACAATGGGGTGAAGAATAGTGTTATCAGCCGACAAAGGAGAATCTTCTAAATTCCCAAGCTCCTATGTAGCATCCGACAAATTGATTGAGGAGAAATGGATATCATGTCCAAGCATACACTTTGACGCGCAAAGAAGGGGAAGGAACTCACTGGAGAGGGGAAATGGCATGGTGATGGCATTCGGTGCGCGTCCACCATGGCGAGGACGGCCTTCGTGCTCCGGGAGCTACAAGCCAAGAGAGATGCTCGTGTTAGAGAAAATGGAGACGGCGGAGAGAGAGAAAACCGAGGGACAAGGTGGGTTGAAGCTTACCCGAGGAAGATGCAAGAAGGGGCCTCTTCCTCCCAGCCACCGAGAGGAGGAATGGGGAGAAAAGATGGTGTTGAGGGGGTATTATCCTAGGATGAAGACGGCAATGGAGGCGGTGTTAGTTGGTGAAATTCCCGGAGTGGTCAAATTGGGCAGTGGAGGAACGGCGTGGACGGAGGCGCTCAGAGTGAGCCGGGCGTGTGGCGCTCGAACTCTGCTCGCGCCTGCCCGAGGAAGAAGGCGCCGCTGATAATGTGGGCCCGTGTCATCAGCGGATCAGCGAAGGGGTGTGTGGCAAATTGGTTCTGCCAAGTCAAGTTGAGATGGGGTCCGGTCGGAACAGTGCTTGGCTCGGTTGGATTGTTCGAACCATCCATTCGGGTGCTACGTTCGAACCACTTGATCATGATCGGATGGTCCGATCGTGGTCGGTTCCGTTCGGGCCGCTCCGAACAAGCTATGTGGTTGGGTTCAACCAAGTCCACAAGGGTTGGGTTCGTGCCGGTTTGACTGAAAATGATTTCCATTGTTTCTAATTTGACCGGGTCACTAAAAATAGAAATAAAAATCCTAAAAATCTAAAATAAATCAAAGGGTACAAAGGACATCCTAGTATTCAAATAAAATCTTAAACCCCACTGTTCAAGATTTATTTACTAATTTTAAATTCAAACCTACAATAGGTTACTGAATTGAGTTTGAATTTTCTGTGGGTCGAATTGAGTTCCAAAAATTTGGAAAAAATTATATTTATTCTTGATAAATATTATAATATTTTAATAAATTATTTTACAGATGTCTTTGTAAGAACTTATTTCTGTTTTGTTTGGAGGACTTGATTTAGGTTAAAGTTTAATATTTTGATTTAAGATTTTTCAAGTGCAATGTAATGTGCAAATGTTTCAAAATCAACATACATGCTGATGAGATGCATAATAATTATCATTAATTAACTTGGGGATGTGACAAATAGCCGAAGCATATGGAATTCTACTCATTTTGTCTCGCTCATTAGTGGTCGTAGGACACTGACTTTTGCTAAGATTCATACCATGTGCCATGAGCAAGAAACCTTTCTTGGAATCTTACATGTTGAACCATTTCAACACCTTGTCTATGTACATATCCTGACTTAATCCAATTAGCCTTTTAGATCTATCTCTATAGATCCAAATATCAAGAATATATGCTGCATCTCCTAAATCTTTCATTGAGAAACTATTTCTCAAAGAAATTTTAACAGATTCAAGCATAGAAATATCATTTCCGACCAGTAGTATGTCATCCACATACAATATCAAAAACACAAGCTTGCTCCCACTAACCTTCTTGTAAACACAAGGTTCTTCTTCGTTCTTGATGAAGTCAAACCCTTTGACCACTTCATCAAAACGAATGTTCCAACTCCGAGATGCTTGCTTCAATCCATAGATGGATTTATTAAGCTTGCATACCTTTCTAGCTTCCTTTGGATCGACAAAACCTTCGGGTTGTGTCATGTACATATCCTCACTTAGGTTTCCATTTAGGAAAGTTGTTTTGACATCTATTTGCCATATCTCATAGTCGAAATATGCAGCAATAGCTAAAATGATCCGGATAGACTTAAGCATCGCTGTAGGAGAGAAGGTTTCATCATAATCAACACCTTGAATTTGTTTGAAACCTTCGCAACCAGTCGTTCCTTATGAATGTGAACATTTTCATCCATGCCTATCTTTTTCTTAAAAATCCACTTGCACTCAATGGTCTTAACACCATCAGGTGCATCAACCAAGTTCCAAACTTGATTATCATGCATGGATTTTATTTCACATCTTATGGCTTCATGCCATGACTCAGAGTCTGGATCCACCATCGCTTCCGCATAAGTTTTAGGCTCATCATTATTCAATAATAAAATATCATGTCCATACCTTATAGGCAATTGACGTGGCCTTTTTGATCTATGTGGGGTTGATGCCTCATATACAGGTTCAACAACATTTTGTTCATCCTGTACAGGTTCTGTAGGAGTTAAAACATTTACAGATGATTCCTGAATTTCTTCGAGTTGCACCTTGCTCCCACTAACTCCTTTGAAAAGAAACTCTTTCTCCAAGAAGACACCATTATGGGTAACAAACATTTTGTTATCAACCCGATTATAAAAATAATATTCTTTAGTTTCCTTAGGATACCCCCACAAAGAAGCACTTATCGGACTTGATTGTGTGTTTATCAGATGTCAAACATTTGACCTATACCTCACAATCCCATACTCTGAGAAAAGACAATCCATAACTCTTCCCGGTCCATATCTCATATGGTGTCTTCTCTACAGTTTTTGATGGAACCCTATTTAAAGTGAAAGCTGCAGTTTATAGAGTGAATCCCCAGAATTACAATGGAAGATCAGATTGACTCATCATGGACCGAACCATGTCAAACAATATTCGGTTCCGTCGTTCCGATACCCCATTCCATTGAGGTGTTCCCGGCGGAGTAAGCTGTGGAACAATTCCACACTTCTTTAGATGATCACCAAACTCATGGCTCAAATATTCACCTCCACGATCAGATCGTAGACATTTGATTGTCTTGCCAAGTTGATTCTACACTTCATTCTGAAATTCTTTGAACTTTTCAAAGGATTTCGACTTATGCCTCATCAAATAGAAATAGTCATATTTACTGAAATCATCAGTAAAAGTTATGAAGTACTGAAAACCACCTCTGGTCGGAGTGCTCATTGGTCCACGTACATCCGAATGTATTACGACCAGTAGATCACTCGTCCTCTCACCTCTGGTCGTGAAGGGCGCCTTTGTCATCTTGCTAAGTAAACATGATTCACATGTTTCAAATGATTCGAAATGAAATGTGTTTAGAAAACCATCTTTATGGAGCCTCATCATGCGCTTCTCATTTATATGACCAAGACGACAATGCCAAACGAAAGTAGGATTCACATCATTAGGTCGAAGTCTCTTAGCATTAATGTTATAGATGTGCTCATCCACAAGATTCAAAACATACAATCCATTCACCAATGGAGCATGGCCATAAAGCATATCTTCAAAATAAATCGAACAACAATTGTTCTTTATTCTGAACTCGTAACCTTCTGCTCCTAAACAAGAAGCAGAAATAATGTTTTTGCTTAAGGCTGGAACATAATAACAATTATTTAGTTCCATAACTAATCCCGAGGGTAAAGCTAATGGTAAAGTGTCAATAGCTAATGCAGTAACTCTTGCTCCATTGCCCACACAAAGATCAACATCTCCTCTTGCCAAACTTCTACTCCTTATCAGTCCCTACATTGAATTGCAAATATGAGCAACTGATCCGGTATCAAATACCCAAGAACTGGTCAGAGAAGTGGCAAGATTAATTTGTATAACATTTATACCTTAATTGGAAGTCTTACTTCCTTTGGTCTTTTTCATTTCTGCTAAGTACTTCTTGCAGTTTCTCTTCCAATGTCCAGTCTCATGACAATGGTAACATTCTATGTCAGGCTTAGGACCCAGTTTGAGCTTCTTAAGCTTAGCCTGGAGACTCTCGATCTCATCTTGAGTCTTTTCTTTGCCTTTTCCCTTTCCCGACTTACCCTTCTTCTTGAAGGTTGTAGTCTTTTGAACCATCATCATATAATTGAAACTTTTCTTGATGCTTTCCTCAGCACCTTTAACCATGCCATGCAACTCGGTCAATGACTTCTCCATGCCATTCACATGAAAATTTAATATGACAGGCTCAAAGTTTGTAGGGTGCGATTGGAGAATCACATCAATAGCCAACTCTTGTCTAAGGGGAAAACCAAGCTTTTTCAAGCTCTTAATGTGACCAATCATCTTGATCACATGAGGACTGACCGAATTGCCCTCCGATAGCCTACGAGAAATCAATACCTTAGAGGTATTAAACCTCTCTGCCCTTGTTTGATCCTGAAACATACCCTTCAGACCTACAATCATATTGTAAGCGTCTGTGGTCTCGTATTGCATCTGAAGCTCAGAGTTCATGGTTGCAAGCATAAGGCAGTGCACATCGACTGCGTCATTGTAATGCTTCTCATAAGCATTCTTTTCTGTCCGAGTAGCATCAGCATTCGGTTCCTCAGGATAGGGACTCTCTAGAACATATTCCTTCTTTTCTTGTTTGAGAATAATTCTCAAATTACGAAAGTAGTCAATGAAGATTGAACCATTCAACTTTTCTCTCTCAAGAATAGATCGTAAATTAAAGATAGGTGCAGAAGAAGTAGTAGGTGCCATGATCTACAACAGAATATGCAAAAATTCAGCACTATGTTTATGTAAGATCTTCTATTAGACACTCATGTTGGTGGTTATGTTCGACCAGTCTACGACTAACTCGTATCACCATATGACTAGTCTTTACCTAGTCGTATCCCTATACGACTAGTCTGAACTTAGTCGTATCACCATATGACTAGTTCATACCTGGTCGAACTTAATCATCAACAGTCAATAAAAGATACTCCCACTATATGTTCTAAACCATGTTTCCCTCAAACAACATATAGTGAGTTCAAGATCCATAAATCATTAAGTCCTAGTGAACTTTGGCATCACTGCTAGAAACTTAGTGATTTTAGGTAAGCAACCATTTGCTAATCATATCACATATGACTCTTGTTTGATCGATGACATCTCCATGCACTTCCGACCAATACTATGCCCCAAGGCCCAAAACCCTTTTGATAGCCTTGTCAAGTTAAACCAATACCATGCTTGTGGGTGTCTGACACCCACCCCATCTTATTAAGATAGTTAATGGCACCCTACTTTGGTAGAACTACCAATTAACGATCAAAGTCGTAATGGTCGTGGCAATTGGAAAGGCATCAAATTAACTTAATTTTTCTTGAGGGATACTATTCTACCATGTTAAAACATCTAATGATAAAACATGATCAAATAGTATGACAGAAATAAACGTTCACAGATAATCAAATTAAATTGTGAAATAGTATTGCCCTTAACATGACGATCTCCATCAGCATGCTTCCTGTCCTCCAACCATCATGCTTGAAGTCTTCGACCGAATTCATCTACTAAGCAATTACTCCTAAAAACTAGTAATGAATTACAGACGATAATATCAAGTATCATATGTCAGTACGCAGACCGTTATACAATAATATGTAGCTCGATGGCTATCACACAACATGACATGCAGGCCATGTGAAATCCATTCATACATCACATACACAATGGGTCATACTATTTACATCAATCCCTACAAAAATGAGTTATGCACAGAATTCAATTCTATCAGGCGACATGAACACATACTACTACATAACGCGGCTACGACCACGGCGGTCCCGAGACATGAATCTTATTCACATAATCGAGCCATGGAAATCATCAGATTAATCATATTAACCCTATTCCGAACCAATCTAATCATTCCCTTGACACGACCACGCACTGCAGCATACCCCGATGACGGAATCCCGACCGGTAGGAGTATCATGCAATGTGATCGTAAATAAGTGCAATTAACCATCTGGTCCTTTTAGCTCATACCTCCTCGTAGACCTGTCTACTAACGTCGAAAACCGATCGATCTTATCGACCAGTGCCTAGATCGTTCCATCCGTATGAACCGATCTAGGTTACCAGACCAAACCAGTAATAGATCCAATCTACTACTGCCACATATCTAGTATATGCAACCGATCTAGATCAAAAACTATGCAGGATGGCTCTGATACCACTTAAGGGATACGGGTAGGCTACGCTAGCGGACAATTCAAAAACTCTACCACATAAACCAGAATGCTATGTAAGCAGGAGATCATAGATCGTTACCACCAGACGCACACTGCAGCAGAAGAAGAGTTGGAGCAGCCTGGTCCAATGAAGACCGCGTCGATGAAGTGGTCGTAGACGGTCGTCCAGTGTCCTCGCAAGTCAATCGTCTCCTCCAGCAACCTCTACAGTTTCTTGTGAAGATTGCGGATCATCCTCAAGCGCACCAGCAACCGCAGTAGCGCCTCTACGGTATCCATACGTCTAGGGAAGGAACACCATACGCCGGTGTGCTAGCACCAAGTCACACGGGAAAGCTCTCTCAAGAAAATGGCGGCTAGGGTTTCGGTGAAACAACTCACGTGTTTCCTCTTTTTTCCAACAGCCTCAAGTATCTCCTTATATAGTGCCTATGACGGATCCTATCTGAACATGTTTGACGAATCGTATCCGTACTAGTTTGTTCCAACTCGTTAAGTGTGTGGCCCGTTAGGTTCATGCGTAGTCGGTTGTGACTCGAAAACTCCTTTCCGATCACGAGTCGTCAGTGGCTCCTAGCAGAACATAACGATTTCCGAATACACACGAATTATATCGGACGAACCTTAATGCAATATGATCTATGACCAGGTCCATATCACTAATGACCAGCTCGTATCTCTATATGACCAGTTCATATTTAGTCTTAACCAGTTCGTAACTCCTTACGACTAGGTTTCGACCACTTAGTGATCATGTTCGACCAGCCTACGACTAGCTCGTATCTCCATACGACTAGTCCGTATCTGATCAAACTAAAAGGCCTTCTCGTGTATTCTCCCTTTGTCTCACGATATCTGGTTGAACTCCAGGTGAGATGTTGTGTCATCCATGGACTGTTCAATACTTTCTTGATCGAGTGTCGGATAACTTCACGTGGTCAAACACTTCGACCATTAGTGGCATGGCCATGCACTTTTTTTATCCGACCGCATCGAGGGACCCAGAGATATCTCTCCTGTTAAGTTAGGAGGGGCAAATTCCATATCCGACCAGTTACATTCCTCCGTATGTTTCACAGTATACCTGAAAGCTACCTTTATAACTACCCAGTTACAGAGCAGCATTTGGTAACCCCAAAGTGTACTCTTACGTATGTAAGAAACCATGCTGATCTTAGGTCTAAGGATTATACATCATCATTGCTTGAGACCAACTGACGACACATAAAATCATAACAATCTCAACAGTGTCTCAAAGTGGGTCAATCCAACTACATGTTCTCTAACATGTGTTCACATTATTGATTCGATATCCCTATATCCATGACCGGTTAAACATGGTCATCAATCAATACATGTGCTGGTCGATAGAGTCACTAGTGTTCCAACTAATGACATCCGACCAGGGATTCATTTAGAACGACATCATGTAGGTTAAAAGAGTTTCACCAACAAGTCACATACTTGTTAATCTTCATAACCAATGATTCATTCAAGGAACAGAATAACACTTATTCAATAACATATAAACATAGACGTGATATCATCATCTTCATGATTGCCTCTAGGGCATATCACCAACATACATAACAGCAGGTAATCTAATAGCTCAAGGCACAATCTATACACAATATCACATACAATTGCATTTGTGACATCAATTCATCGTAGAGCAATTCATGAGCCCATGAAAAATCCTTGCACCCACTGCCGATTTGCCATCGAACCCCCTTGTGAACCAACACTAAGCACAGAGAGAACCCTAGTAGCATCATCATCACCAAAGCATCACAGGGCAAGGGGAGGGAGCGAGATAGAGAGTAGATGGGAGTAGTTATCTCAGTGCAACATGGTAGCCATGGTAGTATCTCCATCCCATTACCCTAACCATGCATGAACAACAAGAATCACAAATCAAAAAACATGAATCAAGCTCAACATAACAAATCAAATTAACAGAGAGAGAAATAGGGGAAGGATGGGGAAACAAAGCCATAGGAGGAAGGCTGAGTGAGAGCAGCATGGGCGACGGCGGCCGGAGGCAGAGCCGGAGCGCCAGGGCGCATGGTTGGGCCGAGCCGTCGACACATGGTTGGCCGGAGAGCAGGAGAGGCGTGGAGGTGGTGGCACTAAGGGCCAGCTCGAGCCAGAGGAGCTGCCGAGGAGGCACGGGCGCAGCACTAGGCCAAGCACGCAGGAGGCAGACGAGCCAGGAGCTAGGGGTGCACGGGCGGGCAAGCTGAGCAGGCCATGCGCACGGGAGGTCCAGAGGCGCAGGGGGAGGCGGCGTTGAGGACAGCGGCGACGAGCTCGGGGGAGGAGAAACTTAATCGTTTGAGTGGGGGGCACGGGCAAACCCTATAGTCCGAATATATATAAATAGGGTTGGACATCACAGACGGTTCTAAAGTAGAACCGTCTGTGATATTACCTTTTCACATACGGTTTTAAAAAGTCGTCTGTGATAAATTTACATCACAGACAGTTCCAATAAATAACCGTATGTGATAATATACATTCTCATATACATAAATACAAATTCATACATATGACACACATATACATAAATGCAAATTCATAACATATGTCACATAAACATGTATTACTTGTTTTTCACCGATCAGTAATGCCGTCATGTGATTGTATTTAATTTTACGGCAAGTAGTTCAACACCTGTGCAAAGAACTTAGCATACTCATGCATAATCCTATAGTTATCGCTACAGAAGACGACGTAGTCGCTCCACCCTTCCGTCACACCACAGCCGGTGCTCGTGCACCGGTGGCTATCCTCTGACAGCGCTCACACCCGGCCTGGCCATCTTCTTCCACGTCGCCTCCTGGACCGCGTCCGTAGTGAGCCTCTGGCACCGCCTACACTCCTGGTTGGTCCTCTTGGCCGTCTCACACCCGCTATCGGCCGGCTCACCCTCGACCTGGCTAATGTATTACTTCCCAACATCGCATGCCTCACTGGCCATGTAGAGGAGGAGGCCAAGCACGTTGGCCACGGTCTTATGGCCAGCATCGGCTACCTGCTCGAGGCATACGAGGCCGCGCTGCATATTCTGGTGTGCGAAGACAAGCGGGAGGCCAACGATGAAGCAGGCCTCCAGGTTGCTGACGCCGGGCAAGTGGTTGACGACGGCGAGCTAGCGCTCGTTGTCCAGCCACTTCATCATCTCCTCCCGCTCCAGCGCCACACACCTCCCCACGACGCCCTCCTTAGACACCCTGTACATGGCCTTGCAACTCCAATATACGTACGTACACAATTCAAGACATCAGAATAAATAGTAGTACATATTTTTGTAGGTATAAATACGTATGTACAAGGCTTGTAGGCTGCAGAGGTCAGCCATGGTAGAGGAGAGATCGTGGCCACGCGGCCGACAATGTCAATGACGACAACGTAGGAAGAGCGACGGCAATCGCTGATCTCCTCGCCTTGGTCCTCACCGTCATGCTCCGTGATCAATGTGTACGTATTCAATACCGTGAGTAAAGCGATGGGAGGTTTCATCTTCGGTGGCAGATGTTCGTTCTTATAAAACAAGGAGTAACCGGCGCACGAGGCGAAGAGACACATCATAACATCAGCGTGCGAGACGAAGAGACACATCGCGCGGGAGCCGAAGCATTATTGAACATATCACAGACGATTCTTATTAAAAACCGTCTGTGATATTTCCTTTTCACAAACAGTTTTAAACGCGAACCATCTGTGATAAATATACATCACAGACGGTTCCAATAAATAACCGTCTATGATAATATACATTCTTATATACATAAATACAAATTCATACATATGACATATTCTCGTATACATAAATGCAAAGTTAGAACATATGGCATATAAACATGTATTACTTGTTTTCCACCGGTCAGTTTTACCATCATGTCGTTATACCGAGACCGTTTACATATATAGAAGACAGTAAATACAAATTCAACCGATTTTTTTTATTTTTGTATTTATATATGGCCAAACAGTGTGACCAGTCGCTTCTTACAAAGATTTTAAAAAAGTAGGAACCTAAATAATCAAAGTTTTTCTAGTGGCGGAGGTAGCATGCTATCACCGTCTTCAAAACTTCGTAGGTGTCGGCATCGGCATCGGACAGTTTGGGATCTTCAAACGAAGACCGAAATGTGTACACCCGCTGACGCACTCGTTCGAGTGTCTCCCGAAGACCCTCCGACTATTGAATCAAGAAGAGTTAAGCCCATAGGCTCTCTTCCCTTGCTTGAAGGGTCTTGGCAAGGGCGACTCGGTCATCCGCCATCTCGATTAAGTAGTCCAAGCGACAGCAAGCCTCCTGGAGACGTGCAACATCATTATGGAGGACCACATCAATGACGAGGTTAACTCGCTATAAGTGGGAGATCACCCAAAAGACGTGGCGGAGGCGGATGTCAAGACGACGGAAGGTGGCCATCACCTGCTCCGGCAAATCCTCGAACAGAGGAGTGAGCTTTCGTAGCATCCGCTAGTGTACGGCCGGAGAGGTACACGTACAATATGGCCAGATAGGCTATCAATGCCGATAACAAGGAAACAGAAGAGGGAGACATTTTTGCTTTTAGAGTACGTGTAGAGTGATGTCCGAATGATAATTTTCGATGGCAGATTATCTTTTTTATAAAACAAGGAATAAATTCGGCGCGTGAGACGAAGAGACGCATCGGGGAGATAAAGCGGCATTGATGCGAGCGAAGAGACGCATCGGCAACAACAGCGATGAAGAAACTCATCAGGGAGCTGAAGCGATATTATCACAGATAGTTATAATTAAAAATCGTTTGTGAAGTCTATAATTATCACAGACGGTTCGTGTTCAGAACCATCTGTGATACTTCACAGATAGTTTTAAACATGAACCATCTGTGATATTACTTTTTCACAGACATGTTTTAGTGCAGCCAATAATACAGACGATCGCTAAACCAAAACGTTTTGTGGTTGTATTTAATACATGTGGTTTTGGTAAACTGTCTGTGATGAGACGTCTAGTATTAGCCTTTTTGTAGTAGTGAGCTCCGGTGTTGTGTCTGGGCTACGGATGGCGATCTCTGATACGCTTGCGATGTGTTGCGCCCACCCCAACTAAAGTGAGAGACAAAATAGGTTCAGTAATGAAGAGTACAAATATCATCAATGAAATAACCGAAGGTTGTAAGTGTCTCACGGTGTCATCATGCCGCGAAGCATTGTATCAGTTGCACGAGTGGCTGAGGCTCTCCTGGTGCGTCACATGCTCCGGACGCTCTAGCGGAGTACGGGTGAGTTTGGTGCGTGACCGTGGTACGTACCACTGCATGTACCCATGGTATGTCCGTACGTCATACGGTCGCTGTTCCAGTAAGTCCTTGACATGCATCGTCTCCGTTCAGGCCGTAATCCACTCGTGCTGGAATGCTCGCCAGTCCTCAGCATGCCGGGCCACCCTCAATTGCCTGCATCCCAAAAGGATTGATGTTAGAACAGAGGATATAGGTATGAAGTGTAAACATTACTCGGATGGGAGTTGGAGTCCCAAGTGGACGACTCGCTGCAGCATCTTGCCGGGGGGGGCACGGCTTGGTACAAATCGAACTGCCGCATTACGCGCTGCGGCGCGTAAGGCTCCACCATATGTGTAAACAACAGGTGACATGTCATGGCCCAAAGTCCGGCATCCTACGTGCATTGCAAGGATAGCCCATGTGGCACTACCGAGGCCACGAAGTCCGGGGTCCATGGAGCCCAGATGACATCGTTGTCGTGCAACACGAAATATGGGTGGACTGCTCTGTGCAAGGATGGCCGCCTAATAGGTTGCCTCGCCGGTCTGTCCTTCGCCCAGCGTAGGACAACAGCAGTCCACCGGGAGCCCATGGTGGGTCCGTCTATCAGGTCCTGCAACGCGGGGTATGGGTGGACTGCTTTGTGGAAGGATGACCACCCAATAGGGAAGTGCTCCCAGCTCCACAGCAGTAGGAGCACGTAGCAACAGGCAATGCTGAGCTTGACACTGGTGTCACGCCTCAAAGCGTCACACAACCCCCTGTATGTGGCGCAGAGGACGGCTGATCCCCAGCTATACTAAGGCATCGTCCCAGCCTCCGTGCCAGCCAAAGACTCGGCGATGCGGACGAAGCTGGGGTACACCCAATCGCCCTGTGATGTGGGAAACATGACCGAACCAAAAGGATATAGAAGGTAAGCGACGAGGTGCGTTGGAACAACATCGACGGGTGCATCATCCGGGCATTGGCTGAAAAGCCTCAGCCAAGTCCAAGGGACGCCACGAGCACTATCCCGCATAGGTATGCTGAACCTGTTTCCCAGCCTAGCCTTCCAGTCCACCAACGGACGGCTTAGAACAATTGGCTCACTTCGGATCGGGAGGCCGATCAGGAATGAGACGTCCTACAGGGTGACCGTCATCTCACCCCCACTAAAAGTGAAACGTGTGCGTCTCGAGCCTCCATCAGTCGACAAGTCTTGTGGAAGTTTCTTCTTGTCAAGGTGAACTGAGTCCGTGAGACCCGGCCCATGAAGGGCAACAAGCCCGTGTCCCGGAGGATGGGGATGTAGCGAGCATCCAACTCCCAGCATTACCTCTCGGCCCGAAGCGCCAGGGGGTGGAGGGCCATCCTCGTCCCCATCGATCCATAACTTGCACTGGTGATTCTCATCGTAGAAGTGTTCCAGAAGCTCCGGTAGAGGCATGACTTGCAAGACATGGAAGAAACATACTATTAGTGAAAAAATAAATTATTAGGGCTAACTAAGGCCACTAAAATAACTAAGGCTAATCTCTTGCATGCATGGACAAGGAAGTGATGGAGGTGACTGATTACGGGGATGAGGGGATGGGCATAAAGGTAACTTTTAGACATGATACTATGAAAAAATTTATGTCCAGATCATTCCGAATTTAAGTAAACATGCCTTAATTATGTTGTCAGCACTTGTATTTGCATATTCTTAAACCATTTGCATCTATTAATAATGCGGTTCGTACTAAAAAATAAAATTCTGTTGTGTGTTCTGATTTGGTTTGGACCCTTGTCCTCTTTCTTTACAATTAACCTAAACACAATGTTGTTTTAATATTACCAGCATATCTTTTAGTAGGTAACCAGCTATTCTCTATTCTTCAGTCCTTTAATGCTAATTTATTAGTACTAAATTAATTACCACTAATTGATGAAAGCAAATTAATCACATCCTAAAATTAGAACTAAAGTATTAATGACTGCTAATTTATTAATACTTAATTCCGACTAACTATTTCGGACTAATGAATTGAGTAAAACAATGTACTTACGACTAATTAATTAATTAATTGGTAACTGATTAACTACGGCTAAAAATTACAACTAATAACTTAAGTAAGATTAATTTCGCTATGAATAATTTACTAACCACAAAATTAAAAAAATAAATAATGTACGAGGAGAGACATGCCTGCTAAGATGACTGCTAATGATGGCAGCAAATAATAAAAAGTCACCGTAAAACAGAAACCGAAAGAACGAGAAAGCAAGAGAGTGAAATGAAATCGCACTCTCATGCGAATAAATAGACGCTGAGAGGGTGTTGCAGAGGGAATGAGATTCCCTCCTGCGCCAATCTCTTGCATGCACACACATGCATATAGACAAAGACGCGATGGAAGTGACGGATTAGAGGGTTGAGGAGACGGACGTGTGCTACGCGGTCGGGGGTAGTGGCGCATCCGGCCGGCCATGGGCCAGACACGGCTAACTAACGCGCTAATTAATTTCATTTCGCTAATTAGGGGCATCATCCGACCAGTAAATTAAAAGCATCATGCAGACGTGGAGCGGCGTCCGGCCCATGACCGGCCGAACAAGGGACGCGGAGCGGCGTCCAGCCCGTGACTAGCCGGACGAGGGACATGGAGGGGCTCTCGGCCTGTGACTGACCGGGCGAGGCGACGTGTCGCGTGGACATCGCGTCCGGTCGGTGACCGTGCGGATGAGGTTTCATATTTGCTATTCCATTACGCCGGCCGCTACTTCCGTAATAAAACAACGCAAATGTGCTATTTGCGCCAAAAAATTCCCATAAAGCCTCATTAAAACAATGTAATTCAAACTTTCAGTTTCTAATTCGTATGCATAGTTTTGAGGTGCAAAAAGAAGATGCAGCTCCACAACCAACTGGATACGAAATCGTCGGACTATTCACGCGCACGTCGTGCGGGGGCGGGCGATGGCGTGGCGAGCGAGCGAACGAGCGCGCAGGTGTGTTTTTCTTTTGTTTACTTCAACTAGGTAAGACCAACTACACTTTATATATTAGTCTCCTCTTATCTAGACTAGCAATATCATACTAAATTTTTCACCTTTCACCGTACATAAATTAGTCTTTGGGATTTTCTCAGGATTTATTCGGAATTATATATAGGCTAAGCCCATAAACTCCAACACGTTGGCTCGTTTACCATTATGAGAACGGTGAATGAATCATGGAGGTGGCCTTAGGAATAGTCTGGGCCTTTGGGGTCTTGCGTCTTAAAGACGGCAAGACAGGCATGATGGGCCACAGGTCGACGGACCGTGCCGTGCTGCCGGCCGGTTAACCGCCGTCTTGCGTCTTGAGTCGCTCCGGCGATCGTCCAAGCGAGCCCAAGGTCCAGGTCCTTGTGCCGTCGCCGCTTAACGCTTGCGGAATAGAGGAGCTGTGGAGGTCGGGGACCGAGCCACCGAGGTCGAGAGGAGAGGACATGCGACCTCCTGGCGCCGTCGCCGTCGCTGTGGAGGACCGTCATTGTCCACCCGGACGGACTCCTCTCCATGGAACCAGCGAACCTTCCGCCTCGTCGAGCTCTGGGCGAGCTCCGGTCGGGGCGTCTAAGGACAGGTCCTCTCTCACGGCGTGTTTCAGCGCCGCCGTCATGACCGGTGGCAGTGGAGCTCTCCTGACCTTGGTGACCCGACGAGACAGCGTTGAAGGTGGTGGAGCCTGGAGGTGAGGTGGGGGCGTGGGTGGCAGTGGCAGGCTGTGCGGATGAGGAATGGGAGGACACGGCGTCGGCGGTGAAGAAGTGAAGAAGGATTTGGGGAGAAGAAACCGAGAAGGAGAGAGTCTTGAGACCGCCAGAGAAGCTTCTCGGCTCGGGCGGTGACTGTAAGGACTAGGGCAGCGTGGGAGAGAGAAGTAGGCAAAAATTGTGCAAATATCTGTTTAAGGTTGATGTTTGCATTGAAAGTTGAGGTCTGCTTTCGAGGCTCGAGTCTTTGTTTGACCCAACCGAGGCGTTTTAATAAATTTGGTTTAACTTTTAAAGCTTCAATTTTAACAAAGAAAAAATTGTGCACCTGGAGGGGAGTCATTTAGTTTTCTCCTCGGCAAGCTAAGTTTCAACTTTCAAGTAGGAATAGGAGGAGAATGAAAAAAAAAAGAGGGAATGGGAAAAAAAAGAGGGAAAAAAGTTGAAAAAAAATATATAGGAAATATAGAATGAAATAAAAAAATGTTCATAACAACAGTAACACATAAATATTAGGGAATAGCTAAAATTTATTCATTGTTTGATCTGATTACAAATACAAAGTTTCTTTGCCTCGCTAAAAACCTTACCCCCAATGTGGGGTACCCACAGTAAGGAAAAGAGTGCAACAACTACATAAACATAGATAGACTAGTTGACATCGAGACACTACTACAGGAAGCCTCATCGCAGAGCGGTTCGAACCGTCATCACGCACGGTTTCGAACCGTCTATATTTGTTGATGCAGTGATAGCGAGCAATTATCACGAGCGGTTCAAAACCGCTGCGTGATATCTTGCTTATCCTGAGCGGTTTTTGTTGAAACCGCTCGTGATCGAGAATATCACAAGCGGTTTAATTTACAAACCGCTGCAGTGATGACATTTTCCACAGATGGTTCTTGTTCGTAATGCGTGATGATTTTCTGAGCGGTTCTTGTTTAGAACCGTCAGTGATAGCTTTTTCGTGGCAAAAAAAATCAGCAACGGTGCTAAAACTTCGGAGGCCGTTTAGAGGCCCTAGCGACTTTTTGGGGTTTTACTTTTTCGAGACCTCGCGAAGAATCGACCTTGACTTAATGGATTTTCGGATTGAGCTTTTCGTTAGCTTTCCAACGAGCCAAAGAATGTCGCAATCGGAGTTCGTATGCAAAAGTTATGATGATTTTACGAGCGGTGCGCGATCTACTATCTATATTTTTGCCCAAACCAAATAACTCAACATGAACTACACACATCACAGTAGCATCACCCACATCACAAGTAGCATCAACTCGGTAATCCACATCACAAAGCAAAGGGGGAGTAGAGAGTGAGGTCGTGGGAGGCCGGGCGGCAAGTGGAGGAGGCCGAGGCGACGAGGTCGTGGGAGGCAAGTGACAGCGAGGTCGAGGCGAGGTGGAGGAGGCCGGGGTGATGGTTCGGATGAGGCCGGTGACGATGAGGCCGGGACGAGTTGGAGGAGGCCGCCGGTGACAAGCTCGGCGGAGGCCGGGCGCAAGGTGTGAGGAGGAGAAAGCAGAGGAGGAGATGGAGGTATGAGTGTGAGGAGGAGAGACCGCAGAGGAGGAGATGGAGGTTATATAAAGCGAGTTTTGCTGACGCCCATTATGTTTAAATTTTCGTTTCCGCCCAACAATCGAGACGGTTCTTGTTAGAACAAATCGTGATAGCACCTATCTGAGCGGTTTTTAATAGAACCGTCAGTGATCATCCTGACGGTTCTATTAAAGAACCGCTCGTGACCTGAAACCTCGAGGCGGCGGCGGGAAGGCGGCGGTCTTGGCGAGAGGATAGCGAGATATCGCGAGCGGTTCTTAGTAGAACCGCTGCGCGATAATAATATCACGAGCGGTTCTTATTGAGTAAATGCGTCAGATATATCCTGAGCGGTTCTTATTGAGAACCGCTGCAGCGATTAAACTGAATTATCACTGAGCGGTTTGTGAATAGAACCATCGTGATAATTCCGACAGTTCTATTAATGAACCGTGCGTGATAGAATGACTATCACTGAGCGGTTCTAAAAATACCGTCTGTGATAGTCGGCCCGCGCCACCCGCAGTCGGCCCGACCCAACACGAGCGGTTCCAAAGGGAACCGCGTGATAAGCGTCTACTATAGCCTGTTTTGTAGTAGTGAGATTCTCTAGGTCGGCTATCGCCTCCGCAATCTCCAGATCCTCGAGCTGATGTTGCGTCCGTTCATCTGCGCTCTCCCAGTCTTTGAGGCATGTGAGTGCCTTAACCATCTCAGGTGTGAGAGACGACCTCCTTGGCTTGATGATCCTCCCCACCGTACTGAAAATGGCTTCCGATGAGACAGTTGACACCGGAACCACAAGTACATCTCGTGCAAAATGTGACAGCACGGGATAAATACGCTGATGGTTCTTCCACCACAAGAGGAGGTTGACATCATTGCCATCCGCGAAGTCAAGCTCGGTTTCAGCAAAAGGTGTGTCAAGGTAGTGGTTGATCTCTACTCTTGGATTCCATTGAGACCGAGTCGGCGCACGAGACGATGAACTGGATGTCGGGCCTTACAGCTTCTTCTAGACGTTGGAAGCGCTCACATTGTGCTGTCCTTGTTGCATTGTTGAGGCAGTTGTTCTCGATTGACCTGGCGCTAAACTTTTCATAATACAAATCGAAAACTTCGAAAAAGCTCGTCATGAATGTGAGTGTAAGCCTCGGAAAAATCAAGATCAAATGCATCCCCAATTCCTCGTAAGCCCCTTCAGATCTCGCTAATTTTCTCAGGGTCCATAATAGTACCAAAACAAAAGAGATGTGGGATAGCTTGAAAATATTTTAAAAATTTATACGCATTGGTTCAATAATAGGTCTCAGAAAGGCATCATCTCTGTTTTCCTTAAAAGCATTAGCGATAGTCCAAAGCCACTCGATGACTAAGCAAGAAGTAGGATAGTAAACACCAGATAAAATTGTGGTTGCATCGTAAAATACTTTCAAAAATTCACTTAAAACGACCGACAACTAGCCAATCTGTTTGATAACCAAGCGCTTCGAATTA
Organism: Phyllostachys edulis; assembly: GCA_036346405.1. Classification (NCBI taxonomy): domain Eukaryota; kingdom Viridiplantae; phylum Streptophyta; class Magnoliopsida; order Poales; family Poaceae; genus Phyllostachys; species Phyllostachys edulis. The sequence continues at coordinate 58,364,669 of CM070546.1, read as the reverse complement.
GTATTGACGAAGAGTGATAATGTACTCGTACTCCTTGCACCGCTCAACATAGTATCGTGGAGTTCCACCGCACCTTCATGTCGGGTTGAATTTCCTTGGCCTCTTATTGTTGGCCTTGCGGTACTCCTGGCTGGGCATATCTTGGGCTGAAATTGTAATGGCTGGATAGCATCGCGTATGTTGTCTAGACTAGGTTTCATTACGCAAGCTGCTTGCACGATGAGGTTCAAGATGTGGCACATGCATCTCTCGGTGGAGGACGAAACCACCGGTGTAGGGCTGCAGATCACGGTGTGAGGAACTCCATGGCCGTCGTGTTAATGAGGCATTGTCAAGAGTGATGGCAATAATTTTGTTCTCTATTTTAAAATCCTTAATGACTTCTAATATGCGTAAAGCGATGGCCTCTCCGATGTGTGCCTCATCGATAGACTGAACCCTATGACTCGCTTGTTCAAGTTATAATCATCATCTAAGTAATGCTTAACAACACTAAGATAGCTTTGCCCTTTGGTGGGATGAAGTCCATATATCGGAGGTTAAAGCATAAGAAAAGGTAACTTTCAGGAAGTTTTCTTTCAAACTTGACAGTTTACATTGGTAGAGTTCTACTATGTCTCGCGCAGTTGTTCTTCTACTTACGTGTAGGTATTGCGGGCAAAAACCACGTTGGATCATTCTTTCGAAACTAGAGCTTTCGCCCATCCTAATCGGAAGATCCTCAGTAACTATATATCTAGCAATTTCGTCTCTAGCTACCTGAGGGTTGTACATCCATGTACTTACCGAACCATCGAGGCCAAAGTTAAGCTGGGTCTGGACGTTTCTTCCTTGTGTTTGTCCAGCCGCTATCTTCTTCAAACACGCATGCACGTGTCGCTTGATATGACCTGTACCTCCACCAGAGCGTGCAGACAATTTAGTATGACAATATTTACATGTGGCATAAGGTACCTGATGCCCGTCCTCTATTTCTATGTTGTACTCCATATGCTTCCAACACCATGCACGTCGGCCGCCGGAGCTTCCACTTGTTGCATGCACTGTTGCACCGGCCTCGACATCCGGGGTAGAGACGTTTGGGGTGTAGACATTTGGGGTGGAGACGTGGGCATCCTCAAAGCCCTCCGTTCCATCTATATGTTGATCATCCATACCATAGTCTCCCATGCCCGGGGAGAGTTGGCGAGGATCGATCTCTTGCTCGTGCACTTCTTCTAGGGGAGGAGGACTAGGAGTGTGAGGGCGTGCTCTGCTGCTCCGCCCTGCTGTTTTCTTCTTTCCAAACATACTGAAAGACTACAATTTAGATATCAAAGAGATAGCAAATAGAAAGCAGATAGAGAGTATAAGAAAGGATAGTTGTGTTGTGTAGTGAACAAATGAGGAGGGGAAGATAATTTATAGGCATGAAGGATTCGTGAGAATCTAAGACTATAACGTCTCTCTGCTATCGAGATTCTAAAACTACGTCGTCTCTCTAGTCTCTAACTCTCTGCTACCGTCTCATCTTATCAGTCGACTCATACTTCCATTGCAAAATCAACGACACCTGCCGCCACGATTAAAGAATCTCACTGCCGCTGTGCCGCACGTCTCTCAGCCTCTTGAATGCCACTGTCGCACGTCTCTCTGTCTCAGCCTTTCCCTTTCTTCACTGTCCGGCGATGGTCTCCAAAGAGACCAAGACTCCAAAACCTCAAATCGTCATTCGCCTCCACCCTCCAACGCCCGTCTCCTCCCGCTCCGGTCTCCACGCGACCACACCGCAGCCCACGCCCCAACGGCTCTCGTGACGTCCTCTCCTCCCTCTCCCGTCTCCATCTCGGCCCAGTCCCCCAAATCCCCATGCGGCAACGGCTTCCTCTCCGGACTCCGGTCTCCACACCGCAGCCCAACGGCTCTCGTCCTCTCCTCCCTCTCCCGTCTCCATCTCGCCCCCAGTCCCCAACTCCCCATGCGGCCACACCTCCCTCTCCAACGGCCGGCTCCCCCTCTCCCTCCTGTTGGATGCGCCGAGGAAGGCGGTGGCGGCAGAGGTCGCAGATCTGGAGGTCGCTAGGCTCCCACCTCGCGGCGGCCGCCTGCCTCGCCTCGGCCTCAAGCCGCGCCACGCGGGTGCTCAGCTCGGCGATGTAGTGGGCCGGCGGTGCGGAGGTCCTGATCTGGGCCCTCCTCTCCGGCCGCCTCCCTCTCCCCTCCATGGGCCGTGTGAGCGAGTGGCGCTCGTCTTGTGTGTTCTTGTACATGGTGGCGCGGCGCCGACACAGTGCCTCGGCGGCGGCGCCATGTGCTGCCGTGCGGGGTCAGGCTCGTCAACTTCATCAAGTACGACGGCGGCGTCAACACGCTCGCCAGAACCGCCGACCGCGCCTTCGCCCACCTCGCCGGGCTCGCCGCCCAGCGCCTCCCCGGCGCCAAGGGCCAAGGATGCCCTCCCCCCCCGTCTGTTTCTTTCTCTTTTTGCAATTCTTTTTTGCAATGCTTGATTTGGGATTGGAGTGGTGAATGGTGATGAATTGATGAATGGTGATGATCAATTTTTGTGTGTGTGGTGGTTTTGCATTCGATTTTCTATTTGTGGCGGCGGGAGGCGGCGTTCAGAAATCTTGGCGAGGCGCGGCGGCCGCTGGCGGTGGGTGGTGCGGATCTTGGCCGTCGGGCGGCGCCTGCTTTGTGAGCCCGTGATCGTGCCTCGCCGCCTTGCCGTGCCGTTTTCGTGCCCACTGACCCGTTCGTGCCGTGCGGTCCAAGCACGGCCCGTGGCGGCGTCGCCGTGCCGTGCCGCCCGTCGTCAGGCGGCGAGCCAGGCCCGGCACGGCCCTAGGTTGCGTGCCGGGCCGGCACGACCCTAACAGTGTTTATGCCAGGCCGGGCCTCTGCCGTGCCGGACTGATCGTGCTCTGAGCCGGCCCGAAAAGCCCCGGCCCAGTGCCCAGGTCTACTTAGGAACAAGACGGTCACTCCGTCACCGATCTCGGGAAAGCTCGAAAAAGCTTAGGGGCCTTCACGTTACAGCGCCATGATGAGCCGGTGGAGCTAGCAAGAGAGACGAAGGAGAGCAACGAGTGATGTGCGTACGTACGACGCGGGTGGTGAAGACAAAGGTCTCTCATGATTCTGATTTCTGAGGGGTCTCGGCCGCTCGGGGAACCGCGCTGCGCCCTTTTCTTTCGGCTTTGTTTATCGCCAGCACCGCTGCCAATCCTTGGCCCTCCCCTCGCAGGCAGCCTTTCCTTTTCTCCCTGCCTGTTTTTTTGTTGTTGCTGTTCCTTTCGTTTACCAATTACCACCATCCATCACCTGTCTGTGCGAGGCAAGGGGGAAAAAGGTCGCGAGAATGGCCCAAAGCTACCGGCTTTACGACGCCCTGAGAGGAAAACGGTTCTTGTTTGCTAAATCAGTTGATTTGACAGCGGCACAGGCATATTTGTCAGTAGCATTAGGGAGGTCATAACTTTTGGCTTCGGAATAAGATATTTCTACACCGGTCAATATTGATGTACTGTTAAGTTTAATATAATAATATATATTTATAAGTACATATACACACCAAATTTTACTAGTAATATTATCTCAGATACATAGTAGTAGGATTAAGAGAATTTTATTCCTGCCACCCATAATATATGCAAATTAGGTTTCGCCAAGCAAAAATTTGACCATTTCATTTTTTTTATTCATTCTCCCGTCGGTGCACATTTCTTTTTGCCATTCCGTCTAAGTTAACGGGGTATGATCGTCAAGAAATATAAGGAAAATAGAAAAATACCAGAAAATCATAGAAAAACCAGGAAAAACACACAAGAAAAATATAGCAAAATTCAATAATAACTTTTGAGCAATTTTGCTTTTTTTAATACGCTAATAAAATTTCTCAAAAAAAAAATACACTAAGGAAAATGTTTTAATCTTTCTCAACTTTTATAGAGCATTCCTAAAATTTTCTTTAGTGTAATTTTTTTATTTTTTTTTCCAGAAATAACAAAATTTTGTAGAATATACTTCCTACCGTTGATGGCTGGAAGGCCAGGTTCAAAGTGGAATTCACCATGGTTATCCATCGTGTGAAAAAGAAATATTTTCTACAAATTCAAGAATGGCTAGATAATATTTTCTGATCTTGCTCTTTGTACCTTCTTTCTTCTTTTCCTTTTGTAATTGATACTTTACTTCTTTTTAATATATATTTACAGTACGACCAGCTTGATCTTACTGTTTTATTGTCAAGAAAAAAAACATTGTTTGGTCTGCGTCTGACCTTTTGCTTGGCTTTAAGCCTTTAATCTCGTTATGGTTAGGAAAGCCATAGCATAACTAACCAAAGTCTGCAAAAGTTACGTGACTTACGCTGTGCATTGTCGTCAGCATTAGCAGCGAATCCGAGGCAGGAGCTTTCCTTCGGCTTTGCCTGCCTGCGCCTAGCGTGCATCTGAGGCCGCGCTATGGGGCCACGGCCGTGATGCTCATGGGAAAATTTTCTAGTATCTTATGTTGTGAAAGGATAGTTTTTTTGTTATTTTTTCCTTGCCTTTTACTGATGACAAAACTGCATCCCCTTGCAGAAATTTGCGGGTGCTACGATGAAATGCAATGTGCAGGATTTCGCGGATCTTGACTGCTTGGAGAGGAGGGAAATGCTCGGTTTCGATAGGGGGGCTGTAGAACTTGGTAGTAGCACCGTAGGAGTACTTGGGCAATCGGTTGTAGTCTTTTGGTCCAAGACGCATTTGCGAGGCGATAGGGAAACTCTGCGCTGCTGTTCAATCAGGCGGCATAACACCCGGCAGTGAATTGATCTGAACCGTCGATTTTGCATCAAACGGACGGTGTGTTTCTTGACAATGGAGGGTACAAATCCCCAATGTCTCGAGTACTGAAAATGAAATGCCGATAATTAATCTCGTGGGTGTTGTCTCATTCGTGAATGTGTACGCTCCGGGCAATCCTGATACCGTCATACCGTGCATGAATTGCGTTGTGCTCATTCTCGACAGGAGCCGGAAGACACGATGGTTGCAAAATTTAGAGGGCAGCTGTTGCCAAACAACAGGCAGCCTCCTTGGATATGCATCTTGCTGTAACTAAACTGTTTGGTTCTACCGATTTGTTTAAGTTCAGTCTTTCAGAGGTGCATGAACAGACGTCACATCGGGCAAGAACATTGGTTAGTTGTAAATATCAAACGTGCTTCTAAATCACGGACAAGGATGGGACCGAGCTGGTAAGAAGATCTAGTATTCTAGTCTTCCCAAAGCCTAGAAATTGCTCACAGGTTCCTTGGAATGCTACGCTGCTATGCTACTCCAAGGCCAAGGCACCTACACTGTATGGCTTGTAAAGGCAGCAACCGTGCCTCCGCTCTCCACATGTAACTTGTAAGGACAAGAGGCAGCGTTTTTACGTTCAGCCTAGAAAAATTGTACTTTTTTTTTGGTTTCTCCTTTGCTTTTGCTTTCCCAAAGTGCCTTCCAACTCTCCCATGACTCCATCCTTTAACCCCTCCTCTAGAGGGAGGTAAACATGCACGTTTTGATCCTATCTCCTTGGGGTGTGTTACAAGAGTAGTTTTTGTCCTTTGGGTGTGTGGGTCAACGATTGGTCCCAATCGTTAATCCTTAACAGAACTGTTAGTTGGTCTCGAGTGAAGTACTACGGGTCACTGGACTGTAAGCTAATCAATCCGTGCATTTCGTGTGCTTGTCTTGTATGATTGTGATTGTAAGATGCTAATTCACTCAAGGTAAAAATAGAAAGGGGGCCATTGCACAAGGATAAATGAGTGTTGTTTGCACAATTTAACCCCTAAAGTACCATGCGCCACGCATTCTGTCCGGTCGAAAACCAAGAACACATTTGGAAAAACAAAGTTAGTTCTCTTATGACTGAGGTCCCGTTTAGAAACAATAAAAAAAATTCTGATTCTGGCAGAAATTAAGCTATTTCCCATAAAATTTCTATATTTTTTCGATAACAAGGAAGACACATGCACACACACCACCATACGCACACATCACATGCCTAGAAATAGAGAGGTCAGAGATAACTCAGCGACCTCACAAAGTTCGTATTGAAGTACACTTGCGTGTGTATAGATGTGGACATCATGATTTGAACTTTAGTAAGTGGAGCTATACACCCATAACATCGTCTCTAAAATTTCTACATAATTGATGTGAAGTTCATGTGCATCCTGAATGAGCAAATGCTCCTTTTCCCACCAGCACATGTCTTCATTTTCCGATTCATTTTTCTTAAAGAGTTCTCCAAACTCCAGTTCATTGGTACTGGTACCAAACTACTAGAGTCTGTTTGTTTTGTAGCCACACCTTATCACACACTGAGTTAGCCAAAATTGACTGAGTTAGGCATCCGTTTAGTTTGTAGCATACCTATAGCAAGATTCCTTTTCTGTTACGCGGGTCCTACACGTCAATGATTGAAAAAAGTGTGGCAAAATTCCTTTTTACTATCCAAAGTGTGGCTTCAATTTTGATGATCTTAAGCTAGCAAAAAAAATTATGATAAACTTTGACAATCTTAGTACATGAAGAAGCAGGCCATACATCTTTCGAGTTAAAAATGTTGCAGAGTTCATTGGTATTGGTACCAAACTACTACATCTTTCCAGTTAAAAATGTTGCGTGGATAATATAAGTGGGCGGGGCTTCTTAAAGGAGGTGTTTTCTCAGGTGGTATAAGAAAGCTTTTTAACGAGTCCGGCTAGTTTGAGCTCGGCTAATCTTTCCGCCGAAGCCGCTGGGCCAGCCCATCCGCAGACTTCTGCAGTATTTCGGACAACTTTGCCGCTACAAAATGTGCACCTACAGCACAGTTGCTTTCAGACGAGCGTTTCCATTTCGTCCCGTAGGACAGCACGGTTCGGCTCGTTCTGGCGAGACAGGCACCGGAAAGTTTACATCAGAGCAACTAACATCGTTCAGATTACTAGATCCCCTAGCGGCACGCTTATTATCAGAGTACTCCATACGGATGCAAAGACAGTGCATACATCATGTAAGTCAGCGGGATATGGGAGAGATCTACTACCATTATGCCTCAAGTGAGATCATATGAACGATTTTTTTTAATAATCTATTTTTTTTATTCAGAATTATAGAAATAATACTACTTAATTTTTTTTATAGAAATAATCATCAGTCGCTGTACGGTTGGGCGACTTGGTCTAGTCGCTCAACCGGTATGTGACATATGTTGAACTCGCTTAACAGTGAAACGACTCGATCCTTCGGCTCCTAGTTGTCGAACGGATGGGCGACTCGCTCCTAGTCACCGTACGGTGGAGCGACTAGGACACATGTCGCTCTGACGCTGGACCCTAGTCGCCCAACCGTTGGACGACTTGGGGTGGATATATTCCGTGCATGCGTGGCGGCCCGTGGACAATCGCCATTTGAGAGAGCGACCAGAACCGAAGAAAGAAAGAAAGAAAGAAAGAAAGAGGGGAGAGGGAGAGGGAAAGAGAGGAGAGGAGGAAGGAGAGGAGAGAAAAAAAAAGTTTTTTCGCATCGACGACCACGACGGTGAGTTTGTAGTATTATTTTGTATGAGTGTATTTTTGAAACTATGGTAGGTTAGCAAGCAACATCATATGTATTGACATATTGTTAGCAAATGAAATAATAGTAGGTTAATTTAAAAAATCTTAGTTTGGAGATAGCATGATTAATACAATTGGTTTAGAAGTTCGTATGGAGAAAAAATTAGTCAGTAAAAATTAATTTAGTTGTACTATTCCGCGTGCTGCGCTAATTGCGTCCAGGCTTGATGAATGATTAGGTGCCACTAAGAACATACCAAAAATGATTTATTTGCCATTAGAATATAATTTAAATGTTCAATTAACATTAATGCTTTTAATTTCTTAATTTGCAGGTATAGCTCATGACCCTGGTGGTTCGGACTAGTATTTCGGTCTGCTAGACCGGTTGGTCGACGCGCAGCATCGCGCGAGCCGTCGTGTGCCGCATCCGGTTCGCGGGGATGACACGGATGACGTGGGGGTGGTTCGTACACGGACACCCATATGGGCTTAGAGACTAGACCCACGCTGGGTAGACAGGTTTGTCTGCAAGCTATGCCACTTTTTTTGTATCATATGCCCGCTATGTAGTTACTTCTTCATGCTTTGCAGGTTGAGCTGTGCCGGCCTTCTACCTCTCGCGCGGATGGTGGAGGCCACCAAAGAGGACGACGGTCCGGTCAAGGACGACGGGGAGGTCTAGGCCGGTCTGGAGCGGTCACAACTGTTCCCGTTCGACCGGTCGCTCCTGACAGCCCTGGTGGACCGGTGGCGGCCCGAGACGCACACATTCCACCTCCCATTCGGGGATATGGCCCTACTCTGCAGGATGTCGCGATGCTGCTCGGCCTACCTATTGCGGAAGCCCCCGCATTCCCACCGGACGCGCGTGTCAACTGGTGCGACGTCCTACTGGGCAGGTTTCAGGGGGTTCTTGCGGCGGAGGTCACGCCACCGTACTACGGCTTCTCGGAGCGACAGTGGCATGGCCCACCCCTGTGGTGGCTTTTGCAGTTCCGGGTACGTGTGCTACCTATTTTCCATGTTTAGCGATGCACTATCCTAGGGGCTTACTAATTATTCGTATGTGCGTAGGTCGAGTGGATGATCTCGCAACCCACCGACAACCAGGTGTCGCGGCATCTCGAAGCGTACCTGCTGTGGCTCTTCGGCTGGGTACTATTTACCAACAACCACGGTGACTCCGTCGACGTCCACCTCGTGGGGTATGCGAGAGCCATCGCCGATGGTGAGGAGCTAGAGATCAGCTGGGGATCAGCCATATTTACCGCGACATACCGCGGCATGTGCGATGCATGCTGTAGGACGAAGTCGGCATCTATCCTCACAGGTTGTCCCCTCCTGCTGCAGCTGTGGTCGTTCGAGCGCTTCTCTCTCGGACGGCCCATGCTGGTAGACTCCAGTCCGTACGGCAAGGGCATGTACCATGGGGACACGGTGGACCGACCAACCGTAGGGTTCCTTTGGTGCCGTAGACGGGTACGTACTTCCCTATATCTTTACTTCAGCCGTATTACAGGTCATCCTTTGTAACCACTGTTCTGGCGCGTAGGCACAGTATGCACACATGCAGGTCACACGTGTGTATGAGCACTTTGTGGAGCAGCTGGACCGACTCACCGCTGATGACGTGCACTGAGAGCCGTACTTTGATCAGGAGGCGGAGGGCCATGCACCCAGGGGCAGTCCTCACTGTGCTGGCACGACCGGGCGTACTGGCGGACGCAGAAGAAGCTCGTCTTCGACATGTTTGTCGAGGACTACGCGGTGCACATGGTGATGCGCCAGTTCGACCTCCGCCAAGTTGTTCTAGTTCCCGTCGGGACGAGGGTGCCTGACATGACCCATGCGTGAGTTACACACAACATATGTTCGTATATGTTTTTGCCAACTCTGTTACGACGGCTTCTAATTGCAGTGGTACATTTCGCAGGCATGGTAGGAAGATGGAGCCGTGGGTGGCGCAGTGGGAGAACACCCACGAGGACTGCGTGCAGGAGGACGGCCCATACGACCCCAGCACATACGACGAGTACCTTCGCTGGTACGCCCCACATACACGCACCAGGATGGTGTAGGTCGTCGACCCTCCCCCCGCTCATAGTTACTATGACATGGTTGTCTATGCATTCCCTCTAGCATTGTTCTATAACTTGTATTATGTGTTTACGTATTCGCCTTTATAGTTACTACGACATGGTTGTCTATGCATTCCCTGTAGCATTGTTCTATTACTTATTCATATAATACTTTTGAATCGTTTGTGACCTAGTCGCTGAACCGTTCGACGACTTCGCAGGAAAAAGTGGTCCACTGCTAGCCAAGTCATGCAGCGGTTGAGCGACTAGTCACGTATCGTTCAACTGTTGGGCCTGCCAAGTCGTTCAACGTTTGAGCGACTAGTCCATGTGTCGCTCAACTGTTGGGCCAGTACTTGCTACCAAGTCGTCCAACGGTTGAGCGGCTATCAACCATTGGGCCAGTACTTGCTGCCAAGTTGTCCAACGGTTGAGCGACTACACGGTCGTATAGAAAGCCAGACCTGGTCCCGTCACGATTTCTTTCGCCATTTCTCTCGGCAGACAACCATAGCAGATCGGGAGAGGAGAAAAGGGGGAGAAGGTAGGGAGACGAAGAAGCAGAGGAGCTCAAGAGAGGGAGACAACGGGAGGAGAGGAGCTTGGGAGAGGTACACAAGGGGAGGAGCGGAGCTCGGGAGAGGGCGGTTTGGGAGGAGAGGGGCTCGAGACGTGAAAGAGAAGGACGAAGGAAGCTCGTTGATAGGAAGAGAAGGTCTCCGCGTGAAGGTAATAGTCTTGTTTGTTCTTGTTCTAGGCCGAATGTAGGCAACGTGTAGCTACTTGTTGGTTTAACACGTATTTGGGGAATATATGTTGAGAAATCACTGGTTGCAATGTTTGACATATTTGCAGTGATAAATCAGTCATGTCGAAGCCCACAAGATTGAAAGTGCATTATAGTGTTGGTACGGTTTGTGAAGGTCCATACGGTGTTGACCTAAGTGGTTTCTAGCAAGTCACTATGGTACACCCGGACGTGGAGGATGTCCGAATCGGAGATGTCCTACGCTGGCTCACCGGAAGCTTTCTCCTTGGACCCCCGAGGTGTGGAGTGTCATCATACAAGTGCTTTGGAGTCGGTCTGCCACGCACATTCGATGGGAGTTGACCAGACTGATGTGCACAGTTGCATGGAAGGGATTTCTGGAAGGCTGCAGGCGTCGTGGCTACGAGTGCGTGCTACTCATGCAACCATGTCCGAAGGAAGTCGTTGGAGGCCCTTCCAACGGCTACTGTCGGGTTGGTGGGTGAAAGCATCTAGGCCCCTAAAAATAGTTTTGGTAATTAATTATAATATGTGAATATGGGATTAACATGTTTATTGAGTATTTACAAGGATGGTACGCCCCGCAGACACGCACCAGGATGGTGTAGGTCGTCGACCCTCCCCCTGCTCGTAGTTACTATGACATGGTTGTCTATGCATTCCCTCTAGCATTGTTTTATAACTTATATTATGTGTTTACGTATTATCCTTCGTAGTTATTACGACATGGTTGTCTATGCATTCCCTGTAGCATTGTTCTATTACTTATTCATATAATACTTTCGAATCGTTCGTGACCTAGTCGCTGAACCGTTCGACGACTTCGCAGGAAAAAGTGGTCCACTGCTAGCCAAGTCGTGCAGCGGTTGAGCGACTAGTCCACGTGTCGTTCAACTCTTGGGCCTGCCAAGTCATTCAACGTTTGAGTGACTAGTCCATGTGTCGCTCAACTGTTGGGCCAGTACTTGCTACCAAGTCGTCCAACGGTTGAGCGGTTGGTGGGATGCGGTAGTACCGTATTTCGCTGAAAAGTTGGGATTTCTCTCCCAACGGTCGCATTTGTTGTGGGGGGTTATAAATACCCCTCCACCTGCTCAAGGACAGAGTGCTAGACAACATTTAACATCCTTAGAACCTTGAGCATCATTTCAACACCTCAAACACACCTGTGCATTCATTGTGAGGTAGTTGAGCCAATTCAAGTGCATTCATTCATTCTAGTAGATCCATTTGCACTTGAGTGCCGTCAAGTGAAGATCATCGGTTTATTACTATCGGTGTTTTTCCAAACACCTAGACGGCTTGACGATGGGAGCTCGGTGATCTCTTCAAGAAGATTGTGAAGAAGCATGGTGCCAAGATTGTGAGTGGTTTGGTGTTCACTATCTCCGGAGCGGAGGAAGAACAACCAATAGTGATCAAGAGAAGGCTTAATTTGTGGAGCCGGCTTGATTCATTCAAGCTTTCTGAACGTGGACTAGTGAAGACCTGTAAGTCTTTGATACCACGGGAAAACATCGTTGTCTCTATTGTGGTTATTTCTAGTCTTTACTTTCCGCATTTACAATTCTATCATTTATCTTGTGTTGAATTGCTTAGCTAGAATTGTATCTAGTTTAAACTTAGTTCATAATTGGCTTAATTTGTTAAATAGTCAAAAAGTTTAAAAACCTCCTATTCACCCCCCCTCTAGTTGGTTATCCATGATCCTACAAGTGGTATCAGAGCTTGGTCTCTTATTGATTTAGACTTAACCGTCTAAGAGAGAAAAGGATGGCTAGTGAGGGAATTGCTATAGGAAGCGCTCCTTTGTTTGATGGCTCTAATTATGCTTATTGGAAAATTAGAGTATCAATTTATTTAAAGGCCATGAGTCCAAGCATTTGAAAAATCATAAATGAGGGTTACGTCATGCCTCTTGATCCACTAGTTCCCACGGATCAAGAGGTACGTAATGCTCATTTAGATGCACAAGCAATGAATGCTCTCTTTGGTGCTTTGAATATGAATAAGTTCAATAAAGTGAGCAATTTGGAAACCTCTCACGAAATTTGGACCACCCTCTCTGAAATTCATGAGGGAACATCCACAGTCAAAGAAGCCAAATTGCATAAGCTTCGGATCAAATATGAGACATTCGTAATGTTGCCTCATGAAAATATCAATGAGATGTATTCAAGACTCAACAACATTGCGAATGAAATCAAAGGCCTTGGCACTAACCTTCTTGATGTTGATATTGTGCGCAAGATTTTTAGAGTTGTACCGGACAAGTATAATACGTTGGTGACATTATTTCTCAACTCTTCCAAATTGCCAAGGACGACACCAACTGGACTTTTGGGCAACCTCATAATAAATAAGTTGTTCAAAAAGGACAAAGAAGATCTTTTAGAGTCTTCTTCCTCAAAGAAGAAGATTACCGCTTTCAAGGCTAAACCGGAATCAAGTGATGATGAGGATGAAGAAGGAGACTCCGAAGAGGAATTTGCCTTTCTTGTGAGAAGAATGAAGAAATTCATGAGAAGGCGCCCACATAGAAGCTTCAACTTCGACAAGAGCAAGAAAGAGCAATCCTCAAGTGACAACAAGCGTTATAGCAACATTCAATGATATAATTGCGAAGAAAATGGCACATTACCTCCCATTGTCTTTTGAAGAAGGATGACAAGGATAAATCATTCAAGAAGAAGGAATAGAATGGCAATAAGAAACTTTTCAAGAAGCTTCACAAAGATGGCAAGCATGAAGCCCACATTAGAGAGTGAGATTCTGATGAGGAGTCAACTGACTCCGATGAGGATGAGTCCCCCAAGAAGAAGGGACTCGTTGGCATCGCCATCAGGGAGGCTCCATCGCTATTCTCCACTCCTACTTGTCTCATGGCAAAATGAGATAAGGTAAAATCCATTAATGATAGTGAACCTTTTTATGATGAATTAATGGATATGCTTGAAGACTTGAATGAATATCTTAGAAAAGAAATGTCAAAACATAAAGTCTTAAAGAGAAAGTATATTTCTCTAAAAGATTATTATGATGAGCTAAAGGAAGCTCATGACTTGCTTATCCAAGAAAATTCAAGCAAGTCTTGGTCTAGCATAGGAATTACATGTGATATTATTGATGAAATGCCTAATGTAGAAATTGCTGAGACTAGTGCATTTACCTCATGTAATGATTCTATTGCTATGCCATGTTGCTCTAGTATTAATGCTAATCATGATAATATTGAGCATAATCTAGCATAGGTCATCGGTTTATTACTATTGGTGTTTTTCCAAACACCTAGACGGCTTGACGGTGGGAGCTCGGTGATCTCTTCAAGAAGATTGTGAAGAGGCCTAGTGCCAAGATTGTGAGTGGTTTGGTGTTCACCATCTCCGGAGCGAAGGAAGAACAACCAATAGTGATCGATGGAAGGCTTAATTCGTGGAGCCGGCTTGATTCGTTCAAGCTTCCTCAACGTGGACTAGTGAAGACCGGCAAGTCTTCGATACCACGGGGAAACATCATTGTCTCTATTGTGGTTATTTCTAGTCTTTACTTTCCGCATTTACAATTCTAGCATTTATCTTGCGTTGAATTTGCTTAGCTAGAATTGTATCTAGTTAAGACTTAGTTCGTAATTAGCTTAATTTGTTAAATAGTCAAAAAGTTTAAAAACCTCCTATTCACCCCCGCCCTCTTGTCGGTTATCCTTGATCCTCTGATGGGAAGCGGCTGGAGACCTTGAGCGTGTGGTTCAAGAAGAAGACGCGGTGGCCGATGTTGCGGAGGCAGAAGAGGACGAGGTGACCGATGTTGCGGAGGCAGAAAAGGACGAGGTGACCGATGTTGCGGAGGCAGAAGAGGAGGCGGTGACCCATGTTGCTGAGGCAGAATAGGAATATCGCACACCGCGCGCTCAGCCCAGTGCACATGCATAATGACCACTAACCTTGTAGAGGTGAGCAACTGGGTTATTAGGGGCCTCCGTTCTCAGCCTCTCGTCGCAATCTTGGAAGGCGTTTTGCACGGTACAATCGTATATTTCAGGGAAAGGCATGCAAATACACACTTCATGCAGCCAACCCACATACACCTTATTGCTCAAAGATTACAGTGTATATGCAGGCCAAGACCAAGAAGGCTCAATCGCAAACGGTCTTCATAATGGGCAATACGGAGCATCGATTCGACGTGGTCCTTCGAGACAGAGCCAGATTTGGGGTGGCTCGGTCTCTTGTTACCCACGAGGTATGCCTTGGAGACCATGTGAATGAACCTAGCTGTACATGCAATAAGCTAAAGCTCCTTCACAAGCCATGCTCTCATATCCTCGCCACGAGTGGCACCATCCACATGGACCCAAGGAGAGGGTGCAGCAGGCATGGTGCGGCGAGCTAAGGGGCTTTAGAGTTGTGGGCAACTTCGCCATGTTGGATTTTGCACAGAGGACTTGGATTCCGGATCTGAACCTGTTGAAGGGGGGAACAGCCGTCGGCAGAGTCGTCGCATTAGGAACGATATGGACGAAGGAGAAGCTGGAGCAGCAGGTAAACGTTGCGGCCGCTGCCGCTAGGAAGGCCACACTTCGATAACTTGCAAGGCGCCTGCCGACACGTAGGAACACCAACTTGTACTTCAGCATGTTGTAAATTGTACTTCAGTCAGTACTTTACTTGTACTATGAAACTAATTGTATCGTAATTGCAAATTTTAACTTTATTTGAAGTGTCAATCTCTCATTTCAATTGCAATGCACGATGTGACCTCGCTCGGAAGCGCACCACGTGACCACTCTCTGCAAAGCAGGACATGATCCGGCGAGGCGGCTTTTCAGGACGACATGACCCGACAAGACAGCTTTTCAGGAGGATATGACCCGACGAGGCAGCCTTTCAGGACGATGTGACCCAACGAGTAAGCCTTTCAGGACGACGTGACTCGATGAGTCATCTTTTAAGGACGATGTGACCCGACGAGTCTGCTTTTCAGGACGACGTGACCCAACGAGTCTCCTTAGGGACGCTGCCTCGCGGATGTGAATTTCTTTCAACTGAATTACAATTCAGTCGCGTATGCAGCGCTGGCTCGGCATATAAGTACTACCCCATCCACGTCGGGTTCTCTTGCATCCTGAGTTCAACATAATCTCGCTCAGATGGACAAACATTGGGAGGAGGTCCGCGAAATGCAAATGGAGTATGCAGCCCAGGAGGAACAAAGGGAGCGTGTCAAGAGGCCACCTCCTCGCAATGACGCCACCCCCGTAGCAGCAACCCCTACCAAAACATCCCAACCGAGCGTTCGCCACAACACCCGCCCGAGGGGGAGACGCTGCCCCTCTATTGGTGCAGAGACAGATGCAAGTTCTTCAACTTCAAGCACCGGCTAAGCCTGGGCATACGTTACTGAGGTTGTGCAAACTACTCTAGCAACTATCCCAACTACCGTTGGCACATGAGATGCTATCGACAGTTGGTAAGGACATGTAGCATTATGTTTTCCTACCATTTCTCTTTCAAAGTCTGCACTAACAACCTCTCCCGTCCACCCGCAGTCGCCGGATCCGCTATGTGGCTATCGCAAGTGGATCGACCTAGAGATCCACCCACACGACCAGTGGACTCTCGACTGCGAGGAGTGGGATGCCAACAGGGATCGCGAGCGGAGGGAGGAGGAGCGCCACACCGAAGAGCACAACCAACAGTATCCGGGGAGATCTGAGCACATATAGGCGTCTTGGCAGCGAGGAGCACGAGGCTCATAAGAGAGAGCGAAAAAGAGGAAGCGGCAAATGAGGCCAAGGCGGCCAGCGAGGAGTACAACGCCGACCTCGTAAGGAAGGGCAAATGGCATCAATCCACGCAGTAGTCTGACCCTCTTCGTTCATATTTCCCATGTATTTCTAATTCCCTAAAGGCATACGTGTACCGTCCTTGGTTCGTTAGTCTGCTTGCCATGTAATCCCTTGTCGGATCAAATGTCGTATTGTTATCGTTGCATCATTTCTCCAAAGTTCACCGTGTATGAATTTCCTGGCGCATCGCAATATCACTTACCTTTGTAGTTACGAATCTACTACCTCTATCGTCCGCACAAAATTCTTCAGAAACTAAGCGCACTAGAACAACATACAACGATCACAAATTATTATTGCGAGTCTCACAAATTTCGTACCCTTCTGATTCTACGAAAATCACAAATAGACCAACCAACCTTGTCACCACCTTTTTATTTCTAAAAAAAATTACATCCTACAACAGAATTTCCTAAATGTAATACCTAAAAAATGTATCATTTATTCCGACATAATTATTCCAATCGGATTTACTAAATACCGGATGTGCTACCTCAAATCACCGTGTGGTTGGACAACTTACACTTAGTCGCTCAACCACTAGACGACTTAGTGAAATCGCTCAACTACCACGCGACTCTAACGCTTGACGCTCTATAGTTGGACGACTATGGACAGTCGCCCAATGGTTAGGCGACTAGGAGTAAGTTGTCAAATGGTACGGCGACTGACGATTATTTCTGACAAAAAAAGGTAGTACTATTTACGTAATTCCGAATAAAAAATATATTATTTTTTTAAAAAAAAAATTCTCATATGAACCATGTTCAATATCGACCGTATACTATGTACAAGCTATTTTTTTTTCATTGGAGCTTAACCATAAGGACATTAGTCTTATATGATGGGACAAGATTATACAACCCTCAAATACAAGTAAAAACCAAGGGGGAAATTGTGTAGGAGCTGTGACTAATTTTCAATCTAAAAAAGTGGCAGGTGTAGATTGTGATAGGTGTGCCATGAAAAGCAATAGTGTACTACTGCCTAATGCAGTGCGAATGCGCGGGAGGTCCCTGTAAAATGTTTGATGGACCCCAATAATGGCTTAGAGGCACCAAAATGCCTCAATCTGTAAACACCAGAGGCAGCATCTTCAGGAATGGTCCACTCCAGCGTTGCAAAACTTCTTGGACTCAACTTTGCAGGCCTTGACCACTTGAAACGCAAAGACCAATCATCATCGTCATAGACAGGAATCCAATTGCTGCCATCTAGCTTCTCAACGAGTGAGAAGGTACCATCAGTAAGAAGGTCATTCCTTGGACAGGCCGAATAGAATGTAGCGTTCACAGTACTGCCCTTATTGAAGGTTGAGTTTGCAGGAACATCCGAGCTGACATCTCCAAACTTCACACCACGAGGAGTCGAGTCAAAAATAACACCTGGGAGGAGTCCAATTTGCTTGTCCAATAGATCAGGAGGTTGGAAGTTTGTTGGGACCTCTTTGTTTGCAACCATTGCTGTAGCAAGTTTCTGAAACTCTTGAATGTATGCGCTCAAGGTGTGGGGGCCATACAACGTTGATGCTCCCTGAGAAAAGGTATTCATTCCAATAAATCGTTAATGAATCAATACATATCCTGAGTGATCCTACTGTACATATTTGCCAAAAAGCAGAAAGACCATTGAAAATTCCGGTTAAAGAAATATCAGATCTTTGGCTACGACACATCAATAAAAGCCAACTGATGTAATCGTGCAAAGTATTTTTTGCTTTCTGTTTGCACTACGCGAAAGGGATGTGGTTGAAAGAACTGGTAATGCAAGACATCTTAGGGACATCTTTGAAACATGATACTAAGTTTTAATGCAGGCTTGCAAACAAATGGAAGAGGGACCCTGGTATGCAGGCCTAATATTCTGATACTTCTAGATTGAGCAGGGACATGAAAAAACATGACAACTAAAAGAATCTTACTTTCAAGTTATTGGTGTAAATCTGACATAGGATGCTGTGCCGATTTAACCATATAAATTACACCAAAGGAACCTAGTAGTGCAGTTTAAAATGTCTATGTACATAACTACAAATAAACTGTGCAAGGAACATGAAACTATTTTCTTTGTTTCATTTCATATTTTGTTGTCAACTGAAAGCAAGATGCCCTAAGAATATACACACCTCGTATCTTTGGATCTGGTATTCTTCAAAAGTCGTAACATACTGAGAATACGTGTTTGTCAGACCGGCAAGAACGACATGAATATTGTTATTAAATTCACCATTGCTGCCCCTTGTAAGCACATTTTTGACAGCATCACGTAGCCGCCTGCCAGCCATTGTCGTGAATTCTGTAGCAAAACATAACCATGGAATTTAGGGTGGTGGACTGGTGTTGCATGACATGAGCATGGGATGTCATAGCACATGTCAATAGATTAAGACATCGCATGCACTTCTAGCTTGGCAGATATCCAAAGAGTGAAGAATTGGGACTATACCTCCAGGAACACACAAGATAACCAGCTGGCCAATTCTTATGATCTGAATGGGAAGTATCGCAGGCTGCATAAGACTACAATAGTCAATACAGGATCAACAAACAAAAAAATTGTGTAGTTTCAGTAAGTTGGTTTCTAGTTAGAGATCTTGGTTCGGATTTGATATCATGGAGCTTACTCATGACAGGTGGCCTATGGTTCACAGGAGACAGCCCATTTCATCTCATCACCTCTAACACAAAAACTTGTGTTGACTATAAATGTGCTGATATTGGCTATGATTTAAGCTCTGAAACTAAGCAATTCTCGTGGAAAGTTCAAAATAGTTAAACATAAAAGTAAGGAATTATACGTTATATCAGCCTATGCAGTCCTGATTTAATGCAGAGATGCTTGCTCCTCATTAATGGTGACCTTGGTACCAACCATGGAAAAAAAAAACCCGGCCAGTTACCGCCGGTTACCGGACTTACCGGTTGGAACCGGGATTCCAAATACCGGTCGGAAAACTTCAAATTCAAATTCAAAATTCCGGCGGTTACATCCCAAATTCAAATTTTTTTCAGACGAATTTTGACTGAGATTTTACCGGGTTTTCCGGTAACCGACCGGTAACCGTTACCGGCCGCCTGGCGGGATTTTACCCGGTAGCAGTATTTTGATCCTTGGTACCAACTATCAAATGGAATAAGACAATTCCAGAGAAAATTACTTGTAAGCATGTGTATGATTGTTGAAAAAATGAAGTCATACCGCCCAATCATATGGCTCCTTCATTTCACCAGTGTCTAGCAATATTGGTTTTGGAGCTTGACATTCAACTTGCTCCTTCCCTGGTGGCTTTAATAAGTTCCTTATTAATTTCCAGAAAGGGTTTCCCTGATAAGAGGTGGTAGCAACCAGTGAGTACGTTATCTAAAATTGTGAAGCAAGTATTTTGTTGATATACTCAACCTTGACATCTCCTTGTTTGAAATCAAAAGCTCCAGGACCATCTGTGGTTCCAGCAGCAAAGGCAAACCCCATGGCTGCTGGGCATGTTTTCACCACCTGCTGACCTCTCGTACCTGTAGAAACACTAACTTCGAGTTGCGAGAAATCTAAATAAGTGTGGCGATAGTCAATTTTGCCATGTATTTCTTCAGAAGCTGAATTAAAGAGATCTACAGCCTTGAGAAATTGCCTATTCCCAATGATGCGAGTACTTTCAAACTCATCAGGATATCTGCAAGACAGCAACATTTGAAAGCCTCCTTTATAATTAGTTATTGCAAATGTGCAAGAAAGGTTGTTAACTTGTTAGGCATGGTGAATACCCTGGGCCTCGTCCATAGCAAAGTTCGTTCTTCCCATTACATGTGCTGTGGTTGAAGTCACAAGGAAGATGAGTGTCTATGCAAAATGCTCCCAGGACATTTGGACTAACATCTCCACAATTTGACTGGCAAAATGCAGAAACAAATTTAGCTTCGTTTTCTTGAGTACTTCTAATGCGCCTGGTGATACTTGAACCTGCCAACCGCCTGCCGCCAGAGGCCTCGTAGGATGATGCCAATTGTAATAAGTCATTAGCTGAACAAAAGCAATTGGGAAAAGGTGGAGGTTTAGCCACAACCGAACATGATTCGTTTCAATACACTATCTAAACAGTGCAAGAAGCAAGGAACATACTTATCTCATTTGGTTCGGGAATAATTGTAGAGACTCTTCGCGGATGTCCAGATATCTTGTGCAAAGATCCTGAATCATCAGAATTTGCATGAGCCGCCTGCTTTGGAAAGCCATTTTGTTCAGCCCAGTCTTCCATGAAACGTGCAGCTGCTCCTTTGTTATCACCACTAATCAAAGAATTTGTACGACTCATTGATGTTCCATGAGTTGCAAACCAATTAAAACTTCCAACTGGACCCAGTTGATCATCTACAAACTTGACAAGGGTCATTTCTTTATCAACATTGTACTGATATTTGCTTCTCTCGTCAGCAGGGTTATTTAGGTATGCACTCGGGCTGCGATTCACACCAGCATCAATGAGGTCACCTGAAAATTAAATGTGTAGCATTGATAACAAAGTCTTTGCAGCAACTAAATCTCTGCCCAGTTTAGCAGTAATCATATAAGTAGTAGAACATCTAAAATTAGACATTGATTATTATAAAGCTTTCCGAATGGCCACAAAGAAATAATTCAACCAGAGTTTAAGTAATAACATTTCAAGGCCTACCTAAAACTAATGCCATTTGCATTTAGAATGAGATGGAAAAAATCGCAAATAATACCAACAAGTGCATTTTAATTAGCTGGATGTGATGTCAGTTCCAATGGCGCATGATTGTTCATTGTTTTTTTTTTAAAAAATGGCATACGAAAAACCCTATCTAGTTCTAGGAAATGCAAATAAATTATACCTTTATTCACAAAGATTTTCCCAGGACGGAGGCTGTTATGAGCTTCCACAATGCTTTGCTCAATGCCATTGACAATTACATCAAATGATTGGCGAACAAACCCAAGAGATGTGACAATATAAACTACATACTGCAGATAACCTCCAGGCCCGGCATGAGTATGGATGCCACTGATGGCCACGTTGTTCTCATCATAAAGGCCACCATACCTGCCAAATTGAGGATTGCATAGTCAATTCCAACTTCATGAACATACAAGGCAGAACCCACGTTGTTATTAAAAAAGAAATAAAAAGGCAGTTTTAAACAAGATTGTGTCACTGGGTCTGGGTGCATCTGGACCCCGCTGTAGTTTGTGCATTGCAAAATGGCAAAGGATTTTCAGATGCACTGTCTCAGTTGAATAATCCTTAATACACAGGAAGACAGCTATGAGTTAATGATGGCTAAACACAATCAATAAAATAAGCCAGGTATAGTGAATAACTTGATAATGAATCGACATCTTGGGAAAGATAAATGTGCAAAGGATGATGGATCATGCTAACTTATACACAATCAATGAACAGATATCACACGCACAGTTGCAACGAACATGTCAGGATTTTCTCATAATTAGATTCAAGGGAATTGACTCTTACCTTGCTTTTAGCCTTTCAAGCACCTTTATAGTCACAAGCTGTGATGCCATGCAAGCATCAAGATTCACAAACACAACACGCTTTCCATTAGGCTCGGCAACAATAAAGGCACGTGACTTTAACCTGAAGTGAATCCCTGATGCGATCTGCTCAGCATTTGCATATCCCATCATGTTAACATCTGCTGCAGGCCCCGTTATGTCATAGCTCCCCATGCCGACCAAATAAGGAGAGTCTGACAGTGCCGGGCTGCAATTCTGAAGAACAAGAGCTAGAAGAAGACATAGCCATATCATGGATGAACCAAAGCCAGAAACGCCGCAGCGTAAGCAAGATGATTCCTCCATCAGGAACCAGGGAATGGACCTGCTAATCAACTCATGCAAGTCCAAAATCTCGAGAAAATAACGAATTAACTACACACTGCAAAAGAGAAGAAAGCCTATTAAAAAACCGCCGAACATTTTAGCATAGTGATGCAAAGGAAGAGGTGTATATTATCCAAGCAGGTGAAGAAACGGGAACATGGCATTTTTCTCTCTGTAAAACAGTAACAGTAGCAACACTATTTCACTGTGTTCCTCTACATGAACACAGTATGAACAAACCTTTTGAGCATAAAAAAATTAAGTTGCCTGACAGAAGGACTCGTCGACCTTGTCATGGCACAAGAGCATGCCAGACATTGAGACATACAGATGGGGCAGCTCGTACTATAATTGCATCATTTAGGCCTAAGCACACGCCCCCCACACTATAAACCCGCTCCTAAACCACACACCACAGATCCTTAAATCGGAGATCACCCACCCACGCGAGAGCAGCATCGCTCACCAGGCAAGCAACCCCCGCAACGCTCTAACTAAATCAAATTCCACAAGAAACGCCACAGCAAAGCAACAAGGCCAACCATTCTCTCACCAAACAAGCAAGAGTAGCCCAGCCCAACAGTCTTGGGCAGGACACAAACTAAGCCAACAGTACAACCTAACAGGCATCTCACCGAAGCACACATCAACCCCAAATCCGCATCAATTACGCACAAACCCTAACATAACCGCGTAACCAACTTCCTGATCCAGCAAATCGCGCCAAATTAGCATCAAATCGAGAGAGGAAAAACAAATGAACAAGCGCCGTGGAGAGGAAGCGGACTCACCCCGGCCGCGACTCCACGAGCGGCGAATTTCTACTCCCGGGCGGATTCAGTTGCTGCTGCACTGCCGAGTCGCCCCCGCCGCCATTTAAACCGACACGAAACGCAGACACGACGCGACCGACTGGAATTTCCTAGAGCAGGGCGCCTTGTAGTTGTAGCACTGGATGGGGGGGCACTCGGGGTTAGTTTACTTGTACTGCTATTTTGAGGCAAGTTGGGGGAATCTGACGAGGGCGGAGGCAAGCGGACATGGAGCAGTGGAGACAAGGGAGAAGTGGCGAAGAACACGACGGGGACAGACAGGGCGAAGAGTCCTAGGGAAAGAGGCGAGAGGTGACCTGTGTTTTCGTGCGTGTGTGCGAGGAAAATAAGGTAAAATTTGATACTCCCTACGATCTTAAATACTTGACGTTCACTAGTGCCCAATCAATCTGCTTGAGGTCAAGTTTAAAAAAATAGAAGGAGTATATGTCACTAAGAAATATGTCATTTTAAGATATACCACTCAGTATATCAAAATTAGAAATATGTCACTCTAATTTCTTTCTCCTTTGAAATTTATCACTATCTCTATTTTTCTCTATTTTTCTCTCATTTTCTTTTCTTTTTTCTTATTTTTCTTCCATTCATTAGTGAACTACCTATTTTGCCCATCATCTATCAAACTCCATCCCTTCTGCCCCTTCTGAACCGACAGAACCAGGTAACCCACCGCGATCGCATTGCCCACCATGAAGAAGGTGAATGCCGGGAAGTCGTCGAATCTGGCGTGGAACAGGAAGAACTAGGTGAAGACGGAGAACCTCACATAGGAGGTGCCCGTGTTGATGCGGCCACGAGCGTCGGCCCGAACACGGCCACCCCGCGCAGGAAATCTATCAAGATCATGTAGCGGTGGAAGCCTTCGGCGCTGCTGTACAAGAGGAAAGGGATACTAGGGCCGGCCCGAACATGGCCACCTCGAGCAGGAAACCTTCATGAAGGAAAGACGGCGCCATTCATAACCGGAAACTGAACTGCAAATCGGTTGCTCAAAACATCGTCAAGTACAGAAGAAGTACAGAAGAATTGGGTATCTTTAAGCTCTGGTTACGAATGCCGCGGTCTTTCCTTCATGAATACGGTATATAGCTGTTTTTGTGCGAAACTTGCTGGTTTGTTCTGAAAATAATTCTGCGCCATGGGTTATTTCCTTAAGGGAAAAGTAGTTTTTGAATCATTTGCTAATGGCTACTGTGGTGATAGATGGCCTTGACGAAGGTTTGTTCTAGTCCAATAGCTGTGACTGTAGTTGTGCTACATCCTTGGAATGCCAGTGTACTTTTAATTTCTTTGATTGTTTTAGCATGCTCGAGTATATTGCCTCATAAGCTAGCTAGGTTAATTATATTTTGTCAGACAAATCATCCGATTGTTGCTTGAATTGTTGTTATCTGTGTCCAATAATTGCTCAGCACAAGCATAACAACAGCATGCATGATGATGCAAAGCAGTTAGAAAGCAAAGCAACCGCTCACTCATACATCCAGATCCAGTGGTGAGGTGAAGCAGCAACTCCGTTCGAATCGCACCGGTTCCAGTGGTAACGGCCGGCGAGGTCCCTGTTAGAGCTGCCCCACCACCAGTTGCTAATGCCGCCGCCGCCACCACGTCGTCCTATGCCACTGCTCCTGCCACCGGCACCGCCACAACTGCACCGCTGTAGCAGCGCAAGGCCGGCCGCAGTATCCCGTTCCTCCTACGCGGCGGCGCCGAGGGCTTCCGCCGCTGCATAACCTTGATAGATTTCCTGCTCGGGGTGGCCATGTTCGGGCCGACGCTCGCGGCCGCCATCAACACGAGCACCTCCTATGTGAGGCTCTCCGTCTTCATCCAGTTCTTTCAGTTCCACGCCAGATTCGACAACTTCCCGACATTCACCTTCTTCATGGTGGGCAACACGATCGCGGCGGGTTACCTGGTGATGTCGGTTCAGAAGGGGTAGAAGGGACGGAGTTCGATAGATGAGGGATAAAATAGGTAGTTCACTAATGAATGGATGAAAAATAAGAGAAAAGAAAAGAAAATGGGAGAAAACTAGAGATAATGGCAAATTTCAAATGAGGAAGAAACTAGAGTGGCATATTTCTAATTTCGACATACTGAGTGGCATATCTCAAAATGGCATGTTTCTTGGTGACATTATCAAATTTTGCCAGAAAATAATCCTTAGGGGGCCTCTGTGAGGGCCCCAAGATCCCGCTCATTCATTTGAGGTGTGCGAGGGGTGGTGCAAGGGGTACTTATCAATTTCATTTCGGTACCGATCGGAATAATCGAAATATGCCATACCGACATCCAAACCGGCACACCGTAGTCTCAATCTCGTATCCGTCTCAATAACGGCCATCGGCTCATTTCGGTACCAGTAAAAAAAATCAAAATTGAAGTGACTACTTCTTTGAATCAGCTCAGAAGGCCGAGTCCAATACTACTCCTTCAGTAAGTGAAATTATGCTAGACTAGTATGCCAGATTATGGTAAAATGTATGAAATTATGAACTCGTGTTATATTATTTAACTACGTATGACCTTTATATTTATAAAGTAATTGAATTATGTGTCATTTTATTCTATGGTTATGTATTTGAAGTGAGATTCCAAGTGAAATTATGTGTGCATATATATTTATAAATAAATAAATATTATTATATTAAAATCCGGAACGGTACATCGGAATGGACCAGTACCGATATATTCCATACCAAGAGGCAAATTGGAATGACCTCCGCAATAGAATTGATAACTGTCAGGAGCCCCCCCTAGAATTTGCTACCGTGTGGGAGGCCACACGGAGGCCGGAGGGAAAGCACGGCGCCGGCGTGGGCTTTTCATGCTTGTTTGGATTAAGACCTGTGTTCCATGCCTGAAAATAACTGGTGCCTGGAGGTAGCCTGGAAAGTAGATGATTTTTGTCTGGTCAGACAAACCTGAAGATGAGTTGTTTGGTTAGAAGCCTGTGCCTGAAAATAGTGCATGAAAAATAGACCGACGGATCGAAGATACAACGGTGTGGATGGAGGCATGAAGCTCCAGGCGTTCATTTTTTACGACTGGCTGGCGATAACTGGCCTGGTAGGCAGCAGTGCTCACGAAGCGAACCAAATAAAGTACAGATGATCTCCAGGCTGCTACTGGCGCCAGGCAAATTGGTCCAAGTAATGAAGCAAACACGCCCTTCGTTCGTGGGACTGGGTTACCGGGAGCGTAAGACTCGAGCGTGATAGTTGAGCGTTTGCTTGGTTAGCTGGGGCTCGTGCGCCGTGCCTCCAATTTTTTCGGCGCCACGAAATCAATCACACGACGATGGGTTAGTTGTGATTTTTGCAGCGTGATCTTGTGGTCTCGGGTGGTTTCTTTGTGATCGATCTGATCTAGTCCACCTCACCATCTGGCACAACACAACATGCTTTACTGAATGAACTAGGAGGCCTTAATGGCTACTGAATGAACTAGGAGGCCTTAATGGCTACTAAATGAACTAGGAGGCCTTAATGGCTTATTCCGTACGGGATTATGATTGATGGATCGGGGTTTATTTGGTAGGTAGGGCCATTCGGTCCGGACAAAGTTGAGTTGGTTCGGCAACGTGGACAGCTGCAGGCAGCAGGCTGCAGCAACATGTATGAAGAAACGAATTGGACTTATTTGGTTCATCGGATTATCATGACCTTCCCGGAGACAAAGACCAGTGATTCGCTTCTTTTTCAGAAGCGAGACTAGTGGTTCATCATTAGTTCCTTGACGCCTACGTATACGCTACGCGGGGCGTATTAAGTGTGAGTCCAGCGCCGTGATGTGCTTGCATTGGTCTCCAAAATGTTGGATAAGAACACATGGATCTCTCTCTCCTGATAGACTTCTCGATCGTCTTTTGACGAATTGCGCCTCTTTTGTGTTACGAGTGTCGAGTCGACAACATACACTTCTTCCATCGAGAGTACGGGAACTTGTTAATGCCTCGGATAAGAAAAGGCGCTGCGCTGTAGCTCGATCGGTTGCTCGCTCAATTTGACGCGCACGCCGGAGCATGTGATGCAAGGTTGGCCGATCCAGATCTGCAGCATGCCATCGCCAGAAAAAAAAAAGAGACAAAAGAAAAGGGCAAATCGGCATCATTCGCGCCAACCACCGCTGTGATCGCTTCCACACGAGGCCTTCACCCTCTCGATCGCCACTAGTTCACTGTAGCGTAACATAGCGTAGTCTTCAGTCTCCACTCTGCCACCTCCCTTCCCAGGTGCGGGAACACGATTCAGTATGGCCCGGCGCAATAACCACTACTACAAAGCAGGCTATAGTAGACGTCCCATCACAGGCGGTTCCTTTTGAACCGTCTGTGTTTCCTCCAATGTAAGCATCTGTTTTGTAGGTGCTTAGATGATTGTATTTTCTATTAATTATATATAGTCATATACATAAGCATCTCTTAAACACTAGTGTCTATTCAAGCATCGATGCTACAAAATAAACATCTTATCTGTCCCACGTGGCAAAAAAAATCTGTCCTTCTTTGCTAAACACCTCTAATCACCTGCGCTTTATCCTCTAAGGTGGTCCACGTAGATGACATCGTGTATGAACAGCATTACTCTGGAGTGGGAACTGCGAAAGTGCGAAGTGCGAACTGAACATCAATAACCACGGGACATGACCAGGAAGCCAATTAGCCAAATAATGGTACTGGTGAGTGGTGATTTGGCCCACTCAGGAACCCGATCTGTCATCAAGAACGTCGATGAACAACTATGCTGCTGTAAGACTGGCCAAGAAAGAGTGAGCCTCCTCTCAGAAAGAAAAAAAAAAGAGAGAGGAAAGAGTGAGCCATTCTATCCGGAATAAACACGTTCCGCGAGTTCAGTAAGTCAGAAAAGCCCATTACAAGAGAGGCCAATGTATTGGTTTGAAGTATGTGTTGCATGTAGGCCTATGATGTGATCCATTCCGAGCCCCGTTCTGTATTGTGCTTGAGGAATTCACTGTTGGGGAAGTAGAGTTGTTATGGGCTGCAACGATGTTATGCAAAATTGACAAGTCCATAACTTTTTGTTGGGAACAATTAGGCCCTGAATCTGGAGACCGCTGGCGCCAGAAATCACAATCAATCATGGTTCCAGCTCGAAATAAATCAGCAAGCATCCGAGAATTTTTTTTTATTAATTAACCTTTTTTTGAATTTTATTTTAAAGTTAACCTCCGGCGCATTTTATTTCCAATTCTGACCCCTTTGGTCACACCACCACCCGTAGCGTGACAAAATAACACTGTCACGCTAGCCTATTTCTTGTCAAACTCTTGTCACGCCACTAGAAGTGGCGTAACAGTTATTTGGCGTGACAAAAAGTGCTATTTTGAAGACTTATACTGACGCGTGACGGTGTTGTTTTGTCACGCCACCACCCGTGGCGTGACCAAAGGGGTCGGAATTGGAAATAAAGTGCGTCGGAGGTTAACTTTAAAATAAAATTCAAAAAAAGGTTAATTAATAAAAAAAGTTCAGCATCCGATGATTATTCGCAATTTACACGCACAAGGATACTACCACTATTTATTTGTATTCTTGCCTAAAAAAGATATGCGTATTCGCTTTAACAAAGTACGTTCACCCACCCTTCATGGTTTTTTGGATCTTATTAATTATAAATTAGTTTTTCATAAAAGTGGTTTTATGAGGAATTTTAGAAAAAATAAGTTTTAATCTGTTATTATGTTAGTACAAGTTTGTAGATTACTTTGTTTGGATGGAATTAAGAAAAAAACGAGTTTTAACTAACACAATGTTTGGCTGAGATCATAATCATACCATCGTCTTGGGAAGTCTGAGTAACAAGTTCTTGATAATTATTCGATAACTGTGATGAGCAATGCATGCATGAACTAGCTCATGGGCCGGCAGCTCATTCATTGTCACGTGTATATGTGCGTTTGACCTCTTGTTTGCTTGTCACCAAGTAAAATATCTCGTATATGCCTGCAAAACTCTCGTTCATTGGTCACCAAAGCGACATGACAATATATTTGACAAGCGCCGTGCACACGGATGAAAAAAATGTATGCCGTTGAGTTGTTAGGAACAAGGATACACGAAACTTGTTTTTGGGATAACATGATGTTGGAAATATGCCCTAGAGGTAATCATAGAGATGATTATATTTCGTTATGTTCATAATATTAGATAATATGTTATCTTGTTCTTAGAATAATATCGTTAATATTTATTATCAAGTATGTGACTTGATTGTGAAACTCTATATTTCTGCTATAATTATTCTTAAACGCTCCCTGGTCGAAAACATATGAGAACACATGTGAATAGACTAGCATATGTATTGGTTGATGACTACGTTTTACAGGTCATGGATATGGAGATATCAAATCAATAATATAGACACATGTTAGAGAACATGGTGTTGGATAAGACCCACCTTGAGACACAGTTGAGATTTTTATGATTTCATGTGTCATCAGTTGGTCTCAAGCAATGATTATGTATAATCCTTAGACCTGAGATCGGCATGGTTTCTTACATGTGTAATAGCACTCTTAGGGGTTATCAATCGCTACTCGTAACCGGGTAGTTATAAAGGTAGCTTTCAGATATGCTATGAAACATGTGGAGGAATGTGACTAGTCGGATATGGGATTTGCTCCTCCTAACGTAACAGGAGAGATGTCTCTGGTTGTGGTCGAATAAAGAAAATGCATGGCCATGCCACTAGTGGTCGAAGTGTCGACCACGTGAAGTTATTCGACACTTGATTGAGAAAGTATTGAACAGTCCATGGATGACAAATTATCTCACCTGGAGTTCAACCAGATATCGTGAGGCAAAAGGAGAATACACAAGCAGGCCATTCAGTTCGACCAGATACAAATTGGTCGCATGGAGATACGAGCTGGTCGTAGACTGGTCGAACATAATCACTAACTGGTCGTAACGAGTTACGAACTGATCGTATTTAAGTATGAGCTGGTCGTAAAGAGTTACGAACTGGTCGTAACTAAGTATGGACTAGTCGTGACAAGGTACGAGCTGGTCGTAAGTGATAAGGACCTGGTTGTAGATCATATTGTATTAAGGTTCGTCCAATATATTCTATGTGTGCTTGGAAATTGTTATGTGCTGCTAGGTACCGCTGACGACTAGTGGTCGGAAAAGAGTTTATGAGTCATAACCGATTACACATGAACCTATAGGGTCACACACTTAAAAGGCTGGGATTTGATTTGGATGGTGGTCTGAATTCTTATAGGCCACGTGTTCCTAATGGGCCTCAAGTTCGAGACCCATCGTGGATGCCTATAAATAGAGGGGCGGTGGCGTGGGGTGAGATGATCTTTGAAGAATCCTGAAACCCTAATAGCCACGCCTTCCTTAATCACGCCACCGGTGCTAGCACTCCAGCGTGTGGTGTCCCTGCCCCGTATGTGTGGATACCTTGGAGGTGTTATTGCAAAGCATCAGCACTAGGACGATCTGTAACTCGTGACGATCATAGGAGCAGGAGGGGAAGACATGTAGCGAGTACAACCGCTACTGCATCAACTCGAAGACGTGCGACGAGTACGACTACGACTACGACTGCACCAATTCGCTACATCGACTCTACTTCCATTACGAGTCGGCGTATCTAGTAGTAATCTCGTGATCTATTACTAGCGGAGGTTCCTTGGTTGCACGGCAAAATTTTTTGTTTTGTGCTATCGTAGCCATCCCGTAACCTAGCACATGATGGAGTCGTTTTCCACCAAACTAGTATTATGAGTTTTAGCAAAAACCAATTTTCGCTATGTTAGTTTTATCCTCTCCTCCCAAACATGATTTCAGGTTGTTAGGTGCTTAAACATGTTTAGCAAAATCTCCGTGCTTACAATATCTCGCGGAATTCTGATACCTGTGCATGTACGAGCTAGCATCTTTTCCCTATGCAAATATGATTCCCAGTTTGCCGCATGATGCAGTGCACACGGAGGTTGTTCAGATGTACAAAGGGGCCGCCGATCCAGCACCGGTCATTGTTACACTCCTCACGCGAGCTTGCCTAGGATCTCTCGTCCAAGATTCCCCATGCGACTATATTTGCAAATAGCACAAAGAGGAGGGGGGCTATACTATAGCACGCTATACCATCCAAAGTAGCACCCAACGAGACAGGTCGGGGCCATCAGATTGAATGCAATCGGATGATCACATGACCACCTAGCGACTGCCTCCCGCTCGAGGCAATAATCATCATCGAGCTCACTATTCCCTACCTCGCGTGTGAAAGCCAACTCACACACAAAAACCTCACCATCGTCCCTCCGCGCGTGCACTCGCATGTGAAAAACCTCGTCATTGTTCATCTGCAAGCAAGTTTTAAAACTAAGTTGTCCATTTTAAGAAAATGAAACTTTGAAACTGAGTTTCAAAAGGTGAGTTTCGAATTCCAGAAGCTGGAATATTGAGATCCAAAAGTGAGTCTTAAGCAAGTTTCGAAAAGCGAGTTTCAAGCAAGTTTCAACAAAGTTTCAAAATTTCGAGCAAATTTCAACAAAATTTCAAGTAGGTTTCACAAATTCAGAGAAGTTTCAAGCAAGTTTCAAAACTTGCTTGAAAATTTGAGATCTAAAACCTCGCCATCGTCCCTCTGCACATGCGCTCGCATATGAAAACCTTGCCATTGTTCATGTGCAAGCAAGTTTCAGAACTAAATTTCACATTTTCATAAAATTAAACTTTGAAATTCCGAGTTTTAAAAGGTGTGTTTCGAGATCCACAAACTAAAACATCAAGATCCAAAAGTGAGTATTAAGCAAGTTTCAGAAATTGAAGTGAGTTCGAAGCAATTTTCAACAAAATTTCAAAATTTCAAGTAAATTTCAAGTAGGTTTCACAAATTTAGTGAAATTTCAAGCAAGTTTCAAAACTTGCTTGAAACTTCGAGATCCAAAACCTCACCGTCGTCCTTCTGCACATGCGCTCGCATATGAAAACCTCGCCATTGTTCATGTGCAGGCAAGTTTCAGAACAGAATTTTCCATTTTCAGAAAATGAAACTTTGAAACTGTGAGTTTCGAGTTCCAGAAACTGAAACATCAATATCCAAAAGTGAGTTTTGAGCAAGTTTTAGAAATTGAAGTGAGTTCCAAGCAAGTTTCAACAAAGTTTCAAAATTTCAAGCAAATTTCAACAAAAATTCAAGTTGGTTTCACAAATTCAGAGAAGTTTCAAGCAAGTTTCAGAACTTGCTTGAAACTTCGAGATCCAAAACCTCGCCATTGTCCCTCTGCGCGTGCGCTCACATATGAAAACCTCACATTATTCGCATGCAAGCAAATTTCAGAACTTAATTTTGCCTTTTCAGAAAATGAAACTATGAGTTTCAAAAGGTGAGTTTTGAGTTCCAGAAAATGAAACATCGAGATCCAAACGTGAGTTTTAAGCAAGTTTCAGAAATTGATGTAAGTCCTAAGCAATTTTCAACACAAAGCTTCAAAATTTCAACAAAATTCCAAGTAGTTTTCACAAATTCAGAGAAGTTTCAGGCAAACTTGCTTGAAACTTTGAGGTCTAAAACCTCGCCATTGTCCCTTCACGCGTGCGCTCGCATATGAAAACCTCGCCATTGTTCTTGTGCAAGCAAGTTTCATAACTAAATTTTCCATTTTCAGAAAATGAAACTTTGAAACTCTGAGTTTCAAAAGGTTTGTTTCGAGTTCCAGAAAGTGATACATCAAGATCCAAAAGTGAGTTTTAAGCAAGTTTCAACAAAATTTAAAATTTTTGAGCAAATTTCAAGTTGGTTTCACAAATTCAGAGAAGTTTCGAGCAAGTTTTAAAACTTTCTTGAAACTTTGACATACAAAACCTCGCCATTGTCCCTCTGCACGCACGCTCGCATATGAAAACCTCGTATTGTTCATGTGCAAGCAAGTTTCAGAAGTAATTTTTGTATTTTCAAAAAATAAAACTTTGAAACTCTGAGTTTCATAAGATGAATTCCGAGTTCCAGAAACTGAAACATCGAAATCCAAAAGGGTGTGTTTGGTTGTTTGCATGAGGTTTGGCTCGTATGAGTGGATGCAAGTTTTAGGGTGTTTGGTTGCCATAAATTACTGGAAGATCAAGGATCCTAAATTATTTGCTGCCTGTGTTAACAGGTCTTGGCAAAATCTTCTAAGATGATTCCAGGTTAGTTGCATTGATTTATGCAGACTACACAATGTATCTTTACAAAAGTTTGTTTGCATGTGCATATTCCTCAGGTGATGAGAAATCATGTTGCCTGCATGCCCTAGCCTGGCCCATATGTTGTTGTAACAGGATTTCAGATGCGATGAGAAGTTCCCCATCACAGATGATTGGGTCAACCACTTGCTACCTGCATATAACCAAAACAGACTTGGATGATTCTTGTGAAGTAGAAATATAAAATGATTGAATAGGTAGTGAGACTTTAACATTAGATAGGTAGTGAAAATGGACTGATGCAACGATGTCTGATTCCTAAATTTCAGACTGGTGAGAAGTTCTAAATGTTGATGCTTCGTGCAGTAGTTGATTGATAATATTGTAATAGTTGAGAAAATGGACTCATGAGAAGTTCCAAATGTTGATGCTTTGAGCAATAGTTAATTGAATCATTGTATCATTGATGATATTGTTGAGGACATTTTGCCTATTGATGATATTCTCCTTCCAAATGTTGTTTACATGTGTCATTGTATCCTCCAACCCATTTATCCAATTACTCTTTTTTCATGACAGTGAGTTATGCAAGTTGTGCTCCTTTCAACAACTACTACAATTTTTTTTTATTTGCAAGCCCTTTTACAATACATTCTAATGTTTTTGGGCCTTCCATTTGTTTCCATCCTACCAACCAGATTAGTTAGGATTTTCTTGTTGCCTCGTCAAGTAGGCATTGGGCCATATAACATCAGACAGAACAAGAAAAAGTTAACACATCTATACATCAGGCTACCATATCTTAGTATCAATATGACTTGTAGGATGACAACTCAAAGCTGTAAGATGTTCCTGTCAGTTGGTTGTAGAGACAATTATGCAGAAAACAAACTCTAACAACTAATTTGTGGCATAGTCATGTTCTTGATCATTTTTTATATCCAACTCAAACATCCTACTAAGGGGTATTCTCACCTGTCTATTGAGCACACTCTGTCACATGCAGCAACCAAAAAACCTAACATTGCATCCAGTCATGCATCTACTCTTCTGATACAGCTAGAGGTGGAGGCGCGAGCTCCGACCGGCAACGGAAGAATGAGAAATACGGCGAGGAGGGAGCGAGATAGAAGAGGGGAGTTGAGGGAAAAGGAAGAGGAGGGCATGGGGCGCTCGGTGCTCCATAAATAGAGGAAGGAGGAGTGGGGAAGAAGGCTCACGACATGGGCGGTGCTCCAGTCGGCATGGGCTCAGAGCAGCCGACGGAGAGGACGGGGTCTGGCGGGGAGAAGAAAAGCGAAGGGATGGGCACGACGGAAAACGTGGAATTAAATCATACGTCCGAGAGGGAAAAAGGGAGGATTCACGTAGGAGGCGGCAATGTCTCGGCGGTGATGTGTGTGGCAGTGCGGCCTTGCACGGACGGCAGGTAGGAGATGACCAGGGAGAGGGAGACACCGACAAAGGGCCCGCTGTTTCAGGAGAGAGAGAGAGGCGCGAGAATGGCCGGCAAGTGAAATTTGGCGGGATTGGGCCGAGCGCGTGGGAAGGCTTTGGGCCGAGAGAGAAAATCGGCCCAAAAGCGAAAAGGAGATTTAAAATAGATTTCGAATTACAGAAAATACCATAAATCAAAAAGGATTTTAGAAAATAGTAAATAAAGCCCGAAAATTCCACAAAAAGCACAAAAATGCCTTGAATCATTTTGGACTTAATAGAATTATTTATAACTTAACTTTGGCTTTTAATTTTGCAAATAAATTATTTTTAATTTTTGTACAAAAGGAAAACCCTTTATAAAATCCAAAAAATCCAAGAAATTACTTAAAATATTCTTTTTGGCTTTAAATACCGGAAAACCCAAATAAACCAAAATTTGAATTAATTGAAGTTTGGTTTATTCATATTAATTTTTTTTTCTAAAATTTCAAGTTTAAGCTTTAGCGGTTCAGTAAAAACCAAATGGTTATTTTTATTTTGAAATTGTTAAAAAAGCTCTGAAAATTAGGATGTTACATGCTGCCTGCTGGCCTGCTGCTTGTTAAGACATGATATCTTAGATTCTTGGTATTATTGAACTATGTATGTCATGAATGAACTAGATGTGATAAGCTAAGTGTGAAGTAAGTTTTATGTATGTGATGAACTAAGTGTGAATGTGTGATGACTTGTGAGTTATGACTTATGAGCTAAATGTGGTAAACTAAGTGTTATGTTTGTGATGAACTAATTAATGCGCCTTGCGAGTGCCAATGTTATGTGTGGTTGCTAAAAATATGAACAATTCGTGAACGTTTGCATCAAACAAACTAGTTATATGTTTTCATTAATTTACGACATACAATTTAAGGGGTTTTCATATTCCAAAAAATATCTGTCACCGTATTCATTTCGATTCATATTCGTATTCGATATTATTCGTATCCGGGGTATTCGTATTCGTATCCGCATCTGAGAAAAAAAACATGAAAACAAATATGGCAGAGCCATTGTCTGTTCGCACTCGATCCGTTTTCACCCCTACCCATAGGCAATCGACTGGAGTAACGCGACCTAGTTCTCATTGAGCATAATAAATTGTTGGAGTTCTTAGAAACGTAATACTCTCTACGTGTATGTATCATGTAGTTGTATGCCCATATTTTTCCTCTATTAGTTACTCTTTTTCAAAAAAAAAATACGCTTGCACATGCACACCTATCTAATCCTACGTAATACATTGATTATGTGTGCGGCAAATTATCTTATTCGTTTATGATTTACATTGTATTAAGATTGATACAACGAGGCTGTTTCTGATGAAGTTAAGCGGGCTACAATCGTCGCAACAATCAAACAATATCACGAAGTCAAATTTGTGTAATTCAGGTGTAACAAAGAATCGAACACTCTCAACACGCTGAATATACAAATGCTTGCACAATTATACTTGCCAGATGTGTATATGAAATTTCGTACCAACTCAGTTGGATACTTAAGTTATACTATTTGGCAAACTCCAATTCGTGCTGATTATGAGAGTATCGACCCGACCAGTACAAACCCTGCTGGCCAATTGCGCCGGATGTGACCCTCCATTTGCCACAAGCCTAATGCCAGCGAGGATGCTGACAGCCGTCGCTACCTTCGCTAACCACGATCCCAAACTGCCAGATTTTAGTACGGTTACAACTTTCCAATTCCAATTCCATGCTACTCCTTAATTACAAAAGAATGTCATTTTCAACATCAACACGGTATTCAAAACGTAACTTTCACCGTCAATTTCTATCGTAATATATTCATACAAACTAATAAAGTTATACTTCTATGAAAGTTCTTTTCAAGACAAGCAATATATACCATTGTCATATGTTCAATCTAAGATATCAAAAAGAATATTGATAGCCAAAGTTTAAAATTTTAACTACACATAATCCAAAATGATATTCTTTTATAACGGAAAGGAAATACTTCCAATGTGAGAGTACTGACCCGACTAGACCCGTCCGGCCAATTGTGACGACCGTGAGCCTAGTTCAGCGAGCTCCGACGCAGCGTTTAGTATTGACCTACCTATCATATTCTAATCTCTGTTTGCCACAAGCCTAATGCCACAAGACAGCGACGATGCCCTTGCTGTCTCCCTCCCCTAATCACGATCCCTAACACAAAAACACTGGTTTCAAGGCTTGAATCAGTCAAATGATTTGTGAAACTTCCTGGCTTCCCGATAACAAAAATAAAAGGAAAAATTGGCTACAGGACACTCTGCAAATTGTCACCATTTGTCAACAGACATTCAAAAAACATGATTATGCCAGAACACTGTAAAAATGTGTAATTGTGCCATAGGACACCGAGGGCACTACTATAATATTTCCGGGCCAGAGGGACAGAGAAAATTTCGAAAAAGACTCAGGTGCCCCTCGTTCGCTCGCCTCCAGCAACGCATCTCGCACATCCAGCTCTCACCGACAGTAGAGACCCACGTGGCAGCCACCCGCAAGCCCCGATCTCCGACCGCCATCGTAGGGGGTGACCACCTCCACTTCCTCTGCCTCGGCGCCATCGCTCGCCTCCGCCACGTGCGTTCGTAGCCCTCTTCCTCGGCTCCGGGCTCCCTCCCTCGGCCAAATCTTCAGGCCGATATGGCGGCGCCGGCAGCAACGCTATGGCGGTCGAACCTGTGCCCGCTACCACCCAGCCATCCGCCTATCACAGACGCAGAGTACACTGATTTGCTGGACAATGACGTTGACGACCTAGACGACCCCGACAACTTTGTCAGCCATCACATGGACCTAGAGGGCTTGGGCAAGCTCAGCTCCTCCGGCGACAATAGCCAGAACATAGCTGAGAACTACGCGATGTCGTCGGGGGATAGGATTGACGTCGGCCGTCGGCGACGACTTCACGAGAAGCTCAACTCGAAGTAAGAGAAGCTACCACTACCTTCTCGAGGCGGTGCGCAACTCTCTTTGAGTATGCCAATGGCAAATTCAGTGAGGCTCGGATGAAGAAGATCATGGAGGATAAGCGTAGGTGGTTTGATATGTATATTGGTTGTCAAAACTGAGCATTTTCTTGTGAAATTTTAGGCTTCTAAACAATCGGAAATAGGCTGCAAATGCGAAGGACCACAACGAAAGGCACATGTCAGAGCTTGAGCGTAGGTTTCAGATGCTGAAGATGGAGGCTAGTACATTATCTGCGTGATTGAAATGGCTGCATGTCTGTTCTCAGAATCAGGAGGTTGTGAGCATTTTGATTTGGGCTTATGTCTTCACAATCTTAGTTACTATTGTACTATTTGTTTGCAGACGAAGTCTGCAGAACTTACGAATCAGAACAATGAGCTGGAAATCCGGCTGCAATCTGCCGAGAAGGTAGCACGGGTGAAAGATGCTATGTTTGTTTCATTGTTTTTCAGCAATTATGTATGTCTAGTTCTTGTAGTGGCAATATAAATCCATGTTATGCAAGTTGGAAACTTGCAATACATGTCAGAAAAAAATTATGTATGCTGTGAGTTGATGCATGATGCCATACACATTCCACATCCGCAGCAAGTTTTTTTTGGCTGTTAACTTGGATATCCACATCCGCTGTCTCCTGATCCATGTCAGTAATCCACTGAACTTCATCGACACCGTCTCTGTGTGCACCGAGTTGTCCTCCGTCGGGGCAACCACGTCCGCTTCCTCCCGCCCCGGCGCCCTCGCTCGCCTTGGCCACGCCCGTTCGCTGCCCTCTTCCTTGGCGCCGGGCTCCCTCCCTCGGCCAAATCTTCAAGCTGATATGGCCGCGTCGGCAGCAATACTACGACAGTTGTGTTAGAAAAATAGGGACAAAGGAGACACGAATTTTTACGTGAAAAACCCTTGCGGGAAAAAACCACGAGCGCCAACCGGCGATGATCACTATATGAGGAGCGATTACAAAACGCAGAGGATTACAATGAGGCGTCTCACTCCCGTGCGGCTTACAAGAGGTATATAAAGGGGTAAAAGGACTTAGAGTCCAAGTAGAAAACTAATCCGCTAATATGGCATATTCCAGATACTTCTATATTAGAAATTCGGATCACATACGGATCCAAATATTAACAATCTCCACCTTGAGATGAATTTCCTCTTGTAGCAAAATAAGGAATCATCAATCACCAAATGATTCCCCAATAAGATAAAAATCACCGTGCGCCAACTAGTCACTAGGACTAAACTTTAACACCAACTAAGCTTGAGCAAAGCT
The DNA here is from genome assembly GCA_036346405.1 of Phyllostachys edulis. Taxonomy (NCBI): domain Eukaryota; kingdom Viridiplantae; phylum Streptophyta; class Magnoliopsida; order Poales; family Poaceae; genus Phyllostachys; species Phyllostachys edulis. Next base: position 58,325,817 of record CM070546.1, on the reverse strand, counting down.
CAAACTTAGTAACAGGAACTGGCTTTGTCATCATATCAGCTGGATTATCATGAGTACTTATCTTGCACACCTTGACATCACCTTGAGCAATAACACCTCGAATAAAGTGATATCTCACATCAATGTGCTTTGTTCTCTCATGGAACATCTGATCCTTTGTAAGGCATATAGCACTCTGACTATCACAAAATATAGTAGTGCAAGAATTTTCTCCACAAAGCTCAGTGTACAAACCTCTCAACCAAATAGCTTCTTTACAAGGTTTAGAAATAGCCATATATTCTGCTTCAGTGGTTGATAAGGCAACAGTAGCTTGTAAACTTGCCTTCCAACTAACAGCACAACCACCGATGGTGAAAACATAACTTGTTAGAGACCTTCTCTTGTCCAAATCACCAGCATAATCAGAGTCAACATAACCAACAAGTTCATCTCTAGAATTCCCAAACTGCAAACAAGCATTAGAAGTACCACGCAAATATCCGAAAATCCACCGAATCGCTTTCCAATGCTCTTTTCCAGGATTAGCCATGTATCTACTGACAACACTCAATGCATGAGATAAATTAGGACGAGAACAAACCGTGGAATACATAAGAGAACCAACTGCACTGGAATATGGAACTCTAGACATGTACTCAATATCATAATCTGACTCAGGACATAAGGCTGAAGATAAGCTGAAATGCGAAGCTAATGGAGTACTCACTGGTTTTGCATCATGCATATTAAAACGACAAAGGACCTTCTCAATATAACATTTTTGACTAATGTATAACTTGCCAGATTGCCTCTCTCTAATAATCTCCATGCCAAGAATTTTCTTTGCTGCACCTAAGTCCTTCATTTCAAATTCATTACTCAATTGTGCTTTCAGTTTTGCTATTTCTGACTTATCTTTTGCAGCAATCAACATATCATCAACATAAAGAAGTAAATAAATAGCTGAACCATTAACAGTCTTTAAATAAACACAACTATCATAATCAGATCGCTTAAAATCATGAGAGAGCATAAAGGAGTCAAATCTCTTGTACTATTGCCTAGGAGATTGCTTCAAACCATAAAGAGATTTCTTTAATCTACAAACAAGGTGTTCTTTTTCAGAGTAACAAAACCCAAAGTTGGTCCATATAAATGTCTTCTTCCAACTCCCCATGTAAGAATGCGCTTTAACATCTAATTGCTCAAGTTCATAATCATGCATAGCAACAATATTGAGTAAAGTGCGAATAGAACTATGCTTCAACCGGGAAAAGATATCATTAAAATCAATACCGAATCGACTATAACCTTTAGCAACCAATCTTGCTTTATACATTCTTTGGTTCAAGAGAAGAAATACCTTCTTTTCTTTTGAAAATCCACTTGCAATGAACAGACTTCTTCTCCTTTGGCAATTTCACTAATTCCCAAGTGCCATTCTTTTCAAGTGACTCTATTTCATCATGCATGGCAGTTATCCACTTATTACAATCAGTGGAGTTAATAGTCTCAGAGTATGATGAAGGTTCTGAATTACCTTCAATTTCTTCTGCCACACTCAAAGCATAAGAAACAATATTAGCTTCTTCAATCAACCTCTTGGGTGGATTAATCTCCCTCCTAGGCCTATCAACTGCAATAGACCGTTGTGGTAGCTGCTCAACAATAGGAGTATCATCAACAATAGGTGCATCATGAACAACAATATTTTCCTTATCTGATGTGCCATTTGAACCAACAAAATGGTCTATCTGAACACTTGAATTCTACTCACTCTCAACAGGAACATTAGTGGACAGTTTATCATGAAGCATAGCAGATTCATTAAAGACAACATTTCTGCTAATCACAACCTTCCTTGTTTCAGGATTCCACAACTTATATCCTTTAACACCAGATTTATAACCAAGAAAGATGCACTTAATAGCTCTAGGCTCTAATTTTCATTATCAAAATGAGCATAAGCGATCTGACCAAAAACTCTCAATTCAGAATAATTTGTTGGGGAACGGACTATACCTCAATTGGAGTCTTCTTTTCAATTGCAAGAGAGGGTGATGATTAATAAGATAGCAAGCGAGGAAGCGGCTTCAAATTTCAAAAACGTCTATGCAAACTGCATTTGACAACATGCAACGGGCCCTGGAAATGATGGTCCTATTCATACGCTCAGCTACACCGTTTTGTTGAGGAGTACCAGGAACGGTGTAGTGCCTAACAATGCCTTCAATCTTACAATATGATTCAAATTCATCAGAATAGAATTCCATCCCATTATCAGTGCGAAGTTTCTTTACCTTCTTTTCAGTTTGCCTTTCAACCATAGTCTTCCACTCTTTAAATGCTGAAAATGCTTCTGATTTATGCTTCAAAAAATAAGGGCACACTCTTCTAGAGTAATCATCAATAATTGTTAACATATAACGAGCACCTCCTAGAGATGTCTTCCGAGATGGCCCCCATAAATCAGAATGCACATAATCCAAAATACCTTCTGTGGTATGAACCGAGGTATTGAACCTCACCCTCTTGTGTTTGCCAAACACATAATGCTCACAAAATTTCAGCTTGTCGATGCTATGTCCATTAAGAAGTCCTCTCTTGCTCAATTCTGCCAAACCAATTTCACTCATATGCCCAAGGCGCATATGCCAAAGATTAGTAGCATCAGAATCAGATAATGAACTTGAAATTACAGCAACATTACATAATATTGTAGTACCTCGCAGATGGTACAGATTGGCAAATTTAATATCAGCTTTCATCACAACAAGAGAGCCTTTTGATACCTTCAAAACTCCACCTTCACCAGAATACTACCCTTTACCATCAAGAGTACTCAAAGAGATGAGGTTTCTTTTCAAACTGGAATGTGCCTCACATCCGCCAAAGTTCGACAATGCCATCAAACATCTTGATCTGAATTGAACCAATTCTTGCAACCTTACAAGATGAGTTATCACCCATCAACACAGTACCACCTTCAACAGGTTCATAGGTGGCAAACCAGTCTCTATTAGGACACATATGAAAGGTACAGGCAGAATCAAGAATCCATTCATCATTGGTCTTAGCACATCCAGCAAAGGCAACAAGAACTCTTCCATCAGAACTATCATCAGCAGCAAGGGAGGCATTACCTTCATCATCTGGTTTACTTTTTGGCTTATAATTGCCAGTTCTCTTTTCTTTATTTTGCAGCTTCCAGCATTCAGAGATGTCGTGCCCACTTTTCTTGCAATATTTGCACGACTTGTACTTGCTTCTGGATTTCGACCGGTTCTTGTAGCCGTTCGAACTTTTACCTTGAGATCCATTGTTTGAGTTCTTCTCCTTTTGCCTGCCACGAACAAACAAGCCTTCTCCTTTTGGACTTGAATTTTCAGAAGGTGCCATCTGTTTCATCTTTTCCTTAGCATGCAAAGCTTCATAAACTTCATGAAGAGTGAGAGTATCTCTACTATATAATATGATATCTCTGAAATTTGAAAAAGAACTAGGCAGGGAACACAAAAGAATAAGACCCAAATCCTCATCATCATATTTTACCTCCATCGACTCAAGGTCGGAAACTATCTCCTTAAACAACGAAAGATGATCAAGCACGGATCCTCCTTCTTACAATTTGTGAGAGTACAACTTATGCTTGAGATGCATCTTACTGGTGAGATCCTTTGTCATGCAAATTTGTTCCAGGTTCAGCCATAATGCAGCAGCTGTCTTTTCCTTCAAAACCTCCTGCAAAATATTATTTGATAGATGAAGGTGAATCTGAGATAAAGCCTTACGGTCTTTACACTTCTCATCTACAGTCCATGCGATAGGTTGTTTCTCAAACCCTTCCAACGCATCATCCAAATCCATCTGTGCCAACACAGCCCTCATCTTAACTTGCCATAGCGAGAATCTTGTGTCTCGATCCAAGAGTGGAAGATCATACTTCAAAGTCGCCATGAGGAATAAATCCTGAAAATTGCTGGTATTGATTTGTGTAAACCTAGCAAAAATCATGACCTCTTTGATACACATTTCTGTGTACACGAATCAAAGATCTTCTAAACTCCTGGTATTGTGGACGTAACAAAGATGACCGGATTTTGGGCACTTCACGTGATGCAACAGAAAACACTTTGATGGCTTTGTACTGGATCAAGTCTGGATGCTTCCACGTGAATCAAAGATGGCGGAAGCTTGCTGTGGTGAAAGATTAAAGAAAGATTTAATCGACTGTTGCATTTGGAGAATCAAACTTGAATTTCTTTGTCTTCGCCGCCGAGGCGACAAGCGATAATTCCGGCCGATCGTGACCATGTTGGACGAAGCGAAGCGACGCAGCGCTTACTTGGGCGCCACGCCGACGTGTACTACAGTCTAAGCCGCGAAGGCGGCGACCGGATGACAACGCGCTGAAGACGCCTGCTGATGACGCGCCGTCGGAATAGATCTTTTTCTTCGTATCTCTTCAAACCCTAATCTCTTCTGCGCTCTGATACCACTTGTTAGAAAAATAGGGACAAAGGAGACACGAATTTTTACGTGAAAAACCCTTGCGGAAAAAAACCACGGGTGCCAACCGGCGATGATCACTATATAAGGAGCGATTACAAAACGCAGGAGATTACAATGAGACGTCCCACTCCCGTGCGGCTTACAAGATGTATATAAAGGGGTAAAAGGACTTAGAGTCCAAGTAGGAAACTAATCCGCTAATATGGCATATTCTAGATACTTCCATATTAGAAATTCGGATCACATACGGATCCAAACACTACTACATAAAAGGCCTTTACAGACGGTTCGTGGCGCCATCACGAGCGGTTCCATGAGCAAATGCGAGTTTATGGGTCGATAATGCTAATGGTCATCACAGACGGTTCTCGAACAAATCATAATACATACTATCACGAGGCGGTGCGTCAGATGCAAATGCTCGTGATAATCGACTACCAGCGATGCGTAGATAAAACCGTCGTGATGATTCCACTACCGCGAATGGTGCGTAGATAAAACCGTCTGTGATATTCGACTACCACAGACGGTCCGTAGATAAAACCGTCTGTGATAGTCGACTACCACAGACGGTCCGTAGATAAAACCGTCTGTGATATTCGACTACCACAGACGGTCCGTAGATAAAACCGTCTGTGATAGTAGACTACCACAGACGGTCTGTATATGAAACCGTCTGTGATAGTGGACTATCACAGACGGTTTCATATCTGTACCGTCGTGGTAATCGACTATCTGACGCGGTTTCATCTACGGACCGTCTGTGGTAGTCGACTATCACAGACGGTTTCATCTGAGCCGTCACTGTGGTAGTCTTTGCATTGCTTAATCTATTTACGTTTATTGGCTAGCCTCAGAAATGCTAGCCATGCCCTCTCAAACAAGCACATCCAATTCTCATTCATTTGAAGCACATCAAAATTGCATTCATTTCGAAACAAGCACACATCCAATTCACAAATCAATTAACTAAAATTAACCATTAATGTACATTAATTTACACACATGTACCATTATGTTCAATCTATCTCAATCAAGTTCAATCTGCTACATCGTGGAAACTCCCATTTGGATTTATGACCGTCTGCTCAGGGAATGCCGCAAGGTGTGATCGAATTTTATGAGCTCGCTCTGCTCCAACGCAGATTTCAGCCGATGTTTGCAACTGTCGATATGAAGGTTAAATTAGGGCTTATATAAATTGGTAAGTCTATATGAAATAATTGTTGAAAGATTGACAAACCCGAGGATCATTGGTGATCGCGAACCAAGCGAGTAGTTGCATGTTGTGGCAAACATAGTATCCACAGACGCTATGCCCTACGATCGCCGGTGTAACCGCAAAAATAGAATTGGTTAGTTCAAGAGGCATTGCTACGAAGTGTTATATAGGATTAATGTGTACTAGCTAGCAAGTACAGGGAATGTTTGATCATGTTGCGGCGTCCTTCCCTTGATATTCCATCCTCTAGCATGTAACACGCCGAACACCCACGTGACTCCAAGAAGTTAGCCTTAGCCATTGCAAAGGAAGGAAAGACTACAATAGAGTTTCTATGGAGGAAATGTGTTTACGATGATTAAACTCCGGATAGTCGTGAAGTTGTGGTGGCCCTCTGTAGGGAATCTAGGTATATTACGATTTCGTTTTGGTATAATTACAATTAGAATCCAATGGAACCTACACGGTATGTCGGCATGGTCATTAAACCTAAGTTCGTGTTGCTTATAAAGTACAAATCAACATTAAGTATAGCCAAGAGTGCAACACTACTTACTTCGGTTGTAGGGCAAAAGTATGAATTCCTTGTTGCGGTGAGCCATGAAAAAATCTATAACGTAATTCTCGACGAATGTTGCATTCGCCGTGATGCTTTGCTCGGAGACAACGTGTGGGTCGAGGAAACCTACCGGTGATTTCCTTCTTTCGCTTCACAGATCATGTATCTATTATACAAAAGCTAGGAGTTATATATAACATTTATCGATATTACACGAACATTGACCGTGATTGTACACACTTACAGTGTCCAGCATCGTATGATTGAGACGTCGAGCTCGTCGAGGTTGAAGAGACAGAACAAGTCGTCGAAGGTCACCGTGAAGACAACGCCTTGATACACGTGGTTAAAATGATGCTCCTTGAACTTGACGGTGACACCCGAGCATCGTTGATCAACCGCTTGTTGGATTGTTCCATGTACCATGCATGCAATTCCGTGCAATCCGGTCCTAGGGTAGGGTCGTTTAACTTCTCGAGCAACGGCTCGCTGGCTTGTATTTCCGCCAACGGCAAGAAGGGATATCGAGAAGACTCGATCGTCTTCGATTTGCCCTTGCCCTTCTTTGCTCGCTTTGTATAGGTCGACTTCACAAGAGTCGATTGAGCACGAGGTGTAGATGCATGTGATGCGGCGGGCCCTTGCCATGTCGGTCTGAGTAGCCGGTGCGATCAAGTCCCATGGACTTGATGCCGATTCTGAGACATTCCCGTGAAGTTGACACCGAGCAGTAGCTCTAGGCAGATGTCCTCCTTGGGCCATCGGATGAATGTTCCAACGGCTTGCCCTAGAGTCATGACCTCATCGCTTGGGGAATTTTCAGGGACGGCCTCAAATTGGCACAAACACCGCCCACATTTACTTTTTGCGAAACCCGAGCTAGATTTGCACTGCACCAAAGCTCCGACATCGATGGATACACCGCCCCAAGCAAAGATCTAGGGCAACAGAGACATATCTCACTTGGAGCTTGCGCCAGAGCCACCCCACGCACATAACGGTACAAAATTAGCTACTCCAACAGCTTATGAATGGATTGAGCATTCCAGAGATAATAATTATTACCGGATGTCATCGACGGAAAATCTGTCATCACCTATTGTGGTAGGGTTAGGGTTGGACGCCAGACTACTCGGATGTTTGGGGGGCTAGCTAGCGGTATAGTAAGGCGGGGGCTTCCAACCGACTTGGCATTTGCAATCCCTAATCCTTTCCTCAAAAGTCTCTTCTTTGCTTTTGCTCGAACGCACTAATCCTTTCCTCAAAGGATTGATCGACTTTTTCATCGACCTCCGCTCGATTTTTTGGTGAGCTCATCTCGAGGGATGCACGAAGATCCTCTCGTAGCTTTGCATCGTGCTCGGCTTTGGCTCTCCTCCTACTCAGATGATCCTCTGTCGCTTGGAACCATTGTTCCCATGTGACAAAACACAGCGCCTCTCGTGTAATCGGATGCTCATTGTTTCCTAGGGCCGCAGAGAGTATATCTTTCTCCCTATCTGCTCGAATGAGCCTTGGGAAGATTGTGCACTCGGCGTTATCGTAATATAGCCCGACATGTCATTTCACTTCCTATGAAGTTATGGAGTAATTACAAACTAGGTAGTTCGATATCTTACCAGCGCTGGGACACTTCCGGTCTTCGGGTTTGGAAAGTACACTTCAGAGGTCAATAGCTAACCTCGCAAATAACCACCGCTTCGGGCAAGCACATCGCTGATCTCGAAATAGCAGGAGAGATTCAAACCGCTTTTCATTGTTCTCGATCCCTCCATATCGGGCTTTACCCGCATACCCGCCGTGCCGAAGTCCGTGGGGTGCTTGTTTTTGCTCGAGGGCCGCAGCGCCGTGACTTTCACTCTTAAATTCATCTGTCGCCTTCTTCGCCACAAACTCGCCCAGACTCTTCCAATAATAGATACTTGTGGAAGGGCGGCTTCAGATCCTTCTCCACGTAGTTCTTGACAAGCGTGCTTTGAAGTTCTTCCACGCTTTGCACGCTTGTAGCAACGCTGTGTCGCCACACGGAGTCCGTGAGTTCTACTGGGGATCTCGAACGATGCAAGAATTTCCGTCGAAGATGAAGTTTTCAATGGTCCGCACCACCTTCCACTTAATCGTAGGTGATCTTGACCTGCTCCTGCAACTATTCCGACCATTCTCGGGAATCGCACACGCTTTCGGCGAGGATTGATAGGGTCCCCTGATCGACGACTCCGTGATGGTAAATCGGCCGTGGGCCTTTTCGATATTCCTCTTCTTCTACCGCGGTTGGATATTGTTCCAGAGGATGGTGCATCATCGAGACACATGAGGAGGCTACCGACTCGAATGAGCGGAAGACATCTTCACAAGAAATAGAACATCATGTGAACAAATGAAATCAAGATAAAGCTAAGATTTAACATTTTGATATTGCTATCGATGTAGAGTAAGCATTCCAATTAGAGCTCAAGTACAAACCCGATTATCAAAACAATTTCAAGACAAGACTATTATCATCACAGAGCATTCATCTCAAGCCCAACACACCACATTGCAATGTATTCCAAAGAGATATCAAAACAAATACCATATGAATAATCGACTAGAGAAAATACAAATTCCTAAAACAAGTACAATTATCACGAAGGACCATGACAGATTATTGATAGAAATAGTTAGGAAAGGGGCATGGGGTCGATCGGAACTTAAGATTGGTTACCTTTTGGGCCGAGGAGAAGGACGAGCAGGAGCAAGACGAGCAAAGCAGGCGGCGGCGAAGGGAGGCGACCGGGCTGGGAGGGGAGGAGGCGGCGGGCTCGGCGGGTCAGAGGAGGAGGCTCTGCGGGTTTTGGGGCCTTGGGGCTGGAGGAGGAGGCGGCGCCGACGGATCGGGAGGAGAAGGCCTGGGCTCGAGAAGGCGTCGAGGACGGTGGCGACGGGCTCGGAGGAGGAGGAGCGAGAGGAGTTGAGAAACTTAATCGCTTGAGAGTGGCGGCGCGCAAACCCTAGCTAGAGTCCGAATGTAAATAGGGATGGATATCACGCAGACGGTTCTAAATTAGAACTGCTCAGGATATACTATCACAAACCCGGTTCTAACTTAGAACCGCTCGTGATATGTGATGTATCATGACGGTTTTAATAAACAACCGCTCGTGATATTGATAAATCATGCACGGTTTTAATAAACAACCGCTCGTGATATGATTATCGCGCAGCGGTTCTAATTTAGAACCGCTCGTGATAGGTATACGCGAGCGGTTCTAAGTTAGAACCGCTGCGTGATATATGATGTATCACGAGCGGTGTTAATAAACAACCGCTCGTGATACACATGTGAGACGGCCTCGTAGTTCAAACCGTCGTGATATTATTTTGTATTGGTTAATATCTAGATCGTTTCGCTTATTGGCTAGCCTCGTAAAATGCTAGCCATGCCCTCTCAAACAAGCGTAAAAGACAACAATGTATATCCAATTCACATTCATTTGAGAAACAATCACATCCATTTCACAATACAAATCTCAATTAATTAACTCAAATGAACTAAAATTAACCATGATCATCGAATGTATATAGTACATATATACACACATTGTTCAATTAATCTTTAAAAATTAGCCCTTCATGATGATCGACGCAGTATGTAGCTAGTTTCGCCATGTTCTTCTTCCTCGACCCTTATGCCGCTTCCGAAAGGAGGCAACTCGTCAAATTGATTGTATTCTTCCTCGCCCACTACATTCTCAACTCCGACAATCCTCCTTTTTCCATGAAGAACTACGTGGCGCTTCTTATTTACCGGTCGGTAACATAGAAGACTTGAACAACTTGGTTAGCCAAGACGAACGGTTCGTCTTTGTATCCCACACGCTCGAGGTCCACGGTAGTGACGCCGCATTTGTCGACCTTCACCGTGGGAGATGGACCCAACGGCACGAAATAGGGGATCTTGAAAAGCACGTAGTCGAGCTCCCATATCTCCTCTATTTGCCCATAGTAGGAGCTCCTCACCCATCGGATCTTGAATGCATCTATGCGACACCGCCGCTCGTTAGTGCTTTTTATATCCCGAGCTGCAGATAGAATGTGTACCCATTTATGTCAGATCCTCGCCATGTTACAACTGTAAATGTTGGCCCTTTTGCCAACCATGTCAAGATATCACTTGACGAGCTCCTAGCAAGTCGCTCCTTCAACCATTGGTTGAACCGCTGCATTGTGTTGTCTCGTGATCCAAACATCCGCCGCAGCGGATTACATTGCTGTCAAGCACGCCCCAGCTTTGGTCGATATACGGGACACTTCACCATGTGTTGCAAGACAGTGAAATGGGCTTGAGCATACGCATCCATATTTGGAGTGATTGCTTTCCTTCCGATGGTCCCGATACCCTCGAGCCTCCCTCATGGCGAGATCGAGGCACACCCATCGGTTCGACCGAGCCATGTAATCGAGGCGAACTCAATGACCTCTTTGATTGCATAACCTTCGACGATGCCGCCTCGCCGAGATCGATTTCAGACATATGACTTGAGAATTCCCATGAACCTCTCGAACGGGTACATGCTACGAGGAACACGGGCCCGCACATCTTTATCTCCTCACAATATGAACAATGAGATGGACCATGATATCGAAAAACGACGGAGGAAATACATCTCAAGATCACATAGTGTCGTCACCACCTCGCCTGCAGAGCATCTAGTCCTTCGAGATCGATGACCTTCCGAGCAATTGTGTTAAAAAATAACACGACCTCATGATTGTCTCTGACCTTGATCGGCAAAATACTTCTAATTGCAACAGGAGCATTTGTGTCATCAACACATGACAATCATGAGACTTCATGCCAATTAACTTCAAATCTTTTATCGAAACAAGTTTCTTCATGTTGGCGAGTAACCGGACGGAACTTTCACGCCATGCAAGCACCGCACATTCGGTTCTCTCGGCCTTGGACAGAGTGTAACAAGCGGGGAAGGTACGTTCGTCCTTTATCGGTCCTTGTTGGTGCTAACTCGGTCCGATGTCCATATCAACCAAGTCAAGCCGTGCGCTGACACCATCTTTTGTTTTGTCACGAATGTTCAAGAAGAGACCAATCAAGTCATCACATACATTCTTTTCTACATGCATGACGCCGATGCGTTGGCGAACTTCTAGGTCCTCCCAATAAGGTAAGTCCCAAAATATTGATCTCTTCTTCCACATGTTCTTCTTACTTGTCCTCGATTTACATCCCTTTCCAAGCACAACATCTAAATCCTTAACCATATCATAGACCTCTTTTCCGCTTAAATGCTTTGGAGTGAATTGTCCTCCTTCTCTCCGTCAATTGTTTCTTCATCTGCGGTATGGGTGAGCCCTCCGAAGGAACCTACGATGACGCATGTACACGGTTTTGCGCGAGTGATTCACCACACACTGGGTATCATCTAGCGGTGAGTACATGCTTTGGCCCTTTTGTACTCGGCCCGACAGATTAGCAAGGGCAGATAATCATTTATGGTGCGTAACAACAAGGAACGTAAAGTGAAGTTCTCTCGTTTGTACGCATCCCATACATGCACCCTTCAATCCACGATATTTTTAGATCTTCCATCAATGGTGCTAGGTACACATCAATATCATTCCCAGGTTGCTTCGGCCCTTAGATAAGTATCGACAACAAAATATACTTCCGCTTCATACACAACCAAGGAGGAAGGTTGTAGATACAGAGCGTCATGGGCCAAGTGCTATGTCGGCTGCTCATATTACCGAAAGGATTCATTCCATCGTACTCAATCCAAACCTTATATTCCTCGGTTCCGCACCAAGTCTCGCAAACCTCCTATCGATGTTTCTCCACCGGGCGGAATCAGCAGGTGTCTTAACTTTCCGTCATTCTTACGCTCCTCGAGTGCCAATCGTTAGCTTTTGCATTCTTTGGGTTCGCAAAACCGCTTCAAACGGGAATTACAGAAGATACCATGCCACCTTAGCAGAGGTCATTTCTTCACCTCGATTCCTCGTCGTCATCGATTGCTTTTTACGCTTGTATCGGGATCGTTGCACACGGACATACATGCATGTTTGTATACTCGTTACGGTAGAGGATACTGATCGTTCGGACATGCATGTATTCTTTCTACTTCCATTCCCAATGGACAAAGAACCTTTTGGCTTTGTAGGTGGTTTTGGGCAACTCATTTCTCCTCGGAAGCATGTCCGCTAAGAGACCTAATGACTGCGTGAAACTCTTGTCGGACCAACCGCTGCTTGCCTTCAATTTCAGCAGTTTAAGCACGGATGACAACCTTGTGTATTCCGACTTGCGGTCCGGGAACAAAGGTTTCTCCGAGTCCTCCATCACGCCGAATTGAACATACTCCTCTCATCACAGCTTCCTTCAGATCGCGAAGCATCGATCTAGATTGTCATCGCAAATTTATCCGAATCGGAACCACAATCGACATTCGGCATATCGTTGACTTCAGATAATATGCATATCGTTGACTTCAGTATAATATGCTCTTCACCGTGGATGGTCCAACATGTATAACCCTTTTGAAACCCCTTCAATCAAGTGTGCTTCGATCTGCGCTCGGTTGTTAAACATCTTGATTCTCGATCAATGCATGGACAAGACATATATTCCGCCCCTTATTCAACATATCCTCCTCGGCGGCTCTTGTAAGCGCACACGCCATTAATGTACTCTTCACTCACACGGTTCTCGGTGTACATCCAAATTTCGGTCCATCACACGGTTCGTATTGAAAACCCTGAAAATAAATAAAAGGGTGATGACTTTCGAAAGCGTATTTTCTGAGGCTTAATTATGACATTTTTTCGGATTTTATTAACTTACATATGGGCCCTACTTGTCAGTGACTCATTTTTTATTTCATGATTTTATTTATAAAATCTATGGCGGTCCCACATGTCATAGACTCGTTAGTTATTAACTAAATGATTAAAAACAGAGGATTAATTAATTTGAAGCTCAAAGCTGGGCTTAGGGTGACATCGCATTGCTATATAGTCGTGGCTTTCGGCCCTAAGGTCTCGCCCGAGGCTAACCGACCAGACGATGTCCCATGAGGCGCTCGAACTAGCGATTTGGCGAACGCTCAAACTACTCAAATTAAAGGATGCTTATGCTTGAAGATCTCACCCGATCACGAGGAAGGTGTCAATGAAAGTCGGGGAAGGTCCAAGCGCGGTGGTCGCCGACGGTGAACAGAGGCGGCGGCAAGCTCTCTACGACAATATACAACCGAAATGGACCAGCCGGCTCGGTGAGGTGAGGCGATGTACTCAAGCCCGCACGAACGGCGATGGACCTATCGTGGCGCCTAGAGATATGGAGATCAAGAAGACTATATCTGCTTTTGGCCGGAGGCGGAGCTATATATATACGCCTCGTGGTGAGTTAATTATCACGGACGGTTTTAACAAAACCCGCCTCGTGATATTGGGCAATATCACGACGGTTCATGTTGGAACCGCTCGTGAAGTATCACGACGGTTCTAAAACAAAACCGCTCAGTGATATTGTGTAATATCACAGACGGTTCATGCGGAACCGCTCGTGAAGTATCACTGACGGTTCCAAACATGAACCGCTCGTGATATGACATCTTCGCTGCAGCGGTTTTTAGCGCGGAGAATAACATGCGGTGGGTAACAAAACCGCTCGAGATTGTATTTATCTGAGCGGTTTCGATGAACCGCTCGTGATCAAAGCGCCGAAGATAGCATTTCGTAGTAGTGAAATATTAACAAGTTGCACGGGCGGCCGAGGCCTAAGGGAAGAACATGGCTAAGCCGAATCAGCAGACGGCCTTGTGTAAATACGGGCAAGCCGGGGCATGGCGGCGGCGGCGATGCAAGACAAGAACCATGGCGCAAACTTCGGCTAAAATCACCAAGGAGCAAAGCTCCAGCAAGAAAGAATGGAGGTAGGGGGAAATAAAAGAGGAATGAGGAAGAAATGAAGAAATGGGGAGAAAGAGAGGGAGCTTCGGCAGGGAGCAACAACATCAGGAGAAAAAGTAATGGAGGAAAGAATAGAGAAAAGAAATGGGGAGAGAAAGAACCAAGAAGAAACGGGGAATGGGAATGCGAGTTCAAAGTTTTGTTTTCTCTCTCTGGGGCAAAATAGACAATTCACATGTTTTCTCTCTCCACTTCGGCCCGGAAATGATATAATCGTGTTATCGGTGTCCTACAGCAAAATTACACCTTTTTATAGTGTGTTTTGTTGTAATTATATTTTTTGGATGTCTGTTGACAAATTGTGACAATTTACAGTGGCATGCAGTCAATTTTTCTAAAATAAAATGACCGGGATGACTTGACCCACACGAAAGGCAAAAGAAAAAGAAAAAAAGAGGAAAGCAAAATAAAATTTTAAAAACGGGAGAACTTCCCGAGGAATTAACCCAGAACATTCGATGCGAGGCCCTTTGCTTGGCCCGGCCTCTCTCGCATCGAACTCTCTAGAACCACACCCCCACGGGCCCTTAAAAAGGCTGCCCCGTTAACCGCAGGCAACTTAACGCCGTAACCCCATCCCTTCCCACCTAAGAGCACGTACGATGAGAGTGCAGATAAAAACTGACTTTTTTTTTATTTTGTAGCGATGTTTAATTAGACATATATAACTATATATAATAATAAAAATAAACAACCATATAAGCACTTATATACCACCTCCTCGTTCTCACTGTATTCCGTCGCGAAGTCTTCGCCTGGTCTCCTCCGGCCTCGCTGTCGCAGTCGCAGCCGCAGCCGCAAGCCGCCATGGCCACCGCCGCGTCGGATCTGGAGAGCAAGGCCAAGGAGGCTTTCGTCGACGACGACTTCGAGCTGGCCGCCGAGCTCTACACGCAGGCCATCGAGGCAGGGCCCGCCATCGCCGAGCTCTACGCCGACCGCGCCCAGGCGCACATCAAGCTGGGGAACTACACTGGTACGTGCTCTCCCACCCTTCCTCTCCCCCCTTCCCCCGCGCGGTTCGATTCGCTTGCCTGCGCAGTGTTGTGGAGCTGTGTGGTGATTTGGCGCTTGGATGAAATGAATCACGAGGTGTTGAGGGGTGGCTATGAGATGTTTGCGTGAGGTTCCGGGTGCAGGCGGGTTTGATTGGCGGTTATTTGTTGCGTTGTGAGCGAAGTCGTGCGGTTCTAGGTTAGGTTTTTGGAGGTCAACCCGTGGTTTAGGCCCGACTCCCGAGTAAGCTTTTGGTTTGTCGTCGTTGTGATTGTTTAAGTCATTCGCGTCCGTGTGTGGAAGTGTCGTGTGATTCGAAGAGGGGTTCTGATGGGTATTGTACTGAAATGGGCGAAATAAGTATGATTAGTGAGAGTTGACTGGCTAATAGGATGGGGGTATGGACTATGGAGGATACACAGATAGAATAGCTGCACTGTGGGAAGAACCCTGCTATAGGGCGCGCAAAGGAGGGGGCCTGCTGGAGAGGGAGGAGGGCGCACGAGTGAGGGGCTGCCTGCTGGTCGCCAGAGAGGGAGGAGGCATGGCGAGCCGGCGGCGCGTGGAGGACAATGGGGCTGAGGCGGCATGCAGGTAACGAGGGTCAGGTGGATTGGGATCGTGAGGAGAGGATGAGAGCTAGGGTTATGCGTGTGGGTGGCCCGGCTAGGCCGTGTCGGATACGTGTCCAAGCCGTGTCCGACACGTGTCAGGAATTTTAAATATAAAAATTCGTTGTTTAATTGACCGACACGCAACAGACACGTGTCCGCGACGTGTTCGTGTCGGACATGGTGTCCGACACGGATACGGCAACAAACTGGAGTGTCCGTGCTTCAGAGGTTACTTGTCAGTAAGCATGATTGTAATTGTATGTTTCATATTAAAACAATATAGTGCACTGAGTGCATATTAATTTGTCTTGCAGAGGCTGTAGCTGATGCCAACAAAGCGATTGAACTTGATCCTTCGATTCATAAAGCGTACCTTCGGAAAGGGTTAGTGGTGCACTTATCTGCTTCCTTTGTTCAATATCATTTAAAAACAGACTTCCGTTTGTTATGATTTCATTTTTATGTGATAAGAAATGTCTGTTTGCAGTGCTGCATGCATCAAGCTTGAGGAATATCAAACTGCAAAGGCTGCTCTTGAATTGGGTTCTTCCTATGCATCTGGTGACTCAAGGTTTACTCGTCTAATGAAGGAGTGTGATGAGCGCATTGCTGGTGAGCATAACCCTTGAGCTCATCAATTGCCTAATGTATGGTTGTATAGGGCGGTGTTGTTTAAAATGGGTATGCCATTATATGAGAATAGATTTCCTTTGTGTATATGAGAATGATTCCCTTTGTCTTTGCACTTACTGAATTATTTGTCTTCTGTGAAAAAAATTCACAGCAGAGTTGCAAACTGATAAAAAAACATTTTAATAACCCAATGTTTTGAAACATGCTAGCATTTCCGAAGTTGCATATAATCCCCTCACTCTTCCTTCCTTGCTCTCTCTTTCTCTCTCACACCCACACACATACTACTGTTGGTGCTGGTTATTATCTGTTCAGAGGAGGCTAACCAGATGCCAGTAAAGAAGGCTGAGGGTGGATCAGCTGCACCTTCTGGGGCTGCAACCGTGGCTACTACTGTTGAAGACAAGGAAGATGGTGCGAATTTGGAGAATACACAGCCAATGGTAGAAGTGCCAAGCAAGCCCAAATACAGGTAATCGGTGCACAAATTCTTCAACAATGTTCCCTTTCACCAAGACACGCCCATTTCTTTGTATAAAGCTAGTTAAATCGAGGGAGCCATCTAGTACTATCCAGTAAAATCTATCTTTGAAACCACCTTGTCCACAGGTGTACAAAATCGAAGGTGGAAAAATACTACTGTTTCTATCTTAAAAGGAGAAATAAATGCTTCTGCCCTAAACAGGGTTTAACGTCAAATGTTTCTTGCCAACTGTGCTAACATTTTCTTGTAATGCATTTTGTATTGCAGGCATGACTACTATAATAGTGCTACAGAAGTAGTACTCACAATTTTTGCTAAGGGTGTTCCAGCTGACAGTGTGATTGTTGACTTTGGTGAACAGATGGTGTGTTCCCCTCACCTTGTTCTTGTAATTTAGCTGTGATGGCTACTTTGCTGTATTGACAAATCTAGCTTCACTTTGTAGTTGAGTGTCTCAATTGAAGTCCCTGGTGAGGAACCATACCATTTTCAGCCTCGTCTGTTTTCAAAGGTACCCTCTCTTCTTACTACTTTACCTGCATGTTGCTGTTCTTAATTGCATTGCAAACAGCAAATGTTGTATTGTTCTTTCGCTTCCAGTTGCTAAGAGCTTTAGGTAGCCAGAACTCAGAACTGCTTCCTTATACTCAAGACGAGGGGCTCAAAAGCATAGGTCTTATATTTATGAGTTATGACTGATCCCAGAAAATAGAATTTTATAGGGGATAGCTATGGTACGTACAATTTTTAGCTGCAAAGAGTTATTAAACTTTTCCTCGGCCCAACATTTTTTCCCACTCTCCGCCACTCCCACTTGTAGGATGAGTGGTGTACAGTGGGAAAAGTGTATGTGAAATGCATAAACTACATACACATGTACCGTAGTCACTTTCATTTTATATTAAAAAAATTGTTAACAATTGCTTCTTGATTTTAGAGTACAATTTTATTCAAAAAAAATGTTGATAAACAACTCTAGAAATACATGATTCTGGAGTCTGGACTTTTGATCACGGCAAAGCTAGCAGAAACAGTATTTGTTCTTAGTCAATAATTTTAGTAAACTATTTTAATTACACTTCTAAGACAATTAACTTGTATTAGGTGAATCCTCAGATCTATTCTTTAGAAGTTAGGAGTGCTGGTAAAGCTGGATATTGTACCTTTTTTTTACCTTTAATGATCAAGCCAGTTGATTGCTAAGATATGATGTTATGTTGCAGTAACATGATATGGCCCATAGCTCATTAGTGAGTAGCACCTGTGACAAACTTATTGGTAGTTTGGCCAGGGTTTTGTGGCATGTTTGGTTCCCTTGCCTTGCTAGTGGGCAAGGAAATCCTTGCTAGTGGAAGAGAGCCAATTTGGCTCACCCACAAAAGCAAGAAAATCCTTGCTCACCTTGCCCAAAAGCAGGGCTAAGCAAGGAAACCAAACACACTTTTTGCCAACTAACCTTGCTAGGCAAGGCTAGGCAAGGGTGGGCAAGAGATCCAAACATGCCTGTTGTTTCTTGCTCCAACTTATCCCTTAAACCAACTGATTGATATGTGGAGCTCTTAGATTGATTAGGAAAACAAGATTTATGCATTTCTTGATACTGACTATTGTCTCTTCCTTATCTCTTTCTAAGTGGAAATGACTTGCATACCACCCCCTTGACCCTCCTCTCCAGAAATTAAAAATAAAAATATAATTCTTGACTCGTTTTCTCTTCAGTTGTTTTGCCCTTGGTCCCTATTCTATCAGAATTTCACAGCCATTTTTCTCGAAAATCTGTTACGTTCTGAGAGTATTTCTTTATAGCTATCTTGGTTCACTAGACTAGGTTGATCCTTCACCCACTGCATTAGTAACTTTTTTGGTTGTTTGTTGACAATCAGATTATCCCAGAGAAGTGCAAATGTAGTGTATTGTCTACAAAAGTCGAGATACGCCTCGCAAAAGCTGAGCAGGTTACTTGGACATCATTGGATTATAATGGTAAACCAAAGGTACTTCCACAGAAGATAAACACGCCAGGTAATTCCTCGAGCGTAAGCAAATTTGTTGGCACTGGATTTCCATTCAGTTATATCTGTGTTTGTGTAGTGGGAAAACTATTGCTATGACTCTGATTGTTCTTGATTTCATGGCGATCATATTATCTGTTTTGTGGTATTTGATGTGGATAGTTAGACATTGCACAATTAAGCCTTTCATGAAAGGTTCTCCCAACTTATGTTTAATTTGCTGAAAATTACCATTGCCAACTTTGCCCATATTCTAATGTTGAGCTATGATTTACGGCCAATAGAAAAACATGGCTTATCGGAGTTCATGCCTATTAAGTTTTGCTATGATATCAGTGTTAGAATAGGAATTTCTTTGTATTTCCTTATATATGTATGTCATATATCCCCTTGTACTCCCTATATATATTGTCTATTGGGCCTCCGGAATACACACACAATATTCATAACATGGTATCAGAGCAGAGGTTCACACCCTAGCCTCCAATCTCTTCCGCTGCCCGTCGCCCCTAGGAGGAGCAATCTTCACTCCCAAGGGCGGCCACATTAGTCTTAGTCGTAGTTTTTTTTTCTCCCGTAGAAGAAGCAGCAGCATCTTCATCTTCAAGCAACCCTCCTCGTCGCCGGATCCGGCGAGATCTGGGTCTCTCCGTCGTCACCAGGACATCTCCCGGCCAGATCTAGCGTCGGTGGGCTGACTACCAGCTGGATCCACGTCGGCTTTGTCCGACGTCGCCTGGCGCTCTGGATCCGTGCCGCCGCCCCAAATCGAGCCGCCTTCGAGCCTCCCACGTCCCCAAGCTCGAGTTTCGCCCATGCCGACCTCGACCGGCCGCCATCGACCAGATCCGCCGCCTCGAGCCGCTGCGGATGCCTTGGATTCGCCTTCGCCGCCTCGAGGCCGACGCCGCCTCCCCGACCGATGTCACATCCTCGCCGCCATGGAGCCGCCAGGCGTGGAGAGAGGAGTCGATGGAGATTGAGAAAAGAGAGGGTGTTTGCCGCCAGCTTAGCCGCGGGCGCCCACACCTCTGTTGCTTTCATACGCTTCGCACGAGCGGGCGCGCAACCACAAGCGAACCGCCACGGCCCGCCCGCTCGTCTTCTTCCTTGGTGGGATCGAATCAATCTCATTGTGTTGAACGAAGGTGCCTCGTCTCATGACCTTTACATCCGCCAGCAGATTTGGGTGAACGATTGGGTGGGTGCCTTGGGAGACCAAAGAGCTCGACACGTCTCGGCGCTCTGCAGTAACCCCACGGCCATCTCTACTGAGAAAACAGAGGGGGGGGAGGCAGTGGAGATTGAGAAAACAAAGGGGGAGTCAGTGGAGAACTGGAGATTGAGAAAAGAGAGTGAAAAAAACTGGTGTTGCTAGTATTTGCTGCTCTTTTGAGTCCATCCAAGTCCATAACAATCTATCTTTGAGTTTCGTCTAAGTTGTGCGAGTCCACAAAGTCTTTGTCAGTCAGCTGATTGCTTCCTGGCTCACTCCTTCCTTTTCGCATGGCAGCAGCCACCGCTCTTCTCTCCGAGCCGTTGCAGATCGTAGAAGTCGTTATGATGCCGCCAATTCTCTCTGAGCCGCCACCCTAAGTTTCTAAGGCCGTCGCGCTTCTTCTGCACTGTGCCTCCGTTGCGCTTCTTGTGCACTGCGTCGTCGCCGTCTTGGGCTTTGATCTGCGCTGCTTCTATCCATTCCTCCACGGCTTGATTTGACAGCTCTCTTTATACCTGTCGGTTCATTATCTTTTTCGTCGTGTTGCCGCGATCGACTTTGCTCTCGCTTGCCTCTACTTTCTCAGTCCCTACACCTTGTGCTTTATGGGCTGTCACATGACTCCGAATAGGAAATCTTTTAATACTCGATATCCTTTTCCAAAAGCTTCATTGCTACGACGCCATTATCAAGACTGACTTTGGATTTTCCCTATTTTAGTGTCAATCCTTTTCAAATGCGATGCTATTGCATATGCCTTGCATTTGAGGAGGTGTTAGAATAGGAATTCCTTTGTATTTCCTTATATGCATTTTGTATTTCCTTATATATGTATGTAGGGGTATAAACGAGCCGAGCCCAGCCGGCTCGAGCCACGCTCGTTTTGGCTCAGGTGAATAGTAAGCTCAGCTCGGCTCGTCTCGTTTCGAAGACTGAGACAGAAGGGGGCTCGGCTCGGCTCGGCTCGGCTCGTGATCAAGCTCGAGCGGGCTCGCGAGCCAAGCAAAACATTGTACTGTTTGTGCAATCTCAGCCGAAAGATGGTGATTTTGATTGTAATAATCACAGTGATTCAGCAAATGGGGTTATTTGCATCACATATTGCACATCAGCAAAATTAGTTCAGCTCGTGCATAAACAAAATCAGTTCAGCATTGCATACCTTTTGTCTATTTTTATCAAAAGTTTTTCTACTAAATAAGAACTTCAATGAACATAACAATGGGAGATCAGATGGTAGTGCATGATGTAAATTGATCATCATAATGAATGCATAAATGTGGTATGGATTTGATATCATCACTTTCTTCGTCAACTTTTTCAAGAATGAGCAGAACTCATAGGCCAAAAAAAAAAAAGATTTGAGCAACATTAGTACTTCGTCAAAACTCAAAATCCATAAATCAATACAAAATTATTAGTACAACATAATGAAACAAATTTGAAAAGCAAAGTCAGCGCCTTCGCCTTCCTCTCCGTCTTAGCGCCGGCGAAAAGATCAAGAACCTCTGCCGCGTCGACATTTGGAGGGGCCTTGAGCAGAGGGAAGGAGAACTCCCCCTCCACGCCCTCCCCGTATGGGGTGGCGGCACTAATAGGGGGGAGGGGGAGGCAGGGGAAGGACTGGATGGCAGGCCGTGAGGCGGATGGAGGAGAGGATGGGGCGGGATGGACGAGGGGCCAGGGGGAAGGATTGGACAGACGGCGGCGCGGTGGAAGGGGTGGGAGAGAAAGGGGATCGGGGGGAGGACGGGGATTTGGGGATCGGGGGGAGGACGGGGAATTGGAGAGAGGGGATCGGTGTAGGGTTAGGAGTGAGGAGAGGACTGAGGATGTCCTGAGTAGCAGCATGGTGTAGGTCATATGTTTAGAGTCGGGATGGGGGATTCGCGGTTGGGCTTGGACGCCTAGGCCTTTGTGGTCTGAGCCAAACGAGGCTCACGAGCCGCTCGCAAGCCAGCTCGAGCTTGGCTCTCTTTTTTGCGAGCTGGAGAGGGGACTCGACTCAGCTAAAAAATTCATGAGTACGAGCCGAGCCGGCTGCTTGTTACGAGCCAACTCATGAACCTCGAGCTATTTTTCCAACTCTATATGTATGGCATGTATCCCTTTGTGCTCCCTATATATATTGCCTATTGGGCCCCTTGAATATACACGCAATATTTATAACAATCAGTATGCATGATAATGATTTTAACCAACAGTATTGCACTTATGTTGCTGAATAAAAACCTTTGTAGTGTGTTCCCGACGTGTTGGTTAACAAGATTTGGTGGTTCCTGCACTTTGCTAGTGTGATACTTTCACGCAAACTGTCAGCAATGGATTGGAATTAAAAAATATATAAAAATGAAGATGGTGCTGAGTGTATATAAACCTCCACGACATATTTATCCGTCCAAGTCACAGGCTGTTTTGTAGTGTTTCAATTTTGCGTAATAGTAACTGTGGTAATTTAAGCCTGAACTGTGTATGTGATCGAGAATTCAAAATGAACAGCCTGGTAGCCTACTATAGATGCTATCAGTTTCTCACAAAATCTAGGTTATGTTCTATTGTGTTGTCTCGCATTTGTTATTGAAAATGTCTTGTCTTTTGCAGCTGAAGTAGCCCAGAGGCCATCCTATCCATCATCAAAATCCAAGAAAGATTGGGATAAGTTGGAGGCTGAAGTTAAAAAGGAGGTTTGTGCACTGCACACAATTAATATCAACGTTTATTTACTACTGCCGTTAAAGTTTCTCGAATGTTGAGTTGGCATGATTTTGAGCTTGTATCAGGAGAAAGAGGAGAAACTCGATGGTGATGCTGCATTGAACAAATTTTTCCGTGAAATTTACAGTGATGCTGACGAAGATATGCGAAGGGCAATGATGAAGTCTTTTGTATGTGCTCTTAAGCCTCCATGCTGCCACATTCAGTCAAATTAGCTTGTGTTGATGTAGCTGACAAGTTTCTCGTGTTGAGATCGTACTTACATACTGCCTGTTGTTGCAGGTCGAGTCAAGTGGAACAGTTCTCTCAACAAACTGGAAAGAAGTTGGTTCAAAGAAGGTTGAGGGAAGCCCTCCTGACGGAATGGAACTAAAGAAGTGGGAGTATTAAGAGTTCAGATCATCCATGTTGTAAATCCTGGTCGTCAGTCATGATTTAGCTGCAGACCTGCAGATCAATTTCGGTTGGATTTTGTGTGATGCTCTTTACTGCGTTTCCATGTTGTAAGCTGTTTACATGACAGGTTTGCTTGTCTTATCCTAGTTTTACAAGATACAACTGGAGACACGTAGAGTATGCTGCCTGTGTCTCTGAGGTATGAAGTGCAAAACGTCCGTGGTAACTGAGACTGCAAACTATCATATATGAAATGGTTCTATTGTTTTCTTCTGAAATGTCTCTTTTTTAATGCAACCATCCCAATTGATGGTCATTTGCCGTCTTGATCAATTTGATCACCACACCGTGTGCGCAAAGTTATGTGATCCAAGAGATCAAGACATCTGTACAGCCGTCTGTGGAAAGGATCAGAAAACCAGTGCTAACTGTCCGGTCACGGGATTTCGCTAATGGCAAGGAAATGCAACAACTTAAAACACATATAAAGGAACAAGGTTGGCTGGAAAAACGAAAACTCAGAACTCAGATGCTGTGGCGGTGGAACCTGATTTGTTGAGACTAGTCGGTTGACCGTATGATCCTTATTTTGCAGCTACCTTCAGTGCGGTAAACGATGCTTTACCATGGTGCACTGTAGCCTTTGAACCACCTTTCGGTTGATGACAATGTAACTGGCGCTTTGCTACGTAAGGTTGCTCTCAATGCTTCACTTGGGCTAGTATCTTAAGCATGTCATGTAGACAAATTGATGATATGGTACCATAGTTAATGAGGAGAGATAGTACTTTAATATCTAATTTGGATACCAGTTTAGGCTCGAAATCCAACGCGTAAAAATTTATTGTATACTTATGCATGTAATTAAATGAAACGGCTTAAGATACTACACCATAAGAAACAATGCATTGAGAAGATAGTATCCTAACACTCCTCATGTACTAAGAAACTACACTAAGATACTGTCCATTGAGAGCAGCCTAAGGGCTGGGTCCATGTGCTCGATATAGTCAAGATGCATGAGAGGAAACGCAAAAAATCAAATCGCACCGATCGACATCTCAGAATTACTCAAGCACGCAGGCACATCTACACATGCAAAATTCGACTGTTATCGTGCCAGAAACACACACAGAAAGACGCCTATGCATGGCTTCTCTTGCCGCAAGACCTCTCTCAAAAAAGGAATTAACATCAACACAAGGGGGAAAAAGTTGCTAATCAATGTCCCTAAAGCTACAGCTTCACCTCCTGCTATAGGCTATAGCGAGAGCCGCCGTCCTCGAAGACATGATCAAAGTCGTCATCGACGGGCGCCAAGAACTCGTCCAGCCCCATCCCCGCCGGCCAGAACTCGTTCTCGTCGTCCGCCGCCGCCTCCTCGGTGCCGCCGTCCACGGCCATGGTCGACGTCTCGTTGCTGTCGTCCTCGCACTTCACCGTCTTGCCGGCGTTGCCGCCCGCTCTGTCGACAGGGTCGTCCTCGTGGCTCTTGGGCGACGTTGCCGGGTGGTCCTCGGCAGTGGTGGACTTCTGGCGCTTGGTGCCGGCGAGCGCGTTCAGCTGCGTCGGCACGGGGTGGCAGTGCTCGGCCATGTAGGTGACGATGAGCACCCCGGGCTTGGCCGGGCTGCGCTCCACCATCTTCCGGGCCATGCACCCCTTCATGCTGCTGCACTTGTAGTATCCCCTGTAGCCAGAGATTCCCAACAGAAATTAAAATTGAGTATATATACAAGGTCAGGTGCACTACTACGTACACCAGTGTACCACTAGTACTACTACTAAGGTATTGTGTTGTACTGCAAAAGTACACGTGACGTACAGTGACCTAAGCTTGATGCCCAATCGGCAAGGCGTTCCATTAATTGTCGCGACCGGCCAAAATCTTGTGACCACAGTGCAATTTCCTTTGTATAGGAGAAATCAGTTGACTATCGAGTTGTGAACTTGTGATCCTACCAAGCTTACCAGTGCTCTGTAGCAGTAATTGTCAAGGCTATGCACGAGTAGCTACTGAGTAGTGACGACGACTGTAACGCGTGGAAAGGGTGGGCAAGGTCAAAGAGGTTAGTTACCGGGGATAAGGCGAGCCCTTGATGGGCTTTTGGCCGTACTTGCGCCACGCCCACAGGTCGGAGGAGACGCCGCCGTCGGCCACCGGCACCTCGCACACCGCCTTCTTCACCTGGCTCTTCTTGCTGCTCACCACAAACAAGATTACAAGAAGCTATATATTACTCACCCCGTTCTTCTCCAACCAAATCACGCACTTGAATTCCCTGCCATACGTACCAAAACGATCGAATGCGCAAAGTCCCTACCTTCTTTTAGGCCGCGGGGTGCGTATGCCTGGCTTCCGGCCGGGCGGCATCCGCGGCTGCATACCGGGCGTCGAGGCCGCCGCAGCCCCGGGGAAAGAGATCATCACCTCATGGCCGTCATCCCCGGCCGCCCGCGCCCGCGCCTGCGACGACGTGGACAGCAAGGACGGTTTATGATCCAAATCCAGGTACTCCAGGTCGTACAGCGACTCGCCCTTGCCCGCCACCGCGGCCCGCGCTGATCCCCGGGCCACCTCGGGGGCCCGCTCCCGATGCTCCTCCACCTCCGCTTCCCGCGCCGCGGGGACTTCTCCGCGAGGAGGACCGGCGGGCTCTTCGGGCCCGGCCGGGTGGGAGAAGCTGCAGCTCCTCACGACGGCCTGCAGGTCCCAATCGTTGAAGTGCTCCATGCGCAGCAGCAGCAGGTCGCACATGAACGGCGACGGCTTTGACAAGGTGAGAGCTAGCTAGCTAGAGAGGCCGGCCTGACGCGTGCTGCTCGTACCGGAGGGGGTTGACTTTTGGCACTGGCAGGCCGGGCCGGGCATATATACGCGTACGTCTGTCTGTACATGGACGCGTGCGCCGGGAGGATTCAGAAGTGGCACGGGCTGGCTAGCGAGCGAGCTCGAATGCTCGATCGCTATAAAGTCAAACGCAACTGGTGGGCACGGCGGCAGCAGGGATAAAAATTTCGCGTCCGGATTTGCATTGATCAGCCAATATACCTACGCATTATATATGGCAGCTTGCTGGTCTTTGGAAGAGGGGGTGCTCCGTTGCTGTGGACACCTGTCATCAAAGGGACCCCATCGTCCTTAGCTAGGCGAAACTATTGTTTTCTTTGACTTCTCCCCAAATGTCAAAAGGGAGAGAAACAGAGAGAAAGAGCTCGAATCTCTTTCGAACCCTCTCGCGTCATAAAAGCAGGAGGTGCAGGCTCAAGTGTGGGAATAAACCGCGAATTGCTTTTTTTTATCCGCACATATTATTGGATGCACTTGACTACTAGAGCCCGTCAGTTATTCTTCCTCATTTCGATCAGACTTTGTGAACATGTCAAAGGGCATAAACAGAGTCATAGAGAGAGGGTGGGGACCGTAGCAACAAGATCTTGCCCATATGCGTCATATCTCACGTTTACCGCGTGGGGCCGAGCCAATCGGCGCGGGGATAAGTGGCAAAGTGACGGTGGAGTACGGCGCTTTTGGCGACGTGAGAGGATCGGAGAGAGGCCGTGGTCGCGCGCGGGTGGCTCGGGGCCAGCTCAGCCTGCGCGCCCGCCCGTCTCTCGAACGATCGATCGATTCCGACGCGCAAATTGCATATCAAGGGAGGATTATCGATCGGCGCATGCGTACGCACGGCGCGGCTGTCTGTCACCGCACGGCGATCTCGTACGCGGCATGGATTGCGCGTCTCACGAGCCAGGCAAGTGCGACGTATATGGATTTGGATATGTAAGCAAGCGTGCTGTGTTGGATAGCGGCAGCAGCTACGGTTCGGTCTGTCCACGCCATCGCTACGGCCCGATCGACACTTGTGTGCTTCTCGTTGAGGCTGACACGTGAAGGGCGTTTCTCGATCGGGGCGGCGAGCCTGCAATCATCTGATTATGTTTTTGCAAGTGGCTCGGTCGTGCGATTACGAAGTAAGATGATCGAGATGGAAACTATAGAGAAAGTTATGTGCTGATTTTCCCGGAAGATAAGCTGAGGCCCCATTTATAATACTTGAATTTCACATTTTTCTACGGATGGTTACTGATTTCTACACGCTATGTTCCACACACTCCCATAAAAAAAATATGGCCTTCGTCTTATCTATCAATTGTCAATCAATTTTTTTTTTTTGCGAGGGAATCAATTTTCAACCATTAATCAAAATCCATGGTGGAGGATATCAATCCGTAGAATTTTTGTTCCACAGGAATTTTCCTTTGCCAGTGCAACAAAGGAAAAGCAGAGCAAGAGTTTGCCTTTCTGTGCACATTCGAACTCACTTGCTAAAAGCAATAGTCGATTGCGATGGTTGACAACGAAGAGAATCTATCTTACTCTTACCGGCTAAATTTGCTCTAGGACCACTGCTCAAAGTGGGTTTGGAGCCGGCGATGCCGACGGCTCCCCTTGTCTCTTTGCACGTAGTGAAAAATGAAAATAGACCCCTCTGCCTTGCGAGTTGCAACTCTCCTAGATGCGGCCCTTGCACAAGCGGACGGGGGATGACGAACTAATGGAGCTAGCGAAGGGGCCTCTCCATTGTCTTGTCCGGCTCGCCGGTTGCTCGCGGCGACGAGTTTGCATGCGATATGCGGACGGCAGAGGGCATCACATATTCTCATTGCCACCAACCTGTGCCCTCCTCTACTTTTTAGGGAATCCGCACGTCATACTGTCATCTAGACTTCAAATTGTGTAAACAAATAAGGCCACTTAGAATGCATGGCCATGTCCATCAGAGTGCAGCGAAATAATGTGCTGCAACACTATTTTTCTTATTCTAAAGATTCTGGCGCAACACTACTGTATACACATGACCTAGTTAACCATAGAACATGTGTGTTTTTTTTAGTTTGCTCAAAAAAGAATTATACGTATTGTAAATGCTAATTTGACTGTCCTGGTGAAGATCAAGCGCTCGAGCAGTGGAAGGGTTGCTCTTATACGGTAGCTAGCTCCATCAAAAGGGATTGGCTATATCCTTAATTTCCTTTCTAGTCAACTCGTCCACGTTGATTCAACACGCAGATGCCACAGTTATTTTTGTCATCTCACCTAATACTACTCTCAATTAATTACTGCATAAGTACTAGCTAGTACTCCCTCCGGATATCCGGATATCTGTACTTGACGTTCGTAAGCTTGGAATTGGAATATCAAACATCAAGCTTTTAAAAACAGGGGGAGTAGTAGTTTTATAAAATGAGTATCACGGACTTTGAAATTTCGAGAATATAGCCGATGTAGACACGTAGGCCTTTCGAAGAGAATATAGCTGATGTATGAGCATGCACGACCATAAAAGCATAAAGACAAAAGTCCACTCGCACTACTGCTCCTCCTTTTTCTCTTTCGTGGAGAGAGGACTTAGAGCTTGTTTGGTTGGTCTCGGCTTCTATGCTCGGTAAAAAGTTGTGTCTGAAAGTATAATCAGATAATTTTTGTCTCGCCAGTCAAGTCTAAGAATGCGATATTTGATTGGAGACTTGGAGGAATACGTAAAGTTAAAAAAAATCACGCATGCGGAACCAGTGGCGGACCAGAAATTAGAAAGACCCGGGGCGAATCAGTAGTGTAAAAATACCGAGGTACAATGTGATTCAATAGTCAATATAACTAATGATGTCAAATGCATTCAAATTGTCAAGATCTAACCGATACAACCAGACAAACATAGATATAATTGATACAACCAAGAAAGTATAGAATACAATATTAAGAGCTCATATAAATATTATGATCATAGAGATTCTGAAGTTAACTATCTGATACACCACATACAAGCATGAGACTAAAGATTTTAGCAGACAAACAATGGAGGGCTTAAAATCTCACTAGAACAGTAGATACGTAATTGATTAACAGGAAATAAGTTTCATCTCAGTTGGTGATGATTTGCTGATTAGGAATATACTTGGTTTGATCATAATTAAAGATGAAATATAATCTGTACATTTTAAAGAACTGCAGAACCGTCTCTGATCAATGACAACTAAATGACATGTGCAATGTGATGAATAAAATGTGAACAAATCTTAGTAAGTTAAAAGTCCATTCAGAAGAGAAAAAAATTGTGAAGTAAATAACAAAAGGATAACAGCACAAGTGTGATAAAAACTAAAAAGTACCTTGAAGGGAACCCAAAGCTGGCCTCATAGAACCGGGAGGTCCGGGACCGAGCCGTGAGGAGCGAGAGAGAGAGAGAGGGGTCGGCCGAGCAAAGGCCGGCGGCCGGAGGCCAACAGGTCGACAGCAGCGGCGGCGCCATGGGGGAGGCGGCTCTTGGAGAGAGAGAGAGAGAGAGAGAGAGAGAGAGAGAGAGAGAGAGAGAGAGAGAGAGGCCGAGCGCAGGGCCGAGCCTAGCGGCATGAGCGGCGGCAGCACCGGGGGAGGTGGTGCCTGGGGAGAGAGAGAGAGGGGCCGGAGGGAGGAGGCGCCATGGAGAGCTTCGGCCAGAACAAAAAATGGAGCTCCAGTGAAGAAAAATGAGAGAGAGAGAGAGAGAGAGAGAGAGAGAGAGAGAGAGGCCGAGCGCGGGGCCGAGCCCAGCGGCATGAGCGGCGGCAGCACCGGGGGAGGCGGTGCCTGGGGAGAGAGAGAGAGGGGCCGGAGGGAGGAGGCGCCATGGAGAGCTTCGGCCAGAACAAAAAATAGAGCTCCAGTGAAGAAAAATGGAGAGAGAGAGAGAGGAATGGAGAGAAATTAGGGAAAGAAGAAGCTTCAGGAGCTTCTATTTGTGTTTCGGCCAAACTGATGCCTCATGGAGACATGGAGTCATCAGTCATGGGCTCATGGCGGTGGCTTGGCCGGGGGCGCCGGCGGGCTGGCCGACGCGCATGCCTGGGGGTCCTTCCACACGGGAGACCCGGGGCAGGCGCCCCGGCTTGCCCCCCCCCCCCCCTGGTAGTTCCGCCACTGTGCGGAACTGAGCTTGCTCAGTTAGTGATTGGAGATGGGTGTCTCCCGCCCGCCCGTGCCCGAGCTTCGCTCGGCGCGCGCGAGGGGGCTTAGGCCTCATTTCTTCTTTGATGCAACCGAGGCAAAGCCTGGCCATAAAAAAATCACACTTTCAGAAGGAGAAATGCAGTTGAGATCCAATTATCACGAAAACCGCGTTCGCGCGATGCTGCCTGGAGGTCCGGCGTCCGATTTTGTTGGCCTGAGCCAAGCTAATGAAGTTGTCAAAGAGCGTCAGGCTAGGGAATAGTTCGATGCGTCAAGACGCCAACCAAACAAGGTCCCGACATATCCACAGGGCGTCTCTAGTCAAGCAAGTCTTCCCCAGGTCCAAACCAAACATGCTCTTAAGGACCTTGACTACGTATTCTATGAGTACTAGATGGATCAACAGTTCGGTAACGATGGCGTCTCTCATCAAAGGGTCCATCTATACAAGATTCGACTTTTTTTCTCAGCCAAAAATAGTCAAATTTTATTTCATTTACAATTTCATTATACATAAATTACAGTAATTTATTTATGATTTTTTCTTGGTCACCGTAAAATATTATCGAAAGTCTTAATAACTCATATTTCCATCACATGATTCAAAATCTAACATATACTTTCAGATATTGAGCAAAAACAAAGACTAAAACAAATAAATAAAATAAAATTCTATACCAACAAAATACGGCAATGTGGCGAACCCGTTATGATCCGGAAAAAATCATAATAAATTCTAACTCAATTCATCATATAAAAAGAAGTGTAAATCTCAAAGTATATCGGACAAATAAAAAATTCAACTATTTTGAACAAAAAAAACGGTCGAATGTGTTTACCAAATCTCCTCATCAAGAGCCATGGTGCTCAGTGCTTACGTTAGTGGTCCGGAATGCCCAAGCTGCTGCTGCTGCTCGTTGTAGGTCGCTGTCGGTTTATCGATTCGTGGCCCATGTTGGACCTGAGCCCAGATGATTGCCCATTTATGGGACGCCAAAGTTGGTCTCGCAGGTCGAAGCCTCTCCGCGTCCCAGAGCCCATAATTCTTGATAGATGGTGCCACGTTTTTCCCCTCTCTCTCTCTCTCTCAAAAAAAAAAGATGGTGCCGCGTTTTTACTCAAAGTAAAAAAAGTTCCTTCGCTGCAGTAGCCAATACGAGAGATTTTTCTGCACGTGTTTGAACCTTTGTAGTGCGTGCATCACATGGTGGCGGGAATGCCCAGACCTTGGATCCCTCGTCTTGCTTTTTTTTTGCCCAGGCATCAGTTCAGCCTCGTTTTGGATGACCGTTCGATCACGTTGCGCTTGTTTCTCGGCTGTCCGATCTGTCTCTACCTTGGCGTGCGCACGTGCATTAGGCACGGCCCCACGCACGGGCGTGGCTCGCACGCCCAAGGGCGCCGTCGCTTCCTCACGCAGTACCAAGGCACGACATAGGCCACCAGTAATAACAAAGCATGTGAAAATGAGTCGTATCATATAAGAGCCATTCATGTTTCCAAAGAGTCGGTCACCAACGTTTGGTTTGTAACACAGTAAGAGCATTCGGTTTGTTACCTATGTGAATCAAATCAAATGTTGGTAACGCTAATAAAAATTGGTTATCATTTGGTTTGTTACCAATATTTGGTAATGTCAACAAAAATTTAACAGCACTAACGAAATCTAATGCGACACGCGGGCAATCTGATGGTGAGAAAACCGCTCATCAAAATTCTAGTAACATCAAAATTTGACTTAGCCACAATCTAAGCAACCCTCATTTTGTCAAATTTTAGTTTTACCTGAGTTCTGGTTATACCGGATTTTCTTCATTAGGATCATAAACCAAACAGTCCGCAGCAGTTGATCGTCTTTGTTTGTTCCGAAAGCAAGGTTCAAACTCGACCGCAACTGCAAGCGCAAGGACCGGCCACTGACAGAATGGTTTGAACCGGGAGTGCGGGGCCCGCCGCTCATACACTGCCGCTG
Source organism: Phyllostachys edulis (assembly GCA_036346405.1). Taxonomy (NCBI): domain Eukaryota; kingdom Viridiplantae; phylum Streptophyta; class Magnoliopsida; order Poales; family Poaceae; genus Phyllostachys; species Phyllostachys edulis. The sequence goes on along the minus strand of CM070546.1, from coordinate 58,293,539 downwards.
TGCTGTTCCTGCGCTACGCTTCAAACATTTGGACCTTCTCGTGACAAAGTGCCAAACACATGGGGCGCAAGGCTATTGCTCCCGGCAAGTAGCATTAAACATTTAAACTGCTCCTAATCAAACCTACTCACCCAAAAATATCGTTTATTAACGGCTAATCCGTTCGGAAAATGCACTGTGGGCTCCTCTCCAGCGCCGGGCAACCGGCTGGTGACCTGCGGCAAAGCCGCAAAGCCTCGTCCGTACGGCCGCCCGAGCGACGCATCACCGCCTGCCGCGCCGGCGAGCCGGCCACCGCCACGTGCCCGTGGGTGGTCGCCTCCCCGGGGGACTACTCAGAACCGTTCCAAAGCGACCCCTGGTTATTCTCTGAGTAATCTGGCACATGCGCCCTTGTATTTTTGGAGATTTGCCGGGATAGATTAGGTCACTTGTCAAAAAAACAGTGTAGGTGAGTTTCCTTTTCTGTTTTAAATATTTACTTGTCTTCTGAGCGTGGGCACTAAATTATCCATGATAACTCTTATGTTGGTATTGAAGTTCATAGTCGGGCTTAGGATTACTATTGTAAGAGTTTCTTACTGCACAAGTTTCTAAAACCTTTTTTTAAAAAAAAACATGAAACAATTTTCCTTTACGGCAATACTCCATAAGGAAAAGTCGGTGATGTACTCCCTCCGTACCCTCTCCGTTTTTAGATGGTAGTTTAAAATATGTGCAGTCAACCTTTTAAAACTTTTACTGTTAATAAACACAAAAACTAATTGAATTTGTCACGTGAAAATGATATTGCTAGATTTATCTAAAAAAATAGTTTCATATCATTATGTTTTAAATAATTTTTGCTAACATATAATTAGGAGAAGTAATGGCCAAAGATGTGTATTTGAGATCGTGTTGATGTACAAAATGACAGCACATAGCTAGGGGTGCTAATGGGTGAGAACCCAATCCAAATCACACAAGAAAAAGAAGAAAACCCAACCCCACCCAACCCAAATAGTAGCTCTCACAAATCAACCCAATCCAACCCGCACAATAAACCCAACCCCACCCAACCCAAATAGTAGCTCTCACAAATCAACCCAATCCAACCCGCACAATATTTCCACCCAAACTCACCCAACCCAAATCACAGAAATGGGTTGAACCCATATTCCAAACCATTTCCAGGATATGGGTCTTAGATAAATCCACGAAAATTAAAAAAATATTAAAAAAATGTAGATAAATCCAGAAAATGGAAAAACAATGAAAAATATAAAATTCCAGAAAACTCAAAAAAATTTTGGGGGGAGGGATATAAAATATTTTTAAAATAGGGATCAATGATAAAAATGAGCATCCTTCTCAACAATAAAAAACGTTAAGCATTGCATACAAAATTACAAATATTGTCCAACTAGTTTTTGCCACCTATTTATCATTCACTCAAAGACAATTAACAATTTGTTTAAGATGCCATACACATACATGCATCACATTGACACCACAAAAATAATTTCGTAATAAACAATACATCATTAGCTTCAACTGGCATGAATTAAGTCTGTAGGCCTAGCCACACTATTGATCACAAAGAACACTAGAAGCAACAAGGATAAAAGTCGAGCTTGGCAAGTTGGCAATCAGATGGCGCAACCTAGTAATAGCCCCATTGTTGACAGCAAGTATACATGTAAACATCAAGTGATATGATGATTGATCAAAACCAACTAAAGTAATGCATAATAACTTAGCTAGTTCATGAGCAACAGGTTTACATGCACTCATTAAATTAGTAAATGTGATGTTCATGAGCATCAGGTTTACATGCACTCATTACAGGTACAAGAAATGGGTTTAGGGGAATGGCGGCTGGTGTGATGCTGAAGAATCTGAACTCAGGAAGCCAAAATCAAGAGTCATGTAAGTATTTGGATGGGTCGGTAAAAGAAAGTAAGCTAAGCATCAGCTCATCAAGAAGTTGTGATAGAATAGGTTTTGCTCTTTGAGACAGAAAGTTTAAGGCAAGAAATTAAAAATTCAAAAACATAACTCAATGAACCAGAGCGGCAGATGCCATTAGATGTCACTAAACCTACATGCATTAGCAGAGCATTTATCCTCCTTGAATAATTTGAGAAGGGACTGCACAAATTTTACAAGCATATGCTGCAAAATAATTACGTACACCTTTGTAGCTATCTAATGTGGCGGCATATTTGCTGCACATACCATCATTTGTGGACATATGCACAAGACACATCCAAGCCGTCCATCCAGCCATCCACGGCTATCATTGCCCCCACCTCCCACTTACCCACATTTACGGAAAAGCCCCCTCGCTCGACTCAAGCTTTCTTCCACGTCCTCGCTCGACTCGAGCATTCTTCCACGCGACAACCTTCCCTTCACGGTTCGCACGCCGCTTCGTGTCGCTGCATGGCGCTTAAGGCCTCGAGCCTCGCCAGACCTGCCATTTACTGAGCCGAGAGGTTCAAGATCACCAAGGGGCCGAGGCCCTACGCCGCCCTGCACCGCCGCTTATGCCGAGCCGAGCCCTTGCAAGATCAGACTCCCCTCCGCCGCCCTTCTCGACTACTCCCTACTCTAAGCAATGGAGCCGATCGACCTCTACTACGACGGCCCGGCCGCCGCAACCTCAACCTCATCCGCGACCAGCTCTCCCGTGACCACGCCACGACATGGAGTGGACCAATGGCACCTCCTACTTCTTCGACTCGCCTCGCTGCTTGACGCGGCGCTTCCCCATCTAAGATCCCCGAGATCGGCTCGCCGACGCAGACCGCTTCTACCTCGGCGCGAGACCATTGACGGCCGACCGCCACCTCTCGACCAAGGTCGACTTTGTCCGGTACTACGAGGATGTCGTCACCCACCGCCTGGATCAATCGAACTTCTTCAATGGTAGAGAACACAGATCGGCTGATTTACTTTCACTTCTTGATTGCAGGATCAAAAATGTTTGCGACGCTTTTGTTCTCTAGATTCTTGATGATAAAATGTGATGATTGATGCGGTCTTGCCCGGCAATCTGCAAAGATACAATCTATAATTTCAGTTAATGTCCCCTTAAAAAAGCAGTTAATTTCTTGAATCTTGATGCAGCAGTGTGTGACTGTTAGACAAATAAAACTAGGGTTTACTATTCACAACTTTGCATCTTATTCATTAATGAAGGAGATATATATAGACAAAGATACATGGGCCTCATGGGCTACAAGGGCCACATGGGCCAAGAGAGAGAGAGAGAGAGAGAGAAATGCAGAATATACAATACTCTTAACACCCCCCTTCAAACTCAAGGTGGATCAGGAGGATCTGATGCACTGAGTTTGAGTAGATGAAGTCGATGATGTTCTCTAGTCTGAGCTTTAGTGAAGAAATCTGCAACTTGGAGCTCGAGGGAATATACTTGAGGGTGATGGTCAATCACGACAATGAGATCGCGTGAAGGATGCATCAACACCAATGTGTTTTGTCACCATGCTTGACCGGATCATTGGCAATTTGAATGGCACTTGTATTGTCACAAAAGAGAGGGTAGGATTGTCACAAGGGACACCAAGATCACCAAGAGCCATCGAAGCCAAACGATCTCGATGTTGAAGCGGCAAGTGCTCAAGCTCTGCCTCTGCACTAGAGCGTGACATCATGATCGCTTCTTGGACTTCGTGCAATAAGCGAAGTACCAAGAGAGATACAATAGCCGATGATGATCGGCGATCGGCAGGATCACTCGCCCAAGTAGAGTCGAGTAAGCATGGAGCCGAGCCGACTCGAATCGCATAGAATGACGTCTCGACGCAGTTCCTCTCAAGTATCTCAGTACACGAAGAACATGACTATAGTGAACTGAGGTGGGGGCACTGACAAACTGGCTGAGCACATGAACAGCATGAGCAATGTTTGGCCTGGTTATTGTGAGATAGACAAGGCTCCCAACAAGCTGACGATAGCGAGAAGAATCTGTCAGGGGTACACCGTCTGTAGGTCGAAGCTGCAAGTGAAGCTCTATGGGTGTGGCAGCAGTACGAGTATCAGTCATCCCAGAGCGAGCAAGCAGATCTTGAATATAGTGATGCTGAGAGAAATAGTAGCCATCACCATCAGAATGAACCTCAATTCCTAGAAAATAGCTCAATGGTCCTAAATCGGACATCATAAATTATTCACTCAATTTCTTCTTGACAAAAGCCACGTGGTCCATGTCATCTCCCGTGATCAGCATATCATCTACATACAGAAGAAGCAAAGTACGACCTCGCTGAGAAGTGTGAACAAACAAGGCAGGTCATGCTCACTCGAAGTGAAACCAAAGAACTCGAATCACGAATCGAACGCCAAACCAAGCACGAGGAGCCCGCTTGAGACCATATAGAGCACGCCTAAGGCGACAAACATAGCTCAGAGGAGCCTCAACACCGGGGTGGTGATATAGACCTCCTCATGTAGATCACCATGAAGAAAAGCATTCTTGACATCCATCCGAGATATAGTCCATGTGCGTATTGTCGCAATCGCAATAAGGGTACAATTTGTGGTCATATGAGCAATCGGAGCAAAAGTTTCATCATAATCTCGACCATAAGCTCTTTGAAAACCTCTTGCAACAAGACGAGCCTTGTATCGCTCTCATCGACCCATCTGATTTGTTCTTTATTTTGTACACCCACTTGCAAGTGATAGAAACAGCTCCAGACGGTAGCAGAACAAGATCCCAAGTGCCCGTGCACTCTAATGCTGTGAGCTCCTCTGTCATAGCCAACTGCCACTCAGGTACACTAATGACCTCGATAGGTACTCGGCTACCATCGCACTCAAGACGAGAAAAACCCCATCTCTCTGGTGCCTGAATAGAAGAACGATCATGTAGGGCATATCGTGATGTAGTAGAACGATCGTCAGAGTCGATGGTACTGGCCAGAGGATCAAGCGGAGGAGAGGAGGACAGAGAATCAAGTGGAGGAGAGGAGGACTGAGGATCAGAAGGAACTCTCTATCGGCGACTATAGTGGAAGGGAAGAGTGGAAGTGTTAGAAACTGGTGGAGCTGGTGGAGAAGGTACACGAGAAGGTGAAACTGGTGGAGAAGGTGTATCTGGAGAAGGTGTATCTGGAGAATGAATGGGAGGTAGACACAAAAAGGAAGTGGAATCTGTGGAAGAAGAAGTGGGATGTGGAGAAGGATGATGAAAGAAAGGACGTCCCTCATCAAAAGTCACATCATGAGAGATGCGAATGCGACGCCGAGGATCATAGCAACGATAATCCTTATGCTCGGGATCAGAACCCGTAAAAACACACTCAATCGATCGAGGGCTCGGCTTTGTGCGCTCACGAGGTGCTAGAAGGACATAGCAGACACAACCAAAAACGCGAAGATGAGCATAGTGAGCAGGTGCTCTGTACAGGACCTCACCAGGACACTTGCCCTGAAGCTTAGAAGAGGGCTGACGGTTAATAAGATAGACTGCTGTAGAGACCGCTTCCCTGAAGTGAGAGGGGACAAAGGAGGAAATGAGAAGAGTGCGAGCAGTCTCGATGATGTGACGGTGCTTGCGCTCAGCAACACCATTCTGAGCATGAGCACCGGGACACGAGAGCTGAGGAAGAGTACCCTCAGAAGAAAGGAACTGACGAAAGGCTGAGGAAAGATACTCTCCTCCAGAGTCAGAACGGAAAACACGAATGGAAGAAGAAAATTGTGTATGAACCATCTTAGCAAAAGACTGATAAATGGAAATCAACTGAGAGCGATGTTTCATAAAATAGATCCAAGTATATCGAGAGTGATCATCAACAAATATGACATAATAACTATGACCACCCTTCGAAACAAAAGGAGATGGACCCCATACATCTGAATGCACCAAATCAAAAGGATCAGAAGACTGAGAGGTACTACTGGGATATGGAAGTTGTAGTTGTTTTCCCAACTTACAACCAGTACAATGAAAACTAGACTCAACAGTGACATGACCTAAGGAACCCTAGTGAACTAAAGTGGTGAGGCGAGCTCCACAAAGATGACCAAGTCGATGATGCCACTTGCTGAAGGAAGACCTAACAGGAGACTGAGATGAAGACATAGCAGAAGACACTAAGGCCTTCGACGTACTGGTGGAAGGAAGATGTAAGGTGTCCAAGACATAGAGACTGGGAGAGCCTCTACGGCGATGGCCAAAACCAATCACTCTTCTGCTCTGACGATCCTGAATGAAACAAGAAGAATCATCAAATCCAATGAAACAGTTCATATCAGTTAGTTGACCAACAGAAAGAAGATTCATAGATAGCTGAGGAACAAAAGACACATCAGGAACAGAGAAGCAAGATGTAGAGAGAATGCCCTGATAGGTAATAGAGCAAGGTGTACCATGAGCAGTGTGAACATAGGTAGCATCAGCCACGGGCCTACGAGCAACAAGTCGAGAGTCACGATGTGACATGAAACGAAGCACCAATCCGTAACCCAAGGATGAGCAAAAGCAGAAGGTGCAAGCGATGTCATAGCGCACATCGATCCGTAAGTCACAAGAGATGTGGATGTGTCGCGATGGTCGCCCAAATGAGTACTCGAAGGCCCAGTAGGTGCTCCACGACGACAGTCAAATGGCTGTCTAGCACGATAGGCAATAAGTTGATCTGGATGTAACTTGAAACATTTGTCAACATGATGACCAATCCTCTTACAATGGGAACAAACCAACACTCCGGGTGTCGCTCTGGTAGATCCAAACCGCTGTGAGAGACTCAGAACAGCATGTGGTGAGGATCCTGAGACAGGCATAAGGGAATGAAGACGCCTCCTCTCGCAATCAAACTAGAGAGCGCCGCATGATCAAAGTCGGTGGAGTGGGATAGTTGAGCAACTGAGTATGAATAGGCTCAAACTCCAATCGAAGCCCCATCACAAACTGATACATGAGCGTCTGATGAGCATACTCATCTTTGGCAAAGACAAGATCGGCAGTAACAAAGAAATTTCGGTGTCATAGACTCTAGAGGACCGATGATATGAGTGAAAGCACTGTAATACTCCTCCACCGATCGATCCGTTGTCTTGAAGACTATGAATGTTCTTGAGCAATGTGAAGCGAAGAGCACCACCGATGAACATATCTCTTCTCAAAGTATGTCCACATCCGCTATCAAGTATGATACTCAAGACTCATTCGCAAAGAAACATCAACACTCAGCACAATGCCAGTCCTAACACGATCATCTTCTTTCTGCCAAGCCTTTAATACCTCAACATCAACGGTCTTCGGATCAGGAGGATCATCAGTCAAATGAGAGGGCAAACCATAACCCCGGAGAGTAGTCTTGACTGAGAATGCCCATGCCCGGTAGTTCAACCCATTAAGCTTGATGTCTGTGAACACAAGAGATGAGCTACCCCCAAACATTGAGTCGGATCTAGCCATACCACAACAGTACTAATCACAGAGCAATAGTAGCAGATAATCAATAGTAGCAGAGAGTAGTACCAATCAACACGGAGTAGTACCAATCAACACAGAGAGCTGTATCACAGAGTAGTACCAGACGACTCGGCTACACCTCAGGCCTCAGGCGACGATTCGGGACTTGGGCGCAGAGCAAGGCTCGAGCAGGAATGCAGAGGCTCCAGGCGGCGCGGGGGAGGGGCTCGAGCATCTCGGTGCTCCAGGCGGCGCAGAGGTAGCAGAGGAGGTGGCGTGCGCGAGGATTAGCTCGTGCGCCGTCGAGCCAGCGGGGAGTAAGGAGGCGACGCAGATCTGGTCGTCTCCGGCGGCGGCGGCGCTGATCCGGGACCAAGGAGGCGGAGGCGGCGCGGATCTGGTCGTCTCCGGCGGCGGCAGCACGAGGCCTCGAGGCGAGGCGAGGCGAGGCAGAGGCGACGGTGGCAGCACGAGGCGACGGCGGCAGCACGAGGCGAGAGCGACGCCGGATCTGGCCGGCTTGGAGCAACGGAATGAACGAGAGCTCGAGGCTGCTCTGCTCAGGCCCTCCGGCCCGAGCGAAAGCTCCCAGCAGAAGCCGTCGGCGGTGGAGTAGAACTAGGGTTAGGATTGAATGGCTCTGATACCATGTTAGACAAATAAAACTAGGGTTTACTATTCACAACTTTGCATCTTATTCATTAATGAAGGAGATATATATAGACAAAGATACATGGGCCTCATGGGCTACAAGGGTCACATGGGCCAAGAGAGAGAGAGAGAGAAATGCAGAATATACAATACTCTTAACAGTGACAATTATGTGGTTCTTTGCAAGGATGCAGTCTAATTCCTGCAATTCATTATTAGTTAGCAGCTGAAGCAACAATGAGCGGCTTCCCACCTTCCAGAATGTCATTTCCTAGCAGTTCATCTGACTCGTACGATGATAACGATGACAGTGATGAAGATGGTGGTGATGTAATTTCCTGGAAGCAAGACTAAGGCAAATTCCTTGCCAGCTTGTTTGCTTTTCCCTGCCCACCTTCTTGCCCACAACCTGTTTGCTCAAACGTCTCAATACCGAGAACTTCAACTTCTTATCTGTAAGTTACTTAGCTTTCTTCTCATTTAGTTAAAACCAGCGTACACATTGTTAAATTGATATTGGTCAATAATTTGCAGAGTTTTTGAATTGGTCTTCTTCATTAATTCATATTTGGTCAATGCGCAAAAAATTGGTAAAGTCTATGCCTTGATGAATTATACTATGTTTGTCCCACTGCTAATACACTAGCTGTAAATCTTGATTTTGTGGAATAGAAACTTCACTGTTCGATGTTTGTTCAAAATAGTAGTTCATCTCAGTGTTAATGGTAGTTTTCCGTCATGGATGGTAACCATGTCAGCATGGTTGAAATTGAAGAATATCACATGGTGCAGTAGAGTAGAGAAATTTAGTTTTCTGCAGGTCCTTTGCTTTGTACTAATGCCTATCGATTTTTTTGCAGGCAAGTTTGACTTACTAATGTTGGAGAAGGAACTCCCTACTGCTGGAACTCCACCCCAAAGGAAGACTAATTCCAGGAAGAAGTTCACCCCTTGGAAGAAGAGAATAGCATGATCCGAGTGAAGCTAGAAATAGAAAACGTTTGCATGTATCTTGCCATTTCGAGATTTATCTGTTATTTGCTTTTTTTTTTCAAAGACTTGTATGAATGCAAATCTATGCATTGAACTACAGCAGAAATTCTGCCAAAATTATGAGAGGGAATAATAACAGATTTGTTGTGCATTTGAGAGGTTTGAAAAGTTATAATCATGAGCACACCCTTTTATGTGTGCGCTTGACACGCTAAATGATTCATGCATTTGTTGGATCGGTTGATCACTACATTGCTCTTGTTTATAACTGAAATGAACTCTTAGAAAGGATGTACTTGTGACTTGTTGAAATGAACTCGCATCATTCCATGGTGACAAATTGGCACAAACAACATACACACATATTCCATGGTGTCAAATTGGCATCACAAATTTGCATACACATGATATAGATACATAAATTTGCACACAAAGATTCACAATTTCCATTGATCATTCCATTGCATGAGAGAGCATCATCCCACAAACTATTTAGGAAAGTATACTCACCTAAAAATTCTGCAGCATCCTTGGGCAAATTCATTACTAATTGTGTGACCGGATGCACATGTTGGCTTGAGTACATTGCAATAACAAACCTTCTAGCATCCATGTTAAATACCATTTTCTGGAATTCCATTCTTCTGTTGAGTCTTGATGCCTATGCCTATGCATGACAGCTTCTGAAGTTCACACAAGAGTTGACACTAACAAGTTCCTAATTTCACAAACCAATTCAGGACCATGCTTTCATTCATACAATCTAAAGAATTTTACAAACCATCTTGTTAACTAAACTTCTTGTTCAGTTCTTTGAAGTTTCAAACTTTAGTTGTTTCTGAAGTTCAGTCTTTAGAATCTCAAGCAAATACCAGAACGTCTTTTTTGAGTTTTCTCTTCTATTTATACTCAATATTACAACCTAGAAATGTGACTAGAAAACAAAGACTAATAGAATCGGATTACATCTGAACACCGAAACGAATTCTAAACCCAAATCAGAAGTTGTCTCGGAAACTGATTCTTCCAAAACTGAAAGACCACTACGACTCAAAATACGAATTGACAACAGACTCAAGTCAGGATTAACCCCAACACATCTAACAAACAAAACCACTTGCAATTCACAAAATCATTGCAACATCCAGTCATTACTACATCCACACATCCTTGTAGGCGAATGGGGAGGCAAAGGAGAGGAGCTTGCGGGTGCAGAGAAGCAGTCGTCGGAGTCGTGGACAACGTCGGTGGTCGACGAGCGCAAAGAAGACGTGGTCGCGAGACGATCGCAGGGATGGAGAGGCGGTGTAGGGAAAGGGGCGCGACGCAGGAGGGCGGCGGTGAGGAGGAGGTCGCCGCAGGTCACGGAGCGCCAGCCGGTGATGGCGTAGAGGGCACGGCGCGCAGGGGACGGCCTGCAGAGGCGGGCGCGCTGGCTGCCAAGACCGCTACCGCTGAGGCCGCCGTCATGACAGTCGCATAGATGAAGGCCACCCTGTATGCGCGATAGATGGAAGCCGTCGGGGGGGCTCGCCGTGCCTATAGAGGACGGTGGTGCGGTGGAGGTAGTCGTCGCGCCAAGACCGTGTTCCCTACGTGGAAGCGCGCCGTCAAGACGCCGCCACATGGAGGCCATCGTCGGGGGGGCTTGCCGTGTAGATGGAGGACGGTGGGGCACCATGAGGAGTCGCAGAGGCGGCGGCGGCCACGGTCGGCGCGCGGCGGCTCCCCTAACCCTAGCTCCTATGCGAGGTGATTGAATGGGAGTGGTTCAATGGGGGAGGGAGGAGAGTAGGGGACGGATTGTGCGGGATTGGATAAAAGTATTGGGGGGATTTTAGCAAAAGCGCCGAGGTGGGAAAGCCGCATCAATCTGGGTCGCCGATTTTAGATTGGATGGCCGTGATCGCGTATGTCTATATGTGCATACAATGGCCCATGTTCACCTGATACGCTGCCATCTAATGTTGTCTAGTGACGCGTTGACAGAAAAATGCTAGTAAAGTGAGAATCAATAGTATCTTTTCTGGTGGTCAAGATTATAGGTTCTGCTAATTTGGGCAGATTCTAAGAGGGACTGGACTTTAGTATCCTACTCAATTTTTAGTATATATGCTACATGAGGGATACACTCTACATGTATATATATGCCACTTCAGAAGTTGTAAACTTTTATAAGGATACCACTCTAGTTAAGTACAAGAAATAGACCATATAAATGGTTGCACAGAGAGCTAAAATTTTAATTTCCCCTCTTTTAACACAACAATTTAAAAACTACTTTTAGCTCTTCACTCTGCTTGCATCTATTTTACCATACACACAATATGCATTAAGCAAATTGACAAAACAAGAAGATGGTGCATACCATATGAGCCTACACAAACTAATGCAAAAAAAAAAAATCTTTGCTGTGAGTTTGAGGCATTCCTAAGAAGTAAGGACCGGATAACCAAATCTTGCTATCCCATATCACTGCAAAACTTTTCCTAGGGACCAATCTATTATGAGTTTGGCAAATAAGTTAACTCCTAACAGGCTCCCAAGAATCAGGACTTACAAGATCAAGAAGGGAAATCGAGGAAGGGAGAGGGGGAGGGAGGAGGTACCTTTGGGACTGGAGAGGTGACGGGGGCATGAGGGAGGCGAAGAGGCGCTCGTCGGCGACCCCCGGCATCCTTGGCGGCGAAGGGGGTGGCGGGAGAGGAGGATGGCTTACTGGATCTAGATCTCCTCGGCGTTGTAGGAGGCGGCGAGGAGGGCGGGGAGAGGGGAGGAGGATGGAGTAGACGGTGCGGCGACGTAGAGTGGGGAGGAGGATGGAGTCGACGGTACGATGGCAACGTTGAACCCTAGCTCCTCACGCGGGGGAGGAGGACCGAGGATTTAGTCTACTGTTGAGACGACTCACACATGGAGGAGGATGGAGTTGAGACGCGATCACACGGCAGGCCGGCAGCGCGCCATCCCATTCCAACCCACGAGCCTAAACCGTGGTTTCAAACCATAGGAACCCAAAAATCATTAGTCCAAACCAAACCAATTTTGGTGTAAACTCAATCTAAACCAAACCATTAGCTACCTCAAATCATTTCTATCCATCCAAAGCCAATCCGAATTGAAACCCAACCCGTTTCAATACAACCCATTACCAGGCTTATACACAGCTACACTGAATGTCTCGGAGGACCTAACTCTCCATTAAAATTGGTGAAGAAAAACTGCACCAGAAATTAACGAAAAAAGAAGAAGGGGAAAACGAAATATACACCAACCTGCTGGGTGGAGACAGGCGTTACCCAACAAAACCCCCAAAAAGCAGCGACGAAAAGGTCCCCTCGCTTCAAAACACGGCCCACTTTTCCCTTCCAACCTGCTGTGTTGCCTTGAATTCCACATTTCCACTCCAAATTCAAATTGGGGGGCGTCCGCGCAACGGCTCACGAAATCCAGGGTGCAATCCGCACAAAGCCCCTCCCCGAAACAGGGGGACCTTTACTCTACTCTACTACGCGACTCCCTCCGCCTCCCGTTGTCCCCTCCTTGCCCCTCTCCCCCTTCTCTTCCTCCCTTCCTTACTCCCCACTCCACAGGGGCAGCACCCCGCCTCCGAACCCCACCTCGCCGGCGAAGATGAGCGGAGGCGTGCACCGGAGATACTCCTCCGAGCAGCTCCTCTTCGACGTCCCCGCCAACGCAGGCGCGGCCAGCGGCGCCGGCAGGTGGGCGCAGGTACGGCCGCCGATTCGTCGAGATCTGCGTGGCGTGCGGGATCTCCGGGTGCTTTCCGGCTTAGCTCATTCGGGCCTCTTCTGTGTGTGCAGCGCGGCCGGGTGCGGCGCGGGGACGGGGAGATCTTCGTGTCGGTGGAGCCGACGACGCCGGCGCGGTTGCGCGGAGGGGACGCGGCGGCGGCGGAGTCGCCGGGGCAGAGGCAGCAGCTCAGCCCCGGGCTGCTCGATCTCCACGCCTTCGACACCGAGCTTATCCCCGATGTAAGACGAGAGCTGCATTTTTAGTTAGCGCGTCTGTTTTGATGATCTCGCATGGTTGGGTTAGATAAAAAAATGTTCGAGATTGTTGTCGATGTGGTGGATCTGATGTCTCGAATCCGAGCGCGGAGGCATGGCCGCGTGGGTCGTCAAAAGTATTGCCTTTTTTAGTTTTTTTTAATTGATCGGTGCCACCCCTATTCGGTGGTTTGGAAAGCAGATGGAGAAGTGTATTGTTTTTGTTTTGGCTTGGTCTTCTTTTAGGGGTGCTAGGTTGGATGTGCAATTGCTTTGAGGGATTAGAATGTCGCAGTGTTAAACAACTAAAAGTTTGGTAGAATCGTAGGTTGTGGTTGAGATGTGGCGCCGCATCAGTACTGAACTACGCATTGTATGGTCCAAGCTATTGATTGTTTAAGTTTGGTTCTTTAGTTTAGATTACACATCGTACTTGATTTTGTTGATGAACCATCTGATTCTAAACCTAATGTTTTCCCAGACCATGTGAATAATCTTTTGCACACGGAAAGTCCTATATTAACTGCAGCTCAAATTCATATACAGTTTCAAGTACCAGGGATGTATGATTGCGCTCAAAAGTTTGGAGGCTTTGATGATTCAGATCTGAGCTTCGCTACAAATAAACAGATGAGCAAGTCCATTGTTTTTGCTGAAAGTAACTATCTCAAGGCCTTCCCTGAGAAAGAGAAGGCAGCCCCCGTTGCCAAAATCAAAGTGGTGGTATGTTTCTTGGTTTTCTCTATGATTGTTGATAAGTATTCCTTAATGGTTCACCAGAACTTATGATAACCTTTCTACTTCTAATGGTTTCGAACTTTCGATGTGGAATGTTGAATGCAGGTGCGCAAAAGACCACTTAACAAGAGGGAAATATCAAAGAAAGAAGAAGATATCATAGACATTGAACAAAGCTCAAACTATTTGACTGTCCATGAGACTAAACTTAAGGTTCATGCCAAGCTACTTATTTCCATCTACATGCGTTATTTATGGCCAATGCCCCTTAGGATCTTAGTTTCCTACTGCCGGTCTATAGTCATTCCTCAATGCCTGGTACATTATTCTGCAGGTTGACCTCACTGAATATGTTGAAAAGCATGAATTTGTATTTGATGCTGTTTTAGATGAGGACGTCTCAAATGACGAGGTGATTATAAACCGCATAATCTTTATAGTTAGTGTTATTAATTATTGTAAATCCATTCTCAACAACCTGGATTCATTTTATTTACAGGTTTATCGTGAAACAGTGGAACCTGTGGTTCCTGCTATTTTTAATCGTACAAAGGCAACTTGTTTTGCTTATGGACAAACTGGTATATGTCTGATCTTTACATATGTGTCTGCAATACGTGTATATTTGCAGCATACTTAAGACTATTTCTAAGTCATATTGTCCACTCAGGAAGTGGAAAGACCTACACCATGCGGCCACTTCCTCTTAAGGCCTCCCAAGACATTCTAAGATTGATGCACCATACCTACCGCAATCAAGGCTTTGAGTTATTTGTCAGTTTCTTTGAGATATATGGTGGGAAATTGTTTGACCTTCTCAATGAAAGGAGGTAAGTTATCTCCAAATATTTGATGTTTTGAAATAGTGTATATTCAGAAAGCCAGTTATGTCTCCTGTTCTGAGTACGAATTGCTTCATGCAGTAAACTTTGCATGAGAGAGGATGGAAAACAGAAAGTTTGCATTGTCGGTTTACAGGAGTATAGAGTCTCTGATGTTGAAACTATCAAGGAGTTGATTGAAAAAGGCAATGCCACCAGAAGTATCGGTACAACTGGTGCAAACGAAGAGTCCTCAAGGTCTCATGCCATTCTTCAGCTTGCTATTAAAAGACGTGTTGATGTCAATGACTCCAAACCACCTAGATTGGTTGGCAAGTTGTCGTTTATTGACCTTGCTGGCAGTGAGCGTGGTGCTGATACAACCGACAACGATAAACAAACAAGGTCATCTCTTACAACTTTTTTCCTCTATCCTTGTCCTAAGTAGCGTCATGGAGGGAAAAAATTCCCGGCCGGTAACCACCGGTTACCGGCCGGGGTCCGGGATCCAAAATCCCGGACGGTTTCTTTCCTGTTTGTCGAATTCAAATTTTAATTTTCAAAATTCAGCTGGTTTTTAAGAAAATTCATGCAAAATTCATCTGAAAATTTTCCGGTTTGAATGGTAACCAGCTGGTTACCATTCCCGCCCCCCTTCCGGGATTCGGTCCGGTACTGGTTCTGTGATCCTTGGCGTCATGAATATGTAGGTGTTTTGCTGTACTGAACTGCCCTTTTTGAAATACAATGCAGAATTGAGGGTGCCGAGATCAATAAAAGTTTGCTTGCCTTAAAGGAATGCATCAGAGCACTTGATAACGATCAGACTCACATTCCTTTCCGAGGTAGCAAATTAACCGAGGTTTTGCGAGATTCATTCATTGGAGACTCACGCACTGTCATGATATCATGCATTTCCCCTAGTTCTGGTTCTTGTGAGCATACTCTGAACACATTGAGATATGCTGATAGGTGATTGTCTATCCTCATTCTTTCTGTTGCAATAGCTGCTATGTCCATATAACATAAGCAACACATTATCATCTTCAGGGTGAAGAGTTTGTCGAAAGGAAGCAACACCAAGAAAGATGTGCCTTTGGCTGCTGCACCTTTACGAGAGTCAAGTCCTTCCCCACTGACTTCAGCTGTACCCTCTTTCTCTGCAACTGAGGTGATGAATGATATCACTGAAAGGAGTAATTTTGGTTGGCCCAAGCAGCAGTATGTCAAAGAACAGTCGGCACCACCATTTGTGGATAGAATGCCCAAGGTGAAGGAAGATATGGAGTTCAGTTCGTTGAATGGGGGTTATTTCAAGGAACAAAGAACCAAGGGTACTGCGGCAATAGGCATAGCTGAAGTACCAGATACAATGTACCAGCAGGGAAGGCAACAGGCAAGGAAGGCTAGAGATCCTACTTTGGAGAATAATATGAGAAATTCCATTGCTTATCCAGTTAGAAGGGCTGTGCCAAAGGAAGATGACGATCTGAATGACCTCCTCCAGGTATGGTGTTATTGCTTCTGCAATATTTTCTTGAGACAAGATGACCAAGTTACATTTTAACTTTGGATAAATGCTGCAGGAAGAGGAAAATTTAGTAAGCGCTCATAGGAAGCAGGTGGAAGAGACCCTGGACATCATCAGAGAGGTTAGATCCCCCAAATGATAAATTGTCTTTCCTTTATTTGTTGCCGTATCATTTTGCCATAACCTGCAAACCTCTTGTCTTGATCAGGAGATGAACTTATTAGTTGAAGCAGATCAGCCGGGCAACCAACTAGACGACTACATCGCAAGACTAAGCAGTATACTCTCGCAGAAAGCTGCTGGGATTGTGGACTTACAAGCTCGTTTAGCGCAGTTCCAGAGGCGCTTAAATGATAATAACGTGCTGCTATATGCCCAGTGCCCTTGATCATAGGAGTTGCTTATTCGTCGCTACTGTGAGGCTAATGAGAAAGTCGGGGATAGTGCCATAATCTGCCTGCCTGTGAGCTCTGCACCGATGCGGTCTTGCCCTGCCAACACCGCTGCTGTTCTGAAACCCGCAGGTGCAAGACAAACGCAGAACTATACGGCTAGTTTACTGCTGCTTGCCGTGGCCGACTTCGTGACCTATTTGTACCCGAGTTGCGCCTTTGTGTTCCATCCATGTGTATGTATATCTGTGTCACATGAGTGCGCTGCTATTTGTTGCTCAACAACTACACTTTTTTGTCTGATGTGTGAAGATTTCGGAGTGTTACGTTATTCCACTTTGCAACCAGAAAGATCCCATTCTGTGGTTACCATGTTTTTGTCTCTACAGGCTTGTATTCACCTGTGGCCACAGTACATGTGTACTTGTGTAAGTATGGTACTCACTGCATTCACTGAAGCTTAGCAACTTTGGAAGGTCTGCGACTTGGAAGTTGGAACGAGGTTGTGCTACCGATCACCGAGAGCCTGAGGCTGAGACTGGACGTCCTTGGCATAACCTTGATACCATCTAACTATCTACGGCTGTGATGCTACATTCATGCATTGCTGTAGCCCATCAGACCATGTAGCCCTGCGTCTCACTACCGGCCCACCGGCGCGCACGATCCAGTCCCATCGAAATCCCCAACCCGGCGGGCGCGGAACGCCGCACGGTGCGTGCTGCTGGGCGCTGGCTCCCGCTTCTCCTTGGACGCCGCGTCGCTCGCGGCCGTCTAGGCTCCAATGCTGGGCTGACGATGGTGTCAAACCAGGAAAGATCGCAAATCAACTCGTCGGCGCGAGTAGGATGATCGACTTGTTACGTTTAGCATCCAATTTTCGATCGACGTCGAGGTTGTCGCAGAGTCGTATGTGCCTCCGGCGAATAGCGGATTGCATGGAGTCAAAATTAACCGCGTTCGCAAACTCTGGAGACCAAGCGTTACGTACTTACGGTAGAGAAAGTCTTCTCAGCAGGGGATCCCAAATCCCGAATCTGGTCCCAATGCTCTACCTTGGCGAGTTTCTTACGGTTGTCACATAGGTAAAAATCTGATGTGACACTGTAATTAAGGAAGAGAGAGAGCAGACTGGTATCTTATTTAGATACCACTCATACACAGTATCCTAGGTAGAAATACTAGTAAATACTCTATATCAAAGGCTTAGGATACCACACTCTAGGATACCATGCATTGGGAAGGTGGTATCTAAATACTTTTCATGCAATAAGAAACTATAGTAAGAAACCATCCATTGGGACCAGCCTTAGAAGAACGCATGCATGTGATGGTTGAAGGGCACACCATGTGACACGTGTATATTTGCTAATCTCAAAGCGCACAGCCTTATAATTTCTCCTTGATAGGTGCAAGAAAGATTGATGGATTTTATGAGGCTGTACGCTTTGAGATTCGTGAATATACACGTGTCATATGATGAAATTGGTCTACCTTGATAGAGCTGTGGACCAAGTCCTATAGGATTATTTTCCCACACACATCATGTGGCTAGAAATTCCTCGTCCGGTCAAGCAATTCAACGACGCAGGATGTATCCGGCGCACTGCCCGCCAGGTGTGTGCATGCTTACCCTCTTTTAGTAGGTTGGGTGCCTCCTTGAACTTGAACTGATGATCCTTTGCGCCCACCACTCAGGGTGCGTCTGGATTTTATGTTACTATGCTAGAGATTTTGTGGCTTAGCCTGGTCAGGCTGTGTGCGCGTACACTTCATGCTAATCTTTGGGTATTCCTTTCAGTAATCATCCCACAAACTTCAACCTCATTACAGGCTACTACAGCCTCACGAGTCACGACAGCAAGTTCGAGTGCTCGACTGGCATAGATACTACTATAACTGTATTTCAGAAGGTATTAAATTGATCTGTGTATGAGTGAGTACTCTTTAAGTGCATGTGCGCATTTGGCACGATCTGTATTAATTCTTTCAAGTCCTATGGCATTTTAGTATCGATTTATTTTTTCTTTTTTGCACATACTATAGGAATTCACTCGAAATGAAATATCTAACACGAAGACATCGCTTGGCCACCAATCCTGCAATAGGAAAATGCTCTCCGTACGACGATCATCGTCCGCGTGTGCGACGAAAAGGCTAGCCCGCCCGCGCCGCCTCCGGCCGTCCACGCCTCCGCTCGGCCGCCGGCTCATGCCGCCTACGCCGCCCCCGACCGCCCGCGCGCGCCGCCCGAGCCGCCTCCCTCCTCCGCGCCTCCTCCTCCCCTGCCGGCCCCACGCGCCGTCCCCGCCTGTGCCTCCGCCCGGCCGCCCCGTGCGCCTCCGGCCGCCGGTTCCGACCCACCGGTGATAGGGTGGATCATCCCCATCCTCCTCTATTCTCATCTCAAATGCTGTCACACATTTTTGTTGTTGATTTTGTGTTTGTTGCATCTGGAACAAAGATTTGTTGCAAGCTTAGGAACTTATTGTTACGCTTCTGGGATTTTTTTGTTGTTGCACCGAATCTCATGCTCATCCATTCACCCTCCAAGTTTACGCCTCCCAATCCCCATTCTTCACATCCCAGCTCCTCCCCCTCCGGTGGCTCATCAGTCTCTAATGGTTGCGCTCTTCTCTCTCTCTCTCTAGACCGGCAATGATAGGGTGTTGCAGTGGCTGCAGGAGTGAGGCGGCTCAGCGGCCGGTGGCCGCAGGAGTGAGGTGGCGCGGCCGCTTCCTCAGTCTCATTTTTCCTTCCAGCGTTGCCCTCCTTGGACGAATTGGTTGGTGGAGCGGGATCTGACGGTTGGGAGATGAGCTATAAGTGAGAACCCACGGTGGAAAGGAGTCGTATGATGAGAGAGTTCCCAAATTAACTAAGCAGGAGTACCTCACAAACCCACCACCAACACCAAATCAAATCGGACAACCTAATTGCTACCCCTCTTGCACTAGTGCTAGTTGACAAGACCATACGGACACAAAAGAACATGCCCATTGTTGAAACAGAGAGCAGCAGTTAAGCTGTTTGGGGACCCAATTAACCAACGCAAGGAGGCGTGACCGATCCCATCCATTTTCAAGCCTCCAAGGAGACAAGATATTTTCGAAGAGCACAAGTGTGCTACTGTCTTTAATCAATCAATCCCCATAAAGGGCAGGAGGGCGAGTATATCCTCGCACGATACTGCCCTCTCGATCGATCGGCCCACTGATTAGGCAGTTGGGTTAGTTGGGTTCGCTGCATTTTAATACGATTAGCACGCCCTCTTTCGCACTGTTGGATCACGCTTTGGTCCAAAAGGCGGCACTGTTTTTTATCGCGTAAAATCTTGCGCGATGGCGACGCCACAGGGCTGGATACGGGAAGGATCAGGAATTCGACACTTGTCACCCGCTGGAGCCCTTCCAAGTCCCAGACACGTCTATATTAACTCCGATCGAACAGGGTAAACGCGGGGCAGCTCACTACATGCGTTTTATTAGTTTAGCCGTGTCCTCTTGTCACGCACTGCCTATGATTAGCAACACATGACCTAACCGGACGGCCGGTCCCCTGTACAAGCAACCATGCCTGCCTTTTGAAGGATTTGACCTCTGTGAGTACTTATTTGGGGCGTCTTCGAGAGTCTCAGGTCTGATCGTGGCGAAGAGTGTATCGCGATCGGATGGACGGCCTCCACACGGAGTTCGCGCTGGGGCTGATCGGGAGCGGCCAGCTCCAGACAGCGCCATTCGTGGCCAAGACGTACCAGATGGTGTGCGACCGGCGGACGGACGCGCTCGTCCTGTGGGGGAGGGAGAACAACAGCTTCGTGGTCGTCGACCCCGCCGGATTCTCGCAGCTCCTCCTACCGTGCTTCTTCAAGCACAACAACTTCTCCAGCTTCGTCCACCAGCTCAACACCTATGTAAGTGTAGCGAGGCTGCCAGTGCCGCCGCCTTTTGACTTGTACATGTTGCAACTTAGATAGATGCAAGGGTCTAGCTTGTAGGTGTACTGCACACTCTTACTTGGAATATCTACGCTGCTTAATTCGCTCGGTCGAATGAATTCTTGTGTACGTAGGGGTTCCGGAAGGTGCACCCGGACCGGTGGGAGTTCGCGCACCAGTCGTTCCTGCGCGGCCAGACGCACCTGCTGCCGCGCATCGTGCGCCGCAAGAAGCGTGGCGAGGGCGGCAGCGGCGCCTCCTGCTCGTCTGGAGGCGGCGGCGGCGAGCAGCACGTGGCGGCCAATAATATCGGAGAGGAAGTGGAGGAGGATGGGAGGGAGGCGCTGTTCGAGGAGGTGCAGAGGCTGCGGCAGGAGCAGACAGCCATCGGGGAGGAGCTGGCGCGGATGAGCCGGCGGCTCCAGGCGACGGAGCGGCGGCCCGACCAGCTCATGTCCTTCGTCGCCAGGCTCGCCGAGGACCCCAACGCCGTCACCGGCTACCTCCTCGAGCAGGCCGCCGAGAAGAAGCGCCGGCGCATGCCGCTCCGCTCCCTCGATTCCACCGCCTCGCCCCTCCCACCTCCGCTCCCGCTGGCACCGCCACCACCGCAGCCGCTGCTAGCGCTCGGCGGCGCGGCCATGGACGACGTCTGGCAATGGGCGGAGCCGAAGCCAGTGATACTCCCCGCCTTCGAGCCGCCGACCGCCAGCTGCGGAGTGCAGCAGGTGCCGGAGTTCGGCGGCGGCATGGGCCTAACTGACGGTGAAACCGCCGTGGAGACGCCCTTCCCGTTCTGCCTACTTGGCCAGGGTTTCTTTTAACCTGGCGAGCGCATCATGCACAGCATATGCACGTTGTTCTACTTACTAGCTTAATCACTCGTACACACCTGTAAAGAAAACGGATTTGAAGTCGTCTGAAATTTTCTTGAGTCTAAGTCAATTTTTGAAACCATTGGATTTGCATAGAGATTGATATGTCATATGATTAGATGTTGATCCAATGGATAAAAAATGTGACTTACGATTTAAAAAAATTCAGTCACCTTATAAATAAACAACCAAAGAAAAATATTAGTTCTACTATGCATGGAGTAATACCCACGTCGGTATGTGTTCTGATTATTCTTACACTGATTATTCTTACAGGGTACAGATTACAAACTACGGTGTGACCTCACTGTGTACGCATGTACAACAGAGCATCGATCACCGGCCGATCGACAATGGTGTTAGTAATTAGTAGTGGTAGTAATTAGTCCTTGCATTTGCTGGTTGAACATAGCAGCAGCAGCAGTGCTCTTCTTGTCCTCTAAGCTTGTAGGGATTAAAGAGATTATTAAACTATGCTCGGTGCACTTGTTGCGTTACTTTTGCTGCAACATTTGTCTACCTCTGATTGCTAATTTGCCCCGCTGCTATTTATATAACTTTACCTTAGTTTATGGATCAGTAGTTTTGTCATTGTAGGTAGAGTTAGTAGTAGTACTATGTGTTAAGGTGTTGTTAGTGCAAGTGGTTTTGCTTTGGATGCCTTCTTTATTATGGGGCCGTACAGCTCAGCCAATAGGAAGGGATGGGATGATGCGCTATTAATGGTCCAGGTGTCGGCCTTCATTAAAATACTCACATATATTCTATAGTGATGATGTTAATTAAAGTAGGGATTTTGACGTCGATGGGGAAAGAAATTGAAGGCCCTTTGACTCACGAGAGGGTGCGATCGATCGATTTGGACGTGATTTTCTCTCGGTCTCTCGATCGATCGGCCCCCGCGCGCGCGCCTTTGGTTGGAGCGTGAGTCCAATTCTTCATCACACGCACAGAGATGCAGGTGCCAGCAGGGGGGGTGCCCGTGGTGCACGGGCACCCCCAAAAAATTTTGCAAATTTTTGATTATATATATATATATATATATATATCAACAATAAGCATCAATTTAAGCTCCCAACTAATTCATGTAGTTAGTTTCGGCTACTGCGCATGCATGTTTGACGTATAAAATGGATCCACTACTTACTTTCTTGCATGCTTAACGTATACTACGTACCTCGCCAAGGCGGTGATATTTTTGGCTTTTTCAAAATCTACATGATGTAAGTTTGACGCATACTACGTACCTATGCAATTTTCATGTTCTCTTCCTTCCTGTTTTTTTTTTCATCTCCAGTATTTTTTTCATGTTCTAATTTTTGTCTCTTGTCTTAATTTTTTTTTGGGCGTAGGTTCTTTTTTTCCTCTGGGCTCAATATTTTGGGGTTACGACCACGAAGGATGTAACTCAGAGAATGTAACCTCTAGAATCCTTACGACCACGAGGGTCGTTAGCTTTAGAGGTTACGACCACGGAGATGTGTGGTCTTTAATTAAATAAAGTAATATTTAGATATTTTAATCCTCATCGCCTAGCCCCGAACTTTAAATGAATTTATAGTATGAACTCTTCTCCGATGAAATCATATCGGGCAGGCCCTCCTCCTCCGCTGCCCGTAGTCGAGGACGACGAGAGCGTATGGAGTCAAGTCGTCGAGAGGCCATTGCTCGACCACTAATACCGTCACCAAGGTAGGGCGTGGCGGCGTTCCTTGCTTCTCCTCGACCTTCTCATGGGACCTCCGCCAAGACGCCTCGCAGTGGACGCTCTTCTGGGATCCGGGATTGGATATTTGGATTGGGGAGCAGGAGGCGGCAAGTGCTGGCTAGCAACTAGGGTGCTAGGCCTCGAGAGGAGGCCAGAGCAAGACCGGCCAAAGCGAGGCGGCAAGGTCGGAGGCAAGCCACGGAGGCGCTCCATTCGATTGGATATTTGGATTTAGGGAGTCAGGGGAGGCGGCAAGAAAGTGGGCTAGGGGCTAGGCGCTAGGTCGCAGAGGAGAGCGCCAGAGCGGCACGGCCAGCGAGGCGGGCGGCACTGGGCGAGCCAAAGTGACTGACAAGAGGGAGCCAGCGCTCGGGCGAGCTATTTAGGACTCTTTTATTAATGTAAGTTCTTATTTGAACTATTTGTATTGCACTATTAACTAATTTTGAACTTTTTGTGTAATTGTGTTAAACTTGTGAAATTATTTATATATCGTACAAGATTTTTTTTAAAATTCTTGAAGTGTGCACCCCCATCATAAAATTCCTGGCTCCGCCACTGGGTGCCAGCTAGTATACTTAGGGCATGCACAATAATATAGATAACTGTTGTCTATAGTATCTCTCTATGTTATATATAGACAGCACTAAAGACAGTTTCTACAATAGATTGTCTCTTTATTTGTCTCCATAGATAGCTTCTTTATGTACAATATACTTTATTTCTTATGTTACAGTTGATTATTGTATGAGAGACGATTCAATTTTATATATATCTTCTTTCTTCTCTACATCACCTCATGTCCGTATATGCTTTTATATCTATCGTTACCTGGGCGAGATCGTGACTTAACTGTGGCTAAGCATATCAAATCTTTGTTTAACCACTAAGCTGTCCTGTCCCAGCTGTTAGCTTCGGTGGTGCACTACAAGGTGATCGATTGATGAATTGCGTTGCTTTCCAGGATTCCAACCGGTCGAAAAGACGGGAGGAATTTTTTAGAGAGATTTGGCTGTCCGGCCGGCCGATCGAAGTGTACTAGCCAGACTAATCCGTACTGTAGCAGTGGTAGATTATTAGCGCGTGATAGTTGAGAAGGATAGACGTAGACTAGCCAGCAGAGAGCGAGAAAGAATAGTCAGAGTAGCAGCAGCTAATAGCAGACTAGCTAGCACCCGTACGTAGCGCGATGGACACTGGCCGTTCTTTCTCCACCATTCACGTGGCATGATAGCCTGATAGGGTTCACGTCCCCCTCGGAATGTACATGGTGGCCTCTCATTACAGTGGCCTCGATGGTCAGGTGAAATGACGCTATTTTGGTATTCGGTTAGGGATGCTGATGGCGCAGTACATGCCGCGATGGTAACCGTTAATCCGTCATGAACATCTCCGGACTAATGTCGCTGTACGCAAGTACTGCATACAAGAAAGAAAGGAGAGCGAGTCGCCTCACGCTCTCTCGTCGCGACTGTAGCTAGTCGGCAAAGTACACGATGTGTGCAAAACAGGATGGATGGGCCCAGCAATTAGCAGGTGGCCCGCCAATCCCATCAGATGACGTACCTAGTTGTTTATTTGTAAAGCATAGTGGATGTCTCGATGTATAGGCCCACAGGAGCCCACCTAGATCACGCAGACCTAAAGGTACACATATAACTACTGTGTACCGCATCTCGCGGGAATACTGGGTCTGTTTGGTTTATTATCCTAATGTGCTTTTCCAAAATTTTGATAGTACCAAGCTAAATTAGCTAGCATTTGGTTCTCTCTCAGGTTTTGGCGCTGCCTACAAAAAAATTTGGCACGCCTGAGCGTTTCTTCGTGTTTTCTGGGCTTCTCCACGGCGGCCAAAACACACGCCTGGAAATTGGTTTGGCAGCAGCATGCAATTGGGGACAGGTGTCACATACTGATAGGATGAGACTGAGTGCATTAATTGCATAGTTGGATGGATTAACCAGTTTCAAATGACCATATTTTCTAAACCGAGTATCCGATTGAACCGTTGTGTTCCTTGTCATTTAATCAACAAAACAAGACCACTGTTGGCATATTTTGGTGAAAAAACGAATATATATCATACGGGTCCCACATATCATACTCACTTTTTTGACAAGTTTTGGCATGGCTGCAATCCAAACGCATTAATTTCAGCATTGCCCGTGAATTGACATGGCTGAAATCCAAACATTCTTTTTTCCCTGGTTTTGGCACTGCCCCGGTTTTGGCATTGCCAAAATTTTGATATGGCTTCTTGGGGTCACAAACCAAACAACCCCATAATGTCCTTATATATATAGGACGGTATAAGTGTCCATACCCACAGTCTCACATGCATGCACATCAATATATAAGCATACTAGAAACCCTCGCACGCCTTGGCGCACAAGGCGTGCGGTGCCGAACAAAAGTGATTTTGGTCCTGAGAGAAAAAGAGGGTTGTATAAAAAGGTTTGTTTTATGTATCATACAGTAGATACGCGTATTGTTTTTTTTTTTTTACAAAAAACTGTTTGAAGTATGTTAGTTATACGAAGGTAAACCAGAGATAAGCGACATTTGCTTCAGAATTTCTATGTATGGATTACTGAAGAGGGAAAAATGTTTGTAAGCAGTAATTAGAAGACGAATGTATGTATGTAGGCTATAAGATAGACATGGAAACGTGATTATACAAATTGCTATGTATAACATATATATACTATTCTGCAGATATAGGAGACAAATATTAGAGATGTATATATGCAATAGAGTTATATATATACAAATCGATAATGCAATGCTATAAGCTACTATATAAAGCATGTTGGTAGTTTAATAAAATATCTAGATGGAATAATAGATATTTTGTGCTATCCCTGAAATGGAGGTCTTAGAATATTGTAGACTGTATCATGTAGGAATAAGGATGCAAAATTTATGCTGGCAATACTTGACAACACTAATAGAGTGGCATACAACTATTCATTTATAACATTCTTGAACTCATCGAAAAAAGGAACTTCAATGTTGAAACTTCAACAATAGGACTCTTATAAGTAGTAGACCCAATTGATTCACTAACCTCTTGATGACTGCGCTGTTCAGTTGGAAAGTGGGGGTTCTCAAAGGCTTGATCCCTCTTTGTGAAGAAATCTATTGTTGCCCTTTGGTAGGACATACAGAACTGAATCTGGTTGAGGGTCTTTAAGCAATGAGAAATCAGTGCTATCCAATGTTGAATTTGAGACACATTCCTCGAAATAATTCATGGCCTCTTCAGCTAAATGCCTTCAGACTTTCGGTCGGTCCATACTACTCTGGAACCACGGTATAGAGATAAAGATCGGTTAAAAGGGTACAAAAGAATAGGCCACATAAATTCATGTATTGTTAAAAAAAAAGTTCTAGAGTGCATCAATAAATGGAACCATATAAAAAGGTGGAAATGGCAAGTGTATTTTACCCTTTTTTTTCTGGGTGCTGTGTGTTGAAATAATGTTTACTCTTTCCAACTATACAATGTTTTAGTCTCATCCCAACCATCTAATTTCCAAATATCCTTGTCGGTGATGGGCCTTTTATATCCTTGTTGCATTAGAGGAGTCATCCATGAAAGTAATATGGCTAGCAAAGTAAAGAGACAACAAAATTGATATCAATACGCTTATAGAGAAGTTGTGAGGATAGGAAAAAAGAATTATGTGTGTATCCAATAGTGTGCAACAACTTGTATTTACTCACTAGAAAATATATGCACATGCCTCTTAGGGCAGATCTGCTGTCCGCTAGGTAGAGGTTCATAATCAGTATTATCAACAAGCACCTCATTCCTGAATGGAGTGTAACCTGGATAGGGATCCAAGCTAGGTAGATAAACCACCAGGAGAATTGCAAACAAGAACTGCAGGAAATATACATTCAGTATACAAAAGAGATCACTAAATATGACCATGAGACCAAAAAACTGCTAACCTGGCAGATTATCTCACTACAGTATAAGTAAAACATTGAACTGCAAAAAGAAAATACAGAAGTTAGTATACATTAAAAAAAGATGATAAATCTTTGGGTCACCACCCAACAAGTTTCATTAAGGGAAAAAACTTTACAAATGTATTATACCTTGAACTATAGTACTGCCTCACAGAAAGCACAAGATTGAACATAGCAGCTTCCCCAATCATCGCGTATATTACGACAAACTGGATGTACCATGCAAACTCGTAGATGTAAATTCTTGTCTCCAGTACAATCATTATAAGCATACAACATCAAGCAGCAGCCTCTATAATCAATGAAGCAATCTGCAGAGAGGCAGAATTTCATATGGCTGGAAAGCCCAAAGGGGACAAGAATTTGGTAGAAGTAAAGGTTATAAAGTAGTGCACATAACTCCGGTGAAAAACTGTTGGCGCACTTTAACTTTAGGTTATATACGCATCAGTATTTTCTGTATATTGCAAACGCCACTTTACTAAACTACATATTATTTTGCAGAAACAAAAATAGAATCATATTCCAAGTCATTTGTGGTCATGGCAGTTAGCAAAATGAAATGCAATTGTTGCCGAAATCACTACAACCAAACAAAAAACAATAGTATTAAATTAAGTTGAAACCCCATCTGATTAATTAAATTACTTTTCTTAAAGAAAGTTTTGTATCAAGCAGGAGCCTGTTCAACTTCAAGCACAAAAACAATGGCAGACTCTATGACATCTCATATACTATCTATTTACTGAACAACTTTCAGAACCATTTGTAATACAATGAGTCAGTATATGTCTCAAGTCCCAACAAACCATGCATGGGACTTCAACAGAGTATCACTTATCATCCAATGATCAGTAAGCATCGTAAAGAACTAATCAACAAGGAATAAAAAATGAAAGCAAATAATGAAATAAAAGCATATCAACCTTAGTTAACAAACCTAAAGTTGTTTTGATTTCTTGTAGGGGGATTGTATTTTGTGAAAACATCAACGAATATTGCATATGATAGCCCTCTTAGTGCTCTGGAAAAACGAAAAGAACAAACTGGGATTTCATACTTCATCAAGACAAACAAATTGCAACCTCATGCGACATCAAAACAAACAAATATAATAATAGGAATACCTTTCTAAAGAATTTTGTAAGGCCTGAGATAGTGTAGCTGCAATCTCCAAGACAAACAAATTGCAACCTCACGCGACATCAAAACAAACAAATATAATAATATGGAATACCTTTCTAAATTTTTTTGTAAGGCCTGAGATAGTGCAGCTGTAATCTCTTCTGAGTTGCCTGGGGCTACCCATAAACCATTTGAAACAACTACAAAACACAATAAGCAAAGGAAACAAGAAAAATAATAAGCACTGCACTAAAAGACTCCTTGTAATAAAACCACAATCAACCTCTTAATTTGGATATAGCAACTCGGTTCATTTCAGGTACCGACGATTGATGGCCGAGAAGAAACAACCAGAGCTTGATCTTCTCGTTTGTCATTATGACCAAATTTTGTATATGCAAATCAGGTTAGGTAAACTGGGGGGGGGGACCATAGGAAACATTCACTCTGTAAGCGAAGATATGCCGACAACACAATGTAATTAAGAGCATCTTTCTGCTCAGCTTTTGAACTGAAAGAGGAACAACAATCCACAAAAATAAAAATTGCATCAAGCATCAACACATAATTAATGAGTGCCAAAAAGGTAACTAAAAAACATTCGAAAAATCTATACAGAGGGTATATTACACCTTCTATCAGAAGTTGTGCTTGGATCTGGTCCAATTGGAAGAAACTACAACCATGATACCGTTTGGAGCTCCCCCTGTAAGGGCAAAAGATATGAGTAAGATCAGAACAAACAAGAATGATTCAAACAATTATGTAACAGAGCTTGGATATGGATATTGCTTTAACAGCAGCTGCAACATCTCCAACGATGGATCCGACAGCTCAAGGTTGTCCCCCTGCCGTCAACCACAGCCACCCAATCAAATAAAACATCAGCGAAAACACACGCACAACAAAAATGTGAAAAATGAATGGAGAAGGGGAAGGTGCGTGCCTAGAGGGAGGATGCGGGAGAGGGAACGCTGGGCTCAGCGCGGCACTCGCCGAGCATCTGGTGGAGCTGGGCCTCGAGGACGGCGGCGTCGGTGAAGTGAGCCTCCTTGCGGGCGGACTGGAGGCCGGAGAGCATGTCCTCGAGGTCGTCGACGTAGGTCTTGGCGCGGGCGCGGAAGTGCTGGTGCCGCGCCAACCCCGACCGCGCAGACCCCTTCCCGATCGTTGGTTGGTCTTTTCCACCTCCTCCTCGGCTGCCACTTTGGTGGGTTGGGATCGGCTCGGGAAAAGCGACGGCCGCAGCAAAAGGGAGGCGAGTGGCCAGGCGAGGCTGGGGACACGCTAGATGGGATGGTGCCCTACCGACCGACGACGTAGGAGGCACCACAGGAGCGAGCAGAGGCGGCGGCGGTCTGTAGCAAAGGATTTTTTTTTTGGGGAATCCAGCAGAGGCAGGCGGCGATGGCGGCGGTTTGTGCCAGGGGATTTTGTGGGAGTCGATCGGGGGTAGGGCAAGGGGAGCAGAGAGAGCGTGACGGATGGGCAGCTCAGTTCCTCAGCCACAGCGGCGAGGACGGCATGGGTGCGGGAGCGGATCAGGAGCGCAACAGAAGCTGGAGAAGCTGGCTCGACACGAAGCGACCTCACGTGGCGAGCGAAAGGCCGAACGCAATCGTACGGACACGGACGAGAGGAGCGAAGATCCTATGACCACAAAAAAAAAGTCGACGTGGCCACCTTGTCTGTGCTTAAAGCTAGCCTCCTTTTATACATAAGGATATGTGCATGTACTCGCTCACAAGCTCTATGGAAACATGTGAAGTATGTAAGGCAACTTAGACGGTTAGACTAGACCTATATCAACATCAGTATCTGTTAATTAGTGACGGACTTAGCCTGATAGTCTGATACTACATGCATTCACAAGAATCAGAAGTTCACAACACCCACGTGGGATAATATGGATGCAGACCCGGCGAACGACCGAGCATTATGAGATGCATGATGACGTGACGTGCCACTGTAGTATTGCCTGTGAGCTCATGCGGTCGGATGTAACTTGCACTGTTGGGCATTCAATTGAATGTTTGCTGGTCGGGGCCCATGTCACGTATAAAATACATTATCTCTGCCCCTCTCTCTCTCTCTCGATGCTTTGCTTCCATGACCGCAGGCTTGCTAGCTTGACGAAATACGGCAGCGCTAGCGTCGTCAGGGACGTCCAATGCAATGGTAGGACCCAGATCTAGAGCTGGGTATTGGGCTGCCGTATCGGCACGGCTCAGATTCATTGTGCTTCGAGTCATATCGTGTCGTATTGGGTTGGTCTGGTCACCCCATTGTGCTGTGCCGTGCCGTGCCGGCCTACCTCGCCTCCGGTTAGGTCTAGGCACGGCCCAAAGCTCGTCATGTTAGGGTCGTGTCGTGCCAGCCTAAGCCTAGCCCTAAGTAACTATAGACGTCTGGAAAGACAACAACCGCTGCCGCCCAGGAAGACGGAGACACTCGTGCGCCATCCACACCCACTCCCCCTCGCCATAGCCTCCTCCTCCTCGTGGACGTCGATGAAGAACTCCGCCCACCTTGGCCGCGTCGTGCGCTTGCGAAGGGGGTGAGAAGGACAACAACGAGGAGGTGGCTAGAGGGAGGGCAATGGGCGACGACGCATAGGGAGGGAGAGGGAGAGGGAGGGAGGTGGCTAGAGGAGTGGAGGAGGAGGCGGGCGGCGGCACGTGGGGAGAGAGAAGGAGGGAGAACGGCGCGATCGACGACGCGTGGAGAGGAAGGCGGCTGGAACTAGAGGGAGGGGAATCAAGGAATGCGATTAGGGATTGGGAATTTGGGAGCCAGGCTCGGGATAAGGGGTTGGAGGAGGCCGAGAGGGATGTTGGGTCAGGCCGGGTGGCAGAGGGGGGTTATTGGTTGGGCCAGGCCGAGGTGGGGGAGTGATTGGGCCAGGTCGAGAGAGGGAGGGATTGGACTAGAATGGGAAGGTTGGGCCTATTTCGTGTCGGGCCAGCCCAAGCAAGACCCAATTGACCGTGCCGTGCCGTGCCGCCCAACGGACCGCATTCTTAGGCCTAGCCCGGCCCGCCGTTCTTGCCGTGCCAGCCCGGCCCACCACGTGCCGTGCCGTGCCGCCCAACGGACCGCATTCTTAGGCCTAGCCCGGCCCGCTGTTCTTGCCGTGCTAGCCCGGCCCACCACGTGCCGTGCTGTGCCGTACCATGCTTAGACCATGCCGTACTGATCGTGTTTTAGGCCGGCCCGAAAAAGCATAGCCCAAATCCCAGCTCTACCAGACCCCAGGGAGACACCGTTGGTACAATGTCACGAGTCCACAACAGTGATCAATGCGTAATGCTGTAGCATATTCACTATAGAAACAATATTCGATTTCACAACAGTTTAAAATCGCACTGTAGCATTCATGTTTTAGCACAAAATCTGAGCCATTGGATCTTGATTGGATAGTTGAGATATGTTCCAAATTCAACACCCTGTTCATTCTCTGCATTTTGACGTCTATGATCTTCTTCCTGCAATGCTATTTAGCCGTTTATACATGTATGCGCATGACATGTAGCTAAAGATCGCGCGATCGTATAATCGATGTAGATGGATAGTAGTTATGTACGGGGTTACATATCCGACAATTTTGGGCAGATAGACAAATATCAATATGGAATATTGAAACGTGTACCATTGTAGAGAAAACTGATGTTTATATATAACTTCATGTCACCTAAAAAGAGGACTAAAATATAACTTACTAGGACGTTTGGTGCGCTTCGCTGCACCCGTACCAATAGCGTCTGAACAATTTCCGGTTTGATTTTTTGTGTGTGTGCAGGAACGAATGTGTAGGTCAAAGTATCATGTGATTGTTCTATTAGAATTGTTTGTTTGTATGAATATCCTAGCCTACGGAATGTCACTAAGGTCTAATCAGTAGCAAGTCAACATGTTGTAAAGCTAAGTGGTTTGTAAGTAGTATAGATGGGTTGAAATAACAGTAGTGGATAATATTTAACTTATATTCTGTATGTTAAACATGTCGAATATATAATACATAAGATGCTTTACAGAATATGTGCCTAGCGTAGGTGCGGCCGTAGATTAGGATTAGATCCTTCATGGTAGGGACAGTCGTGTCTTCATACTTGGACGGGAACAACATAGTAGTAAAACCAATGAACTGATGCTTCTTTCGCAATACATTTTCATGCAACAAGTATCTGTGTACGCTATTCACAGTAAGGAACAGGGCCTCATCCAACAGCTGTAATCGATAGCAAATATGTATTGGACATAGAAGCGTGGAAGCTAAGAATTTGCAAACCATATGAAGCATAGTATATCGAATTAACCAAGCATCGGACATAGTTCTTACCTTTATCAACAAATCGATGAGAAAGGCACGCACATTGTGATCTATATTAGTCTGGGCTGGCATGTAATCAGGAGAGTGACAGCTCAAATCAAATACACACAGAAATTTGCAATGAGATCACTCATGTTCACAATTTGGCAACAGCAAATAACTTCATTAGGGTTCCAAGAATCTATCTCGTTCTCTCTGTAGAAGCCGTAAATGTCATTCACATAGTCAAGCAATGCAAGGGAGTCACCTGCATCACAGCTGCCAATATCAGGCATTGACTCCTCAGTGTCTTCCATCTCGATTTGTTTCAGGTTAGAAATCATCTGAAACAATAACCTGCGAGTCACGAAACTATCAAATGTTAACACTACTACAAAACAGGCTATAGTAGACGGCCCATCACAGACGGTTCCTTTAGAACCGTTTGTGTTGGGTCTGTCCGGACCTGTGATTGGCGCGGACAGCCTATCACAGACGGTACTTATTTAGAACCGTCTGTGATAGTTATCTATCACAGACGGTTCATTAATAGAGCCGTCTATGAATTATCACAGATGATTCTATTCACAAATCGTCTGTGATAACCCAGCCAATCACAGACGGTTCTCATTGTAATCGTCGTATATCACAAAGCGGTTCTCAATAAGAACCGTTTGTGATAATACCGACGATTACGAATGAGAACCGCTCTGTGATAATTGTTATCACTGAGCGGTTCTAATTCGTAACCGTGCGTGATATCCTCCATCATATAAATTGCGCCGACACATCCCTCGCCAGATTGCCTGCCTCTCGCCAGACCGCCACTCTGGAGGCCTGTGTCCCTTGTCGCCTTTGCCCTGCCTCATCCATTGCCTCTACCGCTCTGGAGCAACCCTACCGCTGGCTCCACTTAGATCTGCTCTCCTCTCCTAGCGCCACTTCCCTGCCTTAGCTCCTCCAACCTGCTCCTTCTTGTTCTAACTGGGAGCTGCTTGTTTGTCTGGCTCAGGTGAAAATTCAAAAAGATAGTGAGGTGCGGTTGAAGATTATTGGCACAAAAAATTCCAACTTGGATTTGCTCAGTCTTTGTTTAGAATTTTGAGGCATAGCGCTGTAAATACTAAATAACTGCCATATGTTATTGCCATTATACTTGGTGATAAAATTTGATATGCAGTACCACTAGGTGATTGCATATGATTATTTTCTTTATAATGTCTATGAAAAGGCATATGTGGTTTTGTAGGCAAATAACAACCTTGGTGTAGGTCAAATTAATTAGTCCAAAGTAATATCAGCATATCACTATAAATTCAGGTAGATGGGATGCAAATAGGGTCGTTCTTTTGTCATGTGAAACGTCCTGTCTTCTACCATACATTGTAGCTAATTGAGGATTAGATGCTCAGTACTCCAGTCCTATTTGGTATGGTCTTAGATGTTTGTCGTATGCAATAGTTATCTATGACTAGATGTTTTGTGAAAATGTTGAAATTTGGAGTTGGTACAATTCTCTCTTCCTGGAGGCATATCAGATGCCTAAAGCAAGAGAGAAAACTTTGTTATGAAGCTTCACTTCCATATTTAAATTCATGTTTGCTATAAATTAATCACTAATCAATTTGACACTAATTTGTTACATGCGTAGTGTAGATGGATCGAAACTGGATGCATGGTGTGAACCGTGTGAGTCAAGAGTACATTAATGGTGTGGTTGCTTTTAGAAGAGCCGCTAAGCAGGATATGTTGAAGAAGGGGATAAATTTTATGTACTGTCCATGCATTGATTGCGGTAATCTGAAGATGTTTAACAACACGGCGCAGATCGAAGCGCACTTGATTCGAAGGGTTTCAAAAAAGGGTATACATGTTGGACCGATCACGGTGAAGAGCAGATTATATCAGAAGTTAATAATGACGACATCATCGAGGAAGTCAACAATTTGTCGGATGTAGACTGTGCTTTTGATGAGGATAAGTGGCACGATGACAATCTGGATCAGATGCTACGCGATGCAGAAGAGAACTACAGTGAGAGAGAGTTTTGTAAATTCGAGGGCTTAAGGGAGGACTCCGTGAGACCTTTGTTCCCTGGCTGCAAGCCGGAATACACAAGGTTGTCAACCATGCTTGAACTGCTGAAATTGAAGGCAAGCAATGGTTGGTCCGATAAGAGTTTCACGGCGTTGTTAGGTCTCCTAGCGGACATCATTCCGGAGGAAAACGTGTTGCCCAGCACCACCTATCAAGCAAAGAAGGTTATTTGTCCATTGGGAATGGAAGTAGAAAAAATACATGTATGTCCGAACGATTGTATCCTCTACCGTAAAGAGTATGCAGATATGCATGTATGTCCCATGTGCAAAGCATCCTGATACAAGCGTCAGAATACTGCTAAGGTGGAGCAAGGACCTCCTACTAAGATGTTGTGGTATCTGCCTGTGATTCCACGTTTGAAGCGTTTATTTGCGAACCCAAAGGAGGCAAGATTACTGCGTTGGCACTCAGAGGAGCGTAAGAGAGATGGAAAGCTAAGACACCTGCCGATTACGCGGTGGAGAAACTTCGATCGAGCTTGAAGAGTTCGGTCGGAACCGAGGAACATAAGGTTAGGGTTGAGTACGGATGGAATAAATCCTTTCGGTAACATAAGCAGCCGACATAGCACCTGGCCTGTGAATCTATGTATGTACAACCTTCCTCCTTGGCTGTGTATGAAGCGGAAGTATATTTTGATGTCACTACTTATCCAAGGGCTGAAGCAAACCGGGAATGATATTGATGTGTACCTAGCACCATTTTTGGAAGATCTTGTGACTTTGTGGAGCGAAGGGTGCAGGTATGGGATGCGTACAAACGAGAGAACTTCACTTTACGCGCCATGTTGTTCTCGCACCATCAATTATTTTTCGCCCTTGGTAGCACTGTTCAGAGCCAAGACAAAAGGAGCCAAAGCCCGTCGCTTTGCTTAGATGCTACGGAGAGTGTATGGCTGAACAACTCGCGCAAAACTGTGTATATGCGTCACCGTAGGTTCCTTCCCAAGAGTCACCCATACCGCAAGATGAAAAAAACAATTCAACGAAAATAAGGAGAACGATTCAGCTCCAAGGGCTTTTAGAGGGAAAGAGGTCTATGATATGGTTAAGGATATCGATGTTGTGCTTGGGAAGGGACGTAAATTAAGAACCCGTGAGAAGAACATCTGGAAGAAGCGGTCAATTTTTTGGGACTTGCCTTATTGGGAGCACTTAGAAGTTCGCAACTACATCGACGTCATGCACGTAGAGAAGAATGTATGTGATAGCTTGATTGGTCTCTTGCTGAACATTAGTGGCAAAACAAAGGATGGTGTTAACGCACGGCGTGACTTGGTTGATATGAACATAAGGACCGAGTTAGCACCGAAAGAGATTGATATAGGACAAACGTACCTTCCCCCAGCTTGCTACACTCTGTCCAAGGCTGAGAGAAATGAATTGTGCCAGAGCTTGCATGGTGTAAAAGTCCCGTCTGGTTACTCCGCTAACATTAAGAAACTTGTTTCTATGCAAGATTTGAAATTAATTGGTATGAAGTCTCATGATTGTCATGTGCTGATGACACAAATGCTTCCTGTTGCAATTAGAAGTATCTTGCCGAACAAGGTCCGAGTGGCAATCTTGAGGTTGTGTTATTTTTCAACTCAATTGCTCGAGAAGATCATTGATCCCCAAGGACTAGATGCTCTGCAGCCGAGGTGGTGGCGACTCTATGTCATCTTGAGATGTATTTCCTCCGTCATTTTTGATATCATGGTCCATCTCATTGTTCACCTTGTGAAAGAGATAAAGATATGCGACCTGTGTTCTTCGTCATATGTACCCGCTCGAGAGGTATATGTGAATTCTCAAGTCCTCACGACGGAATCGATCTCGACCGAGGGCAAGATCATCGAAGGTTATGCAACCGAAGAGGTCATTGAGTTCTGCGTCGACTACATGGCTCGAGTGGAACCGATAGGTGTGCCTCTATCTCGCCATGAGGGAGACTAGATGGTATCAGACCATCGGAAGGAAATGAATCACTCCCGATCTGGATCGACGCTCAAGCCTATTTCACGGTCTTACAACACATGACCCAAGCGTCCCCCGCACATCGGCGAGCACAAAGACATGGTACGCCAATGTAATCTGAGACCGGTCCGAGGTTTGGATCACGAGAAGCACAACCGTCGGTTCAACGAATGGTTAAAGGTGCGAATCAGGGAGGTCATCAAGTGATGATACGCTGCTATGGTTAGCACGAGGGCCACAATTTACAATTGTCGCATGGCAAGGATACGACATAAATAGGTACATATTTTATACGGTAGCTTAGGATAGAAAGAGCACAGTCCAGAACAGCGGTGTCTGCATAGATGCATTCAGTACCGATGGGCCGAGGAGCTCCTACTACGGGCAAATAGAGGAGATATGGGAGCTCGACTACGTACTTTTCAAGATCCCCCTATTTCGGTGCCGTTGGGTCCATCTCCCACAGGTGAAGGTCGACAAGTATGGCGTCACTACCGTGGACCTCGAACGTGTCGGATACAAAGACGAACCATTCGTACTGGCTAACCAAGTTGTTCAAGTCTTCTATGTAACCGACCCGACAAATAAGAAGCGCCACGTAGTTCTTCATGGAAAAAGGAGGATTGTCGGAGTTGACAA
Source organism: Phyllostachys edulis (assembly GCA_036346405.1). NCBI lineage: Eukaryota > Viridiplantae > Streptophyta > Magnoliopsida > Poales > Poaceae > Phyllostachys > Phyllostachys edulis. The sequence continues at coordinate 58,256,345 of CM070546.1, read as the reverse complement.
TGTAGTGGACGAGGAAGAATACAATCAATTTGACGAGTTGCCTCCTTTCGGAAACGGCATTAGGCTCGAGGAAGAACCCAGTGAGGAAGCTAGCTATATGCGCGTCGATCATCAGGAAGGCCTATATTTTAATTAAGAATTTACTCCAATGTAATTAATTTATTCCATAACATCATGTGTTATGGACTTGTAATCTCTCATATATTTTGATGTCAACGTTAAATTGTCATGTGTTGATGTGTTATGGACTTGTCATCTTTGATATTGATAGCCAGTCATAAAGGATCTTTCTCACCTATACATTTGTAATAATACATTTCAAAGTTCGCGGCAAGATTAGCGTGAATAACAAGAGGAGACCAACCGAGCCGACCGGATAATATTATGCGCTTGTAATAAGCAGACGATAAAAAGACCATATCCTTTTTACATCACAGACGATAAAAAAAGGATTAGTGATCCTATCTTAGCCTTCAACATATAATTAATTAATTTGTTCCACTAAACCGTCTCTGATATATATATATCAACATATAATTAATATAGTAACTTCACCTGCAAACTTTTTTTTTTCATTTTGGAATTTTCATATATATGGCCAAACAGCGTGGCCAGTCGCTTACAAAAAGATTAAAAAACTATAAACCTATAAATAAAGAAAGTTTTTCTACTAGCGGAGGTAGGCTGCTATTTCCGTCTTCAATACTTCGTAGGCGGCGGCGTCGGGGGCGGACGGTTCGTGATCGAACGAAGCCTGAAATGCATCCACCCGCTGACGCGCTCATTCGAGTGTCTCCCGAAGACCCTCAGACTGTTGAACCAAGAAGAATTGAGCCCATAGGCTCTCTTCTCTTGCTTGAGGGGTCTCGGCCTGGTCGACTCGGTCGCCTGCTGCCTCAATTAAGTAGTCCAAGTGACGGCAAGCCTCTTGGAGACGTGCAATGTCGTTTTGGAGGACCACGTCGATGATGCGGTAAACTCGCCGAAAGTGGGAGATCACCCAGAAGACACGGCAGAGGAGGATGTCATGATGGCGGAAGGTGGCCGTCACCCGCTCCGGCAAATTCTTGGACAGAGGAGTGAAGACATTGTTGAAATAGTGTTCTTCTGCAGCACGGTTCAACGTCTGTGAGAGAGTGCGTGTGCAGTCTGCGGCGGCGTGTAGGCCATCAATGCCGACGACAAGGAAACAGAAGAGGCAACCATTTCTGTTTTTGTGGAAAAGGGGATCAAGGAGGTTGTGTGAAATACATTGTAGAAGGGGACATCTATTTATAGAACAAGTTCTAAAGTCGGAGCGGGAGACGAAGAGATATTTGGGGAGCTGTAGCGACGTTGGAAAATGAAGAGACGAAGCCGAGACGAAGAGACACACGCGGGAAAATGAAGAGACTTGTTGTTCATTTCTCACTAGGAGATATATCACAAACGGTTTTAAAATAGAACCGTCTGTGATATACTTTTTATAAGGCGGGAACCGCTAGGGTTTTGCTCTCACTCGTCACTTCCTCTCCCGCGCCCCTTAGGCTCTCGCGCGCTCGTTTGCCTCCTCTAGGGTTTAGGGCTCGCCCGTTCACCGCCGACTACGACCACGGCGCCGCCACCCTCGACCTTGGCGCCCCCAACCTCAGCGCCTTCGACCTCGGTGCCGCCGCCCCCGACCTTGGCGCCCCGACCTCGACGCCCCGGTTCACCTCCCCGGCCATAAGCCCCGACGTCGCTACCTCCGACCTCGACGCCGCCACCCCCGACATCGACGACGCTGCACCGTCCTCCTCCCCTGTTGGCGTCCTGCCTCTGCACCGTCCTCCCCCCACGCCGTCCTCCCCCCCCGTGTCGGCCTCCTCCCTCTGCACCGGCCTTCTCCCCGCGCCGTCCTCCTCCCCGTGTCGGCCTCCTCCCCTGCACCTCCCTCCTCCCCGCGTCGGCCTCCTCCCCTGCACCGGCCTCCTCCTTGCACCGTGAGTTCTTGTGCGGCATCCTCTCTGTGAGTATTGCTCCTCTGTGGCGGTTCGGTTGATCTTTGCATATATATATTTGCGATTGCTAGTTGATACGTTGATCTGTATTAGTTACGATTTGAATCTAATATGAAGATATTGCAAATTGATCGATGGGCTTTGTTGACATGCTCTGTGATGAACTCATCTTATCTTGAGATTGAATGTGATAGTTAGTTCATACTTGAGCTCTATTGTATTACTTGCTACTATCAATATGATGTCTTTGTTAATTGGTTACTTTCGGTTGAAAGCTAGTTATTCGATTCTTCCGGTTCATTTGATCTCTAGCATTTGAAGCCGATCATCGTTATGTCACCAATCGGCTTTATCAACGAAACCTGTGTCTTCATGTTCGATTCTATTGAGAGTATTCAGCTTTTTGTTGGTAATCTAATGACTAGTTTGTGATTCTTCTAGTAGTCTCAGATGAGCTCATTCAACTTTTCATTTGCCATCTTGATCTCTATAGTCAACCTCTGTTTGATCGAAGTTTAATCTGTTTTTGATTAACAGTTGAGATCATTTGACAGATTAAGCAAAGTATTGTTTAGAGCTCATAGTTTGAATTTATATTATCATATTCATTTATGAAGAGTATAGACAATAGGATTGAGATGGCAAAGACTTGTTCTTTAGCTACTCTCCTTACGAGAGCACATAATATCATCAATCAATATGTTGGAATAGTGTCTGTGCAATTGTTAATCTCTAGACCTTTTATTGGTGAGAGTTTAATCGAGCGGTTCTTATTAAGAACCGCTCGTGATTCCTTTGCATTTCCTTAGAGAAGCTGGTGGATTAAGGAGTGTTAAATTCTTTAGGAATTATGCTTTAATGCTAATTAATTTTGTTGGGATTAATTCTGAAATTTTGCTAAAACTGCATTTTCTACAACAATCCAAAAAGAAAGTTTTACTTGATTCTATTTTGTTTCTATATCTTCATTAAAGGCTAGTCTTCTGTACATGAAGCATAAACCTTTGCTTAGCATTTTCTTCGTCGATCCTGACACACTTGAGTGTACCTTTGCTTCATGCCAATCCTCCACGATGCAAGCAAATGGTACACTCCAAATGTGTCTGGCTCGATGAAGTAGGCTCGGGCAAAGATAGGCTCGGGCAAAAGATTTGTATCACTAGTTTCTATCTATACAAAGATCACAAGAGAAGTTGTGGATTTAGGGGTGTTAGAATAAGAGCAAGGGAGGCGGCGAGCCCTAGAGGATTAAACCTTTGCTTAGCATTTCCTTCGTCGATCGTTTTACTTGATTCTATTTTGTTTTAAATTTAAATGCCGTTGGATTAATGCTTAATTATTTCATATTTATGCTGGAATTAATTATGATTATTTGCTAATATTGCACATGTTGAGCATATTATTAAGTTTAAATGTATATGTTAATTTGGGACACTTGCAATCCATTTTATTGCATATGTAACTTATATAGATAGCAAGTAAGCGAGATGACAGAGGCATCGTCTTCGCCGCCGTCACCGACGCCGCAGATGGAAGAGGCGTCGACGAGGCCGCCGTCACCGACGCTGCAGATGGAAGAGGCGCCGACGAGGCCGCCGTCACCGTCGACGATAATGACACAGAAGCGAGATAGCAGAGGACAATCGAAAATGCCTGCGGGCCGACTGGTCATCACGGAGGTCAGTGACTTTGGGGTCCCTCTGAGTCCCAAGAGATCAGCGGCGATATTCCGGACCATCTGCAGGATACTTGGATGGGAATGGGTCCCCATCACCACACCAAGATGGAAGGACCTGAAGCGAAAGGCGCGCTGTGGACAGAACTTTCAGAGAAGTTCACTATTCCAGAAGCAGACGTGGCACGCGTGCGGCGGACGGCGATGCTCACGATGGATAAATCGTGGAGGACCTTCAAGAGCATTCTTGTCACGAAGTACGTGAACACTGGCAGATGCCCTTCGCGAAGTATAGATTCTTGACGCGGGAAGCATGGGACACCTTTGTGTCTATGAAAATGACGGTCGAATTTAAGGAGCAAAGTGCGGCGCACAAAGCTCTCCAGACACGAAACACTCACCCGCACAGACTCGGCACCGCTGGGTACGCGGGTAAATACGAGGAATGGGCGTGGAGGAGGAGGAGAACGAACGGGCCATTTTCGATATCACGCACTGCGTTCCCTAATTTGGTTAAAAGCGAGAGCAAAAGTCTCGCCTCTTGGCAAAGCATCTCTTTCACAAACCGGAGACGTGAAGTGTCCCAACGTGTGGTAAATATGTCGAACTACCTAGTTGTTAATAAGTCCATAACTTCATAGTGTCTATAATAACATGATGACCTCTTGCGGCGTGACTTGACTACCCAAGCTTCCTAAGACTCCTTCCATGCGAGCATAGGAGAAGGATATACTATCTACTGACCTTGAGAAACAAGGAGCACCGGGTCGCACGCGAGGCCTTAGGGTTAACGTGCCTTGGAGTCATGGATTCGCGGACGATCGCCGCGACGTATAAGAGTAGGAAGAGATCCAAGGCGAACACACGACGGCCGGTTGGTACAGATGATTCTTGACACATTTGAAGAAAAGATAGCGACATTGCAGATCAAATGAATCAACTCTGAGTCGTGATGCAAGCCACCCGTTAATTTGGGAGCGACCGCAACATCGGAGTAGCGTCGGCGTCGCGCAAGATAATTCGAACATGACGACGTCCGACACCGATAGACGACATCAAGGTAACGTACATCTATGGAATGCACCAAAGATAGACCTATAGGGCGCCTTAGCTAATTGCGTATCATTTTGTAGGAGCCGATGCCCCGCAAGCTCAAGTGAGGATGGATAGGTCCTTTCTATTGAGGTCTGCGGGGATGGTGTATCCATACGAGGAAGGGCGGTCTGAGACGGTGCCAGTGGCGCAGGTTACGCCAGGTCAGTGGATATGGTACATGGCAATTTCCTAGCCGCCCCGCCAAGATTCGCCCAACGAAGAGATCATAACACTAGGGGATGCCGTCCACTCTTTTATCCGATGGCCCAAGAAGGACATCATACTCGACCCAAAGAATGCCGCGATCTGGACACGACCATTCCTCTCCAACGGACCCTCGATGACTCCACCTCATGTTTCACCTCGAAGGCCACCTCTTCGATTCCCGTGGAGAAGACAGGAAGGAACAAACAAAAGCGTCTTGCCGTGTCGGTTCGAGTCGTCTCACAAGAAGACGCTGCCAATCGCTAAGGCCAAATCGAAATCGACGAATGTTAAGGCGCCTCCCAAGTTCGGGAAGTCCAGGAAGTCCGCGATATCTGGGAACTACATCATCGAAAAACTGTTGTGCTCCGACGCAGTATTAATGCACGCTGGATATGCTTGTCAGGCTTTGCATGCCTGGTACTTGGAGAAGACCCAAAAGAAGGGTGCGATCATCGAATCACCGCCGATATCGAGGAGAAGCATTTATTCAACGGGACGAGGTACTTCGTCGTGGGCTTCAACGAATTATATGACCTATTCAACCTCGTTGGCCTCGACGTCTCGCTTCTACAATGTTGGACACTGTAAGTGCGTACAATCAAGTTCTACATTCATGTAATACCGATAAATATCACAACTCATTTCTTATGTATAGATACATGCTGAAAAATGTCCGGGAATGGAAAGAACCGGTGGGTTTCCTCGACCCACATGTGGTATCGTTGCAAACCATCCAAGCAGACTCGTCCTTCGTCGAGAAATACATAACGAGGTCATTGCTTCGTCCGAAGAACATGAAGTACATAGTGGTGCCCTACAACCAGGGTAAGTGTCACTACTTGCTATACAAATTTCATTTGTACTTTATACGCAAAGACGAACTTAGGTTTAATGACTATAGCGACATACATGAGTACGCACCCTTTGGATCCTTTTAGTTATTATACCCAAGAGGAACCATGTGATATACCTTGATTCCCTAATCCGCAACAAGCACGACTTCAGCGTTCTAAGAGGAATACTCGAGAGGTATGCTCATTTCCTCCTTACATAACTCTATTGTAGTCTTCATTCATTTGAAATGGCCGATGATAACTTTTTCGAATCATGTAGGTCGTTCATCGATTATGTTGCCAACAAAGGAATATACAATGGAAAGAGCGCCCAACTAACACACAGGATGGATTTTTCGGTACGCACTATAACACGATAATCCTATATCATACTTCATAATAATGCGTCTCTCGGTGACTATACCTATATATGTAATTCTATTTTTGCGATGCCGCCAAAGAAAAAGATGATGAGTTATGTGCAATCTACGTCTGCTATCATATGCAGCTAATCCTTAGAGCTAGGAAGAAGGATCCTGAGGTTTGTCAACCTCGAAATAATTATTTTCTAATTATAAATTTAAATATATATATAGCTTACCACTTTACTCTTGCTAGCGACAGGCCTTGGATTTACAATGTGATGGACTCATTGCGGAAGAGATCAAGGACATTCGAGGAAAGCTCTGCACCTTTATCAAGTCAGAAATCATTAACGACGACGGAGAGTTTCACTCCGTCGCCAACCCAGAGCATCACCCCGCCGACACCTCTCAACGCAAACAATTGACTCAATTGTAATCCAGTTGTAACTATAGCGACAATACTTGAACAAATGCGATCGTTTGTAATTTATTTTGAGTAATGGTCACTTTGAGTTGTCAACAATTGATTATCTCTGATGAATCTGTTTTTGTGCATGCTTGTTTTCAGAGGGCATGGCTAGCAATTCTTGAGGCTAGCCAAAAAATAGCAAAAATGTAGTCAGGAGTATGAACCATCACAGAAGGCATAGTATCACAGACGGTTTCCACTAAAACCAAATGCGTGATACGCTGCAATATCCTGAGCGGTTCTTAACAAAAGCTATGCGTGATACGCGAATATCACGAGCGGTTCTCAAGAAAAGCCATGCATGATATTCACGTATCACGAGCGGTTTTTGTTTAAAACCGCTCTGTGATATTCGCGTATCACAGACGGTTTTTAGTGGAAACCGTCTGTGATACTAGCCTTCACAGACGGTTTTAATAAAAAACCGTCTGTGATATTGTGTATCATAGACGGTTTTGAACCGTCTGTGATAATTACCTGTTATCACAGACCAACAAATATAGACGGTTCGGAAACCGTCTGTGATGACGGTTCTGAACCGTCTGTGATGTGGGTTCCTGTAGTAGTGTAAGTAATCTGTTTTGAGTTTATCATTTACCATGTTGGCCATTTCATACAACATCGCCAACGGTAACTCGTCAGATACCTTTGTAAATTCTCGATATGCAGGAGTATGAAAGGCATCATCCATTTTTGTTTTCTACCTCTAGGTTCCAATGGGTGCCTGGCACAATAATTAAAAATTGTTTAGTCGACGGCTGACAACCTCTATTTGTTAAAACAAGGTGACATATGTCATCTGTTTTTGGTTGAAGAAAGAATAGAAAAAGGTGAAATGTCAAACAAGTGACATTTCTATTCTATTGGTGCATTTTCTCTTTTATGCCTACGATTTGCCTAGCCAACACATACACAGATTACCTAAGTGTGAGAACAACAGGATATGAAAACCAATACCTTAGCAATACGAAACTGAATGTAAACAAGACCTCGCTGCTAAAGGTCCACAATATACGGTTCCTTCTTCAATTGAAGTTTCTTGAACATAGCCTTTGCTCTCTTACAATTCCTACAAAATTTTGTTCTTATGTAAGACAGAGTTTCTTGTGCAATCTGAAAGCACATTGTAGAGAGTATGTACCATATGAATAAAATAATTAATAGACAATCACGTTGGTTGTTACATATTCTAGGATGAGTTGCATGCTAATGATTTTCAGAAGGAATTACGACGTATATTGTGGGCAATAGTTTTACGAAGCTACAAAAATGACGATTGCAAGTACACTGGTTACTCTTTTTTCTTGTCATCGTTTCTCTATCAGAAGTAAACTGCTACAAGTATTGATAAGCTGAAAGGCTAATAGGTATAAACAAGAGAAAGCAACAGGGTAGCATGCATATGAGATGGTATGAACTGAAAACATGCTTAGCACAATTACTCTATCGTTCCTTTCTAAAAAAGCATCATGTTTTTTTTAAGGCAAGCAATCTGCTGTAACTAAGTAAAAGAATGCAAACCAAACATGGGGCTGAGAAGAAACATTCTTACCTTTATTTGATTCACAGTTGCCTTGCTTGAAAATGTCGAGAATCTATCAGCGTATATAAAGTGGAAGATAGGTATAAATCTGCTGTCAATTAGAGACATGCAGGAAGCTTTAAAACCGAGGTGTTGTAAGAGTTAAATGGAAACATATACCTACACTACTGGAATATTTGGTCCAACAAATGCTATGGCATCATGAAATGCGAAAGAAACAGTGGTCGGTAACAATTCGTAGAAGCATATGGGTTCTCTGTACGATACCTGACTATAAACGACCATAGGCACAAGCTCTGTAGGCGAAGGCTTTCCTCTGTTTCTGACCCAAATGGTATCTGGCACAGCAAAACAAGTGGTTAACAAAAGACCATGCAGCACACCATTTGCAGGAATAACATCAAGATTACAACAAGCAACACATAGTATTAGTCGGATACTGAGCTCAAAGTAGAAATAGCTGCTACGTTAGGAAATTTCCAGCAAAGCATTGCGTCATTTCACAAAAGCTCTGCACTGAAAAGCATCAGAAAGGATTACCGCAGATCTCCATTAATCGTGTAATTTTGTGTTACACTTGCACTCTATTGATAGCATCACGCATGCCCTTTTTCTTGGGTTGCCTGACAGTTTCAATTAGGACCTTAGGGGAGTACACCTCACTTTAAAACTCATCTATTTGCAATATCGGAGGTTCCCATTTGCAAAAAAGAACTCATCCAGCACCGTATTTCGTTTTTTAATCCTACACCTTATTAACAGAGAACCTCAGGCAGAACTAAGCTCCATATTTTGGAGCTTTCCAGAGCTTAAATGCCACCTCATGTAGAAAGCGCTCAGCAAGCGTAGCAAGGTTTCCGCTGCGCTGTTGATTACATTAGAAAATGAAGTTAGTTACATCCCTAAAAAAAAAGAATAAAGAACAAAATTGGAATGACTTGTGCGAGATAAGAAATAATAGCCACTCGCTAAGTTTAAACTTCAAAAACATACTGAACACAACGTGAGTGGGAAGCATAGGCTCTACATTATGACCACACAGATGGGGAAGCAAGGAAAATGTTGCCGATGGCGATGCTGCAATCAAATATGACCCTGCCAACTATAGCTCAGTATTTCTGTGTGAAGTACTTAAAAGAATAAACATTACCGCATTTTACTATTGGGAGCACACTCATTCTGGTTGGTAGCATCCTTCTTGGATGTCCTATAAAGATGGTATACTACACTATGCAGTAATTTAGCAATCTGTTTAAGCGTACCACAGTACTTAGATTGTTGGCTTTACAATCCATAGTTTGGTATGACAAACAAATATCAAAGAAAGGTATGTGCATGATCGGCCCAGCAGCTTTTGACAAATCATGCCGCAAAAAAGAGGAATTATTGTATGGTGCGTAGCAGCATATCCAAAGGTAGCACAGGCGGCGGTAAGTAATTGAGATATACTTACTATAGTATGACACAAACTGTCTACTATCGTCAATACTACATGCCTAATTTTAATTAGCAACATTATTTTCTAAAAGAAAGTGCCTTCATCTTTCTAATGCTGGAACCAGTGCCAAGACGGAAAAAGGGAACTTCAGTGTTTGCATTGAATTGTAAACAACTGGGAAAACAAAGTAATAGGCAGGATCATGAGAACAATAATGCAAATGTAGTATTTGATAAAAGTTCCACTGTCTCAGGTAAACATTATAACAAGTGGATTGTGCAAACCTTTATAAATTCCTCAAAAGAGAATCCTTTGGCCAAATCAGAACGTGTTACTCCTTCCTGCCACTGTGCCAGTAGCATTGGATGATGATTCCTGCAGAACATGTTATGTGTAAGTCTGGGTGTGTCATTATAGAAGTTTTTGTAGCTGCACTTTTAATGACTACATCACGTTAGGGTTGAACATTGATTGATATTAAATCAACTTATCTAGACTGATTTACCATCTATTGGGAAATGCTTTCAGCATCGTTATGCATTAGATTGGGGTTCTCAAATATTTTGAATAACACATTTTCTAACTTGACTCCATAAAACCAAAAGGCGACTAATATTTTGAATAACACATTTTCTAACTTGACTCCATAAAACTAAAAGGCGACTGTTAGCTTTCACATATCAAGTAAAATATGATATGGCTCTGGTTGTGATGTAAGCCATTGACAGCCATATTGTACAGGGAAAGATCAATAGTAAGCATAATGGAGATCCTAGGGAAAGCTAAAGATCCAAAAGTGTGTACAAATAATAAAATGACTATTAACTATTTAAACATAGACTGGCTAAATCAGTTCCCAAATAAACTGATGATGGATTAACTTGCAATTAACGTTTGTTATATGCCCAAACAACTGGCTCTTGGTTTGCTATCGTTCATAAGTTGCTAAAGCATTTTAAAAGTATTGAACATTTGGATTTACATGCGATCACAATAAATAATCTGTAATTATCATTCGAGTATGTTTAGTATGTGGCTGAAAACATACCCAGCATTGAATGGTCACCCAAGTATGTCTGAAATGAAGCATTGGAAGCATGGTACAGATCTCAAAATATATGTCGTCGTAACAAGCCTATAATCAGGCAAGACAAAATATTTGCAGCCAAATAACCTAAGTTGCTAAGACATAAAAGATTTTGTTGTACCTAGATGGATTTAAGTATAGCACCTACATCCTATATTGGGCTCCACTAATCCTGTAAGATATGTAAGCATATGACTCAATTAGCATAAACTGCACAACAGAAGGAAAATATGTTAGGATGACAATCCAGTAGAGAGTAGAAGATATTAATATCCTATGGTTTAGGACAGGAAGATATCAATAAAGGAGACCGAAAGCTGAAGCTTCATAGGCCAAAAATCATAAGCAATGCATTAACGGAAAACTATGCTACAAAGGGTGATATATCTTCAGTTGGGTCAGCACCTAATTCAGATTTCCGATTTGGCCCTATGATTTAGTAGGATGTAAAACATGGCCGAAACACAAAATGTAGTGAAATAACATATTGGAGATTGTTTTTTGATTGTATGAAGAGCATATTACCACAACGTCATGTGCGTTTAGTGCTGATAGATGGTTGACTGTTGTTGATAGTGGTCTGGATTGTTCAGCACTTTAACCAAACCATGTGATGGCATGTGGTATGCTAGAAAAGCTGAATGATGAAGAAGTATAGTAAGTGCAAGGAGAATGGCAGATGTAGAAACATATGTAGTTGATTTGGGATTACAGAAATAACAATACCTGTTTTGTAGAGCTGTTATTTCAAGAATGGGAATATTGGTGCACCATTTGCAAATTGAGCTTCCTTGAAGAGAGAGCTGCCCTGTAAGTGATTGGCAGAGGTGAAGAGTGTGTGTGGTCAGTGCTAAAGCATTTTGGAAACAGTAACTGAGCACTGTGCTATTGTTTTTTTTTAATTTTTTACCTTCCTAGATGTTCACAGCCATAGCCATAAAGAGGGCAACAACAGGTCCTTGTGTTGACTTAGTTTGGATTCGTTGTGCATCAAATTGTTATGCGTGTGGTCCCTATAGAGCAATGGTAGCAATGTCTCTATGTAATCATATGAGCAAAGTGGGTGGATTTATGTTTGTAATAGTATTGAGATTAGTGTATATAAAATGGATATAACCTGGGGTACATACCTGCCATCTGTTATTCTGATGTTGCGGACTGATTTCATGGTTCTTCTTGCATTCACTGTCTTGACATGTGAGATGGCTGTGATGAGTCCAATTGTGTCTATTAAACAGTGAAGACAAAGGTTAGAGGATTGCAGGGTTTCAATTGGTATGCATAGCTAGTGAAAGGTAGGATTCGAAGAGTTAACTGCGATGGCTGTATTATTTGATACAGATGGTGGTTTTGTTTTATTGTAGCATGTTTGTAGAATAGTATAAAGCTGTAAAAAGAGGTCTATGTGCATGGTTTTTCTTGAAAATCATGTACAGAATTTGATAAGAAGTGTACATTACCTTAGAGAATTTTTTTTGTCCAATGCGTGTCCTGAGCATATCAAACGAGGCTATTGCATATGCATAGAGTGGGAAAGTGTCTGGTATAGGTGAAATCTCGGTTATCTTTGTGTATCTAGTAAATCTTGCCATGAAAGGATAGTCAACGGCTTGATAAGTTATCTTTGCATTTGTAACTTCGAAATATTCTATGTAGTACACATGATCTTCTTTTAGCTTTGTGCCGAAGAGATATAGATGTCTCTCTGGAACCTGTGCTTCCATTTTTGTGCCGTAACAAATAAGTGGTTAATATAAGAGAGAGTTGTGAATGATGGTGGTTTGACTAAAAAATAGAGGCATTGGTAGTATACCTGTTCATCCAATAAGGCCATGTCAAGCCTGAGGACTTTTCCAGGCTGTGCAGTATCGATATATTCAGAGAAGCGAGTTACTCTAACACGTATGTGCCACCGGTGTGACTCCTGTGTTACGTCCTTTAACAGAACGCGCTGCATTTGCTTTGATATAAGGTCACCTGAGTGGCAGAACTGGCATGGAAAAGCATGTTAAGGTTTGTATATATGTAAAGCGTGTGATATGTCATTGCATGCTGGTGACTACAGAGCATAAATCAACAACACATATAATCTCATGTGGTAAAGCAAGCAGGGACATTAAAGTTCATGGTTTTAGCCAATTGGACTGAAGCAAAATGGTAATCCATGCATTCTGGAGTTGATCATTATTCTGTAAATGATGTGCCAAAGGTTTTGCTCTATGGCTATAATGTCACTAAGGGTTCAGCACTACTCTTTTTCATTCTATATGCAGTTGGTAGCACAACAGTGATGCAATGGTAAGGATCAGAACAATTAGCCGGCTGTAGCACTGTATGTTTTGAATGATGGCAAAATAATAGATCACTGGGAAGAGATATATGATGTGCATAAATGTGTAACACAGTAAATGGGAGGTTTACATGGTAAGTCTATTTAATAAGATTAGACTTCTTAAGCATAGGTTTCTAGCTAGGGAGAATAGTATGAGTTGTAATTAAGGGAAGAGGGATTAAATGGTGTGGGGGGTCAAAATGTGTGCTGACATAAGTAAGCAGTCATATACTGTTGGTTCTCGAAGGAATGTTAGCATTTTTTTTGGGTTTAGTATAGGTTGTAGGGTCACGGGTAGGCTACGATAGCTACAAACAAAAATTTCTACCACGCAAACCAGGAAGCCATGCAAGTAGATGATCATAGATCGTTACCACGACGCCTTGAGCAATGGAAGAAGGGTTGGAGCAGCCAGTCCAATGAAGAGCGTCGATGTAGTGGTCGTAGTCGATTGTCCAACGTCCAAAGAAGTCGATCACGATGGTCGAGTCGATCGTCCAATGTCCTCACGAGTCAATCGTCTCCAAAGAACGTCTGCGGTTCCTTGTGAAGATCGCGGATCGTCCTCAAGCGCAACAATCGTAGTAGCGCCTTTACGGTATCCACACGTCCAGGGAAGGAACAACCATACGCCGGTGTGCTAGCACCAAATCGCACGGTGGAGCTCTCGGGAAGATGGCGGCTAGGGTTTCGTGGTGTTTCACGCGCCTTCCAATGACCTCATGCACCTCCTTATATAGTGCTCGTGGACGGATCCTATCCGAACACGTTCTGAATCGTATTCGTCTTGGTTTGTTCCAAACCGTTAAGTGTGTGACCACAGAGGTTCATGTGTAGTTCGGTTGTGAGTCGAAACCGTTTTCGACCACAAGTCGAAGCGGCTCCTAGCGAGCATATCGATTTCGAATACACACAAATTACATCAGACGAACCTTAATGCAATATGATCTCGACTAGGTCCTTATAACTTACGACTAGGTCATATCTTTATACGACCGATTCGTATTTGATCACGACCAACTCGTAACTCCTTACGACTTGGTTTCGACCACTCTGTGATTACGTTCGACTAGTCTCGACTTGCTTGTATCTCCATACGACCGATCCGTAGTGGTCGAACTAACCTACTCATGTATTCTCCCTTTGCCTCACGATATCTGGTTGAACTCCGGTGAGATGTTGTGTCATCCATGGACTGTTCAATGCTTTCTCGTCGAGTGTCGAGATAACTTTACGTGGTCGAACACTTCGACTACTAGTGGCATGGCCATGCACTTTTTATCCGATCAACGAGGGGCCAGAGACATCTCTCTGTTATGTTAGGAGGAGCAAATCCCATATCCGGCCGGTCACATTCCTCTCCATGTTTTGAGCATACCCGAAAGCTACTTTTATAACTACCCAGTTACGGTGTAGCGTTTGGCAACCCCTAAGAGTGCTCTTACACATTCTAATCTCAGGTCTAAGGATTATACATCATCATTGCTTAAGACCAACTAATGACACATAGATTCATAACAATCTCAATAGTGCCTCAAGGTGGGTCTTATCCAACATCATGTTCTCTAACATGTGTCCATATTATTGGTTTGATATCTCCATATCTATGACTCGTGAAACATAGTCATCAACCAATACATATGCTAGTCTATTCATATGTGTCCTCATATGTTTACGACCAGGGATCGTATAAGAATAATTATTGCAGAAATATAGAGTTTCACAACCAAGTCACATACTTGATAATAAATATTAACAATATTATTCTAGGAACAAGATAACACATTATCCAATGTCATGAACATAATGAAAATATAATCATCTCTATGATTGCCTCTAGGGCATATTTCCAACATAGGTATAGTATGGTTGGATAAGACAGTATCATGTAAAGAGGTGTAATGATAACAAGTGTGATAAGGTAAGTATACATGAAGAGCAGGTACATTAAATGTCATGATTCTAGGCAATTGGACTGAAGCAAAATGGTAATTTATGCATTCTGGAGTAGACCATGCAATGGTAAGGATTAGAACAATAAAGCCACTGCAGAACTGTATGTTGTAAATGACGGGAAAGGAATAGCTCACTGGCAAGAAACCTATGATGCGCATAACTCTGCTAAACAATAAATGGGAAGTTGTCACAGCAAGTTCATAGAATAAAATTAGAATTCCTAGGCATAGATTTATAGATTGGTAGAACAGTATCAGCGGTAATTAAAGGAAGAAGGATTAAACATTGTGAAACTGCTGGTTCTCAAAAGAGGTGTAATCAAAAGAAGTGTGATAAGCTAAGTACACACAAGGAAGTTAGAATAACATTATGGTAACACGGTGATTAGGAAAGGGTGCATTGCTTAGAGAAATAAAGTGATATACAAAGATAAGTAGTGTTCCAACTCATTTGCGTTGTATACGCAGTTGTTACCTTTGAAGCAATGCAATGGTAAGGATTAGAACAATAAGGCAATTGCAGAACTGTATGTTGTAAATGATGGGAAAAGAATAGATCACTGGCAAGAAATATATGATGTGCATAAATGCATAAAAACGAGAAACGAAATGTTGATCTGAGAAGTGCATAAAATTAAATTAGAATTTGTAAGTATAGGTTTATAGACAGGGAGAACAATATCAGTGGTAAGTAAAGGAAGGAGGATTAAACATTGCGAGGGGTCAAAATGTATGTTGACATAATCAAGCAACCTGAAACTGTTAGTTCTCAAAGGAATGTTAGCATCTTTTTTTTGGGGGGTCTAGTATAGGCATAGTATGGTTGGGTAAGACAGTATCATTTAAAGAGGTGTAATCAAAAGAAGTGTGACACGGTGATTAGTAAAGGCTGCATTGCTTTGAGAAATAAAGTGGTATACAAAGATAAGTAGTGTTCCAGTAGTCTATAACAAGAAGAACAAGCGACAAGCTGAAGGAGGCAGCGTGGGTTATTGGCATAGTTACTGCTAACAAATACATGGAGATGGTGGAAGTCTACATTTACATACATAAGGGGTAACACTAAAGAAGACAAAAGTAGTCTTTAGAGGAATTGTAAGACTTCATTGTACACGATATTCTTTGTTTCTGATATAGGCGAGCCATCTTCATCTTCTATCAGTATGGTTAGGCCTTGTTTCGAGGTCACTCTTGATACAGCAACGTATAGTTGCCCATGTGTGAAAACCGGTTGCTTGAGATACACACCAATTTTTTTTAAAGTCTGACCTTGACATTTGTTTATAGTCATTGCATAGCAGATTTTTATCGGGAATTGACGGCGTTTCAAGACAAATGGCCAGTGTGGACTCTTCGAGTTAGGAATAATCCTTGGTATACAAGTTGTTTGTCCAATGTGTGTTCCAGTCATGATTGTAGCCTCAAGCACGCAGTCGCCTAATCTGGTTAACAGCAAGCGCGTCCCGTTGCACAAACCAAGACTCTGGTTAATGTTTCTGAGGAGAACAACAGGCACTCCGACTTTAAGTGATAGGACATGCTGGGGAAAATTGTTAATGTTGATTGAATTTAGGAATTCTGTTGGATATAGTAGGTCAATGTCAGCTGTCTTATCATATGTGTCAGCGACACTATCATAGCTAAGATATTCTCTAGAAGGAATTGGAAGCCTTTCAAGCACTAATGCGTTAATTTTGTCAACTAAAGCATTGAGGGGTGTCACAATCGCACGTGATGCAAGATACGTCATGGAGTTGTAATTAGCAGCAAAGTCTTCGTAGACGGTATCAATAAGAGCAGACATGTTATCAGCGGTAGGTGTAAGTAGTAACTCAGATGGTATGTGTATCCATGTGGGTTTGGAGTCGCCTGGTTTTGTGTGCATAGGCAAGCGGCCCTCTCCAATATCTAGCACCCATCGAGCAAAGTGCGACAATTCAATGCGTTCGGAGGGACAAATAGAGGGGTTTGTAAGACGCATATTGGTAGTGAGGTGAAGTATGTGGGCATGTGTCCACAATGGTGAGCCCGACAAGTGAAGCCATAATAATATCTTTACTGGTGCCTCTGGAACAACCGCGATGTTTTGCTGAAGTCACCACCAAGAACGACTGTTTTTCCACCAAACGGTTTGTTAACATTGGAAGCTCTATCAGCGGCCATAATGTCACGCATGGTACGGTCTAAAGCCTCGAAGCACCTTCTATGTGTCATTGGTGCCTCATCCCATAGCACGAGTCCAGTTTTTGTAATGAGTTCAGCAAGGACTGTCCCGCGTCGAATATTGCAAAGGCTTTGATCATCAATTTCAAGTGGAATTCGGAACCTTCAGTGAGCGGTACGGCCACCTGGCAATAGCAATGACGCAACTCCAGAAGATGCAACAGCTAGGACAATACGACCTTCGGATCTTAGCCTTGAAATGATAGCGTTCCATAGATATGTTTTCCCTGTACCACCATGGCCCGAGACAAAGTAGAAACATGGTTGGTTATAGGAAACAGAATGTACGACACTATCATAAATTGAACGTTGCTCGTTATTTAGACTGTCGTACATTGGCCGTATTTGGGACTCTAGTCAGTAACTTTGTCATAACACAGATCTTCAGCAATGAGCCTATTGCCAGTGGTTGCTTCGTATCCATCAGGTGGTATTGGGAGGTCATAGGATTCCAAAGAGAGGCCATTTGATGAAAAAAGGGAAGCAAGCTCTCTTAAGAGTAGGATTTGCAAGGAATGGTCAGGCACCATGGTAGTCTGTACGTTTAGTGAATGGCGTATCCTGTATGTGATATCATCAGTCATAGATCGCCAGTACCTATCGAAGAGGAGGCGTACATTGCCAACTTCGTTGTATTGGACAATCGCTAAGAAGAGATGTCTAAGCTGAGAAGATGTGGCCCAAACAATAGCTTCGTTAAAAAGCGAATACCATTCCGTGTCATCGCCGATGAGGCCACGTATCTGGCATGCTTGACGGAATGTGCTGTAGACTATGCCTTCGTATGTTCTTAGATCTTCGTAGCACAAAGCGCCTCGTACAACCATCAGTAACATCCTTAAATAGAAAAGCTCACTTGTACCTGGATGCACAGAAATTATGCTGCCAATCTTGGTTCCTCTTTTTCTGGAGGACCACACCTTACGATTGGAGTCCCATGTCCATGATGTGGGGAATTCACAATAGGTAAGAGTTCTTGCTGCTGCATATCGCTGATTTGCAACGAACCACTCAGTTAGTGTGGTCTTCGATGCATTAGGATCGGCAAGAACATTGGGCAGTGTTGAATCCTCGGTAAATGATACCCTAGCCATATTGGGTAAATGTACGGCCAAACGTTCCACGGAAGGTGTCCTGGCATGGATCTCGAAACCAAATAGTCTCCAGCTCGCTTCACAGGCAGAGATATATCTGGATTTGATATATTCATCTATCTGAATAGCTTGCTCGTTGGAGGTGGTAGTCTGCGATGTGTTGGTGGTTCGCAATGCCATGGCTGCGTAATCATGTCCTTTCATGACATACTTGAAAAGATATTTCACAATATTTGTTTTATTGCACCATTCAACATTGAGGTGAGCCTGGTATTTCTTGAGCAATGGGAGGTTGTGAGGAAGAACAAATCTATTATCTAATCTAACTCCGTGCTTTATGATGAACCTTCCATTGTCCCGTCGACGATATATTGGAAAGCCATCTGCGTCGACAATTGTTTCGCTCTGGAATTGTTTTGGATACCATTTGGAACATTTGCCTTTCTTCATACAAGGGCTTCTAGGGTTTTGATCTCCACAAGGACCATGCATCATGAATTCTTCGACAAGAGCATAGCCTAGTGGATCAGTGACCATATCTGGTATCTCCGCTGAAATAAGACCATCAATAGAATCTGGTGTAGGCATATCACCGCAATCTTTCAGCCATTTAAGCACATGGACATGCGGAAGGCCTCTCTTTTGGAATTCCGTAGTATAGATCACTGCAAAAGGTTGATAAGAAAGTGAGGGTTCAAATAGTTAATAGAAATAGAGGGGATGTGCTAAGGCGCGTTGAAAGATTGGAAATACCTGCACGGATCGGACCGAAAGCAGAACCATTCTTAATGTCCGCTATGTATTCTTCGAGCTTCATATGATATACTCGAGTAATTATGTCAGATCTATCAGAGGGAGACTGGCTCTCATCTGAGCGCTTGACTATCTCTGGCCATTTTGGATTGCATGTGAATGTGCTGAATAAGTCTGGAGCACCGTATGCTCTGCATAGAGCCATGGCATCATGGTAATTCTGAACCATGTATCTTCTGCCTCCGGTGAAGCTAGCAGGTAAGATCATTTTGATGCCGATGTATCTGCCAGTTTGAGGGCCCTTAGCAACCGCATCTGTTATACCTTATATGTCTCTGACCTTAATTTGTCTTGGTTGAAAACATGGAAGCTAAGGCGGTTTGCTTCGATACAAGAGTAAGCATTAACAATAATCTGATCAGAGAGCGTCCCTGAGCAAGTGAAAGGATTGGGCTCGCCTGCACGATAGTGCAGGTAATAGCAATAGTACTGGAGCATGGAGACAAATTCTCTGATTCCTGGAGGTGCATTATCAACGTCTCTATACTTAATACCGAGATGGTATCCTTTATCACCATGTGGAAATAGCAGCGGGCACTGTAAAGACATCAGAGTTGGATGAAGCGGCGATATTTGTTTGCAAGGACCTGAATTTGTTTGCACAACAATGTCAAATGTGGAGACATCAGTAGGGAAGTCAGTAACAAGTAAGGCTGCCAATTCTGGAGAAGACGGTAGGCTGTAGCGATTGCCGTGCGATGTATCCGAACCAATGAGCTGGATGGATATGTTCGGAGCATCTTGAGAAAACAGCCGATCTCGAGCCATTCTAAACTTTTGAACAAAAGGATTGTAATGGTCAAGCATAGTAATGAGAGCGCTGACAATCGTAGGGTCAGGTTGGTCATGATGGTCTTCAGCAGCGTCCAAAATGTTGATTCTATTATTAACTTCGTTTACAGTATCATAGATATAAAGTTGAGCGTACTGCGGGCGATTTCCATCCGCTGGTAACAACGATCCGATCCGGTGATGCACCACATCGTTGATACGAAAAACATAGGGGCCATTACCAGTATTGATAGATCTATCAACATGAACTCCAAGAGAAGTGAATGCGAAGAGTGAATTGTACTGTCTGATCAAACGCATGAAATGGTTAGATCTAGAGCCTCCATTGAAACAGACAAGCTCTCTTAACGGCGAAGGAAATGGCCTAGATGCTGGGAGTGAAATCTTTCCCCGCGGCAACACAGATTGTATGAAAGTTGTCCACGAGTGACTGAACTTCTAGTGGAAAAACGTTCCTGATACCAGAAAATTGCCGAGCAATGTGGACATGCGTAGGCCGGTGCGCCATAGTAAGAACGCATTGGATATGTCGCTGCAAGCAGGCACAATGAATAGACATGAGCATTATAAACATGGAAGCACGCATGGCCATATTTTTTTTGGCCTGCTTTTTGTTACCAACTATTTGGAAGATCAGAAGCTAACCTTTAAGAATCTCGATGTATTGAAGTGGCAAGGATGATATAGGGCCAATGGATGGGCTCCACGGTATAGCACCTATGGAATTAATTAGGAAAGACAACAGAGTGTGAAACATAGGGAATTAAGAATGAGGATGTATGAAAATGATAGTTGTGACTGAGCACACAGAGAACTGTGTTGCGAAGAAATGGCAACTAAGAAACCTTGAGCAGCCAACAATCTACGTCTATTAGCCAAGAGTCTTCTTCGACGATTCTGGCGTGCAAGCTCAGGGTGAACAGTTGGGTAGTAATGGCCTCCTAGAAATGGAAAGCATCGATGAACATATAGAAACCATATCAAAAAGGTGCAGTGAACAAATGAAAGGGTACACCAGCAGCAGGCAGTTTCAAACAGTGGTACCGTGTCTAACACCGAGGAGGCGACTGGGCTGTGCTGGAGCCAATGGCTGGCCTACAGAAGGCAAGATTTAAGGAAAGAGAATGAATTAGTTTTTTATGTACAGGGAGCTATGGTTGCTGGTCCGTCTTTGGCACGACAGTAATAGGGCAAAGTTGAGAACAAATAGCAAGCGGATAGCAAGAAGAGCAAGAGCATAGGATGAGCAAAGACACAGGGTGTCCGTATGAACAAGTGAGCAAATGGTCATGCATTTCGTGGAGATAAGGCGTGTGAGGCAAGTCTGACTATGTTGGAATAGCCATAGTAAGGATAGACATACCTATCTGTGTATAAAATTAAACGGAGCAGCCGTGCCAGGGCGGGATGATGAACCGACTGAGAAAGCCAGAACCAGCCAGGAGCATAGATTAAATGTATGTAGCAGGCAGGCACAAGCAAGAGGATGAAGAAAGGAGGTAGAATCAAGCACCCACCGCATATAATCGATTGATCACTACGCTCTGGCATTTGTGCATGTATCACGTTTAAGCCAGGCAAAGTGCATATTGATAAGTGCGCTGTGTATGCAAGGCCAACAATCGGCATAGGCGGCATCAGTGGGAAGAAATAGATGATAAACCAAAGTATGAGCCAGCTAGGCCATCATTGTAACGGCAATAGCAAAGTAATGAAATAGGGATTGACCAAATATAACCCTACACCAAAAAACATAGGTAAATCTAAAACGTCATACGAAAGGCAAGATAAGGAGTAATCATGACAAGCACATTGGTGGAAAGCACACAGTGTGAAGCATGGACATGAATAGTTTGTATAAGCTAACATAAGAAAGTACAATGAAGGCAAATGTATAACCTGGTATGTGTTTTTAAAGGAAGGCCGAACGGTGTGAGTGTAACAAGGTGTCCAAGAACCAAAGCGTAACGCAAATGTGTCTACAGTGGGTGCGAGAACAGGGTAGTGAAGCAAAGACACAGAAAACAAATAAAAGCGCACATGAGCTAACGATGTGAACAAAGGGTACCACCAATACGACAGGCATCCTAATAAAAGTACTTAACAACAACTGACAAGGCATCAAAAAGATAGGTAAAGAAATACTTGGCTAAGCACTAAACACAGTCGCTAATTCCATCAGCATAAAACAGGCGTAACAAAATTACTAACAACGTGAGATTGTGAGCCGACCATAAACTGTCAGAAAGATAACAAAAGGAAGCTGTATTCTTGGAGACTCGTTGCACGCACCGCTAAACAATTAGGTACACAACGTCTCACTGTGAGTGAGCTAGAATATGCATAACAGAGTAGGACATGGCACCTGGTATGTTTCTCAGAATGTTGACCGTGCGCCTACCGGGTAATGGGATGAACAAGAACAAACCCCAAGCGCGAAGGGACCTTGCTGTCGAACCAAATGAACAAGATAACCAGATGCGTCACCTGAAAGAACACGAAGGCCGTATGAAGCAACACACCGAACCGATAACAGCACTAAAACAAACGGTACGCGGGCAAGGTAAGCACGACTAAAGCAGCACGAACAAACAGTCAAGCTATGATTCTACTGAATCTGCAGGAGACGAACAAACAGTCAAGGCACAATTTGCTGACTGAATATGCAGGAGACGGTCACTGAGTAAAGCTAGGTGTCGGGAAAGGAACGAGGACAAAACCCTCATGGGAGGGCCGAATCATGCGCACCAGCGAGGAGCAAGCGGAAGGCTGGAGGCGGAGCCGGATGCACACGGTGCGAAAGCGGTCCGAGGAAGAGATGCAGCGCGAGCGCCAGAGGCAAAGGTGGAGAAGAACAAGCGAACAAGCGGCCACGCGGCCGCAGCAGCGCAAAGAAAGCGGAAGGGCGGAGGCGACGCGCCGCACACGGCATAGCAATGGCCGAGGGAGGCGTGGTCACGGCCGGCTGCATCGTGGGCACCGTGGGGGAGCGGCGGAGGCAGAGCCATTGCGCAAGACGGCGTAGTAGCGGAAGGCGAAAGCGTGAGCGCTAGAGACACAATGAAGTGGGCCGAGAGAGGCGAGGCGGCGCGCTGGTTGGGCCGTGAAGCGAGGCACCATGGAGGAGCCGGAGGCAAGGCCAAGGGCCGAGCGTCAGCGATGTGCAGAAGCTTCGGGTGTCCACGCCATGGGCCGAGGCGATGTCGATGTACCGAGAGAGGAAACACTGTAGAAGCCGGCCAACAAGCGAGCATGCGCAGAAAAAGGGAATGGAAGAAAAGAAACGAATGGAGATCGAGATACCGGGGCAAGGTGGTGGAGGCGGTGCGCCGACGCGCGGGAACAGTCGAGCCGGTGCCTAGGGCGGCGGCGGTAGGCAGAGGCATGGTCAGGAACGACGCTGGAGAGAGGAAGCATCGGGATAGCTTCGGCAAGTGAACCAATCAGCACAAAGATGGTAATGGAGGAAAGGGAATGAATAAAGATTGAGGCACACGTGAGAGTGACGGGAGAGCCACGAGTAAGCAAGCAACCTGTGGAACGTCCCAAGGCAAACAACGGAACGAGCGACGAGCCAACACACGCTGATGGTCGAGCAATGCAGAAAAGTGCGAACAAAACGATGGCGGCGAGAACCAAACAAGGAAGAACAAAGAGAGGTTTGTTTGAGTACGGACCACCGGCGCCGATGAAGGCGGCTGGGCAAAACGCCGGAGCATCCAACAGGCAAGAGCCGCAGGCAAATGGGTGGGCAAGGAAATGTGCGGAATGGAGAAACCAGGACGGAGCACAGGAGAGAGGCCAGGTTAATCCACGGAGGCAAAGGAGCGGCAGAGAGAACGAAAAGCAGACAGACCAAGGCGATCGAGGACGCGTGTGCAAGACACAAGATTGTTGGCACAGCGTCTGACGGGTAGCTCTGGGAGCGGCAATCCTCCCGACTTTAGATAAAACTATAGATACATCGGTTTTTTTTCTTAATTGTCTCGATAGAAGATCACAATTTTCAAATTTCTACATGAGAAAAGTTGTTTGTTAGGGACAACAATGCATACAATAATGGTGTTTTGTGCTGTCTGTATAGTTTGTTTCATTAGAGTGGGTCCCCTCTTCACTAAGAGACAACAACTCTCTCTCTCTCTCTCCCTTTGTTAGCAAAAATCTTACTTGACAAGCTCATAGACGGCTAACATCATATTATTGTGCACGCTCTTATAGGATATAGTAAGCTGGATCTTGATGCATTCGTGTTGTAGCAGCAGTGGTGCAACGGCATGCATGGTTAGTCATTGAGAAGAGCAGTGAAGTTCTAGATCTTGCTCGTGTGCACGCATGGTAAGTGTTCCCCTACAATCCTGCATGGCATAAGATGCGTGGAACATTGGATGCATATATGGGCCACCGATCGATTATTTGGCTGCAAGGATCTCACAAATATATAGTACTATTATCCAAACCTGGATAAAATTGCTATTCATACTAGGAAGAGCACCCGCACCAATTGGCGTGGGCTATCTTGCTGGCCCGACGTGGGCCTCGCTCTGACCAAGTGTAGTGAGAGCGAAGGCCGCTCTCACCAAGCGCAGTGCACACATGGAATCGGGCGGTCGCGAGACGCGCACGGAGGAGATCGGACGGGCGCGGCACCCTGAGCGACGTGGCGTCGTAACCACCAAGCGTATTGGGTGCGGATTGTGCGGGCGCGAGGCGCGCGCTTGTGGGCGACGTGGAGCGCGTTGGGCCAAGCTTTCCCACGGAGCGCTCCGGGCCAATCAGGCGGGCGTGAGCGGGCGCGAAGGCGATTGGACGGACGTCGTTTTTCTGGACGACGTGGCCCTGGCGAGAGGTAGCGAATTCCTCTAGCTGTTAAATAAAGGAATACATATACATACACGAGGGCGCCATAGAAAGGATTTTTTGGCAGTATTAGCACCATTTCATCTCGTATTTACAGTAATGACTATGCTCGGTTTTTTTTTTTGCAAATATAGTATTGTTGCCGCACGGCAACCGTGTGGTGGTTCTCCTCGCCCACCACGTCAGCTTGTTGTTGCACAGTCGCCGTGCGGCAATGCCTCCCCGCCACCACGTAGCCTTCCTCGGTCACCCCCGCCGCCACGTCAGCCCGTTGCTGGCAACGCCCCTCGGGCTGCCATGCGCCAGCCTCTCTCATCCCGCACATGCGGCCCCCCTCCAGCCAACCCTCCTCTCCCCTTTTTCCATCGAAAAACAATGTCGCGACGTCCCGTCACCTCCATCTAATTGTTGTCTCCTCCATCTAATCGCTGTCTCCCCCATCAAATCATTGTCTCCTGCATGTGCACGCATGGCAAACTTAATTAGCGCGCACAGGAGAATTGTTCCTTCCCACGGCGGCCATAAATTAGAGAGCGAGTGAGTGCGATTTCAATTCGTAGTCGCTCGCTCACTCTCTGTAGGATCAGGGATGACCGACTAGAGGGGGGGTGAATAGGAGGTTATAAAAAAATTGTGCTCTAATTAACAATTTTAACAATTGAGATCTTTATAAAGAATTACTAGCAGAAGTATAAGAGCTATGATCAACAAAGCTAAAACAACTCAAGATTATGCCAATACTAAATACAATTCTAGCTAAGCAATTTTACTTAGATAATTGCTGTAAATGTAAGTGCAGAAATAGTAAAGGCAAGAAATAAACCACAATGGAGACACTAGATATTTTTTCCTTGGTATCGAAGACTGGTCGGTCTTCACTAATCCACATTGAGGAAACTTGAACGAATCAAGTTGGCTCCACGAATTAAGCCTTAACCCTCGATCACTATCCTTGCTCTTTCTCTCTCCGAAGATGGTGAGCACGCTACCAATTCACAATTCCTTGCTGGGTCACTTCACAAGCTTCTTTGAAATGATTACCGCACAACTTTTTCTCCAAGCCGTCTAGGTGCCGGCAAACACTAAGAGTAACAAATCGTCGTGCTTGCTTGAAGACTATCAAGTGTCAAGATGATCAACTAATGATGCAATACACTAGAATAGCTCTCAACTACCTCAAAATGTGAATTGAATTCAAACAAGTAGAAGAGAGAGCACCAGAGCCTCAAGTGTATTCAATATGACCAAAGGTTGTGGGCTTCGTGTAGGTGGGGGTGTATTTATAGCCCTCAACCATAAAACTAGCCGTTTGAGCAAAGTTCCTGAACTTTTTTAGCATTTGCGGTAATACCACCGTACAAACCCGGTATTATCGATGTCCATGATCAACAGTCGGAACTGTTGCATTTAGTGCTCTGAGCTAGCCGTTACTAAAAAGGTTGTGGTACAACTGCCAACTATAAATCGGTACTACCACACAGCGGTAATACTACTCGGCTAGTGTCGAACCCGGGAGCGAAGGATCCCGAATTCTCTGTGTTCATACACTAGTCCAGGATTTCTAGTGTACACAGTTAAACAAAAGTGATAATCAAAATATATCACGCACTTTATTAATAATTATTCAGAGTTTATTACAATCAGGCCTGAGGCCAAATAAAGTAAAACACAGCGGAAATAAAATAGTAGTAGTAGACCCAACGATTCGCCACAGGCAATCGACTGGGGTAGCGGCCTAGTCGTCGAGATCCACACCGATAGTGAAGTTCTTCTCCTCTGAAATTTGTTTGCATAAAGCAAGTATGAGCACAACTACTGTGCTCGCAAGTTACACCCGTCAAATAATAGATTGAATGCATGCATAAGGTAAACAAGGGGTATTGGCAGGGTTTATTTGCATAAAATAGCATTTTCTGTTTAAATACTCTTAGTAATTTCCAAGGCAATTTTTAAATCAATTAAGATTAAAATCATATTTTGATTTATCAATGTCAAGTGTAGGATGAACCTCCATACACAAATGGTGAAGGACTACCCCCTTACACCAGGCTTCTGCCCACACCCATTTACATAAACCAGGTGATAAAGTCTTTTCAAACAAAACCAGAGACTAACTTCGAGT
Organism: Phyllostachys edulis; assembly: GCA_036346405.1. NCBI lineage: Eukaryota > Viridiplantae > Streptophyta > Magnoliopsida > Poales > Poaceae > Phyllostachys > Phyllostachys edulis. The sequence goes on along the minus strand of CM070546.1, from coordinate 58,229,466 downwards.
GGCTTCTGTTAAGCATGTCCATGACCGTGGACACGGCTATTCGAATAGATTAATACTCTGCAGAGTTGGTACAGCTTTACCCACAAGAGATAGTTTGCTTATTATGTCGGCCAATACACACTTCCGTAGGCGTGCGACTAAGCGACTATCACGAGGCTTTACCCTACATTATTTCAACATAATTATGCGCTAAGGTTTCAGAATCGAAGGCTTCGCGCAAACGACTACCCCTCTTGCGCCATGTGGGTATCATCAATAAGTCTTCACGACTCCCACATCTTTCCAAGACATAAACATGGTGAAATGATATAGCTTATTTGGCCAAGTCTGTCCCATTCCGGACTTGTGGTGGTACGAGTTTGGCTTAACATCCGTGGGCATGCAGCCGGTCCTTACATGATTGGGCGACTTCAAAACAAACCACAGGTCTCAACCATTATTTGTATTGAGCCGTGCATGAACTTGCACCCACCAACAATCAATTCACCCAAGTCTAAACCAATTTCATTTATTTTCTTTGGTAAAACGTTTTCCAAACATCTATGGTAAAAGCAATACCATAGATTCATTTTCAAAACATCTTTGTATTTTGGCAAAATTCCCCAAATCATCTTTTGGTCTAAGCAATGACTAAGCATAATTATCTTAATTATTTTACTAAGGTGACAAGGTATGGCATTCCAAACATCAATATTGGCTATACGAAGGAATTGGCATAACTAAGAATGAAAACAGGAATTTAAAATAACTTGAATAAAAATATGCATGCAATAATAACTTTAAAGACAGAATTAATTAACTTTGAAATACTGGGATCAAAATGGTCAAGAGTATAACTTGCCTTGCTAAATTTCCCGATGTTCTCAAATGGTGTTGAAATCCGGTCGTCCGAAGTCGTCGAAATCTATACGCGTAAACGATCCGAATTCAAATAATATTCAAATAAAATCCAAAAATTATAAAATAAAAACTTCTAGGAAGGTATCAACTTTCTATGAATTTAGAAAGTTGAATCGAAGGAATCGGAGTTCGTATGAGGGAGAACGAACTTGTAGAAGTTTAAATCTCAAAAAAGGATGTATGTATTGTAGCTTATGGCAATGTTCATGCCATGCACGTGAACGAAGACTAGCCTTTAAACAAAAGCATAGCTCAGAGAGAAATGGCGTACTGGTGAAATGGAAAGGAGAGATGGCGTGAAGCACAAAATGGAATCCCGGAGTGAGATGGACCTAATGGTGGTGGTCGCGTCGTTGGCGAAGGTCGGTCTTGTGTGCGCGCAAAATAGTGTCGGAGGAATAGTGGCGCCGGTGAGCGGGTGCCGGGAAAAAGGAAGGTAGCACTACGTAGAATGTTGCGAGGCGAAGCCAACGACGTGGACGATGTCGTCGGGGGATCAACGACGGCATCGGAAACAACGATATAATGTGGTTCGGCCGTTTGCGGAAATTTTTTGCTTGAGGCGAGATAGTGGGGCGAATTCCAGGGATATGAAGAGAAAGCCGAGGGGCATGCGGCGACACGGTTGGCTCGGCGAGATGACCTTCGATGGTGACGCAGTCCGACGGAGAAGACCTTTGGTGGCGGCGGGCGGACGTCGGCGTTGCGAGCAAACGGAGATGAGTTAGTGGATGAGGTTTGCGGCGAAACGAAGAGGGAACCGTGGGGAACACAACGCTTGCCTCGGTTGGGGTGGAAAGCGCACGGTCGTCCGGCGGCGGCGACGATGCGCAAAATGGACCAATTAAATAATAGAAAATAAATAAAATCTAAAAAATTATGAAATAAATACTAAAAATAGTAGAGGAATTTAGATGAATTTAGGTGAAGGAATCAACGGATTTGGAGTTTGCAAGTGAGAGAACGATTTTTGGAATGAATTAACATTTGTATGTACAAAGTAGTAAGCATGTAACTAAATAATTACTCTTGTAGACTTTCTTCTCCAAAGAAACGTAAAAGCTTGACCATGGAGGAAAGATGATGGCGTGACGAGAGGAAGGAAGGGTGGCGGCGATAAGGAAAACGGGTGGCTTACCCCGACACGAGGGAGGAGGAGGTAATGTGGACGGTGGTGGCGGTGGGCGGCGCATGCGGTGTGCAGGTGGCGGTGCTCGGCGACGGCGGCGGGAGGAGGAGAGCATCGTGTAGAGGACGACGTCGCGATCTGAAGCGGTGGTGATGAGGGCAATGAGCTGACTGTCGGCGACGCTAGAGGTGGAAGACGGCATTCTACCGATGGGAGAAGAATGGCTATTGCGGGGTGGAGAGGAGAGAGAAGGCTTGAGATTTTGGAGGATGGATGAGTGAGAGGAGAGGCATCGGGGCTGCTATTTATAGGGCCGAGAGGAAGGCGAGGAGGGTGAAGCAGCAGCGTGACCGTTGCGAGCGATGGCGTGATTAGCGGGATTGAGATGATTATGGAAGGGATTAATGGCCTAAAATGGGGAGGTGATGACCAGGGGATTAAATGCCACAATTTTCGTGAAGAATCGGGGAGAAAATCTCGGGTTTTCAAAGCTTAATGCGGCCTCTAATGGCGGTGCTGCTTGCTGTCCAGAGAAGGAAAATGGCTGGTTGGAGAAGAAGGCAAGAGAAGGAAGGCATAGAAGAATAAAAGGAAGTGATTATTGATTTGAAATAAAGATGGAAAGGTGGTAGTGCATGGGAAGGTTGGCTGGTTAAGCGTGCAAAGGCTGGGAAATTTCAGGAGGGGTGACCGTGCGGGAACTTGCCACCCGCGCGGTAAAAAATATATATATATATTTTTTTCCAAATTACTGTAGCAATAAATACAAATCAAATAAAATTTTTAGAAGATAGCAAATAGAGTCCAAAAATTCTAGAAAAATTCACAGAAATTCCTAGAGTTATTTTGGATTTAATAAAATAATTCCAACTTAAATTTGGCTTTTAATTTTGCAAATAAATTATTTTGGCTTTAAATTAATTAGGAAAAAACTTTTAAAATTCCAGAAAATTCTAGAATTTAATTTAATTTTTATTTTTCAACTTTAATTCAAATAAAACTTCAAAAGATTTAATAAACTTTACTTTTGACTTTTAAAACTTCAGAAATTCAAGTAAAGCAATCAAACTCTTTCAAATTTCAGAAATTCCAATAAAATAATAACTTTATTTATTTTATTTTGGTAACAGAACTTTGGGCTATTACAGCTAGATCGGTATTACCGATTTCCAGAGGATTAAAAAACTCAAGAAAAACACCCTCTCTGGAAATAACATATCGCCATGTAAAACTCGATACTACCGCATTCCGGTAGTACCGCTCAAGAATTGTGGTCATACCGTTTTGGAATTCAAGAAAAACTCCCAAAAACATGTTCACTGGAAGTTCTTCAAGTCCCTGTAGAGGCTCAGCCTGAGCATGCGTTACTGGGGTTGCGCCAACTACTCCTCGGACTATCCCGATCGCCGTTGGGACACGGGCCGCTATCGGCAGCCAGTAAGGACCGGTTACAATATGTTCCCCTACTATTTCTCTTTCAAAGTACACACTAACAACCTCTCCTGTCTACCCGTAGTCTTCGGATCCGCTATGTGGCTACCGCAAGGGGATCGACTAAGACATCCACCCACACGACCAATGGGATCTCGACTGTGGGGAGTGGGATGCCAAAAGGGACCGCGAGAAGAGGGACGAGGAGCACTGCAACGGTGAGCACAACAAGCGTATTCGACGGGAGACGCAAGCTCATCTTGAGGCGTGCAGGCGTAGGGAGCGCGGGGCTCGCGAGAGAAAAAGAGGGAAATGACGGCTAAGGCCAAGGCGGCTGGCGAGGAGTACAACGCCGAGCTCACAAGGAAGGGAAAATGGCCCCGGTCCATGCAGTAGATTGGACCATTCCGTAGTAGTCCCCTGTCCTACCCGCCATGTTTTTTACTATCCCTTGAAGGCATGTATACTTACATGGTCCAAATGCTTGTGTCATAGTGCACCGTAGTAGTATCGATGATGACTCAAGCAATTAGCCGAACTATCATGCTATGTGACGACGTGTAACGTACTTCTGTCTACGGACTGTAATGTAGTTCTGGTTCCGTGCCTCGCACTTTACCTTCGATCGATTAGCTGTCAACTGACCTTCGGGTTTCTCGAGACCCAGTACATGTCGCCGTCAAAATCACTATTAGCCATCTCATCAGCCAAAGATCGTTTTCCAGAAGTAGGGAAAGGTATAACATATTTAGAATATCCCACAACCTTCTCTAGACCACTAATATACATTACTGTCAAGACATGTATATCGCCAAAATGTAACCTAGGATGTTTATATACATGCACGTCTCCAGAAAGCTGTCCATTGTTGCTGTTTAATAGGAGATATAGTAAGTAATAAACAATATGACCTCCTTTGAAATATCAGCAACTCTCAAATAACTAATGACTGTATATTGCATATTGTTGCATGTTTTATAGGAGGCTAACACATGCTAATGAATGATCCAAATGTAACATGAAATTTCTGCGCCATATTGTATATCGACATCTCCAATGGAGTTGCAATGCACCTTTTTCCCCATACATTCCAAGTCACATGAATTCATGAAACCCTAATTTTTGAAACCTAAAATCCAAATTTTCGCGACCTAAATCCTAAATTTTTGAGACAATTCCAGAAGACATATCAAATTGTTCAAATAATACACAATCAAGTCCACTGCGTGAGGAGCCTTCAAAATAAAATTCATAATTTTTGGAGCTCAATTTCTATATTTACAAATTTGTACAAACAATACACTAATACGAAATTGCGAGAAAAATTCTGAACAAATAAAATTATGGTAAATTTACACAACAAAGTACACTGTGTCAGGAGGCTCCATATAAAAGTTCATAATTTTTTTTAACTCATTTGCTGTATTTTAAAATTCCTACAAACAGCCGTAATCCCTAATTAGTAAACCCTAATTTCGGCCGGCAGTAACCCTAATTGCGACGTGGTAGGCTTAGGGGTGTTGCCGCATGGCGGCCATGCAGTAATGGGCTGACGTGGTGGTAGAGGCGGCCGGGGAATGCTACGTGGCGACGGGAAAGGCGTTGCCGCATGGCGACCGTGCATCAACGAGCTGATGTGGCTGGCAGGGAGAGCTACCGCACGATGGGTGTGCAGCAACGGTGCTATATTTGAAAAAAAAAATCGGGCATGATCATTGCTATAAATACGAGATGAAATGGTACTAATACTGCCAAAAATTCCATTCAAAGCTGCATTATATTGGTCTTGGTATCCGTTACTTGTTATGGTCTCATGAGAATTCCCTTTTCTAAAACCCTTTTCCCTTTTTGGACGTGATCTCCATTCTTCGTCGTTCACGTAAAAAAAAGGGAAATGATGGAAGAGAAAGACTAATTTACAGTCAAAATCGTTCGTGGACATGCATGAATATTATTAGGCCTTTTAGAATCTTTTCTTTTATTTTAAAAATGGCCTCTAGATAGGGACGAGCCCAATAAGGATCATGGGTGTTCACTTGCACACCTATTTTTTTTTTTCAAAATACTTTGTATTTAGTAGATACTAGTTAAGTGCTCGTACATTGCTACGAAATATATCATGAATGTAATCATTTATCAATTAAGTAGATATAATATATCTCAATTCGTCAAGGCGTGCGGAGCAGAGCAGAAGAGCGGTGGCGGAGAGGAGAAAGTGAGGCCCATCCAGATCTGGCCGATAGAAGTGGTGACGGGCTAAGGGGCGGAGGCACACGGAGCAGAGCAAAAGAGCGGGGTGGAGGCGAGGGCGGAGAGGAGGAAGCGCAGGTGGCGTCGCAGGGGATGCTAGAAGAGGAGGAGCAGGGAGCGCACGATGCGAGGAGATAATTTACTAATAACGTGGCCTACATATTAGTAGAGAGGGACAGATGTGAGGGGGATTGGGAGGACAGACGACCACCAACTCTAATTTTTAAGTAGTAGAGATATTATGCATATATGTTGATAATTAGACCAAATACTTCACATTTATACCCACTAGATTTCAGCTCACTCCCACACCTCTCTCCAATTTGTCTCAATTAGTGTGGTTCAACCCACCAACCCAATAGTTTTCAGCTCATTCGGAGACCCCCTCCCCTTCAAACCAAGTCTAACCTCTCACTCTAAGACCGTTAGGCAGCACTAGCACACGAGTCCACGAGGCAATGCGATTTGGTGCCAAGCGAGAAGACGATGGCGAGCTCCGGGCTTCGACTTGACCTCGGTGGCAACGCGTTATATAAAAGATAGAAGCAAGGTAGTAAGCGCTAAGAAAACGAGCATCAAGTGGGACCTAGCTGGGCCGCTGGGGCTGGCTAGGTAGGCCGCACATGTCGATAGCAGCACATGCATATCCCCATTCCTCGTTCTCAAATCCTAAATTCCCAATTCAACATTTTTTTCTAATTATTTTGTAATTTCTCTAAATTTTTTGTGGTGTTATCTGTAATACGAAAAATTTGTACTTTGTTATTTGCTATGGCAAACCTTCAATTTTTTTATTAACTCCAAACAACTATCCCATCCTCTGGTATTAAATGAAGGGAAACTTCACGCGCAGGCAGATGGCCACGTCGTCTCTTTTTTTTTGGCCGTCGGATCTTCGTTCGATCGCTTCTCGGTCGTCGGATCACTCGCTGATTTTCCCTAGCGTTGGCAAGCTTGAGCTTTCCCGCGACGGCCCCACGCCAGCAGCGCAAGTTCGCTACCGCCGAATCGCAGCCTTTTCCACACGCGAGCCCCACTGGGCCTTGACTCACGCGCAAGCGCGCGCCGCAGGCCCACTAATAAATATAAATCCTAGGTCCGCCTCTGCTTCTGGAACCTTGCTACTTGGAAGTTGGTACTCCTGGTTCGTGAAAGAAAAACTCACCTGCGATCGTAGCCCTCGCTATGTTGGGCCAACTGGCTTACATTGATAAAGGCCTACGACCCACCAAGGGTTTGTTAATTCAGCTACTCACAACTTCCACCGTCCAATTGTGGCCTAATAAGCCTAACCTTGGACGACGGCCCAACAATCTGCCGAAATTCCTAGCATTGCTCCCGAACTGGAATACTACCCACCGCATATGCCTTGTCCAAAACCACCGATGGAGAAAAGAACCAGCAGACATGGAATTGCCGAACATGGCAGTACTAACACCTCCCAACGCCGAAAATTTTGAAAAGCACGCCGACGTCAGCGAGTAAGTAACGGGTTGCGCAAGCCGCGGCGCCATCGGGAGGAGAACGGGTTGCGCAAGCCGCGGCGCCATCGGGAGGAGAGACCGCGCGTATACAACTCGCACGGCACGGCACGGGCAGTCGAATTCGAGGCAACGGAAATTCCCACCAAACCAAACCAAACCCAAACCATCCTCACAGAAACCCAAACCAGCCTCGCAGAAACCCACCACCGGCGCGGCGTTCGGGGCCGCGAATCTGAAGCCTGCTCGCCGCGTGCGGACAGGCACGCCGGCGTCTTATGCTTGTTCCGGCACGCGCAGCTGGCTAGAGGGTATTGCACATGGTTAGGAAACTTCTACTGTTAGGCTGACACGTGGGGCCACTTTTCGATTCGCTGCATGGTGGGCCCACATGTTAGAGGTTGGGTTACTAGTGATGAAAAAAACTCGTTAGTCATCTCGACCTTTTTGTTTGTGGTTGAGTTGCCTGGTTCGAGAGTACGTACGTAGTATGTGCTCTCTGATTTCATCGTCTTATCTGTAATCCTAAAAGTTGATGCTACTGCTGTACAGTCCGATCCTATGTAGACTATGATGTGAGCGACCATCCATTTTAGAATCCCCGGTTCAAACTTCAAATCCTCCACGACGCTGCTATATATCGAACGAACTTGTGCACTGTACCCTGATGACTGATCAATCATAATAAAGCTATGGCATATGCAGCGAGTTGTTTGGCCTGCATTGGCCATAGAAGCTAACCATAGGGTCGCGTCCAAATTTGGCCAGGGAATGGAACTCTCTTTGAGTGGCCCTGTGTTTTTTACCCTCTGGCTGGCGCAAAGGCAAAGCAACGTTTCAACTTTGATGTGATGTTACAAGTCTCGCGGTGCTGGTGTCCTTGGCACTATGAATCCAAGCTACCATGGTGTATGCTGTAAAGGTTGTATGCTGTGTATATGACTGCAGCGACCATGGTGTGCAGTAGTGTCGCTGTAGAGAGAAGCAAACATGCATGCTAGGCACATCATACGTATCGAGTCCACTTACGCCCAAAATGAAATTAGCAAAATCAATGGTTAATTAGAGGTTTGATCGATCGTTCAGGCTTTTGCTCGTAACGCCTGGTTCATTTTCTCGTGGCTGTCATGATTTCATCGATTGATCCCGGGGGGTGTTTCTATCCTTCAGTACGCAGATGATACCATTCTGATGATCGATTGTGATGAGAGATATATTTTACATCTTAAATTTCTTCTTTACTGCTTCGAATGGCTCTCGGGTTTGAAAATTAACTATCATAAGAGCGAAGTTTACGTGCTAGGGGTGAACAAGGAGGAGGCCATTAATGTTTCTCACATGCTCAACTGTAAGCTAGGAAAGCTCCCGTTGACTTATCTGGGGATTGAGATCAGTGACAGAAAACTTAACAAAAAAACAGGGGAAAAGGTTATTAGTAAAATGACTAACTGACTGGACAACTGGAGAAATAATCTTCTTTCTTCTGGGGGAAGGCTGGTCCTTGTGAATAGCTGCCTTAGCAGTCTCCCTATGTACACTATGGGGTTTTACAGTCTGAACGAGGAGACTCACAAGAAAATGGATTCTATTCGGGCTAGGTTCTTTTGGAGAGGTGCGAGTGATAAATTCAAGTATCACATGGTGAAATGGAATACGGTTTGCAGACCAAAAGACTTTGGTGGCCTAGGGGTTTTGGATACTAGATTAATGAATGATTGCCTCTTAAGCAAATGGTTCTGGAAGATTTCCTTAGCCAAGAATGAAAATTGGTTCAAAATTCTCAAAGCTAAATACTTCCCTAGTGGCAACATCAATGACAGTAGGTTTAATACAGGTTCTCAATTCTGAAAATCTCTTTACAAAGTATGGCACTTGTTTCAAAAAGGTGCTATACACAGAGTTGGAGATGGGGCCAACACTTGTTTTTGGACTGACGTCTGGGTTGGCAACTGCCCTTTCAAAGTTTCTTATGATAATTTGTTCAATGTATGCTCGAAACCTAACATCAATGTGGCAGGCTGCATGGTTAAAAATGAATGGAAAATTGATTTCAACAGAATTATTGGTGAGGCTGAGAAAGAATCCTAGGACTCATTGAAGAATGAGTTGCAGGACGTTAATCTAGATACAGAATCTGACAAGGTTCTCTGGGGTTTGGAGAATTCGGGGATTTTCACTGTTAAGTCTCTCTACCGTCACTTGTCTTTTGGGGGGAGGATAATATACACTACTCAGAGGATGTGGAAAAGCAGTATACCTTTGAAGGTGAAAATTTTCATTTGGCTACTCGAACTAGACATACTTCAGTCAGCAGCTAACCTTAAGCTGAGAGGGTGGAAAGGCAATGATAAATGCATTCTTTGTGGGGTGACAGAGGATACAAATCATATTTTCTTTACTTGTGTTTTGGCTAATTTTGTGTGGACCTGGATCAAGGGTTGTATGAATTGGGATAACATTCCTACTTCCTTTGTTGATTTCCAGCATTCCTGGTTAGGGCGGGGTGATACCAGTTACCATATTTCTCTTTTCAGTTTTGCAGCTTTTGCGTGGACGCTTTGGAAAACACGCAACAAAATGGTTATTGAGAAGCAGTTTCCAAAGCAGCCGATCGCTGTTGTTTTCAAGTCACTCTCTTGTTTGCAGAGGTGAAGACTACTCCTCAAGGGGAAGGAGCGCCAGGAGCTTGATGTAGTGATTGCAATGGCCGAAGTTTGGATGAAGAACTCTGCTCCTGATCATGCTCTCTAAGTCGTCTTTGTGCCGCTTCCTCATTTTGAACTAACGCTGAATCTCTTTTGTATGATGTGCTGTCTTTCTGGATGCTGCATCTTTTGTAAGCTTGCTTTGGTTGTATAGGTGCTTGAATTGTAAGCTGGTAACCTCAGTTTGTTACTCTGAAATTAGCTTTTATAAAAGCTGGGATTAAATCCCGTTTCAAAAAAAAAAAGTAGTGTACTCGTCCCCTGCTAATACACAGGAGCAATGGCGGACACACGCACACCCGAGCATCATCGACACTGGCTGAAACAAAACTAACTCGAAACGTAACATGAGCACCGCGGCATTTTGATGGCATAAACAATGCCAATTCTGCATTGGCATGTACATACAAAGTAGGACGAACTGAACACCAAAATAACACATCGCCGCGCGCGCGAGATCCCTGCTTCTACGTACGTACCTCTGCTCCACTGACCATACGACGAACACGGAACACGTATAGCTTGGCTAATCAAGCCTCTGATCACTTGCATGGTCACTCCTCGCCGAAGACGGCCTCCCAGACGTCCTCGAAGGCGGCGAGGATTGCTGGGTGGTGCTGTGTCGAGTTGAGAGAGAGGTACGACCCCAGGAGCTTCTCCATCTCCCCCACGCTGCCGATGCGCCGTTCCACGACCATCTCCACCATCGAGCTCCGGAAGTCCGCGTACGGGTTGCTCGATCGCTTCACCACCGCTATGCCCGCGCCGGCGACGCCGGTCTCCTCCGCGCCCAGCTTCTTGATCACTTTATCCTCCTCCTTCCTGTCGTTGCATTCGTGGTTCTTCGCCGCCACGGATACCAGCGGCCGGAAGGCCTCGGGAGGGTCGCGGGTTCTTGGCAATGCGCGCCGCGCCTCGCGGCGAGGCGCGTTCTTGTGGTTCTTCCTGCCGACACTTCTGCTGTTGGTGTGGTAGAACTCCGAGGTGGAGTCGGAGGAGAAGCTGAGGGACGAGAAGAGGGTCTTCGTCTCGGCCCGCTCGCCTCTCTCCTCGTCGGTGCTGAATGGACCGAGCTCGTCGTCAGTCACGGTGGACGACGAGCAGCTGTACTCCGCCGGTGTCCTCCTCGGGAGCCGCGCGCGCCCCCAGGAGGAGGACGAGCAATGCCGCCTCGACGCCGACGGGGAGAGCAGCTTGCTCCTGCTCCTGCTCTGTTTCTTGACGTCCCTTGTTGGCAACGATGACTGCAGGAGGGGCGCGTCGGAGCGGACAGAGCGGCGGCCGGAGGCATCCGCGGCCCCGCCAGTGCAGTCGATGGAGATGTGCACGAGCGACGCGCTGCGGCGACAGCGGCGGGGACGGCCGCCGCCGTCAAGCTTGGACCTCTGGTAGGTGCACGGGGTGCAGAAGTAAGGGGAGGGTGGTGGTTCTTGGTGGGAGTCAGCGTTGGTCTTATCGAGGCTGACGAAGGCCGTGGCCGAGGTGGTCGTGGTGGTGCAAGAAGAGCGCACAAGGAGCTGCGCGAGCCTCTGCTTCAGCCGGCCTCCCGCGCCGACGCCGGCGCGGCGGTTGGGGCTTTTGGCCATGAAAGGTGTATGCATTGTACTATGATTAATTTGGGTGGGTGGGGGGCGAAGTGGAGTGTGTCTGCTTTTTTAGTTTATCGCACGTCGCGGCTTGCTTCCCTTTATAAGGGAGTATGAAGTGTCAAGGGAGAGAGGGGTTAAGGACTGACGGGTAGGAACTAGGAAGTGACAAGAAGAAGAATCCGGCGAGATTTCTTAGCCATGTGTGGGACTGGGGTGTAGCCGTGTAGGGGAGGGCGCACGGGCTTACAAATACTTGGGTGATGACTGATGGATGATAAGAAAACTGTGAGCTTTTAGCAAGTTGTGAGTAGCAGCAGCGGCATGACCTCACGGAATATTTGCCTATAGATAAGCACGGATTTTTTTAAAAATAATATTATTTTATTAAAAATTACAAAAAAACCATTTTTTTTAAAACAAAAATAAGCTACTGTCGCTGTTTCAATTGGCGAAAGTAGCATGCCGCCAATTGGAACAGTGTTGATAGAGTAATGGCGTCAGGAGCCTGCCGCCAGTTCAATTGGCGACATGAACCTATATTTAAATATTTTTTATTTATATGTATAGATTTCAGTTTAAAAATTTAGTGGGTTTCAGGAAATTTTTTGGTAATATCTTTGAGTGTTCATGTAGTTCAGAATCTAAAATTGGAGAAGATAACGAAATATGAAGTAGAGAATGCGAGGTCGGCGGCGCAATTTGGAATACGAGTTCGGCAGCGCAATAACACAAACAACCCCCTTAGAGTGAAATGAAAAAAAAAATGAGTTTAGGGTTGCCATGCGCTCTATTGTCCTAATTGCGCAGAACCGATTCCTTTGGAAAAGAGTACAAAATTTGAAATAGATGAAATATTTGGGAAAATAGATTTAAATTTAAAAGGCTTCATAATTTAATTGCGAATTACATGGCACGTTGGGTATAGTTACGTGCATTAGAAACGACAACATGCACGAATCAACAAACTGGAAAACACATATAATACATATGCGCGTTTTTGGAATCAGAAAAAGGTTGATTGGAACAAAGTTAATTAGTATTGGCGTCCCATCGGTATCTTCCCCTTGTCTCTAGACTGCCCACGACGGCGGCTAGTTTCGAAGTCAGTTATGTTCTATGAGACAGGCTGGACGATTAAATGATGTTAGGATAGCTAAGGTTGTTAAAATCGAGACTCCAGTCGTAGAATCGTACGATTCTACGACCCAACAACACCAATACGATTCAAACTGCACTTTGAGTCGCACCTAGAAGAATCGTGGTAGAATTGTGCTCCTAGTCGTACAATCAGGCAAAATCGCGGTAGAATCGTGGTAGAATTTGGAAGAATCACACATCACCTCACATTATAAAAGATTTATGTGTTTGGTTGTGTCCTATCCCTCAATTCAAGTTGTATGATAAGTACTAAGTAATTTGTAGGTTAGATATTAAGATTTGGAGGTTTGGAATAATACAAATTATTTTATTTATTTATTTTACTTTTTATGTAAAATTTTCAGGTAATGACAAGGTTGTTAAAATCAATATTTTAGCTGTAGCTCCGAATGACATGGAATCAAAACTATGATTTAAACATTTATCAATCAAATTAGATGTCAAATAACCAAATAAACACTCATATCACTTTTGAAACACACGACACATTTTAAAAAAAATGTATTTTCGGTAGAATCAGGTAGAATATTAGATTCTACGATTCGATCCTAAAATGCGATCCTACCAGAGTGTCTCTGATCCGATTCGGAATCACAATTATGATAACCTTGAAGATAGCACAACGTAGGGCCAAATCAATAATCAGTATACAAATTGAAGCTAACTTACCTCTTCGATATGGAGTGCCCCTGGGCGACGGGAAGTGTTAGGACGACTGTCGGTCTCACTAGCAGGAGTCTTCCCCTTGTCCACCACGCGCTTGGTCCAATCGTACTTAGCTTCCTGTTCGGAGGTCCACCACCACCTAACTTTCCTGGGCTCCTCTGGTGCCTTTTCAATAGGGTCAGGTACATAAGGTTTCTAGTGTTTGAAGGTCCCGGCTTGCTTCGCGTAGTTCAACATGTACTTTTGCTCGATAAACGCCCTATCGTACATGTCCGGGCCGTCGATCCATTGGAAGAAGTTGCATCACATCTCTTGGTGAGGACATGAACCCTATGGATACAACCATATTTGATATGCTCGATGTTCCAATTACAAGAGCTCATACATTTCACTTAAATTATCAGGTGAGCTCATTTTTAGGAGTGCCTTTATATTACATGAACTATATGATATTGCGTAATAAATATGTTGTTATTTTCAAGAATAAAAGATAAAGAGTGGCTGATTTGCAAGAGTTCAAGTTGGACACGTTCTGGAATCCAATTTGGCCTCCGGAGATATCACTGACTTCAAATGTACATAACTTTCACATACGGAGTCTGTTGGAGGTCCACGAGTACTTGATGGAAAGCTTATCTCGTTCTCTTTCAAATGGATCCAGCCACACCTCCAAATTCGTTCGAAGCACTTAGGAATCATAAAAAAGATGATGTGTCACCTATTTGGGCCATGGGCCTTGTAATCCGCATAGAAATCCTAGGCCCATACTATTCATGTGGTTACTAATTCATGCATGAATAGTACCACTGCCCCTCCCTTCTCCTCTTCCTCCTATACATAGTGGCTGCTACCCTTAGGGTTTGGTGGGTTTTGTTAGATTGAAGTTTAGCTTTGCTACTTTGTACTTTGTCATCTTGTTCAACAAGATCAACAACGACACTATCTTCGGAACCCCGCTTATCAATACAAAAATATTTCCTATTCGCAATTTCAGATTGCTTATTTATCGTGTTTTTACTTGTTCTTCGATTGCATGTAGGAATAGACCTTCGTGGTTAGGTCGATCGTGTTTCTAGCAAGGTCAATAATGATCACGAAGTTGGTTCAGCGATTGCAGGCATATTGGTTGTGTACGATTGGTAGCTGAATCGTGAGAGTATCAAAGCTTTCATTCTTCGATGAGAAATCACTATCCCTAGTAGTAGATTCGTTCTGTCATACCTAGAGTCCACGAAAAAAATAGGTTTAGTTCATCCTGTCTAAACCAATATGTGCCCTGCAATTTTCTTTTTGGTACTTTGCATCATTGATTTTTTGGTTGCATCGTCATGTTCAAGTTGTTGATTTCTAGTTCTAGTTGGAGTTTAGTTGGTCATTGTCTAGTTTGCATATATGTGTTTTTGTTTCCTGCCGCAGGTCCTCATTCCCTGCCACGGCAACCCTCTTGCTGCCAATCCTCCCTGCCGCAAGGTCTTCCTCATCCCCTGCCGCGCCACCGCCTTCTTCTTGCCGTGGCAACCTAAGGCGCTACTGCCGCTACCGCTCCCTGCCGTGGCCACCAAAAACCGCTGCCATCTCTTGCCGCAGCAACCAAACCCTAACCAATTCGGTTCTGCCACCGCCACTACCATCTAGTTGGTTTCGGGTTTCAACAAAAGGACAAAAAAAAGAGGAAAAACAGAAGAAGAAAAAAAGATGAGAAAAAATAGGAAAAAAAACAGAAGGAAAAAAAAGAAGAAAAAAAAAAGAGAAGGACACAAAAAAAAAGAATAAGAGAAAAGTGTCAACCTGCCCGAAAATTGAAAAGTGCGTTAAACTTTCGTCAAAACTAGTAAAAATTGGTGGAGTCCTTTTACCGATAGCCGCAAGCTTCCACAAAAAATTGAGCAAGTTTGGCCTACGGGATTGAAAGATATAGCAGTTTGAAATTTAAACCCGAGTTGGTTTCGAGTCCGAGTAGGATTCTCTTTTCGATACACATTCAGTAAAACGGGCATAACTTTTGCATACGATGTCCGTTTTGGGCGTTCTTGTGCTCGTTGGAAAGCAAACGATGAGGCGCATCCAATAAAACCAACCAGCTTGTGCTAGTCGCCCTCCAAGACCCCAAAATCGGCCATCTTCAGCCACGAATTCACGTTGTAAGTTTTAGTTTTAGTTTTTGCCGATTCTGTCGATCTTCCCTTAGGAATTTGGGGTTCGCCTCAACTGCAAAGTTGTAGATATCATCAAAACCTTTCAAAAGAGAATATATAAGCCATATAAAACTTCTATTTTTTATCTCTTCATACTAGCCGTTGTTTCCTGCTTAAACTAGAGGGTTGTTTACATTGCACGTTATTTTGTTTTTGTGCTCTACATCGTATGAATAATCTTGTGCCCCTACACAGAAGTTCGAGTAGTTGGCTAGCGTCTGTCCTAGCACTTGGTGTGAGGTTTTCCTTTGCTCACATCAAGTCACATTGATCATTGCGTGTGCTTACATACACTTCTCTTCATAGGCTTTGATTAACTAGTTTTTTCTAGGCTAGGATCAGCAACATTGACTAGTACTTTGAGCAATTTTTCAACTTGCATTTCTGATTTGATTGTTGCTAATCCTTGCTACCATATTGAAGCCTATCCTAGCTCCACCTTCTACCAATGCATAGGTACCAGTTGCTTACAATCGCTTTGTCAATCTTTGAAGAGCGTTTGACACCGACACTAGTCACCGGTCACCGCCAGTTTTGCTTTGTAAGCACTGGTAAGAACTTGGTATATGTTTTAGTGTGAGCGACTTTTGAACCGCCACCACCTAGTAGTTGATAGGATTTGTACACTTGTGTATATTTTCTGGCTGGCTACTAACAATGACATGTTTGAGGAAGTTGGTAGATTACGATGACGTCGCGGGCAATTTGAACTCAAAGGGAAACAATTATCGTCATATATCTTGCCACTCACCGCTGACAGTACGTCGTTGTACTACTTACTATGGGTTACTATGTTGGATAGCTACTTTGAAAGACAAGAACTTGATCCTCATGAGAAGTTGGACATGGCAAGAACGACGTTGATCGGTGATGTTCAACATTGATGGTCGAATCTCAAGTACCACTACATGTACACATGCGAGGAGATGAAGAAGAAATTACAACGTCGTTTTGTACCTCCACCACCCATGGTCGCAAGCGAGGTACAACCTAATGTAATTGAAAACGTTGACATTGTTTTGGCTCCTATTCCATCTATAGATACCACCGAGACGCTTGAAGAGATGAAGGGTGATCTGGTGCATCTTATGTCATTAGAGGAGAAGTATGAGGTACCTATAGTATCTGATGAGGCCGATAATGACAAAGGTACTGATTTGATGCTACAACAAGACATAGAGCAACCTTGTGAGTATATACCTACTGTAGTGCAATCTTTTGATATTCCTTTTGTTGACTTAAACGAATTGTGCTGGTCTGAATTCACATAATTTTGCACATGTCGAATTAATTACACATAAGGAAGTACTTGATAGAATATCCCCTGCTGATGCATTGTGCTATATCATGCTTAATGAGCCTGTTAGTTTGGAATGTGCTATGAAGAAAGTTTCTGAAATTTCATCTCTAAATTCTCTATCTAGCACCTACACCTACTATTTAAAATTAATTGGAGATTATAGTGTAGACAACCAATTTTTTGTATATCAAATATGCATACCTTGTGATCACATAGATGAATTGAATGTTGTTGTTTTGAACAACAGTTCTTGTGTGCTGCTTCTTGTTCATTATGAGAGAAAAATAAAATTTAGTGATCATTCAATCCCTATGTGTTTATCTCTTATTGCACTATCTAGTATTGACAATCTGAATAATGATGTTGAAGTATGGAAGAACTTACAAATCTTTTCACCCTTGCTAGATGAATTTGCTATTGCTCGATTGAAATTTGATTATATGGATGAACTTTGTTTGATTCCAAAAGTTGTAGATTTGCCCATATGTGCTACCACTGTAAGTTTACAACTTCAGAGATTTGAATTGCATAAATGTTTCACTTACATTTGCAAAACTAGTTGCAATAATTGTTGTGTGATAAATTTTGTTTTGCTCATTAACATATATGATTATTCTTGGGGTGATAATACAATGAGCTTTTATGACTGCTGCTGTTTTATAATATAATTGTGCAACAACGAAGAATCGTTAAAACGGATGATATATACATATACCACGCATACACCTTGGCTTCTTTGTTACCCTATTTTTAGCTTATGAAAAGCTGAGGACAGCTTTGTTTTCAAGAAGGGGACGATGATGAGGACATGACCTCTATGGATACAAACATATTTGATATGCTTGATGTTCCAATTACAAGAGCTCGTACACTTCACTTAAATTATCAGGTGAGCTCGTTTTTAGGAGTGCCTTTATATTACATGAACTATATGATATTGCCTAATAAATATGTTGTTATTTTCAGGAATAAAAGACAGAGAGTGACTGATTTACAAGAGTTCAAGCTGGACACGTTCTGGAATTCAATTCGGCCTCTGGAAATAGCACCGACTTCAAACGTGCATAACTTTCACATACGGAGTCCGTTGGAGATCCATGACTACTTGAGGGAAAGCTTATCTCGTCCTCTTTCCAACGGATCTGGCCCCACCTCCAAATTCGTTCAAAGCACTTTGGAATCGTTGAAAGAAGGTGCTACGTCACCTGTTTGGGCTGTGGGCCTTGTAATCCGGATAGAAATCCTAGGCCCATACTGTTCACATGGTAACTGTTCACGTGTAAACAGTACCGCCGCCCCTCCCTTCTCCTCTTCCTCCTATACATAGTGGCCGACACCCTTAGGGTTTGGTGGGTTTTGTTAGATTAAAATTTAGCTTTGCTACTTTATACTTTGTTCCCTTGTTCGATGAGATCAACATCGATATTGTCTTCGAAACCCCACTTATAATACGAAACTATTTCCTATTCACAATTTCAGATTGCTTATTTATCGTGTTCTTGCTTGTTCTTCGATTGTATGCAGGAATAGACCTTCGAGGTCATGACGATCGTGCTTCTAACAAGGTCGATAACAATCACGGAGTTGGTTCAGCGATTGCGAGCATATTGGTCGTGTACGATTGGTAGCCGAATTGAGAGAGTCGTCTCCACCAAATCGAGTTATCGTTCTCATCGAAAGATCAGGACACCCATTGTCGCATCATCTCCGGCTGTCATTATGCACGGATGAAGTTAGGGATATGTGGAATGCAACGTAAGATGTGAAAAATCTATGTGTGTGTAAAATTCGCTTACGAGGATGTTTCCACATGTGTAGTACGCCTGGACGATGGTCGCTGGGTGTGTGACTGAATTAGGGATGGCAATCGGTCGCGGCGGGCACGGGTAGTGCTCGCCCATACCCATGCCCGCGACCCCAATTTCTCCCCACGGGTATACCCGCGAAGGGCAACGGGCGAAAAACCTCGCCCATACCCGTCGCCCGCGGGCATGCCCATGTACCCGCGAACCTCACCCACGCCTGTCCACTATAGGATACGATCTCTATTCTCTATAGGATGTGATCATTTTTGATCTATGGATCTTAACTGAGATGTTTCTCCAGAAACATTCATTTTCCATTCCAAATGCAATACGGCAATACTGAACCATTTCAATGAGACTATACCAAATGAGCAAATACCAACTACAGATGTCCATGTTTGCCAAGTTCTGCAGCAAGCTCACCACCTCGTCCTCCATTGCGACAAAACAACACGAACATGCGATCGTGTGAAAAAGTTGAGCTTTCGGCGAATTTGTGTTGTGAGGTGGTAAAAATGGTTTCTTCTCGGACTGGTAGGGTCCTCCAAGAAGTCCTTGATGGCGGGATCTTGCTCTCGAGCCGAACTTCGCCCGGCTTGGCGCCGCCAAGCTCGTCGCCTCGCCCAAGCCACCGGCTTCGCGTCACCCTCCGCCTCCTACTCCTCCTCCTCCACCGCCCGGCATGTGGCGGTAGCGTCGCGATTCTTCTGTTGCCCGGTGTAGCGCCGCTCCACGATCTTTGTCGCGGTCGCCTGCAACTCATCGGGTCGGTCCGCGCCCGAATCGGTAGCGGTGTCGACCAGCTCTCACATCACTCCCACCTCGGCGCGCCAAAGACGCGACGGAGGCGCTCATCTTGACCAATCATCGTCCAATAACCCGCCGGTATCGGATCTAGAAAATGGAAGGGAGGATGAGGCAGATCTAGAAAATGGAGGTGGGTGGCGGCTTGGAAATGGGGGTTGGGGGTAAATGGAGGTGAGTTGCGGCCGGGAGGATGAGACTGTGAGTGTATGAGATAGTGAGTAACCCTAATAGGGTTTTAGTGGTCCCACTTGTTAGTGTATATCGCGGGTAAACGGGCGAGACAGGTACGGGCGGAGCTTACCTATGCCCGTGCCCGTTTACCCGACGGGCAGAGAGTTAACCCCATTTTCATGCCCGTGGGCAAAGAAACCAGCCCATACCCAGCTCCATTAGGGCATTTACCCGTGGGCACATGGGTAATCGGGCACAATTGCCATCCCTAGACTGAATGATCTTCGCCAGTTCTTCACACACACATTACGGTTGTGGGAACTCTAGTGGTATCGGCACATCCTTCATAGAAAAATCCAGGTAGGGTTTAACCCTCTCGGCAAGCCATTTACGCTTTCAAGGCATCTTCACGTAGAAGTTCGATGACAAGTTTGACATCTCCCTCTAGTTGTGTGAACCAAGTTGGAGTGAAGTATTAGGTGTGGTGGTGTAGTGTTATCCTCCAACTTTCTTCTCCCTCCTTTTATAAGGGGATAGGATGTAGTGCTGAGGGTTGAGGGAGAAGAGATAAGACATTGGTCTGAAAATGTGACGTGGTAGAGTGTTGTCATATCGGTCTTAAAAGCTAGCGTGACTATGTGTTGTTTTTTTGGGTCTACAAAGGTGGTAGTGTGTGGCGTGATAGGGTGCGGTCTTTTCGGTCTGAAAAGGTGGTGTGATAGAGTGTGGTCATTTTGGTATGAAAAAGTAGCATCACAGTGTGTTGTCTTTTCGGTCTATAAAGGTGGTAGTGTGTGGCGCGACAGGGGACGATCTTTTCGGTTTGAAAAGGTGGTGTGGCAGGGTGTGGTCATTTTGGTCTTAAAAGGTAGCGTCACAGTGTGTTATCTTTTTGGTCTACAAAGGTGGCAGTGTGTGGCGTGACGGGGTGCAGTCTTTTCGGTCTAAAAAGGTGGTATGGCAGAGTGTGGTCATTTCGGTATAAAAGGTAGCGTCGTAGTGTGTTGTCATCTCGGTCTGTAAAGGTGGCAATGTGTGGTGTGACAAGGTGCGGTCTTTTCGGTCTGAAAAGGTGCATGGCCGAGTGTGGTCTTTTCGATCTAAAAAGTGGTGTCGCATTGTGTTGTCATCTTGGTCTACAAAGGTGGTAGTGTGTGCCGTGACAGTGTGCAATCTTTTCGGTCTGAAAAGGTGGCATGGACGAGTGTGTTTATTTCGGTCTGAAAAGGTAGCGTCGCAGTGTATTGTCCTCTCAGTCTGCAAAGGTGGCAGTGTGTGGCATGACAGGGTGCCGTCTTTTCAATCTAAAAAGGCAGGGTGGCTGAGTGTGGTCTTTTCGGTCTGAAAAGGTGGTGTCACAGTGTGTTATCATCTCGGTATGTAAAGGTGGCAGTGTGTGGCGTGACAGTGTGCGATCGTTTCGGTCTGAAAAGGTGGCGTGGCCGAGTGTGGTCATTTTGGTCTGAAAAGGTAGTGTCGTAGTGTGTTGTCCTCTCGTTCTGCAAAGATGGCAGTGTGCGGCGTGACAGGGTGCGTTCTTTTCGGTCTGGAAAGATGGGGTGGCTGAGTGCGGTCTTTTCAGTCTGAGAAGGTAGTGTCGTAGTGTGTTGTCATCTCGGTTATCAAAAGTGTCATATTGAAGTTCATACGTGAATCCCTTGTCATGTTACGTTCATACAGATCCAGTTGCTAAAAGTTGAAGACATCTTGCAACTAATAAAAAGCATACAACATCGTTTATACATGAATCCCTTATGCAGACAACAACAACTACTTAATACATATTGAACACACTACTAGTAGAATACACACACATAAGTTTCTCGACCCACTTCAAGTGGTCAAAAATCTTGTCAAAGCGCTTGCCTGCAGGTGGCATGTTCACCATGGGACCATATGGAACTACAGGCAGATGTTCAGTTGCTCTTTCCACCACGACACCAATAGAGTCCGCCCACTGAAAGTACTAGCAACAGTCGGCCTGAAAACCACACCGAATAGTGAAAAAAAAGTGACAAACAAACCCAAAATCCAAACATCAACATTCACGAAAATCAAACTCACCGAGAAATACAGACACTTGTAGAACACACACCCCTGTTCTCTTCGATGTTGGAGTACATTACATTTGCTTGGACGCTGCAGTTCAGGTAGTTCACACACCTTGCATTCGTCAGCGCCACCGCTCTTCGCTCATTGAACTAGACGACTGAGACATGGCGCCGAGTAGAGTTCTAAGAAAAATGTAAGTAGGTTAGAATATAGAGGGCTAGAGTTTAGTTGTTTGGATGAGCTTTTGTAGTGGTGGGGTTCGGGATGCTGAGTAAAATTTTGAAATATTAAAATTTAGGGAAATCGTCATTCGAAATGGCGATAGGGATCCCACGTTGGGTAAAAAAAGATTAAAATTTAGGAAAATCATCATTCGAAATGGCAACAGGGATGCCACGCGAACTAAATTTTTTGAATATTAAAATTTAGGCAAATCGTCATTCAAAATGGCGACAGGGATCCTACAAGTCCTAGCCGCCATTCCAAATGGTGACACAATCTCCCCTATAAAAGGCCCTAAAATTTGGGCAAAACTCACTTTTATTCAGAAAAATAGAAAGAAGGGAGGGAAGGGAGAGGAGTAGAGAGGAGTATAGGGGAGGAGAAGAGCTAGCGAAGCATTGCTTGTTCAGTCGTCCACCTTTTAGGTAATTTTTTTAACAGAACGGATTACTTAGTTTCAGATGTATGGTTACATAGTGTAGTATGTTGTAGATAATCCTTTTCAGTGGGTAATTTAGTTTTAGATATGTTGTTAATTGTGGAAATCTTATTTTTGGTGCAATACGTCGAATATGTCAGATGCAACCAATTTCAAAATCTACTATGGTCAGGGGACTATTCTAGAGGATCCCGAGGGGATTGATTTGTGTTATTTTCAATCGGTGACTACTGTAACCCTAACAAGACTACAGCAGCTATATGGGGTGCTGTGATGCGGTGGTTGTTCCACACATTCGATTTGGACCATGCCGTGTATGATCTGAGATTGAGTTGCCTTGCCAACCGAGCACCACAGGGCATATATTGGGAGTTAGTGCAGCACAAGGGAACAAGGTCATGGTAGTCATATGTACGCAGGGCGAGGGAGGAACGGTGGAATTTGGTCTTTCTGGCCTAGGTATATGCGAAGCCCATTCCTACATCGGCGGCTGAACAAGAAGGTGATAGTGATGTCGAAGAAGAAGTTAGGGACTGCATCCACAGCGCGACATGAGGTCGGGGAGTTGCTGATGCCGTTGATGAAGACTGTGTGGAAGGGGCTCCTTTGGTCAGGCAAGCTAGTGGGATTGCTGACGAAGGTGAGCGGATCGAAGCCCTAGTTCAAAGGATGGATATCGAAGACTAGGATTACCAGGCATTATTAGAAAATGAAGGATCCTATGAGGAGGATGCTGTGGAACAGCAGGCGGTTCGATCCGAGTGAAACACATACCAGTTTGATAACTTCATCGTTAACGATGGCTCCTGTGTACCGTGGGAGTATGACCCAAACAAGGTCAAGTAAGGAGCCATGTACAAATGCAAGGAGGCCATGTAGGAGGCTGTCAAATTCTGGGCCTTATCAATGTGGAGTACATTCACAATAGTAAAGTATAACCCAAGATACTACGACGTGAAGTGCAACATAGAGAGATGCCTTTGGCGAGCACACACATTCTAGCCTAAGTGGGACACCTACTGAAAATGCTCTATAGTAGTCTGTCACACATGTGTTGTCACTGAATCAATGCAATCCCACAAGAACCTGTCATTAGGCTTCATCACGAATATCATGTACGGTGAGATCGTGCATAATCTAGATTTTGAGCCACGATCCATCATTTGGGCAATAAAGGCAAGGTTCCAATACACAATCAGCTATGCTAAGGCATAGAAGGCAAAGAAGAAGGCATTGTGATCAATGTTCAGTATGTTCGAGGACTCCTACCATAACCTGCCCGGCCAACTCCGAGTCATACATGACAGAAATCCCATCACTCATGTTGACATTCAAGGTGGCAGACAATCGCGGTGGGATGAGAAGATGGTACTGAAGCGAGCATTCTTTGCCTTTGGTCCATACATTAATGCATTTCAGCATTGCCACCCAATCTTATACGTGGATGACACATTTTTGACTAGGAAGTATAAGGGGCAGATACTTACTACAATAGCGATGGACGGGAACAATCAGGTTCTTCCTATGGCCTTCGTATTCGTTGAAAGTGAGAACACAGACAATTGGTTGGGGTTTCTGAGGAACGTGAAGATTTCTGTTGTACAGGGCCGTCTTGACGTATGCGTCATACATGATCGACATGCAGGCCTGTTAAGTGCAATAACTCAGCTACAGAAAGAGGAGAACAAGCCACTTCTGTGGTGGATCTACAGAGCAGGTGGTGCATGAGGCACTTGGGTGCAAACTTCTATAAGTATTTCCACAATAAGGACTTGATGAACCTGTTCAAGCGGCTATGCAACCAAAACTAGAAGAGAAAGTTCTGTGCACTCTGGAGGATTCTAGATCAGCAGACTGGGACGCACAGAAGGGAGGCAATGAAAAAGCCCACTACAAGCACTGACCAGGATCCCGATGCATTGCCACAGTTACCCACAGATGGTCCTGGTGTGACAAGGAAGACATGTGCGCAGGTGAAATGCTTCTCGGACTAGATTGAGCACGAGCTTAAGCAGAAGTGGTCATTGCTACATGACAATGATGGTTCTTGATATAGTGTCATGACAACTAATGTAGCCGAGGTGTACAATTGGGTCATGCGCGGCGCCAAGTGCCCCCCTTTGGTTGCTGTTATGGAGGCAATTTTCTGTGGTATCACAAAGTACTTTGTTGACCAAAGCAACAACACGTCGCTCTCCATGGCAAATGAGAGAGTATTGTACTCCTCCGTGATCACCAAGTACATGGAGGAGAAGATGGGCACGAGGAAGCTTCGCTTCGAGATACTGTGCAGGGAGAAAGGACGCCTCTTCTTCCATGGGAGGATCATCCACGAGTGCACGCTACGCCACGCTAGTTGTATATGCACTTGCAATAAGCCTCTTCTTCTGCATAGGTAATGCTCACATGTCATGGCCGCATGTTTGACGGTGGCGCAATATCTCGATCAGTACCTTTCTGAATATTTCACCAAGGAATAGGTGATGCAAACTTGGAATGCAGAGTTGTATGGTTATGGCATGGTTGGCCATTTCACTGGCCATCCTACCTGGGAGCAGCTGATTTGGGCCGCAAACATTACTAGGCTAAAGGGAAAGGTTGGCTAGCGGCAGGTACAGTGTATCATGAATGACATGGACGAAGCAGAAGCCGGGCGTCGTACAAAGAAGTACTCAATTTGCAGGGTGTCGGTGCATACCTTCAAGAAATGCCATACGAGAAATGCACAGGGTGAAGGAGAGGTCGGCAGTATGGACAGTGCTACGGGGACCCCATCCAACCAACACCCTCAAGGTGGGCACCATGGAGGTCAACATGGTAGATGTTGAGGTAGCAGCCATTGGAATGGTTTGTCTTGTCGAAATATGTTGTGTTGAATGATTTGTAATGTCATTGTAATTTGTCGACAAACTATGGGATGATGTTGTGCTGGAATGTTTTGTAACATCATTGTGATTTATCAAAAAACTATGTGATGACGTTCTGCTTAAATATGTTGTGCTAATATTGTTTCTTATTACTGTCTGATTCTCTTTCTTCATATATCGTGTGTCCAATTGTAATGTGTAACTTATCTTGTTTCGGAAACCGCCACCATTGCCTTCGCCGGCAGCGCCATTGGTGGTGGTAGTTTAGTTGGTTGGTGCTGTGTGGTGGTTCAGATGATGGAGTGAAGCGGTCGGAAAAAAGTACAAAAACACTGGGCTGACAGAGTCCTGTCACTAATTGAAGTGGCAGGAGGCTCTTGTCGCCATTCCAATTGGTGACAAGAGCGTGCCGCCAGTTTAATTGGCGACAAGACCCTGTTAGCACTGTTCCAATTGGTGACATGGCTACTGTTGCCAATTGGAATGGTGATAGGAGAATTTTGCCATTTCAAATGACGATAGTATCCTATTTTTGTAAAAAAAAATCGACTATTTATTATTTTTATTAAAAAATTCCAGAAGCGTGCACCCTTTTGCTATTGTTATCGTGCACCGGGAGGATTATGCTTTTTTAAATAATACATTTTTGACAAAATTACAAAAATAAACGTCTGTTTAATAAAATTACAAAATTAGGCTTCTGCCTGACGCTAATTCACAAATGAATTGGTGACAGGCTAATGTGGTAGATCTTGATGCCAAATAAATTGGCAACATGAGCTTCCTCATTAAACTGTCACCAATTCATTTGGTGACAAAGCCTTGTCGCCAAATAAATTGGTGATAGAGTATTGTTTGGACAACAGTCTTGTCGCTGATTTATTTGGCTGGCAAATTCATTTGGCCGATAGGCTCCTATTGCCAAATGATTTGGTGATAGAGACCGACGATAGAATCCCCGTCGCCAAATGATTTGGTGACGGAAGCCCATTTTTGTAATTTTATTAAACAAACATTTATTTTTGTAATTCTATTAAAAATGTATTACCGTTAAGGCTAGGGATTTACACTATCGTCGATGGTGGAGAAATTGTAGGGTTGTCTGGGCAGCCGCCCAACCTCGCCACCGATGGTGGATCAGAAAAGAAGCTTTAGAGTTGCTATATATCATTCGAATGATTTTTTTTTTGCGCAAATCATTTGAAATTTTGACCTTGTGATTTGCTTGGAGATTCATTTTCCGGATGGCGAGGTCATCTTCTTCGGCGGGATAAGCTTGTTCCTTCTCCTCCTCGCCGGCGTTGTTGTCTCCATCCACCACCAGTTAGGGTTAGGGTTAGGGTTAAGGGTTCATTGGAGCCCTCGAACTTAGAGAGAGGTCAGGGGTCAGAGGTTGTAGCGTGGCGACGGATGGTGTCAGAGACGACTGGGGCAAGGACGAGAGCGATGAGCAATTAGGAGGCGACAAGGAGCGGTGACGCATCCAGCAGCGGTAGTTGCTGGAGACGAGGAAGAAGGGCGGGACAGGGGAGATTGGTCAGGTGATAGCAACCGATAGCGTCGGGAGAGGAGGAGGAGGAGGAGGAGGAGGCGTAGCCGCATCAGGTGGAGGAGATAGCGGCAGATGTTGTGGAGCTTGATGGGTCTCACGGACGCTGGCGAGGCTGACGAGGATTCTTTAGCAGGTCAACCTTTTTGGTCAAAGTTAGAGTCTTTGTCAAAAGCAGACCCACATATCAGAGGCTCATTTTATAACAGTTATGAACCTATGACCAGTATTTAAAAGAAGTCTTATAGGACCCTGGGCATTGAATACCTGAAGCCCTCATGTGTGTACTGTACAAGTCCCATGATCAGTGGCTAGTACACACAATCTCAACATTGATATTCATATCCATACATTCATACATACAAAGTAAAGCAAATGGATGTACATAACTTAAGCGGTTTAAAAGTTATTACATCACAGGTCGACCGAAAATAAAAGCAGGTATCAACAGAGTAACAAAAGTAGCATCAAAAGTAGAAGTGATAAAAGAAGATAATTTCCAACGGTATGCCCATCCAAAACCCTCAGGAAACCGACAAGAGACAAAACCTAGAAAGACCCATCGCCGTATGGAATTGGCTCATCCTTAAACTCTGAACAACAAATTAAGCAAGATGGAATACATTGTGTACTCAGCAAGACTTGTAGTGTATCGCAAAATTTATATATATGCAAGGCTAATCAAAGATGAGGCTCTATACTACAAGTTATTTTGCACTAAGCAAATTTTATTTGCAATATCAATAAGTAGTACTTTGCAACAGAAATTTTAAAAAGCGGTTAAATAGATACATGACAGTAAGTAAGTAATTGAATGAATAAAATCAACAACTCGTAACCCTCCTCGGCTGCGAACGACATTTACTTTCAGCCTTAGACATGGCACTCAATTTGAATATAAACTGACAAAACATTTCCCAGGTTTACCAATGAAAATGGTTTTTATAAAACTCAAGACTATACCCGGCAATACTACACTTAGCACGCTCATCACCGTGAGCACGACTATTTAAATAGATTTACACTCTGTAGAGGGGTACAACTTTACCTGCAGCACACGAATTCTCTAGTTTATTTGGCATCCGTTGATACCACCGCTCACTACCTTCGGTAAGCAGTCTAAAGCACGTGTCGAAGCCTTTACATCATCTAATCCTACCCTTGCACCAGCCCAGTGAATGAACACCCTCACTTCGTCGGGGTACACCCCCGTCTGTAAGATCGAGGTGGCCGACTAGAGGGGGGGTGAATAGGCGTTTTAAAAACTTCTTTGGCTAAAACCGATTTTTTATGCGGAAGCTAAAACAAATACGATTTTGCACAATTAAACCTAAATCAACTAGGTTCAACTAAGTGCACCAACAATATGAGACTACACAAATGATAGCAATCATACACATACAATTAAGCAATTTAAATACAAGTAATGTAAATTGCACAATGTAAAGCACAAGAAATCAAACCACAATGACACGTCGATGTTTTCCCGTGGTGATCGGAGACTTGCCGATCTCCCCTAATCCACGTTGAGGTAAGCCCAAAATCAATTGGACCGGCTCCACGAATTAAGCCAAACCCTCCGAGGTAAGTCCAACCACTTGGACCGGTTCCAAACCGAACCAACACCTCGCTTCACTAGGGTTGCTCTTTCCTCCACTCCGGAGATGGCGAGCACTACACCACTCACAAACCGCCCGGGTCTTCTCACAATCTTCTTTGAGAAGCTCACCGGCGCAACGATGCCACCACGCCGTCTAGGTGTCGGCAAACACCAAGAGTAACAAGTCTCCAACGCTCACTTGAACCAATCAAGTGTCTAAGCTCAAATGAATATGAAATCCACTACCTAAGACAACACATGCACTTAGGGTTTGCTCTCTAACCTCACTAAGTGCAACACATGCACAAAAGAGAATGAGAGGCTTGCTCTTTGCTCAATGGAAGTCTAGGGGCACCAACACACAACCAGCAACCTCTCCCAACCGGCCAAGGTGGCTTTATATAGCCCACACACAAAAACTAGCCGTTGGAAAAAGATTCCAAAGAATCTGGACAAAATCGGTCTGACCGCCGTGTAATGGCCGGTCTGACCGCCCTTGGCTCCAACGGCTATAAAACTAGCCGTTGAGCTTACTGCCGGTCTGACTGCCATGTAATGGCCGGTCAGACCGCCCCATAAACGCCGGTTAGACCGCTCCAAAGAAAATGGCTAAGGACCAGAAAAAGGACATCTCTGGAAAAAGCTGACCGGGTCTCCTGACCCGGAGGTCCGGTTAGACCGCACCTACAACGCCGGTCAGACCGCTCCTGGCAGTCGACCGCTGAAATCGGTCGAGACCGCCCGTGACCAACAAGTGCATTTTGACTTTTCACAACTCAAATTTGCAAAAACACATTTTGCTAATTTGATGCAAGATGCACACAAGGTTAAAGACAAGACTCTCAACAAGTTGCAAAACACATTTGCCAACTTTTAGAATCAATGCCTCAAATTTCATTCCGCTTCAACTCAATTTGCAAAACACATTTGCCAAATTGACACGCGATGCAATCAAGGATTCAAGTGAGATTCTCAACAAGTTGCAAAACACATTTGCCAACTTATAGAGTCACACTACAAGGAATATGGTGTAACGTCCCGTTTCTCTTAAGTTTCTTGCCTGGTTTTCAAAATAAAAGTAACCATTTGGCTTTATTGAGAATCCAAAGCTTAACCTGACGTCTTGAAATCTGGAGAGTTCAATTGGAATTAATTAAGCCTTAATTAAGTTCTTTGTTGGTGTTCCTTGCTGTTTGAGCCTCTCTGTGTGTCCCTGGGTTTGTCTCTTCTCTCTTAACTTCCTTTGTTGGGCTGAATCTCTTTGAGATCCAGACCTCTCTCTTATCTCCCCTCTGTTCGAACCTCTCCCTTGCTTGGGGTTTTCCTGTCAAGGACCCGGCTCGGGTTTGTGTTTCAAAACCTCTTTGGTTCCCCCCCAAGCCACGCTTGGTTTTGCTTCTTTTGGACCTCCCCGTGGACCTCTCCACGCTCTCTTGGAACCCCTGAGTTCTCTTGGGCGCTCCAGAGCCTCTCTGGACCTCCCAGCGCCCCTTTTGGGACCCTCCTAGACCTCCTCGTGGCTATTTGGACCTCCCTTGTGTCCAAATAGACCTCCCTCTGTCCCTGCGGACTTTTCTGTGTCCTTCGGACCTTCTTCGCGTCCTTTAAGACCTCCCCTTGTTGAGATCTAGCCGCTCAGACCTCCCCTTGTTGAGATCTAGCCGCTCAGACCTCCCCTTGTTGAGATCTAGCCGCTCAGACCTCCCCTTGTTGAGATCTAGCCGTTCAGACCTCCCCTTGTTGAGATCTAGCCGCTCAGACCTCCCCTTGTTGAGATCTAGCCGTTCAGACCTCCCCTTGTTGAGATCTAGCCGCTCAGACATCCCCTTGTTGAGATCTAGCCGCTCAGACCTCCCTTGTTGAGATCTAGCCGTTCAGACCTCCCTTGTTGAGATCTAGCCGCTCAGACCTCCCTTGTTGAGATCTAGCCGCTCAGACCTCCCTTGTTGAGATCTAGCTCAGACCTCCCTTGTTGAGACCTAGCCACTCAGACCTCCCTTGTTGAGATCTAGCCGCTCGGACCTCCCTTGTTAGGATCGGCCATTAGGACCTCCTCTCGGGAGATCTTAGCCGTCGAGTCCTCCCTTAGTTGGATCCAAAGGTTCCGACATCCTTAGGTCCAAGACCTCCTTAGCGCTTGGACCCATCTTTGACTCTCATGGTTGTATCGCTTGAGGCCTTGCCTTCTTAACCTTAGGACCATCCGATGTGGGTTGGATGGCCCGATCCTAAGAACACGTTAGCTTGGTCGAACGTCCCTTTCCTCCTTGCCGTCCGATTTTAATTAGGCGGCCTAGTCTCGTTGGTCATTCGCTTGGTCGAACGTTCCTTTCCTTCTGGACCGCCCGATTCCAATCGAGCGGTTCGCTTTGATCTTGCGTTTGCCTTTGTTTCAGGACCTCCTCTGGTTGTTTTGCAAAGACCACCTCCCGGTCCTTCTTTGGTCTTTTGTAAGGACCACCCTCCTAAATCGGGATATTCTGTTGGTCGGGACCTCCCTGCACCCTTTGATCTAGACCGTTGAGGTCCTCCCTTGAAATCTTGACCCTTAGACCTCCCTTGTGCGAGTCAGGCGTCCAGACCTCCTCGTGGTGAGCTTTACGGACCTCTTGTCCAGAACCTCCTCTTGAGTCCTTGGACCTCTGTCCAGACCTCCCCTCTGAGTGTCTTGGACCTCTTGTCCGGAGACCTCACATGGTCTTTGGCGGGGATGACCCTTACGGTGGGGCCACCTCTTTGACTTGTGGTGCACCCTTTTGGTGGCCGCACTTGCGGCCCTCTTCATCTTGTAATTATTGCTCTTGCCTCGAGAACTCTATCGCATTTAATAGGTGTTGGGTCACATTAAATGCAGTCACATCTGAGTACTTTATTTCAATTCTTTTAGGGCAAGCCTTGCCCTAGTTGTCCCGATTGCCTATACCTCTTTGAGTTTTTCCTTGTGGTGCACACTACCAACTCCGGCTATATAAAGCACAGGCGGGCAAGCCTTTGTAACTTTGTTGCTCATTTCTTCCTTCCTGCCTCATCTGCTTTCGGTTCTTCCTTGTGCAAGACCTTTCCTCAGAGTTCTTTGAGGTGTGTTAAGCCTCTTGGTTTCCTTTTTGGTGAGTTGGTTTGAGTTCCTTTTTGGTTCTTTTGAAGTTCTCGGCTTAGTGTGGTTTTGCTTATTTGGTTTTCTTCTGACGTGTAGATCACGAGTTCGAGGAGATCTTGGACCCGGCTCTTCTTTGCAGAAGGCTCTCCACTACTTGACCAAGGCAAGCCGAGATCCCTTTGATCATCTTGAACCAAGTTTAAGTAAATGTATTTCGGTTTTACTTTATCATGCATGGCTATGTTTATATGAAAATGGTTTGAAATTTGTAGTTACTTGCCTACTTGTTGTTATGCCTCCTTTATACCTTGTCTCCATCATGTTGTCATGTTCACCTTGTGAGCCTTAGGGTGGATAATTTAGTTGGTGTTCTTTGTTATTTGCCAACATAGGGGCCGTAGGTCTTATACAGCCTTGCTTAGAAAATGTGGTTGAGCGTATCATGCTTCATTTCTAATAATCTTGACTAATAAATATGAAATGTGTGGTGGTGCCATTGTTGAGCGACTATGGCGGGGCGCCTAAGCTGTGTTGCGTGTGGTGTGAGATCACTTGGTTAAAAGCTGTTGTGCCAAGACTGGGTGGTCTTTTGGCATGGGTTAATACAAATGGTTTCTTTGAGGCAAGAAGGTAGGGAGTGAGTAGTGGGTGCTATGCACATTTGGGTTTGTGGAAGTCTTGCCTTAGCACGATTAAGGACTTCACTTTGTGTGCATTGAACTGGGCCAAGCAATTGCAACCACAAGATCATTTTATGGGAATGGTGCAGGGTGAATAATTAGCAATGGGTTGGCTTGGGGCTGTTGTGGTTGGCGTGTGATTAGTTGGCGCAAGAGGGGCACCCCATAACCTGCGGACTTCTAGACCACAGGAGGGATTGCAAAACCTTAGCGGGCAGCCGAGTCGAGTTCAAAGCTTTGTAAAGGCCTTGCGCGCTCTAGGCTGCTCACCTTAGGAAGTGAGCAAGGGTGACCGGAACCCGCCCCGCTAGAGATCGTGGATTGTGGGTAAAGTTGTACACCTCTGCGAGTGTAAAGATCTATTGAATAGCCAAGTCCTTGGTCATGGACATGCTCAGTGAAATGGTGCAAGGGGTAGCTGTTTCAAAAGCTTGTGCCACTGGACACTTCCGCGAGATGCCTTGGCTTTGCCTCGAAGAGACCTTGGCCGGCTCCAGAGGGGTCAAGGTTGGCTCGGGTAGTGGTCCAGGGGTTGGTTTGGACCTCTGGAGTGGGTGCTCTGGAGTGGGTTTTGGGTAAGGACCTGGTCACGGGTGTGGCCGGAACTCCTTCATTTTGGTTGTGGCTGTGAGTTGGTGCTCACCCCATTTTTTTTTAAACATCAAAAGTATTATGTACTATGGTTTTACCTTGCTGCTTTTCAATCTATTACTATTTTTATTGTTCAAATCGGCTTTGCAAACTAACCATCTGACTCTCCATTGGTAAGTCCTTGCATGAATATTATTGCATCTTTGCTCTCTGTGACTTCTTGAGTACATTCCAAGTACTCATGGCTTAAGCCCCGTGTCCAGCAGATTATGAAGATGACCAAATGCTTGAGCGGTCTGCAGACCTCTTCGAGGAGGAGTTCTTGACGACTAAGTCGCCTAGGGCGTCCTCCACTGACGACTGTGGTGCTTGTTGGATGGCTTTGCGTGTTCGGTGTTTGAGCCCTAAAGCTCCTTGTTGCCGTTGTAAGTCCCGTTGGTGTTGTAAGCCCTCGATGGCGAGACCTCTTGTTAACAAGCTTGGCCATAAGGTCCTATTATATAAAGTTTAATTTATGCGCTTCATCTCTGTTTGACCTCGTGGTTGTGGTATTGGCTTGTGTGCTTGTGCGGGCTAGCTCTGTTGTCTGGGACTAGCTCGGATGCAGGCGGGACCACCGGGAGGTCCTTGGGACTTAGCTGGGAGGTCTGCGGGACCTCTCTTAGTGATGTGCTGGAGGTGCTACTGGCGGGTGGCGGCCACGACCTCGGGAGGTCTTCAAGACCTCTGGGAGGTCGATGTGAGACCAAGACCTCTAGGAGGTCATAAGACCTCTGGGAGGTCCC
This sequence comes from Phyllostachys edulis, assembly GCA_036346405.1. NCBI lineage: Eukaryota > Viridiplantae > Streptophyta > Magnoliopsida > Poales > Poaceae > Phyllostachys > Phyllostachys edulis. Next base: position 58,195,997 of record CM070546.1, on the reverse strand, counting down.
GTGAACCTCCTCGGTAAAGCTCCATGCGGTGCTACCACATCTTTCCGTGGTGACTTCGCAGCGCAAAAAAAAAATGGTCTTCCCGGACCTCTTGCGGTACATCACGGGGTGGGTCGTCACATAAGGTACATGGACTTACACCATTTGCAAAACACATTCGCAAACTTAAGTCACATGCTACAAGGGTTATCCATGAGCCACAACTATTTGCAAAATACATTCGCAAATATTGGCAACATGTTAAGATGAGCTAGAGCAAACACAATGAGCTATCAACACATGACTAACTCAAGCTACTAGTCAAGGACCCCTCTTAATAGTACGGCAACCTATACTAGCAATCCGGTCTTCCAACCAAACACCAAGATCGGTAAAAGACTAGGAACAAATCCTTAGCCCTAGCTAGTCATACCTTTGCCTTGCGCAACCACTTGAAGCTTGATGACGCACATCCTTGCTTCAACTCTGGGTTCTTGACTTGATATGCATCAACTCATGATGCATCCTTCACTTGACTTCCATCAACACATGATGGGTCTTCATTTGACTTGATGATCAACTCATGATCATCTCCTCTTCTTGAACTTGATATGCATCAACATATGATGCATCCTTTACACCAAGCTCTTGACTTGATGACCATCAACACATGATGTCATCTCAAATTGTCAATCTCATGGAACATAACCTATTTCATCCAACTCATAGAAAATGTTAGTTCCAACAATATGATTATCATTAATTTCCACACCATGCCATTAACTCATAATGGTTGGGACAAGATACCACAATCTGTCCCTCGTTGGTAATTGATGATAATCACTTAACTTGCAAGTAATTGAATGTAGATTGTTATGAGTATATAGGCACTACACAAGTTGTATATACTCAAAGGATATATGAGCACACAAGTCTCATATACACACATGAATATATTAACTACACAAGTTAAATATATTCGAGGATATGTGAGTGCGCATGAACTACACAAGTTATGTTATACTCACATATAAGTATACTTAGACTACACAGGTCTTGTATACTCATATGAATATATTAACTATGCAAGTTAAATATATTCACAGGATATGTTTCAAAGTAAAGATCCCAAATATGTGTGGAAACAGGAATATGGATCAATACTAATGAAACCTCAAAATATAGAGTGAACTCCCCCTATATGTGTGCATACATGAATATGTAGTAAGAGCATATGCACATATTTAGGTTAATTCTTTTGGTGAAGTTCAACCTATATTTTGGATCCAAGGAATGCAACAGGGTATAAGAATACAAAGTAGAATGCATACCTCTTTTGTTCTTTATATCCACACGAGACTAATCATAAGATATAACAATAAGAGAGTTAGTCTCACAAATAGATTTGTCATTATAAATGCATACCTGTTTGGATTTTTCTTTTGTTTATCCAATGAATTTGATTTGTCATTAATCACATACATGCCTTCATTATTATCACCTTTATATCCAATTTAGACTAAACAATAAGTATATCAATAAACATGTTATTCTCACAAATGCATTTGTCATTAATCACCAAAACACTCCATTAACATATAATGGCGGGCTAGATTCTTCAATCTCCCCCTTTTTGGTGATTGATGACAAATCCTTTATCAATAACAATATTTGGATAATAGTCAACATAATATAGAAATTTAAACTATTGAACTACAATCATGCATGATACTAAGCAATTTGAGTTATCTTCTTTAGGTATTATGCATGCAAAGGTGATAACACAAGAGAGAATCCAAATATATTGAGCATATAGACATTCTCCCCCTTTGGCATTAAGCACCAAAAAGCTAAAACAAATTCAAGCCAATAAATAGATAGAGCAGAAGAAAGAGCTTGGCTAAAGAACTCATTTTAATTTGGATAAAATTTCCATTTTCTTTGTGCCATTTCTTGGTCACGGCGGTCGATTCTTTGTCTGGCGGTCGGACCGCCAGAGTCTTGGTCAGATGGCCCAAGGTCACTTGGTCAGACCATCGTGACCAAAAATAGTCTTGAGGAAAGTCAATTTTTGATCAAGAGCTTATGGCACAAACTCTTCTTTGATGGCTTTAGAGAGTAAAGCAAGTTGAACACAGGCTAATTAGGAGATTAGAAGAGACTTCATTTGAAACACATTCAAATGCGAACCAATGAGAGAAACTCCCCCTAAATATATGCACAAGGATAAGAGACGACACCCATTGCATATAAGAGGATTTTTAGGAAATTTTTGCGTAGTTTCCTCTAGACAATTGGTCCACGGAGCATGACAATAGATAATCAATATATGAACATCATGCAACAACAAGATATAATCACAAGCATATTATGGACAGAGATATTCCATGAAGCATAATCCATAACATAGACATTTCATCATTTCATCATCCAAAAGAGACTTAAAGTAATAAAGCATCCAAGGTTTATAAGCTTACATGAGATATTACAAGAATATTACTTAAGCTTATCCATACAAAGCAAGGTCTATTGACCTAAATATGAAAACTAATCAACTAAGAGGGAGGAGCGCCTGACGAAGACGAAGGATGATCTCCCCGCTGAGTGAAGGATGGAGGACGCTGACCACGGCCGAACCTCTGATAAGCAACTGGCAGACGCTACTCCTGATACTCAGTGAGTCTCTCATCCATAAGAGTCACTCTCATGTTCAGATCCTCAATCAAGGCTCTAGTCTCTGCATGCCTCTGAATGCTCTCTGCATGTCTCTGAATGTTTTCTGCATGTCTCTGAGTAGACTTTGTATGCAAAGTGTCTATGCTAGTCTGAAGGCGAGCAAGAGCTGCCAGAACTGTATCCTGATCCTGATGACCCTGCACTGGATGACTTTGGGACGACGATCCCTGTCCCTGAGACTGAAGAGGAGCTGGAGGGGACACCGGAGGTGGAGGAGGAGTCTGAGGAGGAGGATCTCTCGGTCTATACTCCTTATGCTCCATATCGAGAGTGAGATCAAAAGTAGTCATTCTCTTAATAAGCTTCATGATGTAGGGAGCAAAATAGATAGTCTTGTTCTTATCTCCCTTAGAAGTAGCTATCTCCCTGATAATAAGATCCATGACATCAATTTTAGTGCCTTCCATAATGCACTTAACTACATTCCAAGCTCTCCCATGAATCTCATCATTGTTCCCACTCCTGGGGAAGAACGTAGCTCTCATTATCCTGTTAACAATACTAGGGAGAGGGAGCAGTCCAGTTACCTTCCCAACAGTATATGGATGATTCTGATCATAGTACTCATCTACCTGAGTGAGAGCTAAGCATTCTTGAACATGTATGTTTATCCCATCTGACTCCTTTAAATTTAAAGCTAGCATGAAATCATTCTTGGAGGCTTCAAATTTTTCATGTCCCGTCATCCAAAAAAGGTGATCATGCTCAGGGGATATATAAACTGTTGCATAAAATTGTCTAATGACTTTGGCATGAAAGTTGCAACTCAGTGATACCAAAGAATCTAAGCCTATTCTCCTGAACAGATGAAACAAACCACTGTAGACTGGATTCTGTCCTATATAACTCCATTTTACAAATCTATGATTAGCAAATTTCTTCTTAGTATAAATAACACGATAGACATTCTGCTGAAACATGGTGTGAAACATCTCTAAGGTGGCATCCCTTTGGAATCTGAACTGGTTGATGTGTCGCAAAGATGTATACCTTTCACTTTTAATTTTGGACACATCTAATCCAATGAACGGAGTTGGATCTGGAGCTACCTCATCATCATCATTTTCATCAACATCATCTGACCCTTCAAAATTTCCATCGCTGCCACTGTTATTGCTGTCGCTCGCTGACTTTTCCACTTCTACATCTTGCATTTGTTCATCTGCTTCCTCAGGAAAATCTTCAACAGACGGAGGAGGTTGGGATGATCGACCCGCGGTGATTTTGTGCGGCATGATCGCTGAAATGGATTACAAGAAATGTCAAAGGAATTTCAAGAATTGAATTAACAAAGCAGTCACTTTGCCATCCTCATTTACATCACGGTGGTCGATCACAGGATGGTGATCCGCCCCTTGACCTGTATAAACCGATCTTGGGAGAAAGTCCACAAAATTGCAATGTAGGATAATGGCATAGAGAGAATATGTTCATACACTCTTAGTCCACTTGCAGGTCAAGGATTTTCCACAAAATTTGACAAGGATAGGGCACATGCATGACAAACCTTAGAAATTGGAAAAAATCAACAATGTGGATAGAATGCAAGTAATGAGTTGAGGGATTACCAAGATCAAGAGATGAGGAATCCGAGGAGATGAATCCTTGAGGCAATTAGGGATCAAGACTTGTCGGATTTGACAAAAACTCCCTCACCTAGGGTTTCAAGCATTGAGAGAATGAGACAACCAAATCTCAATCCAATTGGAGAAATAGAGAGAGGAGGTGAGGGGGAACCTTAGGATACCTTAGAGCCTCAAGTAGATGGCCGGAGAGGGAGATCCGTGCTGGAGGTGATGAAGCAGCCGAGAGCAAGGAGAGAGAAAGTTTTTCGGTTTTGGAGGAAATGAGGGGAAGGTACCCCTTCGGGTGGAGTTAAAGACAACTCCACACGAAATTGGTCAGACCGCTGGGCACGGCGGTCAGACCGAAAGGCCGGCGGTCAGACCGCCAATATGGCCGGTCAGACCGCTTGAGTCTGAAACTGCCAACAGATTCAGCACAAGATTTTTGGATTTGATAGAATTGTTGTACATTGCTCCAAGTTTTCACACAATCAATCAAACAAACATCTTTGGAGCATTTCCAACTAATATAGCCCTTTAAACTCCAAGTATTTAAATAGTTTTTATGAATTATTCTTTTATTTTCGCAAATGAAATCTCATTTTCAAGAACTTTCTCCAAAAGATCCAAATTGAGCAATTAGGGATATTTCAAGCAACCAATTGCATGTACGAGTCATTAATACCATTATGGACCTATTCATGTGAAAATTTTAGGCTCATATGGCGAAACTCACTTAAGTGCTAGAAAGTGACTTTTTAGGTCAAACTTGAATTTGGGATGAATTTCAAAATCAAATAACTTTTGATAGGTTGGCCTTTTGAGAAACTTTTGAATACAAAAAATGTTTAGAATGGCCAACTCTAGGTTTTTCCTTTTGAGATCAATTTCAAATTCCTTTTAGAATAGGTTTTACACAAAAACCTAGTTTAAGTCAAAAACAAGAAACTAAGATATACAATTTTGACTAGAAACTCATTTTCGTTTAAAATAGGTTTTTCTTGAGCCAAAACCTTTGGGAAACCTTTGAAAAGCATTTGTATACATTTTGCAATTAATTTTTCAAAGGATTACTAATAGTTATGAAATTTTTGACTTTTGGCTAAAAGGCTTATTTTGAAAAACAATGCTAGCACTTAATTTCTTTGGGCACATTTTGGGATGTAGTATACATGGTCATGATTTAGCACTCCTCCTTAATGTGCCACAACTATCTTGCTCGAGATTTCAATAAACAAGCTTTAGCACAAGAGCAAGAACAACCCTTTTAAGAAATTTACATGAATGCAACCTACACAAGGTATAAGGGCTAGATACTTCAATGTAAATACTTGTTACCGAGATAGCATTGGTTTATGATATGAATTGATCTTCCTCAAGCTTAGCTCCAAATTTGCATAAGATGGAATCCACCTCTTTATGAGTGAGCCAAACCTCCAATACTTCTCCAATTACCTATTTAACATTTAAACACCTTTTGGTACCCACACTCTGTTGGGTCCTTGAATGTTAGTCACAATGGATTTGGGCACCCAAATGGCCCTAGCATTAGTTTTATGTAAACTAACATTCCTAGCAAACACATTGCCATATTTATCCTTCCTAAGCAAATAATGATTATTATAAATGATTGGCTTAGGAGTGATACCTTTGGGACATTCCTTACTAAAATGTCCTTTCTCCCGGCAATTGTAGCAAGTAGGGCTTTTGCTTCCCTTTGATGTCTTCTTATCTTGCTCACTTCCGGCTTGCCTCTTCTTTGAATGTCTTGACTTGACATCCTTTTGATTTGGGCACACCGAGGCAATGTGACCATTCTTTTTGCATCCAAAGCACTTGACATTTTTGAATTGTCTTCCATTTTGCTTTGGGATGCTCTTCATCTTCTTCTTGGTGACGAAACCAAGTCCTCCCTTGTCATTTTCCTTATTAGGGCACACGGAGGAAATGTGACCTTTCTCAGGACAATTAAGGAACTTAGTATTCTTCGTGTGTCTTGCATTGTGCCTCATCTTGCTATTCTCCTTCTTCTTAGGAGTAAAACCTATACCACTATTATCTTGTAAGCATGTTTGCTTGCTCAATATTTCATCGAGAGTGGCCTTCCCTTTATAGCTTCTTTCTAAGTCAATCTTCAATTTTGTGACTTGGGCCTTGAGCTCATTATTTTCCTCTACAAGGTTAGTATCACAAGACATAGAGGAAATAGAAGCATCTAATTTTGAGCAACAAGGTATATCAATTAAATCATCACATGAAGTGGATACATTAATTTTAGATGAATTGCAAGATATAGGAGGAATACAAGGCAAATCATCTAATAGATCACATGTAATCCCTATATCCACTTTAGAGCTAGTATAATTTTTAAGAAGGAGGGTTTCATGTTCATTCTTTAGAACATCATAATTATTTTGAAGCAAATTAAATTCTTTCTTCATAACTTTGAATTTTGAAACCTCCTTTCCCATAAAAATATTTTGCTCTTCTAGTATATCAATCAACTCATCATATGAAGGCTCATCATTATTATCATCATTATTTACCTTTTTTTTTTACCTTTTGCCATAAAGCAATGAGGCGATGTTGAAGGAGTTGAAAGTTCATCATCGTCGGAGCTAGAAGTTGATGTGGAGGGGCTTGTGGGTTCTTCATCGTCGGAGTTAGAGATTGAGCATTCTTCTCCCGACCTCCACTCTTGTATGCAATCCTCATTAATTGAAATGGACCTTTCATAATATTCTTGAAGATAGGTCCACATCTTATGAACATTTTTGAGATCACATACGGCATCAAACACATCTACACTCAAAGCACTAAATAAGGCGTTAGTTGCTTGAGCGTCGAGATGTAAGCATTTCTCTTCCTCAATTGTTGGAGCCAGTTGATCCAATGGAGGAGAAAAGCCAATATCTACAATCCGCCATATATTTAGGCCCATGGCCTTAAAATAACATGACATGCGGATTTTCCAATGAGCATAATTTGTGCCATCAAATTTAGGTGTTTCACCAAGGTGCACTAAATCTCTAGTCGCCATCCTTTACTCTCTAGACGGTTAAGTCTAATAAATGAGAGACCAAGCTCTAATACCACTTGTAAGATCGAGGTGGCCGACTAGAGGGGGGGTGAATAGGTGTTTTAAAAACTTCTTTGGCTAAAACCGATTTTTTTATGCGGAAGCTAAAACAAATACGATTTTGCACAACTAAACCTAAATCAACTAGGTTCAACTAAGTGCACCAACAATATGAGACTACACAAATGATAGCAATCATACATATACAATTAAGCAATTTAAATACAAGTAATGTAAATTGCACAATGTAAAGCACAAGAAATCAAACCAAAATGACACGTCGATGTTTTCCCGTGGTGATCGGAGACTTGCCGGTCTCCCCTAATCCACGTTGAGGTAAGCCCAAAATCAATTGGACCGGCTCCACGAATTAAGCCAAACCCCCCCTCTAGTCGGCCACCTCGATCTTACACCGTCTCAGTGAGGCATTCGCAGTTGTGTTGGTAAGCTTTGTGCCCAACGCCTCAGTGAAGGGAGCCCCTTCGGACATGTCTCCATCTGGTCATGCCCGCACTACTATGGTCTACCAACGTGCATGGCTAGTTTTTAATGACTTAATTAGCTAATGCCATCCCATACCGGTACATGTGGTTGTATGCTTACGCTTAGGTCGGATATACCAGCGTTCAGTCCTTAATGGACTCGGACGAGAATCTCTCCCTATCTACTTGTGAGGTACACCCCTCACTCTTCTCAGAATATAATATAACTCATTCGCGTCAAAAACTAGGTTTTGCATTTTTATTTTTATACAAACTAACAGAGGTACACCCCTTTGGATATTTTTCATAAATCTCCCAACTCATGTTTATCATATTGTCCGTTTATAGCTTTTAGAGAAAAACTACCGCTCTATTAAGCATTTGTGTGATAATCACACTTAAAACTCCCAATTGACATTTGTCGGTGTTTTAGAACCGAACTTATGTAAAGATTGTTTCATTCAGGGGGTCTCCAAGACTCAAATCATGCAGAGAGAGGCAATACGGGGATTTTTATACAGGTTCAGGCCTTCTCCTATGGAGAATAACAACCCTACTCCTGTGTGTATGTATTGGGTATGCTGGATTACAAGTTCAAGAGAAAGACTAGAATGAGGCGTCTTGTTCTCTTGGTTCCTCTCTCCTTCTCCTTCTCTAATGATTCTGCCTTTTATAGTACTCGGACCGTGCTGTTGTTCTTCCAGTCCAAAGAGCGCATTAATGCTTCAGATTATGGAGCCGTTACTGGAGATTATTGTGGGAGTAGTAACGTTCCCACGTCGCGAGGTAGTTATCACTATGATAGGGAGTTGATTCGTGCCATTATTCTAGAGAATAACAGCGTAGTTTATTGCCCATATATTTAAATATGGTGCGAAAGATTCCCTGGTCGATTAGGCCCACATGTCTGCAAGCCACATCGACTAGATACTGGTCGTAGAAGAGTTTACGACTAGGATCGTAGGAGAGCTTACGATCAAGGAATAGTCGTAGAAAGACTTACGACTATGGGGTAGTCGTAGAAGGACTTACGACTATGGGGTGGTCATAGAAGAACTTACGACCTCCAGCTTCTCCCTTACGAATATTATGGGGTATACTCAAGAACCATATGACGTCATTATTATCCATAATATGAATTACAGATAAATAATTAAACGAGGATTGTTATATCCTCGTCAACATTATATATTGCCTAACCCATATCCTAATGGCTACAACAGTAAGATCGTCAATATTTCAAGGAGATTCATGCATCGAATAGGATCTACAACTACCGCTGTCCCAAACATAGCATTTTCATATCAAACATACACACATGCATAATAGATTTGCCAAAAAGAAGTACAATAATTAAAATAGTGGGATCAACATGGTCAAAGGGGTTGCTTTCCTTGCTCTGGTTGTTCTGAATTGGAGGATGGATGGTCGTCGAAAATGTCATTCGAACAATCAACATCTATTCCAAAAAGAGCCAGAAACAAATTAAATAAGGCAAAATAATTTAAACAGTAACCAAATCCAAATATTTTTGCATATTCTGGTAGAGCATGATTTTATATGAATTTTGAAAAAAGAATAATCTCATTTGGAGTTTTTTTTTGCAAAAGTTATTACGGTTCCAATTTGGTTTGGTTTGAAAATTCCAGAGAAAAAGAAAAGGTGACGTCGAAAGCGTATTTTCCGAGATTTACGCTTTCTAGCAGAGAAAGCGTATCCTCTTATACGTTCTACTAAGGTTTGCGCCTTCAAACAGAGAAAACGTATTCTCCTCTGAGCTCACTAAGGTTTACGCTTTCCAACAGAGGAAGTGTATTTCCTCAGAACTAAAAGCGGCTGTTCTATTTTCTTCTGATTTTCATTAATCGACATGTATGGCCTACTGTCATTGACTCGATCCATGTGCCTGATTGCTGGACCGAAGGTCCACGCAGCGTCTTATCTTTGGTCCACGTGGCGGTCTACACTGTGCACTTAAGGTGGTCGGACCCGATGGTCAGAGACTCATATCCAAATATGATTTTAATTAGTTTCTCGTTAACTATTCCTGGGCCCACATGTCAATCTAACAGAGATGTATTTAACGCATCCCTAATCATTTCTTTGTCCTAAACGACACTGATTTGGTCTTAATGACCTAGCTACAGTGCTGGTCTGTTTTCGGACAAACAAAGCAGTGGAGGGGGCTCTTTGGTGGCGCTCGTTGCTGGCGATCGAAGCGATGGCGACAGCTAGGAGTGGCCAAAATGGAACCCTCTCTCGACAGCGATGCCACCGGGTGGTGGTGGAGGCCGAAGAGGTGACCGGAGTTGGTATTACGCTGGAGAAGAGCGGCGGAGCTCCTCGGGCTTAAGGCGGTTTTCGTGTTTGAGCCAAATCGGTGGTATATGCATGCGCGCATTAGCTTCAGGGTGTTGTTGCGATGCTATAGGCAGCGACTCGGAGACCAAAGGTCACTGGAGCGGCGGTGACATGGTTTCCCGCGGTGGTGCCATGATCGGCTTTGGTGAAGTCCATGCTAAGCTAGCTAATCCTTCGTTCTAAAGCACGCAAAAGCTCTAGGGCACTACTAGAAGCTCACTCGAGGCTTTGAAGGCGCTGGAGGACGATTGGAACGGCGGGACGATGATGAATAATGGTGGCTCAAAGGAGGCTCCGGCCGATAGCATGCTACGGCGATGGAAATGCTACAAGAAGGTGCGCATTAGCTTTCTAGCACCCTGAGGATGGTAGAGACCGAAGGAATCGACAGGGGACTCATCGAGTCGGCGGCTAACTAGAAAATGGCTGCGGCGACCGGAAATGAGGAAGAAGATCGATCTAGAGGATCCTCTACAGTTGAAGCTTCATTAACAGAGGGGAAAACACCAGTGAAGTGTAAGACATGATCTGACGTGGAAATGGAAGGTTCAGGCTCACCCGATTGCCGAAAACGAAGATGCTCTAGAACGGGTGCGCGCCAAATGTGAGGAAGACGAAGGCTTGATGGAGCTACAGGTTTTCCAAAGCTACATCAAGTACAGAGAGAGCATCAATGAGGTAAGGGACGCGTGATGATGCAGTTAGCGAGGGCAAGGAAGCTCACCCGGGGAAATGACAATGCAGAGCTCGCTCACTGACATTGAGAATGACGCACGTGTTCCAGCGGAACCAAGGAGCTGTGAGTCAGGCTAGCGCGAAAAGGAATGGGGGCAGGCTGAGGAAGAAGGTGCGCGCGTTGGAGCTTAAGTAGGTGGGTTAATTTCGCGAGATGAACGACGAGATGTCAACAGCAGTGCGAGTATCTCGCGGAGGCTGCTCTGGTCTTTTCATCCGCGCGGGAGTTCGCGCCACAAATGTCAGACCCCTAGGCGTAGAATACCCGAAGACCCTCTGTGTATACTGTACTAGTCCCATGATCAGTGGCTAGTACACATATTCATAATATTTGGCATTTACATCCATACATACACATACAAAAAGTAAAAAAAAAGAGAACTCTACTTAAGCTATTACAACAACGGCCGATTGGCCAAATAAAAGTAGTCATCAGAGTAAAATATAGCAACGGAAGAAGTAATTAAAGTAGCAAAATCCAGCGGCATGCCCATCCGATCTCGCAGGCAACCGACAAAGAACAAGGCCTAGGGAGACTCGTCACCGAACCCTCTGGTTCCGGGTGCAAAGAACGTGTCATTCGATATCGGCTCATCTTTGATCTCTGAACAACAATATTAGAAATATTGAGTACTTGTGTACACAGCAAGACTTGTAGTGTATCGTAAAATTATATTAAATGCAAGGCTATCAAAAGGATGAGGCTCTACTCTACAAGTTGTTTTGCTCAAAGCCATTTTTATTTGCAATATTCATAAGTAGTAATTTGCATCGGAATTTAAATGAGCAGTTTAAATGTATAAAGAACTGAATAAAATAATAAGAACATCTCGTAAGCCTTCTCGGTTACGAGCACAAAAAGAAGTTTAACAACAGCTCATAGCCCTCCTCGACTACGAGTCACAATTCATGTTCAACCATAGACATGACAGTTAACTCAACAAAATAAAACCCCATGTCATTACCCAAGTTTTGTGACAAGACAGTTTTTTAAAGAATCAAAACTATAGCCATACCAGCCGCACTAAGCACTCTCATGACCGCGAGCATGGCTTTTAAAATAGATTTTCACTCTGCAGAGTTGTACAATTTTACCCATAGTATGTCCAGTTAGCCTGGAATTCTCTATATCACGGCTCACTACCGCAGGTGAATAGTCCAGAGCTCGCGATGCAGCCTTTACATCATTTAGTCCTAGCCTTGTACTAGCCCTAATGAACGTTCCTCATTCTCCCAGATACCCTCCGTCGAATGAGGCCCCTACTTACCCGGATACCCTCCGTTAAGTGAGGGATCCTTACTTACCCGGATAACCTTCGTTAAGTGAGGCATTCACAGTTGTGCCAGCAATTGAAATTGCTCGCATGTCTCTTGCCTACTCATCATGCAAGGCTAGTCTTTGACAACTTAGCTACCTACGTCTATCCCATACTAGCACATACGGCTGTACGATTAGGTCTTAGTCCCGGAGTTGCTAGATTCAGTCCTTAATCGACTACAGGTGAGAATCTCCACCCTAGCTACTAGTGAGTCACAATCCTCGCTTTTTTAGAATACATTATAACTCGCCCGTGTCTAAAAACTAAAGTTTTCATTCTATTTTCATACAAAATAATAGAGGTACCCCCTTTGGATATTTTTCAAAATATCCCAAATTCACAATTTATCATATTGTCATTTTATCAGTTTTGGGAAAATCTATCGTTCGTGTTGCATTTGTGCGATAATCGCACTCAAAAATTCCCAAATGACATTACATATTGTCTAACTCATATTCTAATGGCTACAAAAGTAAGGGATCAATATTACAAGGAGATATGTGCAGCAAATAGGATAACATCTACAAACTTCCCAATAATAGCATTTTAATACAAACATACATGTATGAATAATAGATTTTACAAAACAAAGTACAATAAGTAAAACACTGGGAACAACATGATAAAAGGAGGTGCTTAACTTGCTCTTGCTATTCTGTAAACATGGTTGATTGGTCATCGAAATAATTACTCGGACAATCGACATCTAAATCAAAAAGAGTCAGAAACGAATTAAATAATACCAATAAATTCAGCAGTGACCAACACCAAATATTTTTACATATATTGGAAGTTCATGATTTTAAATGACTTTAGAAACAAAAATCATTTGATTTGGAGTTTTGTAGAAAAAGTTATTAAGGTTTGAATTCTATTCGGTTTGATAAATCCAGAGAAAATGAGAAATGCATTTTCCAACAGAGAAAACGTATTCCCGTGCATGTACTATTCATGTTTACGCTTTCCAGTAAGGGAAAGCGTATTCTCCTTAGAAATAAAAGCACATTTTCATTTTTCTTTTGATTTTCATTTAAACTGACAAGTGGGGTCCACTTGTCAGTGATACGGTCTATGCGAATAGTGCATAGACCAAAGGTCTATACGCACAGTGCGCGGTCCATGGTGCGGTGCACTGTACACTTAAGTGGTCGTGGGCCCCGCGTGTCAGCGACTCATTAGTGGATAACGTTTCATTTAAGTTTTTCTTTAATCTTTAGTTTGGTCCCACACGTCAGCGACTCAACATTTATTAACCAATCATTTATACCTAGATTTGTCTTAACGACCGTGATTGTGCACGTTAATGATCGAGCTGTAGTAGCTATCCCGTTCGGACAAGCAGAGCCGCACGGTGGCGTTAGTGCCCGCGCTCGTCGCCAGCGTGTTGGTGCTCGATGGTGCCAGGAGATGCCCAAAATGGGATCCCCGTACGCATGCGCACTTGCCAGCACCGCCGGCAAGGCCTAAGGTGGCTCGTAGCGGTGGCGCGCCGTCGTTGAGCGGCAACGTTGCTACGGCAACGAGCCACAAGGCAAATGAGCAATGCTCTCAACCAAAGAGTGTATGCATAAGCATCTACAGACTACCAAGGTTATACTAGAGCAAAGAGAAAGGACGAAGGTGGTCGGAGACAGCGTGATGACGGTGACCAGCGGCGACGCAAGGAGCTTCACAAGGAGAAGACATTCAATCGAAGGAGAGCGTTGTCCAAAGGTTGGGGAAGCTTGAAGATGCTCTAGCGATGTTCTCCGTGCAAGGAATTGACTCGGGGCTCAGTGAATCTCCAACGGCGGAGAAGACCAGAGACGAAGAAGAAGGGTCGATTCGGCGTCTCCTGTGGATCAAAGGTGAAATCAAGTGAGGGGAAAGCATCAAGGTGTTCGAGAACATGATATGATGAGATAAGAGCGACAAGGAACCCTTTTGATCGACGAGAATGGTGGTGGCGGAGCACGGCTGAATTGGAGCTCGCGTTCTCTGAGCGTTTGAGCTCGTTTGAGTGGAGAAGAATGGAAGGGGAGGTGCGCACTAGTGAGGAAAGAGTGAGACAAAGCTCTGGGCGAGTTTATATAGGCTGAGGGGTGGAGAAATGTGAGGAGGAGCTTGGGAAACCACGGGAAAGTGACGGAGCTCCCGGCGTCGTACGAGTAGGTATGGGGCACGGCCGGGTAGGGGATAGGCGTGGAGAAGACGACGACATGACAGGGGTTGTTGGCCAGTGGAGAAAACCGGGGGCGGTGAGGAAAACCACGGTTGGTGCGATAATGCACTTGCGGCATGCGCTGACACTCGACGCCACGAAGTGGATGAAGGACCCTGCGAAGGGGGCCCACCGGTCAGCGAGAGGGAGAGGAGAGTTAGGTTTAGGAATTTTGGATTTTCGGCTGATTTCTTTGCTGGTTTTATTTACCAAGCAAACTACTTTAGAATTTTATGAAAAATTTTCTGGAGGCTTCTAATCTAATGTATTTCCTTTGGTAAATTTATCAGGAGTTTATCTCTTCTGTGAATTTCTCTAAAATTCGTGTAAGTTTCTGTTCTTTTGTATTTGTAATTGTTTTTCTTAACAAGATTTTATATAAAAGTTTTGGTGAATTACTCCTGGGATATTATGCCCAAAATAATTCTTTCATGTAATATTTTTAGTTTGTTTGATCAAATTCCCTTTGAGTACATGTTTGTTTGCAGTTCATGTTTTGCTTTTAAATCAAAAGCCAAATTCAAACATCGTATATTTTCATATGCAAATGGTCAAAGTAATTTCTCTAATGCATTTATAATACATATTCCTAGAATTAAGATTTTGGGTTGTTACAATAAAGAAGGTAGCTAGAATTGGTGGAGGTAGGCGGAGGCGACGGGAGGCGATTGGGGGTCCAAAGCATTGGGTGGTGGCAGGAAGGGCAAGGCAAGCGGGTGGCCTTCAGTGCTGTTGGTGAGGCGAAGCGGAGGTGGGATTTAAAGCTCTTGGCGTGTGGATTTCATGACGTCCACGAGAGAGAGAGAGAGAGAGAGAGAGAGAGAGAGAGAGAGAGAGACTAAAATCAGGATTTTGAAATAAAAGGCTGAGGGTTTTGCTGAATTTTTGTACTGAGCAAACAAGGTCTAAAATTTATGAAAATGTTTGTGAGGGCTCCTAACCTAGTATAGTTGCTTATGTAAATTTTCTAGAATTTTATCTGGTCTGTGATTTTCTCAAAAATCTAACAAGTTTTTGTTTTCATGTAATTGCATTGTTACCCTTGATGGAAATCTACAAAAATTGTTTAATAAATTTCTCCCTAAGCAAATGTGCCTAAAATTATTCTATTTCTTATTTTCATTTTGTTTTCTCTAAAATTCTTACAAGTTCTTGTTTGTTTGTGACGAGGATATAATAATCCTCATTTTATCTTTTATCTATAATTCTTATTATAGGTAAATATGGCGTCATATGGTCCTGAGTATACCCTTAATGTTATAAGGGAAGAGCCTCTTGGGTGGTCGTAAGTTCTTCTCGACCACCCCCATAATCGTAAGATATGCTACGACTACCCCATAGTCGTAAGTCTTGCTACGACTACCTCATGGTCGTAAGTTCTTCACGACTAGGTCATTTATGACCACCTTATGATCAATTAAACCTGAGACAAGTGGGCCCAATTGATTAAGGAATTCAAACAATCATCATACGCTATTACTCTGCGAAGTAATAGCACGTAATGCTCCATTATCTACGGTATATTCTTTGTTAGGCGGCGTGAAGGAGTTATCGCGGTGATTACTATTAACGTCGCGCGTTACGGATGTAATGAGGCGCCGCTTCACTGAGAAACCGCCGCTCCTTCACGTACTATATAAAGGCGGCAATCAGAGAAGGAAGGGCGGATCAATCGGGCCATCAGGAATACAAGCACTATCAGTAATAGTCTTAGTTTTTCCCCTGATTGTTGAGAATACACTCAATACCATACACACACAGGAGTAGGGTTGTTATTCTCTCCGGAGAAGGCCTGAACCTGTATAAAAATCCCCGTGTCAATCTCTCTGCGTGATTCCATTCTAGGAGACCCCCCGAATCAAACAATCTTTACGTAAGTTCGGTTCTAAAACACCGACAGTTGGCGCCGACCATGGGGAACTTCCGGTAATCTCTTGTCAACATTCTCTCTGTTTTCCAAATCTCATGCACTCATGGCGGAGAATGGAGCGAGGAGAACTGGTTCGACTTGGCGGTCTGTGCAGACATTGACATGGATCTGGGTTTCAATTCTGGCCGAGTGATGACTCATCCGATGGTACTCGCCTCCGGTGATCTTCCCACAGATCCAGGAGGCAGTCTTGCATTAGTGGAGTTGAGGAGGCGTCAGAGAGGATCTACCTCTCAAAGGACAAGGGTCAATCGACCAGACCACACCAGTGGACTCACAACACAACGAGAGTTTTTCCTCGAAGTGTCCGAGTCCCCCTAAGGCGGTCCGACTTGGTGAGGCAAGCTCTGGAAGCCACAATTCTGGGACTTCACCAGCATCTGGTGATCATCTCTCTCCGGATGACATCAGAGACAGTGGGATCAAGCATGCTTTTCCTGCAAATTCGACCATCTCTCCGCAGATCACATCTGCCGACGGAGACGGTTATAACCCAGACTTCCCCTACCTGGAGGGGATTACTCCAAGTCGCCAGATGGTGTCTCTCGACGACTCCTCAAGCGGGGAGGCCTCGAGCGCAAGTGAGAATCATCAACGGGAGGTCTTCGTCCTTCTCTCAGATCAAGGTCACTCTCCTAGAGACCGAGCTGGAGACTCTCCCAGAAGATCACACACTACGCCCCCTCGTGGCAATGGCAAGGACACCACCACTGGCGGACACGACCAATGCCTTCATGAACGCCAGGGAAATTCTCGACATTCTCGCACTTCATTGAGGCAGTCTCAAGAGTCTGATATGGAAAATCTTGAGGCAATTCGAAGTAAGAAGATTGAAGCTCAGAAGAATTTGCCTGGGCGCATTCAATATCAATCAGAGGAAGCTCGAGAACTCCAGTACATCAATGACTTGCTCGAGAATCCAACTCAAGAGCTAGCCCGAGCGCCAGGCTACGACCTCTTCGTTGAGGAGATCGCACAAAGGCTTCGGAACATGATGGCAAGGCTGGAAGCACCTCGCCGACATCACTCGTAAAGTCATAACAATCGACTTCTTGACTACGGTCGATCGAACATATCACCACGGAGGAATCGACGCAGCGATGAAAGTCGCATCGATCTCCTACTCGGAGAAATATCTTCGAGCGATTGATGATCAACAAACTCCTCGAGAGGTGATTGCTCACCATTCCGACATGAGAATCTGCGGAAGCAGATGAACTACGAGTATTCCCCGTGGGGTCGAGATCTATGATAGGTCCGGTCAACCTATTCTCGGGTATCGTCGAGTCGACCACGATGATATAAACCCTTCTTTCCTGCAAAGGAGGCATCAAGAAGTCATTACTGGATGTCGGGCATTCTCGCCTGATCTCCGAGCTGTTCGCTGGCCACCTCGATTTCGACCAGTGAACATGGAGAAGTTTGATGGTTCCCAGAATCCCATCGAATTCCTTCAGATCTATAACACAGCTGTCCGAGCAGCAGGAGGAGGAGAGTATGTGATGGCAAATTACCTTCCAAGCGTGCTCGAAGGATCGCTTTCGATCGTGGTTATTAAACCAACCACTCGAGTCGATTTACTCTTAGCAACACCTCTGCGACCTTCTCTTGGTAAATTTCCAAGGCACTTACAATCGCCCGGAAAGGAGGATGACTTGCCGGATGAGACGAGCGACAACGAGACTTTGCGCCAATTCATCAAGCGCTTTAGTCGGGTTCGTAACTCAATTCTGAAGTTTCGATTCATCATCATCGGGGCTTTCAAGCAAGGAGTCGCAGCAGAGGGATAACGAAGACATTGCTTTGAATCCTCCTACTTACGTCATTTGAACTCTTTGAGATGGCTGATCGATATGCAACTGCCTCTGAGGCGGTCGAGTGGAACAACACAATAGATCGAGAAGACAATACCTCTCGAGAGCCAGGCGACATCAGTAAGAAGAAAGATAAGAAAGCAAAAAAGTCCAAGAACAAGATGAAGGGTAAAAAACCCCAAGCCAGTGGTTCCAAGGAAGTTTTGGCTGTGAATGATAAAGAGCCACGCACCTCCAAGCCGCACTCTGACCGAGGCAAAGGTAAGCGCCCCGATCGGAAAAATGATAAGCCTAGGTGGTGCCCTTTCCATAAAAAGGAAGGACATGGCCTTCATATCGCCTGTCGGGTCTTCAAAAGCTTGAAGACTACTACAAGCGACAAGGACCACTTCCCACTCTCGAGCAGGTAGGGCAAACGAGTGGTCATAAGTCATCAGATGACGAGGAGGAGATGCCGTTCCAGGATCCGCAACACACCGTCGAACACATATACGAGGGATCATCGGCATATGAATTAAAGCGACAACTTAAGGCTGCCGAACGTGAGGTAAACTCCATAGATCCTCCTCTTGTCAATAAATTACCGAAGTGGTCGGAAGTCACCATCTCTTTCGAGAAGGGTGACTGCCCGATTCCTTCGACTTCGACAGTCGATACCCAATCGTGGTCGAACCCACCATCAACAATTGTCGGGTCAATCGAGTTTTGGTTGATGGTGGCAGCTCGTTAAACATTTTGTTTACAAGTGCCCTGGATGACATGCAAATACCGGGACCAAGGTAAGACCGATGCGATACTCTTTCCATGGAATCGTCTGGGATCTTCGGCTAAACCAATTGGCCAAGTTTCTCTTCCTTTAACATTTGGTTCACCAAGTAATTTGAGACGAGAAAATCTCCTTTGATGTGGTCGATTTCGATCGGCATATAACGCCATACTCGGACGACCAACTTTGGCAAAATTCCTAATGGCTACTCATTATGCATATCAATGTATTAAGATGCCAGGTCCCAAAGGAGTAATCACAATCCATTGTGACAAGAAGATGGCGCATACTGCGATCGTCGATCCCTCGAGATGGTTGGACAAATACCAACTCGAGAAGAAAGTCGACCTTCAACTAGCAAGTGAAGCCTAAAAGCGCACCAAAGCCGAGCGACAAAGTCAAAGAGGTTCCTCTCGGACGCAGGGAGCCCTCGAAGGCTGTTCGCATCGGGGATACTTCCGACCCCAAATAGGAAGGCGCCTCATCGCCTTCCTCCGAGCTAACGCAGATGTCTTCGCGTGGCAAGCATCCGACATGCCCGGAGTCCCCAGGGAGGTGATCGAGCACATGCTAGCTTTACGGCCTGACAAAGTACCCGTAAAACAAAAATTACGGAGATTTTCCCCTGATTGACGAGATGCTATTAAATCGAATGGATAAGCTACTCAAGCGGGCTTTATAAGAGGTCAACCACCCGAGTGGTTGGCTAATCTATAATGGTTAGAAAGTCAAGCGGCAAATGGCGTATGTCGCGAGACTTTCTTGATCTTAATAAAGCTTGTCCAAAAGGCGATTTTCCTTTACCTCGTGTCGATCGGTTGGTTGATTCTCTGCAGGTTGTGAAATGTTAAGTTTTTAGATGCATATTCGGATACCACCGGATCAATATGTGTCTAGGCGATGAAGAAAAGACCGCATTTATTACACAATTTGGTATATTTTGCTATGTCAAAATGCCATTTGGTCTAAAAAATGCGGCGCTTCTTTTCAACGCTTGATGCAAGCAACTTTTTCATCTCAATTAGGCGAAATCTAGAGGCCTATGTTGATGATCTAGTTGTTAAAAGCATCAAGAGACTTAATCATATTACTGACCTACAAGAAACATTCGACAATCTCAGAAAACATCGCTTAAAACTCAATCCTGAGAAGTGTGTGTTCGGAATCTCTTCAGGAAAATTGCTTGGATTCCTAGTATCTATACGAGGAATCGAAGCAAATCCCGAAAAGATCAAGGCCATTCTCCAAATACGCCCTCCAACCACAAGGAAAGAAGTTCAGAAACTCACGGGGTGCATGGCGGCTTTAAGTCATTTCATCGCACAACTAGGAGAAAATGGACTACTTTTCTTTAAACTTCTAAGGAAACATGAAGGTTTTGAGTGGTCGAAAGAGGCGAACGCTGCCTTTGAGGATGTCAAGAGGTACCTTACGAGTGCTCCTATTTTGGTCTCTCCGAGGCCAGAAGAAACACTCTTAATTTACCTAGCTGCCACGCCACAGGCAGTAAGCGCAGTACTGGTCGTAGAACGTGAAAATGTACAACGACCAGTTTACTACGTGAGTGAAGTTTTACACGGGCCTAAGGAGCGTTACCCTCAGGTCCAAAAGCTTCTATATGCCCTCCTCATGTCTTCGAGGAAACTGCGGCATTATTTTCAGGTGCACAAACTAGCTGTGCCGTCTGAGTTTCCCTTAGGAGCGATCCTCCACAATAGGGAAGCAATGACGCGCATGGCAAAATGGTCGATCAAACTTGGGGAGTTCGACATCCATTTCGTGTCGAACGGCCGTTAAATCCAGATCTTGGCGGACTTTGTCGCATTGAATGGACAAATCTGAACTTCGGGATCCCGATCTGATTCCCCGACCGATGGGCGATGTACTGACGGGTCACTTACTTTAAGTGGCTCGAAATTTGGGTGGTCTGGTATCTCCTCGGAGAGACCTTAAAGTATGCCATACAATTAAACTTTCGGGCCACTAACAACGTGGCGAGAATCTGAAGGTTTGCTAGGCGGCATCTGAGCGTGGCGCTCTCGATTCGTGACTACTTGTGAGAGGAGACTCTCAACTAGTCGTGAATCAAGTCGGAAAAAAGTACCGGTGCTCTAATCCGACAATGTCTCGATACTTATCGGAAGTCGTAAGCTAGAAAAGCATTTTTAGGTTTGAGGCACAATTCATCCTCGAAAGGATAATTTCCTCGCGAGACCGACTTGCTCGAATAGCTTCTTCCGATTTGAAGTACCAAAAGGAGTCTTCTTGGAACAACTCGAAGCCGTCTCGTCGATTTAACCGAAACACCTCCTATTGAGACAGCCTCTCTAGAATACGAGGATACATGGATGACACCCATCTATGCATATCTTCGAAGGGTTACATGACCAAGGCGATCTCGAGGCGGATCGCTTATCGAAAAGCCAAAATGTATACTTTGGTGGAAGGAGTCCTCTATAAGCGAGGTACTCAAGGGGTGCTCATGCGATGCATTCGCAGAGCGAGGATTAACACTTCTTCATGACATACATGATGGCATCTGTGGAAATCATGCTTCCTCTGAGCGGCTGGTCGGTAAGGCCTTTCGACAAGGTTTTATCGCCGCCATGACCCTTTACGATGCTAAAGAGTTGGTTAAAAGGTGTGTCGATGCGGTTTCATAGCGGCGATATACACCAACCAGCTCAGCATTACAAACAATACCTCTATCTTGGCCTTTTGCGCACAGGGTCTCGATATCCTAGGACCGTTCCCCAAAGCTCCGGAGGTTTGAGTTCCTTTGTGGCTATTGATCGTTCACAAAATGGATTGAAGCCGAACCTGTGGATGGGATAACAACGAAGCGGCAAAGCGGTTTATGATGAGATGCATAATTACTCGATTTGGAGTACCGAGTCGAATAATTACAGATAATGGTAAGCAATTTTTGGCGCATAAAATTTCAGAAATTTTATGACGAGTTGGGTACCAAGTTGTGTTATGTACATAGCCCATCCCCAAAGTAATGGGGCAATCGAGCGTGCAAGCGGCCAAATAATGAGAGGAATTAAGACTCGAGTCTTGACCGACTCATCAAGCGCCGGGGCTTGGGTACAAGAGCTACCCTCAGTATTATGGGCTGTTAAATGCGACTACGGTCAGACTCTGGTGAAACACCATTCTTTCTAGTCTTGAGTGAAGCCATGCTTCCTCCGGAACTAAAGATCTGGTCAACACAGTGAAACTTTCGCAGACTCAACCAAGAACAACTTCGAGCAGATGATATTAATCTACTTGAAGAAAGGAGAAACCAGCCCTAATTAGTTCGGCGGTCTACCAACAAGCCTGCGAAGATACTACGATCGTAAGGTCCAACCTCATGACCTCGTTGTAGGTGACTTAGTATTGAGACTTTGCCAATCCAAGTCTAATCGGAACAAACTTTCTCCCAAGTGGGAAGGTCCTTACAGTGGTGAAGTTACTCGTCCGTGGTCAAGACGATTGGCAATGGAAGATGGCGAGTTCTCTCGAATTCTTGGAACATCGACCGATTCACATAAATTTTATGTGTAACCAATCATTGCACAATAAAGAATCGAGTTCTCTCTACCTCTATTGTCTTACTTTTGAGTAGTGCTTTCATAATCTTTCGACTATATTCCAAACACCCGTTTCCTTTACCTTTGGTGAAAAGGAGTAACATCACCTAGTCGAAGCCTCTCCTCTCTACATGTGGTCCCGCCCACTAGAAGGAGCTTCCTAGTATTGACTCGTTACTCACTTTTGCCGCCAACACAAAGAGCTCGGGTTCTATTTAGTGAAATATTTTTGAAAGCCTACTCCTTTCACCTTAGATTATTTCTTGATTCTTTTGAAAAATATTCTAAGCGAGTGCACTTTTTAGATTTATTCATTTGCCTTTGGTGTATTCGATTAGTCTCAACTTAGTCGGAGGAAGAAACACATCTAGTCGAAGTCTCTCTCTCTCTGCACGTGGTCCCGCTCACTAGAAGGAACTTCCTAGCATCGTCGATTTCCTACTCTTGATACCAGACAGACTTATCGAGTCCTCCAAAGAAGGGCGAACGAATTTTTGAAGTCCTCTGGATGTTTGTTTAACTCAAGTTCTTTGTTCTCGATTTAATTAATCTAGTCGGAGATGGTGACATCACCTAGTCGAAGACTTTCCTCTCTGCGTGGTCACGCCCACTAGAAGGAACTTCCTAGTGTCGATTAGTTACTAATTTTTCGACCGATTGCATGACAATCGTGACCAAAAACTACAAGTTAACCAAACCTCTCTGTTTTCAGAAACCCTTTTAACACTATTTACTTAGTTTGTCTAAACAAACTAAGCAAATAGTCGGGGGCTAGGATAAAGTTATTAATTTGACTTCATTTCTTAGTCTTTCATTCGTTGATTATCTTTTGAGTTACTAACTACTCGACAAGATGATTTGCAGGAAAAAGATGGATTATATAATACATCGACAAAAGCTTGTTTTTCCCACGGGTTTGTTACAAACTACTCAAGAGGAGAGCCCGATCGCATCTCCTCTGAAACCTTAAACCAATCGATTGCATTTCTTCAATCGACGACTTGCTTCGCTTGAGGCGATCGAAAGTAAACCGATTGGTTGAACATTAAGGCTGGGGTCATGAGCTTTAAGTTTTGCCAATGCATAACTTACTGCAACTTCGACCGCCTCCTTTATCGATTCAGCTTGGTTGGCCTTCAGGGTGGTCATCAGTTCTTGCAAAGTCCCGACTTGTTCCCCAATTGTACTTACGTGAGCAGTCATCGTATCATCTTGAGGAGCTTTTCCCTCAGTATGTAGCTCACCAAGTACATTGTTCAGGAGCGTGACACTGCTTTGAAGATTAATCTTCATTGTCTCCATCTCTGTTGGAGTGCAGTGAAGCCTCGCGGAGTTGTTTGTTTTGACCGCTTGCTCTGAAAAGAATAAAACCGGTCAAGCAAAAATAAACTTCTAGAGGAAAAGAAAACAAAAATAATCACAGTAAAAGATTTCCTTACCGCTAGTCGAGAATCAATTTCTTGATTTCTTCCTCATGGGAGGCAAAGCGGTCTCGGCATGCTTCTTCTCCCATGATCTAATCTCCTCCGTATTTTCTTTGGCAATGCGACGGTCTCATATAAATCATGGTTTTATCCCTGAGCTCATTTTCGAGACTTCCCAGTTCATGGTCCATTTCTAGAAAAGAAATAAGAGTGAAAAAAAGGGAAAGAACTCGTAAAAGACTGCAGGTAAAGAGTTACTTACCTGATTGTAGGGATTTTAACCGCGTAATTTCTTCATCTTTCTCTCTGGAGATACGAGAAATCTCACGAATGACCAAAGTTTTATCTTGGACTTCATTCTGGAGCTTTCTCATATCATCTTCTTTTCCTAAAAGAAGTAACAGTCAGAGTTCCTCTTTTTCCTGTCGCAGCTCTAGAAGTTGTCGATGATATTCACCGGCAACAGCGATTTGCTCTATGGCTTTCTGCAAAAGAAAAGACAGTGAGAAACAAGAGAAGATTATACCTGTATATATAAGTATCATCAAATACTTACACTCATGGTTGATCGAGCAAATATCGAGTAAACCAGCTTTGGATGCTTCAGCTTGTCTACTCTATCGACCTGATCCCACCAAACCTTCTCAAGACACTCATTGTCAAAAGTGTCCCCTCTATTGGGAATGTCTTTGGGATGGGGGACTCGGTGACGAGATCTAAAAGTAGAAGACCCCACTATGGAAGCAGGGCCAAAGAAATCAGAACAGAAGTTGAAGTATTCCTCATCTTCCGATTCTGAAATTGTAATTTCCCTTTGGGTACCAGGAAAGAGGTTTGTAATGATTTCCTTCCCCGCACGGTGGTCTGGCACATCACCACCTTGGGCAGAGGCTTTTGCGACTACCTCTGCTGGTCCCACGGTCACATCAGTGGTCATGGCGGCTACCTCAGTAGTTGTAGACGCCACCTCAGTAACTATGGCCGCTGCCTCAGTGGCCATAGCTACAACTTCAGCGATCGTGACAACCGCTTCAGGAGCCAAGACTTCTTCCACAACCCGAGCTGTGGATGGTCCTTCGACCATCTCGTTGTCATCTCTCCAATCATTGGAGAGGCCGCAATGGGCTTTTCGATAGAAACCATTATGGGAGCTGAAGGAGTCGAGCTAAAACAAACAAAAGGATAGCAAGTCAAATTGTGGAAAGCAAAAGGTAAATGCTGTTCTTACACTTTAGCTTGTTTCACATACCTCTGTATCCTGGACTTGATCAGAAACTTTGGAGCCATCTTCCCGATGGAAGAATTCTTTGACTTCTTTTCTACGACCACGTCTAGTCGTAGCTCAGGTTGGAGAATAGGCTCGGTCACGACCACGTCTGGTTGTGAATCTTGAACAGGGACTATCTTTCTGGTCTCCTGACTTTCCAGAGGGCCGAGATTGGTCTCGATCACTCCAAGAGCAGCGCTACCCTCAACGGTAGGCTCGGCTGGATCAACGTTGTCCTTCACAAAAGACATAAACTCCTTCCAGTTCTCCTTTTCTAGTTGCTTGACAAATCTAGAAGTGGCGTAAGCGTGAAAGCTTTCTTGTCATAATAAAAGGTACCTTGGCCTTGTGGACTTTATGCCTAGGAGGTTCTTGACCTCCTCGGTCTCCTCAAGCTGCGGCCGCGCCGGTCTCGGCTTCGCTGAAAATGCACTTGCCCTTACGGGCCTTGCGCAAGAGGTTCTTCATCGTCCTCAATTTAATTTGTTTAGACCTCGGCTATTGTTGCGAGCATGTGTGCCGCAGATTTTGCCGAGGACTGGTCGAAACAAAGGAACTTGAGCTTGATCCTCCTTGTCGGCGACTCTTGTAAGTCGGCGCTTTTTCGTCGGAGGAGATGAGCCCTTGTTCACCGTCGCCCTGCCAATGGTCACCGATTCGACCTCTTCGTCGTCCCGGTGGTTTTCCATGTCTACTTTCGAAAGAAAAGCGAAAAAGAAGAATCAATGACCCATCGTAAGTTTTTCTCGACCAATATCGATCGTAAGCTCTTCTCGACATATCACGATCGTAAGATTTTCTCGATCACTACCTAGTCGTAAGTTCTTTCTCGACTATGAAGTCCTAAGGATAAAATCAACTTTTGATTACCTTTAGGCGCTCAACCTTTTCCTCTGCGGACAAAACCGCAAAGATTTGAGGAACCGCCATTCTGGGTGGCGGAGGACTTCTCACAAACAAGTTTGACTCGAACATCAATCTCTGTCTGTGAAAGATCTGTATAAAATAGATAAAGATATTAATTAGACGATTTTGAAGAAGACCAAACTGAGAGTTAAGTCGAAAAACTATTTACCTTCCTCGTAGTCCCTGGTCGGGTCTTTTGGCCCCGTGTACCTCCACATAGGAGGCACTTGTTTCTTCAAAGGACTAATTCGACGTGTGATGAAATTCTTCACCACATGCCATCCAATCAACCCTCGCTTTCAAATCCTTGATGGCTTGAATATAGGGGCAATTGATTGATATCCCGGGAGTCGAATCGGGAAGCTTTCTTTTTGACCTTCCCTTGAAGGTAAGGTACGTTGTCTTGAAGGTGACTTTCGAAGAAACCACCTCTTCCTCCACAACGCCATGAGGACCGAGTGAACATCTGAATATACTCCTTCGACTTCCCGTCATGGAGCTTGGACCACAACTTTCAGCTATCCCAGTTAGCGAGCCATTAGTAGAAATCTTGAAAAAGCTCAAGATCATTTGGAATTCCTGTGCACGCCTCACACAGATATACAAATACGCTCAGCATTGTAATGGAATTAGGACCAAGGTTCACCAATTCCACTCCAAAATGCTCGAGTATGAGTGTGAGAAAGGGGTGAGCAGGTAATCGAAGACCACACTCTGTCAATTTGGAAGGCGGGATTTGTTCATCCTCCCCGACGGCCAATGATGCTTGTACGCCGGGAACCACTCCACAAGAACTCTCTCTGGAATCTTTCCAGAGTTGACAAGGGCTTGCATCTTCGCCGTATCCATCTCCGACTCGGCCCACTCGGAGACCCTCCCGGCCATTTCTCTCAGAAGGGGGAGATTCTTGATTGAGTTGGTGGCGGAGAAGACAAGAACTTGATGAACAGTGGGATGATTTGGGGAAAAGTGTGAACTCTAAGTCTTACCCCCGGTAAGTATTTATAACCGCATGCCTTGGGCCGGAGGCGTGGTATTCCAAAGGTTGCCACCGTCTCGGGAACCGCTCAACAGACAAAGCTAACGGGTGTCGTTTGAAATTCCCAGCGATGTTCTGCTCGAGAAAATCAAGTTTGCTTTTACACCTCAAGCGAAATTACTTCCTTGGTTAGATTCTTTTTAACCAAAGGAAATGTTAATCGGAAAGGTTTTTCTTCCAATCACCATGCTACGACCACCTTGTGATCGTAGAAATGTTCTACGACTATTTGATAGCCGTAAACAATTTCCTTGACCAAGCATATTTCTGGTCAAAGTAGTACACTAATGACGAAGAGTTTTTCCTTCGACTATCTTTCTACGACCCTCTCGTGGTCGTAAAACTATCTATAACTCCTTTACCAACTAAGTTGCTTTCACTTGAAGCTGGGGGGCTAGATGACGAGGATATAATAATCCTCATTTTATCTTTTATCTATAATTCTTATTACAGGTAAATATGACGTCATATGGTCCCTGAGTATACCCCTTAATGTTATAAGGGAAGAGCCTACTGGGTGGTCGTAAGTTCTTCTACGACCACCCCCATAGTCGTAAGATATGCTACGACTACCCCATAGTCGTAAGTCTTGCTACGACTACCTCATGGTCGTAAGTTCTTCTACGACTAGGTTAGCTACGACCACCTTATGATCAATTAAACCTACAGACAAGTGGGCCCAATTGATTAAGGAATTCAAACAGTCATCATACGCTATTACTCTGCGAAGTAATAGCACGTAATGCTCCATTATCTCTGGTATATTGCTGTTAGGCGACGTGAAGGAGTTAATACGCCGGTGATTACTATTAACGTGCGCCCGTTACGGGATGTAATGAGGCGCCGCTTCACCTGGAGAAACTGCCGCTCCTTCACGTACTATATAAAGGCGGCAATCAGAGAAGGAAGGGCGGATCAATCGGGCCATCAGGAATACAAGCACTATCTGTAATAGTCTTAGTTTTTCCCCTGATTGTTGAGAATACACTCAATACCATACACACACAGGAGTAGGGTTGTTATTCTCTCCGGAGAAGGCCTGAACCTGTATAAAAATCCCTGTGTCAATCTCTCTGCGTGATTCCATTCTAGGAGACCCCCCGAATCAAACAATCTTTACGTAAGTTCGGTTCTAAAACACCGACAGTTTGAATTTCATTATTTTCTTTAGCAAAGTTTATACATCATGCATAACAAATCTTTCATACAATATAATTTCAAAATTACTTTCCCCCTTTTAATTATACTATGTATTCTCAAAAGGTGAATTTTGGGATGTTACAAGTCTAATATCCTTTTATGGCTAAACTGGTTGCAGACTAGTTTGAGTCATGAAACAACCAGCTATAGACACCACCCGACCAGCCATACGATTTTGGGTCATTCTCGACAGACAAAGAGGTCGGAAGACATGATAGTTTCCCATATGGCTAAATGTGAGAGCGGTTATTGGCACATTTGGCAACTTGCGACAGTTGACTAAAGGACGAGACAGTTCAAGACTCGACAGAGGAATGTGCGTGAAGATAAGAAGCGTCTTTAGCGATATTAACTTCCACCCCTTCAATAACTATAAAGGGGATAGCCCACATATTCTGTAACAAGGTTCCTATCACATCATATGTTCATCATTCAACGATTACATACGATCATTCGATCAATGCTGTAACATCCACATTGTATTATCATATATTCATTGTGTCCACAACAATAAATGGTCTTCGCTTAGAGTATTCTCTCGTATCATTTTTCCGAATAAGCTCGATAGAAACCCTGTATTCCGATCATCGATATAGGCGCTGCACCAGCACCAGTGCGAGCAGAAGTCGGGCGGCAGCGGCCATGGCTGCTTGGATAGTTGGATCGAGCAAGGTCGGGGTGTAGGGTGGTTGGAGAGAGGGTTTTAGATCTGGATGGTAGGATATTGACCGTTGGATCTCCATCTTACGACCATAAATTCAAAAATATTTTTTGTAAGAAATCATTCGCACGATATAGACAATCCCAGGAAGCTTACGCAAATTGTCGTAACTATCTGCCATTATTTCACCCCAACTCAGAGGTCTAGACACGCTGCTGATTACATCCATCTCCGGTGCATGTGTCCATCGTGGAGCAATGCAGGCTTCCGACTGTCCGTATCGTGTAGAGATGAGTGTGCTGTCCTCACTG
Source organism: Phyllostachys edulis (assembly GCA_036346405.1). Taxonomy (NCBI): domain Eukaryota; kingdom Viridiplantae; phylum Streptophyta; class Magnoliopsida; order Poales; family Poaceae; genus Phyllostachys; species Phyllostachys edulis. Next base: position 58,166,645 of record CM070546.1, on the reverse strand, counting down.
CTCTTTGCTACGCTGGCCTCGGCCACTGGGGAATGCGGATGTACACTCGCAGCACTGCACTGCCACGTTGGTGCAGAGAATAAACCACAAACCGGCGAGAATGTAGCGGGCCCAACGACGCCGTGTCAGGCAGCCTGATCGGGCGGTACCGCCGCTGGGTTCCTGGGACGTGCCGTGTCGGTTGGTTCGCTCCGTTGACCGATCTGCGCGCGACGGACGGACGGACGGAGAGGAAGACAAGAAATTTATGCGCGGCCGCGCGCACGCGGGTTCGGTGGCTCTCGCGATCGTCCCGTGACCCGGTGTGGTGTTCGTACTAGTGTACACGAGTACACGACCCGCGGCAAGCCGCGCGTGAGCAGGCGCGGCACGCTCCCGGACTTTTTTATATGGTGCCACTTCGCTCATCTTCTCTTACTGCTGCTATACCAATGCAACACTGGCACAACCGCAGCTCACCGTTTGTGAAAACTGTTGCCATGTGATGATTGATTTGTATAGGTTTCCCTCAGAAAAAAGAAAAGTATATAAGCACACATCAATTTCTGGATGACATGGTTGGTGCATATTTAGATGCTTTTTATGTCAATGTTTTTTGGAGTGCAAATAAGTCGAAGTAAAATTCAAGACAGAATGCATTGGATTACAGGCGGTGATCGAGTCTGATCCAATTTACTAGCCCTACATAGCTAGTAGTAGAGGAGCCAAATTATAGGAGTTGCTCGGTCACGAGGCATTTTAAAGTCCAGGATACACAATTCACGGCTTATTCTCTCCGCCGATCGATGTGCCGCCGAGAAGACACTTCTGACCTCAATGTGTTTGATACGTACTCTCTACAATCTAGCTGGCTATTCAGTATTCACCCATCGTCCCTCGCTTTGATTTCAAACAAAAGTACGGAGTTAATTAAGATCAAAACGAACCCAACGGCCTAATTTTGCTCCCACCTAGGTGATCCTTCCACCACAAAGTTTGTAGCCACATGATTAGGATGTAGTGGAATGTTTCATCCTTCCAATGCAGTAGTAGGCAGCTCATCACAGCATCGTCTGCGCATGTGTCCTCCTCAATGACTTCTCACAGTGACATGCCAAAAGGCTAGGCATATATTGCAAACATATCCATGTAATCTCATACACGTACAAGGCTAAGTCCAAGGAGGAGAAAGTTAACAACAGGAAAGACACAGGTAAAGCCTGTGGTTCTTGAATCTTGACCCCCCATCGCCTGCAAAAGAAAAAAAATGTCTTCGTAGATTTCAAATGCATTTGGACTTGATGTGTTTTTGGGGAAAACGGCTGGATTGCCGCTTAATGCATTAAAGAGAGGAGAAAAAAGGGTACAAAGAGGGTCCCAGAAAATAGAAAAAAAACAAAACAAAAAAACAAAAAAGACCAAAAAAAAGAAGCTCTGTACGCCGGCAAGAGCCGGCGTTAAGCTTCTTCAACAGGCAAAGTTACATTGTTCCTCGGTAAATAGGCTCGGAGCTTGGTCGCCCCACTGACCGTCCATGCCCAGGCTTCCTCCTTGATGATGGCCAGCAATCCGATTGGCTCCTCCCTGTGGTGCTGAAAGATTCGTCTATTTCTTTCTTTCCAAATATGCCATAGAGTGAGAAGAATCAACGAGGCTTGGCCCTTTTGCAGCTCCTTATGCCCGAGTGGAGGTGTCAATCCACCAATCCACCATCCGTAGTCGAGTAGTCCACCGTGATGGAGATAGGTTTTGCCGCCCTACCCGGTAGCCACAAGAGTCCAGATTTGTCTAGTGTCGTGCACTCTACAAAAAGATGCATCGTTGTCTCCGGATTGTTTGTGCATAGAGGACACCAATGATCATTTTGCATATGGCGAGCTGTCAGGACATCGGCTGTCGGAAGGCGATGTGTTTTTGGCCAAGAACAACGGGACAGGTAGTGCAAGCAAGCACCATGTGCGTCGCAGTGTGAACTTGTTGTGCCAGTTACAGGCCAGGAGAAATGTAAGCATGGGATAGTAGCAAATTATGTATGCTGGAGAGAGGAACATTCTTGGATGGGGATTATCGTTGGTTTTATTATGTGAGAGAAGGGGGAGGGGTTTTGTTGCTTTATCACTTGTCTTGTTATGTCACAGGATGAATTTAATTAGCTGCAGTGGTGGTAGAGATGCCCTTCTGGAGTATCACCCTGCAACCAACCCATCTCCTAGTTTCAACTTGCCATCACGTTGTGTTTAGCTTCTGACACTGGCATGTGAATAAGAACGAGAGAACTGAGATGATTATTCTTTTTAAAACTGCCATGACAAACCAAATTATGGCAAGCTATTAGACAAAGATAGACATTTCTACTTCATTGATAACAAACCAAATTATGGCCTTACTGGGCACTGTCGTACTGTAACGTGAGGTTCACATTTATATAGCCTTAATTCTTTTACATAGAAAGGATTCATATTCATATAGCCTACTTTCCTACCCTTCGTTCTAAACGCCTTCTTGACATACATGTACCATCTGCGCAAAAATGCCAATTGATATCTTGATCCGATTGAGCTAACGTGACGCCGAAATTTCTAACCGCGCGTGCACGTGGAAAACAATAGCACCCAGTGCACGCACGCTGTGGTCCTGGTCACTCGAGGGAGAGGCAGTAGCCCGTGTCGTCTGACGGATCCGGTCCAGAATCCAGACAGGGTTGGTGCTCCTGCCAGTCCAGATGGGCAGATCGACGAATCCGATCGATGAAGGAAAAGGAAAAGGAAAAAAAGAAAACTTATCCTGATACGGCGTACGCACGTCTGGGCCGAGAGGGGAAGGTTCAAAGAACAATCCAGGGGAGCAGCAAGAACCATCCTAGGACATGCACGCAGTACGTATATACCTGTCGCTGGGACCTCTCAGCTTACCGGCCGGCGTATGTAGCAGCAGCCGACTGTTGGTTTGCTGTATCGCGTCGTTCGCCTGCTGCCTGAACTCGATGCCCGGTAACGTGGGGTGCTGCCGTTTACATGCACAGTCTTCACGTTCCAATCGCCGCAAAATGGCAGGTCACAACAGTTCATCATCTGGTTCCAAATGTAATTGGATATCTTTTGTAGATGAGCATGACGAATATGGAATGGAATGGACGCATTTGATTTTGAGTGATGAAGGGAGGCTATGGGATTTGTAGATGCATGTGATCTCGCAAGGCCCTGCATGCTCACCTCAATTAATGAACGCGAGCAAAAATCTGGTTCTGAAACCAGCGTCTCCGCCGCTGATACACGCCCTGGTTTGTGGGATTCCAGGTGTAGAGGTAGCGGCGGATTAGGAACGTCCTCCCAGCATCTCACTATTTCAACAGCCGCAGACCGCGTGTCTGCATCCAAGCAACTAATTGCAATAGTAGCCGTATATGAGCCAACCTACGAGGAGAGTAATACAACAACAAAGGTTCATATGCCAAGCTAGCCAAATCGTGATGAAAATTCGGTTATGGATGGCTTCAGATATAATAAGAGGTATTCGCAATGATCAATCATGCTAGATCAGAAGCCAAAATAGTTTAATACAGCAACAACCATCACATGCAGGGATTTTAATATCGGCGGTTTTGTCGAAAACGAATTCTAGCGGTTCTACCGGACCCCCGGTAGAACCACAAACCGGCGCCGAAATTTCGGGTTTGGTTGAATTTTGCAAATTTGATTTTTTAAAATTTAAAATCTGAATTTTTTTAAAAAAAAATTGGCCGAAATTTTCTGATTATCGGCCGTATTGGTCTTCCCAGCCACCCTCGGTATTTTTTTTTGAACCAATATTAAAATCCCTTATCACATGTAGTCATGTATGTGGTCATGTAGTATCACATATTAAGCAGTACCTCTTAAATCAACAGGAAAGGCGTAAAAAGAATCCAACATTGAGTAGCCTCTGCTAACTAATCCGGAAAGAATACAATGTGTATGTGTTCGATAAGTTGCCCCATACAAGAGCTCTCCCGAGCTTGCTTGGCTGGAATAGTGGATTGAAGGGATATATAGACCTTATTCTTATAATCATAAGTACACTTAAATCAACATGGCCGTTAATTCTTTTCGATCCAATGGATAATATTAATTAGCATTCAGTTATACTTCCCTGGCAGTATAGTACGAGTAGTAGGAATCCCGCAAGGGGCAAAATTGTAATTTGACCATATCTGTTTTAACTTCAACGCATGAGTATACCAGTAATTTGTGTCGGCGCTTGGTGCCCTGGTCACAACCCTAATTTGCGTAAAAATCGGGATGTCCTTGGCTTGGGCCGGGCAGGAGAGTGCGCATGTTTTGGGTCGCGCGGTAGGGACGGGACGCTTGGCACATTATGGCCCATGTACTGTTTAGAAGTGATGCTGTCAGGTGTCAATGTTTGGGCGTTAGGGTTAGGGGATTGGTGTTGGCGGTGGCCGCTTGGTGTCTTCAGGAGGTTGGCGGCGCAACACATTGAGGAGAAGGTAGGGGCACATGCAACACATTGAGGAGAAGGTGCGACGGTGTGAGGATGCTTGTGTCCGTCGATCGGTCAATCGAGGGCACCACATGGGGGATTGCGGTGGTGGGGGGAAGCACAGGAGGGGAGCCGTGGATTTGGCAGGCATCTATGCCCGATATGGGTGTGGGGCTGTGTTGAGCACATCGCCGCCGGCCTCCTCGGCATCGTCGGCGCCCACGGCGGCCTCTGGTACACCGCCGTCGCCGTGGGGGTAACGGCCGCCGCCGGCCTCGCGTTCGTGTCAGGACCCAATAGTGTTAATCCCGATTTCTTGATAAACAGAATACAGATAACAAGAAACTTGGGGAAAATCGAGATAAACAGGGAAGAAACCGAAGAACAGGGAGAAGGGAAAGTAGAGTAGGTACTTAGGGTTCCATTTCAAGATAATAATCAGTTCGATTACAAGACCACGGCTTATATATGGCATGAGGTTCGCCCGCGTGACTAGCGACAAAAAACAACGAGAATGTTACGGTGAGCGATGAATAGCAAGAAGCGAACAAAAAAGCGAACGACTCCATCCTCGTGGACCGTCAGATCTTCAGAGATCGACTCAGATCTTCGAACCTCTTTAAAACCTCCAACCGAGCAGCTGAGTAAAGACCACTGGATTTACTTAACTGAAAGGGTATCGGGAGATCCTAGCCCTCCGTTAACTGCAATAAACTCAGCTTCATCAAATTGCATCCAACTCATTCAGAATCTAACAATTGCCCCCTCCTTGACATCCTTGTCCTCAAGGATGGAAATCTGGAAAGATTCGGCCGATGAAATTTGCGTTCTCCCAAGTTGCTGCCTCCTGTGGAAGATTCACCCAATGGACTAACCATTGGACAACTGGTTCATTGTTCCTCAGAATAACTCTCCTATCCAGAACTGCTACAGGTTCAGCTAGTATATTTCCCTCAGCATCAACCAAAGGCAATTCTTGGCTAGGAATCACCCTATTTCCAACATGTTTCTTTAGATGGCTAACATGGAACACCGGATGTATCAATCAGCCCCTAGGTAACAGTAACTTATAAGCAACCCTTCCAATCCTTCCAATCCCTTCTAAGATTCTGTAAGGGCCATAGAACCTGGAATGGAGCTTTAATGAATTATGTAGCCCTAGGGCATTGTGTCTATATGGTTGTAATTTCAAATATACCATATCACCAATTTGGAACTCCCTCTTAGTTCTGTGTTTATTTGCAAAAAACTTCATCTTGGAACTTGCCTTCTCCCATTGCGCCTTAATGGCTTCAAAAGCAACAGCTCTTCCTTGTAGTCTTCTTATAGTATCATCAGTTGCAGAATCTGGAAGTGAGGCCTTAGTAATTTGTGGTGGTTTCATTCCATACAGGGCTTCAAAAGGAGTCATGTTCAAAGTTGTGTGGTAAGAGGTGTTATACCACCACTCTGCTTGTGCTAACTAAGAATGCCATCTTTTTGGACTAGCAAAGGCTATGCACCTCAGATAATTCTCTAAACATTGGTAAACTCTTTCTGTCTGCCCATCAGTTTGGGGGTGGTATGCACTGCTCAACCTTATCCTCACTCCTAATGCCTTGAACAATTCTTGCCATAGGGTGCTTGTAAAGATCCTATCCCTGTCAGAAATAATCACCATTGGTAATTCATGTAGTTTGTATATGTGCTCCAAGAACAAGTCCACCACAGTATGCACTGTAAAGGGATGGCTTAATGACAAAAAATGAGCATATGTAGTGAATCTATCCACAACTACCAAAATCACATCATTGTTCTCTGATTTAGGCAGTCCTTCTATAAAATCCATAGTTATATGTGCCTAGGCCATTTCTGGTAGAGGAAGTGGCTGAAGCAACCCAGGGTAAGGATGTTTTTAGACTTATTCTTTTGGCACACTATGTAATGTTTGAAAAATTCTGAGACAATTGACTTCATTCTTGGCCAATAAAAGATCAATTTCATCCTTTGATATGTTGCTCTTTCTCCAGAGTGCCCCCCTAAAGTTGTCGGACCCGGATTCCGAGAATCCAAATCCTCTGTGAAAGATACTGTGCTATTCCCTGGATCAGTAGATAGCACTCACAGATACATTACTGAATCAATTCATACATGACATAGATTAAACCATACCATTCATTAATTAACACCACAGAGTTTACATAGACCGCATCGGGTCGGGTTTTACAAAAGGGTCGAACAAGGCCAAAGATTACATTACAAAAACGGAAGAGACAACGGAAGCAAAAGGGGTAGAGCACATCTCTCCACAGGCAAGCGACTGGGGAAACCCGTGTGCGTCATATATTACCTAAGGACTCAGATAATATAGGATGCACGCAAGCACCAACGGAGTCAACTAGACTGGGGCGAGACTAGAACAACTAAGACTAACTACATTTCATCATCTCCTGGGCCTCCAGCTTTTGGATCCTCATAGAACAAGTAGTCTTCAGGGATTCTTGCTTCTGAGGGTTTTTGGGGGGAAAGAGCGAGAATGAGTACAACTTCCGTGCTCGCGAGCCAACATACAATGCAATAATATACATGCAAGGCTAAACAAGGATGGCTCGGGTTCTTTTATTTGCTAAAGCAATATTTTCAATTACTCATAATTACAAATTCCTATCACTTAGCATTTTAACAAATTGCATTTTATTAAAGAGAGTAATTGTGTAATATTTATCTCAATAGAGGTTCCCTCTGTCAGAAACTCTACCTATGCTTCATTTGATTGGAGCTACCTCCAATTATTAACTCTGCTAAGCTCGGCGGCTCAGGTAAAATCCAAACTCAGGGCTAGGTGAGGCCACCACATTTTCATTCCACCCACAAAGATTTTTGAAATAGATCTAACTCAAGTAAAGTTCCCATGTCCACTTTTGACCGTAGGCATGGCTGTTTAAACAGTTTAATACTCTGCAGAGATTGTACACTTTACCCAGAAGAGATAATCGTCCTGATATGTACACATGCTTCCTTAGACATGTGAATCAAGGGGAGATCACCACAAGGCCTTTACAATGCATCCAACAGTATTAGTTACACCTGCTAAGGTTTCGCCTAATAAGGGTTACGCTCTTGAAGACCCGTTAACCCTTACCCAGACCCTCCCTCTTGTGCCCTCTTAACGACTTACGTCGTGCGCCTCAACCCCCTTCGCCACAAAGGTTTACGATGACACGGCACATCTACCTAGTGCAACTCGTACTGATGGATACAAATTATTTAGCTAGGTTGTATTTTACAGACTTGTGGTTGTACTTGTTTTACACAGGAGGTCATGACAAGATTAAGTCCTTAGGGTTATCTGGGCGGTTCATTCCACATACTAGTATTCCTTAGGTTGCATTAGCACCCACCAACATACTAGTATTCCTTGGGCTGCATTAGCACCCACCATCACATCATCCATCGTACCATCCGCCCAGATGGGAAAAGCAGGTTATTAGGGTTTTGAGAAGTAAAACCAAATTATCTCATTCATTTCAGTCATGGACCACCAATGACTGCCCAAAATTATTTTATGTTTGAAAAGATGATGATTGGGGGTATGTAATACCCAGGTACTTAAGCAAGACTAGCATGTCGCTTAAGTACAACCTATAACTAGTAGTACCATATAGATTACTAGGGTGACATAGAATAATGGATGCAATTATCAAGGGATGTCATATTAATTAATTAATCATCAAATGGGTATTTAACTACCTTAAGCTTTAACATACATTTGATTAAAGAATTAAAGCATGCAATTTTTGGTAATTTAAATGAATATAATTTACATAAAATGTAGGATCAATATGTTCAAAGTATTGACTCGCCTTGGTTATAGGTAAGAGGATCTTGGTATTCTTGTGCTTGATCAACTTGGAGATCCTCCGTGTCTTCAAATCCTAATCGGACGAAGGTACCGAAAAAAGACACAAACAAGCAAAGAGAGCAAATAAATACAAATAAACTAACAAATGAACTCAAAATTAAACAAGACCTATGCTATTAGCAAGATCTTGAATTTACAAAATTTTAGAAACAAGTTTTATAATTTATACGACGATGGAGGAATGAATTTTTGAAGTTTCTCCTTTGAATTAAACCTTAAAGGAAAAATAAGAAAAAGAGGGAGAGAGAGAAAGTCTATGGGGGGCCCGACGGCCACCTCACAAGCGAGTGGACACGGTGGACCGAGTCCACATCTGGCGCGCTTAGGCGTGGTGGACCAGTGAAATTGGGCCCACTTGTCATCCGGAGAGAGGGGTAAGTTAATGATGATGGCCTTGGCCATTCCCCATTCGTTTCCCATTGCCCACCGAGAGAGAAGAGCAGAGGGGGAGTGCGAGTGGTCACGGGTGGTGGCGGCGCCAGCGAGTGAGGTGGTGGGGAGGCAAGCGAGGGGGTGAAACAGGGTCCCATGGGGGCGGTGTCCTCACGAGCAGCGGTGGCGGTACCAAAAGTGCACGACGGCGGCAGCAGCGCACAAGGGCGGCGATGGCGGCAACACGGGCTTGCGGAGGAGCGGGCAAGTCGGCAGAGCGGGGAAAGAAATGGCGTGCGCACCGGCTGCGCCTGGAGGAGGAGAGGTTGAACGGGTGCTTGGGGCGGCTTGAGGTGGCCCGAAGTGGTCTGGCGGTGGTGGCCAGGAGCGGTGGAGGAGGAGCTACGACGGTGGGAGCTCTTGGCGGCGTGGAGGACGAATGGTGGTGTGGGACGGGTTCCTCAGTGCCGGGGGCACGCGGTGACAGGGTCGCCCGAGGCGGAGGCGCTCCGGAGCGGCAATGGAATGGTGAGGTGGCGCGATCGTCAATGGGGCGCGGCTCTGGTTCCGCCCGATGAAGAAGAAGGAAGCAAATGGAGGGGAGAAGAGCAAGGGAGGTGGCCGGGGCTCCTTTTATAGGCGATGGTGGGAGGAGCTGTTGGAGAGGGGACTCGAGCGTGCGCGCAGGTGATGATGGCATCTCAGCTGAGGGGACAAGGCGAGGGCGAGGCGGCACAGAGGGTGCAGCGAGGGTTGGTGGCGGTGCCAGAGAGGTGGCGTGGGAGCTGGTGGCAGGCAGTAGCAGGCGGCCTCGTGGGTGGCAGGAGGAGCTGGTGGTAGTGGCGTGCACGCAAGGGAGAGAGAGCGCTCGGTGGCTGCCTTGATTGAAGAAAGAAGAAGACCAAGCGAAGGAGTCGGGTTAGAGAAGAAAGCCGGAGGAAAGAAAAGAAGGTCGGGGCGGCGCTGGGCCAATTGGGCCTGGGAGGAAAAAGGGGCCAAGTGGGCCAAGGCCAAGAAAAAAGGGGAAATGGGCCAAGGGGTTGGGCCGACCCAAAAGGAAGGCTGGGCTGAGCCCAAGAAAGAGAAGGGCCAAAAGTGAAAGGGGGCCCAAAATACTGAAAAGACAAATTCAAATTCAAATTTGAATTATGAAGTTGCGAAAAGGTTTGAAACACAAACCCGAGCTAGATAGAAGCTAGAAGTTTTTAGAACATAAGTTAATTTGAAATACCTTTTGGAAACAAAGAACCGAAAGTAATTACTATTCGTCGTTTTCGAAAACGGGACGTTACAAATCAGATGAATGAAATGACTCCATTAGTCGTTCCTTCAGGTTTGTGCTAGTACCAATATATAATCTACCCTTGTACCTCAAGACTCCATTGTGTAATGTAAAGCTTGGGACTGCAGTAGCATCAATCGTTAACTTCTCTTCCAATTCCTTACACCTTTCATCTCCCTAATAGCTCAGCAAGACTTTAGAGATCCATTGAGGAATGGCCACTGTAAGGGCCATTGCTCTAGGTGTGCATTGGACTCTGGACAAAGCATTAGTAGCTCTATTTCCTTTCCTTTCCTGTACTCAACCTTATATTTGTATCCTAGCAATTTAATTAATAGTACTTATGTTGTATTCCATCTATCAACCTCTGTCCATGGATATATTTAAGGCTCTGCTGATCAATTTTGATGATTAGGCTAGCTCCAACCAAGTAATGTTTCTATTTCTTTAAGGCTTCTAAAATTGCCATTGCCTCCTTGTCATAGGTTGACATTGTAGCTGCCTTGGGCCCTAAAGCCTTGCTCATATAAGATATTGGTCTGCCCTCTTGCATGAGTACAGCTCCCAATCCATAGCCACTTGCATCAGTCTCCAGCACAAAGGGTCTAGAGAAATTTGGTAATGCTAATACTGGGGCATTGGTTAATAGCTCCTTGATCCTCTCAAATGATTCTTGTTGTTCTCTGCCCCATTGAAAAGCATTCTTTTTTAGTGCATTGAACATTGGTTGATAGATTATGCTATAATTTTTCACAAACCTTCTATAGTACCCTGACAGGCCTAGGAATCCCCTCAACTGAGTAATGTTCTCAGGAACAGGCCAATCCCTTACTGCTTGCACCTTGCTAGCATCAGTTGCAACTCCTTCTCTACTGATCAGGTGGCCCAGGTACTCCACTTTCAATTGCCCAAATGCGCACTTGCTTAACCTAGCATACAATTTATTCCTCCTCAAAACCATAAGCACTGCCTGCAGATGTTTCTTATGCTCCTCCAAGGTTCCACTGTATATCAATATGTCAGCAAAGAAGACAAGGACAAACTTTTTGAGATATTGATCTAGCAACTCATTCATCAAAGCTTGGAAGGTAGCTGGAGCATTAGTTAACCCAAATGACATTACCAAGAATTCAAAGTGTCCATTGTGGGTGCTGAAAGCAGTTTTATGTATGTCAGCTGGATGCATTCTTATATGGTGATACCCAGATCTGAGGTCCAATTTTGAGAAATATTGGGCTTCATGCAGCTCATCTAACAAATCCTCTATTATTGGAATAGGGTATTTGTTCTTAATAGTTTGTGCATTCAATTGCCTGTAGTCTATGGATAATCTCCAACTCCCATCTTTCTTCTTCACAAGAATGGCTGGTGAGCAATATGGACTAACACTATGTTTGATAGTTTGAGCCTTGAGTAACTGCTCTATCAACTCCTCTATAGCATTCTTTTTGTGATGAGGCAATCTATAAGGACTCACATTGATTGGCTTAGCATCAAGGTTAGGTGGAATGGTGTGATCACAATCCCTGCAGGGAGGCAACTCTTTTGGCTCTGCAAATACTTCAGAATATTGGTTCAGAATCTCTAGTAGTTCAGGATCAGAACATTTCATGTCTTCGTGTGTTTACATTTCCTTGGCATAGATTACTTCTCCTACCACCTCCTTGTCCATCATTTTTAACAACTTGTGTGAGTTAATCACACAATCACCTTATGGCTTGGTTTCATCTCTGAAAGTTACTGCCCGATTGCCATCCTTGAGGATACTGCACTCTCTGGTCTTCAAATTGATACTGACTAGGCTGTGATTAAAGATCCAGTCACTGCCTAATTTGATGTCATATCCTTTGAGACATAGCAGTCTGAAATCAGATATAAACTCTTCACCTTGGATATTATAACTGCAGCCATGACATATAGCTTCGCTTGCCAATAATCCCCCATTAGCAATTGCATCCTGAATTGGGAGATGATTGCTGATTTGCACCCTGACAGCAGTGCCACCTCAGGAGTCATAAAAGTTGTGGTGCTCCCACTGTCCACCAGAGCAGTGGTATAACATTTCCTTATTTTTACTCTTAGTGTGAAAGTGCTTGCTTCTGAACTTGCTCCATGAATTGTATGCATTGATATTTGCACTTCTGTACTATCCTCTCTTTTATGTTCAGGACTACACGGTGTTGTACTGAACTCAGCTTCCTGCTCCTCCTCATAATCTTCCACTTCGTCATCAATAGTTATGAGATGTATTTGCTTCTTGAATTTGCAAACAGCTTGGTGCCTCGGTACCCATGGTTCTTGACACTTAAAACACTTTCCACTTTTCCACTTGTCAAATCCAGAAGCAGCAACTGTTGTACTCTTTACCCCATTATCCTTCCTATTAAAGGTTACACTACCTCTTGAAACATTACTGCCCTGGAAGGTAGTTTTCCCTTTTGCAGTATTAGGCCATGATTCATATTTCTTGTACATATGTAGTTCTTCATAATTCCTAGCATGAGCATATGCATCCACCAATGATCTTAAGCCAAGAGACTTCAAGGGTATCTTGATGTAGTTCTTTAATCTAGATACAAAAAAATCAAGAAAATATTCTTCCCTCAAATTAGGATTAGAAATAAGTCCATATTACACCCCTGAACTTTGGTTCGAGTCCAAAAAACCCACTAAACTCTAATACCGTTTGGTTTACACCCTTGAACTTTCAATACCAGATCACCCCTACCCCCAACCCAATACCACCTGGTTTCGGACTGATGTGGCATCCAAATAATCACATGAGCTGACGTGGCCAGATGAGTCAAGAAATGAAACCAAAAAAACGGGTTCATCTTCGACGCCGCCACGCCGCATGTGGGAGCTCATCTTGTGGCCGTGGAAGGAGTCAAGGTCGGAGCAAGGGTGTCTGCTCATCATGTGATGGCAGATCCGGCGGCCAGGAGGTGGTAGCTTCGAGCAATGCATAGCAAGGGAGCTTAGTCGACAACCAGCAGGTGCTCACACTCGGGCGGCGCCGAGCTCGTGGCGAACAACTTGGCGAGCAAGACGAGTAAAGAGGGAGCCCGGGAGGAGCAGGGGCTGAATCCGGGCTCGGCGGCGGATCGTGAGTGGGGCGACGGAGGTGTGGGCCCTCCTGCCTCCCGACTCCTCCCTCGTCTCTCCGCTGCCGTCGCCCCTCGCCTTTATGTCATCAAGGCCGCCACCTCCATCCGAGAAGGGTAGAGAGGAGAGGGAGAGGATGGTGGAGGCACTGAGGAGGCTCAAGACCAAAGACCAAAGACTCGTGGACGGGTGGAGGGTGGCGAGTGGAGGCGACGCCGTGGAGGTACAGGAGTGCTCATGGAACCATCTGCCCGATGGGGGCGCATGTGTTAGGATTTGCTGGCGAAGTTCATGCTGATCTACGCAAAAGCGGGTGGCTACCCGCTTCTGCTCGTGGAGTCAAGGGCGTCAAGCAGGTGAGGTGGTCAAGTGGACCAATGGGCGATGAGGCTGCGGAGGGTGAGGTTGGGGACGAGGGAATGCAGCAGAAAGGGATGGAGAGGGTGGAGAAGAAGGTGGGGTGGTGGTATATGGGCCGGAGGCGGTGGAGCCGGAGGTAGCCGGGCGAGGAGGCGGTCGGGCGAAGAGGCGGCGGCGCCAGGAGAGAGTGAAGAGGAAGATTGATTTGGGAGGAATCAAGCACTATTTATCTGATTTGTGTCTGACCTGTGGGCCCTCCTGCCACGTAGGCGATAAAACCAGGTGGTTTTGGCCCGAGGGGGTTGGGTGATCTGGTATTGAAAGTTCGAGGGTGTAAACCAAATGGTATTAGAGTTCAGGGGGTTTTTTGGACTCGGACCAAAGTTCAGGGGTGTAATATGAACTTATTCCTTAGGAGTACTCCTTTTTACTCTTGCCATTACTTCCTCAAACTTATCCACATAACTCAACACTGTACCAGTTTGCTGCAAGCTCCTGAAGGTATTAGCTACATCAATCCTTCCCTCAGATGCAAATCTTTTGAAAACTAAACCACAAAAATGAGTCCAAGTCATCTTAGAAGTATCAATGCTATTACTGCTAATCCATTGATCTGCCCTTCCTACAAAGTATATTTCTGCTACTTGTACCCTTTCTTTAGCAAGAGTTTTAGACAGCTCAAAGCACCTCTCAGCCTTCCTAATCCATGCTTCAGGATTGTCACTATCAAATTTGAGAAATTCCAGCTTAGGCCCCTTGCTGAATGAGTGCCCATAGTGATTCCTTTCCCTTCCAAATCCATACTGCCCAACTTGTGCCTCAGGAGGTCTATCCCAGTGTGGATCTTATCGTGTATTCTGGAACACCTGTGGGTGTGACCATGCAAACCCATATGGAGGCACACATGTGTTTGTCGCATTGACATATTGTGGCCCAAAATTGTTACCCCCATTACCTATTGAGGTTACCACTATCGGTGGAGTTGCTAATAATGGAGGACATGACGCCATATGCGGAAACTAAGGATTGAATTGAGGACTACAGTTACCTGAGCGTGGTAAAGGTGGAGCAAAAGAACCTCCACTTCCAGGTGTGATAGCTATTCTTCCATGTGTACTATTGTTTTCTCCAAATTGTTGCTATCCCAGGTGGCTGCCAACACCCTCTTCCGCAGTCGTCAACACCACTGCCTCCCTGGTCTCTCCCTAGCCTTGATTCGCCAGCATCAAGATCACCAGATTATCCATCTGTTGCTGCATATGAATGGTGTTCTCCTGCATCTAGACTTGTAGTTGCTTGATGCTATCACCCAACTGCTGATTCTGAGTATTCATCTCTACTAACCTTCCTTTGATCTCTTCCACTTCACTTGCTAGATGCGACTCCATTCCTTCTTCTCTAACAGCATGCTTGGCTCCCTTCAGCATCTTGTTCAATTCTCCTCCTTGCTAATAGATCCGGAATTTTACAAAGAGAAGTCAAGACTCTCTTAAACCCTCTCTATCAGTTAGCTCTTCTTCGGATTCAATACTCTAATCTGAACTTCACAAGCTGGATCCGGAATTTTACAGAGGAAACTTGTTCCTCAAACCCTTTCCACTCGTGAATGGCTCAGATCTGAGCTAACAGGCCAAGGATTGCCTTACTCTGATACCAAATGTCAAGACCCAATAGTGTTAATCCTGATTTCTTGATAAACAGAATACAGATAACAAGAAACTTGGGGAAAATCGAGATAAACAGGGAAGAAACTGAAGAACAAGTAGAAGGGGAAAGTAGAGTAGGTACTTAGGGTTCCATTTCATAGATAATAATCAGTTCGATTACAAGACCACGGCTTATATATTGCGTGAGGCCTGCTAGCAGCTAGCGACAGAAAAACAACAAAATGTTACAGTGAATAGTAACGGCAAGAAGCGAACGGAAACAGTAAACGACTCCATCCTCGTGGACCGTAAGATCTTCAGAGATCGACTTAGATCTTCAAACCTCTTTAAAACCTCCAGCCAAGCAGGTGAGTAAAGACCACTGGATTTACTTAACTGAAAGGGTATCGGGAGATCCTAGCCCTCCGTTAACTGAAATAAACTCAGCTTCATCAAATTGCATCCAACTCATTTAGAATCTGACAGTTCGTCGCCATCATCGTATCCTCCCGTACGTTGTCACCACCAAACACAATCAGGCACTGGTACGCGCATCCACCCGGGGTGGCGCTGCAGGGGGGCGGCACCGGTCTTCCTCTCTCCTCCCCTTCGCACCGTGCTGCATGGCCTCCACCTCCACAACACCGCACTGTGCCAACTCCATCCACGACATCACGACGTCATTACAAGTTGCATCCATCCACAACACCGCCAACATGTGCTGCCACCACTGTCCCCATGAAATATGTGTTTTTTAGAGAACGTGCGAGTATATTTGTGTGTTTATATTCTTTGTTAGCCGGGAAAGCAAAGTGCTTCTCTAGTTGTTTTTAATTTTGTGAGCTAAGGAGGTGACTCTTGATTGCTGGAATTGGAGAAAATGGAAGAACTTGATGCGAAATGATCCAATGCAAAGGAGGCTAAGCTGGCAATTTGGCATGATTCCTATTTGTTGGAATCACGAAGATTGCTTGTTCTACTGGGATCTGCAAATGGATGTATGCGTGTGCACAATTGAAATGAAAATTTGGTGTAAAAATGATATTGTCCGGTGGTCAGACGACTGATTTTTTCTGTAGTGGATGCAATTGCAAATTTCAGTGATTGTTGAATGCAAAACCCAGTGTCAGATTTGTTGCATGCAATTACAAATGTCATTGTGTTGACTGTTGTATGCTCCTAAACAAGCACAAGGATAGGGCTCAAAGCCTCATGTCTCAGTTTGGGCCTGAACCTTCAGAAAGTAAAGAACCAAATAACCTGACTGGTTTATGCCAATGGTCATGTACACCTCGATGCTAACTGATGCAGCTATAACTAAGTAATGAATTGTGACATTGCTATGTAATTTCTGTTATGCTGCCAGATAATATTACTCTTTGTAAGCAAATTCACTCACATAATTCAGCTGAGCTGATACTGTTTAAGTGCAAGCACAAGATGCTATTCCCGTTACAAGCAACTAAAACATGCTAACATGTTGACATAGGTGGACCTGAACATGCTGCTGCTGCAGTTTTTCCAATTGGTAGCAGAAGCATCTGAACATGTCCTAGCATTGCGAGAATTTTGCAATTTTGAGCTCTGTGACCTGAAAAACAGAAGTTCAGAACATAGAGATTATTCTTTCTAAAAATGTAAAAAATAATAAAAGTACACTAAAATCACATCTACATCAGATCAATTGAAGAAAGACCACACAGTTTTTGTGATCAGCAGAAATGGCAAAACGATACTGGAAAAGTAGTTTTTACTGGTAGCTACAAAATACAAGGACTTTCCATTAAAAAAAATACAAGGGCCATGATACTCCTTTTCAGAAATTTTTATACGATCCCCCTCCATTCCATCACAAGACAATACAAAAGTATGGCCTGATACTCATAATGACCTCAAATTAGCCATTACAGAAACACACTAGGGAAGCATGAACCCAGCTAACCAGTAACTAATCTAACTACATTGTAAACAAAAGGAAATGCCTTTTTTTGCTCTTACAGAAGAAACCACTAATGATATGAACTTCGATTAGGTAAAAAACTACAAAAACTCACAACAAAAGAATATAGAAATAACACTTTACTGCAGCAACAACAATCTTAGTAGCAGATTGGATCACCCAACTTGAATGTGCTTTGTGAGCATTAATGTCAAGCAAGTCTACATTGTAAACAAAAGGAACTGCTTTTTTTTGCTCTTACAGAAGAAACCACTAATGATATGGACTTCGATTAGGTAAAGAACTACATAAACTCACAACAGAAGAATCAAGAAATAGCCCTTTACTGCAGCAACAACAATCTTAGTAGCAGATTGGATCACCCAACTTGAATGTGCTTTGTGAGCATTAGTCTAAATCAGAGCTTATAGAGAACACTATTAATTGTGGACCTTGAGCATTCTAGACAGTTAATACATCATTTTTTATACATCAAGCATCAGGACTACATCCAGTAAGAGTTCATTCATGCATATACAATACAAGTAAGATCACTGCTACACCTAAAAAAATCACTTCCAGACTGAGAATTTGAAAATCACACTTTTATTCAAGCATTGCACAGGTCCTTGAGGCATTCGATCTCAAGCTTAGCCTCACATCCAAAACGGGTCAATGGCTGTGGCTCCCTTTTTTGATTGGTTCTTTCAAAGTATTTCATCATCTTGTATCCTTCATTAGAGCAGCAGAATCACCTCCAGATCACCATGTTGGTTCCTTTCTTGCGCTTGACATTGGCCTTTCTAACACTAAATCCTTTGGACTTTGCATATGCATCGTAGAACTTGTAACCATCTTCCACGCTTCTCAACATCTGATTTATTACCATGTTATATTCTCCATTTCCTCCAGGCTAACGTGTTTTTTGCCATCCATGACGTATAACTGCCATTAAAAAGGCATTGCAATAATATTATTAACATATCTCAGATATGTAACTAAAACAACAAAATACCAAGAGGATGTAACACTATATTTGATGTTCAGTTTACACATGCCAGACTAGACGAAATAAATGAGCTTATATAGTGTTGCATTTGCTACCACGTATCATATCACATATTTGTAACATGACGAAAGGCGAATGGTATAACACTGAGATGAACCGCTATTTCGAACAGAAAATCAAACTATGAGGTTCTTATTCCACAATTGCAGGCTGTACAAGCTTTAAGTCGAGGGCAAAAGTGGGGCGGTACCAATGAAATCAAACCTCTCCTAGAAGAGAACTAGTGTAGTAGCTTTTTGGTCCCATGACACTCTGCCCACCTTGCTACAGAGATGGAATTTGAGGCTAATCTGAACAAAAGGGAATTTATTATCAAAGTTATATTTTATTGATAGTTTCACTTGACCGATGTTATGAAATTAACTGAATCTCATTCATCATAAATTGTATGATGGTAGTGTTGGAATGAGGCTTGCTTCCATTCCAATGGGCCAAAGGGCCAATATATAGTATGTATACGGTTGACCATATGCAAAGAACACCTTAGACTATATACATATCTAACACCCCCCTCAAACTCATGGTGGATCAACAACATTGAGTTTGGAGAGGTAAAAGTTATGCTGAACTTTAGTCTATACCTTGGTGAAGAAATCTGCTAACTGAAACTCCGAAGGCACATACTGAAGATCAATAACTTGGTCTTGTACCTGCGATCGTATGTACGAAACATCCACTCCAATGTGCTTGGTGAGCTCATGCTTCACGAGATCTCGAGCAATGCTGATCGTACCAGTACTATCTGATAAGAGAGGAGTTGGTGCAGAAGTGGAAACACCGAAATCCTCAAGTAGCCACCAAAGCTAGGTGATCTCAGTTGTCAACGACGCCATGGCTCTCAACTCAGCCTCAACGTTCGAACAGGAAACAACAGTCTGCTTCTTGGTCTTCCAGGCAATCAAGGAGGAACCAAGGAAAACACAATAGGCAGAAAGAAACCGGCAATCAGAATGATCGCTAGCCTAGGTCGCATCAGAGTACGCCTGAAGCTGCAAAGAACTGGAGCGATATAAGGAGAGGCGACGAGTGATGGTCCCGTGAAGATATCGCAGAATACGAAGAAGGTGACTGTAGTGGAGCTGAGTGTGAGCAGAGACGAACTGACTTAGGATATGAACTGTGTGAGAGATGTCAGGGCGAGTGATCCCAAGGTAGACAAGGCTCCCGACAAGATGGCGGTAGCGAGTGAAATCCTCAAGAGGCTCACCATCGGTAGGCCGAAGGTGAACACCAAGCTCCATAGGAGTATCCACCACACGTTGATCAGTGGGACACGCGCGAGTAAGGATATACTGAATGTACTTCTCCTGGGAGAGATAGTAGCCCTCGGGTGTCGAAGTGATCTCAATCCCAGGGAACTAACGAAGAGGACTCAAATCAGACATCAAGAACTGCTCACTGAGATGCTCCTTCACAAAGGCAATGTACTGAGAGTCATCTCCAGTAATGATCATCATCCACATATAGGAGGAGCGTCCGACCCAAGGATATGTGTGTACAAAGAGGGCAGAGTTGTGATCACTGGCGGAGAAGCTGGCAACAGTGACAACAAAGGAGAAGTGATCAAACCAAGCACGATGAGCTTGTTTGGGCCTATAGAGAGAGCGACGAAGGCGACAAACCATACCATTAGGGACAGAATACCCAGGGGACGACTACATGTAGACCTGCTCACGCAGCTCGCCATTGAGAAATGCATTCTTAACGTCCAACCGAGAGATGGGCCACTGTCGAACAGCAAGGAGAGTGTGAACAGTTGTTATGTGAGCAACAGGAGCGAAGGTCTCATCGTCTTCACGACCATGCTCCTGCTGAAAACCACGTGACACAAGACGAGCTTTGTAGCGCTCAAGAGAACCATCCGAGCGGGTCTTGATCTTGTACACCCACTTGCACGTGATGGGAGTGACACGCGCAGGTAGGGGCACAAGAACCCAAGTGCCAGTATGCTCTAAAGCAAATCTCTCTCAGTATCGCGAATCGCCACTCGGGGTAGCAAAGCAGATCTCACCAGAGGTCATAGGCTTAGAATGAGCAATGGCACGAAGCCAGAGCGCTCAGTGGCTCGACGGTGTGACGATCACGAAGATCGTATCTGGGAGGAGAAGGCGGAGCTGGACCCAGCAAGGACAGAGAAGAACTGGGAACAGGGCCCAGCAAAGATGGAGAAGAACTGGGAACAGGGTCCAGTAAAGACGGAGGCTCAACAAAAGAGTGGGAAGGAACCTCCGCCGGAGGAGGGACAGGTGGAGCCGGAGGAGAGGTAAGCGAAGAAGATGGAGGATGGGGTGAAACAATAGTGGAAGGCGGAGAGTCAGGAAAACTCAGAAAGGAGATTGACTCAACAAGAGAATCTGACCTGACTGTGGGGGAACGAGGGTAGTAAAGTCGGGACTCGTCGAAAGTGACATCCCGAGAAATCCTCATCCTGCGAGCAACAGGGTCGTAGCAACGATAACTCTTATGCTCAAGACTGTAGCCAAGAAAAATATACTCAACTGACTGAGCAGTCTGCTTGGTGCGTTCATGAGGTGGAAGGACGAAATAGACATAGCTGAAACTGCGAAGGTGACTGTACTCTAGGGCTCGACCATAGAGACGCTGACAGGAGTAGAACCCTGAAGAGCAGTGGAAGGTTGCATGTTGATGAGAAAACAAAGAAGGGAAACAAATTTCAACCTGCATGAGGGGAACAGAAGAGGCAAGTATAAGAGCGCGAGTGGTCTCAAGCAAGTGACGATGCTTACGCTCAGAGACACTGTTATGAGCGTGAGCACCAGGACAAGAGTACTGGGGAAGAGTACCCTGCTCAACGAGAAAACGACACAAAGCAGCAGATAGATACTCACCAGCAGAGTCGGCACAAAACACACGAATAACCGAATCAAACTGAGTACGAACCATGGTGGCAAACATCTAGTAAATAGAGAGAACCTGATTGCGAGAGGACATGAAGTAGATCCAAATATGACGAGAATAATCATCAATAAAGATCACGTAGTATCGATGACCCCCTTTCGAAACGAAGGGAGCCGGACCCCAAATATCAGAGCGAACAAGATCAAAAGGACGAGTAGAAATAGAATGACTAGAGGGATAGGGAGCTGCAGCTACTTGCCAAACTTGCAACCTATACAATGTAAGGAGGTGTCCCCAGAAACAGGCCCAAGAACACCACGACCTACTAGTGACGATAGATGTGATCCACAGAGATGACCTAGACGATGGTGCCACTGAGCGAAGAAGGTAGTGGAGGACGCAGCAAGACCAGAGGTAGTGGCTAACTGGCTGGTGGAGACAGCGGAAGGAAGATGAAGGCAGTAGAGCTCTCAAAGACGCTGCGAATCACGGCGCTGAGGGCTAGTACCAAGCAGAGTCCCCGTGCGGCGGTCCTAAAAACAACAAGAGTTAGACTCAAGAACAACACGACGGTCGTGATCAGTGATCAGACCAACCGACATAAACTGCATAGTAAGCTGAGGAACATGAAAAGAAGAAGTGGAAAGGGTGCCTCGGCCTGCAACAGGAAGAGGGGTACTATCTGCAGTCTAAACAGTGGAGGGAAAAACTGTGGGACGCACAGAAGTGAGTGAGGTGGGTAGAATATGGTGTCATGTGAAAGGAAGCACCAGAGTATGAGATCCACGAAGATAAGATACCTGACGAGAGAGGAGGCGGAGGCGAGGAAGACTGCTGAGAAGCAAGAGCTAGACGAGCAGAACCCGAGGAGTCTGAGGACGAGCCGACATCGAGGCGCTGGAGCAGTGAGAGGAGTTGCTGTGTGGCGTCACCGGAGGAGCTCTGGCGAGAGGCGCCAGCTCCTGAGTGGGAGGAACCTGCAGACCTCCTGACGACCCTGGTCCCTTCTCTGCTTGTAGCAGTCTTGATGCCTGTGGCCATCACGCTGGCAGTAGGTGCAGTGGAGACCCGGAGTAGAGGCAAGAACTTTGGTGTCTTTGGGAGCTAGGGAGGTATTACGGTCAGGTCAAGAAACCGGTGAAGGAGGCAGTCTTTGAAGCATAAGACGACAGATCTCGAGCCACGCCATGATGACGAGTCTCCTCAGCATGCACACCCGTGAGGGCCTCCAAGCTCAGGCGCGGGTGGCGAGTCAGGAGCTGAGCATGCACAGTCTCGACGCGTCAAGAAGTCGTAGAGACGGTAAGTCTCCCGGTGAGCGTGGAGCCTCACACAGCAGGGACAGGTTCGGCAGACATCCGGCCCCAGAGAGTCAAGCTGACGCCACACCTCAGACATCTGCTGGTAGAAGTCATCCACGGTGGTATCGAACTGCTGAAGAGAATATGCCTGGTGTACGATTGAGAGGTACATAGCATCACTCGTTGGCTAGTAGTGAGCTAGGAGGCGCTCCCACATAAACTGTGTCGTCGGCAGCTATGCCACATCCATGGAGATGGCCATAGGCATGCTACCCATTAGGATGGCGGTAGCACAAGCCTCGACATCCTGCCATTGCTCGTAGACGTGCAGCTCAAACTGGTAGAGCTCTAGGGCCTCCTCCAGTGCAGCATTGGTGGCCTCCTGAGCTGCCTGATCCGCACCAGTAAGAAGAGTGGGCAGAACTGGCGGTGTAGGGCGAGGTAGACAGGGGTACTCGCCGCTGAGATACCCCAGAGACGCTAGTTGTTGAGGTGAATCCTTAGGTGAACTGCCCATTCTCGGAAGTTCGTCCCATAGAAATGAACTAGGGGAGGGATGGCGAAGAGTTATCGGCAATGTATCCGGAGCAGATCGGGCGAACCGCCACCGATTGCCGAAGTGGCCGGGACGACCAAGGAAGTGGTTGGCGGCGTTATCGGGCCTGCCAGCGGTGGCGGTGGGCCGAGCCAAGACGGACTAGACCGGATCTCGTGCATGAAGCAGAGGAATGACAGTGGTGCTGGGCGCAGGGGCTGGCGGGGATGGCGAGAGCCGGCGACGGGGAGCTAGATCCAGCGGTGGAGCAGCGGATCCGGCAGGTGGAGCTCAGGCGACGCACGTAGAAGAGCAGAGGAGCTCGGAGCCGCGCGCACGAAGCAGGGGAGCTCGATTTCGGCGACGGGCGGGCCAAATCCGGTGGCGGGGAGCCCGGATCCGGTGGCAAGGAGGCGGCGGGATCCGACGAGCGCACGGGATTTAGGGGGCGGTCGCACGGGATTTGGGCGACGGTGCAGAGTAGAGGCCCTACCGGGGAGTTAGGTGGAGAAACAGAGGAGGGCATAGGGAGGGTGATGTCGACGGCAGTGGCTAGCAAACCCTAACCCTAACCCTAACGTTGCCTTTTTTTTTTAAATGGAACATTTCTATTCCATTGTACCAATGTACTAGGCAAATCGCCGGTCAGCAAACTAGTTACAAAGCCCGAGAATTCATCCGCCTAGCGCTTGGTGGTGAAGTCCCGCATTTTATAACCAAACTCTACCAACTCATGGGCAAGTTTATTACAAATACATGGGCAGTGATCAAACTGACAGATATTGAATCTTAGGCGACTAATCAACCTTATTTCTTTGAAGAGAGTACCAGCCGGTGCGAGGTTATAGTCTTTTCCCTTCAAGGCAGACACCAGATTCATAGCGTCTGTTTCAACCTGAATATTCACCATGCCAAGGTCACTTGCAGCTTGTAGGCTTTGTAAGATAGCCTTCGCTTCGTCTTGTAGGGCATTTTGCACAAACTCAAGCTTGCCAGCTCCTATAACACTATTTCTCCCAAGTCATTCCTAACCACAAAGCTCCAACCACCAGCCTGTTGTTCATTACTGAACACACCATCGGCGTTAATTTTGAGCATACCTGCCTACGTCACCTCCCATTTTTTGGTCTGCTCTGTAGCCCTCTTACTTGCTCCAGCAGCGTACTACGTGAGAACATCAGAAGACAGTGATTCAGTGTTGTGCACTATGTCCTTCGGCCTTTTTCCCCTTTTGCCTGCATTTAGGCTATTTCTGGCATCCCAAATGGACCACAGAAGGGTCGCAACACGGATTTTTTGCTCCTCCCTCATCAACAGCAAGCTTCTTATTATTTCCTTGGATGTTCTTCCTTCCATCAGATTTATCTGTGCATCTTCCATACACATGAGACTCCAACATTTCTTGCTGAGCTTGCATTTGAGGAATAAGTGACCACCATCCTCATCTAGTCTGAAACATAAAGGGCATCTAGTATCCAGCTCCACTCTCTTCCTTTTAATATTCATCTTCAGGGCTAGACTGTTATGAGCCAATCTCCATATAAAAGTGCTTGATCTTCCCTGGAATCGATAGAGACCAGGTAGCCGACCAATCAAAGCTCCAACGCAGATCCGTTTCAACCGAAGGTGATCTCGGCTGTCTAGTGCTTTCCCGTCGATTAGCCTCTGAACAGACTTTGTACGCCGATTTTACAGTGAACAGACCCTTTTTATCAAAATGCCATGCCAACACATCCTCCACTTCATCTTTTATCGGAATTGCTAGAATTACCTTTACATCTTCTCGGCAGAAAGTTTGGTTAACTAATACTCGATCCCATTGCCCGATGATCGGATCAATCAGCTCTGAGACTCTAGTGATCAGATGTTGTCCCCGTGGTGTAGCTGGGCGCCTCGACCATCCTCTCGGCATCCATGGGTTAGACCAGACCCGTATTGATTCACCATTGCCAATGCGCCAAATGACCCCTTGATTTAAAACTCGTATGTCCTGCAAAATGCTCCTCCATGTATATGACATACCTCCGCCACCTCTAGCATGCAGCAAGTCTCCATTAGGATAGTATTTTGCCTGCAAAACTCTTGCACACAAAGATTCAGGGGCCTGTAGGAGCCGCCACCCTTGGCGTGCAAGCATCGCCAAGTTGAAAGCATGCAACTCACGGAACTCTAGGCCTTCATCCTCCTTTGGTAGGATTAGCGCCTTCCACCCCAGCCAGTGTAGCTTGTTTTCATTGTCCTGCTGACTCCACCAATATCTGCACACCGTAGTGCTTAGTTGGTTGCAAAAATTCTTTGTGAGATCGAAGCACAACATGGCATATGTCGGTATAGCTTGAGCGACAGCTTTGATTAGAATCTCTTTCCCACCATTGACAAAAGTTTCTCCTTCCACCCTTGTATCCTCTTCCATACCTTATCCTTCAGGTACACAAAAGTTCTTGTTTTAGATGTGCCCACATGTACCGGCAAACCTAGGTACTTATCATTTTGGGCTATAGAAGATAACTGTAATTCATTCATCATTGCTATCTGAGCAGGCTGCCTAGTATTCTTACTGAACATCACCGAAGATTTCTCCCTGTTTATTGTTTGCCCCGAGCATTCCTCATATAACGAAAGAACATATTGCAAATGTTGTGCACTCTCGCCATTGGCTTTCATAAGTAGCAGCGAATCATCTGCAAACAAAAGATGATTTATGCTTGGTGCATCTCGACATATACGGATTCCTTCTATCTTTCCCGTGTCCTCCGCCTCTAGAAATAAGGCAGAAAAAGCATCCGCACACAAAAGGAACAAATAAGGAGATAAAGGATAGCTCTGTCTTAATCCTCTCTCCACGAAAATTTCATCCGATAAGTTGCCATTTACCATAAATCTATACGCCACTGTTGTCACGCATTTCATAACATTTGTCACAAATAAAGGACTGAATCCCATCTTGTTCATTATATTCTCTAAGGTGGTCCACTCCACCCGGTCATATGCTTTACTCATATCAAGTTTTAGAGCTGCATAGCCAACCTCCCCCGATCTTTTGTTACGCAGAAAATGGGTGAATTCATAAGCCAAAAGAACATTATTTGTAATGAGTCTTCCAGAACAAAAGCACTCTGATTAGGAGCAACAATATCAGGGAGCACTACCTTCAACCGATTTACTAGGACCTTTGATATGAGCTTGTACAAGACGTTACACAGACTTATGGGTCGTAGATCCTTGATCCTTTCTGGGTTGGGCACCTTCGGGATGAGAACAATTATTTTATTCCACCCCGTCGGCATGCTTCCTCCATTCAACACATGAAGCACCTCTTGTACAACTCAATCACCTACAATATCCCAACACTTCTTATAGAAAATTGCTGGCATGCCATCCGGACCCAGGGCCTTTAGATCGCCAATACTTTCAAGTGCTTCTTTAACCTCCCCCTCCGTGAACTCCTTTGTGAGGAGCTCATTCATAGCCGCATTAATTCTCAGCTGAATGGACTGCATGAGTTCCTCCATACGGTCAGCTGTTCGTGAGGCAAAAAGGGAAGCAAAATAAGTAGTTATAATTTCCTTCTTTTGATCCTCCGCCTTCGCCTCCACCACTACTCCATCCTCCCTTCTCAGCTTCTTTATTTTATTTCTTCCTCTCCGTGGCATATGCGGGAAAGAATTTGATATTTCTATCACCATTCTCAAGCCAATTCGCGTGTGCACGCTGCCGCCAATACATGTCCCACTGATCCTCTAGCTTCTGAAGCTTGTATCTAAGGATACTCTCCCTAGCCACATTGTCACTGCTAATAATCCCCCTCCCGCATTCCTCCAGCATCTTTTTTACCCTTCTAATTCGTTTCTCTAGATCACCTAACACGTTCGTGTTCCATTCCCTCAACTCCCTTGCAACATCATTAATAGCTTCAGTGACATGTGTAGCACCATTAGTGTAAGCTGAGGTCCACGTCTCCTCCACAATCCTTTTACAGTCCTCTTGAAACCATTTGGCCTCGAAACGGAACGCTCCGCCTCCACCTATTCCTCTATGACACCGATGCTGCTCCTCCCTTTGAACTATTACTGCCCGGTGATCATAATGAAAAGGGTCACCGTTGATGACACGTGAAGCTGGTAAGTGATTCCGCCATGATTGCGTGGCCACAACACAGTCTAGGCGCTCCTGTATATACCGATTGCTATCATGGCTATGGTTCCGCCATGTGTACGAGTCCCCTTCAAACCCCAAGTCATGAAGCTCGCATACTTCCAAAGCCTCTTTAAACATATCCATGCAACTCTGCGTCTTAGGCTGACCTCCCTCCTTCTCACAAGCCAACAGCACCTCGTTGAAATCCTCTATACATAACCATGGTCTATCCATATGGTTGCTTAAAGTGCGTATGGCATCCCACGTACGGTACTTTAGCTCAGATTTTGGTTCCCCGTAGATTCCAGTAAATCGCCATATGAACCCATCTTTCTCCACCACCTCGGCATCAATGTACAGCCGAGAAATAGCGCACACATTCACCTCCACACCCCTCCGCCAAAAGAGTGCAAGGCCTCCCCCTTTTCCATCACAGTTTTTCACAACCATGTTTACCAAGCCCAATTTCCACTGGAAACGCTGCATCCTCCGTTCGTCCATTCTTGTCTCGGACAAAAAGAGAATATCAGGATCTTCCTTCTTCTGGAGCTCTAGAAGACCACGAACTGCCGGGCCGTTTCCCAACCCCGACAGTTCCACGCCACTATCTTCATTGGGACTCGCAAGGCTGTTCCGACAAACCCGCTAGCATAGAAGACCGGTTATTTTCCGACATGTTCTGCTCTCCATCGTCCACCGCCATTCTTGCCCTCTTCGGTACGCCTCCCATATCGTCCTCGCCATCGCCTACTAACAACCTTTTTTCCTTCCATCATCACCTACAACAGTTGAGCTCCCCTCCCACCCCCCACCCCCCCGACTCACGAGGCCTCCTTTTATAGTTACCCAATTTAGTATTTTTTGCACTTCCCTTGCATCGAGTTCAGCTCCTTGCCAAAATTTTTATCTCCCTCCTCCTGCACTTCCTTAACATGCATGGCACTAATACCATCAATAGCAATGTTGACCATTTCATTCACAAGGTTCTCAGAAGCGCTACCAAATTTCATCGTGCAACCCTCTCCCCTCCTTCTCTCTGCAGGTATAACTTCCTTCCCGCATCCTCTGCACAACAAGGTTAGTAGCTTCTTTTTCCTTATTGAGTTTGCCACTGCCCTCCTGCTTCTTTCCCCTGTCATCTTTTCTCCATGAAAACGAATCGCTACCACCTCTCTCCTTACTCCCCTGGCTCCCTGAGCTTCCTTTCTTCCACGAACCCACGTTGCGATCTCCCCAACTACGAGACTTAAGAAGGAATCACACACATCCAACCCCTGTACTGTTGTGCCTCACCCACCTTGTAGCCATGCGGACATTCTTTCTCGTCATGGCCGATTCTTCCACATCTATAGCAAAAATCAGGGAGGAACTCATACACGAGAGGACACCAAACTCCCCGTGCACTATCCCCTACTTGCAGCAAAACACCCTCATCAGCGGGTCTTCAATATCGATCCTCACCTTGACACGGAGGAACTGCCCAATTGCCATCCCATCTCCATCAACATCCACGACGCCCCCCGCCTGACTGCCAATGACCTCCCCCGCCTCCCTGGTCATCATGCCCAGCAGCATCTTTGTGATTCGAATCCAGATTGGTATAGATTTGAACTCCACCTCCCGTAGGGTTTTTGACGCATCATATTCATCCACTATTAGCATATCACAGTTGTACATCCAGGGACCATCCTCCAAGCCCCTTCTCTTCCCACTAGCCTGATGGAAGGTAAACAGGAAGTGATTTTCACCCAACTCCTTGCAAGCAATCTCTTTGATCAGGCACCAGATCTTCCCCAAAGTTTGGAGGCTTTCAGCATATGCCGATTTCTCAGAGATGAGTTTGCCGATCGCCTGCGGCTCTGCCACACCCACCATCCTATTCTTCTTCCAATCGATCCTGATTCCCTTTTTCTCCGTTTTAGACAACTTCAAGTTTTCCAGCAAGCCTTCAACGTTTTCCATCTCCTTTATCCCACGATCAAGGATTTCAGGGGAAACACTCGATCAAGGGAACCCAGGTCTGAGGGTAGCCCTACGAAAACTATCAGCTAGATCTACCAGGGGCGAGAAACTGAGATTTCGCGAGAAAAAACACCCCAGTTTCAAGAAACCCCTAACAGATTGGTTTTACGGTCGTGAAAACGGAGACATGAGAGGCTTATGAGGTGGAACGGGACAAAACGGGGGAACAGGGAACAAAGGAAAACATGGGAGAGAAACCTAGATGGAAGCAAACGGAATTCAGGCCAAAGACGTCGGCGGCGGTGAAAACTATGCTCGAGTCGCTTGGGTAGCCCAAGCGTTGAGACCTTCGGCGGTTTTGTTTGGTTTTTACCCTAACGTTGCTCTGATACCATGTTGGAATGAAGCTCGCTTCTATTCCAATGGGTCAAAAGGCCAATATATAACATGTACAGGATCGACCATATACAAAGAACACCCTAGACTATATACATATCTAACAGGTAGATGTTTGAAAGATCTTTAAGATGCTAACCAGGTTGAAATTGTTAGACAAATAAAACTAGGGTTTGCTATTCACAACTTTGCATCTTATTCATTAATGAAGGAGATATATATAGACAAAGATACATGGGTCTCATGGGCTACAAGGGCCACATGGGCCAAGAGAGAGAGAGAGAGAGAAATGCAGAATATACAATACTCTTAACACCCCCCTTCAAACTCAAGGTGGATCAGGAGGATCTGATGCACTGAGTTTGAGTAGATGAAGTCGATGATGTTCTCTAGTCTGAGCTTTAGTGAAGAAATCTGCAACTTGGAGCTCTGAGGGAATATACTTGAGGGTGATGGTCAATCACGACAATGAGATCGCGTGAAGGATGCATCAACACCAATGTATTTTGTCACCATGCTTGACCGGATCATTGGCAATTTGAATGGCACTTGTATTGTCACAAAAGAGAGGGTAGGATTGTCACAAGGGACACCAAGATCACCAAGAGCCATCGGCTAAATGATCTCGATGTTGTAGAAGCAAGTGCTCAAGCTCGCCTCAGACTAGAGCGTGACATCAGAGTCCTTCTTGGACTTCTGTGCAATAAGCGAAGTACCAAGAGAGAAACAATAGCGATGATGATCGGCGATCAGCAGGATCACTCGCCCAAGTAGAGTCAGAGTAAGCGTGGAGCTCGAGCCGACTCGAACTGGCATAGAACAGACGTCTAGACGCAGTTCCTCTCAAGTATCTCAGTACACGAAGAACATGACTATAGTGAATCGAAAGGGAGCATCGATAAACCTGGCCGAGCACATGAACAAAGATGAGCAATGTCCGCTCGTTATTGTGAGATAGACAAGGCTCCAACAAGCCGACGATAGCGAGAAGAAGAATCTGTGGGTACACCGTCAGAGGTCGGCCGCAAGTGAAGCTCCATGGGTGTGGCAAGAAGACGAGTATCACCATCCCAGAGCGAGCAAGTAGATCCCGAACATAGCGATGCCGAGAGAGATAGTAGCCATCACCATCGAATGAACCTCAATTCCTAGAAAATATCTCAATGGTCCCAAATCGGACATCATAAATTGTTCACTCAATTTCTTCTTAACAAAAGCCACGTGGTCCATGTCATCTCCGTGATCAAGATATCATCTACATACGAAGAAGCAAAAGCACGACTACCGAGAAGTGTGAACAAACAAAGCGAGGTCATGCTCACTCGAAGTGAAACCAAAGCTCGAATCACGTAATCGAACGCCGAACCAAGCACGAGGAGCCCGCTTGAGACCATATAGAGCACGCCTAAGGCGACAAACATAACTCAGAGGAGCCTCAACACACGGGGTGGTGCAGATATAGACCTCCTCATGTAGATCACCATGAAGAAAAGCATTCTTGACATCCATCTGAGATATAGTCCATGTGCGTATTGCTGCAACTGCAATAAGAGTACGGACTATGATCATATGAGCAACTGGAGCAAAAGTCTCATCATAATCTCGACCATAAGCCTGCTGAAAACCTCTTGCAACAAGACGAGCCTTGTATCGCTCTACTGACCCATCTGATTTGTTCTTTATTTTGTACACTCACTTGCAAGTGATAGGAACAGCTCCAGACGGTAGCGGAACAAGATCCCAAATGCTCGTGCACTCTAATGCTGTGAGCTCCTCTGTCATAGCCAACTGCCACTCAGGTACACTAATGACCTCGATAGGTACTCGGCCACCATCTGACCTGACGAGAAAAACCCCATCTCTCGGTGCTCGAATAGAAGAACGATCACGAGGGCATATCGTGATGTAGTAGAACGATCGCCGAGTCGATGGTACCGCCGAGGATCAAGTGGAGGAGAGGAGGAGAGAATCAAGTGGAGGAGAGGAGGACCGAGGATCGAAGGAACTCTCTGTCGGCGACTATAGTGGAAGGAAGAGTGGAAATGTTAGAAATCGTGGAGCTGGTGGAGAAGGTACACGAGAAGGTGAAACTGGTGGAGAAGGTGTATCTGGAGAAGGTGTATTTGGAGAAGGTGTATCTGGAGAATGAATGGGAGGTAGACACAAAAAGGAAGTGGAATCTATGGAAGAAGAAGTGGGATGTGGAGAAGGATGATGAAAGAAAGGACGCCCTCATCAAAAGTCACATCACGAGAGGTGCGAATGCGACGTCTTTGAGGATCATAGCAACGATAACCCTTATGCTCGGGACTATAACCCAAAAACACACTCAATCGACCGAGAGCTCGGCTTTGTGCGCCACGAGGTGCTAGAAGGACATAGCAGACACAACCAAAAACACGAAGATGAGCATAGTGGCGTGTGCTCAGACAGACCTCACCAGACACTTGCCTCAAGCTTAGAAGAGGGCCGACGGTTAATAAGATAGATCGTCAGAGAGACAGGTTCCCCTGCATGAGAGGGACAAAGGAGGAAATGAGAAGAGCGCGAGTAGTCTCGATGATGTGACGGTGCTTGCGCCAAGAACACCATTTCGAGCATGAGCACCGGACACGAGAGCCGAGGAAGAGTACCCTCGTAAGAAAGAAATCGATTTAAAGGTCGAGGAAAGATACTCTCTCCGAGTCGAACGGAAAACACGAATGGAAGAAGAAAAGCGTGTATGAACCATCTTAGCAAAAGACCGATAAATGGAAATCAACCGAGAGCAATGTTTCATAAAATAGATCCAAGTATATCGAGAGTGATCATCAACAAATATGACATAATAACTATGACCACCCTTCAAACAAAAGGAGATGGACCCCATACATCCGAATGCACCAAATCAAAAGGATCAAGACCGAGAGGTACTATCGATATGGAAGTTGTAGTTGTTTTCCCAACTTACAACCAAGACAATGAAAACTAGACTCAACAAAGGACATGACCTAAGGAACCTGGTGAACTAAAGTGGTGAGGCGAGCTCCACAAAGATGACCAAGTCGATGATGCCACTTGTTGAAGGAAGACCCAACAGGAGACTGAGATGAAGACATAGCAGAAGACACCAAGGCCTTCGACATACTGGTGGAAGGAAAATGTAAGGTGTGTCTCTACAGCGATGGCCAGAATCAATCACTCTTCTGCTCTGACGATCCTGAATGAAACAAGAAAAATCATCAAATCCAATGAAACAGTTCATATCAGTTAGTTGACCAACAGAAAGAAGATTCATAGATAGCTGAGGAACAAAAGACACATCAGGAATAGAGAAGCAAGATGTAGAGAGAATGCCCTGATGGGTAATAGAGCAAGGTGGAGCAAGGTGTACCATCAGTAGTGTGAACATAGGTAGCATCAGTCACGGGCCTACGAGCAACAAGCTGAGAGCTGTCAGATGTGACATGAAACGAAGCACCTGAATCCAGAACCCAAGGATGAGCAGCGCTAGAAGCGAAGGTGCAATCGATGTCATAGCGCACATCGATCCGAAGTCACGAGATGTGGATGTGTCGCCAGGATCGCCCAAATGAGTGCTCGAAGGCCTAGTAGGTGCTCCACGACGACGGCCAAATGGTCGTCTAGCACGATAGGCAATAAGTCGATCCGATGTAACTTGAAACATTTGTCAACATGATGACCGATCCTCTTGAAATGGGAACAAACCAACACTCCTGTGGGTGTCGCTCTGGTAGATCCGCATCACCGTGAGAGACTCGAACAAAGATGTGGTGAGGATCCTAAGACAGCATAAGGAATGAAGACGCGTCTCCTCCGCAATCAAACTAGAGAGCGCCGCAATCAAAGTTCATGGAGTGGGATAGTTGAGCAACCGAGTACTAACAAAGCTCAAACTCCGATCAAGCCCCATCACAAATCGATACATGAGCGTCACGAGCATACTCATCTTTAGCAAAGACAAGACCGACAGTAACAAAGAAATTTCGGTGTCATAGACTCTAGAGGACCTGATGTGAGTGAAAGCATCGTAATACTCCTCCATCGACCGATCAAAGCCTGCGGAAGACTATGAATGTTCTTGAGCAATGTGAAGAGAAGAGCACCATTCGATCAACATATCTCTTCTCAAAGTATGTCCACATTTGCTTGGTGAACTATGATACTCAAGACTCATCCGCAGAGAAACATCAACACTCAAAGACAATGCTTGGCCATGACACGATCATCCTCTTTCGCCAAGCCTTTAATACCTCAACATCAACGGTCTTGGATCGGGAGGATCATCACCAAATGAGAGGCCAAACCATAACCTCTAAGAGTAGTGGCTACATGATCCGATCGTCTCCATGGCAAGGCCGATCCCATATGGAGGCGAGGTAGAGCCAGGCGACGCAGGAAGGCGGAGGCGAGGTAGAGCCGGGCGACGCGGGAAGGCGGAGGCGAGGTAGAGCCGGGCGACGCGGTTGCCGGCTTGGAGCAGAGGACCGCAAGCTCGGGGAGCTTGGGGATGTCCTGCTCAGGCCTCCCGGTCCGAGCCGGCAGAAGCCGGCAGCGGCGGTAGAGTGAAACTAGGGGCTAGGGTTAGGATTGAATGGCTCTGATACCATATTAGACAAATAAAACTAGGGTTTGCTATTCACAACTTTGCATCTTATTCATTAATGAAGGAGATATATATAGACAAAGATACATGGGCCTCATGGGCTACAAGGGCCACATGGGCCAAGAGAGAGAGAGAGAAATGCAGAATATACAATACTCTTAACAGAAATGTTGAATTATTGTATGTGGTATGAGCATAGCTCAATCATCATGCAGCAGCCTGAACCCTGAACTATTGCCTACCATCAACAGAGTGGTGCATTGGCCTCTGCCTGACCATGGACCAATGAAACCGACAGTTACATACTTGTTTGCCTTCGTTAACACGAGTCTACTAATTTTGGTCCCTTGATGGTAAGAGTAATGGGGTCAAGGAAGATGCAAGGTTAACTATAGTTGTTACACACCTCAGATTCCGAAGGAGGAGGCTCTGAACAACAGGTGGCTGCACATATGAGACGGACGTGGAGGTGCTCCTTCCTCGGCGGATCTTGGCGTGGTGGTGTATTGCATGAGGTGCAATGCATGGCGCTTGTCTAAGATTTAATGCACGATGGGAATACAGACGATATAGACGCGACGTCGGCGTCATGGAGGTGCAGGTATGATACGGACATGGCGGCACTCCTTTCTCGGCGGCGGCGGCGCAGAGGTGCCGCGGCATAGGAGATGGAGGCGGTGGCAGCACCTGGGAATGGATTCGAAAGGTTTACATTTGGGTTAGTGAAAGTCCATAATACCCTCATGAATTTTTTTTTAAATTACAAAGAAAAGTCTATTCCACCCTAACAAATCAATGACCATATTTGATCTATACTATCGCCATATACTATTAGTAGAATGTACCGTAAAATTCCCATAACCTCAACCACCACAACTTTTGTGCTTTACCACTAGGCTAAATGGTGTCTCAAAGCATAAACTAGCAACTCAGGAAATATCATAGCAATGATTATCTCAATACAGAAGATTAATAAGACACGGGCTATGTGCAATAAGCCCCTATAATCATGATTGCGCAAGGGAAGCAGTGACAGTCATCCATCATTCCATTGGATGGACTTTCACCTACGTTCACCATCACACACTATTGCTAGAGTTGGGCATGCTGCATACGGCAAATAGAAAAAGAAAGGAAAAGAATATATGGAACTACAGTCTACAGAGACATCTACTAGGGGAAGATACCGAGAAGCATTTTCTTTCAATCCTGGCTTTAGTGAACTGACTCCACATGTGAGGTTGCTGAACAGCAGATGGCTGTAGCACTAGCAACATATATGGTGATTCAGGTGAAAAATAAGAGAGGTTTTCACAACAACAATGAACAGAAATGTAGGACACCAGATCTTAATCACTCCATAAATCAATTTCAGTCAAACCTTTTTTTGTGCAGACAATTCAACAAAATCATACAATGAAAAGGAACTTACTACCTGATGAACTCATCATTTCATCAGTGATATTAAAAATGTATCCAGAGCACACCTATCATATTAGTTCAAACCCCCAGACTTATTACTGCAGAAGCAGAACTGTGGAAAACAGGAAGTTAGCAGGGAAGGTGACAAGAAAGTGTGCTGCATCAACCTTTTCACACATTTGCAGCACATCTTTGCTAGAAACGGAGAACCTCTACATCATCAGGAATGAAGAAAGCAAACGAAAGTGAAAAGGAACTATGATTGGTCAAAGAAAAAATCAAGAATAAATTTCACCTATTATCGATTCAAGGACAATTTTGCACAAGAATCTTCCAGCTGTTCTTTTGCCAGTCAAATGAATGGTCATGCACTTGTTCTGAGAATTAGAATATTTGTCATTTTATCATAGGAGGTTCTTCTGGTGAATATTTATCAGGATAACACATTTGTACATTGTGAAAATAAAGAACAAATACAATAATGCAGTGGCATGGTCTCATTCAAAGAATTGATGATGGTAAGCAATTTTGTTTTCATTAATGCATAAGGAAAATACTGTGTTGTTGACAGCCTTTATTTTGTTTTCATTAATGCATAAGAAAAATACTGTGTTGTTGACAGCCTTTATTTTTCCAATACTAACAAAAAAAGTGCTGCACAACATTCAAACCCTGAAGTTTGAGCAGGATGTTCTTTTTAAGAAAAAGGAAAACTGTCGGTTAATGATGTCTAATTTCATCCAGATATCTGCTACTAATTGTTCATCATGCCAGACTCAGAAGCAATCACCATCCATTTTATAACTGGATTTTCTCAACAAGTCAGTTAGTCATCACAAGTGTGTCTTCCATTGCCAATCGCAGTATCTGCCCTGCTAAGTGCTAACCTCTATGCTTGGCACCTAAAATACAGATCAAAGTTTTGAAGGATAAACCTACATTTCCATATTATGATATTATAAAAGTAAAGAAGTTGCATTTGCATATATGATGCGCTAATAAGTCTTAAAGTTGGTGTATAACTAAATTGCCCGCTCCAGTCTCCATCTTGGAGCTGAAAAATTGCATCAACCAAACAAAACAACCGACTGCATAACAATTGGTTAACTTTCTTTAAAAAAAGGTTAATATTGAACATTAAAAGTAAGGCAACTGCACTCATCATCATATACAATTAAAGTTAATGAAAATGAGGAGAAACACTGGACATGATAGAAGTTAAGTTCAAACATATGTGAATTCTAATCTTGCAAGCTTGTTAAAATATTTAAAACCTACTTTGTTAGGAGTGCCGAGCATCCATCAACTTATAAGAATTGAAATGCTTCTAAAAAAATAACCAACTCTCCTGACAGTAATTTCTAAGAATTTTCTTAGCATATTGAAAATGAGTACTTAATTCTGCTGTAGATTACTTTCTGAACAGTCTTGACTCTTGATAAAGACACACACTTATAAGTTATTTGCACATAAGCGAGTAAACGACTCCCCTGATAGTGAGACTAAGTAGTAAGTACTCATCCAGATTCCAAGAGAACTTTGGAACCATGCATCCTTTCATTTTAATTTGCTATCTAAATTGGCAGCATAAAAAAGGCAACTGGCAATTAATTAGTATCCAAAATCTGCAGGGAATTCATCCTTTCAATTAGCATTTTAGAAAAATTCCAGATACATATTGCTTGATACAGTGTGTCTAAAAAAGCTTCTACAGAATTAAACTGAATAAGATGGCGTAGATTACATTTTTTTCACTTCTTAGAGCCTGTTTGGATGTTACATTATTTAAAGCCTATAGTATCTGAATACCACAGTTTTAAATGCATTAGGCATAAATACTACAGTTTATGGATACCACAGTTTTTCACAGTGTTGAGAAAACTACGGCGTGTTTGGTAACTGCAATATTTAATAAAATATTTTGGTTTGAAGAGTACCTGTTTCAGGTTGTTCAATGTTGTATGAAAAGTTTAAACAAGGTATACATACATGATACATGCATGGCAGCTACCATTTGGACGTATATTTTGAGTGTAGTGCGTACCATTCAACAGCAATATATATGAAAGTTCAAAAAATGCTAGCCACCATGAAAGTTCAAAAAATGCTAGCCACCAAACGTAAAAAATTAGCACCGCACGATTGAAAAGGAAAAGTTGATACCAGTGATTATTAGGTACGTAGAACAGGACATCTTTTCTTTTTATTGAGATGTGCTATCTTACTTGATCTATGCAAGCAAACAAGAAGAGAGAAACTTGTAGATACGCTAAGCTGCTAAGAGGAGACATAACTAGCTAAGAGGCACGTGACTTCGGTTTAGAAAAAAAGAGGTTCTGAGTGGATTTTTAAAAACTCCAAATACCATGATATTTGCAATACTATGGTTTATAAAACTACAATATTTGTTGTACCCAAGGTTTGGAAAACCAGTTTAGAAGCGAATCCCGCTTGTTGGTCAGAACAAGAATCGACCGGTTATCGGTTTTCCTACCAAAGAACCCGATGAATTCGTTTATATTCGATTAAAAATCACCAAAATTTGAAATTTAGAATTAGAATTTGAAAAATCGAGAAAACCTACCGGTAACCATGTTACCGCCGGTTTTCAATCCCTGGTTGTACCCGAACACCCCATTGTATTTGATACTATAGTATTTTCTAGAGACCATGGTATTCCCTCAAAACACTATTTGGTTTAGTGACAAATTTGCCCAACCAAGCTTTACCAAAATTTGGCAATGCCAAACTTTGGTCACCAAATTGGCTACCAATGTTATAACCAAAGATTGGCAACAAAATGAACTAGGGTGCCAAGGGATAAGGGAATCTTGCCAAAGTTTGGTAGCAAACCAAATACTTGGCAAATGTGGTCAACGCTACCAATGTTTGGTAAGGCGAGCGTTGGTAAGAACTGGTAGCAAACCAAACATCCCCTAAACCTGCAAAGGCATAGTATTTTGCTTCTAGCTTAATCCATCATTTGTGACTGTTATGAATGGCAACTTGTATTACTAGGGGGCAAAAGAGCCAGTATATATATACAAAGTATAGGGAATAACACACTATACATATATCTCTAACCTAATTGGCTCTGATATCATGTTATGAATAGCAACCTGTATTACCAGGGGGCCAAAAGGCCAGTATATATATACAAAGTACAGGAGATGAATATGCAAATAACCCCTCATAACAATGGGGAATAACACACTGTACATATATCTCTAACAGTGACAACACAGTAACAAAGCTGACACAATGCAAGGGAATTCAAAACCGACTATGGCATGATGAGCATACACCGTGGAAGAGATGTTCAATGACACTTTTCCCCACGCAAAACATCAAAATTGTAATGTTTGCTGCTTCTACTTCATGGCTGCACTACACGTCCTACCCGGTATCCAGTTCAGGATATATTTTGCTGATGATTTGAACGGAGGGAGTACTTGCTAGTTGCTACTGCATGATTACAGGCATAAGCCAACCATAAATACAAGATACTCCATGCAGATGCAACAAATAGCATCACCCAACATTACAAGTTCAGAGACCACAATAGCATGATCTAATAACACCACTTGACAAACAAAGATATAGAATAGAACAATTACCAGTCGCATTCGCAATTTTTACGCCTTAGAAATATATACTCGCTAACACAGCAGCACTTCCGTGTGTAATGCAAAACGCAACGTCTAAATCATAGGCATCCAAAACAAGCAAGCAACGTAATCGCAGCACAGCCACAGTGCAAATCCGATCAATACGCCGACACAATTAACGGCCGTTCCCCAACTAGATAGCGGAAATAGCAGTGGAGGAGCGTCAGATTGGGGTTTTGGAGAAGGGAGCTCACCAGTCACGAAGAGAGCGAGGACGAGGAATCGGCAAGAATCGCCTCGTCGGATCCTCGGTGAGAGGTCGCCCTTCCCGTCGCCATGGCCAGCAGCTAAGCGGGGCTTGTGTGTGTACGCCTTTCGCGGGGAGATTGGCACCCCCCCCCCCCGCGGGTTTTCTTCTTCTTAATCTGTGAAGACGTAAGCCAACTCGGAAGGCGTACTCTTCTACATGGCCCACTTGTCAGCCTCTGAAACTTCCCTCACAGTCCCAGGTCCCAGCCCAGATCCAAGCTCCCACCAAACAAAACCACCACCGGCAGTCGTCTTCCCCACGCGCAGCCAGATCCAAGCCCCCCGCCGCGGCCGACCTCCGCCATGGCTCCCACGGTTCCTTCGCCGGCGAAGTCCGCCTCCCCGTCCCAACCCTCCGGGTACGCCACTCTCCTACTCTGGCCCCCAAAATCTCTCTCGCCTACCGAACCCTAGCTAACCAATTGGTGACTTCGAGTTGAGTGTGCAGGAAGAGCGAGGTGGCGGATCTGAAGCAGCAGCTGCGGCAGCTGGCGGGGAGCCGCGCATCCGACGCCGACGACCAGCGCCGGGATGTCTTCAAGCGGGTGATCTCCTGCATGACGGCCGGCATCGACGTGTCGGCGGCGTTCGGGGAGATGGTGATGTGCTCCGCCACCTCCGACGTCGTGCTTAAGAAGATGTGCTACCTCTACGTCGGCGTCCACGCTCGCGCCCACCCGGACCTCGCCCTCCTCACCATCAACTTCCTCCAGCGCGACTGCCGCGACCAGGACCCCACCATCCGCGGGCTCGCGCTCCGCAGCCTTTGCTCCCTCCGTGTGCCCAACCTTGTCGAGTACCTTGTCACGCCACTCACCACCGGGCTCAAGGACCCCAGCGCCTACGTTCGGATGATCGCCACTGTTGGTGCTGCGAAGCTGTATCACATATCTGCCACCGCCTGCCTTGACGCTGACCTGCCTGCTGCGCTAAAGGCGCTCATGCTCTCCGACCCTGATGCACAGGTGAGCCGTCCTGCCACAAACTGTTCGTTATGCAGCGACCATGTTACTATTATCTGCAATGACTTGCAGTATTGCCACAAACTGCTTGTGTGACTGTTTATTTTCCACCTGAAAATACACTTCATGAATTGTGCTGATTCAACCTGGAACTGGAAGTTAAGTCACTACACACAGATGCCAATCTCAATATGGATTGAATTTAAGCACTGAACATGACAATGGTA
Organism: Phyllostachys edulis; assembly: GCA_036346405.1. Taxonomy (NCBI): domain Eukaryota; kingdom Viridiplantae; phylum Streptophyta; class Magnoliopsida; order Poales; family Poaceae; genus Phyllostachys; species Phyllostachys edulis. Next base: position 58,126,192 of record CM070546.1, on the reverse strand, counting down.
GGCACTCATGCCAATTGGAGCCTTTCACCTGGAATGGGGCGCTGCATGCAGCTTGCTATCTGCCTAATGAAATTGCATGTTAGTGATTATATCCTTAATTGATAGAAGATTTGATTTTGATTTGGATTGTTTGATCATATTGGTTGTTTCAAATAGCGCCATTGTTCAACTGCCTACCCTTTTGTGATCTATTGAGTAAACATAAATTTTTGCCTAGGATATCTGATTAGATATATGAAAAAGGAAGTCTTAACCCATTCGATATGACCAAATTACAAGTCAGTCTTTTAATTACTTAGCCCAAGAGATTTTGTGATGGCAAGTACAATGACCTATGGAACAAATTGTAGTAGTTTCTAGTGAAGTCACTAGTCAATACAAAATTACTGGATTATAAATAGCATCCTTGATATACCCTATTGTCCTTGCAGTAAATATGTCCTTTTATGCATCCTTCTTTTTTAGTAAGGTGATATAAATTAATATCGTATAAACAGAGATTGTAAATTGTAATGACTTGAACCTGGCACAAGATTAGCCTCACCTAGTCGCCTGTTCTATATCTAACAAAAAAAAACTTGCAGTTTACTTCAATGGTCCCTTTTGAACAGCATGTGGCTTGTTTCCCCTGGTTCCATAGTTATTGAAACTGGACCGGCAGTACAACCCAAGGTTATTTAGTCGGCAAGCCGACACTACCCTCCTAGTGACCGACTTGTCGACTAGTCGGCTGACTAGTCAATAGGTACTGTTCACATGACACTCTATGTGCATATCTACTTCTCTCCTTCACAGATCCTTCCTCAGCCCTCTCCTTCACAGAATCGCAAAGCACAGCCTCCTCTCCTCCCCTGACCTTCGTAGTCGCAGATCCCTCCTCTCCTCCCCCCCGACCTTCGTAGTCGCAGATCCTTCCTCTCCTCCCCTCCAACCCCAAATCGCAGATCCATCCATTCCTCTCCTTCGCACAGAGGCACATGGTAGAGGCTCCCTCCTCCTCCAAATCCTTCGCACCCTCCTCCCCCAAATTGAAAGCACAGAGCACAGAGGAAGAGAGGAAGAGGAAGAGAAACAGAGAGGAAGAGGAGCATACCTGGGTGACGGGAGCGGCGGAGGAGGCGAGATCGAGGCGGGGCGGCGAAGAGCTGCGATGAGCCGATGATCGGATCTCGTCTCGGCGGGCGAGGACGAAGGCGTGAGCCGCGACAATTGGATTCTCTCGGGGCGAGGACGGCGGCGACGATGGATCTCGCCTCCGGCGGGCGAGGACGAAGGCCGTCCGTGCGGTGGGAGCTGGCTCCGAGGGCGGCGGCGACTGGATTCACGCGAGCCCCCGACTGCCCTCCCTCACTCACTCAATCCCCGGCGCAAGTCGAGTCGCCGCCTCCAATCGACTCTTCTCCGACGACATGTTGACTAGTCGATGACTTGATAAGCATGGTCCAACCGCTCAGCCTCCTGATTCATTGGTTCATCATGTTAGATTTTGGGAGAGAAGAGAGGAATGGGGGCTGAATTGTTCGTTCTATTGCAAGAGCCTAAGGGGCAATATATAGTGTACAAGAGAAACCCTAGACTAGACTATAATTACATAACTACCCCTAACACTTACATGACTATTACACTACTACCCTTAACACCTCCACTCAAACTCAATGTGTACGCAATAGCATTGAGTTTGAAGAGGACAACACTAAAATAAAACATAAATCCGAAGTCTGGGCTAGAAGATGTCGTCGAAGCATGTAACTCTTGAACAAAAATTGTCCTTTGGCTCTTCACACACGAATGTCTTGATTTGGAGATGTTGAAACCGACAGGAATAGAGAGATATGTCAAATCAAGCCGATGAAGACAGAGTTAGAGACGAGGACGCGAACTAGATCCACCCACCCAAGAAGTGAGGTGACGGTGTCGAATCTGGCGCTCGACGAAAGCAATGACGACGGACCAGATCCGCCCACCCAAGATTTGAGGTGATGGTGCCGAATCTGGCGTCCGACGAAAACAAAGACGAAGAGACATTTGATGATGACAACAAAGAAGACCATTGGTCAAGAGTCGCAGTGATGCGAAGATGTGTAGCAAGATGGCTACAAGAGAGGACCAAGAGGGCAAAGTCACATCAATAACGATGATGGGGGTGAACGCACTCGATCCAATGGACGAACCATGTCAAATCGAAAAGGAAGAAGCAATCGGCTGATTGACAAAGGATATGATGAACTGGCACGGCTTCGACGAACTCAAAGAGAGATGCAGCGGACTTGGATGGACTCGATGGAAATCAAAGGAAAATAGACTTAGGATACTAACAGCAACAACAACCACACCTCTCCTCCAAACAGCAAGCAGCGACTTGCAGCAGCTCACAGCACACAACAACCTACTTCTACGGTCCAAAAGAGCAACCAAGAACCACCCTCAAGAAACGATCAGCAACAAGGGTTGAGGGTTGTTGTCCAGTGATACAGAGGTGGAAGTGGTAGCTGGAACATAGGGAGCTAGAGGCGGAGCAGCTGCAGCTCAGAGGACGCAGCCCGTCGAAGCCAACAATGGTGGAGATGACTGGTGACGATGAGAAAGTGGGAGATGGCCAGCTTCGACGGTTGCTGGTGATAATGATGGCCGGAGGTGATGAAGATGAGCTGAATCCGATCGGGAACGAGGTAAACGGTGACAGATCCCGCTGGATCTAGCACAGAATACGAGCTGCAGGGCTCCTGACCAGCGACGATGACGTGCACAGGAGGAGCCACCAGCACTCCGTGGTGGTCTGGCAGTGGCAAAGGATCTGCTCAAGCTTGGAGCAGAAGGATCCAGTGATGGCAAGTGATGAGGTTGACGACGACAAGGATGACTTGAAGAGGCCGAGAAACGAGAACGTCACCGAAGATGATGGATCCAGGTCTGGACCGTTGCATCCCGTCGCCCACCGCCCCACCGGTGAATGGATCGAGTTGAAGATGGCCGACGACAGAGACAGGGACAAGTCAGAGAAGATGAGCAACACCGGATAGCAGCAGATGGAAGTTGGTGCTTTGCTTCCCGGCGACGACCGCCCGAGGCCACCGGCCGGAGACGACGGATGAAGAGGACCGCCGACCAAGGCTCTGCTTGCCGCTTCGGCCAATATCAGGCGACAACGACACGCTGGGGGATGCAAAGCAGTGGAGGCGGCAGACTAGATACACGGGCGGCGATGCCGAGAAACGAGGACGATGTCGCCGATGATGATGGATTTCGGTCTCTGGGGCTCCACCGAGCTCGGCCCTCGTCGGAGCTTGTGGGTGAACTGGTTGGTGCATGCAACTCAATATGATATCAGAGCCAAGAGGTCTTGAGTTCAAGACCCGACTGGCGCAATTAAGAAAATAATTACAGCCCATTTCTATTCCACGTTTTAGGCTTGAGGGAGCCTACACGTGAAGGGTAGTGTTGAAGTATAAATGAATTGTCCGTCTTTCATCATCAGCTTAAGCTTTTGGGTGAACTGACTGGTGCATGCCATATACAGATAAGGCAATACAAAAGATAGATAAGGAAATATAAAAAGTCCCTATTCTAACACCTATTCTAACAGAGATGACTTGGTGACGCCGGTGGGACCAAATCCGAGCGGATCTGAGCTTGGGAAAGCCTGGTGATGGCGAAGGCGACAAGGGCCACGGTGAGTGGTGGCACCGCGTTGCAGAGCAAAGGCGGCGACGAGGCTGGGCGCTGGCGTAGCAGAGACGACGGGGAGGGCGACGAGGACCTTCGATTCGGTGGCGATGGGGATCAACGGACATGAGTTGGATCAGCTGTGGCTACAATTACATAACTATCTCTAACACTTACATGACTATTACACTACTACCCTTAACACATCAGTCTGATCGGTGGTTGGACGGTCCGATCGTTCGTCCTATAGTGTATTAGATATTAGTGCAATGTTAGTTGTCTTCATCCATAAAGGCAAACATGCTCGGTTGAGCAGCACAGGTCGTCTTGAAGTCCCCAACCCTCATGTCCTGAGTTCGTGCTCACCTCCCCTCAGTATTTTTGACAAATATCCTCGCTTCATCCGCGTGCTTCCTTGCCCCCTGTTCGAATCGTAGCCGGTTTTCAACCTGTTTAGTGCGAAACCAGCCGGTTTAACTGGGATTTGTCTGGTTCAGGGCGGTTTGCTTGCACAGGCGATCTGATAACAAAAAAACGGACCGGACTGGGCTATGGTTCCGGTTTTTTCCAGTCGAATTGCCGGTCTGGTCTGGTTTTAATAACTATGCCTGGTTCACTCTGATTTCCACAGTGCCTTCAACAGTACATGACAGTGCCCTCGGTTTACATGGTGCCCAAAGTCGATAGGACACCGTAGATATTTTAATAGGGAATAAAGACAGAGCGCAAGTCACATTTTTTAGTTCTATACTTCTAGTTAATGCTTTAAAGAGATCTTAATTTTGCCACGTATAATTATAACTCTATCTGGATTTTTTTATTCCATTAGCAGTTCTGTTTTCATGGCCCTTGTAAATGTTGAGTGCTGGGTTGGACAGTTTGTTGAATGTAGGTGAACTAGGCCAGCAAGAAACTTGTCCTTGGCAATATTTTGTCTCCACATATAGTGGACTCGCTGAAATCTGGATGATTTGTGGTCAGAACATGCTGGATGGGAGACTGGTTGTTTCTATCTCGTGTGATGATTGTGCAGTCGATTCATTTTGCGGGAAATTTACGACTTATTCTAAAAGAAAGCTCCTAAAAGAAATGAGTAGAAATTCACTTGCTCCTGCCTGTTTCTGTGACTCTGTGTACAGCAGAAGCTGTCCATATAATACTTGAGTTTGCCTTTTCGGCACTGGGTTCACTCACCCATTGTTAGTCATTTGCTGGGTTAGCTAAACTCAATTGGTTAATACGGCTTATAGAAATATCTCTTTTTTTTGTGTGGCCTCTATTGGTATAAAGATCTGATTGGTAGGTTTTGTGTGCCGATTATGAGGTATCTTGAGGAAGGTCTAACTTGAATCTGACCTGTTTCACTGTATAGGTCGATTTCACTGTATATAGGTTGAACTGGCTAGTGTTTGGCTGTAATCTTGTTGAAAGACCGTTCTTTTTTTTTGGTAGCCTGATTACATTAGTGAACTTGCAGGTGGTTGCCAATTGTCTGCATGCATTGCAGGAGATCTGGACCCTAGAGGCTGCCAATTCAGAGGCAGCAGCAAGGGAGATTGAGACACTGTATAGCAAGCAAGTGGTATTTTACCTGCTAAACAGGTGAGTTTCCACCTGCCTGGAGCTTTTGTTGGCAACACTCCCTATGTACATTTACGTGAACTGTTGTATACTCTTTTTTTTTTGTTGTAATTGCAGGATCAAAGAGTTCAGTGAGTGGGCACAGTGCCTTGTTCTTGAGTTGGTGTCGAAGTTCCTACCATCTGATAATAATGAAATTTTTGACATAATGAACCTGCTTGAGGATAGACTTCAGCATGCAAATGGTGCTGTTGTTTTGGCAACAATCAAAGTTTTTCTCCACTTGACAATGTCAATGACTGATGTTCACCAACAGGTGCACAGTTTATTACACTCATTATATTTCCAGAGATCCAGAGATGTAATCTTAGTTTTATCACTTCTATCTCACTGTTATGCAACCAGATCCACTGAAAATGTCATTTCACATAACCGTTAGCTATATGTAATGCTGTTCTTTGGAAGTTCATATGGTCTGCAAATTTCTTCATTCTGAGGACACTTGACCAATGGATTTCTCATGTTTTTTTTGTTAAATATACTCATATTAGTGTAAAGTATGGATTGATTGGATTCCATTTGTGATGCCAGTATCATACACTTCTTAAGAAAGATGAGATTTTGATTGAGAATCTTTCTAATCTCTGTTTGCATCCTCCATTTTAGGTTTATGAGCGTATAAAAGCACCTTTGCTTACTCTGGTTGGTGCTGGGAGTCCCGAACAATCATACTCTGTGCTATGTCATTTGCATCTTTTGGTGATGCGTGCTCCGATGCTATTTTCCTCCGACTACAAAAGTTTCTACTGCCAGTTCAGTGATCCTTCTTATGTGAAGAAGCTGAAACTTGAGATGTTGACTGCTATAGCAAATGAGAGCAACACCTATGAAATTGGTATAGCAGATATCCAGTTTCCACTGACTATATGCCATATCTTGCAACATATGTGATATATTGATAGTCCTTAGTTGCCATTATTTTTCTGAAATATCCACATGGTATTTTTTTTATACCAGTAACTGAGCTGTGTGAATATGCTGGAAATGTTGACGTACCAATCGCAAGAGAGGCTATCCGGGCAGTTGGAAAAATAGCGTTGCAGCAGTATGACGTGAATGCTATTGTGGACAGGCTTCTACAATTCCTTGAAATGGACAAGGATTATGTGACTGCTGAAACTCTTGTAAGGTTTCTTAATGCTAGTTATGCTGTCGATCGTTTACTCAGGATGAAATCTTGTAGGATTACATTCAGCTCTGCATCTCTATGTTCCTGAGTAAAAACTTAAATGCAGGTCTTGGTGAAAGATCTTCTGAGGAAATATCCTCAATGGAGCCATGATTGTATAGCAGTTGTTGGAAATATCAGTAGCAAGAATATTCAGGAGCCAAAAGGCAAAGCAGCTCTCATATGGATGCTTGGAGAATATTCACAAGACATGCATGATGCTCCATACATTCTTGAAAGTCTTGTTGAAAACTGGGATGAAGAGCACTCTCCTGAGGTACGAGTAACTTTTCCTTGTTTTCTGTTGGTCATACTTTGCCATTAGTTTAAGATGCATTCTGCCATTAACCCACTGGCTGAAATTATCTTCCGTTGTAAAAAAGTGGATTCTTCTGTTTGTCCTGTATGTATTCGAAAAGTTTGTTTTCACAGTTATGATATGAACATACGAGTATGGATCAAAATCCCGGCGGTTACCGGCCCCGGCTGGTAACCGCTGGTTACCGGTGGGAGCAGGGATCCTAAAAACCGGCCAAAAAATTTCAAATTTAAATTCAAATTCAAAATCCCGGCGGTTACATTTCCAATTCAAATTTCTTCAGACGAATTTCGACCGGGTTTTCCGGTTACCGGCCGGTAACCGTTACCGGTTGCCCGGCGGGATTTTACCCGGTACCGGTATTTTGATCCTTGCATATGACACACTCATAATTTTGTATCTTGGTGTATCTAATGGTAGAGTACATATCTAAGTGGGTGAAATTCACATCTTAGTGCGCATAAAACCTAAGGACAACTCACTTATCCTTTTTTTATAGGATTTAATTGATATATGCCACCTTTGCAGTTTCACAAATGTGCCATTGAAAAGTTTTTTCTTCTAAAAATGCCACTCCCTAGTGTAAGGTTTTACACTAAGGAGTGGCATTTTTTGAATTTAAGACTTTTTAGTGGCACATTTGGATCCATGAACTCTGCAATGGCATATATTAAATTTTCCCTTTTTTATATTGTTGTCTTGAACCTAGTAGTCTATCCTACATTATTGTAAAATTCGATGTCTTTTTTAGATTGTAATATGCCAGTAGCTAGTAGTTGCTTGTTGAGCTCCACATCATTTTTCCAGTGATATTGTATTTTGCAGGTTCGCTTGCACCTCCTGACTGCAGTGATGAAATGTTTCTTTAAGAGACCGCCAGAAACGCAAAAAGCATTAGGAGCTACATTAGCTGCTGGTCTATCTGACACTCACCAGGTCAGAATTGATTGTATTTTTCTATGATAATAGTTAGTTATTGATATCATTTCTATGAATGGTGAAAAGAATGTTGCTCTTACTAAACCGCCACTTCATTGCAGGATGTTCATGACCGAGCACTTTTCTACTACAGGCTTTTGCAACATGATCCTGCTGTAGCAGAGAGTGTAGTAAACCCTCCCAAGCAAGCTGTCTCTGTATTTGCAGATACACAGAGCAGTGAAATCAAAGATCGGATATTTGATGAATTCAGTAGCCTGTCAGTTGTATATCAGAAGGTACAAAATCTCCAACTTGTAGTCATTTACATTTTAAATTTTTAAATAATACTGAAATAATAAGTTTGTATAAAAGAATTGTGTGGAATTTGGCAGCATAGGAGAGATTAAGCCCTGTCCAGCTGTCCTTTAAACTAAGTGTTTTGAACTGCAAAGCTGGTTAGAGACAATAATCAGCAGTTTTCCGAACCCTTGTCTTGAGGCTTGTTGAGTTCATTTGACTAGAATTCTGAATTCATGTCATTCTCGTGTGGATTTTCTGTTAGTTGACCTTTATCAAGACCTGTAGTTGTTTGTATTTTCATGATAACATAGTCGGTGCGTAAATGTTCTTGAACTGCTTTCTATAGTAGTGGGTGTCAAGGTATCCCTTCATATTATGCTTTCCGCAGTTAATGGAAATGCATCCCTTGTATGGCTAGGATGAAAAACCCCTATATTGTGTTGTGTGGTTATTACAATTTACAAATGCTGGTTAAGAATTAATATTATAGCATCTCTCTCTATCAAGTCAGGTACTCAAATATAGTTATCTATATAATTGTTCAAAATTTACATAAAAACTATCAACTTCTCCTATGCATTTGGCAGCCATCTTACATGTTTACGGATAAGGAGCACCGTGGACCATTTGAGTATTCAGAAGATCTTACAAACTTGACTGTTGGGGGAGAGGCTTCAGAAAACGTCATTTCTGCCCAAAGATATCAAGAAAATGATAATGACCTTTTGCTAAGTACTTCAGATAAAGAGGATAACGGTACAGCTGCCAGCAATGGTTCTTCCACCTCTACATACAATGCTCCTTCCGACTTGAGTGGTTCGTCATTGCTAAGTTCACAAACACCAGCTGAAGCTCAACTAATAAATCCTGGTGGGCGAACATATTCCTCACAATCAAACTTCAGTCTTGATGACCTCCTTGGGCTCGGTGTTCCAGAAACCCCTGCTCCTCCACCACCTCCAGCACTGACCCTTAGCTCAAAGCCAGTGTTGGATCCTGGTACGTTCCAGAGGAAATGGGGTCAGTTGGCATTATCCCTGTCTCAGGTATGTTGCTTCAAGTTTTTGCCCCTGCATTATCTGATATTCTGATTATTAGTAGCGCAACATGCTCACATAGCCTTTTCTCATTGCCTGGTCAAGTTTATTATGATTTTAGCAAAGTGATCTACTGCATAAAAATCCTGGGTTGTGCTATTGTCTAATACTTTCGTCTTCCCATGAAAGTCATCTCAGATGAGGAGTCTGAAATTAGCAGTTTTATCTTTTATGTTCTGAGTAGTGATTTTGACTGGTAAAGATTCTTCCCTTATGTGCTTTGTTGTGCTTAACAGGAATGTTCTTTAAGCCCACAAGGAGCAGCATCATTGATGAATCCCCAATCACTTGTTCGTCATATGCAAAGCAACTACATTCAGTGCATTGCTTCAGGTGGTCAGCCTCCAAACTACAAGTTCTTTTTCTACGCACAGAAAGACGGGGCCACTGCTTTCTTCCTTGTAGAATGTATCGTCAACACGGCATCAGCGAAGGCACAGCTCAAAATTAAGGCTGATGATGGGACATGTGTTGAGGCATTTTCTACTTTGTTGCAATCAGCCTTATCCTCATTTGGGCTTTCTTGATGCTGGGCATTTTATGTGTCTTGGTTGTAGTGTGTCTGCAGTCCGGAGTCCGCTATCGTCGGACTTCAAGTAAAGTCTTTCCAGTAGTTTTTTTAATCGGAATGTTGGGGAATGAGATGAATTTTTCGGTCCAACTGCATAGCAATACTAGCAGATTTATGAAGGAGAGAACACTGGAGTTTTGTTTTGTGAGGATATATTATTTATGTTCTCTGGTTGAAGGAACTATGCATTGTATATTTCATCTAGAGAGGCAACTGGTTTGTTCAGGGTTCTGATGGTGTGGCCTCATATCACTGGAGGTGAATATCACCTTTTTCGTCGATGTAGAGACAACAGATACGCTTCTGTACGTTATTTTTTACTTGCACAGAGCAATAAAGTTGTTCATTTCATTCTACCATTTTATTGTGGAGTACATTGACTGATTGACATGTATGAAGCTTGCAATCCTTCGTAGGTCAGGTTAGCTATAAATTGGAGTTGTTGTTAGGGCACTTCCAACAGCCATCCTGATACTATAGCTCTATAGCTATGCCACATTAGATTTTTTGTGAGATAGAAGAGAGAGGGAAGAGAGAGAATAAGCTTGATACTGGTGCAAATATCAAATCTTTTTTGGAAACCAAGAAAATAGTATTGACACTGATACTAATGCAAATATCAAACCTCTTTTGGAAACCAAGAAATTAGTATTGACACAGTGCATTAGAAATAATATTGACACTGTGCATTAGAAGGACATATATACTATTTTTTGCATTAAAAGGGCCAATTGGATACAACAATTAAATCATTATGGGATCCTCAAGTATCATGAGTAGAGTGGTTGTTTCTAAAATGACATCTAACCACTCTCTCCTCTGATATCAAGGCTTAACATCAAACCTTTGGAATGCCCTCAAAGAGTGGGCCGTACAAATTTAATGTCAAAGTTCATAAACAGGAATAATGATGTTCGCTGCAAATACGAGTTTATCATAGATGATTATATGAGGAAAAAAAAGGTGAGGCATGATGTTCGCTGCATACACGAGCTCATCTGGCAAAAAAAAGTGATCTGATCTAACTATCAACTGGTGTGTCAACAACAATAAAATTAACTGATTATCAAAAGAGTCAGTCAACAAACATTCATCGAGGGCACCGTATGCTGCAGCAAAGTTTCTGCTAGCACCGTCGATTTATTCGATGAGCAATTCTCAATCCTCCCTTCTCCGTCAATCACCACGTTTACAGGCCTACAGCTTTGCAAGTCCAGGCAAATCATAACTCACAAGCACACATGAAGACATACAAGACACTATGAATTGCATACAACTACGAGTACCAACTTCAGAGCGAAAGTTCCAATGAATCGCTCCCAATGTATGCTGAAACTATCCAGATTACACAACAAAACAATAACGATGATGAGCCGGATGAAGCATATAACGCACACAAATCACACGAAATTCCCCTTTCCATCATATTAATAGCAGGAAGCATATAACGCACAGAAATAACACAGAAAAATTTCCATACCATCATATTAATAGCAGATCCATAGCCTCAGATTAATAACAAGATTTGGTCCAATACTATTGGATGTCTCCGAAGAGACATCCGCCCGTATAACATTATTAGACTCATATAGCAAAACATCTAGATCCCCACACAAGCATCAAGAACTAACCCACTCTGATCCAAGAAACAGCAAGAACAGCTACTAGTTATAAGCTACTAAAAGGAGATGGATCGATCGCATCAGACGGGGGAGAGGAGCTGGGCGATGGAGGGCTTGGGCTCCGAGTTCATGCCGATGACGATGATGAGCGGGATGAAGCCGTAGTGCGCCGCCACCTTCGCCTTCTTCATCGTCCACGTGCTCCACTCCTTCACGAACCGCGCCGCCGATGCCGCCGTGGAGGACTGCTCCTCGGCAGCCGGCAAGCCCTTCTTCCCTCCCTTGCCCTTCGGTTTCGGCTTCAGCGACGGCCGCGACGCCATGGCACTCTGGATTCGATTCGATTCGATTCGATTCGATCGCAAGACAAAAACCCTAGGGCTGTGGGGATCTGCTGCGGTGTTTCGGGGGTAACATCGGCCGCCGACTGGTTATTGACCAATTCTTCTCCTGGTTTGGTTGGGCCTGTCTCTGGGAGACCTGATGGATCCTGAAAGGCCACTGTGCTATTGGGCTTTGCTCTAACAAAACTTGGGCCAAGTTTTTTTTACAGGATTTGGGCTGGGCATTGTCAACAGCGCTTAAAGGAACCAATCAATCAATTTGTGAAATCAACGCCAGAAGGCCCAGAACTCTCTTTTGAGTCCATATGATAAAGAATTGCAATTAAGCATCTATTTTGCTAGTTGCTTTCCCTGTAAGATGTAAGAATTTCAGTAAAGTATTACTACTCCTACTTCTTTGAACCTACCTCATGTCCACAAGTCCATTTGCTTGACAGGCTTCGTTAGCCTTACCCGATGATGAGTGTTGTTGTAAGGAGAGGATCCCTATTCCCTAACATGTTCGCACTTTAACCACAGCCCTATTTTGTATGAAATGAAGCAGCCCTACCATGCATTTGTTAAGAGACCAGCAACCCTGTCGTATACGTTGCTCGACACTGGTGTGCTAAAAGTTAGTTCAACGTATCTCTATGCTATGTGAAGATTAAAATTGGCCTCATATTTGAATTAAGCTCATCTCTACGAGGACCTTCATAACCTAAAGATTATCATGATTCCACTAATGTCGCATGTAGCTTCGGTTTGGAGTTCTCAACACAACGGGGGAAAAGGTTTTTTTTAAGGCAATCCTAAGCAACACTACCGTTACCGTACCGTACGAATGTAATGATGCACCTGAGCACATGCATGCACCTGAGCCTAGGAACCACGCCCAAATTAGCTAGGTGGGGGCACGCACATATTCACTATCTCCCACTTTCGGAGCGAACCTGTACTATGCCATTACCATCCCCCGAGAGATCCAAACCCGTCCGAGTCACAGCCCAACCGGCCAACCCCCCGCTGTCTTCGGTAGAGCCGACAACGATGGACACATCGGGAACAGGCGACACATCACCAAAACAATTAGCGCACGCGCACGGAGCCGCGCGCCGCCGGGCTCGGCACCACCGCGTACGTACCCGCGCTGCGTGCGTCCACCTGCCCAGCGCGCTTCGGCACACGACACCCCTTGGTACGCGTCGCCGTCGCACAAGACAAGATCCCCCGCGCGCGGTTTGCATCCTGGACCAGACCCCGCCCGCCCCGCATGCACGGTACAAAACACCCCGAAAACCATACGCGAACCGTCGCATCCCCATCGCCAAATCCCCCGCGGATCCCCACCACGCGCCAGTGCTATCGCGGCGCCCCAAAGCGCCCGCCCGTTCACACTTCGCACCGGCCAGGCCAATCCCGCACCTGATGCCGGGCCACACTCGCGACCCTGGCCCCGCGCGTTAGTCACGCTGTGGACGATTCCTCCCGGTACGCAGTAGACAAACTCACCAGTCACCACGTGTGCTCGAGTGGGTTCCGTTGGATTTGGGTTTGGACGGGTCGAATCGGGGCGCGACGCGACCGGGGTAATCGCGCACGTGAACGGGTGGATATGGGGCCGGGAGATCGAGGAAAAGCGGCGGGGATCGGGAGCGGGAAAGTTTGACCGCGCGCGGCTGGCTGGGGCCCTGTGCTATCGTTCGACGCCGACTACCGAGGCAGGCTGAGACGTCCGGCCGGCCGTCCCGGTGGCCTCGCGGCGCCTACCGGCCGGCTCGCACGTGACGGGACAACTGTGCGGCCACGGCCGCTTGTGCTGTACTGTACCGGGCGCCCGCTCGTGGTGTGACGGGACACCAGCCGCATGCTCGCCGGGGACCGGCGGGCAGGTCGTGCGCTCGGCTAGCCTGTGAGGAGCCGTGCTCGCCCCAACTACGTGGGCCGCGGCGCTGGCCGCTTATAAAGTTGGTTACTTGTGTTTGTTGCCCTCGTGAAAATCTTTTCGTATCTTATTTTTTGGGATTTTAACTTGAAAGAAACCATGGGCTCAGTGTTTGCGTTTGCAAGGAACTTTTTGATGAGATCTTTAAAAAGTTCCATTGCCTACAAATTCTCTGTATTGATCGGGTGATTTAATTGCTGGGGGGAATCTAGTTATTCCACAAAGACGGAAACACCTTATGGCATTGGTACACCTCCAGGCTCTAGCTCGATCTCTAGCACCGTTTCATTGGCTTTCACATTGTCACAGCGGAGTCCACAAAAAACATTGTGACAGCCGTGACCAAATATGATTGGTGTGACTAGCTATCATGTAGTACTACGAAAGATTCTGGATCGATGTGGAAAGGCCAAACTTAGGCCGAATGAGGAACGTATATATCTACTAACATATATATGCACTCCTATTCCTCTCAAAATGTTTTGGTAGCACATTCAATCTCATTAAATTGTTTGTATGTGTTGAGCGTAAGATTTTTAGTACTTTACATAAATACTTGAGAAAAAAAAAACACGAGGCTCAACGATATTTAACTTTGGGTCAAAATAAGGGCCGGATTATTTTAAACACTACTCTACAGTTGCAAAATCTTCACATCACTTTTTAGTAGCATGAGAGCTATAAATATTCTTTGTAGTTTGTACGGCAACACAATAATCAAGTACGTCCAAGCTAAAAGTTATATCTATTAACTAATTACAGTACTGAAATTTGAACTACGAAACTATATTTAGTTTGGCCACATATATAAGTGCCCCATAAATTCTCAAAGATATTGAAAAGAAAAGAGAACTATATACCTCACTAGACAACAGCACTCAAATTTAAATAATAGAATAATAAACCATAACTATAAGATATAGTTTTCAGTATAGTAGCTTCATCATATAAAATTCTCTATATTAGATGATTACATTCAGGAAAAAAGTGTATGCAATTTCACTACATGGACGAAAACAGTAAGGAGAAAAAGTGTCTGTGATTATTAAGCTATTTTTCTAGTAATTCAGTATAAATTAAAAACATGCAGCCGAATTTCTTCTTAAATTTAAAAACCACGTGAAACTCATCCTTAACAAGACAAGCAGTATATATGTATAGTGTATGCAATTTGAGGTCAATGCTCGGTTGTGTAGAGTAGAAGGCTCTGAATTTCTTCAAAAATTTTAAAACCACGTGAAACTTGTCCTTAACACGACAAGTTGTATATCTATCTATCTATCTATCTATCTATCTATCTATCTATCTATCTATCTATATCTATACTAATTGGATGCTCTCTTTGAAGCCCCTCCGCAAATCCTAGAAAAATTAGACTAGAAATTACCATATTAATTAAAAAGGCTAGAAATTCTCATGTTATTCTAAAAAAGAAAGCATCTCAAACCATCGATTGGTTTGCTATGATATAATGCATGCATTGGATTATGTACAAAAGAAGGAAAAGAGAGTTTGATTTGAGTTTGGATATATGCACATGACCATTAAAACAGTAACATCCATGTCCGGCTGCAACTAGGTCTCTCATCCTGTTAAGGTCTTCTTGAACTCCACTACTACTTTACAGAAAGAAGACAAAGGAAATATGGAAGTACGAAAAGTACACCAGTGCATACTCTAAATACATACGGTAGAGTATATATACTACACTATACAACTATTACAATAGTGGCAGCCTCTTCTCGGTCGGTGCAACAAAAGAAACAAAAAAAAATGCATCTTACGCACAACACTACTACAGAAAAGGTATTCAAAGACGGTTCAAAAACATCATCACAGACGGTTTCGTGAGCCGTCTGAGTTTATAGGTCAGTGATGACATGAGGTCATCACAGACGGTTTTCAATCGTCTGTGAAGCATACTTTCACAGACGGTTATTAACTAAGAATCGTCTGTGATAAGTACATATCACAGATGGTTTGTGGCTGAAACCGTCTGTGATGACTTTTCTCTATAAAGCCCCAAGCAGTGGCTGGTTGTGTCATTAAATCCGGCATCATATATTATATATATATATATTGTTCGTAGTCTCTTAGCCACTTTGGGGGGGTCGTCAACGCAGCATGAGAAGGATGAGACAGTAGCCACGGGCAACCTCATTGAGCCCCTGCAAGTTTAAAAAGTATGGATGCAAGGAGAGTCGGGACATCCCATTACGGATGTTGTCAATAGGTAATTGACCTAGGTTCGAAAGTGGCGATGAAGAGTATTCCGATCGAAGTGGCATCATGTATTAGCAACTAACCATTTTGAGCATGTAATCGTTTTAAACCTAACAACAACACCAAGCAACCATTCTCATATTTCAAAAGAATTCTCAACTTGTTGCTTGGTGTTCTTGTTGGGTCTAAAGACAATTACATGCTCAATAATTGTTGGTTGTCGATAGATGATTCCACTTCCCACGGAGTACTCACAAGATCAACGCCACTTTCAACATAGCGACGCCCAATTACCTATCGACAACATCCGTAATTGGATGTCCCGACGCCTCCTTGCATCCATACTTTTTAAACTTGCAGGGCTCAATGAAGCGTTCGTGATACTGCCTCATCCTTCTCATGTCAAGCTGACTAATTTCCTAAAGTGGTCAGACTACTTAAATATGTATATATATGTATATATATGTATATATATGTATATATGTATATATATATATATATATATATATATATATATATATATGTATATATATATATATGATGTCGGTTTTAATGGCACAAGCAGCCACTGCTTGGAGACTTTATAGAGAAGAGATTATGAATGGAATGGTAGAACGTACCTGGGACGCAAGAGGTAGGAGAACTTGACCAGCATGAACACAGTTACACAGACAAAGGTGAAATGAATGATGAGAGACAACATAAGACTATTAACATCATTGAGCAGTTCATCAGCAAGACAACAAGACCAAGGGTGTCCAAACCCACCACACTAGTAGTAGCCCTCGGCATCCATCGCAGAGCACTAGCCATTTTCATCACAGAGCAAGAGGGGTAGAGACAAAGAGGGAGTAAGGTAGGGTGATGCCTCAGTACAGCGCAACTACGGCGGCGACCCCACCACCAGCACAACCCTCATCTATCTCCTTCACCTTGCATAAATCACACAAACATCAGGACACAACTTAAGGCTAAAGCATAAAAATCAAACTTAACAAAAGACATTAAGCTAACAGATCTAGAGGATAATAGAGGGAGGATGGGAAAAGCAAAGCACCACCAGGGCCCGAGCGCAGGAGGCCGAGCAGGAGAACCAAGCCATGGCGGCGCAGGCAACACGCGGGGTGGCGGCGTCACCATAGTTGTGGCACGACCCTAACACTGCACAAGACAGACACTACGACTATCGTACGATCTTGTGCAGTGCAGAGTGGTGTCACAACCTGCGGTGATGACGACGGGGTCAGGCGGCAGCGTCGAGGTGGGGAGGGGAACGGACGAGAGTAAATGCGCTGGGGAATGACTAGTTAGGGCGAGCGCAAACCCTAGCGGCGCTGGGGAGTGACGAGTTAGGGCGAGTGCAAACCCTAGCGGCCGGGCTCCTACTAATAAAGTGACTTATCACAAACGGTTCTATTATGGAACCGTCAGTGATAATTATCACAAACGGTTCCATAATGGAACCGTCTATGATATGTCCCATATCACAGACGGTTCCATAATGGAATCGTCTGTAAAATGGTTTTTTCTCAAGTATATTTATCTTGTATATACACTTACATGACATGAAGAAATTACATGTTTATATGTCGATTTTGTCATTTAAATAGTGCTGAAAATTTGCTTTAACTATAACACACACACACACACACACACACACACATATATATATAGTAATAATTCAACATATAATTAATATAGTAAATAACTTCACCTCCAAACTTTTTTTTTCATTTTGGAATTTTCATATGGCCAAACAGCGTGGCCAGTCACTTACAAAAATATTTAAAAAAAGTAGAAACCTATAATTAAACAAAATTTTTCTAGTGGCGGAGGTAGGCTGCTATCTCCGTCTTCAATACTTCATAGCGCGCGTTGGCATCAGATCGGACGATTCTCGATCATCACGAACGGCTCAAATGCATCCACCGCCACACGCTGCTCGAGTGTCTCCCTCGCACTCAGATCGTTGAACTAAGAAGAATTGAGCCCATAGGCTCTCTTCCCTTGCTTGAGGGGTCTCGGCCTGGTCGACTCGGTCGCCTGCCACCTCGATTACGCAGTCCAAGTGACGGCAAGCCTCCTAGAGACGTGCAATGTTGTTTTGGAGGACCATGTCGATGACGCGGTAAACTTGTCGAAAGTGGGAGATCACCCGGAAGACACGGCGGAGGAGGATGTCAAGACGGCGGAAGGTGGCCGTCACCTGCTCCGGCAAATTCTCAGCCGACGTAGGAGTGAAGACACTATTGAAATAGTGTTCTTCCGTAGTAAGGTTCAACGTACAGTGAGAGAGGTGCTCGTACACACTACTACAGAAAAGGCTTTCACAGACGGTTCAAAAACGTCATCACAGACGGTTTCATGAGTCGTCTGAGTTTATGGGTCAGTGATGACATGAGGTCATCACGCACGGTTTTGAACCGCTCGTGATGTATTTTTCCACGCGGTTTGTGGTTCAAACCGCTGCGATAAGTAATATTACGACGGTTTCATCCACAAAACGCTCGTGATAAGCACATATCATGCACGGTTTCAGCCACAAACCGCTCGTGATAATCACATATCACGCACGGTTTCACCACAAACCGCTCAGGATAATCACATATCATGCACGGTTTGTGGCGGAACCGCCTCAGTGATGACTTTCTCTAATCGCTTATGCCGATTAAATCGGCATCATATATATATTATATATATATTGTTACAGTAATCTCTCGGCCACTTTGGGGATCATCCATCGTTTAAACTCCAACAAGAACACTAAGCAACCATTCTCATATTGTTGCTTGTGTTCTTGTTGGGTTTAAAGACAATTACATGCTCAAGAATTGTTGGTTGCTAATACATGATGCCACTTCCCACGGAGAAGTTGCGATCAACGCCACTTTTCAACATAGCGACGCCCAATCTGTAATTGGATGTCCTAACGCCTCTTTGCATCCATATTTTTAAACTTACAGGCTCAATGAGGTTGCCCGTGGATACCGCCTCATTCTTCTCATGTCATGTGGACTAATTTCCAAAGTGGCCGAGGATCACTTAATAATATATATATAATATATATATGGTGCCGTTTTAATGGCACAAGCACCACCGCTTGGAGACTTTATAGAGAAGAGATTATGAATGGAATGGTAGGACGACTGCACGCAAGAGGTAGAAGAACTTGACCGCATGAACAAGGGGACTATTAATATGAACTAATTATCAATTCAATTTCAGCATAAGACTATTGACACCATTACATCACGAGCAAGGGACTATTAATATGAACTAATTATCAATTCAATTTCAGCATAAGACTATTTACATCATTACATCACAGAGCAAGGGACTATTAATATGAACTAATTATCAATTCAATTTCAGCATAAGACTATTGACATCATTACATCACACAAAGAAGAGGACTATTAATATGAACTAATTATCAATTCAATTTCAGATAAGACTATTTACATCATTACATCACGAGCAAGGGACTATTAATATGAACTAATTATCAATTCAATTTCAGCATAAGACTATTAACATCATTGAGCGGTTCATCGACAAGAGAACAAGACCAAGGGTGTCCAAACCCACCACACCAAGAGTAGCCCTAAGATCCATCGCAGAGCACTAGCTAGCCATTTTCATCACAGAGCAAGGAGGGTAGAGACAGAGAGGGACCTTAGTACAACAAGAACCACTTGCATGGCACCCCACCACCAAAGACAACCCTCATCCATTTCCTTTACCTTGCATAAATCACACAAACATCGACACAACTTAAGGCTCATGCATAAAAATCAAACTCAACAAAAGACATTAAGCTAACAGATCTAGAGGAGAATAGAGGAGGATGGGGAAAGCAAAGTCCGGCCAGGCCCTAGTGGGGCTAGCAAAGGGTCGGGCGGCGACGGCGACGAGGTCGAGCGGCAAGCGTCGAGGGGGGGGGAATGGCGGCCAAGCAGCGACGGGAGGAACGGACAAGAGTAAGGTCATGAGGAGTGACGAGTTAGAGCGCAAACCCTAGCGGCAAGCTAGGCTAGCTCCTACTTATAAAGAGACTTATCAGAGACGGTTCTATTATGGAACCGTCAGTGATAATTATCACAGACGGTTCCATAATAGAGCCGCTCAGGATATGGGACATATCACGACGGTTCCATAATAGAGCCGTCTGTGATATGGGATATATCACGACGGTTCCATAATAGAGCCGTCCGTGATATGGGATATATCACGACGGTTCCATAATGGAACTGCGTGAAATGGTTTTTTCAAGTATATATATACAATTACATGACATGAAGAAATTACATGTTTATATTAAAAAGCGTAAACCTATAATTAAACAAGATTTTTCTAGTGGCGAAGGTAGGTCGCTATCTCCATCTCGCAATACGTCATAAGCACGGTGTCGACATCGGACGGTTCTCGATCATCGTCGAACGAAGCTCGAAATGCGCCCACCGCTGACGCGCTGCTCGAAAGTATCTCCCAAGACCTCGATCGTTGAACTAAGAAGAATTGAGCCCATAGGCTCTCTTCCTTGCTTGAGGGGTCTTTACCGTCGACTTCGATGCCGCCGCCGATTTCACAGTCCAAGTGACGGCAAGCCTCCCGAGACGGCAACGCCGTTTTGGAGGACTATGTCGATGACGCGTAAACTCGCCGAAAGTGGGAGATTACCCTAAGACACGGCGGAGGAGGATGTCAAGACGGCGGAAGGTGGCCGCCACCGCTTCCGCAAATTCTCAAGCAGTGAGGAGTGAAGACATCGTTGATCAAACAAGGTTCTTCCGCAAAGACGCTTCAACGACACCGAGAGAGGTGCTCAGACAAGGCGGCCAGAAGGCCATCGATGCCAACGACAAGGAAGAGGCGACCATTTCGCTTTTTATAAGTATGTGGGGATGATCATCTTGGATGGTAGATGATCCTTTTATAAAACAAGGAATAAATTCGAGCGTGAGACGAAGAGACGATCGGGAGACGAAGCGATCGATGCGATGAAGAGACGACGGGAGCCAAGCGGATTGGCGACGAAACAGACGCGACGGCGATGAAGAAACTCACGCCGGAGCGATATTATCACAGACGAAGATTTTAAGAACCGCTCAGGATATTAATTAATATCACAGACGGTTTAGTTGTAACCGCTCGTGATACTTCACGACGGTTGTGTTTAAAACCGCTCGTGATACTTCCTGAGACGGTTTCGATAAGAACCGCTCGTGATACTTCACGACGGTCTTCAACATGAACCGCTCGTGATATTGCCTCTTCACGACGGTTTTTAGCGCAGTTTAGTAGCACGACGCCTCTAAACCAAAACCGCTCGTGATTGAATGTAATACCGACGGTTTTGGCCAACCGTCTGCGTGGTGAGGCGCCCAAGATAGCCTTTTGTAGTAGTGACAAGATGCGGCGGTAGGCCATCCATGCCGGCGACAAGGAAGAGGCAACCATTTCGCTTTTTTTATAAGTATGTGGGGATGATCATCTTCGATGGTAGATGATCCTTTTTATAAAACAAGGTATAAATTGAGCGTGAGATTTAAGAGACGACGGGGAGCCGAAGCGGATCGATGCGATGAAGAGACACATCGGGGAGCCGAAGCGGATGGCGATGAAGAAGAAAACACATTGGGCTGTAGCGATATTATCACAGACGGTTATAACAAAAAATCGTCTGTGATATGTGGTAATATTATAGACGGTTCTTTTTTAAAAACCGTCTGTGATATGTAGAATTATCACAGATGGTTATTAACAAGAACTGTCTGTGATACTTCACAGACGGGTTTCAACATGAACCGTCTGTGATATTACCTCTTCACATACGGTTTTTAGCGCAGCCAGTAACACAGATGGTCTCTAAACCAAAATCGTCTATGATTGCATGTAATACAGATGGTTTTGGTCAGCCGTCTGTGATGAGGCGTCCAGTATTAGCCTTTTTGTAGTAGTGCAAGTTGATTGATTAGATCTCTTTGAAATTATCATGTTATTCTAAAAAAGAAAGCATCTCAAACCATCGATTGGTTTGCTATGATATAATGCACACGTTGGATTATGTACAAAAGAAGGAAAAGAGAGTTTGATTTGAGTTTTGATATATACACACGGCCATTAAGATAGTAACATCCATATCCGGCTGCAACTAGGTCTCATCCGGTTAAGGTCTTCTTGAACTCCACTGTTACTTCACGGAAAGAAGACAAAGAAAATATATAAATACGAAAGGTACACTAGTGTATACTCTAAATACATATTTATAGTATATATATATATATATATATATATATATATATATATATATATATATATATATATATATATATATACACACACACACACACACACTACACTGCATAACTATTACAATAGTGGCAATTTCTTCCTATTTCGGTGCAACAAAAGAAACAAAAAATGCATCTTACGCACAAGTTGATTGATTAGATCTCCTATTAGTAATTTATATGAGATGTACATGAATCAACATAATCATTTTTCTATCTAGGAAAAATATGAAAAATAATAAATATTGGCCCTTTATTATTAAAGAATCTAAACTAGGATTTGATGTATCTTATATATATAATTTTAATGGCTTGATAAGAGTTTACACAGATACAAATTTAAAGTTCAGTATGTCATATTTGAAGGACATGTTTAAATCAAGTAAATTAATGTGTAAAAATGTGATGTTGACACATATGTATAAATTCAGAATAAAAACACCAACAAAATTTAGTATCTAAATACGTATGAATTTGAAATAAAAATTAGGCACATGTTATACCAAAAATATATAGATTTGTCACTTGAATATTAAAAACAAAAATTTAAATTGTATAAATTTAAAACTTTTAGAATTTTGAGCGATAATTTCGAACTAAAAAATATATGGCAAATTCGTATTAATTGGACCTAAAAGTTACAACAATTGTTAGCCGTGAAAATAATAAGGGTTGATGACTAGTATGTATAGTTTGGCAGCTGTACAGTGCACGTGGTGCGTACTGTGACTGCCGTACGTCCATGCTCCAACTATACAGCTGTATACGTATGGATGTGATTCTTCAAAACGGTATTCGTATTGCACGTGTAAGTAAAGAAAGAGGTCTACTGTACTATACAAAGCCATTTAAAGAACCCCTCATAAAAAAACATTTGAACTCACACATCACGTAGTGTCAAAACTCGGGCCTTGGCTGGAGCCTAGCTAGCTGGAGCGTAGAGGACTAGAGGTATCTGTCAAACCGCTCAATTTAAGGACACTAAACATGTCCAGTTGGGAACCAGTGTCGATCATTCAGCAGTAACCTGCAGACTATCTGAACTAAAAAATCATAGTACAGGGCGCGCTACAATTTACTCTGACACCGGTGATGAACACATGCAAAAAGAATCTTAAACACGCTGATCTCATTAATAGATCGACTCACATCATTAAGAATTGACTGGTAATATATACTACAAGATTATGGAGTATTATATAACGAAGATCACCAGACACCCGCACCCGCACAATTTTATATATTCCGCTCCAAAAAAGTCGTATCTTGCTTGCGCCTATCCTTGCACGCTTTTGCGAGGAAAAAAACAAATCAAAAGGGGAAGGCGAGACTAGTTGAAAGCTCAAACCCTCCTCACTTCCACGCCTCTCCTCCCTCTACACATTTAGCTAGCTCCCATACTCCCACTCCCCATGTCTTCTGGAGGAGGAGGAAGAGGAGGAGGAGATCGTCATGGCCTCTACCACCAGCACGGCCACAGCCACCTCGCCCGCGCCGATGGCGCCGACTACGTGTTCAGCAGCAACGACATGGAGAGTTTCTTCTTCAACCAGCCGGCGGGCGTCGGTGGCGGTGGCGCCGGCGGCGCCGACGAGATCATGCCGTACTCCAGCATCACGGACTACCTGCAGGGGTTCTTGGACCCCACCGGGCTAGCTCGGCACCTCGACGTGCCGTGCTCGGCTCAGGATGCGCTAGTCAAGCACGAGCTGTCGGTCGATGTGATGAGTCACGACAGCCAGGGCACCGGCGGCGCTGCCGGAGAAGGCGTGGCGCTGGTCACGCCGAACTCGTCGGTGTCTTTCTCGTCCAGCGACGGGGAGGGAGAGGGCAAGTCTCGCCGGTGCAAGAAGGGCCGGGCGAAGGCGGAGGAGGAGGTGGAGGAGGACGAGAAAGATCAGGAGGATGCGGAGAATTCCAAGAAACCGTAGGTTTTTATTAATTTGAAGCTACTCTCTGTGATTCGTCTTGATTTCTTGCTTCAATCCCCGTGGATGCATGGCTTCAGCTCGGGTGTTTTTCTGTATAGTTAGATCTTGTCCTACTGTTGCTTAATTGAACTGATTTTTTTCTCTTTTTTATGCCTTCTCTACTAGATGGTGTGAGCATTAGGGTTTGCTAGCACTACTTCTTTAGGGTTCTTGTAGTTCATCAAGAATTAAGATCCGGCTAGCCCCAACTTAACACCTACTTTCCTCTTGTTTATTTTTTCTTCTTACTTCGTTTCCGTCCCATTTCCGAGATGACTTTCTAGATCATGTGGTACTATTCAATTTAATAGACGATGGAGTACACTCTAGAAGTGATGAAGAGATCTTCCTAGAATTAATCAATCGTTGTGTGCCATAGCTTCAATTTTTGACCAAATAGCTTCACCTTTGAATATTCAATTAAAGATTTCCCCCTTTTAAGAAAAGATTCAAAGATATATTGTCATATCTCTGAAGCACCTAAAGCTACTATAGATCTACAATACCTTTTGCAAAACTTACGCTCGTCTTGCCATAACATGTGATCCATAGCTATCTAGCTATATCGTTAGTCGCTAACCTATGACATGACAACTCTTCTCGGCGAAACTGGCGCTAACCTATGACATGAAATAGCTACTCCGTCTAGTTAATTAGCTACTACTTAGTTAGCTAGTACTCCAAACAGTTCGAACGAGCTTGTTTACTGCAGTAATTAATTTGCGCCTGATCGATCTGTTCCTAAGTCCTAACTGGCCTTGCTACTGCAGGAACAAACCCAAGAAGAAAGCCGAGAAGAGGCAGCAGCAGCCCCGCGTCGCCTTTCTTACCAAGAGCGAGGTCGATCACCTTGAGGACGGCTACCGGTGGCGCAAGTACGGCCAGAAGGCCGTCAAGAACAGCCCATACCCAAGGTACATATATGCTTGCACCCAGTTGTTACATAGTACGTGTAACTATGCTACACAATCGTGGTGTTCAAGTACCTTAACTAGCTGTAACGTAAATCGCAATGCAGGAGCTACTACCGGTGCACGACGCCGAAGTGCGGGGTGAAGAAGCGGGTGGAGAGGTCGTACCAGGACCCCTCGACGGTGATCACGACGTACGAAGGGCAGCACACTCACCACAGCCCCGCCAGCCTCCGCGCCGGCGGCGCGCACCTCTTCATGCCCAATGTGCACGCTCTGCCGCCGCATCTCATGCCGGGGGGATTCCGCCAGGACCTGATGAGCATGATGCACCCCATGGGCGCAAACCCTAACATGTACTTGCCGAGTATACCTCCTCCAATGCCCGCTCCTCCTCTTCAGCAGCACCTCACCGACTACGCCCTCTTGCAAGACCTCTTCCCTTCCACAATGCCCAACAACCCATGACTAACTTCTACAAATTAATACACTTAATCAGCTAGACCTAGTAGACATTATGCTTTCCAAATACTGGAGTTGCGCCAAATGTGATCACCAAGAGTACCTTGAATTGAGCTTGCATGGTCTTGGTGAGGGTATTGGTATTAATTAATTTGCTGCAAACTTTCATCTTGAACTTGTGCTTGCATTGCTTCAATTCTCTTCCATTTGTCAACTTCCCCAGACAAATTGAATGGAGTAGATGGAAGCTGGTATTATAACTAGAACGGCTGCAACTTAATTTAGCTCTGATTGTTCTATACCTCTAGACTTGTTGTACATGTACTAGTGTATATCATGTATACCTCATTGACTCATTTGAGAGAGAGGAGTATTTCATTTCCCCTCGTTGCTGTGGGGAATTGAAGATCAAGATGCCATCTCAACTTCTGGTTGTTCCATGAATGACGGGTGAGGTACTGCAGTTCCTTTTTTTGCATGTGTAAAACTGGAATCGACAATAATGATGGTGGGAAAGAGAGTTTTGATTGCTTTGGACGTTGATGCGCTGAAATGGTTTCTTGTGGGAGTGGCATAAGATGTGCAGCCTTATCATGATTTGCTTGTTTGGTAGCAGAAGTTATAATCGCGACAATGGAGACGAGAATAAGTAATTGTTGGGTGTGTCCAATCCCCGCTCGACAAGGATCTAATAATCCTCAATTAATTAAATTATTTATCTATAATTGTTATTATAGATAGCAGTATCTTCATGTTATTTGTAAGGATATCCTTATCATTAATAAGGGAGAAGCTTAGCCGAGTGATCGTAAATCATTTTACGACTACCCTATCTGGTCGAAAGTACTTTTATAACTACTTAGTGGTTTTAAGATTTCCTATGATCACCTCATGATCGTAAGCCTTACTACGACCACCCTATAGTCAATAAAGCCTACAAACATGTAGGCCCAATCGACCAGGGCCGAGACACTTACGCGCTGTGTTTAATACATATAGTAGATAATATGTGATGTTATTCTCCGAGATAACTGCACGTATTAAGCCTCTGTCTCCGACATAATTGCAAGACAACATGGGAGTGTTAGTCTCTGATAATAACTACTCTTAAATATGCGCATTGCATCAAACGACAATGTGGCTCTTGGCATGAATAATTGCCACCCCTTCATGTACTATGTAAGGGGTAAAGTCGATGGACAGAGAGGAGGATAGGAAGCGAATTGATCAAAAGCGACAAGATCAACAGACAGAAGTCATTAAGCCCTAGTTCTAGTGATTTCTTTCATGTTGTAAAGCATAGTCAATACAATAACATAGGAGTAGGGTTATTATTCTCTCTGTATAAATTCCCTTTGTCCTTTTCTGTGTGGATCCAACTCAAGAAAAGTCCTCAGCATTCATTTGTAAGATCGATACTAAACCATCGACAATTGGCGTTGTCCGTGGGGATCTTTCGATTTTTCCTTTTTGACAAATTATCTTTATTTTTTCAACTCTGATGCTTTCATGGCAGGAGAGTGGAATGAGGAGAATTGGTTCGATTTGGCAAACTACGTAGAACTGGACATGGATGTCTGCTACAAGTACGAGTAGAGCAACCTTTCTTCTGATGGCAATGCCGTTTTCAGGGATCTTTCACGAGATCTAGGAAACCATGCCGCAGACAAGGTTGATGAGGAATCTTTCTCCCCTATAACATTACGCCCAGATGAGGAACCAGACTACAGAGCACAGTGAGGGTTCTCCTTTCAAATGTTCAACCCCGTCTAAGGCCGCCCGATCTAGCACAGCAAGTCCTAGAATCCATGATTCTAGGACTCAACCAACACCTGATAATCGTCATCCTTCGGTTACCCTGACGAGGTGCATTGTTGAGCCCGTTTCACTTGCGGATTCGACCACACCCCCACAGGGTTCACCTTTAGTTGGAGACGATTATAACCCGGAATTCCCCTTCCTAGAGGTGGATTGCTCCAAGTCGTGATGCGTTGTCTTTCGACTACTCCTCAAGTCAGGAGGACTCAGGCACAAGTGGAGATAATAGCATCCAGGAGGTCTTTGTCCTCCCCTCAGATCCTAATCTCTCTCCAATAGATAGGGTTGGGGATGCTTCCCATCGCACACTCACTTCGGGCTCTCATGGTGATGGCACGGACGCCTCCAGTGATGAACAGGATCACCACTTTTATGATTGTGGCCGAAATCCTAGAAATGATCGCTCTCCACTGAGGCATGCTCCAGCTGACTAAGATGTTGAAGATCCTGAAACCATCTGGAGAAGAAGAATTGCCACCTAGAGGATTTTACCTGGGCACATCCAATACCAGTTAGAGAAAGCTCAAGAACTTCAATGAATCAACGACCCGATCGAAAACCCGACTCCAGAGCTTGGACAAGAGCTAGGCAACGACTTCTTCACTCAAGAGATCGAACGAAGACTTCGGGACACGATGGTCAGGCTTGAGCGGACTTGACGACACTGTTCTGGTAGTCGTACCGGGACAACTCCATCGAATGTTAGTCATTCAGATGACTCTCCTTGTGGAGAACAAAAAGACAATAGGTCTGGTCGCTCTCCTAACCACTACTCTAGTCGGAGAAGAGTCCCTTGAACAACTGGTAATCGACAAACCCCTAGGGGAGGTTGTCTCTCACCACTTCTTCCGAGAAATCTGCAACATCAGATGGAGTACGGGGAGTATTACCCTTGTAGGGCTGAAACCTATGATAGGTCAGGTCCACTTACCATTGGGTATCGTTGAGTACGATCGCCTGGTGACATCAACCCTTCTTTCCCATAAAGAAGGCATCATGATATTATTATCGTATGTCGGGTGTTTTTGCCTGACCTTCGAGTAGTTTGCTAGCCACCACGGTTCCGACCAGTGAACATGGAGAAGTTTGATGGGTCACAAAATCCCATCGAGTTTCTTCAAATCTATACCACTGCTATTAGAGTAGCAAGAGGAGGATAGCATGTTATGGCCAACTACCTTCCTACTGTGCTCGAAGGATCTGCTCGGTCGTGGCTGTTAAATTAGCCACAAGGGTTGATCTACTCGTGGCAACACCTCTGCGATCTACTACTAGCCAACTTCCAGGGCACCTACAACCGTGCACTAAAGGAGGCTGACCTGCATAGAATGCGATAGAATTCTCATGAGACCTTGCACCAATTTATCAGGCATTTTAGTCAGGTTCGCAATCCAATTCCTGAAGTTTCTGACTCTTCTGTCATCAGAGCATTCAAGTAGGGAGTCCACAATCGAAGGATCACAAAGGGTATCATTCTAAATCCTCCGGCTACTATCGTCGAGCTCTTTGAAATGGCCGACCGTTATGCAACTGCTGTAGAAGCGGTCGAATGGAATCGCACGATTGATTGTGACGATAATGATACTCAAGACGTGGGCGAAGGCAGCAAGAAAAATGATAAAAGGATAGGAAATCCAAGAGTAAATCTAAAGGACAAAAGCCTCAAGTCAAAAGCTCTATAGAAATCTTAGCTGTGAGCAACAAGGAGCCTCGAAGTTCTAAACCATCTCCCGATCGGAGCAAAGGTAAACGCCCCGAATGGAAGAACGACAAGCCTAGGTGGTGTCCTTTCCACAAAAGGAAGGACACGACCTTCGCAATTGTCGGGTTTTTTAGTGGAAACTCAAGGATTACTACACCGACAAAGGACCGCTTCCTACACTCAAAGAGGTGGGGCAAACGAGTGGTCAAAAACAGTCGGATGATGATGAGAAGATGTTGTTTCAAGATCTGAAACACAACATTGATCACATCTATGGAGGATCTTCGGCATACGAGTCGAACAATAGCTCAAACCTATCGAATATGAGGTAAATTCCATCGACCCTCCTTTTGTCAATAAAGTACCGAAGTGGTTGAAAATCACCATCTCTTTCAAAAAAGGTGACTGTCCGATCCCTTCTACTCAACCTGGTCATTTTTCGATCGTGGTCGAGCCCACCATCAACAACTATCGAGTAAATCGTGTGTTAGTTGATGGTGGGAGTTCACATAATATACTCTTTATGAGTGCCTGGACGAGATGCAAGTTCCCAGGACAAAGATCAAGCCTATACGATACTCATTTCATTGAATCGTATCGGGGTGTTCGGCCAAACCCATTGGTCAGGTTTCTCTTCCTGTAATGTTTGGGTCACCAAACAATTTCAGGACAGAGAAAATCTCTTTTGATCTAGTCGATTTTGACACGGCATACAATGCCATACTCGGTCGACCAACTCTGGCACGATTCCTAATGGCTGCTCATTACGGTTATCAATGTCTTAAGATGCCCGGTCCTAAAGGAGTAATCACAGTCCACTGTGATAAAAAGATGATGCTTACATGTGATCGCAAGTACCTCGAGATGGTTGGTCAAATACCAACTCGAGAAACAAGCAAGGAGCGACCTTTGACCAAGCAGTCGAAGACTAAAGTTGCACCAAAGCCGAACGACCAAGTCAAAAAAGTTCTACTGAATACGGGGAACCTTCGAAGACCGTTTGCATTGGGGTCACCTCCGACCCTGCATAGGAAGACACCCTCATCACCTTCCTCTAAGCAAACGCAGATGTCTTCGTGTAGAAAGCATCCGACATGTATGGAGTCCCTAGGGAGGTGATCGAGCACAGGCTAGTTCTACGGCCTAACAAGACACTCGTAAAACAAAAATTACGGAGATTCGCACCTGATCGACGAGATGCCACCCAATCTGAATTGGACAAGCTACTTAAAGCAGGCTTCATAAGAGAAGTCGACCACCCGGAGTGGTTGGCTAACCTTGTAAAGGTTAGAAAGTCTAATGGTAGGTGGCGTATGTGTGTAAACTTTACTGATCTTAATAAAGGTTGTCCGAATACGATTTTCTCTCCTTCCTCGTATTGATCAGTTGGTTGATTCTACTACTGGTTGTGAAATATTAAATTTCCTATATGCATATTATGGTTATCATCAGATAAGTATGTGCCTAGATGATGAAGAAAAGACTGTATTTATTAGACCATTTGGAATATTTTACTATGTTAAAATACCATTTGGTCTAAAAAATGCTACTTATTTTTAACGCTTTATGCAAAGGACCTTCCTTCCTCAACTAGGTCGAAATTTGGAAGTCTATGTTGACGATCTGGTCATAGAAAGCATCAAGCACCTTAATCATATTTTTGACTTGCAGGAAACATTCGACAACCTCATAAAACACTATTTGAAACTCAATCCTGAGAAGTGTGTGTTCGGAGTCTCTTTAAGAAAGTTGCTTGGATTCCTTGTCTCTACACGAGGAATCGAAGCAAACCCTGACAAGATAAAAGTCATCGAACAAATGCCCCCTCCGACCACAAAGAAAGAAGTCTAGAAACTCACAAGATGCATGGCGGCTTTAAGTTATTTCATCACACGACTGGGAGAAAAAAAAACTTCATTTCTTTAAAATTATGAGGAAACATGAGGGTTTCGAATGGTCAAAGGAGGCAAACAATGCCTTCGAGGATGTCAAGAGATATCTTATGCGTGCTCCTGTTCTGGTTTCTCCAAAACCAGAAGAGGCACTCCTAATATACCTAGCTGCTACGCCATGAGCAGTGAGCACAGTGCTAGTCGCAAAACGTGAAAACGTTCAACGACCAGTTTACTACATTAGTGAAGTTTTACATGGGCCTAAAGAGTGTTACCCTCAGGTCCAAAAGCTTTTATATGCCCTCCTCATGTCTTCAAAGAAACTGAGGCATTATTGTTAGGCGCACAAGTTAATTATGCCGCATGAGTTTCCCTTCAAAGAGGTCCTCTAGAACAGAACAGGGAAGCAGTGGGGCGCAAGGCAAATTGGTCGATTGAACTTGGGGAGTTTGACCTCCATTTCGTGTCCCGAATGACCATTAAATTCTAGATCTTGGCAGACTTTGTTGCTGAATGGATAAATCCTGAACCTATTCAGGGACCCTAGTACGAATCCCACGACTAGTGGACAATGTACTTTGATGGGTCACTTACACTAAGTGGCTTAGGGTTGGGGTGGTCCTAGTATCTCCTACAAGAAAAACTTTAAAGTATGCTATTCAATTAAACTTTCCTGCTACTAACAATGTGGCAAAATACGAAGGTTTATTGGCTGGCACACGAGCAGCGAAAGCGCTCGAGATTCGACGACTACTCGTGAAAGGAGACTCTCAACTGGTCGTGAATTAGGTCAGAAAAGAGTGCCAATGCTCTAATTCGAACATGTTTCGGTACTTATCGGAAGTCAGGAAGCTTAAAAATTATTTTTTTAGTTTTGACGTGCAATATATCCCTCGAAAGGATAATTTCCTCGCTAACTAGTTAGCTCGAATGACTTCTTCCCGATCACCAGTACCACAAGGAGTCTTCTTGGAACAGCTCCAGAAGTCGTCCCTAGTCAAAACACTAGAGACATCTCCTATTGAGTCAGCCTCCCTAGAATACGAGGATACCTGGATGAGTCCCATCTACGAGTATCTTTAAAAGGGCACAGTACCCAATGATGATCTTGTGACCGATCGTTTATCTCGTAAGGCCAAAATGTATACTTTGGTTGAAGGAGTCATCTATAAGCGATGTACTCAAGGGTTTCTCATGCGATGCATATCGCAGAAAAAATGATTAAATCTCGTTCAAGAAATACACGAAGGCATCTGTGGAACTCACACTTCCTACATAACGCTGGTCCGAAAAGCCTTTTGATAAGGTTTCTACTGACCAACAGTCCTCTATGATGCTAAAGAGCTTGTTAAGAAATGTGTACAATGCCAGGTTCATAACAGACAAATACACCAACCGGCTCAAGCATTATAAACCATACCGCTTTCTTGGCCTTTTGCAACCTAGGGTCTCGATATCCTAGGACCGTTCCCAGAAGCACTAGGAGGTTTCGAGTTCCTTTTTGTGGCTATTGATACGTTCACAAAATGGATTGAAGCTGAACCTGTAACATCCCAAAATCCAAATTATGGGATTATGTAATATAAATGCATTAGAGAAATTACTTTGATCTTTTGCATATGAAATATACCATGTTGATTTTGGTTTTTGAATTTAAAAGAAAAACATGAACTACAAACAAATAGGTGCTAAAAAGGAAATAGATGAAACAAAGTAAAAATATTTGATAAGAGAATTATTTTGGCCATATTATCCCAGGAACAATTCACCAAAACTTTTATATGAAATCTTGTTAAGAAAAATAATTACATTTACATGAGAACAGAACATTGTCCGAATTTTAGAAAAATTCACAGAAAGTATTAACCTCTAAAAAATTTACAGGAGAAACTACTTTAGTTCATAAGTCTACACAAAAAATTTATTTAAATCCGAAGTCACTTGCTTGGTAAATAAAATAAAATAAGCCGAAAAATGGAAAAATCCTAATCCTAACCCTAACTCACCTCTCTCTCTCTCTCTCTGACCTATTGGCCCCGCCCATAGGGATCTTTTTCCACCTCACGGCGCTGAGCGCCAGCGCACCATCGCGAGCTTATCGCCACGCCCTTGGATTCCGCCACGGTTTCCACCACCAAGCGCCTCGTTGCTTCACCGGCCGCCTCGCGCTTATCCTGCCTACCAAACCCCCATGCCCGCCTCAGACGCTGTCGAAAGCCTCTGAGAGCTCTGCTAACTTGCCCGAGCTCTTCCTCGTTGATCTCCGCCTCTTTGGCTATAAAAGCTCACCCTGAGCTTCGTTATCTTCTTTTCTACTCCATGTGCACCTCCTCACTCCTTCTTCTCCACTGAAACGAGCCCAATCGCTCGGAGAGCGTAAGCCCTAATTTGGCCGTGTGCCACCACCTTTGTCCCCAACGCCATGAAGGGTTTAGTGTCAATCCTATTGCGTCATATCGCATTCCCGAACACCTTAGTCTTTTCCCCTCACTCAATTTGTCCTTTGATTCGCAGGATCGACCGAATTGACCCTTCTTCCTCGCCTCCGGCCAGAACCACCGCCTCAAGCGTCATTGGAGCCCTACTGCACCTCAAGTTGATTCCTCGCACCTGGAGCATCGCCCGAGCACTAGCAAGCTTCCCCGACTGTCAATCGGAGCACTCCTTCGGCCACGCTTCTTCTCCACGCATAGCCCACCTCGTTGCCTTGGCTCACCGTCGACCAGCCGTCTTCGGCCACCTCAGCCCCTCCGCGTCCTTCTAGTATACTACTAGTAGTCTCCATAGAAGCTCATACACACATTAGTTTGTTGAGGGCGTTGCTCGTTTGAGCTCTTGCTCTTTGCCGTACCTACACCGCCGCTTAACATCAACGCGCCACCACTACAAGCCATCTCTGGCCATGCCACTAGTACCCCTAAGTGCGCAATAGCACGGAGGTTCCATTTTTGGAACTCTCTGGCGTCGCCGAGCCTCGCCACACCAGCGAGACACGCGGGCGCGAGCGCCACCGCACGACATTGCCAGACGGGCACTGTAGCTCGTCATCAAGTGCCTAATCACAGTCATTAGACATTAAGCAGTGATTAGTTGTCAGTTTAGTTGGAGTTAAGTCACTAACATGTGGGGCCAGGCCAAAAATTAATGAGAAATCTAAATCAAAACGTTGTCTTAAGTGAGTCTATGACATGCGGGCCCCACAATCACTTAAGTGCACATCACATAGCTCGTGGACCACGTACTGTGCATATAGACCTTCAGTCTATGCACTATTTGTGTGAACCGTGTCACTGACATTGGACCTCACCTGTTAGTTTAAACGAAAATCAAATGAAAATAGAAAATACGTTTTTAGTTATGTGGAGAATACACTTTCCCTTACTAGAAAGCGTAAACCTCATTAGAACATGCTCGATATTATGCTTTCTCTGTTGGAAAGCGTATTTCTCAATTTTCTCTGATTTTCCAAACCGAACAGAAATAAAACCTTAATAACTTTTGCTACAAAACTCCAAATTGAATAAAATTTGTCTCTAAATTCGTCTAAAATCATAATCTACCTGAATATGTAAAAATATTTAATTTTGGTCACTGTTGGATTTAATAGGTGTTATTTAATTTGTTTCTGACTCTTTTTGAATTAGACGTCAATTGCTCCGGTTATTATTGCGACGATCAATCAACCATATATTTAGAGCAGCAAGAGCAAGGCAATTATGCATGTGTGTACGTTGTGTATAAAAATACTATTTTTGGGAAATTGGTAGATGTAATCCTATTTGCCACACAAATCTCCTTGTAATATTGATTCCTTATTGTTGTAACCTTTATAATATGGGTTAGACAATATGTAATATCATTTGGGAATTTTTTTTAGTGTAGTTATCGCACAAATGCAACTAGAACGGTAGATTTTCTGAAAAACCGATAAAAATACAATATGATAATTTCCGAATGTGGGTTATTTTGAAAAATGTCCAGAGGAGGTACCTCTGTTATTTTATATGAAAATGAAATAAAAACTTTAGTCTTTAGATGCGGGCGAGTTATATTGTATTATGAAAAAGTGAGGATTGTGACTCACTAGTAGCTAGGGTGGAGATTCTCGCCCGTAGTCGATTAAGGACTGAAGCCAGCAACTCCGGGACTAAGACCTAATCGTACAACCATATGTGCTAGTGTGGGATGGTCATAACTAACTAAATTATCGAATCATAGCCTTGCATGATTAGTAGGCAGAAGTAGTGCGAGCAATTTCTATTGCCGTCACAACTGCTAATGCCTCACTACGACTGGTTTCTATCTGGGGAAAGTGCATAAACGTAGCACCGCGATGAGTATACTTGGGAACAGTGTAAAAAATGTAGCGCTGCGATGAGTATACTCGGGTGCAGTGAGGGACTCACTCGACGGGTTCCTATCCTTATGAGTGAGGCTCCTTATTCAATGGGTTTCTATCCAGATGAATGAGGATAATGATTCGCTGGGCTAGTGCAAGGTTAGGGCTAGATGATGTAAAGGTTGCGTCGCGAACTCTAGATTGCTTACCTTAATTCGGTAGTGAGCAGTGATATAGAGATATTCCAGGCAACTACAATACCGTGTACTATGGGTAAAGTTGTACACCTCTGTAGAGTGAAAATCTATTTAAATAGCCACGCTCGTGGTCATGAGCATGCTTAGTGCGGCTGGTATGGCTGTGTTGATTTTCTTAAAAAAAATGTTTAGTCAAGAAATGGGTAATGACATGGAGTTTTTATTTGTTGAGTTAACTGCCATGTCTATGGCTGGACTGCTATGTCTATAGCATAACAGCCATTTCTATGGTTGAACATGAATCTGTCAGTGCCATGTCTATGACTGGATATAAATTGTTGTCCTTGTCGTTGTTATTATTTGTTCATTTCTTTACCTACTTACTGTCATGTACTTATTTATTTAAACTACTTTTTGAATTCCGTTGCAAAGTACTACTTGTGGATATTGCAAATAAAAATAGCTTTGAGCAAAATAACTTGTAGATTAGAGCCTCTTTCTTTGATAGCCTTGCATTTAATATAATTTGTGATACACTACAAGTCTTGCTGAGTACAGAAGTACTCAATTTTTCTAATGTTGTTGATTCAGAGATCGAAGATGAACTGACGCCAGATGACGTGTTCTTTGCCCTCGGCACCGGAGGGTTTGATGACGGGTCTACCTAGGCCTTGTTCCTTGTCGGTTGCCTGCAGGATCGGATGGGCATGCCGCTGGAGTTTTGCTGCTACTATATGTCTTCTGCTGCTATTTGTTTCACTTTGATGACCGCTTTTATTTGGCCGGTCAGCTGTTGATGTAATAATCTTGTAATAGCTTAAGTAGAATATCATTTTTCTTACTTTAGCATGTGAATGTATGGATGTGATTACCAAATGTTGTGAATATGTGTGCTAGCCACTAATCCTGGGACTAGCATAGTATATACATAGGGTCTTCGAGTATTCCACGCCCGGGGGTCCGACAGAACCTGTGACTGGGATAACAACAAAAGCAGCCAAAAAATTTATGATAAAAAATGTGATCACTCGACTTGGGGTTCCAAGTCGAATTATCACAAATAATGGTACACAATTTTTGAGCACAAAATTCCAAAAAATTTGCGAAGAGTTAGGTACCAAACTATGTTATGAATCTGTCGTCCATCCACAAAGCAAAGGGGTAGTCGAAAGGGCGAATGACCAAATTATGTCGAGAATTAAAACTCATGTTTTTGACCAACTTATAAAGTGCTCGGGGGCTTGGGTAAAAGAATTTTCCTCAGTATTATGGGCAATTCGCACGACTGCTAGTCGGGCTACAGGTGAAACACCATTTTTCTTAGTTGTTGGTGCTGAAGCCATGCTTCCACCTGAGCTAAAGATTCGGCTGACAAGGGTCAAAAATTACAACGACTCCAGCCAAGAACAACTTCGAGCTGGTGACATCAACCTACTCAAAGAAAAGAGGAATCAAGCCTTAATCTATTCGGCAATCTACGAACAAGCCCTACGCAAATACTACGATCGTAAGGTCTAACCTCGCAGCCTTACTGTAGGTGACTTGGTATTGAAAAAGATTTAATCCTAGTCTAATCGGAACAAACTTTCCCCCAAAGTGGGAAGGTCCTTATACAATGGTCGAAGTCACACAGCCAGGCTCGGTACGACTAGCAATGGAAGATGACAGAGTTCTTTCTAATTCATAGAACATTGATCAGCTATGCAGGTTCTATGTGTAACATCTTACATTCTCAATAAGGTTTATGCTTTCACCAATATTTATTGTCTTAAAATTTTCATTGAGCAATGCTTCGATAATTTTTTATCACTTTTTAAACACTTAGTTTTCTTTACACCCGTCGAAGGAGGGTAACATCACTTAGTCGAAGTCTTTCCTCTCTGCACATGGTCCTGCCCACTAGAAGGAATTTCCTAGCGTCGATCTGTTCCTAACTTTAGCTGCCAATACAAAGAAACTAGGTTCAACAAAATATGGTCGAAATAATTCTAAAGCAGGCTCTTTTTAATCATTAACTTAGTTTACTTATGCGAATAATTTTCTAAGTGAGTTAAGCTATCATAGTTTGTTCGACTACTCTTAATACGCTCGATTTGATTAACCTGGTCGGAGAAAGTAACACCACCTAGTTGAAGTATTTCCTCTCTACTCGTTGTCCTGTCCACTAGAAGGAACTTCCTAGCATCGAGTTGTTTCTAACTTTTGCTACCAGTACAAGAAAATCGAGTTCAATAAGAAAGGTCGAACGAATTTTTAAGCGCACTCTTTTTCCACTATTTACTTAGTTATATAATTAAACTAAGCAAATAATCAGGGGCTAGGATAAAGTTATAAATATGACTTCAATTCTTAGTCTTAAAATTCAATTCTCAATTCTATTTTTTGTCTTATGAGTTACTGACTACTCGAAAAGACAATTAGTAGGAAAATGAAGTTTTACATTCAAAAGCAAAAAATTGTTTTTAAAATATAGTTCCTATTACAAACTACTTGAACAAGGAGATCTTATTTGCATCTCCTCCGAGACCTTCTTGCCATCCAGCTGCACTTCTTCGATCAGTCGTGCTACCTCTGCTTCAGGGTAGTCGAAGTCAGCTTCGACTGGTTGAAGACTAAGACTACGGTCATGAGCCTTAAGTTTTGCTAGAACAAAACTTACTGCACTTTCGACCACCTATATTATCAAGTCAGGTTGATTGGTCTTCAGAGTCATTATGAACTCCCGGAGAGTTCTAAGTTGTTGTCCAATACTGCTCCTATGGCCGACCACAGTGTCTTCAAGAGGAGTGACCTCATTAGTACCGAGTCCACCGAGCACATTGTTAAGGAGAGAAATGTTGTCTTGAAGGTTGATCTTCATAGACTTTATTTCCTCCTGACTACGAGTCGAAATTTCCTAAAGTCGTTTTATTTCGACTGCTTGCTCTGAAAATAGAGCAGGACCAGTTAGAAGAACACTGCTTAAAGACTAGTAAATAAAACTAGTCGTAGGTAAACAATTCTTACATACTAAGCGAGAGTCAAGCTTCTTGACTTTGTCATCATGGGAGGCAACATCCTTTGCGCATTGCTACTCCCATGCCTTTATGCTTTTATCTTTTTTCTTTGGAGATACGGGTAAGCTCGTTGATCACCAAGATCTTCAAATCGACCTTGGTTTGAAACTTACCCATATCGACCTCTTTTTCTAAAAAAGAAAAGAAGTTAGAGACACTACTACACACAGGCTCATCACAGACAGTTCGGAACTGTCATCACAGACGGTTTTTGAACTATCCGAATTTGTATGTCTGTGATAGACGGTTCAAAAACCGTCGGTTATCATAGACGGTTCGAAAACCGTCTGTGATACAGAATAACACAGATGGTTTTTTTGTTGAAACCGTCTGTGAAGGCATAGTATCACAGACGGTTCTATTTACAAACTGTCTGTGATACGTAGAATATCACAGACGGTTCTATCTACAAACTGTCTATGATACGCAGAATATCACAGACGGTTCTATTTACGAACCGTCTGTGATACGATAGAATATCATAGACCGTGAAATGGGCTTGAGCGTACGTATCCAGATCGGGAGTGATTGATTTCCTTCCGATGGTCTCGATACCATCCAGTCTTCCCTCATGATGAGATAGAGGCACATCTATCGGTTCCACCTAAGCCATGTAGTCGATGCAGAACTCAATTATCTCTTCGGTTGCATATGATGTAGGAACACAGGGCCGCATATCTTTATCTCTTTCACAAGGTGAAAAATGAGATGGACCATGATATCGAAAAATGACAGAGGGAAATATATCTCAAGATGACATAGAGTCATCACCACCTCGGTCTGCAGAGCATCTAGCCCTTGGGGATCGATGACCTTTTGAGCAATTGAGTTAAAGAAATAACACAGCCTCAAGATTGCCACTCGGACCTTGTTAACAAGATACTCCTAATTGTAACAGAAGCATTTGTGTCATCAAAGACATGATAATCATGAGACTTGCACCAATTAATTTAAAATCTTCCATAGAAACAAGTTTCTTAATGTTAGCGGAGTAACCAGACAGGACTTTCACACCATGCAAGCTCTGGCACAGTTCATTTCTCTCAGCCTTAGACAGAGTGTAGCAAGCTAGGGGAAGGTACGTTCGTCTTTTATCAGTCTCTTTCGGTGCTAACTCGGTCCTTATGTTCATATTAACTAAGTCACGTCGTGCGTTAACACCATCGTTTGTTTTGCCACTAGTGTTCAGTAAGAGACCAATCAAGCTATCACATACATTCTTCTCCACGTGCATGACGTCGATGCAGTGGTGAACTTCTAAGTGCTCCTAATAAGGCAAGTCCCAAAAAATTGATTGCTTCTTCCAGATGTTCTTCTGACGGGTTCTTAATTTACGTCCCTTCCCAAGCACAACATCGATATCCTTAACCATATCATAGACCTCTTTCCCTCTAAAAGCCCTTGGAGCTGAACCGTCCTCCTTATTTCCGTCGAATTGTTTCTTCATCTTGTGGTATGGGTGACTCCTGGGAAGGAACCTATGGTGACGCATATACATAGTTTTGCGTGAGTTGTTCAGCCATACACTCTCCGTAGCATCTAAGCAGTGTAGACAGGCTTTGGCTCCTTTTGTACTGAAGCCCGACAGATTACTAAGGGCAAGAAAATTATTGATGGTGCAGAACAACATGGCGTGTAAAGTGAAGTTCTCTCGTTTGTACGCATCCCATACCTGTACCCCTTCGTTCCACAGTGTCACAAGATCTTTCAGCAATGGTGCTAGGTACACATCAAGATCATTCCTGTGTTGCTTCGCCCTTGGATAAGTAGTGACATCAAAATGTACTTCCGCTTCATACACGTACCAAGGAGGAAGGTTGTACATACATAGATTCACGGGTCGGGTGCTATGTCGGTCGCTCATATTACCGAAAGGATTCATTCGTCAGACTCAACCCTAACCTTATGTTCCTCGGTTCAAGATCGAACTCTTCGAAGCTCCGATCGAAGTTTCTCCACTGGGCAGAATCAGCAGG
Source organism: Phyllostachys edulis (assembly GCA_036346405.1). Lineage (NCBI taxonomy): Eukaryota > Viridiplantae > Streptophyta > Magnoliopsida > Poales > Poaceae > Phyllostachys > Phyllostachys edulis. The sequence continues at coordinate 58,085,783 of CM070546.1, read as the reverse complement.
GTGTCTTAGCTTTCCATCTTTCTTACGCTCCTCCGAGTGCCAACGCAACAATATTGTCTCCTTTGGGTTCGCAAATAAACGCTTCAAACGTGGGATCACAGGAAAATACCACACCATCTTAGCAGGAGATCCTTGCTTCACCTTAGCAATATTCTGATGCTTGTATCGGGATGCTTTGCACACGGGACATACATGCATATCTGTATACTCTTTACGGTAGAGGATACAATCATTCAGACATGCATGTATTCTTTCTACTTCCATTCCCAATGGACAAAGAACCTTCTTTGCTTGGTAGGTGGTGCTGGGCAACACGTTTCCCTCCGGAAGGATGTCCGCTAGGAGGCCTAACAACGCCGTGAAACTCTTATCGGACCAACCATTGTGTGCCTTCAATTTCAGCAGTTCAAGCACGGTTGACAACCTTGTGTATTCCGGTTTGCAGCCAGGGAACAAAGGTCTTACCGAGTCCTCCATTAAGCCCTCGAATTTACAAAACTCTCTCTCACTGTAGTTCTCTTCTGCATCGTGTAGCATCTGATCCAGATTATCATCGTGCGACCCATCCTCATCAAAAGCACAGTCCACATCTGGCATATCATTGACTTCCTGGGCGATGTCGTCATTATTAACTTCCGGTATAATCTGCTCCTCACTGTGACTAGTCCAATATGTATACCCTTTTTTGAAACCCCTTCGAATCAAGTGCGCTTCGATCTGCGTCGGGTTGTTAAACATCTTCATATTACCGCAATCAATGCATGAACAATACATAAATTTTATCCCCTTCTTCAACATATCCTGCTCGGCGGCTCTTCTAAAAGCAACCACGCCATTAATGTATTCTTGACTCACACGATTCACACCGTACATCCAGTTTCGGTCCATCTACGCTACACATGTAACAAATTAGTGTAAATTAGATTAATAAACTGCAAGTACGTACTCTTCCTATTTACCAAACATACTTAAATTGATTAGCGATTAATTTGTAGCAAACATAAAGGGTTATAGATCGTTGCCCTCGGAGCTCACGACGAAAATACCAAATATCTCTCGAGAATCCTCTCCTTGTCCTCCCTTCCTCCTCTCTTTCTCCTCCCTTCCCTCTCTGTCGGCGGTGCAATGGGCTTCCTATTTACCAAATATACTTAAATTGATTAGCGATTAATTTATAGCAAACATAAAGGGTTATAGATCGTTACCCTTGGAGCTCATGATGAAAATACCAAATTTCTCTCGAGAATCCTCGCCTTCTCCCCCCTTCCTCCTCTGTCGGCGGCGCAATGGGTTTCCTATTTACCAAACATACTTAAATTGATTAGCGATTAATTTATAGCAAACATAAAGGGTTATAGATCGTTACCCTCGGAGCTCACGACGAAAATACCAAATATCTCTCGAGAATCCTCTCCTTCTCCTCCCTTCCTCCTCTCCTTCTCCTCTCTTCCCTCTCTGTCGGCGGCGCAATGGGGGAGGACCTGGTGGCGGCTCAAATGGGAATGGGCAGGGAGGTCTGTCGGGACTAGGTATTTGTATTGGCAGCCTATCACAGACGATTTTTTAATACAACCATTAGTGATAGTTCATGAGCGGTTTTGTTAAGAACCGCATGTCTGAAGATTATCACGAGCGGTTCTTTGATAGAACAAATCGTGATAGTTCCTGAGCGGTCTTTGTTAAGAACCGCTCAGGATATCGAAGATTATCATGCACGGTTTTTAATAGAACCGTATGTGAATTATCACAGATGGATCTATTCAAGAACCGTCTGTGATAGTGAGTATCACAGACGGTTTGTAATACCAACCGTCTGTGATAGGCTTGACAAGGATTAAAACCTCTATGTATTATTTTAATACATAATAAAAGACCATACGTCTTCATGGTCGTAACCCATAAGGCTAACGACCTCACTGGTCGTGAGGATTCCAGAGGTTACATAAGGGTACCCTGGTCGGACAAGGTCCTGTACCTAGTCTCCGACCAGGTAGCTGCTCGAAAAAGCTATGAACTGGTATCTATAACTGATTCCGATTTTATTCTTCTCGTGCGATGGATATCATAGGGTTACATAGTCCTAAAGACACTGACAACAACCTTTATACGGTTAAGTGTCTCTGAGACACCTAACCGCAGAGCAGTTAGCACATTGTTAACTGACATCCCGCCCCGACCAGTCGCAACGCTTCACCAGGGACGCCTTCTCCAGGAGTAACTGCCACCTCTTCGGAAGTTATTTAAGAGTGAAGCACAAAAGACCAAGAGGGCAGGAGCAAGATCCACATCAACAATCGCATTTTGATCTGAGACAGCATCTTCAGATTAGAGCATAGCAATTTGCACGTTCAGTGTAATTAGGAGTAGTTCCTAGACGGGTACTAAGCACCCTCCTGTAAATCCAGTTCATATCTATAAAGAGCGGCCCTATTTTCTCCCAGGATATATCACGTCATTTTTCTCTTTTATTTTGTAAGATTGGCGATTCGATCATCAACAGCTGGCGCCATCCGTGGGGAAGAAGACGTAAGCTTCCTGAAGAAACTCTCCGCTCATCAAATCCTCACTCACTCCTCGTAATCGCTCATGTGACTATGTCCGGAGTTTGGAATGAGGAGAATTGGTTCAACCTGGCGGACTACGCCGACCTCAACATGGAAGGACGCATCTAAGGGCTCGGGGGAGCTCGAAAATGTAGCTGGGCATGTCTTCATGAACTCCAACAGCCTTGATTGATGGTGAGCTGGGGGTGGAGGTGGTGGCGCTGCTGCAGCTTGACTATTCTGACTCATCATGGCAAGTAAAGCATTGGTGGTCTGGCTTTGTTGAGCCATAATCTGGTTCATATTCTGCATCATAGAACTCATCATCTGAGCTTGTGCTGCCATAAACTGCCCAAAACCCGGGTTCTTTGCCACCAGGCGGAGGTGGAGGTGGAGGCAAGCTGCAGGGGCTCACCTGCGACTGTGGATCGCCGAGTCTGCACCATCTGGACAAAACTCTAAAGGCTTAATAGGTAAGACAGAAAACATAGAGGATAAGAGGGTTAAAGCACTAAGGCAAGAGGGATCAGAGAGAAAGATAGTGCATCTAAAAGGGGTAACTTGGTTAAACCCAAGAGAGAACCAAAAGGCCAGGAGGCCAAAAGAGGCAACCAAAGCTTCAAAACAGAGGTCTTAAAGACACAAGCTAGGCGAGACTCGTAATAGGACCACTAACCCTAACCTTTCCACGATCGGTCCTATAGAAATTATAAAGGCAAGGAGGTCAAATTAGACTTAAAATTGAGGTTCCAAGGGTAAGATATGAGAACTAAAGAGGAGTTAAGATTGAAGTAGAACAGGTAAGAAATGATTTAGACAAGTTAAGTACAACATAGAACCAGAACAAGGTAAGAACCTCCAAACCGATTTTAAGTTGTTTTGCTTTAGAAAATAACTTTTTGAATCAAAACTAAACCGACCTTTCTACCTAGGGTCACGCCCTCTGACCCACTGTGGCTCGATACCAAGCTGTGACGACCCACCCGTGATGTATTGCAAGAGGTCCGGAGGACCATTTTTTTTGTTGCTGAAGTCACCACGGAAAGATGTGGTAGCACCGCATGGAGCTTTACCAAGGAGGTCGGCTAGGACCTCCCAGAGGTCTTATGGACCTCCCAGGAGGTCTTGGTCTCGCCATCGACCTCCCGGGAGGTCTTGAGGACCTCCCCGAGGTCGTGGCCGCCACCGCTCAGTAGCACTTCGGGCACATCACTAAGAGAGGTCGGCGGGACCTCCCAAGCTAAAGTCCCGTGAGGACCTCCTGGTGGTCCTACCCTGTGCATCTGAGCTAGTCCCGGGACAACAGAGCTAGCTCGACAAGAACAAAAGCCAATACCACAACCACGAGGTCAAACAAAGATGAAGCGCACAAATTAAACTTTATATAATAGGATCTTATGGTCAAGCTTGTTAACAAGAGGTGCCTTCGAGGGCTTACAAAACCAACGAGGACTTACAAGCTGGCAACAAGGAGCTTCTAGGACTCAAACACCAAAACACGCAAAAGCCATCCAACAAGCACCACAGTTTTGTCGGGTGGAGGGCGTCCTAAGCGACTTAGTCGTGAAGAACTCCTCCTCGAAGAGGTCTGACCGCTCACGCACTTGATCATCCTCATAATGCTTTGACACGGGGCTTAAGCCATGAGTACTTGGAATGTACTCAAGAAGTCATAGAGAGCAAAGATGCAATAATATTCATGCAAGGACTTGCCAATGGAGAGTCAGATGGTTAGTTTGTGCAAAGCGATTTGAACAATAATAATAGTAATAGATTGAAAAGACAAGGTAAAACCATAATACATAATAGATTGAAGTTGAAAAAGTGGAGGAGCACCGGCTCACATCCACAACCGTACATGGGGAGGTGCGGTCACACCGGTGGCAGTCCTCACCCAACAACCACTCAAGAGCACCCACTCAAGAGGCAGGCGAGGTCCCTGGACCACTACTCGAGCCAACCCCGACCCCTCTAGAGCCGGCCGGGGTCTCTTCGAGGCAAAGCCAAGGCATCTCAACAGTAGTGCCCAATGACACCAAATTTTCAAAACAACTACCCTTTGCACCATTTTCCTTGAGCATGTCCATGACCAAGGACTTGGCTATTGAATAGATCTTTCACTCCTGAGGTGTACAACTTTACCCACAATCCACGGTCTCTCTAGCGGGGCGGGTTCGGTCACCCTTGCTCACTTCCTAAGGTGAGCGATCTAGAGAGCGCAGCAAGGCCTTTTACAAAGCTTTGAATCGACTAGGGCTGCCGCTAAGGTTTCACAATCCCTCCGGTGGTCTAGAAATCCCGGGGTTATGGGGTGCCCCTCTTGCGCCAACGAATCACACGCTCAACCACAACAGCCCCAAGCCATCTCATTGCTAATTATTCAGCCAGACCATTCCGTAAAATGATCTTGTGGTTGCACTATTTGGCCCAGTTCAATGAACACAAAGTGAAGTCCTTAATTGTGCTAAGGCAAGACTTCCACAACCAAGTGTGTGCAGCACCCACTACTCACTCCCTGCCTTCTTGCCTCAGCAAAACAATTTGTATTAGCCCATGCCAAAAGACCACCCAGTCCTGGCACACAAATTTTAACCAAGTGGTCTCACACCATGGTCAACCACGGCTTAGGCATCCCGCCATAGTCGCTCAACAATGGCACCGACCACACATTTCATAACTTATTAGTCAAGATTATTAGAGATGAAGCATGATACGTTCGAACCACATTTTCTAAGCAAGGCTATATAAGACCTACGGCCCCCATGTTGGCAAATAACAAAGAACACCAACTAAATTATCCACTCTAAGGCTCACAAGGTGAACATGACAACATGATGGAGACAAGGTATAAAGGAGGCATAACAGCAAGTAGGCAAGTAACTACAGCCCAAACCATTTTCATATAAACATAGCCATGCATGATAAAGTAAAACCGAAATACATTTACGAAACTTGGTTCAAGATGATCAAAAGGGGGTCTGTGGCTTGCCTTGGTCAAGCAGCGGAGAGCCTTCAGTAGAGAGAGCTGGGTCCAAGATCTCCTCAATCTCGTGATCTACACGTACGCAAGAAAACCAAATAAGCAAAACCGCACTGGGCCAAGAACTTCAAAAGAGCTTCTAAAAGAACTTAAACAAAACTCCACCAAAACCAGATAAACATGCGGCTCGGGACAACAAGGGAGGTCCACAGCAAGGTAGGGTGGTCTCTAAGCAAAAGACCAGCAAAAACTGCGAGGAGGTTTTTCCAAGGAAGATGCCAACACTTGCAGCTCACTCTTGGTGAAACTCCTGAGCACCAGCTAGGAGCGAACAAGGCAGGAGCAAGGTGGGCAAAGGAGCAAAAGGTTACAAGGGTTTGCCCACCCAAAGCTATATATAGCTAGAGTTGGTAGTGTGCACCACAAGGAAAACCTAGTGGCGTGTTGGCAAATCGGGACTACTTGGGCAGGGCTTGCCCTAAAAGAATTGAAAGTACCTCGGATGTATTTGCATTTAATGCGACCCGACACCTATTAAATGCGCATGAGTTACGAGGCAAGAGCAATAATTGCAAGGTGGAGAGGGGGTGGCAAGTGGGGCCGATCAAAAAGGGTGTCTGATTGGTCAAGGGTATGGTCCCACCGCAAGGGTCGCTCCATAAAAGACCTTTGTGAGGTCTGGGCAAGAGGTCCTCAAAGCTCACAACGAGGAGGTCCGACACTTAGATCTCGCACAAGGGAGGTCTAAGGGTCAAGATTTCAAGGAAAGGACCTCAACGGTCCGAGATCAAAAGTGCAGGGAGGTCCGACGAGTAGATCTCCAAAAAGGGAGATCTACGGTCAAGATCTCAAAGGGAGGACCTCAGCGGTCGAGATCAAAGGGTGCGGGAGGTCCCGATCAACGAGAATATTCAAGGTTAGGAGGTGGTCTTTATAAAAGACCAAAGAAGGACTGGGAGGTGGTCTTTGCAAAACAACCGGGAGGAGGTCCTAGAAACAAGGAAAACGCAAGAAGAAAGGAGCCGTTCGATTGGAATCAGGCGGCCCAAAAGGAAAGGAACGTTCGGACCATCCAAGCGTTACCTCACAATTGAGCCATCGATCCGGATCGAATGGCGCACAACAAAGGGGCTGTTCGGACCAGCGAGCAGACCAACGAGATTAGGCCGCGTCGATTAAAAATCGGCGGCTAAGGAAAAGGGACGTTCGGACCGAACTAACGTGCCCTTAGGATCGGGTCATCAAACCACATCGGATGGTCCTAAGATTATGAAGGCAAAGCCTCAAGCGTCTGACCACGAGAGTCAAAGATGGGTCCAAGCGCTAAGGAGGTCGGAACCTTTAGATCCAACTAAGGAGGACACTGGACGGCTAAGATCTCGAGAGGAGGTCCTAATGGCGAGATCTAACAAGGGGAGGTCGGCGGCTAGATCTCAACAAGGGAGGTCTAAGCGGCTAGATCTCAACAAGGGGAGGTCTGAGCGGCTAGATCTCAACAAGGGGAGGTCTGAGCGGCTAGATCTCAACAATGGGAGGTCTTAAAGGACGCGGAGGAGGTCCGAAGGACACAGAAAAGTCTGCAAGGGCAGAGGGAGGTCTATTTGAACACAAGGGAGGTCCAAATAGCCACGATGAGGTCTAGGAGGGTCCCAAAAGGGGCGCTGGGAGGTCCAGAGAGACTCTGGAGCGCCCAAGAGAACTCAGGGGGTTCAGAGAGGCGTGGAGAGGTCCACGGAGGTCCAAAGAAACAAAACCAAGCGTGGCTTGGAGGGACCAAAGAGGTTTTGAAACACAAACTGAGTGGGTCTTTAACAGAAAACCGAAGCACGGGAGAGGTCGAACAGAGGGAGATAAGAGAGAGGTGCGGATCTCAAAGAGATTCAAACCAACAAAGGAAGTTAAGAGAGAAGAGACAAACCGGGGACACACAGAGAGGCTTTGAGAACCAACGGCCGAGGGCAACAAAGACACCACAGAGAGCCTCAAACAAAGAAGGAACACCAACAAAGAACTTAGTTAAGGTTTAATTAATTCCAATTGAACTCTCCAGATTTCAAAACGTCAGGTTAAGCTTTGGATTCTCAATAAAGCCAAATGGTTACTTTTATTTTGAAAACCAGGCAAGAAACTTTTAAGAAAACGGGACGTTTCAAAGGGTCTGCCCGGTCTTAGTTACTTAACCTTCCGGTCGGATCAATCTATACTTAGGAGCAACTCTGCGACCTTCTAATTGCAAATTTCCAGGGTACATACGACCGCCCTAGAAAGGAGGACGACCTCCACCGAATCTGGCAAGGCTCTGATGAAACGCTCTGTCAATACATCAAGAGGTTCAGCCAGGTTCGTAATTTCACACCGGAGGTCGCAGAATCATCGGTTAACCAGGCTTTTTAAAACAGGCCTAAGGAATCGGCGGTTTATGGAGGACATAGCAATGAACCCTCCATGAACAACCTCGAACTTTTCGACATGGCCGATAAGTACGCCACCGCTAGCGAAGCGATAGAGTGGTGTGAGGCCATTGATCGGAAAGACAAAATTCCTCAGCCTGGCCTGGACAAACCAGAGAAAAAGAACAAGAAGTCTCTCAAGAAAAAAAAAGAACCGCAGACTCGACGATAAGGAAGTCTTAGTGATTCCTGAAAAGTTCACAAAGGGCGAGAAGGACTATTCCAGTCGAGCAAAGCAAAAGCTTCGACCGAAGGATTCCAGAAAAACAAGAAGTGGTGTCCACTTCACCTTGAGCGAGGCACGACCTCACTTTGTCGAGTCCGGCAAAAGAATTTGGAGGATTATTATGCGAATGTAACGGACCATTTCCATAATCTGAGAGCTCGGAGAGACGAGTTCCAAAAAGGACAAATATGGCGACGAAGAGATGGAGTACCAGGATCCTCAACACACGGTCAACATGATCTTTGGAGGGTCATCTTCATACGAGTCGAGGCGTCATCTGAAGGCCATGGAGCGGGAGGTCAACCTCGTCGAGCCTCCGACCATCATCAAGCCATCAAAGTGGTCGGACACGACAATCTCCTTCAGCAAAGAAGACTACCCTATCCCTTCGACTCGATCAGGTAGGTTCTCTATAGTTGTTGAACCTACTATTAATAATTGTAGGGTTAATCGAGTCTTAATAGATGGAGGTAGCTCTTTGAATATATTGTTTTCGGGAGCTTTAGAGGAAATGCAAGTTCCCAGGTCAAAGGTGAGACCAGTGAAATATGTCTTTCATGGCATAGTTCCTGGCTCCACCGCTAAACCGATGGGACAAGTTTCCCTACCGGTTTCGTTCGGAAGACCTGACAACTTCCGAACAGAAAAGATTTCGTTCGATGTGGTGGATTTTGAATCCGCATATAACGGAATCCTTAGTCGACCGGCCTTAGCAAAGTTCTTGATAGCCACGCACTACGGTTATCAAAGTTTGAAAATGCCGGGACCAAAAGGAGTCATCACGGCTCGAGGAGATCAAAAAATGGCTTACGTGTGTGATCGAAAATCCCAAGAGCTGGTCGATGAACTCCCGACCAGAGAGGCTAATCCATCTACCATGCAGGTCAAGCACTCGAGGCCAAAGATGACGCCAGAGCTGTCCGACCAGACAAGAGAGGTACCGCTCGACAAAGGCGCTTCTCCGGACAGCGCCAAGTCGCCACCTGGGTCAGGAAACATTAACTCATCTACTCGCAAGATTCTGGTCGGGGCAAGACTCGACCCCAAATAGGAAGAGTCGCTCGTCTCCTTCCTTTGAGCAAATCAGGACATATTTGCCTGTCAGGCGTTTGATATGCCCGGAGTCCCCCGGGAGGTGATCGAGCACAGGCTAGCTCTCCAGCCTGACAAGAAACCGATCAAGCAGAAGCTACGGCATTTTGCACCTGATCGAAAGGAAGCAATCCAGTCGGAGATTGACAAGCTCATCAAGGCTGGGTTTATTTGTGAAGTCGACCACCCTCAGTGGTTTGCCAATCCTATAGTGGTTACAAAGAATAATAGGAAATGATGAATGTGTATCGACTTTACAGATCTTAATAAAGCTTGTCCGAAGGATGATTTTCCGCTTCCACGCATTGACCAATTTGTAGACTCTACTTCCGGGTGTGAGTTACTAAGTTTTTTAGATGCATATTCAGGGTACCACCAGATTAATATGTGTAAAGAAGATGAAGAGAAAACTTCCTTCATCACCCCATATGGCACTTACTACTATGTTAAGATGCTATTTGGTCTCAAAAATGCTGGTGCAACTTTTCAAAGGTTAATGCAAAAAACCTTTAATCCACAAATAGGTCAGAATCTGGAAGCCTGCGTTGATGATATGGTCGTAAAGACCATCAATGCTAGTGACCATGTTCACGACCTACAAGTAACTTTCAATAACTTGAGAAGGCATAACCTCAAGTTGAATCCGGAAAAGTGTGTGTTCGGAGTTTCTGCTGGAAAACTGCTCGGTTTCCTAGTCTCGGCTAGAGGTATTGAAGCAAATCCAGTAAAAATAGCGGCCATCGACCAGATGCGCCCTCCGACCACGAAGAAAGAGGTCCAGAAACTAACCGGCTGTATGGCAGCGCTAAGTCGTTTCATAAGGTTAGGGGAAAAAGGATTACCTTTCTTTGAGCTTCTTCGGAAACATGGAAGTTTAGAGTGGACTAAGGAGGCAAATGATGCCTTTGAAGAACTTAAAAAGTACCTTATGAGTCCCCCGATCTTAGTTTCTCCAAGATCGGGAGAAACATTGCTAATTTATGTGGCTGCAACACCACAAACAATTAGCGGTGTACTGGTCGTAGAACAGGATAACATCCAACGACCAATATATTACGTAAGCGAAGTCTTACATGGACAAAAGGAAAGATACCCATAGGTACAAAAGTTACTCTATGGTCTCCTTATGTCTTCAAGGAAACTAAGACATTACTTTCAGGCCCACAAAGTGGTCGTACCAACCGGATATCCCCTTGGTCAAGTCCTTGGAAACAGAGAATCATCAGGACGAATAGCAAAATGGGCGGTTGAGCTAGGGGCGTTCGACCTTCATTTCATCTCACGAACAGCAATAAAGTCCCAGGCAATAGCAGAATTCATTGCCGAATGGACCAACCCTGAACCCACCCAAGGGCCCAAGTATAAACACCACGATGAGTGGACAATGTACTTTGATGGTTCCTTGATGTTAAAAGGCTCAGGGGCTGGAGTTGTCTTGATATTCCCTACTGGCGAACACATCAAGTACGCCATCCAGTTAAATTTTCCTTCCACAAACAATGTAGCAGAATATGAAGGTTTACTGGCAGGACTCCGAGCAGCTCATTCGCTCAGGATTCGCAAATTACTAGTGAAAGGCGATTCTCAACTAGTAGCGAATCAAGTAGGGAAAGAGTATCAATGCTCGAGTACCAAGATGTCTTCTTATCTGGCGGAAGTACGGAAACTCGAAAAGCACTTCTTCGAATTCTAGATCCAACATATTTGTAGAAAGGAAAACTTTCTGGCAGACCAGTTGGCACGGATGGCCTCCACGAGGGCAACTGTCCCGCCTGGAGTTTTTCTCGAGCAACTCGATTCACCCTCGGTGGACGAGCCTTCTGAGAACATGCATGATTCTTTACAGGTCATACAAACTGCTCGTAAGAACATGGATGCTCCACAGATCGTTGACGGTTGGCACTGTCACGATCAGGGTAGAGATTGGATGACATCGATCTACAATTATCTTCAGCATGACATAATTCTAGAAGATGATGTAGAGACTGATTGTCTAGCACGAAAAGCCAAATCATACACTCTGATCGAACATATCTTGTATAAACGAGGATCTCACGGAGTGTTGATGAGATGCATATCTCAAATAGATGGCATTAAGTTGCTAACCGAAATCCATGAAGGAGTCTGTGGAGCACATCATTCCTACAGAAACACTGGTCGGTAAAGCCTTCAGGCAAGGATACCACTGGCCAACTGCTCTTCATGATTCCAAAGAGCTTGTGACGAAATGGGTACAATGTCAGTTTCATAGCCGACAAGTACACCAACCGGCACAAGCCTTACAAACAATTCCTCTTTCTTGGCTTTTTGCAACCTAGGGATTGGACATTCTGGGACCTTTCCTAATAGCACCCGGGAGCTTCGAATTCCTTTTGGTCATGATTGACATGTTTACAAAATGGATAGAAGCCGAGCCTGTTGTTAAAACAACAACTGAGGCCACTAAGAGATTTCTCACAAAAAATATGATCACATAATTTGGTGTACCCAGCAGTATAATCACGCATAACGGTGCCCAGTTCTCCAAATGGTCAATTCCAAGAATTTCATGATTTAACTTGGTATCAAAGTTCATTCTGTTTCTGTTGCTCATCCGTAGAGCAACGGAGCAGTAGAGCAAGCTAATGGTATCGTTATGCACAGGATCAAACACCGAGTGTTCGACCAGTTGATTAAACGGTCAGGAGCTTGGGTTCAAGAACTCCCGTCTGTATTATCGGCCGTTCGAACCACGACCAGTCGTGCGACTGATGAAACACCATTCTTCTTGGTTTATGGTGATGAAGCCATGCTTCCTCCAGAACTAAAAATTGGCTCTGCTCAAACTGATTGTTTCAACAAAAATGATCAGAATGAACGATGACTTGACGACATCAATTTCCTTGAAGAACGACGAAACCAAGCCCTGGTACGATCAGTAGTATACCAACAAGCCATGCAAAGGTACCATAGTCGTGAGGTGCAACCTCGTAGCCTCGCTGTAGGCGATTTGGTTCTTAGAAAAATTCAGAATCAAGTAAATCGCAACAAACTTTCTCCCAAGTGGGAAGGTCCTTACACTGTGGTCAAAGTCACCCGACCAGGTTCTGTACGACTAGCCATGTCGGACGGGCAAGTTTTGTTAAATTCTTGGAACATCGATCAATTGTGTAAGTTCTATGTCTAATTCTTTTGTACATTGTTTCAATTATTATTTATTTCGTTAGTACATTCATTCATTTATTTTTTCGACGAGTGATATAGTTTATATATCTATGCCTATATTCTGGTTTCCTATTATTGTTGTTTATGGTGGTCGGGGAAGAAAAATTTTCTCTGTGATATCCTTTATCAGGTCTCTGTTACTCTTTGGCAACGACATCTGTGTCATACGTTGTATGGGTCCTAGACGTGATCATTCCTACATGATTCCATGTGCGACCATACGAGTAAATAGAGCATAATACAAACAACTTCATGTAGTGCTTTATACTATTAAGATTATGAAGACTATATTTCTTCATTTCAAAATTCTGCTCTACTCTCGTTTGGCCACTGGTCGGGACACGGAAAGCCTCCTAGTCGAAGTCTCTCCTTTTTCGCATGTGATCTTGCCCACTGGAAGGAGCTTCTTAGCGACGGTTCTTTTCTTACGATCCTCGCTGCCAGTCGGACTTGAGCCTGGGCACGTTTTGCGAAATGTTTTCCTATATCTTCTATTCTTAGCAATATTTTTCCGACCAGTTTTGGGTCGTATATATAAATACGTTCACCTATCATTTTTTGCATATATTCTTGCAGTTCTACTTTTGTCAATAGACAAATCTTTTTCCCGACCATGTACAGTTTTGTTTGGTATTTCAATTATGATAAACAAAAAATCTATAACTAGACGAAAACATGCACTGGTTCCGACTAGTATGATTTCCTAGTATTGTTACGATCAGTTTTGTCTTATGATCAGTATAAACCCTCAAAACAATGGTTTCGACTTTTATTCTCTTTCTTGGCTAACTGCTTGTCTAGTAAAGCTCTTCTACTACAAAGAAGTCGGGGGCTAGGGAGTATACGAGAATTTCAAAAAGTCAACGGGATAAAAAATAATTGTGGATGACATAAAGGTAAGTTTTTTTATACAATTCTTATATTACAATGTCCTACTCTTGAATGTCCCCAGACTAATTACTGCTTGATGGAGATCCGACCTCCATCTCCTCTACAACTTTGTCTCCAAGTGGCCTAAGTTCTTTCATAAACTTGTTCGCCTCATCAGGCAGGCAGTTGAAGTCATCTTCAACAGCTTGGAGATCAATAGAGGGGTCGGAAGCTTTCAGTTTTGCCAGTGCAAAACTAACTCCATTGGCAACACCTTCTTTCATAGTCTGGGCATAATTCTCTCGAGTAGTCTTGAGCAGACCACTGAGACCTTCTAGAAGTTGGCCCAAGTAGTTCATTTTCTCTATTGGATCTCTTAAGTCAGGCATACTTGATCATGATCCCATATCAAAGATCATCTTGTTTAAAGCATGAATCTTCTCATCAAGATTCATCACAAGAGCTGCCTCCTTTCCCTGCTCAAATTCCAGAGCCTTCTCGGCTCTATTCAGCGCTTGCATTTGCTCTACACGAGTAAAATAAGTAATAAGCACAACATGATCAAAGGAAGATAATAAGTCAAGTCTGCAACCTATTACCTTCAATTTTCTTATTTAATGTTTCATTTCTGGTCGACGCCTCTGCAATCGACCTGTTCTTAGCCTGATTTTCTTCCTCAAGTAAAGTTATTCTGGCTCTATCAGCCACGATTTCTTCTTTTATTTTCTCCAAATCTATCAAATATGATAAGGGAGAATAATTAGAGAAAGATAATGTATTGAAGAAGGAAAAAGGTTAAGAGGAAAGTTCTTACTTTCCAGTTCGGAGTGCTTTTGCTCCAAGTCCTTAATTCGCTAGGTCAGTCCTCCGACCACAGCAAAGTTCTCGACCATATGCTATACAAATAGCATTTTCTCTTTAAGTTTTCCATAAACTTTTAAGAAAGACTATGAAATTGGTCGTAGATACTTACCCAGATTGCCAAGTCATTATAACCAGCAAATATCAGATCAGGATTTATCTTGATTTGTTGATCCGACATTTTTCCCCATGCCTCATCAAGCTCCTTATCGTTGATAAATCGGGGACGAAAAGGGAACTTATTAGGTTGAGGGGGATTACCAACATTGGTCAGAACCTGTTGAGGGCCTTTAGGGGCATCTACCTTCGCAGAAGGAGTTAGAACCACCAATGGGTCTAGCTCGACTGTTGGCCTTGACACCTGCTCGGTGGCTTCTTTGACCACTTTGTCCTCAAGAACTCTGTCCTGGGAAGTATTTTGGTCAAGGGCTTCCACGGGTGCCTGGTCCTCAGGAAGATTCTGGTCGGAAACAACCGGAACACCAAAAGACCTATACAAAACAAAGAAGGGAAGTTCAAAACACCAAATCATCAAGAAACTATTAAAGGTATGTACTCATACGACCTCTTTCATTTGTACATACCTAGTTAATTTCTTGGATTTGACTTTGAAACGTGGTAGAGTAAACTTTGTACCGCTAGCCTTCCTTTTTTTCTCAACCAAATTCGCCGGTTCCGAACCGGCAGGGTTGGTTAAACCCCTCACATCCTCCAACAGGATGTCAGAAGCAATATCCTCGATCAATTCATCAAGGGTTGCATTCCTGACCATCGGGTCGGAAGGTGTGGTTTCATCAACCTCCGGATCAGTTGTTTCAGTAACAACTGTAAGGTCGTGAACGACCAATCTGGAGTCTACGGCCTCCACAACTATGCTCTGCAGGCCTTCAGCCTTCTCCACCTAAATCAAAACACGAGTTTCGTTAGGTGACAAAAATCTTCTATCTAAAGTATATATTCTTCTTTTATGCTCTATTACCTCGGGAGATTCATCTTCTTCCAGTGCATCTGGGCATGAATCTGTCAGAACCACGGTGGGATGTTGATCCTCACCTGATTGTATAACTCGCAATCCGACCGCCTACAAAAATAGAGCATGATCGATAAACTGATCGGAGAACATGTATACATGATGGGAGAGATTTGTTTATCTACCTTAAGTCTTGCCAGTCTCTCTTCAATAGAGACTATTGCCAATATATCTAGGAACACAGCCTTCTCACCAGGCTCCCCCGCACAGATCATCCTGATACGTTCTCTGATTTCCTCAGAAGAAAAGGCTTTAAAAAATAGAGGGGAGACAAGAGCAGATTTTAAGGTATTATGATAATCAAATAACAATCATACTGGTCGGAAATTCTCTTTACCACCTCCTGAGATAGCTTCATCACGACCAATGGACCAGAGCAGGGAATGGGTCTGAAGCCTCAGAGGACTAATCTGGCGTTTGGTGAAATCTCTCACCACATGCCAGGACGTCAAGCCCTTGATCCTCAGGTCATGGATGGCATCCACTCATATTCCGACCACCCCTGCCTTCTCCACGGTTTTCCTCTACTTGGGATTCTCGTTCGCCCTGATTCCAGCGAAGTACAACCAATCATCCCTTGTAAACCGTCATGTAAAACCAATTCTTTTTCCATGACGACCACAAGGATTTCGAGCACATTTGAATGTGCTCATCAGCCTTCCCGTCATGAAGACGCAACGTGCATTCTCCGGGAGCCCCCGTGGATCTCCCCGACATCGCCATCTGGTAAAAATACCTAAAGAGACTCAAGTTTGGACGCACTCCCAAGTACGCCTCACATAGGTAGATAAAAATACTAATATTGGCGATGGAATTAGAGGCCAAATTCACCAATTCCACCCCATAGTACTCTAAAACGCGAGGAAAGAATTTGTGCACCGGTACCCTCAGCCCACACTCGGTGTGAGCGAGGAAAACTGGAATTTCCCCATCTTCGCGGCTTGGAAAGTGCTCCCCGGCTGCTGATCTCCATTCGATCAGATTCCTGTTTGGGAGCATTCCTATTTTCTCCAGCGCTTCAAGCTTCTTCTCATTCAGACCCGAAGCCATCTACTTTGTGATTTGCTCCGACATGGTGAAATTTCTCAAAGGGATGAGTAGTGGTCGGAGGAGGTTTTGAGGTCGGAAAGGCAATAAGAGGTCGGAAAGATTTTCTTAGCAAGGAACTGAAGAGGATTTGAGGAAGATCTAGAAGCGTAAAAACTCTGAAGCCCAGCAATGGAGATTTTATAGCTTCGAATCCTTAACTGCAATGGGGATTCATCTAAAAGTCCAATGGACAAAAACCTCTTTTTGTCCAACGGACAGAAAACTCTTAGGTTCCCAAGGCAAGTTCTCAACTTTAAAGTGAACACAGACCACTTCGTATATCACGACATTAAATGGGGTCTGCCCGATACGACTTCATCGGAGGAAAAGTGTTCACAAGACCTGTTCATTTAAAGTTTGGGGGCTAGCTGACGAGGATTAAAACCTCTATGTATTATTTTAATACATAATAAAGGACCATACGTCTTCATGGTCATAACCCCTGAGGCTAACGACCTCACTAGTCGTGAGGATTCCAGAGGTTACATAAGGATACCCCTGGCCTGACAAGGTCTCAGCCTAGTCTCCAGGCTGTAGCCGCTTTCGGAAAAAGCTATGAATTGGTATCTATAACAGATTCTGATTATATTCTTATCATGCGATAGATATAGCATGCGCTGTATACTCCATATCACACGGTTACATAGTCCTAAAGACGCTAACAACAACCTCTATACGGTTAAGTGTTCCTGAGACACCTAACTGCAGAGCAGTTAGCACATTGTTAACTGACGTCCCGCCCCGACTAGTCGTAACGCTTCACCAGGGACGCCTTCTCTAGGAGTAACTGCCACCTCTTTGGAAGTTATTTAAGGGTGAAGCACAGAAGACCAAGGGGACATGAGCAAGATCCACATCAACAATCGCATTCTGATATGAGACAACATCTTCAGATTAGAGCATAGCAATCTGCACATTCAGTGTAATTAGGAGTAGTTCCTAGACGGGTCGTAAGCACCCCCCCTGTAAATCCAGTTCATATCAATAAAGAGCGGCCCCATTCTCTCCCAGGATATATCACGTCATTTTCCTCTTTTATTTTGTAAGATCGGCGATTCGATCATCGACAAGGCTGGCACGGCAAATGCCTGGTCCCAACAGACCCAACACAAATGATTCCTTTTTAACCGTCTGTGATGAGGCGTCTACTATTGCCTGTTTTGTAGTAGTGAGAAAGAAAAGAAGGTTGTCAAAATGAATAATGTTAAGTGAAATATTTACTGTTTATTTCATTTTGCAGCTCGAAAGCTGCAGAATTTGCCTCCTGAAGGTTCTCCAGTGGGTGTTGTTTTTCATCCTTTAGCTTTTGCGCCTCAACTTTTGCATAGTCGAGTGCATCAGCCAAGGATCTTTCATTGCTTTTAGACCTACAAAGATTAAATTAGACATGAGTACTGAATGAGCGGTCGAAACAAAAAGACTACTCGTAACAGTAACATACTGTCGCGCCCCCGGGGTGGACCACCCCTGGGACCTCCTGTGCACACTGGACTAGTCCCAAGATCAATAGCTGGTCTGCACAGGTTCAACAACGATGTCATCACAACCATACCACAAACGATAGAAGAAGCAGGCAAAATAATATTAACAACAAAAGACCTTATGGTCAAGCTTATTTACAGAGGCTGCCCTGCAGGGCTACAACTCAGCGAAAAACAAAATAACACGTGGAGACTGTCCGACATGCCCATAGGCAATCGAGTGGAGGACGTCCTAGCACGCCTGGTCTTCAAAGACCTCCTTTACAAAGAGGTCAGAGCACCCGGGGAGGTCTTCTTTAGCTGTTGATCAACCAGAGGGCACAAGTCATGAGTACTTTGAATGTACTCAGCAAGCCGTAGGGAAATGTATGCAAATAATATCATGCAAGGCTTGACAAGGAGGTCTTTATGGTTAGTTTGCAGAAAGCAAAATTGACTGGAAATACAATAAGTAGATTGCAAGGCACAAGTTGAAAGATTAATACATAAGTAAACAAGCTTTTCTTTGAAACCACACGTGGACCACCCAGTCCACTACCCAGACCACACGTGACCACCCTGGTCACGACCCAGACCACATGGAACCAACCAACACCAATATTTTGAGAAAGTCTACCCCTTGCTTGAAATCACCAGGCATGTCCTTGACCGCGGACATGGCTATTCGAATAGTTTTACACTCTGCAGAGGTTGCACAACTTTACCCACAAGAGATAGTCACCTGATACAACACATGTTTCTTTAGACATGTGAATCAAGGTGAGACTATCACTCGGCTGTTTACAAAGCTCCGTTTTGGCTTGGTTCTGCCCGCTAAGGTTTCGCCATGCTAGGCCCCCTCTTGCACTGTGTGATACCATCCGGTACTCGGAGATCATGCCTTCATGACAGAACCAAACCAAAACATCTGCTAATTAGTCGGCCAGGTCTACCCCATAAATGAACTTGTGGTTGCACGGTATGGCCCGGATCAATGGCTTACAAGGTTAGGTCCTTAGTTACTGCTCAGGCGAGACCTCCTCATCCTAGTGTGCTTGCTTCACCCCCTTTACTGCATGATCACTCACCCGAGCAAGAATCATTTTGGGTTCAACCCAGCCAAATGACCACCCAGTCATGGCACAACATCTTTTAACAACAGTGGCCACGCCACAATTCCATATATCATTAAGTCAATTTTAACATTATTGAATCATGTGATCGAGAGACGTCACATATCTAAAGTAGGTCTAAGCAATAAACGCACCCGTGTTGGTTATCACAATAAGAACGTCCAACTAAAATTACCCACCTATGGTGTCCAAAGGTACATGTCAACATGCCGAACACAAGTATTCAAGGAGTCATACTATCAAGTAGGTGTTTAGCTAATTCCCAAACCATTTTAATGCAAATAGCCATGCATGTTGATATAAAACAAAGTAATTTTTGCAATCTGGGTACAACATGATCAAAGGGCTACGACTTGCCTTTGACGAAGAGCTGGGATCCTTCAGTAGAGGTCGCCGGGTCCAAGAACTCTTCTGTGAAGCCGGAATCTACACGCGTAAAAAGAGCCAAATAAATACAATGAATTCAAATAAGAACCAAAGACTACCTAATAAGAACCAAAAGAGAAACTCAAGAACAGAAGAACTAGAGAAAGGGCTCTTGGAAGGAGGTCCAACTGAGAGGGTCCTGCGGAGGAGGTCCTAAGGAAATCCAGGGCAGAGCAAGAAAGTTGGAGAAGGCTAAAGGAGATAAAAGAGAGCTGCTCAGGCTTTTATAGCCCAGAGAAAACACACGAGTTCAAGGGTAGGTGAAGGAAGAGATGGGGGCAAGTAGGGGAAGTGACAAAAGGGGGATTAGGTACTGCAAAAAGCAGCAGTATTTAATGAGACACAACAGCATTTAATGTTCAAGGAACTTTGCGTTAGCAGTGATGTGACGAGAGGAAGGAGAAGGTGAGAAGGACTAACAAAAGAGGCTAGTCAAAAAGGGAGGTCATGACCAAAGAGGAGGTTGTGACTACAGAGGAGGTCACGGCCCAAGGGGTGGTCACAGACCAAGAGGGTGGTCTTTGCAAAAAGACCGGGAGGGTGGTCTTTGCAAAAAGACCAGGAGGGGTGGTCGTGACCAAAGGAGTGTCACGACAAAAGAGGGGGAGGTTGTGACCCAAGGGGAGGTCGCGGCTAGAGGACAAAAGGGGAGGTCGTGGCAAAACGACAAAAGAGGAGGTCGCGGCCTTAGAGGGGGGGGGGTCACGGTAAAACGACAAAAGGGGAGGTCGCGGTCTCAGAGGGAGGTCGCGGCAAAATGACAAAAGGGGAGGTCACGGCCTCAAAGGGAGGTCGCGGCAAAACGACAAAGGGGGAGGTCGCGGTCTCAGAGGGAGGTCGTGACAAAACGACAAAGGGGGAGGTCGTTGCCTCAGAGGGAGGTCGTAGCAAAATGACAAAAGGGGAGATCACGGCCTCAGAGGGAGATCGTGACAAAACGACAAAGGGGGAGGTCGCGGCCTCAGAGGGAGGTTGTGGCAAAACGACAAAAGGGGAGGTCGTGGCAAAACGACAAAAGGGGAGGTCGCGACAAAATGACAAAGGGGGAGGTCGTGGCCTCAGAGAGAGGTCGCAGCCCAAGGGGAGGTCGACAGGACAACCCGGAGGTCGCCAGGACAACCCGGAGGTCCAAACAAAAGGGGGATCTGGACCTAAGGGAAGGTCCAAACGGAAGGGGGGAATCTAAACCAGCAGAGAGGTGTAGACTGAAGGGAGGTCTAAGCCAACAGAGAGGTCCAGACGGAGAGGGAGGTTCGGACCCTTAGATCCAAACGAAGGGAGTTCTGGACCCTCAGATCCAAACGAAGGGAGGTCTGGAGAAAAAAGAGCTGAACCAAGGGAAACACGGAGCGAACAGAGAAAGCGAAAAAACAACACCAGAGAACTCTAGAGAACTCCAACAAGCTCAAAAGAAACCAACTTTGGATTAGTTTGAGGTTTGATTTAGTCATCTTAAACACCTTTAATTCCGAAATCTCAAGTTAAGCTTTAGAACTCTCATCAAAACCAAATGGTTCTTTTTATTTTGAAAATCTTTAAAAAGGCTCAGAAAATTGGGTCATTACAAACCTACACCTCTTAAAGGGAATCTCGACCCTGAGATTCAGGCTGACTAGAGAACAGGTTTGGGAACTCGGCCTTTAGGTCCTCTTAACGCTCCTAGGTGGCTTCCTCTTCAGTGTGGTTGCTCCATTAGACCTTGTAGAAACGGAGGACCTTGCTTCTTGTCACACGCTCGGATACTTCCAAGATCTTGAGGGGTTGCTCCTTGTAGGTGAGGTCTTTCTATAGGTCAATGGCTGCTACGGACATCTGCTCCTCTGGCACACGCAGACATTTCTTCAACTGCGACACATAGAAGACGTCATGCACATCCGACAACCGGGGCGGGAGCTCTAATTGTAAGCCACTTCTCCTCTTCTGGCTAGGATTGGAAAGGGTCCAATATATCGAGGTGTAAGCTTCCCACTTACTCTGAAGCATCGCATTCTTTTAAGAGGTGAAACCTTTAGATACACATGATCTCCTGGGGCGAAAGCTAGGTCTCGATGACGGTTATCTACGTAACTTTTCTGCCTAGACTGGGCTGTCCTCAGCTTCTCTCTGATTGATCAAACTTGGTCTTCGGCCTTCTTTAGAATGTCTGGCCCAAACACTTGTCCTTCATCTGAGTCAGTCCAATGCAATGGGGTTCGACACTTTTTTTTTCCATAAAGAGCTTCAAATGGGGACATCTGTAAACTTGATTGATAACTGTTGTTGTGAGAAAACTCGGCATAAGGCAACCAGTGATCCCAGCTGGTCTGATTCTCCAGGGCGCAGGCTCTTAACATGTCTTCTAGAATTTGATTCACTCTTTCTGTTTGCCCATCGGTCTGAGGGTGGTAGGCTGTACTGAAGTCCAGATTAGTGTCCAGAGCACTGTGCAGCTTCTCCCAAAATCTTGAGGTGAACTGAGGTCCTCGATCTGACACTATCCTCTTTGGTACCCCATGCTGACATACTATCTTTGCCATATACAATTCTGCAAGTTTGTCTCCTAAGCAGGTGGTCTTGACTGGGAGGAAGTGTGCAACTTTTGTCAGGCGATCTATAATTACCCAGATAGAGTCATATCCGGCTTGGGTTCTTAGCAAACCAGTGATAAAATCCATGCCGATTTCTTCCTACTTCCATTCAGGTATGCTCAATGGTTGCAAGAGTCCCGCGGGTCTTTGGTGCTCGGCTTTAACTCGCTAGCAAATGTCATATTGAGCTACATACTCAGCGATTTCACGCTTCATGCTAAGCCACCAGTACATTTCCTTGAGGTCTTGATACATCTTAGTGCTCTCGGGGTAAATGGAGTACAAGGTCTCGTGAGCTTCCTTGAGTATCAACCGCTTGAGCCCTTTCTGGTCTGGCACACAAATTCGTTTGTCAAACCACAAGGTTCCTTGCTCATCTTCGGAAAATCTTAGAGATCTGCCCCTCTTCATGCTTCTTTTGATCTTCTGGATATCGGCATCTTCCTCTTGAGCTTTCCTGATCTGGTCTGGGAGGGTGGGTTGCACCTCCAGAGTAGCTAGGTAACCTTCCTCCACCAATTCAAGCTTGAGCTTCTGAAATTCTTCATGCAGGGCCGGCTGGCTTTCCTTGATCATTAGAGTGTTGCAGTAGACCTTCCTACTCAAAGCGTCGGCCACCACATTGGCCTTTCCTAGGTGGTAATGGATTCCCATATTGTAGTCTTTGATCAACTCCAACCACCTTCTTTGCTTCATATTAAGATTAGCTTGAGTGAAAATGTACTTCAAGCTTTTATGGTCAGTGTAGACCTCATAGCGGTTACCGATGAGGTAATGGCGCCATATCTTCAAAGCATGCACTACGGCTACCAATTCTAAATCATGAATGGGGTAATTGATCTCATGAGGCTTTAGCTGACGGGAAGCACAAGCCACTACCTTCCTTTCTTGCATTAGGACACAGCTGAGACCTTGTCGGGAGGCATCGTAGAAAATCTCAAAGTCCTTTTGGACATCTGGCAAAATCGGCACTGGAGTGGTGGTCAGTCTCTTCTTAAGCTCTTGGAAACTCTGCTCACAATCGGACGTCCAAGCATACTTCTTTTCCTTCTTCAGCAATTGAGTGAGAGGTCTTGCTATCTTGGAGAACCCTTCTATAAGCCTTCGGTAGTAGCCTGCCATTCCAAGGAAGCTTCTGACCTGAGGCACTGACTTGGGTGACTCCCAATTGAGCACATCCTAGACTTTGCTAGGATTGACAGCAACTCCTTCTGCAGACAAGACGTGCCCCAAGAAGGTGACCTCCTTCAACCAGAACTCACACTTGCCGAATTTAGTATAGAGTTGATGATCTCTAAGCTTGCTTAGGACCAAGCGAAGGTGCTCTTCGTGCTCTTCTTCACTGTGAGAGTACACTAGGATATCGTCAATAAAGATAATGACGAACTTATCCAAATACTTCATGAACACTTTATTCATCAAGTTCATAAAGTAGGCAGGGGCATTGGTCAATCCAAAAGAGATAACCGTGTACGCATATAGTCCATAACGGGTTGCAAAAGCTGTCTTGGGGATGTCCTCCTGACGAATCTTCAATTGATGGTATTCTGACCTCAAATCTATCTTAGAGAACACTCCAGCTCCCTTCAACTGGTCGAACAGATCATCAATCCTGGGCAGAGGGTACTTGTTCTTGATGGTGACCTCGTTGAGTGCGCGATATTCCACACACATCCGCTGGGTGCCATCCTTCTTTGCAACAAGATCATTGGAGCTCCCCAAGGTGAAGAGCTTGGCTTGACAAAACCTTTAGCTTGCATCTCCTCAATTTGCTTCTTCAACTCGACCAGGTCGTCCACAGGCAAACGTTAAGGTCTCTTGGAAATCGGTGCAGTTCTAGGGACCAGGTTGATGACGAACTCCAAGTATCAATCGAGTGGCATTCCAGGTAACTCATCCGGGAAGACATCTGGAAACTCGCAGACCACTGGGACGTCTTCTAACTACACAGCCTTGACACTGCAGACCACTGCTTCTTCAAGCTTCTCCGAGGAGGCTTCAAACTTTACTTTAATCCCAACCGGGTTAACCAAGCTGATGCTTCTTCCACCACAATCCAAAATTACTTGGTGACTAGAAAGCCAATCCATTCCCAAGATCACATCTAAAGACTTGGTGTCGATAAGGATCAGGTTGGCTAGAAATTCTACCCCTTCTGTGATCACTTTAACTTGTGGACATCCCTGGTTCGTACTTAACTCCGAACCGGGGGATTGGACCAACAAGGAGGTCTTAAGAGGCAAAACCTTCAACTGATGCTTTGCAATGAAAATTCGGGAAACAAACAAATGCGAAGCTCCAAAATCAAGCAAAACAGTGGCAGGTGCTGAATTTACTAGGAACTTACCCAGCAGAACGTCCGAGGCTTTCTGGGCCTCCTCCACTGTGACATGGTTCACACGACCTCTCCTACCATTTCACGGCAGGGCCTTCCAGCTGGTGTGCCGCATATAAGACCTTTTCACGGTCGTCACACCGAGTGATTGCAAGCTTCTTCTCAATGGAGCGCAACCAGTCATCTACGTCCAATGGCTCAGAGGAGCTAGAGAACGTAGGTGGTTGGGTCCTCACGAACTCTGCCAACCTTGATTGGGGAGCAACTGGTGGTGGCGGTGGTGACATGGCAACTGCTTGGTTGCTCTGGTTCAACATGGCAAGAAGAGCAGTAGATGTTTGATTCTGTTGATTCATCATCTGATTCATGTTTTGCATCATAGCATTCATCAGCTGCGTCTGGGCTGCCATAAACTGTCCCAAGCCTTGATCTGCGGGAGCTGCTGGAGGAGGAGGTGGTAGCTGGATAAAAGGATCCACTGGTTCATCCTGACTTGTTGAGCTGCGGGTCTGGTCCATCTGCACAGAGCTTCCCAGGCTTAATAGATGAGGAGAAGAAAGCACAATAGATAAGGGGGAAAAGCATAGGGGTGAAAGCACAATAGATTAGGGGGAAAAGCACAGGGGTGAGCAAGAACAAGGGAGAAGGATGGAACAACCTAATTGGGGAAAGTAGGTTTAACCCAAAGAGCAAATAGCCGGAGAGCTATTAAGAGGCAACAAAACTCAAGCAGGAGGTCCTAAACACGAACTAAACGGTACTGAACTGAGGAGGGTACTCTACTGGAGCACTTCTAACTTAACTTATCTAGGTGGTCAAATTAAAACAAGGCTCGATCCTATTGAGATCACGGAGGTGAGAGGGATCAACTTAGATTGGAAAACAAAGTTCCAAAGGGGATAAGATGCAATAATCTAAGAATGAGGTGAGGAAAGAATAGATTGAGACGAGAAAAGATTGAAGTAAGATGAAAGAAGAATAGAATAAGATGAGAGAAGAATAACTACTCAGGTTACTCTGTTGGTTTAATTTAGAAAATAAGTTTTGAAACTCTTGACTAAATGACCATGCCAACTAAGGTTACGTCCTGCAGTCGATATGGCTCTAACACCACCTTGTCGCGCCCCCAGGGTGGACCACCCCTGGGACTTCCTATGCACACTGGACTAGTCCCAAGATCAGTCCCTCACCACGTGCCATCTGGTCAGCCTCTCTTCCCTCAAATCCTTGATTGCTTGGATGTATGGGGTGATCTAGTCGAGGTCGCTTGGAGTCGAGTCCCAAGATGAACTCTTCTCTGCAGGCTTCCCCGTGAAGAAGAAGCTATCACCCCTAGACATGGTCCAATAGAACCACTTCTTCTTCCACCCTGGCCACGATGACCGGGTGAACATCTGAATATACTCTCTCGACTTCCCGTCGTGGAGCTTCAGACCGTAGCTGCCTACGATTCCGTTGCGCTTGCTCATTCCGTAGTAGTACTGAAAGAGATCCAAATCTGGAAGAATTCCCAGATAGGCTTCGCACAGGTAAACAAATACACTCAGCATTGTGATGGAATTGGGAACCAGGTTCACCAATTCCACCCCAAAATGCTGGAGTACGACCATTAGAAAAGGGTGAATGGGCAGTCAAAACCACATTCACTTGCGCCTGGAATACTGGAATGGTGTCCTTCTCAGTCGAGGGTCAATGCTGATCCTCAGCGTTAGTCCACTTCACCAAGGCACGTCTCGGAATCTTCTCTATTATGACCAGTGCAGTCATCTTCTCTACATCCATCTCGGATTTCTCCCACTTGGAAACAGTCCCAGCCATTTCTTCTGAGTGAGTTTGATTTGGATTTGGAAGAATTTGGAGAAGGATTACAAACTTAGTTGGCGACGGAGAGAACAAGAGCTCTAGAGCAGTGAAGCAAATAGGAAAAGTAAAAACACTAAGTCATGCCCTTGATATATTTTTATAGCCGCAGGTCTAAGTTAAAGATTGTGAAAAATCAATAGTTGTCACCTCTTCAGGAACCACTCCCGATGGACAGATCTGTGAGAGTCGGTTTGCATTCTTTAATATGTCCATTCGTGAAAAGCAATTCTCTCTTTTCAAGTCAAGTAAAATTACCTTCTTGCCCAAGTCAATTTCTGGTCAAATGAAATACCAGTCGGAAAGACTCTGTTTCTGACCACTATTCTATGACCTCCTTTCCAAGTAAGTTATTTTCACTTGAAGTTGGGGGGCTAGATGACGAGGATCTAATAATCATCAATTAATTAAATTGTTTATCTATAGTTGTTATTATAGATAGCAGTATCTTCATGTTATTCGTAAGGATACCCCTTATCATTAATAAGGGAGAAGCTTAGTCGAGTGGTCGTAAATTATTTTACGACCACCCTATATGGTCGTAAGTACTTCTACGACTACCTAGTAGTTGTAAGATTTTCTACGACCATCTCATGGTCGTAAGCCTTACTACGACCACCTTATAATCATTAGCCTTACTACGATCACTTCATGGTCGTAAGCTACTACGATCAGGTCAACTACGAACATCCTATAGTCAACAAAGCCTACAAACATGTGGCCCAATCGACTAGGGACACTTATGCGCTGTGTTTAATACACACAATATATAATATCTTATTTGTTATTCTCCGGATAATCGCACGATAAACATCCGTCTCTGACATAATTGCAAGGCGATGTGGGAGGGTTAGGGGTGGAAAAAAAGCTCGAAACTCGCGAGCTAGCTCAGCTCGTTAAGGGCTCGGCTCGACTCGGCTCGAACTCGGTCCCTTAACGAGCCGAGTCGAGCTGGCAAAAAAACTCGTTATCCTAACGAGCTGAGCCGAGCTGGCTCGCGAGTTACTCGTTAACTCGCTTAGCCTGTTTGCATTTCACCGATCGCTTGACCCACTTCACCACTCACCAAGTCACTGGCGTCGGCCCCAAGAGCGCGCAACCCTAACTCCTTCCTTCATTCACCCGTGACCTGTCCCCCGCCTCAGCCCCCGACCCCACTACTCCCACGCGCCACGGCTCCCAGCCTCCGCTTCCTCCACGGCTCCACCTCCACCTCTGCTCTGTCCCGGTCTCCTCTTCCGCCACCTCTGCTCGGTCCGGTGTCCCTCTTCCGCCACCTCCTGCTCTGGTCCCGGGCTCCCAGCCTCCCGCATCCGCCACTACCACCTCCTGCTCCGGTCCTAGGCTCCCGGCCTCCCACATCCGCCACCGCCACCTCCTGGTCCGGTCCTGAGCTCCCGGCCTCCCACATCTGCCACCGGATGTCAATTCATTAACGAGCCTAACGAGCCGAGTTCGAGTTTTTTAATTCTGGATGTCAATTCATTAACGAGCCTAACGAGTCGAGTTTGAGTTTTTAACGAGCCGAGCCGAACCTAACTTTTTGCTCGTTAGCTTAACGAGCCGAGCCGAGTTGGCTCGTTAGCCACCCCTAGGGAGGGTTAGTCTTTGACAATAACTACCCTTAAACGTGTGCATTGCATCAAACGACAAGGTGCCTCTTGGCATGAATAACTGTCATCCCTTCATGCGCTATATAAGGAGTAAAGTCGGTAGACAGAGAGGAGGATAGGAAGCGAATCGACCAGAAGCGCATGATCAACAAACATAAGTCATTAAGCCCTAGTTCTAGTGATTTCTTCCCTATTATAAAGCATAGTTAATACAGCAACACAGGAGTAGGGTTATTATTCTCTCAGGAGAAGGTCCGAACTTGTATAAATTCCCTGTGTCATTTTCTGTGTTGATCTAACTCAAGAAAAGTCTCTAGCATTCATTCGTAATATCGATACTAAACCATCGACATAGCTCTACACCTGTTGTGTGGTACGTAGTTGTCGCTGTGAATTTGCGCTCATGAGGCTGTGAGTTTGATTCATTAAATATATCTGTATGTTTCTTCACATTCTTAATATATTTAATTTAAGCATATTATTAATATGGTGGTTTGTCCTCTCTATGTTTAAGAAATCATACGATATATACCAACTGAGATCTATGATGGGTATGGTGATCGAGTATAATTCTTGGATTGTTTCAAAAGGACAGGGATAAATTTGTAAAATTTTAAAAGTACTGGTGGTCAGTTTTAGTTTGTTGCAATTAATTTCCTGTTTTAATTAGGTTTATAAACATGGTTCTTTTTCCAGTTCAATTTTTACAGATAAAACCTAAAGTTATCCTAGTATCGCGGCACCGCATATATAATATTTTCTTTTGATTTATTTTCTTGTATGTTCTGGTGTACACATACTAATTAGACATTTGGCTTCACGACATATTGCCGTGCAGT
Source organism: Phyllostachys edulis (assembly GCA_036346405.1). Classification (NCBI taxonomy): domain Eukaryota; kingdom Viridiplantae; phylum Streptophyta; class Magnoliopsida; order Poales; family Poaceae; genus Phyllostachys; species Phyllostachys edulis. Next base: position 58,057,205 of record CM070546.1, on the reverse strand, counting down.
GGGCGCTGACGCTGAATTGTCTGTTCGGGTACGCTGCATGCATGGAATGATAAAAGGCTATGCGCGCGCAGTTTTTTCTTCAGCACTTTCATTTTATATCTTTGCCACGGTAAAGTTGCACCTTTTATACAGATTGCAGATATGAGAGTGTTTCCGTTTCCTCTTGGTCTAGCTAGCTGAATTCCCTAGTTTTGGCAATCAAGTGCCATCTCCTTGATTCCCTCTGCCGTCATTTTTGACCAAACTCCTTTATACACACACATATACTTTAAGACACATCCTGCAAGCTAAGGCATAGTATAAATTTGTTAGTTCCCTGTCTATATATACTATTGACCAGGTGCAGAAATTGATAGAATTGGTAGGTAGCCTTAGGAAACAAAAAATAAGTCAATTCATGCTCAATTGTTTGTTTTTATAGTACTCCCTCTGGCTTTGTTTACATGACGCTGTGCTAACTAGATTGTGTATAAACGACGTCAACTAAAGAAATATGGAGGAAGTATACCATTGCAAGCAAGTAGGAGGAGTATTTCAAAACAAAAGAAATAAAAGCAACCACCGTTCTCGAAATAAATAAAAAATGTAGGTTTCCAAAAGAAGAAATAAAAAAAAGAAAGGTAATTAATTATCAATGACAACCGCACAATTATTTGACCAGCTGCCCGTGCATGTGTGTACTAACTTAGTAAATCCTAGGTTGAGATTAGACACGCACACATACACGTGACAATTGGTCTAGCTTAGCTATCGCGAGCTTGCAGGGACCAAGGGTATCTACGTACGTAATTTTTTTACCTGTCACGACTATCTTCGAGCCCGTTGAGACATAGATCACTTATTCGTCCTTCACGCACGCGTGATGTATGACCTGCATATGCTCTAACCATCTCAAATATTGCCGATTTTGACTGCACGTACGGGCAGGTAGCAATGCTACTATTTAATTATAAACAGTTTATTAATTGGTAAACCCTATTGGACCAATTGCACAAGCCCTAATATACGTGAACAGCTGTTTAAATACTATAATCCTTGGTTTCAATACAGCAAGAAGTCCATTTGAACTCTGGAAGCATTGTTGTCTGGCTACTTAATTCTGACCTAAAAAGTCGGTCCTTTAACCCTCTCATGTTGCAAAATCAGGTAACTTAACCTCCATAGCTGTTTTGCTCAGTGATGTTGTGTGGAACTAGTTTTGACCGGTTTCGCCACCATGGCGACTACGTGGCTATGCACAGAATGGACCCGGCCAGATTAGCATAGCTCGACTAGCTCGGCATAGAAACGAGATCGACGCACAGTGCGTTGTTTTTCTCCTTGCGCTGCGGAACAAGGGACACTAGGGCGTGGACGGCGGCGGGACTCCAACAGTGGAATGGCGACGGAGGGGGCAAGCACATCATGTTCTCGGGAATGGAGAACTAATTTTAGGTGGTTATTGGCTATGGGGATGAGGTGTTTGGCCGTAACATGGCGAAGTAGTGGCGGCGACTGCGGTGGGAGATACGATGCCGACGACAAAATCCAACGGGTTCGGCTTAGATTGGCGAGAGAATAAGGATGTAGTGGATGTGGGGAATTCTCCGGTAGTGGCAGCTTGGTCTAGGATGCATCGAGGAGGGACATCAACGACGACGGTCGTAGTGGCGCGGTAGAGCTTGGAGGTGACGAGCTCTGGAGGTGGTATGGCTAGTGCATGGGCACAGGGAGCTTCAGGAGAAGGTGTCGGTCACAAAAATGTGGACGGAGAGGTGCGGGGAGGACTGAAGGAACGGATTGGTGGACGAGGCAGCGCGGCGACGAGGAGGACGAATGGATGGTTTGATAGTGTCACTACTACGTAAAAGGCTTTCGCTGCACGGTTCAAAAACGCCATCACGCAGAGGGTTTCGTGAGCCGCTCGAAGTTTATGGGTCGATGATGACATGAGGTCATCACGCACGGTTTTGAACCGCTCGTGATGTATACTTTCCACGCACGGTTTGTGGTTCAAACCGCTCATGCGATATAATATCACGACGGTTTCATCCACAAACCGCTCTGTGATAGCACATATCACGAGCGGTTTCGATCCACAAACCGTCTCGTGATAAGTACATATCACGTATGGTTTGTGGCCGAACCGCTCTGTGATGATTTTTCTCTATAAAGGCCCAAGCAGTGGCTGCTTGTACCATTAAATCCGGCATCATATATATATTATGTATATATTGTTCGTAGTCTCTAAGCCACTTTGGGGGGATCGTCCACGCAGCATGAGAAGGATGAGACAGTAGCCACGGGCAACCTCATTGAGCCCCTGCAAATTCAAAAAGTATGGATGCAAAGAGAGCGTTCGAACATCCAATTACCTGGATTGGACGTCGCTATGTTCAGAAAGTGTCGTTGATGCACACGTACTCCGACTGGGAAGTGGCATCATGTACTAATTATCAATTCAATTTCAGCATAAGACTATTTACATCATTACATCACGAGCAAGGGACTATTAATATGAACTAATTATCAATTCAATTTCAAGATAAGACTATTAACATCATTGAGCGGTTCATCGACAAGAGAACAAGACCAAGGGTGTCCAAACCCACCACACCAAGAGTAGCCCTCGGCATCCATCGCAGAGCACTAGCTAGCCATTTTCATCACAGAGCAAGGAGGGTAGAGACAGAGAGGGACCTTAGTACAACAAGAACCACGGTGGCGACCCCACCACCAAAGACAACCCTCATCCATTTCTTTTACCTTGCATAAATCACACAAACATCGGACACAACTTAAGGCTCATGCATAAAAATCAAACTCAACAAAAGACATTAAGCTAACAGATCTAGAGGAGAATAGAGGGAGGATGGGAAAAGCAAAGCCCGGCCAGGGCCCTAGCGGGGCGCAAAGGGGTCGGCGGCGGCAATGACGAGGTTTCGGCGGCGCGCGCCGAGGTGGGGAGGGAACGGAGTTAGGGCGGGCGCAAACCCTAGCGGCCGAGCCGGGAGTGACGAGTTTGGGCGTTATCAGAGTTAGGTATTAACGGTGACGCTAAAAAGACACTCTTATCGCATTTAGTGTCTTTTGCAAAGGTCACCAGATGCCACAACCGTCGGCGACGGAAGAATGGCGGCGTCGGCAGCGACGGGAGGGAACGGACGAGAGTAAGGTCACTGGGAGTGGCGAGTTAGAGCGCAAACCCTAGCGGCAAGTCGGGCTAGCTCCTACTTATAAAGAGATTTATCGAGACGGTTCTATTATGGAACCGTCGGTGATATTATCACAGACGGTTCCATAATAGAACCGTCCGTGATATGGTACATATCGGGACGGTTCCATTATGGAACCGTCTGCGATATGTCCATATCACAGACGGTTCTATTATGGAACCGCTCGTGAAATGGTTTTTTCAAGTATATACACTTACATGACATGAAGAAATTACATGTTTATATTAAAAAACAGAAACCTATAATTAAACAAGGTTTTTCTAGTGGCGAAGGTAGGTGCTATCTCCATCGCAATACTTCATAGGCGGCACGTGTCGGCATCGGACGGTTCTCGATCATCGTAACGAAGCTGAAATGCGCCCACCGCTGACGCGCTTGCTCGAAAGTGTCTCCAAGACCTCGATCGTTGAACCAAGAAGAATTGAGCCCATAGGCTCTCTTCCCTTGCTTGAGGGTCTCGGCCGTCGACTCGTCGCTGCCGCCTCGATTACAGATCCAAGTGACGGCAAGCCTCACGGAGACGTGCAACGCCATTTTGGAGGACTACATCGATGACGCGTAAACTTCGCCGAAAGTGGGAGATCACCCGGAAGACACGGCGGAGGAGGATGTCAAGACGGCGGAAGGTGGCCGTCACTGCTCCGCAAATTCTCGCGGCAGAGGAGTGAAGACATCGTTGATCAAGCAGTGTTCTTCCAAGAAGACGGTTCAACTTACACCGAGAGAGGTGCTCGACAAAGGCGGTCGGGAAGGCCATCGAGCTGCGGCGACAAGGAAGAGGCAACCATTTCTGTTTTTTTATAAGTATGTGGGGATGATCATCTTGGATGGCGATGATCCTTTTATAAAACAAGGAATAAATTCGAGCGTGAGGCGAAGAGACGATCGGGAGCCGGGCGGATCGATGCAATGAAGAGACGATCGGGAGCCGGGCGATGGCGATTTAACGAGCGCGATCGGCGATGAAGAAACTCACGCCGGAGTGATATTATCACGACGGTTATTTTAAGAACCGCTCAGGATATTAATAATATCACAGATGGTTCTTGTTCGTAACCATCTGTGATACTTCCTGACGGTTGTGTTTTAAAACCGTCAGGATATCGATTAATATCACGAGCGGTTCTTGTTGTAACCGCTCGTGATACTTCCTGACGGTTTTCAACATGAACCGCTCGTGATATTACTCTTCACGAGCGGTTTTTAGCGCAGCCGATAGCATAGACGGTCTCTAAACCAAAACCGTCTGTGATTGAATGTAATACCGACGGTTTTGGTCAACCGTCCGTGATGAGGCATCCAGTATTAGCCTTTTTGTAGTAGTGTGTTGTGAGGAGGTAGGGAAGGATATGGGTGCACCAATTTGATAAGGGAATCAAAATTGGTGGGGAATTTTTCGGACTTTGAGGTCTCGGGCTCTCGGCTTGACATGGTAGCAAGGCCTATCGGCGGAGATGGCATCTGTGGAGCAAGAAGACGGTGATGGTGGTGTGGCATGTATATATGAGGGTGGATGTGAGCGTTACCCTATGCCTTCTCTCGGCAGAGGAGCAGAGCGCGGTTGCGGTAGCAAAGCCAAGTGGCTGGAGTGCTTCCTTCCTCTACATCGGCTTGTGTGGGATGACGACCAATGTCGCCCACGTTCCCGTTGCTCCAAGCCTCTCCGAAGTCGTCACAGTGGCGAAACCAGTGAACCCAATGCATCAAACCCGCCTCCCCATACCTCCCTTCGCCACAACCGCGCCACGCCACCAACAAAATCGCCGCAGACACCATTGGACAGAGAGCGAGCAGAGAGAGTGGGCGAGAGAGATACATAGAGGAAAGAATGACAGATGGGACTTGACCTTACAAAAGGAAAAAAAGAAAGAAAATTGAGCCGCCCTGATAGCTACGTCGTAGCCATGTAGTCGCCACGGTGGCAAAACCGACTGAACCCAGTGCCAAGTAACACTACTACAGGAAGCCTCATCATAGACGGTTCGAATCGTCATCACGCATTTGCGAACCGCCTATATTTTTGTTGGTGCGTGATAATGAGCGGTTATCACTGAGCGGTTCAAAACCGCTCGTGATACGCACTATCACGCACGGTTTTTGTTGAAACCGTGCGAAGAAGGCTATTATCACGCACGGTTTTCATCAAAACCGCTCGTGATCGAGAATATCACGAGCGGTTTTCATTAAAAACCGTCTCAGGAAAATATCACGAGCGGTTCTTGTTTAGAACCGTTTATGATGAGTTTTCACAGATGGTTCTTGTTTAGAACCGCTCAGGATAGCCCTTTTCAAGGCAAAAAAAAAAAACAATTTGCTAAAACCTCAGAGGCCGTTTAGAGGCCCTAAACGACTTTTTTGGGGTTTTCACTTTTTGAGACCTCGCAAGAGAATCTAACCTTGACTTATGGATTTTCAGATTGAGCTTTTCGTTAGCTTTCCAACAAGCCAAAGAACGCCGCAATCGGAGTTCGATGCAAAAGTTATGATGATTTTACCGAACGTGCGCGATCTACCATCCATATTTTTGCCCAAACCAAACAACTCAACATGAACTACACACATCACAAAGAGCATCACCCACATCACAAGAGCATCAACTCAAGAATCCACATCACAAAGCAAAGGGGGGAGAGAGAGTGAGGTCGTGGGAGACCGGGCGACAAGTGGAGGAGGCCAAGGCGACGAGGTCGTGGGAGGCCAGTGATTACGAGGTCGGGCGAGGTGGAGGAGGCCGGGGTGATGGTTCGGATGAGGCCGGTGACGATGAGGCGGGACGAGTTGGAGGAGGCCGGGCAACAAGCTCGGCGGAGGTCGCGGCGACAAGCTCGGCGGAGGTCATGAGCGACAAGCTCGTGAAGCCGGGCGCAAGGTGTGAGGAGGAGAAATGGCAAAGGAGGAGAAATGGCAGAGGAGGAGATGGAGGAGGAGAGACCGCAGAGGAGGAGATGGAGGTTATATAAAGCGAAGTTTCGCAGCCCGCCCATTATGTTCAAATTTTCGCTTCGCCCAACAATCGAGACGGTTCTTGTTAAGAACCGCTCAGTGATACACCTATCACTGACGGTTTTTAATAGAACCGTCAGGATCATTCACGCACGGTTCTATTAAAGAACCGCTCGTGACACTGGCCTCCAGAGGCAAAGGCGGCAGGAGGAGCGGCGGTCTTGGCGAGAGGAAAGTAGGATATCACAAACGGTTCTTAATTAGAACCGCTCGTGATAACTAATTATCCTGAGCGGTTCTTATTCAAAACCGTCGTACTATCACGCGGTTCTTATTGAGAACCGCTCGTGATTGGCCGGATTATCACAGACGGTTTGTGAATAGAACCGTCAGTGAACTATCACGACGGTTCTATTAATGAACCGCTCGTGATAATGACTATCACGCATAGCGGTTCTAAATAAGAACCGCTCGTGATAGGCCTCGTAGCGGCGGCGGTGGCGGCGCGCCACCGTAGGTTGGGACAGATTCAACACAGACGGTTCCAAAGGAACCGTCTGTGATGGGGCGTCTACTATAGCCTGTTTTGTAGTAGTGAATATCACAGACGGTTCTTGTTCAGAACCATCTGTGAAGTATCACAGACGGTTTTTAATATGAACCATCTGTGATATTACCTCTTTACGCATGCTTTTTAGCATAGAAAGTAACACGCACGGTCGCTAACCAAAACCGCTCAGGATTGTGCGATCTGACGGTTTTGGTCAACCGTCTGTGATGAGGCGCCCAAGATAGACTTTTTGTAGTAGTGTCTCCTCTCTCCAACCTAACCAAGTGTCACCGCCTTGCCCTGACCTTGCGCCCTGGCCTCCCCCGAGCTCGGCGCCCGTGGCCTCCTTCACCTCGCCACGACCTCATCGTCGCTAGCCTCCCCTGATCTCATAGCCCATGGGCTCCCCCGACATCATCGCCCCGACCTCCCACGACCTCGTCGCCCCCAGCCTCCTCCACCTCGCCCTGGCATCGTCGTCGCCGAACTCCCCCAACCTCGTCGCCCCCGGCCTCCACCTCAGATCGTGCATTATCCGGTAAAACAACCATAACTTTTGCATACAAACTCGGATTGCGACGTTCTTTGGCTCGTTGGAAAGCTAACGAAAAGTCCATCTCAGATTCACTTCACAAAAGCCTCTACACAATGTCCAAAGTTGTAAATCCTGAAAAGTGAAAAAAAAACCCAAAAAATATCGTTTAGGGCCTCAAAACAGCCTCTAAAGTTTCAACACCTGTTTTCGCCGTTCGTTCGCCGTCTAGTTTGAGTTTTTTTCATTCCAGATTGTGTAATATTGGGACCCAAAAATGCAATTTTGGATCCTTTGTGTATAATGCACTTGTCCAGGATCACGCTAGTGCACACAGTGTCAACATAGATGAATATCGATCCACACAAGACGATTAATAACATAAACGAGTAATTTGATTAACAAATAATGGTTTTGACCCTATGGTCGAGTTTACACTTATTAAGCCACGTAGGGCTGACAGAGAATTAAATAGCAGCAGAACAAATAACTTCAGCGGAATATCCCATCAATTCGTCACAGGCAACCGACTGGGATCAAGACCCTAACAATCAACCACCTTCGTAGAACTCCTCCTCGAAAGCAGACAAAAACTCCTCCTCTTCTGTTGATTTGATTTAGCAAGCATGAGTACACAACTGTACTCGTAAGTCATACCACAGAATACAAAGGGATGGCTTCTGTGGTTCTTTTGCAGAAATACAACATTTGCAATTTGAATATAAATAATAGATTGAAACATGAAGTAAAACAAATAAACAATATTAATTTTAATAGTTTGATTTCACAAAGACACATAGCCTAAACAAGTTATTCACACAGCCATATGATTTAGATCACACAGCTCCCTTCCCAAAGTGTTTTATGAAAATTTACCCCTCGTGTGAAATCCCTGAGCATGTCCATGACCACGGACGTGGCTATTCGAATAGATTAATTTAACACTCTGCAAATGTTGTACACTTTACCCACACGATACAACTAGTGTATCTAGCACTAATCATAACAAAATATTTAAGAAATTTCATCTCGAACATTGACACTCCCGATGTGTTTTACTGCCAGACCAACCCACAGAGAAATCATGTCCGACACACATCGTTGGACCTGAAGACAGTGAACCGCTCATAGATGTGAGTCACCACGGAGACAGAAACACACCTCCACCCATGCAACACAGCCTAACCTACTATCACAGTAGCAAATAACTCAGTAATCCATATCACAAAGCAAAGGGGGGGAGTAGAGAGATTGAGGTCGTGGGAGGCCGGGGCGATGAAGTGGAGGAGGCGGGCGCATTTAAGTGGAGGAGGCCAAGACGCACGAGGTCGCGCGAGGTGGAGGAGGCTGGGCGGCAAGTGGAGCAGGCCAAAGACGACGAGGTCGCGGCGACGTGGAGGAGGCCGGGGGCGACGAAGTGGAGGAGGCCGAAGACGACGAGGTCGTGGCGAGGTGGAAGAGGCCGGTGTGAGGAGGAGAAACGACAGAGGAGGGAGCTGTGAGGAGGAGAGACCGTAGAGGAGGAGATGGAGGTTATATAAAGCGAGTTTCGGCAGCCCGCCCATTATGTTCAAATTTTCGCTTCCGCCTAACAATCGAGAGACGGTTCTTGTTAAGAACCGTCAGTGATAGCACCTATCATGCACGGTTTTTAATAGAACCGTCAGGATCATTCACTGACAGTTCTATTAAAGAACCGCTCGTGACCTGGCCTCGAGCGGCGGTCTGGCGGCAGAGGCGGCGGCAAGCAAGGCGCAGAGGGAAAGTAGATATCGCTGCAGCGGTTCTTATTGAGAACCATCTGTGATAATTATTATCGCTGAGCGGTTCTTATTGAGAACCGCTCGTATACTATCATAGACGGTTCTTATTGAGAACCGCTCGTGATTGGTGGATTATCACTGAGCGGTTTGTGAATAGAACCGTCTCGTGATAATTCACAGACGGTTCTATTAATGAACCGTCTGTGATAAATGACTATCACAGACGGTTGTAAATAAGAACCGTCTATGATAGGCCTCGAAGCGGCAGTAGCTATTTGGCGGCCAAGCAGTTCAGACAGACCCAACACAGACGATTCCAAAGGAACCGTCTGTGATGGGGCGTCTACTATAGCCTGTTTTGTAGTAGTGTAAGCAATACCACAGAGCAAAACAGTCATGTGGGTTAAGTTACCTGGTTTTGCAACGTGAGGAGGTTAAAAGACCAGACAATAATACTTCAGGGGTCACATGGAATTCTTCCATATACAAGTCTAGTTAAGAGGAACCGCCGTATCTTTGGGCACAAATATCACACAATCCAATAGGTCTTCAATTGCATTCGTGAAGATGTTCAGTGGAGAGAGTGAGCTTTCCAATAGTGCTAGCCTCATGTCTGTTGCTGTAACTTGGTGCTTTAGTTCCTTGACTGATTATCTAGTTTTGTAGCTCACCTAGGTTGTCACCATTTTTTAAAAAAATACAAAACTAAATAGTCACCCAAAAAATTACAAAACTAGGTCCCTGCCACCACTTGGAATGACGACATGCTCTTGTCGACATTCCAATTGGTGATAGGGACCCTTTTTACTCTCTGTCAGCAGTCCAACTCCCTGCCACCCGTTCAACTGGTAATAGGAAGTGAACAGTATTCTTGTCGCTAATTGAACTAGCGATAGGAAACCGCGTGATCTTGTCTCCAGTTCAAATGGCGACAGGATCCATCTATATAAACCCCAAAAAATCAGTCCAAATGTTATTTTAATTCCAGAAAAAAAGAGAAGAGAGAGGAGGAGAGGGGGAGAAGAAAGGTAGCGAAGCCCTGCCAGTTCGTAGCGGAGGAGAGAGAGATGAAGCATCAGATCGGATCAGCCATCTTGCAGGTACATGTTTTTCTAACTTTGTACATTATGTCAAAACCTTGTCGGTTAGCAAAAAAAAAATAGCGACATAGAATTCAATAGATTAGATAATTTTAGTCAAATTATATAGTCTAGTTCATCGATCATATATTATGAATGTTCCAGCACTCGAACGATTTAGGATAAGTCTATAGAAATAGGAAGACGCCTATTACAAATCTATAAAAATTGTAGAGTAGCTAAGTAGGGTAGGTAGAGTGTAATCAAAATAATCCCAGCTTTATTTAGCTTCCCATTTGTGCGCGGTTATTATTTTGTTAGTGCGCGGTAATTATTTTGTTAGTGCCAAAAATACTATTTAAACTAGAAAAATAGCATGACACATCTTAAAATTGTATAGAAAATCTAGAGTTGCTACATAGGCTACGTATAGATGAATGATAAAATTATGAACTTTGTTTATTGTTTTTATTTGCACTAGGTAAATATTTAAAAATTCTGTTAAACTTGGAAGACCCTATTACAAATATGTTAAAATTGCATAGTAGCTGAGTACGGTAGGTAGACTTGAATTGAAATAGTTCCAGCTTAAATTTGGTTTACATTTGTACGCGGTAATTATTTTGTTAATGCCGAAAATTTTTAAAAGTAGGAAAATAGCAACATTCCTATTAAAAAATCTGTAAAAATTACAAAGTATATTAGCGGGGTTTGTATAGTTTAACCAAAATAATTCCGACTTAAATTTGGTTTCTATTTGTGTTTGGTAATTATTTTGTTAATGCCGCTTCTTATTACCTTATGTACATGTTTCGTAGTTTTTACAATGCATGCACTGAATTTTTAGGTATAGCGGACCCAGGATACGCTGCGCAGTGGCCATACAAGTTGCTTGACCCAGTGATCACCGTAGCCGCCTCAGTACCATCCTCCCCCTGGAGGGCGAGGCGGCGATTGAGCTTGGTGCGTTACGACTGCCCGCGCCCATGAGGGCATAGAGGGTGGACCCATGTTGGGTTCTGAGGTACATGTCATTGCGATCTTCGTGTACTTATTTGCAGCCTGACTACTTTGGGTGGACTAATGTTTGTTCTTAACCTTACCCAGCGCAGTTTGAGGGCGGCAGGCCTCCTTCCACTAGCGAGGATGGTTGAGGCGACGCGGGAGGATGACCAGGACCTCGCATGTACGAGGGGTGAGCCACGGTGGATCACAGTCGCGGTCTCCTCACCTGGACGTGGCGAGTGGGTCCTCGTGGAACCGTGCTGTGAGCACCCCGAGACAGTTTGCAGGTGAGCATGAGACATTCACATCCACTTCTTTATTTCAAATCTAACGACAATCTTCTCTTGCAAGTCCTCAATTTGACTCGTACACAGGGCAAGAATACGTGGAGCCGTCGTCTACCTTTGTACGACCAGATATGACTACCTTGCTTGCTTGTGTAACATCATATTTCGTTGTTTTTGCCATGTTTACATGCGTAACGTAATGGTTCACAAGTCGTACACCGCTTTGGGACGAGCCGGACTTGTCGCATGAGGAGTCACGCTCCGGGGACTTCTACTTGGACTAGCGTGGCAGCTAGGTCTTCAAGATGACAACACTCTGCCACCCCCTTTCAGGCCAAAAAATCCATGTATAAAAGGAGGGAGAAGACAAGTAGAGGAGAAGGGAGCTGCAGGATAGCACTACATAGCCAAACCTAGCACTACACCAGAGCTTGCTTCACACAACTAGGAGGAAGGAGATGGAGGACTCGGCGAACATGTACAAGAGGATAATGCAGAAGTGCAAGTGGCTAGCCAAGAGGGCTAAACCCTACCCGGATAAGTCTATGAAGGATGCGCTAGTATCACCACAGTCCCAAGTCCCGCAATGTGTGTGCGAAGAACCAACAAAGATCATCTAGTCCACACGTCCGGTGACGTCCGCTCGGGCGTACTACACGTACGGCCACCACCTTGTAAGCGTATCTTGCACACACAAAGACTTTTCACATTATACGTTACATTCCACAAATCCCTAATTACACAATTTCATAATGGTAGCCAGAGATGCAATACAACTTCTTCCAATGGATCGATAGCCCAAATATGTACGATAGAGCGTTTATCTAGCAGAAGTACATGTTGAACTTTCTATGGCGAGCCGAGACCTTCCAGCGCTGGACACCTTACGTACCCGACCCCGACCCAACTGAGAAGGCATCGGACGAGCCCAAGAAAGCAGATGAGTACGACAAGGCCAAGCGGGCGGCGGATAAGGGGAAGGCTCCTGCAAGTGAGACCCTAGGCTGTACTACCGCTCCCCATCGCCCGGGTGTACTCCGGATCTAAGAGGTAAGTTATCTTCAGTATACATCATAATTATTGATTTGGCCTGATGTTGCGTTATCCTAACATCATTCAACCATCCAGCTCGTCTCACAGGACATGGATGACTTCGAGACTGGCCACCGCCGCCGCGGGCAGCAAGCGGACAAGAGGAAGGCTCCTGCAAGTGAGATTGTGGGCCGTACTACAGCTCCCCATCGCCCAGGCACACTCCGGACCGAAGAGGTATGTTATGTTCAGTATGCATCATATTTATTAATTTGGCCTAACGTTGTGTTATCCTAACATCATTCAGCCGTCCAGCCCGGCCTGGCCCGGCCCATCTCACAGGACATGGATGACTTTGAGACTGGCCGCCGCTGCCGCGGGTAGCAAGGAGACAAGGGGAAGGGAGTGATGGGCCGTCGAAACTAGTGATCTTTGTTCCAATCGACTTTATTTCCATTCCAAAAAAGCGCATATGTGTCGTAAGTGTATTTCGGTTTGTTGCATCATGCATGTGGTCGTTCCTTATGCATGTACCAAACCCTACGCGCCGTGTAATTCGCAACTTTATTATAAAGTCTATTTCAATTCGCAACTACGTTGTAAAGCTGCCCACCCACTTCAAATCTCGTTCTCTTTTGGAATTCAATTCTTCCTGTAGCAAGGCAGGGAACATCATAAAAATAAAGGTCCAAAAGACATGTTGTGGAAGTGGGCACTAAAAATAATAGTCCACACACCTTATGCAACAAATTACATCTCTTTTCCCCCAATATCGGAACAACATCGCGCATGGCAACCCTAAACCCAAATATTTTGTCCATTCTCTACTTCACATTACATTGTCTTCTCCGATTTTGCATTCCGAATTACGCGAACACTTTAACGTATTACCAAATTTTAAAAACAAAATTGCAAAAAAAAAATGCTGCTACACATAAATTAAAAAAAAGACAAAGCCCTCCTGTCGCCAATGGAACTAGCGACAGAAACCTCCCCTACTATTCCCTTTGGCAACAAGGTCCCTGTCGCCAATTGTTATGGTGACAGAAGCCCCTCACCATTCCAAGTGGCGACAGGGACCTAGTTTTGTAATTTTTTTGGGCAACTATTTAGTTTTATAATTTTTTTAAATAATATTATTTTTTTTAAAAAAATTGGTTCTCACCAACCTGTGGTGGAACCTGCTTGTAGTTTGTTCTTTCTCCTACTTAATTGAATAGGCAGAGCTCCTGCCATTTCCCTCTTATATAAAAAAAAAGGTTGTGAGAACTGCTCAATTGGCACGAGGGGTCGTCGGGACTTTGTCCGTCCATGTTCGAGCGCTGCTCTGCGCGTGTGCTCACTCCCTCTTTAATGCAGCCAGAGATCTTGGCCACGAAAAAAAAAAGTTGTCGTCGTTTTTTCACCCACTTTTGTGTATCTCTGTTTTTAAGTGGAAGAGAGAATTAAATGGTGAGATCATTTCATTTAATCAAATTAGACAAGGTTTAGTATCTAGACTAGATATTATATCTCACTGGCCTGAGTACAAATTAATGACGATAGCTGGTTGGACTAATATTGCCAAACGAGGCCAAACGAAGCCTTTGGACAACGGAAGCTAGCTGACCCATCATTAGATGGCTAGGCGTGCGAGTATGCACCTAACCCACCAATGTTTAAATCTTAAACTTAGCATTGGTGTTCACCGATTTTAGGTGTACACATGTGTGCGTGTTCAGTGATAAAGCATGTGTCCACGCTCCGTGAGGACTTGGGTGCCTCGTGGTGTAGTGTGGTATATTCGCAACTAACCATTTCGTACCTCAAAAGGAACCTAGCTAGTGCAGAGGACACAAACTGCCAATAGTTTTTACCCAAGCTAAAGCCCTTTGAATCTTATGAATTTTTTAAATAATATTTTTTAAAAGATAATTACAGAAATAAATAGTCAGATAAAACAATTACACAACTAGGCCCATGTCGCCAATAGGGAGGTACCTGTCGCCATTTGAAATGGCGATGGGACCCTGTCCCTATTTCAACTGACGACAGGAGAGCTCTGCCCTTTTTTAAACAAATTCATTTGTAGCAGAATTTATCTGGCGACAGTTGTAAACCCTAAATCACAATGACATTACATCACATTCAGCACAATGTCATAGCATCTTTTGTCGACAAATCACAGATAAGTACGTAACATTCAGCACAACGTCATAACATATTCTGTCAATAAATCACAAAGATACAATATTCAGCACAACGTTGTCACGTACGACAAATCACACTAATATTACATAACATTCATCATTGGACATATTACAAACAAAGTGATATTATAAAGCATTGGGCACCACATAATTCAACTGGAGAACCTTAGCAGTGGCCACGACCTCAACGTCCGCCTTGTGGACCGCCTCTAGTGGGGCGGTCGGATGAGGTCCCCGCGGCGATGTCTGGACTGTCGATGTCTCCTTCGTCTTGCGGATTTCTCGTAGGGCATTTCTTGAAGGTGTGCCCAGACTCCTTGCAAATGGAGCACTTCTTCATACGACGTCTGGCTTCTGCTTCATCCATGTCGTTCTTGATGCGACGCACCTGTCGTCGGCCAACCTTCCCCTTAAGTCTATCAATGTCCGCCATCTAGATAAGTTGGTCCCAAGTCAGATGGCCAATGAAATGGTCAACCATGGCGTAACCATACATCTCTGTACTCTAGGTTTGCATCACCTCCTCCTTGTTGAATTAGTCAAATAGGTACTGACCGGGATGCTGCGCTACCGTTGAACATGTGGCCATGACATGGGAGCAGGGCCTGTGTAGTAGAAGGGGCTTGTTGCAAGTGCATACGCAAACTAGCGCGGCGTAGCGTGTACTTGTGGGTGATCTTCTCGCGGTTCGTCCCGCAGCGTCCTTTATCCCTGCACATTATCTCGAAGCGAAGCTCCCGTGTGCCCATCTTGAATGCCTGGTGCATCTCACCCTTCTTGCTCTTTTTCTTCATGTACTTGGTGATCATGACGGAGCAGAGCACTCTGTCATTTGCCATGACGAGCGACGCGTTGTTGTTTCTGTCAACAAAGTAGTTTGTGGTACCGCGGAGAATTGCCTCCACAATACTAACCAAAGAGAGGCACTTTGTGCCGCAGATGACCTAGTTGTACACCTCGGCTAGACTGGACGGGCAGCGTTTCGCTAGCTTCTCTCGTCCTCTCCCTTCTCTCCCCCCTTTCCCTTTTTTCTGAATAAAAGTGAGTTCTATTCGAATTTTAGGTTTTCAAGGCTCTTTTACCTGTCACCATTTGAAATGACGACAGGCTCCTGTCGTCATTTCAATTGGCAACAAGGATCTAGTTGTGTAATTGTTTTATCCAACTATTTATTTCTGTAATTATCTTTTTTAAAAATATTATTTTTTTAAAAAAATTCTGAATCTTATACCTATTAATTCAACCATGTAACTACCGGCCGGCAGAGTGGCCTCTGACTTTCAATATGATAAGAAAAGCCTACGATTGTCCCATCACATGTATACAACTGATTTGATCAAACTCCTAATGAACAATTTTTGTACAGACCAAACGATTATGATGAATCGGCAGCGGATCTTCTAAGGGTCAGCAGGCTTGCTTCCCCTTTAATTGCAAGAATGGTTACTTGTTATTGTTCTTGAATAATCTAGCAATTGACGAGAATGGGTTTGTCACATGTACATGGATGTCCATTTACAATTATCACCATCAAATATGCTTTAAAATTGATGTAGACTTTTAAAATTCAAACCAACACCTTATCTTCTAATAATTCCTATGTCCTTGCACAAATCGTAGAACAATTTGGATGGATATGATAGTACATGAATGTCCATGTATTCGTGGACTTACATTTATTCCAAGCAATTGACAAGAAATTTTGGCTGTGTCTTTGGACTGAAATCTTCTTTCTTGCTAAGAGCATATACAATGGTGTGACGTCAGCTGTCTGTAAGCTTTGACACGTAGGACACGAGATGATGTGGAGGAGAGAGGTGGTGCATAAAGAATTGGGTCGTCTCTCATGCAGTAGTCGACTATAACACGAGAAACAAAATAAATTGTACATGGAGGAGCTGTCTATAGAGACATGCAAAAAGATAATCCATTATAGAAGCTATCTTTAGTGCTGTTTATAGATAATATATATGAAATCTATAGACGACAGTTATCTCTATTCTTGTATATGCTGTAATGGATGCTCTCTCTAATTTATTGCCGACGCTTTTCCACTGTGATGAATGTTAGGTTCCTTGGGAATTGAATGTGAAGTGAGAGATGATGGATCGTTAGGCAAGGTAGGTCGATCGTGTCACATCATCTCCTCGAATTCAGCCGGAGTGGATTATTGAAATTTTGACGTGCACTCCACCTTATTTTAATTTTTGTTCCCTCTGCAAGACATCAACGATCGATATGGTCGCATGGTGTCTGAAAAAAAAAATCATATTTCTGAGTACGGTCATACGAGGGGACCAATTTAGAAATTTTGGTAGTATATAGTTATATACGATTCTATTTTCAGTGTGTGTATATATATATATATATATATATATATATATATATATATAATTAATTAATTAATTAATTTGAACTAAAGACTTGCTCAATATAACATTCTTTTTGGGCTACATATTATTCATTTGGCTTGTTAAATTTAGGCTAAAATACGTTGTGGACTATGGGAACGGGGATATACTCAAATACAATGTAGTGTAGTGAATTGCATCTAACCCATTAAGTGAACCTAGCATGGCTCAAGGACAGGGGCAAAGCCCGGATTTGAAGACGAGGGGGCCAAATAAGATATACATTGTTATTTTATTTTATAAGGGGGCTAAATAGCACTAACAAAAGCAATATTTATCAAAATATACAAAGTTACAGTGCAAATTTGTCAAAGCATAAGGGGCGTCTGGCTCTTGCTAGCCCCCCCCCCCCCTTCTCCCTCTGCTCCTACTTAAGGATGTTCAGTTGAACACCCTTTTTTTGTGAAATGTCTAGTGTTTAGTAGGTATATGAGACATATATACTAGTATAAACAATTTATACTTTATTTTACTTTTTCATGAACAATAGTTTATTAACACTGCCAATGTGTAAAGTTACTCCATATCTCCATGCCTTAGGATAGTCTTCCATTGCTTGCGTGATGACAAATGGCAAAATGTCATATGTGTATATTTGTCTCAAAAAGTACTTCGTAATATTATAATTTTATTGAGTTCTATAAATATATTAAAACATAAATTAATGATCAAAATTATGTTTTGAGAACCATGTGGATGTCCAAAAGAACATGTTTTTATGACAGGAGGGAGTAACTGTAAGGAGATATCGATATAAATGATTCAAGGGTGTTATTGTACAACCTTCCCACATCTTTCATGGTACCTTACCTTTTAGCCGTTGGAAAGGATCCTGATTAGTGCTACATACATGGCGACTATGCATGCATGTGAAACGAACCTGTGACCAAGGCTATCTAGAAAGTGAAAGCTCGTGAACTACTCTCGAGCCCGAGTCAAATTTTGACTCAGGGTTGGATTCAGCTTGAGCAAGCACAAAATTCAAGTGGCTAGCTAGATTGCAGTGCAACGCTAGTGCAGTGATCAACATGCGATGCGATCTCACTATCCAACTATCGTGGATTATTTGCCGACTTTTGACCACTATAGGACAAGGTAATTTATCGTGAAAAAGGCGCCTAGCTAGGACAAGTGGCCGACTTACAATCAGGCGTCAATCCATCAATCAATCCGTCAGTCACCCATGCACCGAGAAGGACGGTTCCTCGAACCACAAAAACGAGCTGTGTGGCTTGCGAATTCAGGCGTTTGTTAGACTAGCTCCTGTAGCCTCGCAAGTGCGTGCATGTGTAAAAGGCGCGTGCGGCCACTGTTCGGGGATTCTCCCCGCCGGATGAAAGAAAACTTGGGAAGAAAGGGGAGAATTATCGAAAGGCTTTGTAGATGTAGTGGCCTATTGTGATGGTGGCACGGGAGAAATCGCAGCAATCGTGGAGGTGGTTTTAGTGGAGTGGATCGCATGTTTATCGGTCGTAGGCTGACCATTGGATTACATTGACGAAGAGTACTGTATATCTAAGTGAGTCTAAACAAGTTTGTTTTTAAGTACAAACCGGGCACACTCAACATACGCCATACTCACACCTCTATACGTATGTGTGCGTGTATGTCACACACGCTTAGAATTTATGAGAGGCACTCAAGGTCTCATGGAGTCCGAGCATATGCTTTTCCACTAAACGTACACGCGTGTGCGTGCTCCTAAAATCGGTAGACACTAGTGGCAAGTCAGGATTTGAACCGTTAGTGAGCTGGGTGCACACTGCTTCCTGTCTAAACAAAATAATACTGCATAGACATGCGATTTTTTTTCGACCAACGTGGGAGTTTATTTCAAGCTCGAGGGATTTGAACCGTTGGTGAGTTGGGTGCACACCGGCGCTTCCTGTCTAAACAAAATAATAATGCTAAGATGTGCGATTTTTTTTCGACCAACGTGAGAGTTTATTTCAAGCTCGAGTTTGACTAATAATATATGAAACACTATTTAGATTGGTCATGAGAGAATAGTATCATTAAATTTGTTATGATAAATATTTTTATAATATAATAATTTTGTCAACTTTTACTAACATAATTATATGAAAAGTAATAGTCAAAATTGGATATTGGAGACCGTGTCGATGTCCAAAATGCCATACATTTTTGAACAGAGGGGGTAAAATATAGTGAGACACAGAGAATGGTTGAACACTTTCCCACGCAAGAAGGATAGCTGCATACATAGAAAACTTGGTTTATCGCATATTTGCCCCTGCAAAACAAGAAATACACATATAAAGTCCAATCCACCTTATTATTTTTACTCCTAAAATTATCTTCGTTTGCAATTATAAATAACAGTAAATAGTGCACGTTTAGTAAAATCATCGGCTAGGCTAACTCTGACCGAGAAGTTAGCATAGGCCATATCTATAAGGGCATACTTTTTTAAAAAAAAAAACTATAACGACATACAAATTGATGAAGAGCGTTTTGTTTCTGACATTTATTATTCTACGGGGGTAAGTGTAATAGCCAAGTTTTGTAGGGTTACATAGGAAATTTGACCAAGTTCTCAAGAAGATTTTGTGCTCGGTATGACGATAAGAGAAGAAGAAAAAGGGGAAGACAAGATCTCGCGAACAAAACTTTTCAGGATAATGTGGTCGGACGTGATGTTTCTTGGAAGATGCATGAATATTTGAGCACATGTAGAAACTAGAAACCCTTGAAGAAGCAACTACTACCAATTACCAAGCAACAATGTGCTGGGCTGTGGCTTTAGAATGCGACTTTGAGTGTTACAGCTTTGCATATTTCTGGGTGACACCTCCCTTTCAAGGATTCGTCAAATAGGTTTTGGACGCTTGCAGTGCAGTTTTTTTCTTCTTTTGAACTTGCTTGCAGTGTAGTTAGTTATAAATATTCGTACGAAGAAAAGAGTCTCTCTTGTAAGTAGGGCATGCTTGTACTCTATGTTGTAATATTAAGGAAAGTCCAGGGCACTACAAATGTCGTCAATTATATATGCCATTAGATCAGCGCAAGCTTCGTCTAGCAAGTGGTACACACCTTCACTGTATTACTAATCTAGTCAAGGCATGTGCACGTTGTTTTGTAGTACTACTTCCTAGTTCCATATCAGCTGTAAAAGCCTCACTGTCTGAAAGTGTGCAAAATATACTCTAATAAAAATGTGTAAAATAAAATTTTGATTACAAGCTGTAAGACTTCTTTTGTTAAAGAAAATTTAGTACCTCTCTAGGGGCTAGGAAAGCGAGTAAATCAAATGGAATCGCCCTTTTTTTTGTTTTTGCTCTCAAAATAAGGATGGGATAAGCCAAAATGAACCTCGTGAAACCTGTGTGCAGCTGGTACTTATTATCACTAGAATCCATCGTTGTTAGTTGCCACTGTTGAGGTAAATTTGACAGGAAGCAATGTTCACGGCGTTTGTTTTCACTTCAAACAAACATTACTCTGCACCATTGGAACTGTGAGCAGTTACATTGAAAGGCCGTTGTTAGCAAGTCCCAAGCTTAATTTTCAACTTGAGCCCTTTATGAATTTTCCTATGGATGATCTACCATGACAGAATTCCTTCTGCTGAACAACTAACCCGCAGGAATTGGCAAGGAGGGCTGGAATGCAAATTATGCGGGAGAATTGAGACCACAAATTATATAATGTTTGCTGGCCCTATAGCTAAGTTTGTGTGGGGTGTGGCGAGAGATACCTTAGGGTGGAGCAAAATTCCTTTGAATGTTCAAGACTTCTGGTAGGGGCGGAGTCAGCGATGGACCATACCTTGGGCTGGACCGATTCTCCTTAGTCTAAGCCTTCTATTTCTTCGATTTTTTGGCAATTTCTTAAGGGGCTTTTATGAACTTTTGGTCTTATACCTCGGGCTATAGCCTACCCAGCCTGAGATCCAGATCCGCCGTTGCTTCTAGGATATAGCCCTTGAGAGGGGTAAGAGCAGGATAAACAAAATTGTGATGACCGTCCTGTTAGGGGCGGTGTGCTGGGTGCTATGGCTAACACGTAATGATACGGTTTTTAGAGATGTCTTCGTTCCTTCACCGGTTGTGTTAATTTTCAAACTAACTTCGTTTATGCAGCTGTGGAAATCATTGGAGCGGCAATAGTGGCAGCAAAAGTTGGAGTCGCTGATGCGTGAGATAAAAGAAAGGGCGAAGAAGCTACAAGACGATGAAGGTCAAACAGAAGTTCCGGAGGACTGCCCAAGGCTACCGGACGCTACTGATCTATAGTCCTTTGGTTTTGTCTAGTTCGCAACATATCTAGTTATCGTTTCCTGTTTCCGAAAACTTGTTATCCAGTTTCTAGCAAAAACTTATGCAGAACTGGTATCCCCAGCTGTATGAACCTTTTATGCTTGCAATCAAGGCAGGGCCATACAGGCCTGTGGTCTGAAAAAAGGAGCTTGTTTGGGTGACAAAAAAATGGGCCGTGGCCGAGGTATAGATTAGAGCAGAGCATCAGCAAGGCAACGACATCTGACAAAGTTGTGCAAAGCTGCATAACACGTGGGCCGATAGGTGGGCCTTTTTGGCGGCTAGACGCTTAGTGCTAGAAACTGGAGATTTTCAGTCTGTCTTCTGAGTCATCCAGGTCCAGAGATCCTCAGCTCCCGAAAGATGTATCGACGATCGACATGTCCATAACACCATCAGCATGCATCGCTAGAGGAGTTTCATGATGCATCGTAAGTTTTAAATATTACAGTGCATTGCAAACACATGAGGTGTATGTATCGACGATCCACATGTTCATACCACCGTCAGCATGCATCGCTAGACGAGTTCATCGTAAGTTATAAATGTTACAGTGCGTTGCAAACACATAATGTGTACTGTAGCATCAGAAATCAAGACCCAACAGCAAAGCAATTCCTGGTCCAGATGAACCCTTCTTTCCGATCAACCGAAGATGTGGAAACATCCACATGGTCAATTCTCACCGGTTTCAGTTTACCGCTGCTCATTCTTTCGGTCTTTCGGTCTTAACGTTGACAGTGGTGACATATACATCTTGGCTGCGAGAAGGGGCGAGTGAATAATATTCACCTAGTATAGTTGAAAAATGCAAACGCGTTAGAGGTGACATCTTGTACGAACTGATGACCGTAAAAAAAATGTGCGAGAAATAACCACCTGGCACCAACCAAAATATGATGGCACCAGAGATTGTGCCTGTGCCAACATAATCGAAGCACATTATTTTTGCTCTCCCAGAGCTTACGCGATGAAAATCGCATACTAATCGGATCGTCGAGGTAGCGAGAATCACCTTGCTGAATCACGCCATAAGTGTTAAGGAATCGGGCCAAGCCGGCAGTCCTGATCCACGATAGGCTTCTCATTCATCCAGTAGGCTATATAAAAGAGGAGGACCCTAACTATTGTATTACCGTTTATAGAAAAGTAATAAAGAGAAGTCAGAAGTCTTCTCATATCTCTGTGTTCAATCTACTATTCTGATCTTGCGTTTTTGTATTGTTCTTACGATTCTGAGTTTGTCTACGAGGTAATCGCTCAGACAGAACTTGCCAGCAACGGTTCCTTAACAGTAAGCAACAATTCCCCCGCCTGCGCATGTGTAAATAAAACCCTCAACAAATACAGATCTCCCGTCTGTGGCGTAAGTAGGATGAAAACGGAGCGGTGCTAGTGGGATAAAGTTACCATGAGGTGAGCTAACAAATACATATTTAAATATCGTGTGTAATCAAAATTGATACATATATTATGAAGAGCAAAGTTAAAATAAGAAATATAATAAAGTAGTACCTTAACAATGGATAATACATTTTGAAAACCCAGAAATATGCACAAGTAGCAATCCTAAGAATAAAATTAACTAAATTTGTGATGCAAATAATGGCAAAGGTACTGAGAAGGTACTAAGGGTGCGCGTGAGCGGAGTTGGTGATCTAGCCTAGCCCCCTCACGCCTCCACGGTGCGTACGCCATTGTCTCCTATTTAGAAAGAGAAATTTTACGGTATATTCTACTGGTAGTATATGGTGATAGTATAAATCAAGTTTAACCATTGATTTGTTAATTACATAATAGACTTTTCTTTGTATTTATAATTTTTCGTGGGGGTATTATGAACTTTTTCAACTAGATTTGAAAATATTACTCTTATGTCTAGGGCTGAAAAAAATAGCTCGAAACTCGCGAGCCAGCTTGGCTTAGACCAAGCTCGAGCTGGCTCGGCTCGAGCTCGTGAAGTTTTCAAGCCGAGCCAAGCCTACCTCCTGGTTCACAAGATTTCTGAGCCGAGCTCGAGCCGCTCGTTCGGCTCGTGGGCTAGTTGCCAGGGCACAAAAGCCCATGAAGACCGAGTCTCTGACTCTCTACGGCTCACCCCATTCCTCTCGGTCTCGAACTCCCGATTCTCCCCTTTTCCTCCAGCCCGCCATTGCCGCCCCTCCCTCTAGTCCGCCGCCGATGCCCCATCCTCCATGCTGCCGCCGTGCCCTGTCCTCCCCCTGGCCTTCCCATCCTCCGCCCCCCTCTACCCCACTCCATGCTCCTATCCTCCGTACCGCCACCCCATCCTCCTCAGCCGCCCCCTCCTCCATCCGGCCGCCCTTCGTCGCTTCCGCCTCCTCGTTTCTAGCCCTAGTCGTAGTCACACATCGACATTGTTGCACACCACGTGCTCGATAGAATTCTAGAAGATGCCAATGCCACCGCCCCGGCCGAGCGCCTGCGCTGAGGAGGAGAACCGCCTCGCGCGCCTCGCCGCGTGGTGCCCGTCTGCACGCTAGCTCGATCAGCTCCACGCCTGCACCATCCTCCTCGATCACGCTTGCAATAGCTTCGTCCACACCTTCGCAGACCTCGGCCACCTCTGCCGCACACGCGCCGTGGCCGTGGCCCTAGGCGCCGCCACCAACACCTTCGTCTGGACCGCGCTGGTGTGCACGCACTCCCTGTCGGACGAGCATGTGGCATGCATGTGTTCAAGAATGGTTTCCAAACTGATGAGCGCATCGTGACGACATTGGTGGATTTCTATGTGAAGTGCGGGAGGCCGGAGGATGGTCGTAGAGTGTTCGACATAATGGTAATTAAGGATGCTCAGTTGTGGAACACTATGATCGCTGCATATATGGAGGTCGGTGAGGTGGAGCGTGCAGAGGAGTTGTTTGAGACAATGCCATATAGGAACACATATGTTGGAAGAATAATTTATCCCTCCTGCATCTGGGGTCACTTTGCAGGAGACACGTGTACAGACCCGAGAAATACTGTTGTACTCATAAAAGACTGTAATACTCCTCGCTTGTACTCATAGACTAGCTATCTTACTGAAGGGTATTCCCGTCATTTGTATAGGCCCAAGAGCCCATAAATACCCCATGTATCTCCCATTTGGAGGAGAGCTCTCTTGAGCAATATAAGAAAGTAGACATCAGGTAAGCCTCCGGGAGGAACCCTCGAACCCCGTAGGCCACCGACAGGAGTAAGGCGGTCCTCTCGAACCCCCGAACCTATATAAACCCTCATGTCATTCTCGCTCTCGTGGACGATGGCCCGTAGCACGGCCGACGCCCGCCCCCTCACTCGTGTTCGGTTTTTACACCAACAACATTGGCGCCGTCCGTGGGGACGTAGCTAATCGACAGAAGGCTATGGCTCCTACCAAGAAGTACTCCATGTCCACGAGCCTCCTCCAGCTCCAGAGCACGAGGAGCCTGCGGACGACCAGTCTATTCTCCGGAAAAACCCAAGGCACGGGTTGTCTTCCGAGATCAGGGCTTTTCACCCCGATGAAGACAACGTCTTGCGTATTCCCGGGCTGCCAACCATTCCCACCTCTATCGCACCAACTAGCGCGGTGTCCAGCCAAGATCAAGAGGCCCGAAGTGTCGTCGAAGCTCTAGGTCCGCCCAGAGCTCCTAGGGAGCTTGAGGCCGCCAATTACAAAGCAACGGTGGAGGCAACTACAACGCAAGTGGTGGACTACGTGATGGCCGCATATCATACTCCCAGTGGCCCTTAGCACGTCCCCCCGCTCCCAGCATTGCCTTCAGTTCAAGTGGCCACTGACTCGGCTACATGGGGAGTTTTCCTCGAAGGGGGGCAAGGGGGACATCCTTACAACCTCCCTCCACTCACACACGCCGCAGTGATGAACGGGGCTCCTTACTGGCTGACGCACCCGCCAAACTCTGGATGGGGAGGAGCTCAGCCCATTCCATTACAATTCATCTTATCGCCTCAGCCTTCGAGGCCTGAGTTCATACCCCCCTGGAATGGGCATTCCGTGGCCTCCTCTTCAAGCTCCTTCGCTTGGGCAAATGCGTCTGCACCTGGAGATGGTAGACCAGCTCCCACCAGTTAATACAAGGCTCCATCCACAAGGTGCTAGATGGCCAGGGGCAACTAGGGAGCCCACAGGACCAAAGGTTGTTCCTTCCCTTGTGCCCCCTTCAGCACCTTCAGCCGGGCGGACCATTCCACCCGTCATGGCCCTAGCGTACTCACCAAGCCGAAAGAATTCACATCAAGGAGGCTGTGGCCAGGGCGGCCAAAAGAGCTTGTACTCTGCAAGCATTAGGCGTGTCCCCGTGCCACTAATCGGGTCCACTGGGGAGCGTAGTTGCCACCACCCTGAAGAAATGGATGTTGAATCCCTGATCTGCTGGCCGGATCAAGCTGCAAGTCGATGCGGGCGCTCCAACTGGTCAATGCGTTTGCACCATCGCTGTCACCGGCAGGCATCTAGCTCTTCCAGCTCGGGAGAGCCCCGCCACCGCCGTCGTCGCACCGCGCGATCACCATCACCTCGCACACGAAGGGTCAGGGGCATCCCGGAGACTAGCAACATCTTCAAAGCTCCGTTTCAACCGAAGTTCTGCCAGCCCAATCTCAGGCCATACGACGGGGACTTTGACCCCATGCAGTTCTAGGAAGTATACTTCATGGCCATTCAGGCTGGGGGAGGTGGAGATGTGCAACTACCTCCCACTGTTCCTCTCCGAAACATCGCGTTCTTGGTTCTTTAACTAGAAGAAAGGCTCCATCTATTCGTGGGACCAGCTGAGGGAAGAATTCAGCGCGAACTTCCAAGGAAGCTATAAGCGCCCTATTCTCCCCAATCAACTCTTTACTGTCAAGCAACAGAAGGACGAATTCATGAAGGAATTTCTTAAGCGCTTTTCTAAAGTGCGGAACCAAGTGGCGGAGGCCCTAGACTCCACGGTTATCAATACATGCAAGGAAGGGCTGCTCCTAGGGTAACTTAATCGCGCACTGGGGAGATATCCCCTGAGGACGACCCATGAGCTCTTCGAGGTCGTGGAAAAATATGCCCGAGGAGAAGAAGACAACTTGGCTAAGAAGGGATTTATCTTGCATGACGGAAGCATCTCCCCCCAGGAAGAAGTCAAAAAGCTCCTCCAGGAAGAAGGGCAATGACTAGAGGGATCAATCTGGCAGGGAACACGACTCCAAGATCCTTGTCGTAACCAAAGCTCCTTTGCAAGTGCGTGGGAGCAACTCCACCAGAGGACCCAAGAAGGAATCAAGACCTAAAGCCCACTGGAAGGGACGTCCTAACAAAGGCTGCAATGAAAGGAGGAGCAATGTTGGTGTGCCTACCACAAGATGAACGGGTATGATACAAACAAGTGCCGATAGTACACCGCTGAAGTGGCGAAACTCCTCAAACACAGCCCCAAACTGCACCGAGGGTCACCACCGCATCCCACAGCTGCAGAGGCGATGCCCCTTCAGACAATTCCACCACCCTCACTTCAAGCCCCTGGTGATCTACCCCTAGGGCGGCACCTGTAAGATGCCGAGCCTAAACTCCCTTTCCAAACACCACAAAGAAAAGTAAACGTCATAATAGGGGGCTCGGCATCCGGGCATGCGTCAAAGCACCAACATAAGGAGTACGCCCGAGAGGTCAACGTGGTAGGGGTAGCCCCTCAAAGCATTTCTCCTAAATGGGCAAGCATTCCCCTTAGCTTCACAGCTGAGGATGAAAAAGGCTTAAGGTTCCCTCATAATGACGCCCTCTTAGTAACTGCCATGATATTCAATTGCAAGGTCTCCTGCATCCTCGTCGACAGAGGAATCTCTGTAGATATACTCTACCTACGTGCGCTCAAGGAACTGTGGGAGTCACGGGGAGCCTATCATCATGGCATTTTGCTGCCATCTGATCGTCCTCTCACTGGCTTCGTACTAGAAAAATCCATTCAATCCCTTGGAAGGATCAAACTCCTTACGACGTTCGGAACACATGAGAATCATTGCACGGAAGCCGTTAGATTCGATGTCGTTGACATCGAGTCCCCGTTCAATGCTATCATAGGAAGGGCAACTCTTAACCGCTTCTGCGTAGTAGTTCATCAAAACTACCTATGCTTAAAGATACTAGGCCCTCGCAGGATCATCTCCGTGATGGGTGATCAAGACTTAGCTCGCCATCTATATCACAAAGCGGCAACTAACTCTGGCGACATCAACTTTATCAAGCCTAAGGAGTCAAAGGAGGAAATGCCCTCACCTCTCTCACCAAGGCACACCAAGTATGTACCCCCCCTCCAGAGAGGTGCTCTCTTAAATGTCGTTCGGAGGAGGATCTACAGGAAGTACGACTCTTTTACTAGGATGACCCGCGGTCTCTTAGAATCGGGGTCGATCTCCTAGAAAAAATGAAGAAGGAGCTCATGGAGTTCTTAAAGTCCAATGCTAATGTGTTCGCTTGGACACCGTTAGACATGACACTTCTTTTTGATGTGCACGAGGGCCTCTGTAGCTCCCACATCACGCCAAGGGCAACCGCAGCAAAAGCACTTCGCCAAGGCTTCTATCAACTCACAGTGGTGCAGGATGCCCTCGATGTGCTCAGGAAGCCAAAAGATGGCAACCAATCACAACGATCCTACTAATCCCCTGCGCATCATACCAATCACCTGGCCTTTTGCCCGATGAGGAATGGACCTGCTCGGGCCATTCCCACCAGGCAAGGGGGGCTACAAGCGTGTGGTGGTATCAGTAGATTACTTCACCAAATGGGTAGAGGCGGAACCGCTGGTCTCCATCACGTCTCACTCCGTACAAAAGTTCTTTTGGAAGAATATCGTGTGTCACTTCGGTATTCCTAAGGAACTCATAGTGGATAACGACACCCAATTCGACACAAGCTCCTTCAAAGATTCCTGTAACTCCATTGGGACCACCCTTCGCTTCGCATTGGCGGCTTATCCAAAAACCATCGGGGCTGTGGAAAGAGCCAATGGGCTAGTCCTGTAAGGCATGCGCTGTCGTCTTGAAACAAGTGCCCTCAAGCGGAGAACCTGGGCGGAGGAGCTCCTCAACGTCCTATGGGGCCTGTGCACGACCCCCAGCCGCTCCACTGGAAGGACTCCATTCTCGCTCATGTACGGGGTAGAAGCTGTCCTTCCTGCCGAGATCTGTCACCACTCTCTCCGATTGGAAATGCTCTCCACACCACTACCTGCCCACATCGCTCAAAACGAGGACAACCACAAGATTAAGGTGGACTTTGTGGAGAAAATCAGCAGCCAAGCCCTCCTTAAGCATGCTGCTTACGAGCAGCAGGTCACCCGGTTCTACAATGGCAGGGTGAAGGAACATGTCCTTCTCCTCAGTGACCTTGTACTCAAAAAGGTCACCGACCCAATAGCTCAAGAGAAACTTCACCCCAAATAGGAAGGCTCCTACCGCATCTCCTCGGTCCTAGGGTTAGGCGCCTACCGACTTACTACCCTCGAAGACAAGCAGTTGAAGCATGTATGGAATGCGAATAAGCTCCGCAAGTTTTACGCTTAAGACTCTATTGTATGCCCCCTGCAGCACCTATCGAGATGTAAACACCATCTTGCTTAATGCAATGAAGACGTGAGGTTCCTACATGATCGCACCATTTATGCAATTGTGGCATGGATCGAGGGTAATCCCTTAACACGCTGTTGTTAAGGGATTAACTTGTTTTGTGAATGTCTTCTCAATTATATGCTCATTGACAATTGAAAGGTTTACCTTATGACACGCTGCGGTTAGAAGGCTGCCCTCTAACATGTTGCTGTTAGAGAGCTACACCATTTCAGGAGATCATCTAACTAGCATGGTTACAAATAACTATAAAGACTTGCTCCTAACATGCTGCTATTAGGAAATAGCCCCGTCCTATAAGTCTTGCAAGTCTCGCTTGCCTCACACAAGCTCTCGCTAACCCTTCCCCTGCAAAGGATGTCACCTCTGTGGTGCTTAGGGCGCACGACCCCCCGTGGTCTCCCCTAACAAAAGACCAAAGCGGCTTGGTCGTCCGTCGACTCTACCATAGCGGCTTGCGTCCTGCTGGACCCAGGGCGTAAGTGACAGCTTGGGCCTAGCGCTCGAGTCTATAGATGTGCTAAGGATTAGTCCCCCTTCAGCTCCCAAGCTATACGTCGAACAACCACCGGGTCACTCCTCGCCCTATTCTAATACAGGTAAAGGCCAACTATGCCTAACACATTCGCATCCCCTCAGGAACGTCTATCTGTCAGGGGCACACGTACAAGGTGCCCATAAGTTAGCCTCATGGGCACCTCCAAGTCCACTAGGGGCTACCACTCCTAGTGGCCATTCAGTGTCTCACGCCTTAGCCTCGTGGGTGCCACCGGCGTGCCCGTGACTTACTGTCCAGGGCACACGTCCAAGGTGCCCATGAGTTAGCCTCATGGGTATCTCCAAGTCTACTGGGGGCTACCACCCCTAGTGGCCATTCGGTGTCCCACGAATTAGCCTCGTGGGCGTCACCGGTGCGCCCGTGACTTACTATCGGGGGCACACGTCCAAGGTGCCCATGAGTTAGCCTCATGGGCACCTCCAAGTCCACTAGGGGCTACCACCGCTAGTGGCCATTCGGTGTCCCACGACTTAGCCTCGTGGGAGCCACTGGCGTGCCTGTGACTTACTGTCCGGGGCACACGTCCAAGGTGCCCATGAGTTAGCCTCATGGGCATCTCTAAGTTCACTGGGGGCTACCACCCCTAGTGGCCATTCAATGTCCCACGACTTAGCCTCGTGAGCGCCACTAGTGCGCCCGTGACTTACTATAGGGGGCACATGTCCAAGGTGCCTATGAGTTAGCCTAATAGGCACCTCCAAGT
Organism: Phyllostachys edulis; assembly: GCA_036346405.1. Lineage (NCBI taxonomy): Eukaryota > Viridiplantae > Streptophyta > Magnoliopsida > Poales > Poaceae > Phyllostachys > Phyllostachys edulis. The sequence goes on along the minus strand of CM070546.1, from coordinate 58,027,046 downwards.
CCACTAGGGCTACCGCCCCTAGTGGCCATTTGGTGCCCCGTGACTTATCCTCATGGGCACCCCTCCGATATGTCCATGACTCAGTCTCATAGGTGCACCTCTAAGGTGCCCCATGACTTAGTCTCATGGGCACTCTCAAGCCCACCGAAAAATATAACCCCTAATAGCTTTGTGTTACTCTTCAACAACCCATGTACACCTCTTCCAGGCAGCTCGAATCATCTACCATCGACCTGGCTCGAATGTCGATCAAGGGCTATCATGCCTACATAAGGCTATCACCTCGGAGATCTTAGTATCTAAAGTGATGGGATTCTACTTGTCCCACGGCAACGACTTCGATTATCTATCATGTCGAACGAATGTTATCTTGCTACAAGAAATAAGTGTTGACCATTTTCTCTTTCATGAAGAGACACTCGTGTTATCTACCTGTCCCCGCAACGTTTTTAGCTCAAACTGCGACGATTCTGAGGGTTTCTACTTCAACGACTCTCATCAAACCGCAGAGCAAGAGGAGGACGACTTCGCCTGCACATGTTTCTCTCTGACGTGCTGCCCGCCTCGAAGGCTATGCCTCGGTAGGGCGGCCTTGCGTCCATGACTTGGCCTACACAGGCATCGCTTTGACACGCCGCTCGCCTCGAAGGCTATGCCTTGGCAGGGCGGCCCCGCGTACACGAGCTTCTCTCCGACCCGTCGTCCGCCTCGAAGGCTATGCCTCGGTAGAGCGGTCCCGTGCACACGGGCTCCATGCCCACGCGCTGCCCGCCTTGAAGGCTGTGCCTCGGTGGGGTGGTCTTGCATCCATGACTTTGCTCTAACACGTCTCCCACCTCGAAGGCTGTGCCTCGGCTGGCCGGCCTCACATCAACGACTTCACCTGCACAAGCTTCGCTCGGATGCACCCCCTGCCTTGAAGGTTATGCCTCGATGGGGTGGCCCTACATCCAGTACTTCGTCTTCAGGAATGGAACAACAAAAACCACCCACACGAAGGGCAACAAGAAACAACAATTTGGTACCCGCCCTCACGTGGAGCACTCACGCGATATGAAGCACAAAATAAGTCTAAGTCCTTGGGCACCCGCGCGCCCACCAAGCCAAAAATGGCCAAGTTGTAGGTGCCCTCATGCGTATTCCTCAGCCTTCGTGTGTTTACACAAGGCCGAGTCGAATTTGGCTAAATCTCGAGCATCTGCATTCCTGTCAAGCCAGAATTTGGCCAAGTCTCTAGCGTCCTAAAAAAATGCCCTACTAAGTGCGCGACAAAAAAGGATATTCAACAGGATACAAAACTCCAGCACTCTTCTTTGCCCCTCGGACGCCCTTGCAGGCGCCCAAGGGATAAGGGACCTAGTGTTGAGGAATCCTACTACCTCACCGTCTAAAATGCTCTATACTTCGACAAGTCTGCACAAGGGGCATACGTAAGCTCTCCTTGCCCCGGGCGCTTGGCCACCAACTCACTAGAAGTGGTTCGAGGCCCCTTGTGGCGCCCCGCGCTTCCTGTAGATTCAACAAAAGCAAGTGCTAATGGGATTGCAAATACTAACAACAGTTCACTACCGCATAAGCAAACCCACCAGAATTTATCAGTGGTTAGAAATGGTTCCTATGGAAAAGGACCTTTGCAAAGTGGACCTTCTGCTAGCAATTATGGTCACAATGATTTTCGTTCTCCAGTTCAGTGGTATGACGGGCCAGTCTTGTTGGATCCGAGGCTAGGATCTGCACACTCAAATTCGCTTGTTCTGCAAAAAATAAAAAACAGCGTCAAACAACATACCTCATGGGTATACATGTGCAAATACCTTCATCTGGGTATGCATGCACAGATACCGTCCGACTCACACGTCCCATCGCCTCGACACCCGTGCCCTGATGCCCGCATCCGCACCCCGCGTCCCAGCGCCCTAGCAACCGTGCCACGGCACCCTCATGCCTTGGCGGCCCTGGTAGCCGTGCCGGCGCCTGGCGCCACTAGAAGCGCGCCGGCCAAGGTTCTAGTGCCCCTGCCGGTGTTCTAGTGCCCAAGACACCGGCGCCAAGACTCGGTGCCTCGCACCCGCTGCCTAGCAACCGAGTGCTCTGGAAAACTTACACCTTGGCAACTTGCGCTTGCACCCAGGCAAACTTGCTAAAGATAAATTGGAAGTGTACATCAAATGTTGCATGGTCCCAAAACTAAATAGATCAAGGATTGCACAATCGCACTGCTACTTCTTGATGGCCAATAAATTCATGAACGTGCACAACGATTCACTGCCGATAGCGCCCGCGTCCTGGCCTTCTAGCACCCGCGCCCTACCAATAGCACCCAGTGTCCAGGCCTTCTAGCGCCTGCGCCTTGCCAATAGCGCGCAACACCCTGGCCTCCTAGCGCCCAGCGCCTGGCCTCCTAGCGCTCCGCCATCGTCCGGCGCCCTGTCTTCACGCACCACAAGCGTGGCACCATGCTCATCTCACAAAACACCAAGAAAACTTCTAGCTATCACAAGAACACCAACGGAGCAAAAGAAAAAAAAAAGAAAAGCAAGAAATTCCCGATGAGGGCAGTGCGCTCCTACCCCTCCTGCTGCTCCTCGGCCTACTCCTCTCTCCGGCTTTAGCCGCAGGAGACGAAGATCCCCTGATCCAGTAGGTCATCGGTAGTGTCGACACCGAAGACAACGACCTGGAGTTGAACACGGAGTCCCACTTCGCCAACTTCGTGCTGAGGTTTGGGAAGGCGTACAAGGATGCCGATGAGCATGCGTACTGGCTGTCCGTGTTCAAGATGAACTTGCGCCACAAGTGTCGGCACCAGTTGTTGGACCCCTCTGCTGAGAACAACGTCACCTCTTGGGTCGACCTGGCAATCCCCCTTAGGAACACGTGTCATGACCAGCGAAGGGCGGGTGAGCTGACAAAAGCAGGGCGCGCGGTTGGGGTCGAGCCAAGCCAAGCTTAGGCGAGCCCAGCAACATGCAGGAGGGCGGCACCCCAATAGGACAAGGGAACCGGGCACATGGCCAGGGGTGGAGGCGTCAGGGAGGACTACCGAGAGGGAGCTCCATCCGGTGAAGAGAGAAGCACCATGGAAGGAATGAAGACAAGATGAAAAGGAATGAAGATAAGAAGAAAGGGAAGAAGAGGCGCAGGCAAGTCTGTGTTGGAAATATGCCCTAGAGGCAATTATGGAGATGATTATATTTCATTATGTTCATAATATTGGATAATATGTTATCCTGTTCCTCGAATGAATCATTGGTTACGAAGATTAACAAGTATGTGACTTGTTGGTGAAACTCTTAACTTATATGATGTCATTCTAAATGAATCCCTAGTCGGATGTCAATGGTCGGAATACCAGTGACTCTATCGATCAGCACATGTATTGATTGATGACCATGTTTTATCGGTCATGGATATAGGGATATCGAATCAATAATGTGAACACATGTTAGAGAACATGGGGTTGGATTGACCCACCTTGAGACACTATTGAGATTGTTATGATTCTATGTGTCATTAGTTGGTCTCAAGCAATGATGATGTATAATCCTTAGACCTAAGATCAGCATGGTTTACTACATGTGTAATAGCACTCTTAGGGGTTGCCAATCGCTACTCGTAACTGGGTAGTTATAAAGGTAGCTTTCAGGTATGCTATGAAACATGCGGAGGAATGTGACTGGTCGGATATGGGATTTGCCCCTCCTAACATAATAGGAGAGATGTCTTTGGGCCCCTCGTTGTGGTCGGATAAAGAAAGTGTATGGCCATGCCACTAGTGGTCGAAGTGTTCGACAACGTGAAGTTATTCGACACTCAATCAAGAAAGTATTGAACAGTCCATGGATGACACAACATATCACCTAGAGTTCAACCAGACATCGTGAGGCAAAAGGAGAATACACGAGTAGGTTGCTTAGTTCGATCAGTTACGGACTGGTCGAACGTAATCACAGAGTGGTTGAAACCTGGTCGTAAGGAGTTACGAACTGGTCGTGACTAGTTACGAACTAGTCATATAGAGATATGACCTGGTCGTAAGTGATGAGGACCTAGTCGTAGATCATATTGCATTAAGGTTCGTCCGATTTAATTTGTGTGTATTCGGAAATCGTTATGTCCTGCTAGGAACCACTAACGACTCGTGGTCGGAAAGGGTTTTCGAGTCACAACCGATTACGCATGAACCTATAGGGTCACACTCTTAACGGGTTGGAACAAACCATTACGGATATGATTCGTCAAACATGTTCAGATAGGATTCGTCACGAGCACTATATAAAGAGATGCATGAGGCTGTTGGGAACGTATGAAGGTAACAGACGAGACACACGAAAGTCGTGAGTTGAGTTGTTCCATCGAAACCCTAGCCGCCATCTTCCTGAGAGCTCTGCCGTGTAACTTGGTGCTAGCATACCGGCGCATGGTTGTTCCTTCCCTGGACGTGTGGATGCCGTAGAGGCGCTACTACGATTGTTGTTGCGCTTGAGGACGATCCGCGATCTTCATAAGGAACTGTAGAGGTCGCTGGAGGAGATGATCGACCATGACCACCGCATTGACATGCTCGATGCTGGTCGATCGACTACGACCACTACATCGACGCGCTCTCCGTTGGACCAGGCTGCTCCAACCCTTCTTCCGCTGCTCTGCACGTCTGGTGGTAATGATTTGTGATTATCTACTTGCTTGGCATCCTGGTTTACGTGGTAGAAAATTTTGATTTGCTGCTACCGTAGTCTACCCGTACCCCGGCAGTGGTATCAGAGCCATCCTGCGTGGTTTTTGATCTAGATCAGTCGCATATAGTTGATATGTGGTAGTAGTAGATTGGATCTATTACTGGTCGGGTTTGGTAACCTAGATCGGTTCATAGAGATGGAACGATCTAGGCTCTGGTCAATGAGATGGATCGGTTTTTCAGTGGTAGTAGATGGGTTTATGAGGAGGTGTGAGCTTAAAAGGGCCAGATGGTTTATTGCGCTTGTTCATGACCATACTGTATATAATTCCTACCGCCATGCTGGGTATTCGTACCGCACGCTATAGGTAGTGTGTGTTCATGTCGCTCGATAGAATTGGATTCTATGCATAACTTGCTTTTGCAGGGAATGATGTGAATAGTATGACCCATGATGTATGAGATGCATGCATGTGTGTAATTTTTATGACCTGCGTGTCATGCTTATTGCAGCCCAAGGCTGTCTATATTTGTATAACGACCTGCGTGTCGACTTGTGATGCTTCTTTGCTCCTTGTTATTCATTACTAGTGCTATTAGGAGTAATGGCTTAGTGGGAGTACTTGGAGGAGTCGACCACTTGGAGACATGGCGAATAGGATGCGTGGCGATGGAGATCACCACGTGGAAGGGGCATACTATATCACCATGCAATTTGATTGTCTGTGAATGCCCTTATATTCCTGTTCATTTATTTCTATGCATGTTATTTAAATGCTTTTAACATGGTAGAAGTAAAATTCTCTCACACAATATTAAGTTAAATTGATGCCCTCCCAATTGGCTGCACCATCTAAAGTCATGTATTTTAATGGTAGGTCTTGCTAAAACAGAGTGCCTTTAATATTACTTGACTAGACGGGTTTGTGTCGGACACTTACACACATAGCATTGGTTTAGCTTGACAAGATCATCATAACGGTTATGGACCTTGGGGCATAGGGTTGGGTGCCGGAGCATAGAGATGCTACCCAACAACAAGAGTCATATAGAGATATGATTAGCAAAGGGTTGCTTACCATTTTCACTAGTCTTCTAGCAGTGATGCCAAAGCTCACTAGTAGATTAAATGATTATGGATCTTGAATCACTAAAATGTCATAAGAGGGATATGGTATTTAGTGGGAGTATCTTTATTAAATTGTTTAATAAAAGTTACTTGAACATATGTCTTAGCTTTGCATGTTTTATGTTGTAAATCATGGCACCAACTGCTATACCTACATCTAGTTTTGCATTACGTTCGATACTTGATAAGGAAAAATTGAATGGAACAAATTTTGCGGATTGGTCTCGCAACCTAAGAATTGCTCTTAGGCAAAATAAAAAGGAACATGTTCTAGAGGAACCAAATCCAGATGTTCCTGCTGAAAATGCTGCTGCTACTCTTAAAACTGCCTATAAAAGGGCATGTGATGAGTCCCTTGATGTTAGCTATCTCATGCTTGCTGCTATGAACTCAGACCTTCAGAAGCAGTTTGAGAACATAGAGGCCTACGATATGATCGTGACGCTCAAAGGCATGTTTGAGACAAAAGCAAGGACCGAGAGATATGAGATCTCAAAGAAATTGTTTGGGAGTAAGCTAACTGAGGGAAGTTCGGTGAGCCCTCATGTGATCAAAATGGTTGGTTACACACAGAGCTTGGAAAAACTTGGTTTTCCACTTCGCCAAGAGTTGGCTACATATTTGATTCTTGCTTCGCTACCTTCAAGTTATGGGAAGTTCATTCTGAACTTCCATATGAATGGCTTAGACAGGAATCTCACCGAACTGCATATGATGCTTAATACTGCAGAGGACAGCATTAAGAAAAGCAACTGTCATGTGATGATGGTGCAAAAGAGTAAAATCTTCAAGAAGAAGGCTAAGACTTGGGTCAAAGGTAAAGGCAAGAAAGTTTCGGATGAGATCCAAACTAACAAGCCTAAGCCCAAGAGTAAGTCTGGCCCAACTCAAGAGAATGAATACTTTTACTGCAAAGAACCAGGCCATTGGAAAATGAATTGCAAGAAATACATGGCATATCTGAAAAAGAATGGTGCAACTAAACCCTCCACTTCAGGTATTAATGTTATAGATATTTTTCTTGCTGACTCTTTTGTTAACTCATGGGTATTTGATACCGGATCGGTTGTTCATATTTGTAATTCAATGCGAGTCTAACAAAGAGTAGGAGAATTGCAAGGGTGAAATGGATCTTCGCGTCGGGAATAAAGCAAGAGTTCTTTGATTAGCCGTCGGGACTTTGCCATTACTTTTGCCTTGAGATTTATTATGGAACTAAATAATTGTTATTATGTTCCAGCCATAAGTAGAAATATCATCTCTGCATCATGTTTGATGGCAGAGGGTTATAAATTCATTATAGAGAACAATGGTTGTTCTATATTTTTGAATGAAATGTTTCATGGCTATGCTCCTATTTTGAATGGGTTGTATATTTTAAATCTTGATGATGCACCCGTCTATAATATTAATACTAAGAGGCTTCGGCCTAATAATTTGAATTTCACTTTCATTTGGCATTGTCGTTTGGGTCACATAAGTGAGAAACGCATGCAAAAGCTCCATGATGATGGAATGCTAAACTCATTTGATTTGAAATCATTTGAAACATGCGAATCTTGCCTGCTCGGAAAGATGACCAAGACACCTTTCACTTGTCGTAGTGAAAGGGCGTCCGACCTGTTGGCACTCATACATACTGATGTGTGTGGACCAATGAGTAGACAGCTAGAGGTGCTTTTCAGTATTTCATTACTTTCACCGATGACTATAGTAGATATGGATATATCTATTTAATGAGGCACAAGTCGGAATCCTTTGAAAAGTTCGAGGAGTTCCAAAATGAGGTACATAATCAAATTGGCAAGACAATCAAATCTCTACAATCTAATCGTGGAGGTGAGTTTTTGAGCCATGAGTTTGGTGATCATTTGAAACAATGTGGAATTGTTCCACAGCTTACACCACCGGGCACTCCACAATGGAATGGGGTGTTCGAGCGGCGTAATCGGATGTTGTTGGATATGGTTCGATCAATGATGAACCAATCAGATCTACTGTTGTATTTTTGGGGTTACGCTCTTGAAACTACTGCTTTCACTTTAAATAAGGTACCATATAAATCAGTAGATAAGACACCATATGAGATATGGACTGGGAAGAGTTCTAGTTTGTCTTTTCTAAAGATTTGGGGATGTGATGTCTATATTAAACGTTTGACGTCTGACAAACTCACACCCAAGTCCGATAAGTGCTTCTTTGTGGGGGTATCCTAAGGAAACTAAAAGATATTATTTCTATAATCGGGTTGATAACAAAGTGTCTGTTGCCCGTAATGGTGTCTTCTTAGAGAAAGAGTTTCTTTCCAAATGAGTCAGTGGGAGCAAGGTGCAATTCGAAGAGATTCGGGAACCATCTGAAAATGTTTCAACTCCTACTGAACCTCTACAGGATGAACAAAATATTATTGAACCTGTAGATGAGGTATCAGCCCCACGTAGATCAAAAAGGCCACGTCAATTGCCTATAAGGTATAGACATGACGATTATTGGTGAATAATGATGAGCCTAAATGATGCCGGGGCGGGGAATGCCCGATCTTCACGACGAGGATCATTGATAACTTTGGATCCGTGCAACCCGATGAACCGATGGCGCCAACCATCATCAAAACAAAGAACTCGCGACAAAAGAATTCGCCAACCACACGCCATGATCCCGCTTCTACCGACCACACAAAGTAGACGTGTCGCTACTCCTGCAAAACACAAGGAATCACAAGAACAACGGGGCTGAGAACACCAAATTCCCCTCTAGGTTGCACTGTGTGTCAAACTCTAGAAAGAACAAACGGATAGCTCTCTCTCAAAATAATAGATTTATATTCGTGGTAGTCTCATAAAAAATCAGTACAAAAAGTATTTAAAGGCACGAGTGCCGACACCTAATTTGTTCGGCCTTCGGAACAACAGACTCAAAGCCGATAAAGAAAAACCAAATCAAAGATTGATTCGGTGGGCCACCGAAACCTGCAATGTGCAACCGAAACCTTATCTCTCTTCTCCTTCATCCATGCATGTGGCAAAGTCCTACTAACCCGTGTACAACTTTGTGTGCATGCATGCTCATGAATAGTCCATGCAACACATCCATTACTTATGTGCAGCGGGCTGCACCTCCATCCACTCATTTATTTTATTCTCCTCATGCATGAACCCTCACGTGTATTCTTTAATCCCTCATGCATGCACCCTCACATGGTTTCTTTAATCCACGTGTATGCTTCATACCTGCAGCAGCTCATGTGAAGCTCCCTTGTTTTAATTCTTTCATTCCTTGTTGCATGTATGTATGAACGATACTTGACATTTGTATATATCATCAAACACATATTTGCATTAGCAGTAGCTTCTTTGCTCTTTTGGTCTGATACAGTCCTCATGCTTTCATACGTATAAAATTGCACACACATAATATAAGACTATTAGACAGTAGTATATATTCATTAGAATCAAAATTAAAATTAATTAGGAGCGAGTTCACCTGTTGATTAATCTTTTTAGCTCTTGCTTGTGTAATAGGTCCAATCGGGATGTCCTCATCATCCTTCCCCTCTTGAAAAGGAGTCGTCCTCGACTCTGATTGTTCGGGTGCACAAAATGAATCCAATTGCTCCTTCCGCAGCTGAACTCCAAATATAAGAATTGATATAGGTATTCCTTTAGGGCTTTCGAAGCGCATCTTCACTTTAGGCTTGTACAGATCATATATACGACTGCATATAATTAAATAAAATAGTAGTAGCTCTGTGTCTCTTAGTATGATAATTAAAGACCGAATTAAATTAGAGTTCACCTGGTAATATTTAATGCGGCTCAATAATTCTTTCCAGTCAAATAATATATTTAACTAAAAAGTACTAAGTGTGTTTGTATCTGTATCACTAAAACTTATGCGGAAGCAATGATGGACCCATACTCTGAGTCATGGCATGAGGCCATGAGATCCGAAATAAAGTCCATGTATGATAATCAAGTTTGGAACTTGGTTGATGCACCTGATGGTATTAAGACTATTGAGTGAAAGTGGATCTTTAAGAAAAAGATAGATATGGATGGAAATGTTCACATTCATAAGGCACGACTGGTTGTGAAGGGTTTCAGACAAATTCAAGGTGTTGATTATGATGAAACCTTCTCTCTTGTCGCGATGCTTAAGTCTATTCGGATCATTCTATCTATTGCTGCATATTTCGACTATGAGATATGACAGATGGATGTCAAAACAGCTTTCCTTAATAGAAACCTAAGTGAGGATGTGTACATGACACAGCCTGAGGGTTTTGTCGATTCAAAGGAAGCTAGAAAGGTATGCAAGCTTAATAAATCCATCTATGGATTGAAGCAAGCATCTCGGAGTTGGAACATTCGTTTTGATAAAGTGGTCAAAGGGTTTGACTTCATCAAGAACAAAGAAGAACCTTGTGGTTACAAAAAGGTTAGTGGGAGCAAGCTTTCTGATCTTGTATATAGATGACATACTACTGGTCGGAAATGATATTCCAATGCTTGAATCTGTTAAAACTTCATTAAGAAATAGTTTCTCAATGAAAGATTTAGGAGATGCAGCATATATTCTTGGTATAAGGATCTATAGAGATAGACCTAAGAGGATAATTGGATTAAGCTAGGATATGTACATAGACAAAGTGTTGACACGGTTCAACATGAAAGATTCCAAGAGAGGTTTCTTGCCCATGGCACATGACATTAATCTTAGCAAGAATCAGTGTCCTACGACCACTGATGAGCGAGACAAAATGAGTAGAATTTCATATGCTTCGGCTGTTGGATCTATCATGTATACCATGCTATGTACACGACCAGATATATCATATGTTCTAAGTGTTATGAGCAGATCACTAAACAGCTGTGAAAAACATCCTTAAGTACTTGAGAAGGACTAAGGATGCATTCCTAGTTTATGGCGGTGATGAAGAGCTCGTTGTAAATGGTTACACCGATGCAAGCTTTCAAACCAACAAAGATGATTATCATTCGCAATCTGGTTTTGTATTCATTTTGAATGCAGGAGCAGTGAGCTGGAAAAGTTCCAAGCAAGAGACGGTTGCTGATTCTACGACAGAGGCTGAGTACATTGTGCTTCTGAAGCTGCGAAAGAAGGTGTTTGGATTAGGAAGTTCCTTGCTGAGTTGGGTGTGGTTCCGAGTGCCTCGAGCCCGATGGATCTCTATTGTGACAATAATGGAGCCATTGCTCAGGCTAAGGAGCCTAGATCTCATCAGAAGTCCAAACATATACTCAGGCGTTTTCATCTTATTCGCGAGTTAGTGAATAGAGGAGATGTTAAGATATGCAAAGTTCATACGGATTTAAATGTTGCTGATCCGTTGACTAAGCCTCTCACACAGCCAAAGCATGAGACGCACACAAGAGTTATCGGTATTAGATACCTTAATGATTGAATCTAGTGCAAGTGGGAGACTGTTGAAAATATGCCCTAGAGGCAATCATAGAGATGATTATATTTCATTATGTTCATAATATTGGATAATATGTTATCCTGTTACTTGAATGAATCATTGGTTCTGAAGATTAACAAGTATGTGACTTGTTGGTGAAACTCTTAACTTATATGATATCTTTCTAAATGAATCCCTGGTCGGATGTCAATGGTCGGAACACCAGTGACTCTATCGACCAGCACATGTATTGATTGATGACCATGTTTCACCGGTCATGGATATAGGGATATCGAATCAATAATGTGAACACATGTTAGAGAACATGGGGTTGGATTGACCCACCTTGAGACACTATTGAGATTGTTATGATTCTATGTGTTGTTAGTTGGTCTCAAGTAATGATGATGTATAATCCTTAGACCTAAGATCAGCATGGTTTCCTATATGTGTAATAGCACTCTTAGGGGTTGCCAATCGCTACTCGTAACTGGGTAGTTATAAAGGTAGCTTTCGGGTATGCTATGAAACATGCGGAGGAATATGACTGGTCGGATATGGATTTGCCCTCCTAACATAATGTAAGAGATGTCTGGGCCCTCGTTGTGGTCGGATAAAGAAAGTGCATAGCCATGCCACTAGTGGTCGAAGTGTTCGACCAAGTGAAGTTATCCGACAATCAATTGAGAAAGTATTGAACAATCTATGGATGACACAACATCTCACCTAGAGTTCAACCAGACATCGTGAGGCAAAGGGAGAATACACGAGTATGTCGCTTAGTTTGATAAGTTACGGACTGGTCGTATGGAGATACGAGCTGGTCGTAGACTGGTCGAACGTAATCACAGAGTGGTCGAAACCTAGTCGTAAGGAGTTACAAACTGGTCGTGACTAAATACGAACTGGTCGTATAGAGATAGGACCTGGTCGTAAGTGATGAGGACCTGTTCATAGATCATATTGCATTAAGGTTTGTCTGATTTAATTTGTGTGTATTCAGGAATCGTTATGTCTTGTTAGGAACCGCTAACGACTCGTGGTCGGAAAGGGTTTCCGAGTCACAACCGATTACGCATGAATCTACAGGGTCACACACTTAACGAGTTGGAACAAACCAGTACGGGTACGATTCGTCAAACGTGCTCGGATAGGATCCGTCACGAGCACTATATAAGGAGATGCATGAGGTTGTTGGGAACATGTGAAGGTAACAGACGAGACACAAGAAAGTCGTGAGTTGAGTTGTTCCATCGAAACTGATGAACCCTAAGGTCTGTTTGTTGACCCGATCTTTTGATGAGAACGATAAGTCCAGTAGGTAGTTGCTCAACTCTGACGATCCTGGCTACGAACACGCAAGGCTCAAAACCACGCAATCGCTGAACTGATTGACAAGTCATTATCAACCGTGCACGAATACCGGCTGACTGACCATTAAAGGTCGATTCTGCATACACCATGTATAACGCAAGAACAAGATAAAGCAATCTGAAATTGCAAATAAAGATTGAAATATTGAATTGGGATTTTGAAAGCGGTATTATGGTTGGTCTAGTCGACACAAGCCAATACACGAAGTTGCAACAAAGCTAACTTTTAACTAAACAAAATCCAAGAAAACTAGAGAGGGTGTGGCCTCCTTAAATAGGGAACGAGGAGCCACAAAACTAAAGAACTAGCGGGGTGGTACTAAAGGTCATGGATCACTGTTCATGTGAATAGTAACCACGCCCCCGGGTGGGCCGCCGACAGATGGGCCAAGTTCAGTACGATTACAAAGCCCAGGTTGGCCCAAACAAGTGATATGACGCCTTCTTTTGATGATTACAATCAGTCCACAAGGAATTTGGAGGCGAGGCTAGATTCGTTGGAAAGAGGCCGAAGTAAGCTTTCCATCAAGTATTCGTGAACCTCCAACGGACTCTGTATGTGAAAGTTACGCCTGTTTTGAGTTGGTGCTGTCAGGATGATTCTGGAGGACGAACTGGATTCCAAAACTTATCCCGCATGAACTTGGCACATGGAGTAGCGGTCGTATCTGACGGGTTGATGTCCTTATCATCCTCCCTTTCTTGCATTTGAGTCGTCCTCGACTCACACTCATCCTCCAATGGCAAGGGAAGCTTTAAAACTTGTAGCAATGCAGTCTCATCTTTCTGCAAAATGTTAGCAATAACAGGTGGCAAAGAAATAAATAAAGCTTTGGAAATGAAAGGTGATCGTGCATGCATGAAATCAACAAAGGTATATTTTCTCATACTATTCAGTTTGCAACTCAATTTGCCAGTATAAGTGAAGTATATAGTAGAGTTATTCATTGCTCTGTGAATGGGCAGCACAATAATTGAATTCAAAGTGCACAAGTCATCCATATAATCATCTTTCAATTGAGCAATAGCAAATTCATCTAGCAAGGGTGAAAATATTTGTAGGTTCTTCTATAATTCAACATTTTTATTCAGACTGTCCATACTAGATGGTGCAATAAAAGGTGAACACATAGGCATTGGATGAGCACTAAATTTTATTTTCCTCTCATATTGAACAAGATTCAACACACAAGAATTGTTGTCCAAAACAGCAAGTTTCAATTCATCCATGTGAGTACAAGTTATGCATATTCGATAAACCAGAAATTGATCGTCTATAACATAATCTCCAATTAATTTAAAATAGTAGGTATAGGTGCTAGAAAGAGAATTTAGAGATGAAAGTTCAGAAACTTTCTCCATAGCACATTCCAAACTAATGGGCTCATTAAGCATGATATAGTACAAAGTATCAACAGGGGATATTCTATCAAGTACTTCCTTATGTGTAATTAATTCAACATGTGCAAAATTATGAGATTTAAGGCCAGCACATGTTTCGTTCAAGTCAACATAAGGAAAATCAAAAGATTGCACTACAGCAGGTATATACTCACAAGGTGGTTTCTATGTCTTGTCAGAGCACCAAATCAGATACCTTTATCATTGTCGTCCTCATCGACATCAGACGCACCTCAAACTTCCCCTCTAATGACTTAAGATGCACCAGATCATCGTTCATCTCTTCAAGTGTCTCGGCGGTATCTAGAGATGGAGTAGGAGCCAAAACAATGTTAGCATTTTTAGTTACCTTATGTTGCACTTCACTTGTGACTGTGGGTGGTGGAGGTAAAAAACGACGTTGCAATTTCTTCTTCATCTGCTCCCATGTGTACATGAAGTGGTACTCTAGATTCGACCACCAATGTTGAACATCATCGATCAGCGCCGTCCTTGCCATGCTCATCTTCTCATAAGGCTCAAGGTCCTGTCTTTCAAAGTAGCTATCCAACATATTAACCCATATAAAGTAGTCCAACGACGTACTCTCAGCGGTGAGTGGTAATATGTATGCAGGTAGTTGTTTCCCTTTGAGTTCAAATCTGTCCGCGATGACATCGTAATCTACCAACTTCAACCAATCTGTCATTATTAGTAGAAAACAAGAAAACAAATCACAAGTATATGTTCCTATCAACTACTAGGATCTGGAGGCTCAAGTCACACACGCCATGCTCTTACCAAGCTTTTGCAAGTTCTTACCAATGCAAGCAGTGGTGCAACCGTGGTGGTTCGTGATACTCTCACTTGCGATCATTAACGATTATGAGGAACAAAGACCGCTTGAGTTAGTAGGAACGGAGTTCGGAAGGCTAGTATGTAGCAAAGGAATAGCAATTATTCAATTCAGTATGCAAAATTGAAAAGCAGTTCAAAGTACTAGTCACAAGTGCTGGTCCTAGTCTAAACCAAGCCTAGCTAGAGCAACTTGCAAGAACGACTAGTAGTAACAGCGGGCGGCCAAACTGAACAATCAACGCCAACGAGCAATGGATGACTATGCCAAACTGAACAAAGAGGCAGCTCTCTGATTGATTTTTTTTTCTCTGCCTTTCCTTTTTTTGTGTCTGTCTCACTATTTTTTTCTCTCTCTCTCTTTCTTTCTTTTCTCTCTCTCTTTCTCTTTTCTTTACCTTTTCCTTTCTTTTTTTTGACTGCCTAAGAAGCTACTGGAACCGATCCAACTCAAAAGAAAGGGTAATGCTCCTACACATACGTCCAATAGAAAGCATTCTGTCTGTATGCTTAGATCATGGCATGGCAGAGGCAGCATGCGTCGCCGTCGCATCACACGCTCATCAACTCTCCACCCAGATCGACGTACCAGCTTGTCACGGGCTAGCCAGGCACCATTAGTTGTGGCCTAACGCACAGCCGTCTAAAATCTCCAATCACACAATGAGCATTTCCCAGTTAGTTTAAGCTGCTACAGGCGCCCATGTTCTAATTAACAAAATTAATGCTATGCTGTAGCGATGTGCAAGATGTTTCAATACCTACGATATGCATTTCAAATGCTGAGCAAATTTATAGCCGTATGACTACAAAACGTTATAACGTCCTGTTTCAAAAGAGCGGCATAGCAAACATCCGTTCGATCTAATCAATGTCACATGCATCCTAAATCGCTCCCTCCTCTCCCGTACGACTCGATCCCAACTCAAGACACAACACTTGTCTTGCTCTCTGCCGCCTCCTATTAGGATTCCAAATATGCGGCATGACGACAAAGGCAAAAGGCATGAAGCGAGCAAGCCCTCCTCCCGTGCAACCCCTTCCGTGCCACCGGTGTGTGGCCGACGCCGGTGTGGCAACTATGGTGGGCGAGAGCTAAAAAATACTTTTAGCTAAACGTGTATTTGAATAATATGCTTTTAATGCCATAAGAACGTACAACACTTACAAAACTTTGATTGGACTTCTCGAGATGTATTTTGACTACATGTTTTTTTACAAATATAATAGCACAAATCTCAAGGCTAATCTACTGATGGGCAGTAAAATCGACTTATAACTAGGAAAAAAATGTTGCAACCATTGTTCTAGGTTGTTGCAACCGTTGTCCGGGGATGTTGCAACCATTGTCCGGTGATGTTGCAACCGTTGTTCGATGATGTTACAACCGTTGTCGGGGGATGTTGCAACCATTATCCTAGGTGATGTTGCACCCATTGTCCGGTGATGTTGCAACCGTTGTCCGGGAATGTTGCAACCATTGTCTGGGGATGTTGCAGCCATTGTTCGTGGATGTTGCAACCATTGTCCGTGGATGTTGCAGTCGTGTCCAGGAGATGTTGCATGCAGCGGCGTACTTCTTTGCGATGTTGCATCTATCACTACTACAAAACAGGCTATAGTAGACACCCCATCACAGACGGTTCCTTTGGAACCGTCTGTGTTGGCCATTGCCGCACTCGCGGGTGGCGCTGAAGAATATCACGACGGTATTTTTAGAACCGCTCGTGATGATCATCTATCACGACGGTTTGTAAATAGAACCGCTCGGTAATATCACGACGGTTCTATTTACAAACCGCTCGTGATAGTCATCTATCCTGACGGTTTTTATTAAGAACCGCTCGTGATATGCCCATCACAGATAAATTGAGCGCGACACATCCTCTCGCCGACCGCCATTGTGGTTCACCGCCCAGTGCCTCTGCCACTCTCTCCGCTGCTGTTTGGATAAATATAATCAACCGCCGCCTCTCTGCTTTGGGCTCCACTTAGATCTGGTAGCTAGCTTCTCCTCCCAGTGCCGTGCCACTTCCTCCCTAGCTCCTCCAACTCGCGATTTCTCCCTAATTAAGCAGATGAAGTAATCTCGATTATCCTTTTTTCACTCTATTGATTAGTAAATTTCCCGACTTTGCTACTCTGTACATAGATGCTAATGTTTTGTTTTCTTTGTTGTATTCCTTAATCGGAAGCATAGGGTTTAGGTTTCAATTAATACTACTTGATGGGAAAAGGCAAAACGACGTACATCTAGCTCTCAATTTGATGGACCCTATTTGTAGAAAATGAAAAGCAAAACATGTAGCCTTTAATTAATCTGATGTAATTCCTTTGTGCAACGATGAGACAAAACGAGTAAGTACGCAAAGAAGTGAAAGTCTTAATCGTAACTAATTTCATGAGTAGTTTTCTAGAATGATTAAAAAGAAGAATTTATGACACACCAAGATAAGTCACATGTGCAATGATGTATTTTATATTTCCTCCATTTATATCCATGAAGAAACGTCATCACAAAGGGTTTATTGTTTCAATTATATGAAAATAGATACCGCTGCAATCGCGGACCAACTTGCTAGTTATTAATTAGGATCTTCCTCTTGTCTTTTGTCTCGTATCTAATCAACAATCATGCAGATAATCAATAATTATCCGCTTCGCCACCTTAGAGAGGAGAAGGTTGGACCCTTGCCCCTAGCGCCCCAACACCCGCCACCTCCTCCCCATTGCGCCACCTTAGAGAGGAGAAGGAAAGGAGAGGAATCGATTTTCTTCGTGACCTTCGAGGGTAACGATCTATAACCCTTTATATTTGCTATAAATTAATCGCTAATCAATTTTGACACTAATTTGTTACATGCGAGTGTAGATGGATCAAACTGGATGTACAGAGCAGAACCGTGTGAGTCAAGAGTACATTAATGGCGTGGTTGCTTTTAGAAGAGCCACGAAAGGTGATATGTTGAAGAAGGAGATAAATTTTATGTCTTGTCCATGCATTGATTATGTAATTTGAAGATGTTTAACAACGCGCGCAAATAGAAGCGCACTTGATTCGAAGGGGTTTCACAAAAGGGTATACATGTTGGACCAGCCACGGTGAAGAGCAGATTATTACACATGAAGTTAGTAATGATGGCACCGCCGAGGAAGTCAACGATACGCCGGATGTGGACTGTACTGCTTTTGATGAGGATATGTCACACGATGACAATTTGGATCAGATGCTACGCGATGCAGAAGAGAACTACAGTGAGAGAGAGTTTTGTAAATTCGAGGGCTTAGGGAGGACTCGGTGAGACCTTTGTTCCTGGTTGCAAGCCGAATATACAAGGTTGTCAACCGTGCTTGAACTGCTGAAATTGAAGGCAAGCAATGGTTGGTCCGATAAGAGTTTCACGGCGTTGTTAGGTCTCCTAGCGGACATCCTTCCGGAGGGAAACGTGTTGCCCAAAGACCACCTATCAAGCAAAGAAGGTTATTTGTCCATTGGGAATGGAAGTAGAAAGAATACATGCATGTCAGAATGATTGTATCCTCTACCGTAAAGAGTATGCGACATACATGTATGTCTGTGTGCAAAGCATCCCGATACAAGCGCCGAATATCGCTAAGGTGAAGCAAGGACCTCTGCTAAGATGTTGTGGTATCCGCCTGTGATCCCACGCTTGAAGCGCTTATTTGCGAACGCAAAGGACGCAAGATTCTCGCGTTGGCACTCGAGAGGAGCGTAAGAGAGATGGAAAGCTAAGACACCTCGCCGATTCTCGCTTAGTGGAGAAACTTCGATCGAGCTTCAAGAGTTCGGTCTTGAACCGAGGAACATAAGGTTAGGGTTGAGTACAGATGGAATGAATCCTTTCGGTAACATGAGCACCGACATAGCACTGCCCGTGAATCTATGTATGTACAACCTTCCTCCTTGGTCGTGTATGAAGCGGAAGTACATTTTGATGTCACTACTTATCCAAGGGCCAAGCAACACGGGAATGATATTGATGTGTACTTAGCACCATTCTTTGGAAGATCTTGTGACACTTTGTGGAACGAAGGGTGCAGGTATGGGATGCGTACAAACGAGAGAACTTCACTTTACGCGCCATGTTGTTCTCGCACCATCAATGATTTTCCGCCTTGGTAACGCTTCAAGCCAAGACAAAAGGAGCCAAAGCCCTGTCTCAAGACCGCTTAGATGCTACAGAGAGTGTATGGTCAACAACTCGCGAAATCGTATATATCGCCACCGTAGGTTCCTTCAGAGTCACCCATACCGCAAGATGAAAAAACAATTCGACGGAAATAAGGAGAACGATTCACTCCAAGGGCTTTTAGAGGGAAAGAGATCTATGATATGGTTAAGGATATCGATGTTGTGCTTGGGAAGGACATAAATTAAGAACCCGTGAGAAGAACATCCGAAGAAGCGGTCAATTTTTGGGACTTGCCTTATTGGGAGCACTTAGAAGTTCGCCTTCGCATCGATGTCATGCACGAGAGAAGAATGTATGTGATAGCTTGATTGGTCTCTTCTTTGAACATAAGTGGCAAAACAAAGGATGGTGTTAACGCACGGCGTGACTTGGTTGATATGAACATAAGGATCGAGTTAGCACGGTAGAGAGACCGATACAGATTTAACGATTTTCCCCAAATTTGCTACACTCTATCCAAGGCCAAGAGAAATGAATCGTGCGAGCTTGCATGGAGTGAAAGTCCCATCCGTTACTCCGCTAACATTAAGAACCTTGTTTCTATGCAAGATTTGAAATTAATTGGTATGAAGTCTCATGATTGTCATGTGTCGATGACACAAATGCTTCCTGCTGCAATTAGAAGTATCTTGCGAACAAGGTCCGAGTGGCAATCTTGAGGTCGTGTTATTTTTTCAACTCAATTGCTCGGAAGATCATTGATCCCCAAGGACTAGATGCTCGCAGGCGAGGTGGTGACCACTCTATGTCATCTTGAGATGTATTTCCTCCGTCATTTTTCGATATCATGGTCCATCTCATTGTTCACCTTGTGAGGGAGATAAAGATATGCGGCCCTGTGTTCTTACGTCATATGTACCCGTTCGAGAGGTACATGGGAATTCTCAAGTCCTACGTACGGAATCGATCTCGACCGAGGGCAAGATCATCGAAGGTTATGCAACCGAAGAGGTCATTGAGTTCTGCGTCGACTACATGGCTCAGGTGGAACCGATAGGTGTGCCTCTATCTCGCCATGAGGGGAGACTGGATGGTATCGGGACCATCGGAAGGAAATCAATAACTCCCGATCTGGATACATACGCCAAGCCCATTTCATGGTCTTGCAACACATGACCCAAGTGTCCCGTGATATCGACGAGCACAAAGACATGGTGCGCCAATGCAGAATCCGCACCGCTCGGAGGTTTGGATCACGAGAGAGCACAACCGTCGGTTCAACGAATGGTTAAAGGTGCGAATCACTGGGAGGTCATCAAGTGATGATACGCTGCTATGGTTGGCACGAGGGCCACAATTTACAATTGTCACATGGCAAGGATACGACATCAATGGGTACACATTTTATACGGCAGCTCAGGATAGGAAGAACACACCCGTAATAGCGGTGTCCGTGATAGATGCATTCAAGACCGATGGGATGAGGAGCTCCTACTATGGGCAAATAGACGAGATATGGGAGCTCGACCACGTGCTTTTCAAGATCCCCTATTTCGTGCCGTTGGGTCCATCTCGCACTGGTGAAGGTCGACAAGTACGGTGTCACTACCGTGGACCTCGAACGTGTCGGATATAAAGACGAACCATTCTTACTGGCTAACCAAGTTGTTCAAGTCTTCTATGTAACCGACCCGGCAAATAAGAAGTGCCACGTAGTTCTTCATGGAAAAAGGAGGATTGTCGGAGTTGAGAATGTAGTGGACGAGGAAGAATACAATCAATTTGACGAGTTGCCTCCTTTCGGAAACGGCATTAGGCTCGAGGAAGAACCCAGTGAGGAAGCTAGCTATATGCGCGTCGATCATCACGAAGGCCTATATCTTAATTAAGAATTTACTCCAATGTAATTAATTTATTCCATAACATCATGTGTTATGGACTTGTAATCTCTCATATATTTTGATGTCAACGTGAAATTGTCATGTGTTGATGTGTTATGGACTTGTCATATTTGATATTGATGTCAATGTGGACGTACATTGTAATGTGGAGTATCAAAATTGTCATCATACTTGATTTCGAGTTGAGTTGAATTAGATATGAAATTTTGAAGTCAAATGTGTTATAAACTTGTCATCATACTTGTCACCAGGTTAGAATTCATATGGACTTGTCATAATTGTCATCATACTTGTCTCAAAGAAAGTTCACTGCTTTCTCGTGATATTTATGTCTCACCGTGTTCAAGATGTTTTGTCAGGATATCATAAATTGGCCTCGGGTTGTCGGCTATCACGCAGACGGTTTTATTATACAACCGTCAGGAATATTATCGCTGACGGTTCAAATGAGAACCGCTCAGGATATTATCCTGACGGTTCTCATTTCAACCGTCTGTGATATACTTTTTATAAGGCGGAAACGCTAGGGTTTTCCTCTCACTTCTCACTTCCTCTCTCGCGCCCTTACTCTCTCGGCTCGTTCGCCTCCTCTAGGGTTTAGGGCTCGCCGCCACCGCCGACCACGACCTCGGCGCGCCGCCCGACATTGGTGCCCCGACCTCTGCGCCGCCGCCCGACCTCGGCGCCTGCTCACCTCCTAGGTCAGAAGCCCCGACGCCGCCGCCGACCTCAGTCTTGCCGCCCCGACATTGGCGCCCGACCTCGACGCCCGCCGTCCTCCTCCCGTGTCGGCCTCCTCCCTCTGACCGGCCTTCTCCCCCGCCGTCCTCCTCCCCGTGTCGACCTCCTCCCAGCCTCCTCCTCCTCAAGATCGGCCTCCTCCCCGACCGCCTCCCAGTTCTTGCGGCATCCTCTCTGTGAGTATTGCCTCTGTGGCGATTCGGTTGATCTTTATATATATATATATATATATATATATATATATATATATATATATATATATATATATATATATATATATATATATATATATATATATATATATATATTTGCTAGTTGCAAATTAATCTGGGCTTTGTTGACATGCTCGTGATGAACTCCGCCTTATACCGAGATTGAATGTGATAAGTTAGTTCATACTTGAGCTCTATTGTATTACTTGCTCTTGTCAATATGTTGTAATCGTTAATTGGTTACTTTCGGTTCAAATTTCATAGTTCTATTGCAAATTGATCATTGTATTGACTAGTTTGTGATTCTTCTAGTAGTATGTATGAGCTCATTCAACTTTTCATTTGCCATCTTGATCTCTGTAGTCAACCTCTGCTTGATCGAAGTTTAATCTGCTAATGATTGAGATCATTTGTGAGTTAAGCAAAGTATTGTTTAGAGCTCATAGTTTGAATTTATATTATCATATTCATTTCATGAAGAGTATAGACAATAGGATTGAGATGGCAAAGACTTGTTCTTTAGCTACTCTCCTTCTGAGAGCACATAATATCATCAATCGCATTTCCTTAGAGAAGTAGGCTCGGGCAAAAGATTTGTATCACTAGTTTCTATCTATACAAAGATCACAAGAGAAGCCGGTGGATTAAGGAGTGTTAGGAGTGTTAGAATAGAAGCTCGTGGATTAAGGAGTGTTAGGAATGTTAGTAGTCTCAGATGAGCTCATTCAACTCTTCATTTGCCATCTTGATCTCTATAGTCAACCTCTGATTTCTTCCCGAGAGCAAGTAAGCGAGATGGCAAAGGCATCGTTTTGCCGCTGGCCACCGACGCCGCAGATGGAAGAGGCGCCGACGAGGCCGCCAACACCGACCCCGCAGATGGAAGAGGCGCCGACGAGGCCGCCAACACCGACCTCGCAGATGGAAGAGGCGCCGACGAGGCTGCCGTCACCGCCGATTTATAATGACACTAAGCGAGATGGCAGAGGACAATCGAAAATGCCTACGGGCCTACCGGTCATCACGGAGGTCGGTGACTTTGGGGTCCCTCCGAGTCCCAAGAGATCGTGGCGAGATTCCGGACCATCTGCGGGATACTTGAAGGAACGGTCCTCATCACCACACCAAGGTGGAAGGACTCGACGAAGAAGCGAAGGCGCATTGGGACGTAACTTTCGTGAGAAGTTCACTATTCCGTATAATATGTGGCACGCGGCGACGGACGGCGATGCTCACGATGGGTAAATCGTGGAGGACCTTCAAGAGCATTCTTGTCACGGCACGTGAACACGGGTCGACGCCAAGCAAAGATAGATTCTGACGCGGAAGCATGGGACACCTTTGTGGCTATGAAAACATCGGCCGAATTTATGAGCAAAGTGCGGCGCACAAAGCTCTCCAGACATCGAAACACTCACCAAGACAGACTCGGCACCGCTGGTTACGCGGGTAAATACGAGGAATGGGCGGCGGAGAAGGAGAACCCGCTTCGATGTCATAGACCCGCTCCCTAAAGCCGGTTAAAAGCGAGGGCACAAGTCTCGCCTTCGGCAAGATCTCCTTCACAAACCCGCAGACTGTGAAGTGTCCCAACGTGTGGTAAGTATATCGAACTACTAAGTTGTTAATAAGTCCATAACTTCATAGTGTCTATAATAACGTGATGACCTCTTGCGGCGTGACTTGATCGCCCAAGCTTCCCAAGGCTCCTTCCGTGCGCAGCAGGAGAAGGATATACTATCTACGGCCTTGGGAAACAAGGAGCACCGGTCGCACGCGAGGCCTTGGGGTTAACGTGCCTTGGATTCATGGATTCATGGACGACTACTACACGATAGGACTAGGAAGAGATCCAAGGTCGAGCACGACAACCGGTTGGTACAGATGATTACTAACCAATTTCAAGTAGAGATGGCAAGATTGCGAGTCAAATGGATATACTATGAGCCGTGTCGCAAGCCGCCCGCTAATTTGAAGACAGTCCTCCTCGACGCCGGAGTAGCGTCATTCACAAGATAATTAGAACATGACGACGTCCGACACCGATAGACAACATCAAGGTAACGTACATCTATGGAATGCACCAAAGATAGACCCTAACGACGCCTTAGCTAATTGCGATCGCTTTGTAGGAGCCGACGCCTCAGAAGCTCCAAGTGAGGATGGATGGGTCCTTTGTATTGAGGTCAGTAGGGATGGTGTATCCATACGAGGAAGGGCAAGGCAAAGACGGTCACCGGTGCACGGTTACGCCAAGGTCTAGGTGGATATGGTACATGTCAATTTCGAGCCATCCCGCCGACATTTGCCCGAACGAAGAGATCACAACACTAGGGGATGCCGCCTCTCTTTTATCCAAATGGCCCAAGAAGAACATCGCTCGAACCAAAGAATGCCGCGATCCGACACGACACTATTCCTCTCCAACGGACCTCGATGACTCCACCTCATGTTTCGCCTCAAAAGGCCACCTCTTCGATTCCCGTGGAGAAGACGCCAAGGAACAAGAAAAGCGGCCGACGATCGGTCCCGAAGTCGCCTCACAAAAAGACGATGCCAATCGCTAAGGCCAAATCGAAATCAACGAACGTTATAGCGCCCCAAGTCCGGAAGTCCGAGAAGTCCGAAGTCCGGAAGTCCGCGATACCGGAAGTCCGCGATACCGGAAGTCCGCGATACTCGGAAGTCCGCGATACCGGAAATACATCATCGGAAAACCGCTGTGTTCCGCACAAGATAATGCACGCTGGACATGCTTGTCGCTTTGCATGCCCGGTACTTGGACAAGACCCAAAAGAAGGGGTCCGACATCGAATCACCGCCGATACGAGGACAAGCATTTCTTCAACGGACGAGGTACTTCGTCGTGGGCTTCAATGATTTATTTGAACTATTCAACCTCGCTGGCCTCGACGCTTTCGCTTCTACGATGTTGGACATCGTAAGCGCGCATAATCAAGTTCTACATTCATCTAATACCGATAAATATCACAACTCATTGCTTATGTATAGATACATGCCGCAAAATGTCCGGAATTGAAAGAACCGTGGGTTTCTCGACCCACACGTGGTATCGCTGCAAACCATCCTACAAGACTCGCCCTTCGCCGAGAAATACATAACGAGGTCATTGCTTCTACAGAGGAACATGAAGTACATAGTGGTGCCCTACAACCAGGGGTAAGTGTCACTACTTGCTATACAAATTTCATTTGTACATTATCTGCAAAGACTAACTTAGGTTTAATGACTATAGCGACATACATGAGTAGGTACCATTGATCCTTTTAGTTATTATACCCAAGAGGAACCATGTGATATACCTTGATTCCCTAAACCGCAACAAGCACAACTTCAAAGACTCTAAGAGGAATACTCGAGAGGTATGCTCATTTCCTCCTTACATAACTCTATTGTAGTCTTCATTCGCTTGAAATGGCCGAGGATAACTTTTTGAATCATGTAGGTCGCTCATCAATTATGTTGCCAACAAAGGAATATACGATGGAAAGAGCGCCTAACTAACACATAGGATGGATTTTCCGAAGACGTGCTACAACACAATAATACTATATCATACTTCATAATAACGCGTTCGAATCGACTATACCTATATATGTAATTCTATTTTTGCAAAGGCCGCCAAAGAAAAAGATGATGAGTTATGTGCAATCTACGCCTCGCTATCATATGCGCCTAATCCTTCTGACTAAGAAGAAGGATCCCGAGGTTTGTCAATCTCAAATAATTATTTCCTAATTATAAATTTAAATATATATAGCTTACCACTTTACTCTTAATTGGTAGCTTATTGTGTCTTGGATTTACAATGTGATTCACTCGCTATGAAGAGATCAAGGACATTCGAGGAAGCTCATACTTTATCAACTCGTAAATCATTAACAACAATGGAGAGTTTCACTCCGTCGCCAACCCTGAGCATCACCCCACTAAAACCTCTCAACGCAAAACAATTGTAATCTAGTTGTAACTATAGCGACAATACTTGAACAAATGCGATCTTTTGTAATTTATTTTGAGTAATGATCACTTTGAGTTGTCATGGTCGCTTGAATCTGTTATTGTGAAATGCTGTTTTGTGATTGCTGAATCATTTCGTGAATGCTTGTTTTCAGAGGGCATGGCTAGCAATTCCCGAGGCTAGCCAGAAAACAACAAATTGTGGGCAGGGTATAGCTATCACAGACGGTTTTTGTTAAAACCGCTCAGGAAGGCAAGTATCACGACGGTTTCGATCGCAAACCGTCGTGATAGAGAATATCACGACGGTTCTATATAAAAGCCGCTCGTGATAGTCACAAATCACAAACGGTTTTTATTTAGAACCGCTCGTGATATTCTCCTATCACGCAGCGGTTTTTATTTAGAACCGCTCGTGATATTCTCGAATCACGACGGTTTTCGTTGAAACCGCTCGTGATATTTTGACTTCGCTGCACGGTTTTTAATAAAACCGCTCGTGATATTTCGTATCACGACGGTTTTGTACCGCTCGTGATAATATCTCGTTATCACTGCATCAACAAACATAGACGGTTCGAAACCGCTCGTGATGATAGTTCAACCGCTCGTGATGTCGGTTCTCGTAGTAGTGTATATGTAAAAAATGTTATGCTCGTTGAAAAAATATTGCATCCATAGAAAAAAAATGTTGCATACTATTTACGGTGATGTTACAATCATTGTCCTAGGATGTTGCAACTGTTGTCCGGGGATATTATAACCATTGTCTTAGGATGTTGCAATCGTTGCCTGGTGATGTTGCAACCATTGTTTAGGTGGAACCTTTTTTATTTTGTTTGCCTAGGAACTTGCTAATTTTAATCTTGCTGTGAGTTTGTGAATGAAAAATTGCACTGTACCTATTCTAGTAAACTTTCTTGCATGGATGAGTGAAACAGTTAGCTGATTTATTTGTGATTGAAAGTTCCTCGTACATGGGATTCGAGCCCACAGGCTTCGATAACGTGGGCCGGAAAGCCTACACCGAAACACGATCCGTTGGGCCATCAAATCCCCTCGCTACCAACAAAAACCGGTGCAAAGGGGCGAGAAAGAAAGCCCGTGCAAAGTGATATCGCGTGCAATGTTGACGCCTTCATCAGAACGCTCGAAGCGCACCCGGGCGTCCGATCCTAGCCCCTAAATCGGACGTCCGGGTGCTAGTATCACCCCAAAAGAAAACAAAGGCCCGTGCGGCTTCCCTAAACAGAGGCGGTGTCAACGGCGAAAATCAATACGGTGGTGGCGCTTCGCAGCAACAGGCGGGCGGAGGGCGGCGCGGTGGTGGCGGCGGCCGTGGGAGCACGGAGGATCCAGGCGGCGGCGTTCGTGCTTCGCCGCGGCGAGGCAAGGCGGCGGCGACGGCGATCTGGCGACGCGAGGCGGTCATGTAGCGGCCGGGCCGGGCGCGGTGTCAGCAGAACGGCGATAAGCGGTGGTTTCGGGGTGGCGGCGGCCGAGCTGCGGCGGGCGCTGATAGGGGCGGCGCGCGTCGGCGGAATGGCGGTGGCGGCGTTTCGGCGCAGAAGCCGCCGAGCCGAAGCGGCGCGGCGGGGCGGTCGCGGCGTCGGACGATCTGCGCAGGCAGCGCGCTGGCGTGAACGGCGATGGCGGCGATGGTGGCTCAGCGTAGTGGAGATGGCGGGCGGCGAGGGCCGTGCATGGCAGGAGAGATGGTGGAGGCGGCGACCCAAGCAGATGGAGGTGACGGTGGCTCAGATGGCAAGCGTCGTTCGCGGCGTTCGGCGGCACCGGCGGCTCGCTGTTACCGCCACACGGGAAGCAGATCCGGTGACGGCGGCGGCGGTATTTAGCGGCACGATGGAATTGGCGGCTCTGGAGCCCGCTTGACTGA
Organism: Phyllostachys edulis; assembly: GCA_036346405.1. Taxonomy (NCBI): domain Eukaryota; kingdom Viridiplantae; phylum Streptophyta; class Magnoliopsida; order Poales; family Poaceae; genus Phyllostachys; species Phyllostachys edulis. The sequence goes on along the minus strand of CM070546.1, from coordinate 57,999,323 downwards.
GGCGACGGATTGCGCGATGGAAGACGCTGTAGCAAATCGGATCTTCTTCTTGTTTTTTTTGTATGAATGCCTCGGTTTGGTCTGCTGTTGGATGACCGTCGAAGATCAGTATGCACAAAACTTGCTGTGTTGTTGACGCCAAGAGAAGTTGCTAGCGTCTTTTTTTTGTGACCGAGGCGGCACGCGTGATGAACCCCTCGGGATGACAATGAGGCGGCCGAACCAATCTGCTAATTTGACCCAAGCGACAACGCATCTTTTTTTTTTTTGCGAAGAACAGACTAGACGATCGACAAGAAACCCGAAAACTAGACCAATCTAGACAAGAAACCAGCACAAAGACTCGATGATGCAACGACAATTCAATAATGCAAACTAAAAAGAACAAATTGCAAAGGCACAAATTGGCTTGGACGATGAACTAAACCTAATTTTTGATTTTCGGCTATATGGACTGTAGGAAAAAATTCTCACCAATGAATTGTAGCTCTGATACCACCTGATGAACCCTAAGGTTTGTTTGTTGGCCCCATCTTTCGATGAGAACGATAAGTCCGGTAGGCGTCGCTCAACTCTGACGATCCTGGCTACGAACACGCAAGGCTCGAAACCACACAATCGTTGAACTGATTGACAAGTCGTTATCAACCGTGCACGAATACCCGGTTGACCTGACCACGAAGGTCGATTCCTGCATACACCGAAGAAGCACGCAAGAACAAGATAAAGCAATCTGAAATTGAAAATAAAGATTGAAATATTGAATTGGGATTTTGAAAGCGGTATTATGGTTGGTTTAGTCGACACAAGCCAATACACGAAGTTGCAACAAAGCTAACTTTTAACTAAACAAAATCCAAGAAAACTAGAGGGGGTGTGGCCTCCTTCAATAGGGAACGAGGAGCCACAAAACTAAAGAACTAGCGGGGTGGTACTAAAGGTCACGGATTACTATTCATGTGAACAGTAGCCACACCCCCGGTTGGGCCTCCGGTAGATGGGCCAAGTTCAGTACGATTACAAAGCCCAGGTTGGCCCAAACAAGTGATATGACGCCTTCTTTTGATGATTGCGATCAGTCTAGAAGGAATTTGGAGGCGAGGCTGGATCCATTAATAAGAGGCCAAAATAAGCTTTCCATCAAGTACTTGTGGACCTCTAACGGACTCTGTATGTGAAAGTTACGCCTGTTTTAAGTTAGTGCTATCAGGATGATTCTGGAGGACGAACTGGATTCCAAAACTTATCCCGCATGAACTTGGCACGTGGAGTAGCAGTTATATCTGGCGGGTTAATGTCCTCATCAGAAACCCTAGCCGTCATCTTCCTGAGAGCTCTGCCGTGCGACTTAGTGCTAGCACACCGACGCATGGTTGTTCCTTCCCTGGACGTGTGGATACCATAGAGGCGCTACTGCTGTTGCTGTTGCGCTTGAGAATGATCCGCAATCTTCATAAGTAACTATAGAGGTCGCTAGAGGAGATGATCGACCACGACCACCGCATTGACGTGCTCGACGCTGGACGATCAACTACGACCACTACATCGATGCGCTCTCCATTGGACTAGGCTGCTCCAACCCTTTTTCCGCTGCTCTGCGCGTCTAGTGGTAACGATCTGTGATCATCTACTTGCTTGGCATCTTGATTTACGTGGTAAAAAATTTTGATTTGCTGCTATCATAGCCTACCCGTACCCCAGCGGTCTGGTCATTTGTGTTGGCCCAAAGTACAAAGTGCCTCACGTGAAAAAGCAGGTCACATCTGCATCAGGTCAGAAGGGACGGTGGGACCCAAGTCTAAAAGTAAATTTTGCATCTCTTGTGTCTGGTCACTATTGTGACTTGCATGTGCCAAAAATTCAATCGTAGCACTTGGCATTTTTCAAAGTGCCAAGAGGATGACAATCCAGTTGGGCATAATGTGGTATTTTTGGAGCACATTTTCAGACGCAACCACAATTCAAATCCACTAGGACTCCTCTGAAATATCAACCTCAGCACGAAAAGCATAGTTCAAGGCTACCCCTTTTGGCATTCCTCTTGAAATGCCAAGGGGCGGGGAGGGGGGGGAGGGCTACTGTCGAAAGAATAATTCATCCCTCCTGCATCTGGGGTCCACTTTGCAGGAGACACGTGTACAGACCCAAGAAATACTGTTGTACTCATAAAAGACTGTAATACCCCTCGCTTGTACTCATAGGCTAGTTATCTCACAGAAGGGTATTCCCATCATTTGTACAGGCCCAAGAGCTTATAAATACCCCATGTATTTCCCATTTGGAGGAGAGCTATATATCTTGAGCAATATAAGAAAGCATACATCAGGTGAGCTTCCGGGAGGAACCCTCGAACCCCCGTAGGCCACCGACAGGAGTAAGGCGGTCCTCTCGGACCGCCGAACCTGTATAAACCCATGTGTCATTCTCGCTCTCGTAGACGACGGCCCGTAGCACGGCCGACGTCCGCCCCCTCACTCGTGTTCAGTTTTTACACCAACAACAACATACACACTTGTGAAGATGGTAGGGCTCGTGAGGGCTCGCGAGCCACCTCGAGCCTACTATCGAGCCGAGCCGCTATTTTGTCCGAGCTTGAGCGAGCCAGGCTCGAGCTGGCTCGGCTCGGCTCGGCTCGTTTTCAGCTCTACTTATGTTATGTGATTCCCACATGAGTAAACACAATTCTACCCCATTGGGATTGTACTATTTATACTACCAGGTGTAGTATAATCAAATCCTAAATAATCTGAACTATTGGATAAAAAAGAATGTACAATCCATATTAAATTGAGTGTACCGTAAAGTTTCCCGTGCCATTGTGATGACCTTTGTGAGCTCAACAAATGGAATGACAACACTCCATCTATTCATATGCGGGTCAAACAAGAAATACCTCGTGTCATCAGCTCCAGAAACTATGAAGGAATCATCACTTAAGACCGCATATCCAGACAGGTTAACCGTCCTGTTCAGATCAAGAAACCCATATGTCCTGCGATGCTCCCATTCGAATTTATCAAACCATAGACACCTGGAGAGTATCTGTATCACTTAGAGCAACAATCTGGTGCCCAACTCGCATAACCAACGAAAAATAAACACCAGAAGGACTTGTAATCTGAAGCAAACTGAACGATCTCTCCAAATCAAACCTATAGATGTCACCTGGCATGTATGAGACAACATCTATGTTTGAACTGTCGCAAATATAGTGACATTGGAGAGGCCATTTCATTGTATCATCATCATCTCCAACAGATATGAATCTGTCCATAATGCAATGCAATGTGGTGTGAGAGAATTGTCATGACACGTCGTCAACCTTTCATTCAAGATGTTAATTAGATACACCATTCAATGAGAACCAACTTGGCCAATAATATAGACCTTTGTTGATCTGGATAGTAGAGTCCTCAAGCACAATAGCTCTCAAGAACCGCTTCTCAAATAAAAACTCCCTGCAACAAGCAAACATCTTGGAGGATTCTACGACATTGGAGGAGCTGGTTTTGTGGAGATCTTGTGATATGGTCTTAATCTTAGTGTGTTGAACGATTAACATTAGTGTCGAGGTGTTTAGGAGAAACCCTCGGTTTAGTGGAGTATCGCCTGTCTGTTAGCATGGAGGCGGTTTGACCAGTCCAGGGGTGACGGTCCGACCGACCTAGGCAGGCGGTCAAACTGGCCAAAAGTGGCGGCCAGACTGGCCGTGACCGACAAAGTTAAATTTGAGGAATACGATCAAGCAGTTGTGTGGGAGTGTTTGGAGGTGTGTTTGCACCAGGTTTCATGGAAAATGGAGATTGGATGCAAAAATAGATAGAGTTTTGCCGAATTGGATAGAGAGGGTGTTTTTTAGATTTTGGGTTGCGGTCTGACCAGCCTGATTAGCAGTCATACCATCCAAGGGCGGCGGTCAGGCCAACTAGGGCGTGATCATGCATAGTGAGGTGCTGTAATACCCCAAAAGTTCCCGAATATAAAAATACGGGATTTTTAAAACTTTTTGTATGTTATATGTTGTCGTTCTGTCGCCTGCATTTTTGGGAGTTATTTGATCTGCATTTCCTCTTGTCGGCACGAGTGGTACAAAATAGAAACCCTAAATACATGAACCCTAGAAACGAAAGCTCTAAATACATGAACCCTAGAAACAAAAACCCTAAAAGCAGAAACTCTAAAAACAGAACTTACTTAAAGTATTGCCCTTTGGAATATTATACGAAGTGTAAACCTAAAAGGTCCAAAACATATTCGAAACTTAATCCTCCAAATATTCAATCCCCACATGAGAATTTCTTAGCAAATACTAGGTTTTAGCAAACCTAAGGTTCTAATCCTTTTCACCAATTTTCCCTAATCTTTTCTTTTTTCCTTCCTACTGTTCCACTGGCCAACTCGAGCCTTAGCCGATGCAACTGCACCATCTCTTCGGTCCAACTTCGGCTCGTCAACCACCTTCCTTCTCTGCCCGAATGCATTGTTGTTTCTCTCTCTACCAGCATCAACCTCCTCTAGAACCTTGCTCCACGTTGCGGCCATGCAAGGGAGCCTGTCACTCGCCATCGCTCAGCCATCGCTCAACGGCACTATGCTGCCCAACACTGTCAAGTCCATTGCCGATGTGAGGACCCAACCTGGGGAGGTCTTACGGGATCACCCGGAGGCCCTCTAGGACCACCCGAGAGATCCCCAAGACCACCCGGAGGTCTCTCAGAACCACCTAGGAGGTCTCCAGGACCACCCGGATGTCCCGGCCTCTGTGCACTTAGCTAGTCCCAAAATCAGTCGCTAGCTCGCACAGGTTGTGTCCAAAGGTGTCATCACATCCATATAACAAATCATAGATGAAGTAGACAAATTAACATTAATACTGACAAAAGACCTTATGGTCAAGATTGTTTATAGGGGTGCCACGCAGGGCTAACAACAAAAGAAATCTTGCAGCGGAACAAAACCAAAAGCGGGAACCATTCGACGAGCCCACAGGCTATTGAGTGGAGGATGTCCCCTAGCACGCATAGTCTTCAATGAACTCCTCTTCAAAGAGCTCAGAGCTCCCCGAGAGGTCTTCGGCTACTGATCAACCAGAGGGCACAAGGCCATGAGTACTTTGAATGTATTCAGCAAGTCATAGAGAAATGTTGTGCATTAATAATCATGCAGGTCTTGACAAAGATGGCTGTATGGTTAATTTGCAGAAAGCGACATTTAATGGAAATACATTAAGTAGATTGCAAAGCACAAGTTTAAAGATTAATACTTAGGTAACGAGTTCTCTTGAAAACAACACACGACCACCCTGGTCGTGAGCTAGGCCTCTTACGACCACCCTGTCGTAAGCCAAACCACTCGGAACCAACCACGACCACAATTTTTGAAAAGATCTACCCCTTGCGGGATATCACCGGGCGTTGTCCATAACCGGGGACACAGCTATATGAATAGATTTTACACTCTGCAGAGGTTGTACAGCTTTACCCACAATACACGACCTCTCTAGTTGGTCTGGCATGGCCAATGCTACTGCTCACTATCTTAGGTAAGTAGTCTAGAGAGTGTGTCAAGGCCTTTACAAAGTCCTGCTTTGCCTCGGTTCTGCTCGCTAAGGTTTTGCCATCCTGGCCCCCTCTTGCGCCGTTCCCATCAAAAACAGAACCAAGACAAAGCATCACTAATTAGTTGGCCCAGTCCACCCCATAAATGAACTTGTGGTTGCACAGCATGCCCAGATCAATGGAACAAGGTTAAGTCCTTAGGGGCTACTCAGGCAAGACCACCTCATCCCAGTGTGCGTATAGCACCCCCTTTACTGCACGATCACTTGCCTGAGTAAGAAAACATTTTGGGTTCAACCCAGCCAACTGACCACCCTGGTCTTGGCACACAGATTTTTATCAAGAGTGGTGTTGCCACAGTTCCATATATCATTTAGTCAAGTTTATCATCCATGAATCATGTGAATGAGAGACCAACGTCTAAATAAAGCGTCACTAAGCATAACACATACCCATGTAGGTATCACAAATATGTCCAACTAGGATAACCCATCCTACGGATGTCCAAAGATACATGTCAACATGTTGTTTTTCAATTATTCAAGGAGTCTTACTGACAAGTGGATGTGTAGCTACTCCCAAAACCATTTTTATACAAATAACCATGCATGTTGATATAAAACAAGATACTTTTTATAAACAGGTTCAAAATGATTAAAGGCCTATGACTTGCCTTCACTGAAGTCCTGGGCTGCTTCAGTCGAGGTCGTCGGGTCCACGAACTCCTCGGACACACCGGGTTCTACACGTGCGAAAAAGAGCCAAATTAATAAAATGAATCCAAATAAACTCCCAAGTAAAGCCAAAGAACTAAGAAGAAAAGAACTGAGTTAGACAAAAGCAGAAACGGGACCACTAAGGCTGAGCTTGAGTGAGGGAAGTTGAGGGAGAGAGCAAAGGAGGAAGAAGGGCGAGGGAAGCAAAAGGAAGGGCAAAACGAGCTCCCCGAAACTCTATTTGAAGCAGAATTGGGGAACCCAAACAACAGGATGATGCGGCGAGCATTGCGGCGGCGCGGCGAGGCTCAACGGAGACAACGACATTTAATGCCCATGCCACAACAAGGACAGCAGCATGCATGCGCACGCCGTAACAGGAAAAAGAGAAGAGAAGGTAAACAGGGCTGACCAGCGGTTGGTCGGAAGGGTGATCTTTGCAAAAGGACCAAAGGGGTGGTCTTTGCAAAAAGACCAAGAGGCTGCTGCATTTAATGTGTACGTCTCAGCAAGGCAACAGCACTTAATGCCTACGTCGCAATAGGGACAGCAGTAATTAATGCGCACAACCCACAAAGACAGCCGCATTTAATGCGCACGACTCGGCAAGGAGAAAGGCAAGGAAGAGAAAGCACCCGGAGCTGACCAACGACTGGTCAGGAGGGTGGTCTTTGCAAAAAGACCAAGGGGGAGGTCGCAACCGTGAGGGGAGGTCGTGACCCAGAGGGAATTCCTGACCGCTAGAGGTGGTCTTTACCAAGAGGGTGGTCTTTGCAAAAGACCACAGGGAGGTCCCGACCAAAGGAGGTCATGGCAAAATGACAAAAGGAGGAGGTCGCGGCAAAACGACAAAAGAGAGGAGGTCACGGCCTCAGGGGGAGGTCATGGCAAAACGACAAAAGAGGAGGTCGCGGCCTCAAAGGGAGGTCGCGGTAAAACTACAAAAGAGGAGGTCGCAAACCAGGAGGGTGGTCTTTGCAAAAAGACCACGGAGAGGTGGTCTTTACAAAAAGACCACAAGGGCGAGGAGGTCCAAAGGCAAGGAGGATACGCGCAGCGAAGCGGGGCTGCTCATTTTAATCAGGCGGTCCAAAAGGGATATGAACGTTCGGACCGTCCGAACGCTTCATCCCGATCGGGCCGCCTAGACACGATCGGACGGCTTGGACTGAGCGCGCTCGCGCGAAGAGAGAGAAAGAGAGAGAGAGAGAGAGAGAGAGAGAGAGAGAGAGAGAGAGAAAGGGCTAACAAGCGGAGAGATCCAAATGAAAGGAGGTCTGGACCCTCAAATCCAAACGAATGGAGGTCCTGACAGTCAAGATGAACCCGAAGGAGATCCTGACGGCCAAGATGAAGCAAAGGGAGGTCCTGACGGTCAGGATGAACCCGAAGGAGATCCTGACGGCCAAGATGAAGCAAAAGGAGGTGTTGACGGTCAGGATGAACCTGAAGGAGATCCTGATGGCCAAGAGGAAGCAAAGGGAGGTCCTGACGGTCAGGATGAACTCGAAGGAGATCCTGACGACCAAGACGAAGCAAAGGGAGGTCCTAACGGTCAGGATGAACCCAAAGGAGATCCTGACGGCCAAGACGAAGCAAAGGGAGGTCCTAACGATCAGGATGAACCCGAAGGAGATCCTGACGGCCAAGATGAAGCAAAGGGAGGTCCTAACGGTCAGGATGAACCCGAAGGAGATCCTAACGGCCAAGACGAAGCAAAGGGAGGTCTTGAGGACGGGAAGAGAAGAGGGTTGAACAAGAGGGAGGTCCGAAAGGGAGAGATTCAACTCGAACTTTGGATTTCGGAAATCAAGGATGTTTAAAACACACACCCGAGCTTGGAGCACCTCGAGGTGGTCGCGATCCAAGGGGATGTCAAAAACCGAAGGAGGGTTCAAACAGAGAAGGAGGTCTAGACCAAGAAGAGGTCTAAACCTAAGGAAGGTCTAGACTAAAGGGAGGTCTTTACAAAAGACACAAGGGGAGGTCCACTCGGGGGAGAAGGGAAAGAGATCTGAACGAACAGAGATGAGGAAAAGAACAACGCCAGAGCACAAACAATTCCAAATAAACCAATCTTGAATTAATTGAAGTTCGATTAATTCAAGTTAAATCTCTAAATTTCTAAAATCTTCAATTTAAGCTTGAGCAATTCAACAAAACCAAATGGTTAGCTTTTAAAATTCGAATTTTTCAAACACACGGAAACTAGGGCGTTATAGCCGAACTCAACCACGTTCTCGATCAAGTCCATTGCCAAGCTTTCACTGAGTACGTCGCCGGCCTCATTTCAATCTTCACCCCCTTGGCTATAAAATGGTCGCCAGAGCCTCTCTATCTCCTCTCCTCACCACCCTAGTCCTTCTTCCACTTTCTCCATTCTTCTGCCGAGCCCAAGTGCAAGGTAAAGCTTGAGCTTTGGTTTTGCACCGCCAAGCCGCCTCATCGCCGCCGGCACTCCGGTGACCCCCACACCTCTCCACCCCCATCATGGCATGTTCTAGCTCACAAGACACCTTTCCCCTCAACTAATTTGGCTTTTCATTCACAGGATCTCACTGAAGCCTTCTTCTTCCCCGTCACCGGCCAAAAGCACCAATTCAACCGTCGCACTGCCTCTAGTGAGCTTTTCCCCAATTCTTCCCTCCCCGGCCACTCGCAGATCTCACTCCTTCTCAAGACACCGCCGCCACATGGAGCAACCCTCACCACCGCTGGTCATCGCCGCCAGACCTCCACCGACCGCCTCAGTAGCCATCTTCTGCTCCGGTATGCTCCTAGTGCCCTTTAGATGGTAGTGCTTGCGTCAATTAGGCAAAAGTGTTGCTGGAACAACGAAACCGCCGTAGTCCCGAATGTCTCTGCCACTAAAGTTGGCCGCGCCGCCGCTACAGACCACCAAAGCCTCGCCGTCAGTACCAATAGGGTCGCCTAGACCTCGGGGTTCCATTTTTAGCCTTAGCCGGTGCCACTGTGCCCCCTATCGTCGGTGATGAACGTGAGCCGAGAAGGTCCTGGGAGCTCCTCTGCTTGTTTGAATAAGACAACCACTGTAGATCCATCATTAAAGTGTAATCTCGATCGGTTAGGACAAATCATTAGTTAGGGTTGATTTAAATGCTGTTGTGTCTGGCTAACATGCGGGCCCGCAAACAAAAATCAAGGAGCAGTTAGTACTGGAATTTAGTATTCAATCATTGACGCACGGGTTCGGAGCAATTAAGTGCAGTGAACTCTAGTCCATGGACCGGTGGACCAAGCGCGTAGACTTTAGTCCATACACTACTTCCTAAGCTGTGTCTATGACTGTGGGTCCCACATGTTAGTAAATGTTTTCTTTTAAGATGAAAAGAAAATAAATACTGTACATGGTCCCACCTATCATTCACCGAAGCTTTATCTGTTAGAAAATAAATCGAAAGAAAAAGAAAAGAGCGCGGGTCCCACCTGTCAATGAGAGAGATTCTCTCTCTCTTTTCTTTTTCTAGGATTTAAATTAGGTTTAAACTTTGGAGAGCCTGTTCTCTCTCATTTCAACTCCGAATCGAGTGATTTTTATTTCTAAATTTGTCTAAATTCAAACTCTACCCAACCAAACTGAAAACACCCAATTTGGAGTTCATTTGAATTTTTAAATGACATTTGAATTCTTATGTGCTTATTCGAACTTTGGTTATTTTTGCGTATATAGAATTTGAAGCCTTTGAAGACCCTGAAGTCGATCAAGAACCCGATCAGCAATACCAAGATCAAGGCGAGTCAATACTTTGATCATTTTGTACCTACTTTTGAAATAGAGTTATATTGTTTTAAATTATGAAACTGCATTGCTATGTTTTATATATGTATGTTACGCTGGCTGGTAGTTAATACCTTAATGATAATTGAATATAATATTCCAACCCTTGAACTTGGACGTTATCCTTGTCACCCTAGATTAATGGGATTCCTAATAGCCACTAATTACATATCTAAGTGCCTTGCTTAGCTTTGCTTAGATACACCGTCATGTGGGCAATAATTTGCCCGACATCACTTAACTATTTGAAAATGAAATTGGACAGTCGAGGCTGGAGCCTGGCTAGTATGTTGGACTAAAGGTAATTTTAAAAAACAAAGGAAAACCTCAAAAACAGATTTAGACTTGGGTGGCTGGAACGAGTGGTTGGTGCCGGGTGCACGACAGAGTGGGTATGTGGATGTACCCCTCGAGTCAATAAAGGACCGGGATCTTGTGATGACCTCTCGTATAAAAACAGTGCAACTACAAGTCTATAATGGGTACGACCTGGCTAACTAATTTGTTCACCTAGGCGTGGCTTCGCCATTGGTGGGAATGCGGTGTGGATAGAGGGGAACAAAGCCACGGGAACTGCACAGCGCAAATGGGAGACCTCCCGTGGGCGAGGCCCAAGGTGGTGATACCTAATGGTGTGGGGTTGCGTTGAGATGGGTCATTGTAAAGGCCTTGTGACAATCATCTTAGTCGCACACCTATGGAAATGTGTTAGAGAGACATTATAAGTTGATTGTCTCTTGTGGGTAAAGTGTACGAACTCTGCAGAGTCAGAAAACTATCTGGATAGCTGTGCTCGTGGTCATAAGTGGTGCCGATAACTTTCTTGAAGTAGCTTTCGTTTTTATAAAACATTTTGTGGAAGGGAATGAAAAGATGGGGTGGAGCCCTGAGAAATGAGATGGCCTGGTCGAGGACCAGTGATAAGTACAGGATGTGACCTGAAAATGAACATGAGCATTGGGTGAATGGAGCCACTCAATAGTATAGGAGATGGAATCTCCACTAGTATTTTACAATAAAAACTCAGTTTATAAAACCCGCGTTAGTTAAAAATGCTAAGTCTCATGAACTGCTACTACATAATCTAATTCAAACTTGGCTTCATGCAACTAAAATAACCATGAACCTTCCTTGATTAGCCTTGCATGTATAATAATTGCATTGTCTGTTGGCTCGCCAGTACGGTTGTGTACTCAGGCTCGCTTAATACTATCTTTCAAAACCGTTCGATCAAGACCCATATGCCTACCACTTGGCATCTGGACCGGTTGATGGAGAAGATGGAGAAGCTTAGGCTGGGACCCCCAGTCACTTGCCTGTGGGCAGAGTGAATGGATCCACCACTACTTATTTTGCTTTCGCTCTTATCCCTTCTATCTGTATTAAAGCACTCTATGTACCATATTGGCCTGCTGGGCCCTTTTGTAAAACTGTTGGTCATACGGCCTATTTATGTAATATATTATGCTGATGTGCAATGTATGTGATGTATGTGAATGATCCAAAGATGTATCCAGTGGCGTAGCTAGGATTTGTAGCTATGGTGGTCCATTGTCTAAATTTTTTTTTGACCGCTATAAATATAACATGTCCATACACAAGTATATAAATTACAAAACACAATTAAGAAAAAAAAATAACGCACAGAGTTCATAAAATAGATGAGTATAACTTTCTTAACATAGAATTAAAAATTTAAAATATTACGTACCCATAATAGTTGAAGAACAATATGTCACTACTTCTTCTTCTTCTTCTTGTCGCCTCGCGCCTTCTAATAGCCATGAAAGTGTTGATGATTTCTTCTTCACTCGGTTGTAAGAAGATATCCCACTCAATAAAAGTCAATAGACAATCATCCGTAGGCTATCACCCATCTTATTTCTCAACTTATTCTTGATAAAGGTCATTGCAGAAAATATTCTTTCAACACTTCATGTAGCCACCCAGAGAAGCAATACTGAACTTGATAAGTAAATAGACCCAATGATAAACTTTGTCCCTCTTTGTTTCAACAAGTTTTACCGAGAGGTCAACGAGATTGTTTAGGCCTTTGAACAATTCATCATTTCTCATGTCATCAATAAAGGTTTCAAGTTGCAAATCAAGTCTTAGCAAATCGAGCTTGAAAAATCATTAGGTAAAATTCAGCAAGTCTATGTACCTTGTTTGCATCAAAAGAAGCAAAGGAATCTGCTTTGGATTCAAAGCAGCCATACAAGTAAGTAACTCCATATTTACCTCATCAAACCGATTATCAAGCTCTTGACTAATTTTATCAATGACTCCAATATATACTTTCTTTCAAGTGATCATCATTTGTTTGGTCCCGAGCAAAACGTGTCGATCTTCCATATGGCACATAATTATGTTCCATTTCAGAACTTGAATGCCATATTTGTTGCAAAATATTGTAACCCTTTGAAGAAATGAAACCCACCCTTCATACCTCATTTGTTGAATTTTACTCTTTGCCAACCGGACAAGTGACATTGCATTAAGAATATCTTGGTCTTTTCTTTGCAAACACTCGCATAATTCATTTGTGTGTCCAAGAATGTCAAGCATCAAATGAGCATTGAAAATGAAATCAAATGACTCAAGCACTCCAACCATAGTATGTATTTTTGGCCACCACCCCTTGTCAAGTATCTCGCCCAAGAGCTATGAGTACATCACTTAATTGTGGGATACATAGCAATCAAGTTGACCACAGCTTTATAATGAGAGCCCCACCGGTGTCACACTGTGTCTAGGCAGCCCCATCTCTTGATTTAACCCACTTCCAGATTCTAGTATACCGCACTCAAGTGCTTTCATGACATTGTCATATTGGTGATGTCGAAGCATGCCATGACGCTTACAAGAACTACCAACAATATTTAACAAGAGGGATACTCGATCAAAAACCATACACAATCATCATTGTCTTTAGCAACAAAGAACAAGAACCAATTGGAGTTGATGTGCAAAACAAAGGAACATAATAAGCAGATGGTGATTCTTTCATGATCAAGGTTTTCAACCCTTTAATCTCTCCTTTCATGTTACTAGCCCCATCATAGCTTTGCCCACGGATTTGAGTTATAGTCAAACCATTACTAACTAGTGAAGATTGAATTGCTTCCTTAAGTGATGAAGAAGTAGTATCATCTACATGAACAATTCCAAGAAACCGCCACATGGCCTTCCCGATTTATCAACATAACGCAAGCAAAGGGCAAGTTGTTCTTTATGAGAGACATCACTAGACTCATCGCCTAAAATTGTATAGTGATCATCACCAATTTCATTAATGATTTGATCTCTAGTCTCCATTGCACAACATTAAATAATTTCTTTTTGTATGTCGGGCTAGTCAATGTGCAATTACTCGAGCATTCTTCAAAACAAACTTGTCCACCTCTTCATTATTTGTCGCAAGCCACTTCAAAAGCTCAATGAAGTTCCTCTGTTGCTAGACTCTTCACTTTCATCATGCCCACGGAATGCTAATCCTTGCTGCAAAAGAAACCTCAAACATCTAAGTGAATAAGTCAACCTGATCTTGTAGAGACGACGCTCCTCATTATCCACCTTCACAATTTTATCATCAATTGCTCCATGGGGAGTCATAAATAAATTATATCTTTCTTGAGCTGCTAGACCACTGCTACACCACCCACATGTAAATCAAGTGCATCATTTCTATTCCAATTTTTCCACCACCTTCAACAAATGCGATGTCTTACTTCTCCCTTTCCAAACAAGTAGCACACAAAACAAAATGCTGCTTCCTTCTTGACACTGTATTCTATCCAAGGATATTTATAAAACCATATAGGATTGAACTGCCTGTCCCTATTTCCAATTTTCCTACTTTCAAATTCATGTGCATAAGGTTGGTATGGGCCTTTAATAATATATGATCGCCGAACTGCATCTTGATCATTGACGGGATAATTTGCAATGGGTCAGTTTTTCTCCGGATCAAGTGGAAGCCTCATCGATATCATAAATTGGTTCCTTTTCGTGAACCGGAGGTGGTGGACTTGGAGGCATTGGAGTTGAAATTACATTCTCTTCGATTACTCTTTCTTGATCAAGTCCACCTTCTTGTTCTTCGCTTTGTTTCTTCTCGAACAAATGCAGACCACACCTTCTTGTTCTTCAATTTGGTCTTCGAACAATTGCAGTACGTATGAGATGGAGAAGATGCCTTCTTATTTGCTTCATATTTCAAAAAGAGAGGCAATATCACCACTCCTCTTCATGTTTCAACAATTCTGCAAGAGAATTATATAATGAATCAGTATATCAAGCCAATAATCCAATACTGCAAAGATCATATATTGAAATAAAAAATTCAGAGTTGCACTTGCACAATCTGTCCCTCTGTGCTGCGAAAATTCTGGATAGGCCTAAGAAAATAATTTCCGATCATGTGTCAATCTTCTGAGTCTTGACTAAATCATAAAGGAACAGGATCATGCAAAAACAGCAGAATTCCGAGCAACCGGATTGTCTCCATGCCCAAAATCTCCATGCGAAGCAACTAGACTGACCTGACCAATCCACCGTAACAAGCAGAAATCGAAGCAAACGAACTGCTCAAACGTAGCTATATTAACAAAAACAACAGAACTGCAGTTAGTCACTACCCTACTAAATCAAAGCAGCAAGGTTAAGAATACTAACGCGACGGAACAGGGGAAATCAGTCGCTTGATCTTGACGGCCGCAAAGCTTCATTGGGCCGCCCCTGTGAAGCCCGAACGCTATGGCAGCGGACGGGCGGACGGCTCAGATTAAATGCAGACGCAAGGACGGCTCATATTCGTACGGGCCTTGGTTGGGCCGAGCGCAGGGTGGTCCGCGGCCCACAGGGACCACCCTGTAGCTCCGCCACTGGATGTATCTATGTGTGCTATCTCTTGATCCAGAGAATGGCATGAGTTTACACAGAGGGTCCTAAGTTTCAGATTTAGGGTCTGACAGGTGCGATGACCTTGTGGAATTGGCCAAAGTCATGGGATTTTGTGCATGGGTGTTGCATGATGCATGTTTTGTCTAACATGTACTAAGTAGCGAAGAACTTATGCTCGGAATCGATTTCTTGGTTTATTGTTGTGCAGGTGGCTTGGAGTCAACTACGGCCAATGGCGAGGATTATCAGTACTAGGCTAGGAGAGCCGAGGTCTAGAATGATTGAAGATGTCGGGTGAAGTGGTTGGACATAAGCATGGCGCAAGATGACAAGAACAACCGAACTGGAAGTTCGGTGCAACAGTTTGGGGGTCGGTGCAAGTACCATGGTGATTTTGGTGGGAGTCGGATGTGAGAGACTTGACGATATGAAGAGAGCCATTGATGAACCTACGCTTGGCGAAGCATGCGATTACTTCACATTGATTGGACTTGGCCTTTGAGAAGGATCGAGAAGCGTTATTTTGGTATCTTCGCCAAAATACTAGGTTAGTGACCTTGTAAAAACAGAGGCGCGGAACAACGCAAAGGAGATACAGTTTAGGTCAAGAGAAGACGAAGATCACAAAGAGACGGATTCGGGAGACTCAGATCGTCATCCTTCTTGAAAAGTGTGTGTGAGTGTAGACCCATTTGTGTGTGGACTTAATAGGTGCCCGTTAGGGTTTTCTCTTTAGACCTAGCCTCCACTATATAAAGGGATGGTGCAGGATTTGCACATCATCTACTCAAGCCTTGAAATCCTAATTTGTGATTTGGGGAAAGTGAAGGAAATAGAGGAGGCTAGGGTTTGAGAGAGATGGGTTGAGAAATTAGGTGCTCAATTGTAAGCTTTTGTCCTCCATGGTGAACTAGATGTAAACCTATAATTCCTCTAATTAATCCAATCAAGATTGGCCCAATATAAGTTCTATCTTGTTCTTGATCCCTCTTTGATGTTCTTTAGGGTTGTTCCACATTTTAATACTACTCCATTGTTTCCTTATTTCCTCATATACATGAAAAATAACACCATTCATGGGTCCACCCAACATCGTACGGGCATCGTACATTTCTGTTTTTTGGGAGAATAACACCCAGTTGTGAGGGGATACATTAATTCCCATTTTCCTTTGGATTGTCCCGTCACATATGCGTACATACCACATTCCACTCAACAATGTATGGGTAAGGCCATACATTCTCGTTGTTGGGATTTCATGCTTGTGGGAATACAGAATGACCGTTGTTTATGTGTTCCCCGTATGTGCCATTTTTATAAGTCGGAACCGCACTTTACATTTATAAATTTACTATTATTCCATCATATACCATTATCTCATAAATTACCTTTATCACGTGATCAGTTCCTGTATTACATCATTGCTTTTGATTATCATGCCCATAACCATAATTACCTTGTGGCTACATGGAACCATTGATTTACCTCATTTTAACTGTTGCTTTTTCCGTTGGGTGTGACTTACTGAGATATTTTATCTCACCTTGCTTTCTTTTTTGTTCTACGAGACAAGTCAACATAGTTGTTGCATGTGGCATCGAGTCATGGAGCACTACATTTTCAACACCGTGTTGTTTCATACATTTTTCAAATAAACTCCTTGTTGTTTACTCTTACGTTGTATTTCAAATTAACGCAATATTTTTTCTTTATTCAATAAAGTCTTGGCCAAACAATTTTATTATTGTTTTTCTTTTGTGGCATTTTGCAATGATGTTCCAAGTAGTACCGCATTCATTAACATGCGGGGTACTACACCAGCCGTTGCTGATCCTAATCTTGGTACCAGCTTGTACACATCGACGATACGGTCACGGAGGAAGTAGAAGGTATCGTTTTCTTCCACGTATATGGCACAACCATGGATAGGAGTGTACTTGTGTCCTTGGCCTTGGTGGTGGTGACCGTAGTACAGACGCAGGTGGACGTACTTGTGTTCTTATCGAGGCGTTGCATCACGAGGGGGCATGAGGCAAGACTCCAGAGAGGTACGGCGGCCGAGACGGGGTGGCACAACATGAGGGGCCCTAGCAGTAGGCGAGGCCAGGGAAGACACGATGATCCTCTTGTCGGTGTTGAGGTCCATCTAAAGCCGCATGGCTGGGTGGCACGATTCGCTCGAAATCGTCGAGCCGACGTTGCCCACCGAAGAGGCAGAGCGAGTGGCCGTCGGGGCTAGCGTGGCTTTGGCGCTGCAGAGGTACGTCCAGTGGCAGACGCATCGCCGGGGACCGTAGGAGCATATGCATCGGCTCTAGCTGTCGCTCTCCTGAAACCCCCCTACTACCGTTTCATCCGCTTGGTCTCGTCCGTGGACGAAGCACCAGCTACTGGTGGCCCAAGCACGAAGGAAGGAGTGAGCAACGGTCATAGGAAAGAACCGAAGAAGTTTTGAAGGAGGAAACCGAAGAAGTTTTGAAGGAGGAAGTCTAAAGGATATTTAGGTTGTTTGGACTATTTTTTTTCTATAATCCAATGTCATAGGACCTATTTTTGGACTTGATTGCACTAGACCATGTTCCAAGTCTGACTTGAACCCAACACATAAACTCAATCCCCATTCTCCATTCCCCAAATCCCTAATTATATCCTCACAGGCACAACTCACTCCCTCCAACGACTGGGGCGCGCGTGACCGGCGACAACGACAAGGGTTGGGGGCAAGTGGTCTGCCACTAGTTGAGGCACGCGCAGGAGGGCGCTAGGGCACGCGCAGGAGGGCACTAGGGCACGCTTGACCGGTGGTGATAGTGGGGGCGAGGTGGTGAGAGGTAGCGACGATGGGGGCTGGGCAATTGGGGCCGAGGGCGAGGGGCGCATAGCCTGCGACCGAGCTGTGGCCAGCAGAGGCGCGGGCGCGGGGTGGTCGGGCGTTGTGGCACGCGGGGTCGGTGGCAGCAACACGACGGGAACACCTGACAAGTTGAAGTGGTAGTAGCCAACGGGCAGGTCAGTGGCTTAGTGTCGGACCCCAAATTTGTAATTCGGAACCCTCTGTGTAAAACTTCACTATTCCCTATATCAGTAGATAGTGTACACATATACATTGTTGATTCATTCACATACATCGCATTCACATCACAATTTAGGACTTTATTACATAAATAGTGTTGGTGATATGCCCTAGAGGCAATCATAGAGATAATTGTATCACGTCTATGTTTATGAGTTATTGAATAAATGTTATTTTATTCCTTGAATGAATCATTAGTTATAAAGATTAATAAGTATATAACTTGCTGGTGAAGCTCTTTAACTTATATGATGTTATTCTAAATGTATCCCTGATCGGATGTTACTGGTCGGAACACTAGTGACTTATCGACCAGCACATGCATTGATTGATGACCATGTTTTACCAGTCATGGATATAGGAATATCGAATCAATAATGTGAACACATGTTAAAGAACATGGTGTTGGATTGGCCCACCATGAGATACTGTTGAGATTGTTATGATTTTATGTGTCATCAGTTGGTCTCAAACAATGATGGTATATAATCCTTAGACCTAAGATCAGCATGATTTCTTACATGTGTAATAGTACACTTAGGGGTTGCTAAACGCTACTTGTAACTGGGTAATTATAAAGATAGCTTTCGGGTATGCTATGAAACATGCGGATGGATGTGACTAGTTGAATATGGGATTTGCCCCTCCTAACATAACAGGAGAGGTATCTTTGGGCCCCTCGATATGGTTGGATAAAGAAAGTGCATGGCCATGCCACTGGTGGTCGAAGAGTTCGACCACATGAAGTTATCCGACACTCGATCGAGAAAGTATTGAACAGTCCATGGATGATATAATATCTTACCTGGAGTTCAACCAGATATCGTGAGGCAAAGCGAGAATACATGAGAAGTTCGTTAAGTTCGATTAGATACAGACTAGTCGTATGGAGATACGAGCTAGTCGTAGACTGGTCGAATATAATCACTAAGTGGTCGAAACCTACTCGTAAGGAGTTATGAACTGGTCGAGACCAAGTATGAACTAGTCATATAGAGATATGAGCTAGTCATTAGTGATAAGGATCTAGTCGTAGATCATATTGCATTAAGATTCGTCCGATATAATTTGTGTGTATTCGGGAATCATTATGTCCTGCTAGGAACGCTAACGACTCATGGTCGGAAAGGGTTTCCGAGTCACAACTGATTACGCATGAACCTACAGGGTCATATACTTAACAAGTTGGAACAAACGTGTTCGGATAGGATCTGTTATGGACACTATATAAGGAGATGCATGAGGCTATTGGGAAAGACACGCGAGACACGTGAGTTGTTCTACAGAAACCCTAGCTGCCATCTTCTCGAGAGAGCCCTGCCGTGCGACTTGGTGCTAGCACACCGGCGTGCGGTGTTCCTTCCCTGGACGTGTGGATACCATAGAGGCACTACTGCGGTTGCTGTTGCGCTTGAGGATGATCCGCGATCTTCATAAGGAACTACAGAGGTTGCTGGAGGAGACGATTGACTACGACCATTGCATCGATGTGCTCAATGTTGGACGATCGACTACAACCACTTCATTGACGCGCTCTACGTTGGATCAGACTTCTCCAACTCTTCTTCCACTGCACTGCGTGTCTAGTGGTAACGATCTATGACCTTCTACTTGCATGGCTTTCTGGTTTACGTGGTAGAATTTTTGAATTGTCAGCTAGCATAGCCTACTCGTATCCCTTCAAATAGATCATACAGTTAACTGTTTTACAAAACGGGCCAAGTAGGCCAATTTAATATACATAGTGTTTAGTATAGAAGCAGAAAACAAAAGGTAGATCCATCCGCTCTGCCCACAGGCAAGTGACCGGGGGTCCCGACCTAAGCTTCTCCATCATCTTCACCATCTAGTCCAGACGCCATGAAGTAGGCATAGGGGTCTTGATCGAATGGCTCTAAGTTTTGTTATAATAAGCGAGTATGAGTACACAACCGTACTCCGCGAGCCAACACACAGAATGCAATTATAATAGATGCAATGTTTTTCAAAGGAAGGCTTATGGTTCTTTTATGTGCACAAAGCTAAATTTGAATTAGAATAAGGCATGCGCAATTCCTGAGACCTAGCATTTTGACTAACACAAGTTTTTAATGAAATTGATTGTTATTGTAAAATATTAGTGGAGGCTTCAACCTCATATATCATTGAGTAGCTCCATCCACCCAATGCAATGTTTTCCTTGGGATACCACCCGTACTTTCCACTAGCTCCAGCGAGGACAAATCCAATCTTTGGGCTCTAACCCATCATTTCATCCCACGCACAAATCATTTTATAAAAACTGAGTCTACATCAAGTAAGTTCTCGGCACCACCCATGACTGTGGGCATGGCTATCTGGACAATTTTACACTCTGTAGAGGTCGCACATCTTTACCCACAAGAGACAATCATCTATACTGCCAACACGCGTCTGTAGGCGTGAGACTAAGAAATCATCACAAGGCGTTTACAATGCCCCACCTCAACGCAACTCCACCCGCTAAGGTTTCCACTGCCACGAGCCACACCCTCACGTAGGCCCCCTCTTGTGCCTTGTGGTTTTCATGTGGCTTCATTACCCTCTAACCACGCCACATTCCACCCGTGGTCAAAGGATGCCGCCTTTTGTTTCTATTGCTTTATTTTCAAGAGTCCATCACATCCACATTATTTTGGCAATGATGTATTCACAAAAGTTGGGTTTGTTAATTAGAGGAAGGCTTTGAAAAGTCAGAATGACCATGTTGGTGGACCTAGCCCATAGCTTTTGTAGGCAAGCATGTGAGGATTTAATAATAAAATATTAAGTGTGTCATGTAAATTAGATGCTCACGGTAAGGCGAACAAAATTGCATATAAAATTCGTCTAACTGCTTCTCTAGATTTTGCAAAATTTCTCCTAATGCATGGTGAAGTTTTCTGTGGACATGATGAATTTACTACTTCCATCAATAAGGGAAATTTGAAGGAGTTGGTGAGTGGTATAAAGATAAGAAGGAAGAAGTGAAGAAGGCATTTGATGTAGCTTTTAGGCATTGTACCATGACTTCTCCATAGATTCAAGAAGACCTTGCAAAAGCTTGTGTAGAAGAGGTCACTTAGGTGATTATGGGTGAGATTGGAGATAAGAATTTTTTAGTGCTTATCGATGAATCCCGAGATGTATCAATAAAGGAGCAAATGACTGTGATTATGAGGTTAGTAGTTGGTTTTATATTTTTAATTGTACCATTTATGAATTATGTGTCCTAACTTGCATATCTTGTGACATGCAGATTTGTTAACAACCAAGGAAAGGTCATGGAAATATTTCTTAAACTTGTACATGTCAAAGAGTGTATTCTTGCTGTATTGAAGGGTGCATTGCTTGGTGCGCTTGCAGGACACAATTGATCTCTTTCGAGGCTTTGCATGCAAGGATATGATGGAGCTTCAAATATGATAGGCAATTTAGCGGCTTGCAAAGACAAATTTGAAATGAAAATCTCCATGCTTTCTATGCTCATTGGTTTGCCCATCAGTTGCAATTAGCAATTGTCACTGTCTCAAATAGTGTCAAAGCTATTGCTGATTTTATCAATTATATGCCCCTAATAGTGAACATTGTTAGTTCATCATGCAAGAGGATGGGTGCTTTGATTGAAAAGCACCGTGAAGTTTTATTGCAGAAGGTGGAGAATAGCTTGATTCTCATTGGAACGGTGTTACATCAGGAAACTAGCCTAGCAAAACTTGGAGATATTAGATGTGGCTCAAATCACAAAACCTTGCTCTGTTTGTATGAAATAAGGGAGGCAACAGAGAAGATGCTAGAAATTGTAAGTGATGATAGTCGTCAACCATCTAATTCTAGTGGAGCGTATGGTTTGATAAGAAAAATGGAAAGCTTTGAATTTATGTTCATCTTGCATTTGATGTTGGACTTGTTGGGCATTACAAATAAGTTATCATATGAATTTCAAAAGAAGGATCTAGACATCGTTCATGATATGGGTTTGATTATGGATGTGAAAGAAAACTTGCAATACATGAGGGATAATGAGTGGGAGCCATTGCTCGAGCGAGCAAAAAGCTTTTGTGAAGCAAATAGCATCGCTGTTCCAAATATTGATGAAAACACCATGGTTATGGGTCGAATGTCACATCGATGCCATACAGTGACTTAATATCATTTTTATAGAGTTGACATCTTCTAGGCTATTGAGGCCACTAAGTCAGAGATAAATCATTGTTTCAATGAAGCTTCTATAGAGCTATTGATATCTATGCCTTATTTTGATCCAAGGAACTCATTTTCTCCAAGTTTGATGTGGACAAGCTTATGCAACTTGCTAAGATTTATACTGCCGATTTCACCATAGGTGATTGAATATTGTTAAGAACTCAGCTTCGAAACTACATTATCAGTGTTAGGAGAAGTGTAGAATTCAGTGGATATCGTGACCTTGTAAGACTCGCCGAAAAGATGGTTGAAACTGAAAAAGACAAAACCTTCCCATTGGTCTATCGCCTCATTGAGCTAACATTGATTCTTCTTGTGGCAACAACATCGGTTGAAAGAATATTTTCGGCAATAAAAATTATCAATACAGACTTGCACAACAATGTCTCTGATGAATCGCTCAATGACTTGATGGTGTGCTACACTGAGCGAGAGATATTCAAAAGCATTGATGATAAAACAATCATGAATTGTTTTCAACTGATAAAATCTCGTAGAATGGACTTGCCTCCTGTTCCTAGACATAGCTAGCGGTTTTGCGGTATGTTCTATTTCATTTCAATGTTTGTAATTACTCACAATTTTTCAATTCTCGCTAATTTAGCTACTTTTGTTCTACATATTGCTACTCGCACGCATTTATGAGCATTCTGACCATTCTATACATTAGCAAAGTACTACCTTAAGTGTATTTGATATTTTCATTTTGTCTCTTGTTTATTTATGTATGAATTTAAATTGTATTAGACATTC
The DNA here is from genome assembly GCA_036346405.1 of Phyllostachys edulis. Classification (NCBI taxonomy): domain Eukaryota; kingdom Viridiplantae; phylum Streptophyta; class Magnoliopsida; order Poales; family Poaceae; genus Phyllostachys; species Phyllostachys edulis. The sequence continues at coordinate 57,976,316 of CM070546.1, read as the reverse complement.
AAATATACATCTAATATAATTTTATTATATTAGCTTTCTCCCGTGAGCACCTCCTATATTTTTATCCTACTCTCGAGGGCGTTGCTCCGGCCAATGACGCGACCTGACTGCAGGACACGGAACTGGTGTAGGCGTAGGCACATGTTGCCAGAGAGGAAGCCAACAAGCAGCGACCACCGACTGCCCCGGCCGGCATGTAGGCATAGTCCCTGAATGTAACATCCCAAATGTATAATCTGGGTTATTCAAGTATAATTATATGTGTAGAAATTAAAACTTTTTCTCACAACTTGAAAACCCTTACAATCTCATGTAATTCTTGTCCAAGAGTTGTGTAAACCAAGAACACAAAGCTCTTGTTGACCAAAAAGTCAAATTCATTTTCCAATTCTCTCAAATCTTGTGCCAAACAATTGGAAAGTATCTTCCTTGGTCCTAAACTGAGGTGGGACCCCTCTAAAAATATCACAAGTTGTAAAACTAGTTTGATAATTTTGGAGGTAAAATGAATCATTGAACAACCTTAATGAAATTCATGAGAAAAATGCATTGCATAATAACCTCTGGAAAATTTATGTAAGGTTAATCATGTTGTCAGCTAGCTCCAGTTAAAATTTCATCAAATTTGGAGTTCATTTGCTAGCCCAAACAATTTGGCAAAGTCTCATTTGAGAAACAAAATTTAAAACCCCAAGTTCCTTGGGTGAGCCAGACTCAAACCCGGTCCGGCCCAACCCCATCCGACCTCCTTTCCCACCATTTGATGAGGTCGTAGCCGTTGGATCCAATCCAACCGCCACGACCTCCCCTCAACCAAGGCCCCCAGACCTCCCCATTCGAGGTCCTCTTGACCTCGTGGACCTCCTCGGGTCAACGTGGGCGCCGACCTCCCGCCTCATCAGTCATAGCCGCCGGATCAAAGATCCACGGCCACGACCTCCCCCGTGTTAAACCTCAAAGGACCTCCTCGTCTTGTAAGCCATCGCAGCGAGGTCATCCCACCTATGTGAGGTCTTGGCCCTTGATTTAAGATCCGCGCCCCGACCTCCCTCACCGCTAAACTAAGTAAGTCCACATCCCACCCACGTGAGGTCACACCATTGGATCAAAATCCATGGTCACGACCTCCTCCTCCCAATCTAACTGTCAAACCTCCTTTGCACTCACTTGAGGTCGAGCTGCTGGATTTACATCCAAAGGCCACGACCTCCTCTCGAAAAACATCACAACAAGGTCCTCCGCTTTGTTGAGGTCTTGGCCCTTGGATTAAGATCCAACCGCCCCGACCTCCCATGGTTATCCAACCTCAAAACCACCTTCCACCTTGGCGAGGTCATCATTTGTTGGATTTACATCCAACCGCCTCGACCTCCTTTGTACTCACTTGAGGTCGAGCTGCTGGATTTACATCCAAAGGCCGCGACCTCCAAAAATATTACAAAGAAGGTCCTTCCGCTTGATGAGGTCCATGCCCTTGGATTTGCATCCAAAGGCCATGACCTCCCCTCGATCTCTTATGTTCGCGTGCGTTAAGTCCCAACCGAGGTCCGCACTGCTGGATGGAGATCCAACGCTTTGGACCTCTGTCCATTTCTCACGCGGCGTTTTCACGTTAAGGAGATCGGAGGGCCACGACCTCCCATCTCTGATCGTGTGGTGGGACCTCCACCCACCACTTAAAACGAACGGTTCAAAACTCTCATCCGATGGCCAGACCTCTCCTGTGTCTTATCCAACGGCCACTAAGACCTCCCCCGTTCTTCTCCTTCCTCCGGCGCTACGGCAAGCTCGAGCAAAGGCATTTATTATGTGTCCGACCTTGGGGTACACTTCATCACTCTTTGTCGACCAGCATTTAATGCAGTCAGCTTTAGCCTCTCAGTCAAGCCCGAGCCCCCCCCTTGTCGCCCCCATGTCTTGTCCACCTCATGGACCAGCCCGTGGGCTAAGCTCACCATGGAGCTTAGCCCCACTCATCACCTTCAATCAGGTTATAAGTACCCTTGGAAGCCTCCCTTGGCTTCCTTTGCACACTAATTGACCTCACCTTGCACTTTGTGCGTGGCTAAGCTCCTCCTCCACTAACACTCACTCACCTCACTAGTGGTCGCCATTGTTGATGTCCTTGGAGCATCTCGGTAGCTCAAGGGTTCCCGTGGCTCCCTCTTCCACCCTCGCTCATTTTGTGCTCCCCAAACCTCCGGAAGTTAACCCTAACTTAGTTTGTTTGGGCGCCAGAGGAGGACAAAGTCGGGCTTGAAGTCGAGCTTTGGCCGTGGAGCCCTGTCTTCCCAACTCCGCCACCACCTCCACGACCTCCCCAAAGACCTTTGGACCATCGTAAGCCCTCGTTAGTCCCTTAGTGCCGCACCGCATGAATGATCTCATGGAGCTTTAGTTTGGCATAAGCTTGTTTGTCGCATGAGCTCATTTTTGCTTTTCGGTTTTGCCCGCGGGTCACCTCTGTCTCTCCGGCTCGCCGGCGCTCAAGGCCGTCTTTTGCCGTTGAGAAGGTCCGTTGGTGCGCGTGGTTATTGCGAACCAACGGTACCATTGATCTCGCCGCGAGGTCTACATCGCCGGCGAGAACCAAATATTTGAACACGGGTTTTGTCGGACGCAAATCGGCGGCATTGTTGTCGCTTTTAGGACAAAAGATCCACCGAAGTTAATGCGCTTATCATTGCTCCCATCATTGAATTCATTTGGTGTGTCTTAAGCGTCTTAAATCCCCATTCACGCGCGCCATTAAGTCCTCCGCCGACCTCCTCGTGGTCCCGCCGCATTTAATCTCTTGTCCATAACGCGTGCGTGTCGTGCGCTAATTCTAGCGCCGATCTCGACATCCGCACCTCCTCCAAGGAGATCCGGAGCGCCCAAGACCTCCTTGGCGCAATCTTAGCCGGCCCGCACCTCCTCGAGGTTCGTGGACGCTGAGGACCTCCTCTCGGGACCTCCTCGAGGTCATCTCACCGCTGAGGACCTCCCTTTAGATCTGGTCCGCTCCGGACCTCCTTCCATGTTGTGGTCCGTTAGATCTTCCATCTACGGCCATGACCTCCCTCACCTCGCAAGATGTGCGTGGTTAGGAGGTCCAGACCTCTGGACCTCCCATGTGCATGTGTGTTGTTCTCTCGGGAGGTCTCGAGCCGTTAGATCTCGAGATCTGTGGCTCACGACCTCCCATGTCTTTGTGAGTGTTGAAATGCCAAGAAAGTCTTAATAATAAAATGAATAAGGTATAAACTTTAGAATTTCATATCTTTTTCATTTTAAATCCTTTTGAGGTCATTCAAATTGTGTTAGCTCTGTCTTAAACTTGACTTTAATCCAAAAATGGTTGTAAGTTGAGTTCAGCTCCAGAGCACAGTTTTGCCATAGGTTTTAGTACTCCTTTTGGATAATACACTCAAAATTTAGGTTTAACTTGTAAAACCCATAACTAATGTTCTGTAGGTTATTTTTGAATGAGACCAACTTTGTTAGCTTCCTCTATTAATGAACTCACTGTAAAAATTAGATTTGAGCATATTGCTGTTATAGAAATAAGGACTTGTGCATTATAATTTTGTTCAAGTTCTTGCTTTTGAAAAATTATAGAAAGTGCAATATAGCTCCAAATGGGATGAACTCAATTGTGTTATTCATCTCATGAGGTGCTGGTTTCACAGTAAAAATCTCAGCCTCACCACTTTTCTAGAAATTGTTGCCTCATAATTAAATTAGTGAATAGTGCAGTTTGGTATTTTCAAAATGAGCAGAATTGTTTTGCTTATAACTTTTGCATTAAGAATCCAAATCCATTGGTTCTTGTTGCTAAATTCCTAAAAATCACCCTCTTACTGCTGTAGAAATTTCAGAGAATTTGGAGTTCGTTTTCTGTGCTGTCTTGTTGTTTTTCGTCGTTTTATCGGTTCTTTATCGTTTTTCCGTTAGGTTTCGACATTTGTGGTGATCCCCAAACGACCCTCCGCAACAAAGTGACCAGCAGCAAGGCAAGCAGTTTGACCATTTCCATCATTGTCCCATTACTTTAAAGCTTACTACTTTGTTTTACTTCTATGTATGCATGCTACTTTGTGTTAAATGTCGCTAGCTTTCCTATAGTTGCATAATCAGAGGAATTGTTATCCTCTACTACCAATGAGCCTAGGTTATTCGCTGTGGTTTGAGCTCGTTGGATGAGCTCTTATCACTTAGTAGTTGCGCTTAAACCGCTTAGACATGCTTAGCTATCGGTAGTAATGGGCGATCATCGACATAGTCGATGGTCTTGATCACATAAGTATAATTATCCCTCCTATATGTCCAGCACTTGTGCTTTGATTAATTTGTAAAATCAAAAACTGAAAATAAAATGTCGATTTAGACTTGGGCATATTGGATGGGTGGTGCGGTTCTTGGAATGTGGTGGTATGCCCGGTCCCTAGGACCGAGTACTTGGGTCACTAAGCCAAGCGCTTTTTATGCTAACCACACGAGGGGATATGGGACCTCTCTTGACTAAGTACTTTGGGAGGTGTTAATTATGAGCTGGTTGGTGGGTATGTTTTAATAAAATCTGTGTGTGTGGTGTTGGGAGGAGCATTGGCGCACCGGTTAGGCTGTCTAATGTGTCTTGTCCCCGTGGGTTATGCTCGTAATTAGCATCGTCCATTGGAAATGTCTCGTAGGACTTAGCGTGCGTAAGCACACCAAAGGTCGTGTGCCTAAAGGAAAGGCGGTCGACGTGTGGGTACATTGGTACACCCTCGCAGGATAAAACTATTCAATAGCCTCGCCCTAGGTTATGGACATGCTTGGTAAGGTCGCTCAAGACTAGTCTCAACCTTTAATTAAAACTTGATGGGTTGGTATGAACGGGAGTTCATGCTATTGTTGTGGTGACTAAGGGTTAGTCACTTCCGTGTTTGTTCTTGTTGTTGTTATTATGTTATTATCGCGTTGTATTTCAACAATTAAAAATGCTTTATCAAATTGCCTTCAATCTATTATGTTATTGCAAATGAAACTTGCTTTGTGCTAAAATGTAAGTCCAAAGCTCCATCCATTTAATTAAAGCTTGCATGTAGCTAAATTATAGTTACATTATCTTACACGTCAGTTTTGCGAGTACAATAAACAAGTTATTGTACTCATTTGCTTTGCTTAACAAATTTGTTGCAGAGGACGAGGTGAGCTCCAAGAGCCTTACTTACGTGCCACGTGTTGTCGCTTTCTTCGACGACTAGCTTGGCGGTCCGGTCCAGATGCCTAGGGTTAAGGCACACCGATTGGCTTTGTGTTATAGCCATCTTTATGGCACTTTTGCTTCATTGTGTATTCTTGTAACTTATTGCTATTTGGCCTAAGGGCCCTCTTTTGTAGTAGCTATTCCATATTAATATTAACTTCGGTTTGTTGCTTATGTTCTATGTGTTGTATGGAATTGATATATTCTTTTGTTGTGAGGTATGTATATCGCATTCGGGAGTATACATCTCCGAGACCGAGTTTATTCGGTTGATAATACTAGGGTCAATTGGATGACTAAGTATTATGAGCCTAATAAATGTCGGGGTCTCACACTGAATCCCTGTCGAGGAGCAAAGCGTGGGATCCGTGGTGAGTAGGCACGACACCAGCAATAGATGCATTTGTAGAGAGCGCAACTGGGATCGTCGGCCCATTAGAGCATGCACAATGGTACAGACAGCTGCTGTCTATAGCAACTCTCCACGTCACATGTAGACAGCACTAAAAATAGCTCATTCAGTGGGTTGTCTTTTTACTTATCTTTATATACCACACAATCTTTTAATGCTTTTCTTGGTTCTAGTGATACAGTCAGCTACAGGATTGTAGACAACATATTTTTCTCTTTATTTTCTTTCATCCACATCAGCTTACATCCTACGTGACAGATACTATAGATAGCTGATGTAAACCAATTGTACATGATCTTAGTGGCATTAATTATGAGATGAAATTTACTCTTTTCATAAAACTACAACTTTACGTGGGATCCATGCCCATCTTGGATTGGATTTGGCACGCTAGGCTAGTAGAGTCGACTTGTCAACAACTCAAAATTTGCAAATAGCATGATCATATCCGAAAGCTGCAACGAGCTAAGATAGGCTACGCCCTATATTGAAGTAGGGAAAAATTGTAAGCCATCTATCTTTTCAATTTGCCTCTATGTTTAACTATTGTTTACTTGGTATCACATAAGTTAAGTTGACGTACAAATACATCCTTAGGGTTTATGTTAGCTCTATTTTTTTGTGGTTTTCATTATTTTATTTTTTTGCACTTGTTTTAGTAGTGTCAATACTTGTTTCAATGATGCTAATACATATTTCAATTATTTGAGTGATTTAGGTAGTTGTAATACATCATTTCATTAGTAACGTTTCAATACTGAGATCGTGTATTATAAATATCGAAATGACTCAAATAGTTGAAATAAGTATTGAAATCACTTAAATAAGTTATAAAACTATTGAAGCAAGTGCCAAAGATAATTAGAACTATAAGAAAATAGTGTGAACATACAACCCAAGGGGATATTTGCAAGTCAACTTAAATTATGGGGAGGAAATTAATAAAAATGAGACATGATGCCAATTTGAAAAGGTAGATGATTTATGGGATGTTTTCAGATTTTTTTTTCATTGAATTATGCCAGATAGTTTTATCTTTAGAAATACACCTATCCCGTTTTTTCATAGTTGGAACTTGGAAGTTCACATATTTTTTAGAATCAGATAACAATCTCTTTCTTTTTATGAGAAAAATAAAGTCCAATCTAATGCAAACCTTACTCAACAAAGAAGTCAAATTGTACGAAAAAAATTAAGCAGAGACATAGCCCCATCCAAAAATAACAAAAAAATAATGACAGCATGGCCAGGTGTTCAACAAAGTTCTCCCAACTCGATAGGCAAGTAAACGACAAGGTTAAAGCATCAGAAACACCACCCTTTAGTCCAGCATAATTGGCCTTTGCAAAAGATTGCACGTTTGTGCCAATGCTGGATTCGCTTTCACAGCTTTCAAGCTTTCAGAAAAAGCACAGCGAATAAATCAAAGCACAAATGTCATGCTATCTCTTGGACACCATCATCACAATCATCTCTATGCATGTTTAAGCGAAGGTGAGAACCATCATCATCATCATCATCATCTCCAAAGCAAATGAAACGAGATAGATTCCTCTTGACACAAGTCACAAAGCCAAAGTGCATCATTTTATATGATAGTTTACAATGTTAAGATCTTGTTCTGTACGCAATAACAAGCCAAGCATGTACATAATTTTAGCAGTGCTCAAAGATAAGAGCTTGAAAAGGCACAGAAATAACCTTCAGCAAAGTACAGTGATCTTGGGTGTGCCCACAACAGGAAGCTTGATCACAAGAACTGTGAAGTGCTAAGTCACAAATGGCAAAAGTAGGCCAGAAAACATAGTGCATCATCCAAAGCTTCTTCCCACGATCCAACGACACCATGAGGAGCAGGGAAAGCCACAGTGCGGCTAGACCATACTACCAGAGATCAAGCATCAGAATCCCACAAAACACAACCTTGAAGCCTGCAGAAAGAAGCAAAAGCAGGATGCCTTCCTTGCCTTCCACACCCTGACACCCACACAAAGCCAATCTAGTAACAATGATGATAAGGTCCTTGCTTAAGGCCATATATACATTATGCTGCCTTCAGACTTTATTTATGTGGGGCTTTACTGTCACCACCATATCATGGCCAGTTTCTAGTTATCCGAGCCCACCACGCCGAGTTTCTTTGCCTCCATCTTGAGGAACTTCAGGTATCTAACAGCTTCCTCCATAACAGCAGGAGTATCCAATTGTTCTCCACCAGGGATTATTCCCCTAAGAACAGTGATCATCTTCCTCATCCTCTCATGAGTAACATTTTCCATGGATCCATGGAAAACTGAACTATTTTCAGAAGAATGCCTCATTTTCTTAAACCTGGCCGGTGAAGATGAATCAAGGAGACCATTCTCCAAGGGGTCAGGAGTACGTCCGGTACTCACGACATCATCTTCATCGCTTTCTTCATCAGAGCTCAGAAGTGCATCGATTTCTCTTGTGTCCTCCTTGAAAGACGAGGAATCTTCTTCCAGATTACCATTGTCTTGGCCAGAACTTCTGCAAACCACCTCACGGTAGGAAGGGAAAGCACTGATGTTTGTAGGGTTCAACTTGTTCACCAAGGCAGGATCATACATGATGCGCCCTTTGTCATCGGTGTGATCAAAGATGATGAAGTTTCTGGGGCATACCTTGGAAGGTTGAAACTCAAATCCATCAAGCGGGGTTCGGAGTTGAGGACTTGTCATGCCTGCAGGGACACCAAAGGCAGGTGAAACAGGAACCCTGTAGTTGCATTGACCACCCAAAGGTCCGTCTGCCATACAACCATCTGCTTCATGTCCATAACCAAAGGAGGGGTTTCCAGTGAAAGCTGTCGGATCCCTCTGCATGGGTCGATGGTTGATACTGGACAAGAATGCACTTAAGTTCGGAACACTACCTGATTTGGTGCAGTAGCTACACTGCCCAAAAGCAATGAGAATTCTACAATATGTTTGCAGCTCGCAACAACAAGAAGGCTAAATATGTCCTACCACAAGGTAGCCATCATCACGACTGCACTGCTTTTGTTGTTGCAACTTTATATCAATTGAAAGCTAAAATAGCAGATACGATAACTAAACTTGTGTCCTCTGTTTAGACTACGTGACAGGCTTAAGCAATTGACGGAAGTACTCAGCCTGCAAATTAGAACAAGTTGTTAGAATACCAACCGACACACACAACAAAAAGGTGTAGAAAAGATGTGTGAAATAACTGAATACATGGATAATTTCAAAAAGAACATGTAAACTAATTTTGTACTTAATTCAGATATATACATATAAATCATGTAAGGAGCCTATGAACAGAACAATGAAGTATCTATTCACTAGTCAAGCTAGATAAAAATTAACATTATCAGATAACATTGCTTATCATTTATCAATGAACAATGTTTGCATTTCACATTAAAAAAAGGAAATAAGAAAGATCGATTGAACATATTTTCTTGCATAACTCAAGGATACGAGGATTTTGGGTCCCAGGATAATATATCTCCTTGAACTTCAGTGTTTTACAAAATACACTCGAAAACATAGATAATTTAACTATTCCATAACAGGGATATCTCCCACCGATATTGATGGATGATACTTTTCACTACTGCATCAAGATTATTGTGGAAAGTGCCAAACAAATTACCATAAACTTAGCTATGAAAAATAACACCTGAATGTTTATTGAGAAACAACCATAATTCATTTAGGAAACAGGATTATTTAGGATAATAAACAAATAGCTCACCTGGCACACTTGCATCAACTGATAACAAGCAAAGATCCTAACATTCATTACTATAGTTCCCACTTCCTTCACAACGCGAAATCTCTTAAGTTCAATCTTAACATACATTCTCAATCTTTTCACACCCAATATAGTCAAGAACAGAAAACCACCGAAAGGAAAAGAGAATCGATTTCTTGTAAATGTAACTGCCTCACCTGCAATGCATGCCAAATGAAAAATTCAGAGTGCACTCTACATTATTCAAATTTCTGATGATGAACGCAAAATAAGTTCCGAAGAGAGGAAGTGACATACACAATCACACGGAAAAACACAACAAGGCGAACACACTTTCGGCTACTGTAGTAAGTCGAGTACAGGGGAGTCCACGGCATACTGTTGCTCAATGCTTATCTTTAGTTATATTCCTGCTGATTGCGAATTTGTTATCAACACTGAGAATTAGCAACAACGAGACAAAGAGATAGTGCTAACTAGTACAAAAATTACACGAACTCATACAGTCATATATGATCCAATATAACACCCCCGAAGTATGATATTTGTGTGGTGGCACCCAATTCATTCGTACTAATAGTAACTACGAGTCAAAATTCCCTTGAATTCCAAAAGGAATTATCGTCAGAATACTAAAAAAATAATCTTAGATACCCAGGGGCAGGGTATTACACCAGATTATACAAGTAGATCATTCTTTGTTAAACTACCTGGAGAATTGCATGGAGTTCAGCAAAGAATAGTAAACAGCTATCCTTAATCAAACACCAACAAGGCTAAAAGAAAGCATCGAACTTAGTATCCTATCAAGAAAACAACCAAGTTTGCGGGGATAAGCAGACACTAATCATGGGAAATCCCCATTTTCACAATTCTAACCACGATCAAGCTCCTGATCTAAACGGACAGAACAAGAAACCACAGCAGCTACAAGAATAATAAGACCAAAGATAGGTACAAGAAGCCAAGTATCATAATCAGAAAATTACAAACAAATCGAGCGCGATAGCGCGATCTGCGAGGTGGGTCTCGACGAGGATGGGCTGAATTCTTCGCCGTTGAGATCAAAACCGGATCTTGGAGGCGATCCCGAGGCGGCGACCTGGAGGCGTTCGTGCAGCAGCACCAAGAAAAGGAGAGGAATTTGGGGGTGGAGACCGGAGAGGAGAGGACAATAGGAACAAAAAGGAAGCTGGAAGCCTGGAAGGCATAGCACTAACAGTGTCAGAATGGTGTGTGTGTGTCACAGTGCACGAGAGATTGGGGGTGGTAGTGCTGCCTGGTTGGCTTGCAGCTGCCTCCACACAACGTGGGGTCATAAGCTGTGCGGATGATATCGTAAAATTAACGGTTTTAGTAAATATTTAAAATTAATTTTAGTATAAATTATAATAATTAAAAAATATTTTTAGCAGCATATAAATGACAGAATTGACATATAAATATGCAATTTCTTCATGTCAATTAAACAAGATATTATGCTCAAAAGATAGGATTCAAAAACATATAGAATCAGCATAATGCTAAGATTTAATTGTTTGTTTATTGCTCTCAGATGTCGGGCTGGTAAAGATAAAATCTAAGTCTCCTCGCCACTAAAGTCTATACTATTCACAAATTAGATATGACAGAAAAAAAATCCAGATTTTGAGCTCTAAAGAATGCTTTACTGATATGTCAAAATTTAATCTCTTATACAGCAAGTTATTTTGCTAGCTAACAGATGATTGGATTTGCTTAATGGTGCAATTAATCTCAGAATCACAACTATAGCATTTTTGTCAACAGAGAAGTGAAAGATTAATAGAGCTAAAGTATCACAAATTGCAACATGTAAGCATATCAACTGACAGAAGACTAGCAAGGTCACAGATCAGATAATCAAATCAGATCAGTAGACATAGTGCAACCAAACCAGCTGAAAATAACATAGCCGAAAGTTAGATAAATAAATTGGCAACAGTAAGCAACACAATTGAGCTCAAAACTGAATTAGCTATCACTCCAATTTCAGTATATGACTATTATCTTCATTGAGCTATTAAACTGAACACACAGAATCACTAAGCAATATCTCCCGGTACTAGTATCAATCCAATTAATCACAATTTCAGATTTTAACTAGTACAACACACATATGCAAAGTGATGCGCAAAATAGAAAACCAAAAAACTCACGAAGCGGATGGCACTCAAAGCCACCGAGTAGAACCGGGCAAGGCACGTGAATTGTGCTGTCTCATAAAACCAATCGCCCCGCTGTGCCACGAATGAACGGATGAGGTCGTCGGAGATACAACGCCAATCTACAAACTGGGACACACCAATTTGTGAAGTCGAGCCAATCTACAAACTGGGACACACCAATTTGTGAAGTCGAGGTATAGAGATGTGAGGCCCCAGCTTATTTGGCTTGTAATGCTTAGTCTACCATTAACCCTAGCATCACAAACAAAATAATCCGTGTCTTCGAGATATATATACTTTCCAGAAATGCAGTATACACACCCCTTTACAAAATCATGCATCAATTCCATTCAAGACATAGAACCAAAGCACGAACTAGATTAAACAAAAAACATACATAATAAAGTTATTACAAAAGGGGTCGACCGGCCAAATACAACTAAGAGAGAATAATTAACAGCGGAAGCAAAAGCCATAAGATGGCAATAAATAAAATCCAATTAGTGTGCCTTTAACCCACAAGGCAACCAACCAGGCCGCCAACCTAGTCGTCGAATCCACCGCACAACTCACGAAAGTCAAACCCTAGGGGATCAACCTCTCTCGCAACAAATTAATTAAGCAAAGCAAATGAGTACAAAATGTACTGCAAGACTTACATGTAGTGTAATGCAGACCTATACATATGCTACATGCAAGCTTATTTAAGTGGAGGTCAGAGGTTGTTTTCAAAGATAAAGCAAGTTTTCATTTGCAATAATTAAATAGATTCAAAGCAGCTTTTACAATTCATTTTAATTTGCGATAACAAATGAGACAACAACATAATAACAATAGATAGATGACAACAACAATCCTGGAAGTGACTAACCCATTAGTCACCACAACAATAGCATGAATTACCCATTCATACCACCCACATCAAGTTTTAATTAAAAGGTTATAGTCTAACTCTCGAAAGACCTCCCCAAGCGTGTCCATAACCTAGGACAAGGCTATTCGAATAGTTTGAACCCTGCAGGGGTGTACCAATGTACCCACATGCCAGACCGCCTTTTCGTCAAGCTATTTAACACACTTCCTTTGGTATGCCGGCACGGCTAAGTCCTACGAGACATTTCCAATGGGTGATGCTAATTAAGAGTCGCGACAACCCGAAGGGTAGGATGCACCGGCCCAGCCTAAGCAACTGCGGGTGCTCCCAATCCCTATAAAAATATTTTAACCACCATCGACTCATAATTAACGCCCCCAAAGTACTTAGTCAAGAGAGGTCCCATATCCCCCTCGTGTGGTTAGCACACAAAATTACTTGGTTTAGTGTAACAAGATGTTCGGTCCTTGTCGACTTAGGCACCATTCCACATACCCACAGATCACACCATCATCCATTGTGCCCAAGTCCAAATAGTTTTCATTTTCAGTTTTGTTTTGACCCTACAAATTAACCAAGCACAAGTGCTGGACATAATGGAATAATAATTAGATTTGTGTGATCAAGATCATCGACTAAGTCGATGACCGCCCAATTCTACCGTAAGCTAAGCATTTCTAAGCAATACCAACATGTGATCTACTAAGTGACAAGAGCTCATCCAACGAACTCCAAATCATAGCACGATATCCCTAGGCTTAGTAGTAGAGATTGAACATTTACTTACAGAGTATGCATCTATAGGATCAACTAATCTATAATCATTTAACAACAAAATAGAGCATTCATACATACACTTTGCAAACAATATATTAGACTTTGAAAGTAAAGGATTAAACATGATCAAACTGCTTGCCTTGCTGAAGATACTCACTATGCTGCAGAGGGTCACTCTCGGGATTAACGACTCGCTTCAAGATCTAACTAAAAAGCTTAAAAAGAACCAATAAGAACGAAGAAAACCGAAAAGACTCAACAGCCAACTTTATCCAAATGCACTAAAATTTTTACAGCAGTAAGAGCATGATTTTTAAGGAAATTAGCAACAAGAACCAATTGATTTGGATTCTCAATGCAAAAGTTATGGCCAAAACAAATCTGCTCAGCCTGGAAAATGCTGGAAAATTCAAATCGGTTACTGTTCATCCGAAACTCTAGCACAATTTTCCAAATAGGTGTTGCACCTGAGATTTTTATGGTAAGCAAAGAACCTTATGAGATGAACAACACAATTGAATTCACCTCATTTGGAGCTAGAATGCATTTTCTATGATTTTTCAAAGACATGCACAAGAGCACAAAAAAATGCACCCACAAAGATTTTAAAAATAGTGGCATGCCTAAAACCTATTCTACCATTTAGTACACTAACAGAGGAAGCTAACAAAATTGGATTCACTAAAAAAGGATCGATAGAGAATTACTTATACAATTTACAAGTTAAATGCAATTTTTGGAAAAACAATTAAAGCCTATTTCTAAACCAATTTACCAATCTATTTTCTAGAGCCGAACAAAGCTTCCAACCATTTTTAGATTAAATCTTAGTTCAAACCAGAGCTAACAAAATTTGAATCAACTCAATTGGAGCTAAAATGAATTAGTTGTGCAATTTCAAAGTTTATTACCTTTTTCAGTTCACAAATAAATCCGTCGGGAAAATCCTAAATCCATATCGACGTGGAAAGACCTGGGCCGTTGATCTTGAATCTCACGGCCCAACGACTGGTCGATGCGACGATGCACCCGTGGAACCCTGGTCGTAGACCGTTGAGATCAAATCCAACAGCCCAACTTGAACGGGCGAACGGACGCGCGGGCGGAATCCCTGGTCGTAGACCGTTGAGATTAAATCCAACGGTCCAGATTGACTCGACCGCGGCCGCGTTTGGACCTCGCGCGCGCGAATGCCCGCGCGAATTGCAGCCGCAGATCACGAGGTGGACGGCTCACAACGAACGCGACACCGTGCGAGCGCACAGACCACGCGACATCTCAACCACAGATCAAGGGATGGACGGCCCTAACGACTCCGCTACAGTTGCCGTCCCTGTCCGACAAAAGACTCGACGACATTCCCCAGCGAATCGCCGGCGATTCAGACCACGACGGCACGAACCAACGGTGGTCTGAGGTCCGCAATAGCTGTGCGCACCTAATGGTACCACTCACTGCGGCTGAGCCGGCCTAGAACGGCGGCGAGCCGGCGAGGAGCGACGATGCTACGCACGGTGACGGCGACAACAGCAATAAAGCTCCGCAGCAGTTCAATCAAGCGGTGCCTGAGCATCTAGGGACTACCAGGGAGCTACCTAAAGGATGCGGAGGAGCAGAGAAGGTCGGAGCAGCTCCGGCGATGTTGAGCCGCACCGGTGCTGAGGACGATGAAACGGAGACGACGGCCTGAGCAAAATGAGCAAGACCGGGTCATTGGATTAGCTCCAGTAAAGCTCTAGGAAGGTTCTAGAGCAAGGAATTGAGGAATAAAGCTTCTTACCGGAGATGAGGACGAAGGGGGTTGATTCGGCCGACAAAGACCCAAACTCCAAATTCAAGCCGCTCCTGTAGAAGCAACCCAAAATTAAGTTAGGGTTAATGACCACCGAGGTGAGGGACTCAAACCGAAGCAAAGAGAGGAGAGGGAAAGCCACTGGGGCACTGCCTTCACCGAGGTGCTCCAAGTTCAACAATGGCGCCCGAGGGGGTTTGTGGAGAATGGAGCTCAACCAAGCACAGAGGGCGCCCGACAAAGCTCAAAGTGGTTGAAAGGAAGGCAAGGAAGAGCTTGAGGGGCTTAAATAGTAGAGAGGGCAAAGGAGGGAACGGGCGGATGCTCGGGAAGGAGCTGCGGTCCACACTCTCCCCTGCGCGAGCTGAGCGACGGGAGCAGGTGAGAAGAGGACTTTCGGGGGCGGTAGCATGACGCGCATTAAATCCGTGCAGAAGGACCCGTTGACCTGCGCGGAGGGGACGCAACGCTGCCCACGCCTCTGCACATGCCATGGCGTAGCGCTCGCGTGAGTGCGAGGAAGGCGACGACGCACCCACCGTCCGATTTGCATCCAACGGCTCACACGCGATCGAGGTGGCACAGCTCCGCGCAAACGTCGACCGCACGATGGAGATCCAACGGCTCGCAGCGCGCACGCCAACGCGTCCACATCGGGTGCAGTTAGTTGGCTCGACCGAGTCAGTTGGCTCGAGCCCGAGTGTGGTTCGCGCCCGAGGAACAGTGAAAACTAGTTAGGGTTTAAATTTGAAAGCTGAGTTTGGAAGAATTTTTAGAGGTAGCAAACTAACTCCAAAATTTTTGAAATTTTGACTGGAGCTTCCTCACTCCATGATTAACCTTACATAAAATTTTTAGAGATTTTCATGCACTGCATTTTTCTCGAGAAATTCCTCAAGGTTTGTCCTAGGGTTTGACCAATTGAAAAACTGGCTTGACTTGCCTCAAAAAAAAATATCAAATAATTTCTAAAAATTATGAAATTTTTTAGAGGGGTCACCCATCAGCCCTAGAATCAAGAAAAAATATTTCCAAAGGTTGATCGCAAGATTCCTGACAAAGTTGAATAAGGGTTTGACTTTAGTCAACAGGAGATTTGTGTTTTGAATTCCACAATTCTTTTACAAGAAGTATAGAAAAGTTCAAAAACTTCAAGATGTAAGAAAATTTTTAATTTCTTCTCATTTTCTTACATTTGAAACACAAACCCTGGATTTGGTTACATTTGAAACACAAACCCTGGATTGGTTACATTTGAAACACAACCTGTATTTGGGATGTTTCAAGAGAGTGCCACACAAGACCAACAGAAGTACACCGGCCGAGTGCACCCAAGAACACCAAGCACCAAAGCCAAGTTCTTCTCTCCCAAATCGATCCCGAGCCAGCTAGATTCAAGCCTCAATGGAGCAACCCCCAAATTTCCTCACCGCAACCTCACACTATTACAGAAAAGGTAATCATAGACAGTTCAAAATCGTCATCACAGACGGTTTTCTGAACCGTCTAACTTTAAGAACCGTCTGTGATAATCGATTATCACAGACGGTTCTTGTTCAGAACCGTCTGTGATAGTTTTTTTTTCCACAGACGGTTATTGTTTAGAACCGTCTGTGATAGTTTTTTCTATTGCAAAAAAATTCAAATTTTGAGCCAAACCAATCAATTGCTGGATAGTTGGACCTAAGTATCTGCATATGGTTGGTTACACAATCTGGAATGAAAGAAAACTCAAACTGGACGGCGAACGAACGGCGAAAACGGGTGCTGAAACTTCAGAAGCCGTTTTGAGGCCCTAAACAACCTTTTGGGGGGGGGTTCACCTTTTTGGAGCCTTGCGAAGAGAATCTTACTTGGACTTTATGGATTTTCGGATTGAGCTTTTCATTAGCTTTTCAACGAGCCAAAGAACGTCGCAATCCGAGTTCGTATGCAAAAGTTATGGCTGTTTTACCGAACAGTGCGCAAAAATGAATCCAAGACGAAGAGGCGGATGATGGCCTGGTACTCGGAGTTAGGGATGCCGAGGTGCTCGCTGTTGATGTCCGCAATCTTATCTTTATCTATTTATTCACAAGAAAACCACAGTCACCATTGAGAGCCACCAAAAGCAACAAGGCAAGGGGAGACGACAAGCGATTGATCACTTACGGGCATGGGTGATGTCAACCAGGAAGAGAGGGGAGGGGATCAGGTGGGGGATATCATCGGCAATGAAGGAGTGGCGGCGGCATCACCGTTGTGTCACGACCGGAGGTTGAGGAGCTCACGACGGTAGTCGGTGGTAGTCGGAGCTCGGCGTGGGGAGGGCAGAGGGAGAGACTGATGGAAGATAAGGCAGGGGTGACTATAATATATAAGGACAGCGCTTAAACATTTTGCCTCCCGCGCACGCGTCCAAAACATTTCGCCTCCCACGCACGCGTCTAAAAATTTCCGTCATCCCGCGCTGCGAATCACAGATAGTTTCAAACAAAAATCGTCTGTATTGTCCATAATATCACAGACGGTTCTTATTAAGAACCGTCTGTGATACTTCATAGATGGTTTTCAACATGAACCGTCTGTGATATTTAGTAGTATCACAGACGGTTCGTGTTTAGAACCATCTGTGATACTTCACAGACGGTTTTCAATATAAACTGTCTGTGATATTATCTCTTTACAAACGGTTTTTAGCACAGTCAGTAACATAGACGGTCTCTAAACCAAAACTGTCTCTCTGTAATTGCATGTAATACAGACGGTTTTGGTCAACCGTCTGTGATGAGGCGTCCAACATTAGCCTTTTTGTAGTAGTGTCAACAGGGAGATGGTGCAAGGAACGGAACAAGGAGTGCTCAACGAGGAGGAGGCCAACTTCATAGTTGACGGCGTCGAGACACGCACGGCAGTGTGGTAGCTTAAAGACCCAAAACCGAAGCTCAATCGGAGGAGAGGAAGAACACAACAACAAAAAGGGAAAAACTCATTGTGATTCGGGGTAAAGAAAAAGAGAGCCGTTGGCCACCATTTGAAGAGGAGAGGAGAGGGCGATGCGATGGCTGCGAATGGCTGGTGCCCGAAGCGCCCGGGCCAGTTCGCGCCTCCAGTGTCGCCGCTTCTCTCGCCAAAAACCGTCGCCAAGCTCGGGTAAAGCCCAGGGCGCACGAACGCGTGAGGATAGGGATGGAGCTAAGTCTCCATCCTTATCCTCTCCCTCCTCTTACACCGACAGGTGGGTCCCGCCACATTTTTCTTTTTCTTTTCTTTTCTATTTCTTCTTCTCTGAAAATAAGAAATTACCAAGTAGCCCTAAAAATATCCAACAAACAACACTCTGTCTTGGTAATGTAGCAAAAGTGGAATATTTGTTGCCACGTTTTTGCTGTAGCAAAAACACTGTAACTATTGATATTGACCTTTCGTTTTTTTATCGGATAATGGAGATCGCTTTCTAATGGCATGCACTATAGATCCTTTGCATTGAATCCTTCGATGCAGAGGATCCATTTCCCCTAGGTGGATCTTTACCTTTTCTCCACCCGCCTTTTTCTCGTGTAATTGCTTTTGTAGCTTTGCCCTCTTTTCATGGTTTGTGTTTTTGGATGAATTATGAATGTCTTTGTTATGCAAACTCTGAATGCAAATTACTTGTATGGTAGTTTTTTAATCATTACTTCTATGGTCTTGAGAACAGAATACCTCACAAGTTTGGAAGTTTTCAAGCCATCATTGTTTTTGATTCGTGTAATTTTAAGCAGGTGAAGAATGTGTAAGGTAGGAGCAGCTAGCCCTTTATAATGAGATGTTACGAGGTTCCATATGAACCGTTTGATCATGCGAATGACTATTTTTTTTGTCCATTCCACCTTGATAACTAGGTTATGATTGATTATCACGTCAATCAATAGTCATATATTATTTTAAGGGTAGTTCATAACACAAACACCCTGCCCATATAATATCATTACTGAAAATAAAACAAGTATAATAATTGAACACTTTTTGTGATAATAAGTACAACAAGCCTCTTCGTTGAAAATTGTATAAATTGGAAAACAAACGAAAATTTGAAAGAAAAAAACCATCTTTAATCTCGATTAAAGCTGAGCACCAAACAAGACAAAAAAAAAAGAAGAAGAGCGCGACATCAACATATTTTTCTCTTTAGCGTCGAATTCCAATCCAATGAACATGAATGCACACCAGAAAGACTCAATAAATCATACTACAATCTAGAACCTACTGCATATTTCTAAGAAACAATAAAACTAAAGGGGCAGGCAGAATTATCCTTGATTGATGTGCTTAGTTGATTGGCTCAATGCTTCGTATAAACACTTTCTTCAATCATAATTAAAAAAGAGTAAATTTTATAAAATTACAACTTTAGTGGCAAAACTACCAGTTTGCTGCAACATTTGTTTCAGGTTTTATGAAGCTGCATCTTCAACGAGCTGTTTTATCACCAAACTACTACTCCGTTACTCCTGGCATGTGTTGACATATGGGTCCATCTGTCATACTCTCCAGATAAGGACCGGCTATTGACATATGAGTATGATAGGTGAACCCTATGTGTCAGTATGGGCCGGAAGTAATGGAGTTGCAGTTTAGTGAAAAAAAAGGCTCGCTAAAGATGCAGCCTCATGAAACCCGAAACAAATGTTGCAGCAAACTGATAATTTTGCTACTTAAAGTTACAGTTCCGTGAAATTTAAACTTGAAAAAAAAAATTTACCGCAATGTTGTTGTAACAACATGCGAGCTCAATCCTAGCTTTCTCTAAAGTTAAGAGTGACCACTGACCACGAGGTAAGCGCTTTAATAACACTTATTGCTACCCACTTATCTATGAGCATTTGACGCGACTTTATGCAAATTTCTTCGAAGAATCCCATTCATACGTACGCATAGCACCGCTCTTTGGTCCAAGTCCAAGGCCTTTTATTAAGGCGTGCAAGGCTCAGCTGTTTCTGGGAGGCAGCGTTTCCTTGCCGAGAGTGACATGGTACCTAACTGTATTTACTTTGGCGATCCGGTGTTGACACCCTCGGCATTCTCCTCGCCGGCCGTGGGCTGCCTGCAATGGTCGTTTCTGCAGTATGCACCATCCATCCCCGAGGTTTTGGTCTAAATGGTTTTGTTTCACGTCTAGTGAAAACGACAGGCCTTGCCTCGCATTTGCAAATGTGGCCGTCCGGACGAGCCTCATGCTACCACGTGTACTATTCCGCACAGCCACCGGCCGGCCTCCCCTCGTCCGCGCACGGCCACCGTCTGGATACGGCGCCTCCGCACGGCCACCACCTGACCATGCTCTCCACGCCGCCCGAATGCATGCATGCACCCACGCGCGCCATCACCTCCCTCAAATCCATTGCCATCACCTTTTCCTTTATTCCCTCCGGTCCCATCCTTGTCTGCAGCATATGCATGCATGCGAGAGCCTCGTGCGGGAGGGAATCCGATTCCCTCCCGTAGTGGCTATAAATAACGAGCGACGGCGATTTCCTTTCGCATTCTTGCTCGCTCACTCCATCGCTCGTTTTGTCGATTTCAGTTTCACAGATGATTAAGCATTATTGACCGTCATTATTAGTAGCTATATTAGCAGGTAATTTTTTCCTTGTTCGTAATTTCTTTATTAATTGTGCGGTTAGTAAATTAGTCACAGTGTAATGTTCGTAGTTAATTAGTTATACTTATTCAGGCGCATTTAATTTAGTCGTTTCCAAATTTTTGTAATAAAATTTGTGTGAGTTTATTAGTCGTAATTAATTAGACGTAGTTAAATTAATCTTACTTAATTAATTAGTTGTAATTATTCAGTCATAGTTAATCAGTTGCCAATTAATTAGCCGTAATTAATTATTCTTACTCAATTAATTAGTCGTAATTAATTTAGTGGCCCTAGTAAGTCATTTTTTGTTATTAACTGTGGTAATAAATTAGTCGTAATTATTTTAGTACTATTTATTTCATCATAATTAATTTAGTCATGAATAATGTAGTTGTCATTATGTAACATATGTTCATTTGTGATAATCAATTAGTCCTAATTAATTTGGTCACAATTAATTTAGTCGTATTTAATTTTGTCGTAGTAAATTAGTGTACATTAATTTGTTGTTTGTATTTAGTCGTAATTTTTAATTTCCAGTAATTTGTCGTCTTTATTCCGTCTTGTCACTAATATTCTGTCTCTTCCATCTCTTGCAAGTCATGTCTCTATCGGAGCTTCTGTAACACTTCTACGATAAGAATCACCGGTGCAGTCGTGGATCGCCGGGGATGCGGATGGCCCTCCACCCTTGGCGCTTCCGTCCAGGAGGGATTACTGGCAGCTGGACGCTTGTTACATCCCAATCCTCCGGGACACGTTGCAAGACATTTTTGCCACAGCACGATCTCATATTTTCCTCCTGAGACCATTGATCACCTGGATGTCATGCATTTGGACTTTCTGCATCTTCTAATCCATATACCTCTGCATGTTCTCAGACCACTGCTTTCCTTCTTCTAGTTATCGCCTCGCTACAGTGGCTCTATTAACGAAGTAACCGACCGTACGAGTCCATGTCTCCTCAACAATCGCGGTGATTGGGGTACCGCACACCTTTAAGCACGCTGTTGTATAACTCAGACATGTTGGTTGTCATAATCCCGTACCTCACACCGTGTGTGTCATAGAGCAGTGACCATTTCGCTAACTTAGGAGCGTGGAGATTAATCCACTGCGTGAGACTTCTATTGCTTCTAGATTGGCCACTCACGGCCTGCTGTCCCTCACGTGCCTCCGAAGGGGACTCCCTTGTATGCCTCGTAATTTGATGTTCGAGATCTGTCTAGATGGCCTTAAACTTCCGTCTCTGGTTTTGCAAGCATAACCCCTTGAACGTCTTCATAAGTTCTTGACTTTGGAACCGCGTAAAGAAGTTCGATGCAAGATGCCTCATGCACCACTGGGTTTCCACGTCGTTTCACTCATGAGGGGGTTCCGTCCCATTCTGGATGGTGTTAAGAGTCGACAACAACCCAGTATTACGGCCTGTGATAAGGCATACGCTGCGCCGGTCTACCACAACCGCCCGCTTCACATTCGCTAGGAACCACGACCAACTGGATGTGCTCTCATTCTCTACAATGGCAAAAGCAACCGGGAGAAGTTGACCATTCGCATTGGCCGCCACTTTGGTGAGAATGGTGCCCTTGTACCTCCCCGTGAGGAAAGTGCTATCCATCGTAAGCACAAGATGACAGAACTTGAAGCCTTCTATTGCTTGGGCAAAAGCCCAGAACACCTGGTCCAATATGAAGCAGTTGGGGCCTCCATCAGCATCTTCACTTTCAAGCTTGTTTGTGTACGTGCTGGGGTTTTCTTCGTCAATTTGGTGAAGCATTCTCGGCACAAGGTTGTATGCCTCGGCATAAGATTGTACGCCTCTTCGTATGTCCCGTACATAGACTCGATAACCTTTTGCTTGGCTCGTCTGACCTTGCTGTAGCTCGCTGGGTAACCAACCAAATTAATGACTTCTGACATCAGCATCTTGGGGGAGACAGATACGTCCTCCGCAATTAGGTGGCTGATGAGGCTTGCCATATATGCAGAAGTCACGTTCCAATGCTGTCGCATGGGCTCGCTAAGCTCGTAGGTGTGTTCAATCACCGCCTTGACCATGAAGACCGAGTCGAAAAACTTTGCTCAGTGAGCGCTGACCTTGCAAGGGCAGGCTTCCACTACGCACTTCTCTGCGTAATGTCCTGGGTTGGACCGGTGCACTTGGTACACACGGCTGATGGACAAGGCGTACCGTGCTATAGCTTGTTGCACGACCGTCTTGCTAAGGAAGTGCTGCCCAACTAAGAGGGTGTCAGCATCAAACCCCCACTAGAACCCTTCTTCTTGCGGTAGTACAAGCGAACGCACTGCGATATCATCTAGTCTTGGTGCCACATAAGGCACCTCTGTTGATACAATTCCACCGGTTGGAGCACCAGCCTGGCGTGCGTCATCCTCACTACCATCCGAACCCGAGTCGGCGTCCTTGTCGGACTCCAACCCGAGAGACTGGTCCGGTAGATACTCGTGGCAGTCAATGTGGGTCGACCAAAACAGTTCCGCCTCCTCATTTTGCACAAAATATGCGCAAGTCTTCCCTCCAAGACAGCACATTCCATGCTACCGTCTTCAAGCTTCGCTCACGGTTGTTCGCTGTCGAGGCCCCGACATCATCAGGTTTCGCCGGGTCCCAAAACTATGGTTCGGGACCTTCAGGTTTAACGACTAGCCCAGATCATGCTAGTGCACACAAGGTCAACAAAGATGGCATTCGCTCCATACAAGTGAATAATAACATAAACGGTTAACTTTGATTAACAAATAATGGTTTTGACCTTAAGGTCGAAGTTTACAAATATTGAGCCACGCAGGCTAACATAGGAAATAAACGGCAATGAAACATAAACGGTAGTGGCACCCCATCGATTCGCCACAGCAACCGATCGATCAAGACCTCACGATCAGCACCTTCGATGTACTCGCCCTCAAATGTCGGTGAAGACTCCTCCGCTTGATTCGTCAAAACAAGCGTGAGTACACACCGCACTCGCAAGCCACACCACGTAAATGCAAATATATACATATGCCGCTTTTTACAAAGGAAGGCATTCTCAGGGCTCTTTTGCATAAATGCAACTTTTGCAATTGAATACAATTTAATAGATTAAAGACAGTAAAACAAATAGACGATAATAATTTTAACAAGTTATTTCACAAAGACACACACTGACCTAACAGTTATTCACATAGCTAGATGATTTATTCACATAGCTCCCTTCCCACACGCTTTTATGAAAATCTACCCCTAGTGTCAAATCCTCGAGCATTGTCCATGATCATGACGCGCTATTCAATAGATTAAGTTACACTGCAGAGGTTTGTACACTTTACCCACAAGATACAATTAGTGTAGCTAACACTAATCATAACAAAGCATTTCAGATACCTTATCTTACTATGCTAGGCCTGCCTCAAAAGCAGATAAGTGGTCGACAGAAGCTCAGTTTTTTAGAGCACATGGTGAGGTCCTTAATTGACCAAGGCAAGACTTCCACAAGCTAACCAAACCACATAGACACACAGATTATTATAGTTCACAAAGTCCACACAGTTCACATACCCACCCTTTCACACAGCTTCCACCACTTGCCCCAGCTCAAATCCTTTTACCACCCCATTGGTTTTAAGTGCAACACATGCCACAAAGACACATAGTACACACAGCTTTTATCACATAGTTGCATATTCACTTAGTCAAATTTATATAGCAATCTACATGACAAATGATTCGTGGCATGGCTAAGCGAGCCTAATCGTATTAACCAACCCACGTTGGTGCTACAATATTTACCAACTAAATATCAACTAGGGTGACAAGGAATTTAGACATAGCAATTATACAAGGACGGTATAACAATTTGGATTATTAACTAAACCCAAAAGCATTTAAATAAATACTTGAATTAAGATGCAGTAATTTGAATTAAAATACTTTTATAAAACTGGGAAGCAAAATGGTCAAGGGCATAGCTTGCCTTGAAAAGGATCTAGGAATTGATCTTGATCTTGGAAAGGTCCTCCTTCTTCTTCAACTCTTCCAAAGAAATACAAGTCTACTCGCAAACGACACAAACAAACAAACTAAATAAAAACCAGAAGCAAATAACTCCAATAAAATAAATAAAAAGCTCCAATAGATAGATCTGGATTTTAGACGAATTTAGGAATTTGAATGGATGGATTTAGAGTTAGGATTCAAAAGATATGAATTTTACAAGTTTTAACCTAACTCTTGAAATTTAAATGAATTTCTAATTTTAAACAAAATCAAATTTAAAAAAAATTTTGGTTTGATTAGCTAGATCTTAATTTTATATGAATTTAGAAATTTGAAACACCCAATTTGGAGTTTGGATGCAAAAGTTATGAATTTTCCAAATTTTAAACCTAAATCTGTTATTTAACAATTTTCCTGAATTGTTTTTCTAAAGGAAATTCTAATTATTGCGCAAGGTGACGTCAGCGAAGGATTTCCGGGAATTTAAAAGAATTAAAGAATTTACTGACATGTGGGACCCACATGTCGCTGATTCTACCACATGGACCAAGTCCACCGAGCCATCGACCGTAGAGGGGCCGAGGTGGCGACTGGCTACACAGGCGCCGACGCTGGCGCCACCCGGATGACACGCAGCACGGAGGTCGAGGTGGCTCGTGACTGGCGCCCACGCCGGCGAGGACGCTGGACGACGGCGGCAGATCGACTCGGCTGGACGCCGATGGAACGGCGGCGATCTGGTGGCAGTGGGTGGTACCAAAGGGTAGAGGGCGCTAAAGCGATCACGATGAGGTACCTCCGGGTGGTCGAGGGTAGCTGTGGTGGCCGGCGGCGAGGTCGGAGCGGAGGAGGTGGTACGGGCTCGACGGCGATGGCGCTAGAGGGCTCCTCCGACGAAGGCGAGGCGAGCACCAGCTTCGCGGCGACACGGCGAGTCCAACGGTGGCGGCGACGACGACGCGGGGGCAACGGAGGCGCGCAATCGAAGCTCTAAGCCTACGGTGGCGGCGGCGAAGAACACGAATTCCGCGACGGCGAGCACGGAGGAGGAGTGAGTTGGGGTTTGAGAAAAGGAGGCGGTGCGATCCGGGGTGCCTTTTATAGGGGCCGGAGCTCGAGGCGGCGGCTACGTGGAGGTCGTGGCGGCGGCAGCTATGAACGTGGGCGCAACCGGCCATGGGATGAGGGTTCTTGGGGGGTGGCGGCGTGGTCGTGGAGGTCGGCGACTCGCGAGGAACGGGAGGTTGAGGCGCCAGCGTGAAGTTTCGGGCGCTGACCGCTCATGGCGGTTGCTTTCATGATTTAACGCCAAGACGAAGGCAACGAAGACGACGACCAGAAGGGCCCACCCGCCGAGAGAGAGAGAGAAGCACAGGCAAGTGAGATCGACCGCGGCGCCGATCCAACGGTGGAGGAGGGTTTAATGAGATGAACAGGATGGGTCAAGGAATTCGCCCGAATTCTATTTGGAGATTTAAATAGCTTTTTCTTTTTAATAAAATACCGTAAATTCAAATAAGCAATGGAAAATAGCAAAAGACCTTGGAAAAATTCCGAAAATTCTAGAAAATATATCCAAGCTCATAGAATCCAAATAAAATAGTTTTGACTATTGTTCATGTTGGAATTATTCATTTTAAATTGTTTTGTTACACAAGGTCCAATATTAAGCTTTTAATTTAAATTCAAATAAATCCAAATGGTGAATTTTCTCTACCAACTATTCAAATGATTTTTAAGGTTTCAAAATTGGGATGTTACAAACCTCCCCTTAGAGGAATCTCGACCCGAGATTCAAAGCTAAATGGAGAAAAGGTGGGGAACTCGGCTTTCAACTCTTCTTCACGCTCCCACGTTGCTTCACCTTCCGAGTGGTGGCTCCATCGCACCTTGCAAAACGAATCGCCTTGCTTCGTCCGACGCTCTGCGACATCCAAAATCTTGACCGTTGTTCTTTGTAGGTGAGGTCTTCTTTAGTTCAATTGACTCTAATGGTGCTTGTTCTTCCCAAGACACGAAGACACTTCTTCAATCGAGAGACATGAAAGACATCATGGACTCGCTAGCGCATGCGGCAGCCCAATCGATAAGCTACTTTCCACGGCGATCCAAAATCTTGAACGGACTAACATACCGAGGGGCAAGCTTCCTTTGGCATGGAACCTTTTCACACCTCTCGAGGGGCGAACTCGGAGATACACAAAATCTTCTCGCTCAAACCGAGATCACGACGACGATTATCGGATAACTCTTTTGCCTCGATCGAGCTATCTTTAGCCTCTCTCGATCATGGACACTTGCTCTTCGCTTCTTGAATAATATCCGACCAAAGATCAGACGCTCAATTGTTTCGACTCAGTTCAACGGGTTCGCAAGCACGACCATACAAAGCTTCAAATGGTGACATTTGTAAACCGCTTGATAACTGTTGTTGTACGAGAATTTCGTGATATGGTAAACTCTTATCCCAACGGGTAGCATTTGCTAGGGCATGTGCTCTCAACATATCTTCCAATATCCGTTAACCCTTTCATCATCCATCCATCTCGGGATGATACGCAGATCGAAATTTAGGTGAGTCCCTAAAGCTTCATGTAAACTCGCCAAAATCGGAGGTGAACCGAGATCCTCGATCCGACACTATCTTCTTAGGTACACCATGCAAACCGACAATCTTCGACATGTACTGCTCGCTAGACGATCTCCGAGTACGTGGTTTTGATTTGCTAAGAAATGGGCAACTTTAGTCAAACGATCCACTATTACCCAAATCGAATCGAACCCGAGTGAGTCTTGGGTAAACCGTAATGAAATCCATTCCGATTTCTTCCCACTTCCATTCTCGAATCTTCAAGGGTTGCAACAGCACCTGCTGGCCTCGATGTTCGCTTAACTTTTGGCACACGCCGCACAAGGCGATTTAACTCGCGACGCCTCGCTTCAGATTCGCCACCAAAACCTATTCTTAACATCCCGATACATCTTAGTACTACCAGGTGAATCGAATACTTTGAGTCATGGGCCTCCTTCAAAATCACCGCCTCAATCCATCAATATCCGAACGCAGATACGCTCATTGATCCACAAGATATCCCGGTCATCCACCGTGAAGTCCTTGAACTTCCTTCATCATCTTCTTCTTAATGTCGGAGAACTCGAGTCTTTCTACCGAAGCCATGAACCGCTTCTCCAAAGTGGATCGCACTTCCAGATCGCCACAAATCCTTGAGACACTACTTTAGCTTCACCGAATTCCTCTTGAAGCTTCAACAAGGCTCTTTCACTTCCGAGCATTGCGGTGACTCTTACTACCAAAGCATCTGCAGAACGACATTGGCTTTACCAGATGGTAATGGATTCCAAGATTATAATCCTTTATCAACTCTAGCCATCTTCTCATCTCATATTCAGATCCGATCGAGTGAAAATATATTTCAAGCTCTTATGATCTGTGTATACCTCACGGCGCCGACATCGGCGAGGTAATGACGCCAAATCTTCAAAGCATGCACCACGGCAGCCTAATTCCGTGTCATGGGTAGGGTAATTTTCTTCATGCGGTCTTAATCGCTTTGACGCGAAGTTTACGGCTCTTCCTTCTTGCATCAGACACATCCTAATCCTTGACGCCAAGCATCACAATAGATATCAAAATCCTTGCGAATATCCGCGTAATCAAGATCGGGTCAAGTCAAACGCTTCTTCAATTCTTGAAAACTTTCTTCACAAGTCAGTCCAGTAAACTTTTTTCTTTCTTCAACAATTGCGTAAGAGGTTTAGCAATTGATGAAAATCCTTCAATGAAGCGGCGATAATATCCTCGCTAATCCTAAGAAACTACGAACTGAAAGATGTCTTGGGTCGTTCCCAATGTAATGACTTTTACCTCATGGGGTCAATCACACTCTCGCAATTGCCATTACATGACCAAGGAAATCCACTTCCTTCTTCCGTAAATCACACTTGCTAAACTTAGCATACAATCGATGCTCCCCGAGCTTCTAGGATTAATCTCGGTGTTCAAGATGTTCTTCTTCCGACTTGGAGTAAACCAAAATGTCATCGATGAATACAACTACAAATTTGTCCAAATACTCCATGAATACCTTATTCATCATGTTCATGAAATAGGCAGGGCATTGGTCGGACCAAAGGACATGACTAGGAACTCATAATGTCCATACGCGCTGAGAAAGCGGTCTTAGGTATATCCTTGGGACAGATCTTCAATCGATGGTAACCTCGATCGCAAGTCGATCTTCGAGAACACTCGGCTCCTTTCATCCGGGTCAAACAGATCATCTATCCGGGCAATGGATACTTATTCTTGATGGTGACTTCATTGAGAGATCGGTAGTCGATGCACATCCTCATGCTTCCATCCTTCCTTTTGACGAACAAGACCGGCGCTCCCCATGGCGCATTTAACTAGGCCTCACAAAGCCTTTTTCTAAAAGTTCTTCTATCTGTTTCTTCATCTCTACTAACTCATCGGTGGCATCCGATAGGGTCTCTTTGAGATGGGAGCTGTTCTCGCACTAGATCGATGACAAACTCGATGTCACGATCCGTGGCATCCCCGTAACTCTTCCGGGAATACATCCGATACTCCTTGACGACCGCACATCTTCCAACGCGACGGTCTTCGTGCTATTGACTAACAAATGCCCATTACGACCGAGGTAGCTAGGAACTCCACTTTGTTTTTTTGGTATCCTCGATTGTAACGCTCTTCGCCACAATCTAGCACGGCTTTGTGCTTGGTTAACCAATCCATGCCAAGGATGACATCTATGGTTTGGGTGTCTAGAATAATTAGGTTAGCTAGAAACTCAACTCCACTATGAGTAACTTAGCCCCTAAACAACCCACATTAGAACTTAGCTCGCTCCAGCGCATCGACTAACAGAGTACGCTTAAGATGCATAACTTCCAATTTATTCTTGGTTGCAAAAACTCCGTAAACAAACGAATGCGAAGCTCCGTAATCAAATGTAATCTAAGGCAGTATGAATTCACTAGGAACTTACCCAAGACGACGCCCGGTGCTTCGGCTCCTTCCAAGGTGACGTGATTAACACGACCTCGACAATGGACCGAGGCGCCTCCCGTTGATCGTTCCTCGAGAAACTCCTTGGTTGTTCTGCGCTGGGGTCTTGGCGTGTGTTGCTCCAAGGTTGAAGCGACCGGGTGATAGTTCCTTCGAGGACACCGACAGCAAAATGCCCCGGCCGACGGCAATTGTAACACACTCTTGGTTCACTCTGCCGGTTGTTGTTCCCTGGGGTGGGGTTGACTGGTGTAGGGTTACGAGAATTCTGAACGAAAGGACGAGGTGCTGAAGGCGGTGCAGGTGTCCTGAAAGCACTCTGTGGCTGGAAACGATTAAACTGCTGTGGCACTACTCTTGCCCTCTGTTGTTGTGGCTGATGGCTTCCTTGTCAATCATCCCACGCTTATGTGGTCCTCCGTTCCTTGCGCTTGTCTTCCATAACCAATGCCTTGTTAACCAACTCCGGAAGTCCAGGAAGGTGTGGGCAAGCAGATCGACTTGCGCCCCGAAGTTCGCACCCTTCAGAAGCGAGCTCTGGCGAGACACATCAAGAGCGACATCCTCTCGAGCATAGCGGGCTAGCCGAGAAAACTTGTTCAGTAGTCAACATCGACATACCCCTTGCTTGAGAGCGGAACTCATCCTTCTTCAAATCCATAATGCCTTCAGTACATGATATCGGGCGAAAAGTCATGGAGAATTCTTCCCAAGTGATATTCTGCGGTGCTCCATGCGCCGCGCAGGTTCTCCCACCACTCGCCAGCCTACACCTCCATCCGATGGGTGGCATACAAAACCTTCTCATGATCGCCGCATTGGGTGATCGCAGCTTCCTCTCAATCACGCTGGCCAATCATCGACCTCTCGGGCGTGATATGTCCAGAGAAAGTTGGCGGACGGGTCCTCATGAATTCACCAACTTGATGGTCCCCGATGACCATGAGCGATGGGGCTCCTCCCCGACGATTGTTGTTGATGTTGTTGTTGTTGTTCATGGTCCGTGATCCGTTCATCATCGTATACATCATCCGAAGTTTGTGCCGCCATGAAAGCTCCAAGTTACGCAAGTCAATAGGAGGTGCTTGGGTGGTCTTTGCCCCGTAGGGGTTTGCTCGTTCGGCCGATCCTTGGGCTCCGGATCCACTTGCGGCAGTATGGCGAGTCCGAACCATCCGTGAGGTTCCATGGGTCGATAAGGTAGAGAGCACAAGGTGAGTTAAGAACTAGACGGGAAGTAGATTAACCCAACAAACACATCTCAAGAAACTTCAATAAAATAATCTTCATTAATAGCTTAATAGCATGGTCGCAACAAATGCCTAAGGGCTTTTGCACTCACACACTTGCACACAGAAAATAAAGCTAACCTAAGCACACAAGCTACCGCCTAAAGGGCGACTATGAAAAGGGAAACCGCTAAGCTCGATTGACCGAACTTAAACTAACTACTCGAGAAAGCCTCGCAGCCCACATTGCGCTCCCGCCGGTGTAGACTCAAGTGAGTGGCATCTCGCGAATCGGTTCTCGATGCCCCGGATCTGGTGCAAGCAGAGCAGTGTGTTTGGGTGCAGTCTGTTTGCTCCTCCGGTGTCTGCAGCTCGACCGATCCTCTCGAATCTCTCTCCGATCCTCTTCAACTTTTTCGGATCTTCCTCCGGATCATCTTCGATCTCATGTTGACCGAGAGAGCTTGCTCTAAGACGGCGATCCTTTCTCGGCTTCTTCCCAGTTCGATAGGCGACTCGGCTCGGTGGCGGCCATCTCCAAATGACCCTTCTTGAGCAAATGTGAATCGTGCAAGATGCACCATCGTGGCATTGCCCTCCCGCTTGTAGACGGAAAGTGCGCGGATAGCTCCCCGGCGCTCTAGGATGGTAGCGAAGACGGTGTTCTCGCGCTTCTTCCGCGTAGATGTGGCGCACTTCGAGTATGGCCAAGCGTGATGACTCCTGGATTCCTTGCGTGAAGGTGATCCTCCTGACTGAGATGTCCAAGGGCTGGCTGCCTCTAGTGTTCCTCCTGGCGTAGACCGTCAGGCGGCAGACCACACCACGATCTCGTCCGTTGACCATGTACTTACTGCCACGATACATTGGGCAGTCGAAGCCTCCAAGTGTCTGCAGCAGCTTCCACAGCTCTGCGGCAAGTCCTCCGTTGCAATCTCCAAAGGTCTGAAGGTAAGGCATCTGTCACGACAGACAAGAGGTAAGAACCACGTTAAAACAGCGGGAAGAGGAAAGAAATTCCAGCAATAGATGAGTCAAGAAAGATATAAGAGGAGTTAAGCAATTCATTTAGTCTTGTAAGTTAATTTTCTTTTAGAAAATAATTTGGACACTGAACGCCAATCTAACTAAGGTCTAGACCTACACCAAGATGGCTCGATACCACTTTTGTCGGGTCCCAAAACTATGGTTCGGGACCCTTCAGGTTTAACGACTAGCCCAGATCATGCTAGTGCACACAAGGTCAACAAAGATGGCATTCGTTCCATACAAGTGAATAATAACATAAACGGTTAACTTTGATTAACAAATAATGGTTTTGACCTTAAGGTCGAGTTTACAAATATTGAGCCACGCAGGGCTAACATAGGAAATAAACGGCAGCGGAAACATAAACGGTAGTGGCACCCCATCGATTCGCCACAGCAACCGATCGATCAAGACCTCACGATCAGGCACCTTCGATGTACTCGTCCTCAAATGCTGGTGAAGACTCCTCTGCTTGATTCGTCAAAACAAGCGTGAGTACACACCGTACTCGCAAGCCACACCACAGAAATGCAAATATATACATATGCTGGCTTTTTACAAAGGAAGGCATTCTGTGGCTCTTTTGCATAAATGCAACTTTTGCAATTGAATACAATTTAATAGATTAAAGACAGGTAAAACAAATAGACGATAATAATTTTAACAAGTTATTTCACAAAGACACACACAGCCTAACAGGTTATTCACATAGCTAGATGATTTATTCACATAGCTCCCTTCCCACACAGTTTTATGAAAATCTACCCCTAGTGTCAAATCCCCGAGCATTGTCCATGATCATGACGCGCTATTCAATAGATTAAGTTACACTCTGCAGAGGTTTGTACACTTTACCCACAAGATACAATTAGTGTAGCTAACACTAATCATAACAAAGCATTTCAGATACCTTATCTTACTATGCTAGGCCTGTCTCAAAAGCATAAGTGGTCGACAGAAGCTCAGTTCTTTAGAGCACATGGTGAGGTCCTTAATTGACCAAGGCAAGACTTCCACAAGCTAACCAAACCACATAGACACACAGATTATTATAGTTCACAAAGTCCACACAGTTCACACACCCACCCTTTCACACAGCTTCCACCACTTGCCCCAGCTCAAATCCTTTTACCACCCCATTGGTTTTAAGTGCAACACATGCCACAAAGACACATAGTACACACAGTTTTTATCACATAGTTGCATATTCACTTAGTCAAATTTATATAGCAATCTACATGACAAATGATTCGTGGCATGGCTAAGCGCCTAATCGTACTAACCAACCCACGTTGGTGCTACAATATTTACCAACTAAATATCAACTAGGGTGACAAGGAATTTAGACATAGCAATTATACAAGGACGGTATAACAATTTGGATTATTAACTAAACCCAAAAGCATTTAAATAAATACTTGAATTAAGATGCAGTAATTTGAATTAAAATACTTTTATAAAACTGGGAAGCAAAATGGTCAAGGGCATAGCTTGCCTTGAAAAGGATCTAGGAATTGATCTTGATCTTGGAAAGGTCCTCCTTCTTCTTCAACTCTTCCAAAGAACGTCAAGTCTACTCGCAAACCACACAAACAAACAAACTAAATAAAACCAGAAGCAAATAACTCCAATAAAATAAATAAAAAGCTCCAATAGATAGATCTGGATTTTAGACGAATTTAGGAATTTGAATGGATGGATTTAGAGTTAGGATTCAAAAGATATGAATTTTACAAGTTTTAACCTAACTCTTGAAATTTAAATGAATTTCTAATTTTAAACAAAATCAAATTTAAAAAAATTTTGGTTTGATTAGCTAGATCTTAATTTTATATGAATTTAGAAATTTGAAACACCCAATTTGGAGTTTGGATGCAAAAGTTATGAATTTTCCAAATTTTAAACCTAAATCTGTTATTTAACAATTTTCCTGAATTGTTTTTCTAAAGGAAATTCTAATTATTGCGCAAGGTGACGTCAGCGAAGGATTTCCGGGAATTTAAAAGAATTAAAGAATTTACTGACATGTGGGACCCACATGTCGCTGATTCTACCACTACAGTGGACCAAGTCCACCGAGCCACCGACCGAGAGGGCCGAGGTGGCGACTGCTGCTGCTGCGCCGCCGACTGGCGCCACCCGGATGACACGCAGCACGGAGGTCGAGGTGTTTCGTGACTCAAGGCCCACGCCGGCGAGGACGCTACGACGGCGATGGCAAGATCGACTCGGGTCGCCGGTGAACGGCGGCGATCTGGTGGCGATGGGTGGTACCAAAGGGTAGAGGGCGCTAAAGCGATCACGATGAGGTACCTCCGGGTGGTCGAGGGTAGCGTGGTGGTGGCGGCGCAGGTCGGAGCGGAGGAGGTGGTACGGCTCGACGGCGATGGCGCTAGAGGCTCCTCCGGCGAGGTAGGCGAGCACCGGCCAGCGGCGACACGGCGAGTCCAACGGTGGCGGCGACGACGACGCTGGGCAACGGAGGCGGCGCAATCGAAGCTCTAAGCCACGGTGGCGGCGAAGAACACGAATTCCGGCGACGGCGAGCACGGGAGGAGGAGTGAGTTGGGGGTTGAGAAAAGGAGGCGGTGCGATCCGGGGTGCCTTTTATAGGGGCCGGGAGCCCGAGGCG
This sequence comes from Phyllostachys edulis, assembly GCA_036346405.1. Taxonomy (NCBI): domain Eukaryota; kingdom Viridiplantae; phylum Streptophyta; class Magnoliopsida; order Poales; family Poaceae; genus Phyllostachys; species Phyllostachys edulis. Next base: position 57,941,753 of record CM070546.1, on the reverse strand, counting down.
GCGGCTACGTGGAGGTCGTGGCGGCGGCAGCTATGAACGTGGGCGCAACCGCCGCGGGATGAGGGGTTGATGGGTGGCGGCGTGGTCGTGGAGGTCGTCGGCGACTCGTGAGGAACGGGAGGTTGAGGCGCCCGTAGCGTGAAGTTTCGGCGCTGACCGCTCATGGCGGTTGCTCATGATTTAACGCCAAGACGAAGGCAACGAAGACGACGACCTCAGGCAGTGCCCACCCGCCGAGAGAGGAGAGCGGCCTTGTGCAAGTGAGATCGACCGCTGCCACGATCCAACGGTGGAGGAGGTTTTAATGAGATGAACAGGATGGGCGAAGGAATTCGGCCCGAATTCTATTTGGAGATTTAAATAGCTTTTCTTTTTAATAAAATACCGTAAATTCAAATAAGCAATGGAAAATAGCAAAAGACCTTGGAAAAATTCCAGAAAATTCTAGAAAATATATCCAAGCTCATAGAATCCAAATAAAATAGTTTTGACTATTGTTCATGTTGGAATTATTCATTTTAAATTGTTTTGTTACACAAGGTCCAATATTAAGCTTTTAATTTAAATTCAAATAAATCCAAATGGTGAATTTTCTCTCTACCAACTATTCAAATGATTTTTAAGGTTCTGAAAATTGGGATGTTACAGTTTCCTGGCGCCCTACGTACGAAATTCACGTACACCATCGGTTTCCCGTATATCGCCGCCTCGGGTTGGGGGGCAATATGCATGTACTGGCCCCATGCTACGCTTCCATTCACCTTGACCAGCTCCCATTGCCATTCATGCAGGTGATCCCCTCGATGACAAGTTTTTTCGTCATTGGCTCTGTGTCAAACTCCCTCCGAATGCCGCTCCGAAACTCATGAATATTCATCACAATGAGCCCCTCCGCCCGGACCACTTTGTACTGACATATCGACAGGTCCAACCCATCAGGTCTGGCCCGTACGAGACCAGTTACCATAAAACACTATCAAGTCTTGGTACATGATATAACAAACATGGTATGTAGTTACCACAAATTTATTATGACTGAACTAATTAATAGTATTTAATTACAAGTAATTTAATCGTCAGTATTACCCACATCACAAACAATGACGATAAATTACATGCAAGTAATCGATTAAATACGAGTAATAAAATACAAATAATTAATTAAATAGCAACAGATTGAATACTTGTCCGAAAATTACTTACGAGTAATTTATTAGTAGTGTAATTGCCACTAATAAACCATGACTCAAACAAACACGGTTTATTAATTACCACTAAATTAATTACGACTAATTAATTACAACTTCGTGATAATATCCGGATTAATTACCATAAGCCATTCTTCTGTTGTCACAGACGATGAACAGGAACAGATTGTGACTTCTCAACATCCAATGCACACATGGCTTCGTGACAATATCCGGATTCCCAAGAAGAGAACAAATGATACTGTTACATATCTGATTTCAATTGTTTCAAATTCTGTTGAACCAAGATTGCATGAAGAAGCAACGTACCAGCCTCAATGGAAAGAAGCAATGGATATTGAGTTTGCTGCTTTACAGAAACAACAAGACATGACATCTTATGTCTCCCAAGTCAGGTTTGAATGTTATTGATGTTAGATTTAATCTTGTTTAGAAAGTATTTGTTCCCGTTTCAGTTTAGATTTCTAAGTTTAGGAAGTTGAGTCCGTTTCGGTTTTGAAGTTGAGTCCAAGAAGAAGTCCTTCTCTAGGTGTGCGTGTGTATAAAAGGCCAAGACTGGCTACATTGTAGATGAGAAGAAGCAGAGTTGAGGAAGAAATAAAAATACCAAAAAGAGGAGCATTGCTCCTGAAAGAATCGATCTGTGTCTCTTGTCTCGTGTTGTTTGTTTTCTCCGGTGGAAAGCACACAGGGGCGAGGCGCTACTTTCCAGGAGCTACTTCACATAGAAACAACACGAACAAGAGAGGTGCTGTTCCATCAAGAGTCAAGACCATACCAGGTGTTGCTTGTTTTTTTATCAAGTCACGTCGCGGTTCCTGCTGGTGGCTTTGCTTCAAGATAACCAAGGGAGGCAAGGGCACTAGTTACATCACGTGAAGAAGCGCTGCTTGGAGGAAGTGCAAGAGGGTATAAAGTTAGGTCTAAAGCCCTGTAACGGTTGAGTTGGATTGAAGAGAAGAAAAATTTCTAACAAGTGGTATCAGAGCCTGTTGATCTTGGTGCTATCTAAAGATCATGGGTGACAATGCGAAGACCCGGGATGGGCCGGTTTCTCTCCTATATCCTGTCCTGACGACCGACAATTATCCGGTGTGGGCTATGAAGATGAAGACGAACATGCGCGCTTAGGGAGTCTGGGTGCAATGATCCAAGGCAAAGGACAAGGAGGTGGACGATAAGGTAGACAGACGGCTTTGGCCATCATCTACCGGCGGTGCAGACTCCATGATGCGGCGGCTCATCGGCAAGGAGGCAGACGTGAGGCGTGGTGACGCTTCAAAAGATGCACGAGGAATTGATCGTGTGAAGGAGGTACGGCCCAGAATTTGCATACCGAGTTCGAAAATCTCCGGATGGGAGAAACCGAAGTCGGTGGGACGAGTTCGCCGTAAGTTGTCTTCATTGTATAATCAGATTGTCTCTCTCGGCGACAAGATGGAGGAATCCGTGGCGATGAAGAAGTACTGCGGCGTGCTAGCGAAAAGTTTGTACTGTCGTCACCACGCCATGTACTCCCGGATCCGAGCAAAAGAAGATCGAGGAGATCACCGGTTCCCTCAAGGCGCATGAGGAGCTACTAAAGGGGTATAAATCCCGTAACGAGCAAAGGTATCAGTCCCATAACGAGCAGACGTTGCTAGTAAAGGGAGATACAAGAAACGATGGCAGACGATTTGGTAGAGGTGGCCATGAAGACAAGGTTGGGCAAGGCGATGGTGACAGATCCCGTGATAAGTCACATATCAAATGTTTCAAATGTGATAAGTATGGTGACTACGCATTTGAGTGCCGTAGCTACATAAAGTGCTTCAACTGTGACAAGTATGGGCACTATGCTTCGAATTATCGAAACAAGAAGAAGAACGAGGAGGTAAACCTCATCCGAAGCTGTGAAGATGAAGACGACGATCCTACCCTACTTCTCTCCTTATGTGTCAACAAGGCGCCGGTCATGGTGATGTTGAACGAGGAGAACGTACTTCCTAAACTATGCACGGAGGGAGGAAATCACGATCATACTGATGAGTGGTACTTGGACAGTGGAGCAAACAATCATATGACGGGAGATCGCTCCATGTTCCATGAGCTCGACGAGAAGATTTCGGGAGAAATAAAGTTTGGCAATGGCTCTACGGTACAAATAAAAGGCAAAGGTACAATGTTGTTGCGATGCAAGAACGGTGATCGAAGATGTCTGCCGATATTTACTTTATACCAAGTTTGTGCAACAACATACTCGATCTCGGGCGGTTAGTAAGCGGGGTGCAGGATGGAGTGCGCAGGTGAGTTCTTGCGGTTCACGACAAGAACAAAGATCTGTTGATGAAGGTAAAGATCCCCAAACCGGTTGTACAAAATTTCTCTGAAAACTTGTAAGTCGGTTTGTGTGAAGGACAGTTTGGAGGAGTCAGAGTGGAACTTAGATAACGGTCAAGAACATGGCGGAACCCAGGAGTGGCACGCAGTTGGCGCAGCAGGCGGAGTCTCAGGAGGAGATCCAGACGGTGTGCAACAAGGCGTACAGAGAGCTGCAGGGGGCAGTGAGTCTCACGCGCATAAAGGGCGCGGTGTACACAAAGTTGACGCAGGAGGAAGAGGCGGTGTAGCCTCAGCTAAGATGTGTGCGGGAAAGCGGGCAGACTTGGTCCAAGAGAGAAGAGCGGAAGGCTCAGGTAATGATGAAACCGAGGTGGTCGTGGGAGCAGGTGCTCCAGCCCAGGCAAGCGTGCAAGGAAGGACGAGTTCAGTCCAGGTATGAGGCGCGGCAAGCGTTGGTTTGTGCATGGCTCGGGATGGAGTAAGCACAGGCGGTAGGGCGGTATCGGTCCAGGAAGGAACGGCGCACGGGAGTGCAGGTAAAAGAGGAAGACTTGGAAGTTCAAAATGCATGAAAAGATCAGGATGATCAAGATGAAGAAACAAGATTAAGGGGGTGATTGTTAGATTTAATCTTGTTTATAAAGTATTTGTTTCCGTTTCAGTTTAGATTTCTAAGTTTAGGAAGTTGAGTCCGTTTCGGTTTTGAAGTTGAGTCCAAGAAGAAGTCCTTCTCTAGGTGTGCGTGTGTATAAAAGGCCAAGACCGGCTGCATTGTAGATGAGAAGAAGCGAGTTGAGGAAGAAATAAAAATACCAAAAGAGGAGCATCTGCCCGAAAGAATCGTCCAGGTCTCTTGTCTCGTGTTGTTTGTTTTCTCCGGTGGAAAGCACACAGGGGCGAGGCGCTACTTTCCAGGAGCTACTTCACATAGAAACAACACGAACAAGAGAGGTGCTGTTCCATCAAGAGTCAAGACCATACCAGGTGTTGCTTGTTTTTTTATCAAGTCACGTCGCGGTTCCTGCTGGTGGCTTTGCTTCAAGATAACCAAGGGAGGCAAGGGCACTAGTTACATCACGTGAAGAAGCGCTGCTTGGAGGAAGTGCAAGAGGGTATAAATTTAGGTGTAGAGCCCTGTAACGGTTGAGTTGGATTGAAGAGAAGGAAAATTTCTAACAAGTGGTATCAGAGCCTGTTGATCTTGGTGCTATCTAAAGATCATGGGTGACAATGCGAAGACCCGGGATGGGCCGGTTTCTCTCCTATATCCTGTCCTGATGACCGACAATTATCCGGTGTGGGCTATGAAGATGAAGGCGAACATGTGCGCCCAGGGAGTCTGGGGTGCAGTCGATCCGAAGGCAAAGGACAAGGAGGTGGACGATAAGGTAAACCAGACGGCTTTGGCCATCATCTACCAGGCGGTGCCAGACTCCATGATGTGGCAGCTCATCGGCAAGGAGACGGCACGTGAGGCGTGGGTGATGCTTCAAAAGATGCACGAGGGAATTGATCGTGTGAAGGAGGTACGGCTCCAGAATTTGCATACCGAGTCCGAAAATCTCCAGATGGGAGAAACCGAGTCGGTGGACGAGTTCGCCGGTAAGTTGTCTTCATTGTATAATCAGATTGTCTTTCTCGGCAACAAGATGGAGGAATCCGTGGCGTTGAAGAAGCACTGCTGCGTGCTAGCAGAAAAGTTTGTACCTGTCGTCACCACGCTCATGTACTCCCCGGATCTGGAGCAAAAGAAGATCGAGGAGATCACCGGTTCCCTCAAGGCGCATGAGGAGCTACTAAAGGGGTATAAATCCCGTAACGAGCAAAGGTATCAGCCCCATAACGAGCAGGCGTTGCTAGTAAAGGGAGATACAAGAAACGATGGCGAGCGATTTGGCGAGGTGGCCGTGAAGACAAGGTTGGGCAAGGTGATGGTGACAGATCCCGTGATAAGTCACATATCAAATGTTTCAAATGTGATAAGTATGGTCACTACGCATTGGAGTGCCGCAGCCACATAAAGTGCTTCAACTGTGACAAGTATGGGCACTATGTTTCGAATTGTCGAAACAAGAAGTAGAACGAGGAGGTAAACCTCATCCGAAGCTGTGAAGATGAAGACGACGATCCTACCCTACTTCTCTCCTTGTGTGTCAACAAGGCGCCGGTCATGGTGATGTTGAACGAGGAGAACGTACTTCCTAAACTATGCACGGAGGGAGGAAATCACGATCATACTGATGAGTGGTACTTGGACAGTGGAGCAAGCAATCATATGACGGGAGATCGCTCCTTGTTCCTTGAGCTCGACGAGAAGATTTCAGGAGAAATAAAGTTTGGCAATGGCTCTACGGTACAAATAAAAGGCAAAGGTACAATGTTGTTGCGATGCAAGAACGGTGATCAGAAGATGCTGCCTGATATTTACTTTATACCAAGTTTGTAGAACAACATACTCGGGCCTCGGCGGTTAGCGAATCGGGGTGCGAGGTGGAGCTGCAGGGTGAGTTCTTGCGTGTCTACGACAAGAACAAAGATCCGTTGATGAAGGTAAAAAGATCCCCAAACCGGTTGTACAAAATTTCTCTGAAAACTTGTAAGTCGGTTTGTGTGAAGGACAGTCTGGAGGAGTCAGAGTGGAACTTAGATAACGGTCAAGAACATGGCGGAACCTAGGAGTGGCACGCAGTTGGCGCAGGAGGCGCAAAGAAAGTGAGTCTCGGGAGGAGATCCAAACGGTCTTGTGAAGAAGGCGTCTGAGGAGCTGCAGGCGAGTGAGTCCCACGCGCATAAAGGGTGTGGTGTACACAAAGTTGACGCAGGAGGAAGAGGCGGTGTAGCCTCAGCTAAGATGTGTGCGGGAAAGCGGGCAGACTTGGTCCAAGAGAGAAGAGCGGAAGGCTCAGGTAATGATGAAACCGAGGTGATCGTGGGAGCAGGTGCTCCAGCCTAGGCAAGCGTGCAAGGAAGGATGAGTTGAGTCCAGGTATGAGGCGCGGCAAGCGTTGGTTTGTGCATGGCTCAGGATGGAGTAAGCACAGGCGGTAGGGCGGTATTGGTCCAGGAAGGAACGGCGCACGGGAGTGCAGGTAAAAGAGGAAGACTTAGAAGTTCAAAATGCATGAAAAGATCAGGATGATCAAGATGAAGAAACAAGATTAAGGGGGTGATTGTTAGATTTAATCTTGTTTAGAAAGTATTTGTTTCCGTTTCAGTTTAGATTTCTAAGTTTAGGAAGTTGAGTCCGTTTCGGTTTTGAAGTTGAGTGCAAGAAGAAGTCCTTCTCTAGGTGTGCGTGTGTATAAAAGGCCAAGACTGGCTGCATTGTAGATGAGAAGAAGCAGAGTTGAGGAAGAAATAAAAATACCAAAAAGAGGAGCACTGCTCCCGAAAGAATCGATCTGTGTCTCTTGTCTCGTGTTGTTTGTTTTCTCCGGTGGAAAGCACACAGGGGCGAGGCGCTACTTTCCAGGAGCTACTTCACATAGAAACAACACGAACAAGAGAGGTGTTGTTCCATCAAGAGTCAAGACCATACCAGGTGCTGCTTGTTTTTTTATCAAGTCACGTCGCGGTTCTTGCTGGTGGCTTTGCTTCAAGATAACCAAGGGAGGCAAGGGCACTAGTTACATCACGTGAAGAAGCGCTGCTTGGAGGAAGTGCAAGAGGGTATAAAGTTAGGTCTAGAGCCCTGTAACGGTTGAGTTGGATTGAAGAGAAGGAAAATTTCTAACAATTGATTGTATATGGGTTTTCAAATTCAAGAGGTGAACTGATGGCACTATTGATCGACATAAAGCACGTTTGGTTCCAAAGGGGTTCGAGCAGCAATATGGTGTGGATTATGAGGAAATATTTAGTCCTGTTGTGAAACCTACAACAATTCGGATTCTTCTGTCTCTAGCTATTTCGCGTGGTGGGAGTTTGAGGCAAATTGACGTTCAAAACGCTTTTCTTCACAGGGTTTTGACCGAGGAGGTGTATATGAAGTAGCCGCCAAGGTATGAATATTCCTTCTACCCGCATTATTTATGCAAACTTGATAAATCTTTATATGGATTGAAGCAGGGTTTTCTTGGTTAAGTACCAAACTACAAGAACTTGGGTTTATTCCATCGAAAACAAATGTTTCACTTTTCATTTATAATCAAAGTGGAGTCACAATGTTTATGCTGATCTATGTTGATGATATCATTATTGTTAGCTCTTCAAGCAAGGCTACAGATACACTTCTCCATCATCTTAGAGATGAATTTGCAGTAAAGGATCTTGGATCTCTCAGTTACTTCCTTGGCATTGAGGTTCAGAGAACTGGTGACAATATGTAGTTGTCACAGCACAAGTACATCATGGACTTGTTGCGTAGAACCCATATGACTAACGCTAAGCCAGTTACTACTCCAATGAGTACAGTTGAGAAGTTGTCTAAATTTGATGGAGTTGTTTTGTCTGATACAGATGCTACAAGATATAAGAGTACAGTGGGTGCCTTACAATACGTAATCTTGACTAGGCCTGACATTTCTTTCAGTGTAAATAAGGCCTGCCACTTCTAACAAGCACCAAGAGAAGCTCATTGGAGTGCTGTAAAAAGGATTCTACGTTATCTTAAAAACACAGCTCATCTTGGACTTGTTCTTTGGAAGTCCCCTTCTTTCTTGTTGAGCGCATTCACTGATGCTGATTGGGCATGGTCACCAGATGACCGTCGAAGCACTGGAGGTTATGCTATCTTTCTTGGATCTAATTTAGTTTCATGGAGTTCCAGAAAGCAGCCCACGGTATCGAGATCAGTACAGAATCCGAGTACAAGGCAGTGGCAAACGCGCAACAACAGAAATCATGTGGATTCAGTTTTTACTTGGAGAGTTGAGTGTTTCTCAGTATCATGCACCGAGTATGTGGTGTGATAATCTTGGTGCTACCTATCTCATAGCAAATCCCGTGTTTCATGCTCGTACGAAACATGTTAAAGTCGATTATCATTTTGTACGTGAGCGAGTTGCGCGCAAAGCATTGGATATAAGATTTATATCCTCAGGTGATCAGCTAGCTAGTGTTCTTACCAAGCCGTTGCCAACACAACTTTTCATTCGATTCAGGAACAATCTGAACATGTCAACATTACGTCCAGATTGAGGGAGGCTGTTAGAAATACAAACCTACTCTGAATCTCTATGTTGTCGGAAATAGTTCAGACATTGTGATCGACAAAGACTACTACATCATTCCCTGTCCGACCCCAATTGTAAAGAGATAGAATATGTAGTAATTCAATCTCATTGTAACTCTATTGAGTTCGTTTGATTCCGACTCTGTTTTGTAATCTGTACAAGTGCTATATATAGCCAAGGCCGTGACCTGGTTTAGGTACCAAAAAATCACAAATCAATCTTCAGTTTTTACATACCAATGTCGTGATGGGCATGCATCAGGAATACAACAACCTAACACATTGCAAAAAAAAACAAAAACAAAAACAAAAACAAAAAAAAAACCTATTTTTTGTGCTCAGTGGCGGATCCACCACTACGACAGTTATTGGTGAAGCTTCAAGCAAGATATAGAGAGGACACTCTTAAGAGGATCGCAAAGAAGTAGACGATACCACTCTAAATTCTTTGGGGTTTAGCTAAGTGATGGAGAGGCTATGGCCCACTCTATCCTACACAAAGCTTCGCAGCGACGACAACCATGGAAGCTCTAATTTCTTTGGGTTTACCTGAGTGCTGGAGGGACCATGGGCAAAGCTCCGCCAGTGACGACAACCATAACAGCTACCTAGGCTTGGCCAGAGCACGTTTCTGTAGATTTTATGGTGTATCTCAGTACCGAAGATGATATAGTTAGGCTTGCATTCACATATTAGATAGCCATAGTAGATTTGTGCTTAGGCTTGATTTTTGTCCGGTGTTCGCTACTGTTTGGGCCAAGGGTAGGTTGATAACCACCGTAGATGTCAGTCTCTCTAACAAGACAAACACCTCTGATCTTGCTAGGACAAAATGAAAGATATAGTCCAAGATAATTTAGCATTTTTCTGTACAAGCATAAAAAATGCTACGCCAAATTAAAACAGCATGCTCCTCTAAACGATTTTTTTAAAAAAACATAGCTCGTTAAACAAATAAACATGCAGGCGAATGTGGGAGTTTTAAGTGATAAAAACATGGCAAAGTATTAGTAGTTTGAATATTCACATAATTCAATAACCAAAAATAAAATTCTCAATAGGCTAAAAAAATGAGAAAAACTAGGGAACTCTATACCGCTCCTCCACGATTTTTTTAAATAATATTAATTTAAAAGATAATTACAAAAATAAATAACCGCCCAAACAATTACAAAACTAGGTCAACTGGCGATAAGGAGATGTCGTCAGTTGAACTAGCGACAGGGGCCTTGTTCCCTCCCTGTCATTAGACTAGCTCCCTATCGCCAGTTGAATTGGCGACAGAGAGTGAACAGTGTTCCTGTCGCCAATTCAACTGATGATAGGAACCCTAACCCTATAAAAACCCCTTGAAACCCTAAAATTTGGCACAATACTCATTTGTATTCAGAAAAAAGAGAAGGAGGGAAGAGAGAATAGTAGTGGCGAGGAGAGAAGCTAGCGAAGCGCTGCTTGTCCGGTTGCCCACCTGTCAGGTAATTTTTTTAACCGAATGAATTACATAGTTTTGGATGTACGGTTACGTAGTGCAATATGTCGTGAAAATATTCTTTATGGTGCAGTGCGTCAAATATGTCGGACGTCACCAATTTTAAAATTTACTATGGTCAGGGGATTATTTTGGAGGGTCCCGAGGGGATTGATTTGCGTTCTTTCCAATCGTCGACTATGCCCCTAGCAAGACCAGAGCAGCATACATAGGGCGTTGCGATACGGTGGTTGTTCCACACAATCCAAGTGGACCGTGATGTGCATGATCTGAGATTGAGTTGCCTTGCCCCCCGGGCAGCACAGCCCACATATTGGGAGTTAGTGCGGCTGAAGGGAACAAAGTCATGGCAGTCATATCTACGCATGGCGAAGGAGGGAGGGTGGAATTTGGTCATTCTGGCCCGAGCTTTTCGCAAGCCCACTCTTGGATCGGCGGCTGAACAAGAAGGTGGTGGTGATGCCGAAGAAGAAGTCGAGGACTCCAGCCACAGCGTGGCGAACACAGTGGCCAAAGCTCCCAGAGTTGGTGATGCTGTCGACGAAGATCCTACAGAACTAGCTCCTTCAGCCAGGCAAGCTATTGGGCTTGCTGACGAGGGTGAGGAGCTGGAAGCCATAGTGCAAAGGATGGATCTCGAAGACCGGGACTACAATGAATTGTCAAAAGATGAAGGATTCGACGACGAGAAAGATATGGACCAGCAGGCGGTTCCATCCGAGTGAAACACATACCAGTTCAACAACCTCATCGTCAACGAAGGCTCCCGTGTGCCGTGGGAGTACGACTAGAGCAAGGTCGGGCAAGGAGCTATGTACAAATGCAAGGAGGCCGTGCAGGAGGCGGTCAAATTCTGTGCCTTATCGGTGTGGCGCGTATTCATAGTCATCAAGTCTACCCCAAGATGCTACGACGTGAAGTGCGGCATGGAGGGATGCTCTTGGTGAGTACACACATTTCAACATAAGTAGGACACCTACTGGAAGTGCTCTATAGTGATCCCTCACACATGCGTCGTTTCTGAGTCAGTGCAGTCCCACTGGAACCTGTCATCAGACTTCATCGCCAATCTCATGTACGGTGAGATCGTGAATAATCTAGATTTTGAGCTACGATCCATCATTCGGGCGATTGAGGCAAGGTTCCAGCACACAATCAGCTATGCCAAGGCTTGGAGGGCAAAACAGCAGGCATTAGAATCAAGGTTCAGCACGTTCGAGTATTCCTACCACAACCTCACCAGGCAACTCTGAGTCATACAAGATAGGAATCCCGGCACTCATGTCGACATTCAAGACGCCACACATCCAAAGTGGGCCAATAAGAGGGTACTGCAACAAGCATTCTTTACCTTTAGTCCATGCATCAATGCATTCCGGCATTGTCGTCCAATCTTATGCGTAGATGGCACAGTCCTAACTGGGAAGTACAAGGGACAGATACTGACTGCAATAGCGACGGACGGGAACAATCAAGTTCTTCCCATGGCATTCGCTTTTGTTGAAAGTGAGAACACGGGCAGCTAGTTGTGGTTCCTAAAGAATATGAGGATTTCTGTTGTGCAAGGCCGTCCAGACGTATGCCTCATACATGATCGGCATGTAGGCCTGCTGCATGCAATAACTCAGCTACAACAAGGAGAGAACATACCACTTCCATGGTCGGATCTGCAGAGAAGGATCTACAAGCAGTTCCACAACAAGGACTTGATGAACACGTTCAAGCGGCTGTGCAACCAGAACCAGCAGCGAAAGTTTGAAGCACTCTAGAAGATTCTGGATGAGCAGACCCAAACGCACATAAGGGAGGCAGCGAGAAGGGCTGCCCCAAGCACTGACCAGACACCCGAAGCATTGCCACAGCTATCCATAGATGGTCCCGGTGTGATGAGGAGGACGAGGGCGCAGGTGAAATGCTTCTCGGACTAGATTGAGCACGAGCCTAAGGAGAAATCATCGCTGCTACATGATAGGGGTGGTGCTCGATATAGTGTCATGATAACCAATCTAGCCAAGCTGTACAACTGGGTCATGCGCGGCGTAAGGTGCCTCCCGTTGGTTGGTATTGTGGAGGCAATTCTCCGCGGTACCACAAACTACTTTATTGACAATTGCAACAATGCATCGCTCGCCATGGCAAATGATAGAGTACTCTACTCCACCATGATCACCAAGTACATGGAGGAGAAGAGCAAGAAGGCTGAGATGCACCGGGCATTCAAGATGGGCACAAGGGAGCTTCGCTTTGAGATAATGTATAGGGATAAAGGACGCTGCGGGACGAACCGTGAGAAGATCACCCACGAGTGCACGCTACACCACGATAGTTGCGTATGCACTTGCAACAAGCCCCTTCTTCTACATAGGCCCTGCTCCCATGTCATAGCCGCATGTTCGATGCTGGCGCAGCATCCCGGCCAGTACCTCTTTGACTATTTCAATAAGGAGGCGGTGATGCAAACCTGGAGTGTAGAGATATATGGTTACGCCGTGGTTGGTCATTTCACTGGCCATCCGCTCTGGAAGCAACTAATCTGGGCCGCGGACTTTGATAGGCTGAAGGGAAAGGTTGGCCGGCGACAGGTACGACGCATCAGGAACGACATGGACGAATCAGAAGTCGGACGTTGTACAAAGAAGTGCACTATTTACAGGGAGTCTGGGCACACCTTCAAGAAATGTCCCACTAGAAATCCTTAGGACGAAGGAGACATCGGCACTCCGGACGTTGCCGCGAAGACCTCATCTAGCCACCCGACTCGAGGCAGTCCACATGGGAGACGTTGAGGTCGCGGCCACGAGAAAGCACAGACAGTTGTAATTTGTGATTGTCAATGTTCTGAATTATCATTTTGATTTGTAAAAAACTAAGTGTTATGACATTTTGTTGAATGTTATGTAATATCAATGTGATTTGTCGTAGTAATGATAGAAACTAAGTGTTATCACGTTTTTCTTAATGTTATATAATACCAGTGTTATTTTATCGTAGTTTTGATAGTAATGGCAAATTCACATTTGTTTTCTTACATAATATACAGTGCATATACATGAGAAATGTTATGCAAGAGATCATTTCTCTAAAGTTCTCTACCGTGTATGAATTCTCTAGCGCATCGCAATATCACTTACGTTCCTACTTACGAATCATTTCTACCTCAATCGTCCTCGCAAAATTCTTCAGAAATTCGCCGTACTAGAACAACATACGACGATCACAAAATGTTATTACGAGTCTAATAGATTTTGTACCGTTGAGAATATACGAAAATCACAAACAAACAAACTAGTTTAGAGTTTCCAGCTCCCTGTCGCCAGTTCAACTGACGACAAGGAGATGCCGCTAGTTCAACTAGCGATGGGGAGCTGGTCCGATTACAGGGAGGGAACATGGTACATGTCGTTAGTTCAACTGGTGACATCTCTCTGTCACCAACGAACTAGTTTTGTAATTGTTTGGGGCAGCTATTTATTTTTATAATTATCTTTTAAAACAATATTATTTTAAAAAAATCGTTCGGCGACAGGGAGGGAACAGAGTACATGTCGCTAGTTCAACTGGTGACATCTCCCTGTCGGGGAACTAGTTTTGTGTAACATCCCCATGTTAATTAATAATAATTAGTATGCATCTTATCAGCATGCATGACATTTTGGGCATATTTGCATAAATTATTGCACTTGAAAAATCTCAAACAAAGTTTAAACATACAACTTAAATCTAAACTCCAAAAGAAATAAAGAACAAAAACTTATTATTATCTTATGGAAATAATTTATTCAAATACTAGAATAATTATCATGATTTAATATAATTTTTCCAAAATTTTTGGTACTTGATTTGACCCAAAGAAAATTTAAACTCAAATCAATAACCTATCCCAAGTTTGAATTTAAATTATACAAATTAAATAATGAAAAGTGGGTTTTCAAATTTTATTTGGGAACTAGGATGTCCCAGGAACACCCTTGAATTAATTCAGAATTTTTAGAATTTTATTTCTATTTCTTAAGCCCTAGTCAAACTTGTTGTTTCTTTGGTCAACTGATTTTAAAACCTCAGGCTTAGCACTGTACATTCGACCGGACCAGTCACTGTTTTGACCCGAGCCGGACCACTTGGAACTGATCGAACCTAGCCGCTTAAACGCACCCCCTCGCCATGTGTCACTGACCGCCCAGGCCCACCGGTCTGGGCCTTCTTCCTCCTCAGGCAGGCGCGAGCAGAGCTCGAGCGCCACGCGCCCGGCTCGCTCTGAGCACCCTGCCGCTGCTCCAGTGACGCCCTCACGTACCGCCCTCCTCGGCGAATCCCCGAGCACCGCATTCTCACGTCGTTCCCTTCCCCGTTCTCTTTCTCACTCAAAACCCCCTGCTGCGTCTCCTTTGTCCCATTGTCGTTCTCTGCCGAGAAAGAAAGAGAGAAGGAGAGAGCCTCACCTCTACATCTCCTTGGCCAACAACTCCAGCACGGGTTTTGCCTCACCATGCCGTGCATCTTTGCCCATGGGATCTGCCCATGAAAGTGCCTGTAGCGGCCGAACCGTGTGCGACGTCCTCAGCTCCGACAAGGGCGCCGCCGAGGTCACCTGTCACCGTCTTGGGCAGCCCGTTGATCCCCTTTCTCTTCTATCCGCGTCAGCACGCGTTCGAGAGCGTGAGCATTGATTTCCCTCCATTAATTTTGCCTTTCCTTCGCAGAATCGTGCCGGCGACGTCGTCTTCTCCGACCACGGCCAAAGCGTCGCCCGCACCGCCGCATCATCCTCGGCAAGCTTCGCGGCAATTCCTTGCTTCTAGAGCATCTACTCGGCTCCCTCTTCCTTCTCCAAGACCCGGCTGAAGCTTTACTTCAACCCAGCGTCACCGCCTCGGTGACCTGCTCCACGCCACCGCCGGCACACGTCATCGGACCACCACGGCCACTCCCCACCGGCTTCAAGAGCACGGTGAGTATCGTGAAGGCCCCATAAGTATTTTACACCCCTTCTTTTTAAGCTCCTCGCCTTACCGCGTGTTATCACCGTGCATGCTGCGCCGCCGTCGTGTTTGGACGCATCGTTGCGGAGAAGAAGACCCTTGGTTCCTGTGCTGGGCCAAAGAAGTCATTGAAGTCGCAGGAGTCCAGATCCAGCACCAATTTACCCCAGGAAGTCCTCTACGTTGAGCGCCCTCGACACCCGCGTGCTCCTCCTCCGCTCAACTCCGCCGCCGGCGCGCCACCGTGGCCCTCCGTCGGCGACGACGCCTCCGGAAGGTAGCTCCCAGCCTCAGCTTTCCATTTTAGTTCAATCCGGGCCCAGTGCGCCGCTACCTCGCCGCCGGTGGGCTCGGCGACGGTCGGCTCTGCGAGCTCCCCTACGGTCGGAGCCTCCGACAGCCACCGTAGGTTATTAAAGAACCAAATCCCGTTTGAATCAGCGCTAATGAATGCTTAGGAATTTAATGTCTGTCTTTAGCGCGCGTTGTATCACTTATGGGTGGACCCTATGAACAGAAATGGAGGCATGTAATTATACCGGTTTGCACTAGAGTGTATTACATGTGGGCCCAAGGCCATTAAGTGCACAGTCAGCCCTTGTGAACCTTTGCACTATGCAGGGGTCCCCATCTGTCATAGGCTACGGCTTGGTAGGCGTCGGTATGAAAAGTAATTCATACTTAAGAAAATTCAGAAATGATTTAGTTATACACTGAAATTGTATTAATTTGATAATTGCATAACTAAATCATATTAACTCCAACAACAGTGAAACCAATTTTGTTAATTTTCATTTCAAATGAACTTGGATATAAAATTGGTTTCAAACATACCACTATCACAGAAAATATAGTTATTGGAGATTGATTCAAAACCTATTTATTTTTACACTATAAAATGTATTTAACTTGAAAAATTCATAACTATTTCATCTTAACTCCAAAATGGATGAAACCAGTTTTGATATTTTTTATTTTAAGTTAAATTTATTTTAAAATAGGTTTAAAACATGTCTCTATAACAGAGAAGGTAGTTTTGGAAAAATGATCCTTTAACTCTATTATTTTTACAATAGAAAAAGGTCGATAACTTTAAAATGTATAACTAATTCATAAAAACTCCATATGAGGTAAACTCAACTATTTTGGTCTTATTATAATATTACCTTTTTAGCTATGTGATCCTTGTATCCACCACTACTTTACAAATTTTGGCCAAATAATTAAATTACATGAATTAAGACATATTAAAAACTGAGATTCAAACCCTCATAACTCTCACATGCTAAATCCAAATGGAATGAATATTTCACCTAAATTCATATAAAATCATAGTATACCTACTGTATAAATTTCATGCATTTTTGAGTATTTTGATTTTTCGGCTTATTTGGTGTTAATTGCAATATCGTTCTTTCGATAGATATCTCGACGATACAAACATATATTCATGAGTGTAACCTGAGATTGAACAAGTGGTACAGCAAAGGTGCGAGCACCCTCCTCTTGAACATATTGCTCCTACTGATTTTAAAATGTTTTGTATGGTTTTTAATCTCGTCATTGCATGCTATTTTGAAAAGTATGTTTATGGGTAGAAGTAGTTAAATTCCTACTTGCTGTATTGGCCCTCCTTTGAATATTGATTACCCTTTTTCCTTGTATGATTAAGGATATATGTTATATGGGAGTGTTTGCTAATTTGTAGAACAATGCTTAGTCATGCTTGTAGTTGTAGTCGATAACGGTTGATGGAGCTAGTCCATCGGCTGATAGATCGAATCGAATCATAATGAAATTTGAGGATTATATGGATTTAATTATGTTGAATTTGAGGAAAATGTCCAGATTTTCGTATCTGAATATTATGAACTTGTTGATGGGTTGTTGTTATGTGTTGGACTTGGACGGGTGATAGGGTGATGAAGGTGCGGTCCCAGATTCATGTAGCCCCGTCTGGGTATTTGAGGACCGGTCTGTGGTGTGATGAACCAAGTCTTACGTACAACCACACGCCGGGTTAATGGCGAAGGCTTGGCTTAATAATTTGTTGTGTGTTAGCTATCAAAACACAATCAGATTAGCAATTGTTGTTGTTTGGTTTTAATGGCTCTCTTGTCAATATGGTGGGGGCATGTTACACTTTTCTTTTCTTGCCCTTAAGGGCCTTTTGCGTTTGCCATGAAACTGCGCAAGGGACTTACTTACACAACGAGGTTCACCTGTGGTGCTAGGCGACTTGAGTTTGCTACAAGATTCTGATCCTCGGGTGGTTTGATAGTTAGGACATGACATTGTAACAGCCTTGTTATGATATCTTAGTCACACTCCTACGGAAGAGTGCATGACGACATTACAAGGTATTCATATCGTGTGGGTAAAGCTGTACACCTCTGTAGAGTCAAATAAATCTATTCGAATAGCCGTGTCCCCGGTTATGGACATTACTTGTGGGAAAGCATGCACAGTTAGCTTATGGGAACCTTGGTTTGGGTTATGGTTCAAAATGTATGTCTTTATGTTAGTTTGTCCAGATCTGAAATGTTATCTCGAACGGGATGTTCGCTTGTTAATTTGTTATGGAATGATTTGTGTCACGAATGGTATATTCATGTGATGATTATACTTGGAGATTATATTGTTGTTGATCATTACTTACTGTTATACAATGCTTTCTAAATGTTTTGAAAATGGCAATTTGACTCTATACTGTTTATCTAATTGCAAAACTTGCTTTATGCTGAAAATTGACTAGTGTAGTAGCCTTCCTTTGACACTTACATGCATACTTATTTTTCTTGAAAAGTCTCGCGAGTACAACTTTGTACTTAAAAATTGTCCATTTGTTCAGGTGAGAAGTCATTCAAATTGGGTAAAGTACTTCAGACGCTGCGACTTTAATCCCAGTTGGTTGCTTGTGGGATTGTGGGCATGCCAACTTGGTTATTCCCTTTTTATTTTAAGTTTGTCTTCTACTGCGATTTATTTTTGATAATTACTTTTGGGCCGATTGGCCCTCTTATGCAAACTTGTATATTATGTTTCTTTACAATGATGTTGTATTTACAATTCCTTTATTCTTGTACATTGTGTATGGATGTGAATACAATGTTGTGTTTGGATATGTGCATATTAGTCACTGATCCTTGGAAGCTAACATGAGACACCTATCCGGGTACTCGGAATTGTTTTCGTTTTATGTTAAGTATTGTGCTCTTTCAACGTAATTACTTAGCTTGACACGGATCCGATCTCGGGGTCCCCATATTTTGTAATTGTTTGGGGCGGTTATTTATTTTTGTAGTTATCTTTAAAAACAATATTATTTTTTAAAAAAAATCCTCCTCCACCCAGCAATGGGATAACTTTTCACTGTTCGATCCAGTCATTCACACGAACTAGCCATCCAACGGGGCACGGTATCTTCGTCAGATGAAGCCAAATGGGAGTCGTGAACCATTCAATCAGTAGACGTGTGAAGCTTCTTGATTTTACTACTCAGTTCTCTATTATCTTGATTCTATCGATGCCAATGGCGGACCCAGGATTTTTAGGGTGGGTGTTCAGACTTCAGAGCTAGGTTGTCCAGATATATTGATACCGTGAAATGTCACCCCAAAAAAAACACTGATACGACACACACACACACACACACACACACACACACACACACACATATATATATATAATAAAATACAAAAAATATAGAAATTAATGATTTCATATGAGGAAATGGGCGATATAAGGCAAGCATAATGGTATGAATTAAATAGCAAATTATAGATATCAATGATAGTTGAGGAGGTGAAAACTAGGAATAGAGCTATTTTTGCTCCAGTCTTTTTATTTTGTTGAGTTATGTTGTTGTTATAGGGTGCAGCCAAGACTTGTGCTTGGTGCTTGGTCGTTGTTGTTTTCTCTATTTTTCTGTTCTGGCCTGTAGCAGCTATACTGCTAAATATTATTTTCTTCTTCTAATAGTGATCGGTAGAGGGGCCCTTCACGATGATCGACACGCATATAGCTAGCTTCCTCACTGGGTTCTTCCTCGAGCCTGATGCCGTCTCCGAAAGGAGGCAACTCATCAAATTGATTGTACTCTTCCTCATCCACGACATTCTTAACTCCGACAATCCTTCTTTTTCCATGAAAAACTACGTGGCGGTTCTTATTTGTCGGATCCGTTACATAAAAAACTCGAACAACTTGCTTAGCGAGTACGAATGGTTCGTCCTTGTATCAGACACGTTCGAGATCCACAGTAGTGATGCCATACTTGTTGACCTTCACACCCTGTGGAAGTTTGACCCAATGATACCAAAACAAGAGGATCTTAAAAAGTACGTAGTCAAGCTCCCAAATCTCCTCTACGAACTCATTGTAGGAGCTCAACCCATGTTTTATTATATTTGGCCCAGCGGTATTGAACTACTTGTGAAACACATCTATGTGGACACCACTGTTCTGGACTGTGCTCTTCCTATCCTGAGATATCGTATAAAATGTGTACCCATTTAAGTCGTATCTTGCCATATCACAATTGTAAATTTTGGCCTTTTTGCCAACCATCGCAACATATCATCACTTGATGACCTCCCAATAAATCGCACCTTTAACCATTCGTTGAATCGACGGTTGTGATGTCTCGTGATCCAAATCTCCGATTGGCCTAGATTCTGTTGACGTACCATGTCTTTGTGCTCGTCGATGCATGGGGACACTTCGGTCATGTGTTGGAAGACCGTGAAATGGGCTTGAGCGTACGTATCCAAATCGGGAGTGATTGCTTTCCTTCCGATGGTCCTGATACCCTCTAGCCTCCCCTCATGACGAGATAGAGGCACACCTATCGGTTCCACCTGAGCCATGTAGTCAACACAAAACTCAATGATCTCTTCGGTTGCATAAAATTCGATGATGTTGCCCTCCGGCCGAGATCGATTTCATACATAGGACTTGAGAATTCCTATCTACCTCTCGAACAGGTACATATGACGTAGGAACATATGGCCGCATATCTTTATCTCTTTCACAAGGTGAACAATGAGATGGACCATGATATCGAAAAATAGCGGAGGGAAATACATCTCAAGATGACATAGAGCCGTCACCACCTCGGCCTACAGAGCATCTAGTGCGGATAGGCCTTAGCTCCTTTTGTACTAAACCCCGACAGGTTACCAAGGGCAAAAAAATCATTGATGGTGTAAAACAACATAGCGCGTAAAGTGAAGTTCTCTTGTTTGTACGCATCCCATACCTATACCCCTTCGTTCCACAATGTCACAAGATCTTCCAACAAAGGTGCTAGGTACACATCAATATCGTTCTCAGGTTGCTTCGGCTCCTTGGATAAGTAGTGACATCAAAATATACTTCTGCTTCATACACAGCCAAGGAGGAAGGTTGTACATCCATAGATTCACTGGCCAGGTGCTATGTCGGTTGCTCATGTCACCAAAAGTATTCATTCCATCTATACTCAAACCAAACCTTATATTCCTTGGTTCCACACTGAAGTCTTCGAAGCTCCTATCGAAGTTTCTCCACTGGGTAGAATTAACAGGATACCTTAGCTTTCTATCTTTCTTACGCTCTTCCAAGTGCCAACGCAGCAATCTTGCCTCATTTTGTTTCGCAAATAAACGCTTCAAATGGAAAATTACAGGCAGATACCACAACACCTTAGCAGGAGGTCCTTGCTTCACCTCGATGCCCTCGCCGTCCTCGTAGTGATTCTTATGCTTATATCGGGATGCTTTGCACACCGGACATACATGCATGTTTGTATACTCTTTACGGTAGAGGATACAGTCATTCGGACATACATGTATTCTTTCTATTTCTATTCCCAATGGACAAAGAACCTTCTTGGCTTGGTAGGTGGTTCTAGGCAATACGTTTCCCTTCGGAAGGATGTTCGCTAGGAGACCTAACAATGCCGTGAAACTCTTGTCAAACTAACCATTGTCTGCCTTCAATTTCAATAGTTCAAGCACATGTAACAACCTTGTGTATTTCGGCTTGCAGTCTGGGAAAAAAGGTTTCTACGACTCCTCCATCAAGCCCTCAAATTTACCAAACTCTCTCTCACTATAGTTCCCTTCTGCATCGCGTAGCATCTGATCCAGATTGTCATCGTGCGACCTATCCTCATCGAAAGCAGAGTTCACATCCGGCATATCGTTGTCTCTTTCTATGATGTTACTACCTTCTTGTATAATCTGCTCTTCACCGTGACTGGTCCAACATAGATACCCCTTTTTGAAACCCCTTCGAATCAAGTGCGCTTCGATCTGCGCTGAGTTGGTAAACATCTTCAGATTATTGCAATCAATGCATGGACAATATATAAATGTCATCCCCTTCTTCAATATATCCTGCTCGGTAGCTCTTCTAAAAGCAGTCACACCATCAATATACTCTTCACTCACATAGTTTTTAACATACATCTAGCTTCGGTCCATCTACGCTATGCATGTAACAAATTAGTGTTAAATTAGATTAATGCTCCTATAGCTAGCTAGCCATTATACTTACACATATCATTCACTTTAAATTGTCCATCTAAAGTAGCTAGCTATGTACTATTCATGAAGCAATATATATATATCAAGCAAGAATATATTGAAGTAGATTAGGAGTAGCGAGACCCATTCTTAAATTGGAGCAAACTACCAAGCTAGATCTAAATCTAGTCTAAACCTAGCAGCTATCATCTCTCTTAATTATAATACATATAATTAAAAGCACATACTAATCTTAGATCACGAAGAATAAATAGATCTACAAGCACACTTGCAAATATACGGTATGCTTTCACCAAACGGCCCAAATCGCTTGTCCTGAAGAAGGCTTTTTCAGTGCGATATCGTTATGCAGACAGATCTGTAGGGATGGACCGGGTATTTAATAACATAGTACTAGGGGTGAAAACAGATCGGATAGTTTCTGACCGATCCGGACGGAAACGGATTCAGATTTTTCTCGGATCGAAAACGAATTCGGATTTTTTTTTGTCGGAAACACAAACGAATACGGTAGGCATGCTATCTGGTGTATACGAATACGGATTATCCAGATAAGACGAAGTCTGGATATCCAGATTTCGGCCCAAAAGAGGATTTTGGCCCAAAAGAGAAAATAAGATTTTAATTGTTTTCCGAATTTCAGAAAATGCAACAAATCAAATAGCCTTTTAGAAAATAGTAAATAGAGTTAAAAAATTCTAGAAAAAATCACAAAAATTTCTTGAATTATTTTGAACTTAATAAAATTAATTCCAACTTAAAGTTGGTTTTTATTTTTGCACATAAATTATTTTTAATTTCTAAAAAATAGGAAAAACCTTTTAAAATCCGAGAAAATTCAAGAAATTAATTAAAATATCCTTTTCACTTTAAATCAAATAAAATCCCAGAAAACTCAATAAATTTTATTTTTGACATTAAAACTAGGAAATTAAATAATTGACTTTATTTTATTATTATTTTTCTTTTTAACCAAGAAAACTCTTTTAAATCTCAGAAAATCCAATAAAATAATAACTTTATTAATTTTATTTTTGGTAACATACTTTGGGATGTTACAGTCATTTGCGTAAAGATTAACCATCCAGCCTGATCAATGTTAGTGTGAACTAAGTTTTATGTATGTGATGAACGAAGTGTGAATGCGTGATGACTTGTGACTTTGTGAATTATGACTTATGAGCTAAATATGATAAACTAAGTGTTATGTTTGTGATGAACTAGTTAATGCAGCTTGCTAGTGCTAATATTATGTGTGGTTACTGAAAATATGAACAATTCATGAATGTTTGCATCAAATAAACTAGTTATATGTTTTCGTTATTTTTTGGCATACAATTTAAGGGGTTTTCATGTTCCGAAAAATATCCGCGACCGTATTCGTTTCGATTCGTATTCGCTCCGTATTCGTATTCAATATTATTCGTATCCGGGGTATTCGTATTCGTATCCGGATCCGGGAAAAAATGTGAAAACAAATATGGCAGAGCCATTAACCATCCGTATTCGATCCGTTTTCACCCCTATATAGTACATATCATAGACACTTCCAACCACAAACCGTCTATAATATAAAATTATCACAAACGGTTCTTGTTAAGAACCATCTATGAATTATCACATACGGTTCGAATTAAAAACAATATGTGACGTCTGCAATTATTACAAACGGTGCTTGTTAAGAACCGTATGTGAATTATCACAGACAGTTCTATAATATAACCGTTTGTGATATGCGATCATATCACAGACAGTTTGTTCCACTAAACTGGCTGTGATAGCTCATTCTATAGCTAAAAAATATTCTGTTTTTCGGCTAGCCTCAACAGTAAATATGTATGACTTGTTTTTCACCGGTCAATAATGCTGTCATGTCATTATACTGAGACCGTTTACATAGAAGACAGTAAGATAATCACGTTATTCAGTAACCATGTTCAACATAGACAGTAACTTCAACTCCAAACTGGATTTTTTTTTTCATTTTTGTATTTATATATGGCCAAACAACATGGGTAGTCACTTCTTACAAAAGATTTTTAAAAATTAGAAATAAAAAAGATAAAGTTTTTCTAGCGGCCAAAGTAGCCTGCTATCTCCGTCTTCAAAACTATGTAGGCGACTTCGTCAGCATCGGAGGGTTCAGGATCAGCGTAGGTAGCCCGAAACACGTCCACCCATTGACGCGATCATTCGAGAGTTGTCCAAAGACGCTCTGACTCAAGAACCAAGTCAAAATGCGTCCAGAGGCTCTTTTCCCTTACTCAAGGTGTCTCACCTTGGTAGACCCGATCGGCCGTTGCCTCGATGTAGGAGTCGAATCGACGGTAAGCCTCCTAGAGACGTACAACGTCATTCTGGAGGACCACGTCGATGGTGAGGTTAGCTCGGCGGAAGAGGGAGACCACCCGGAAGACGTGGCGGAGGAGGATGTCAAGACGACGAAAGATGGCCATCACATGCTCCAGCATAACCTCGGGCAGAGGAGGGAGGATACTATTGGCATAGTGTCCTTCCGTAGCATCCGCTAGCGTACGGTCGGAGAGGTGCTCGCACAGGATGGCTAGATAGGCCATCAATGCCGGCGACAAGGAAAAAGTGTAGGGAGCCATTTCTTTAAAATTATATTAATTTGTGTTTGAGAGTAGAGCGATGTGGGGATTCATCTTCGGTGGCGGATGATTATTTTTATAAAACAAAGAATAAATTTAGCGCGTGAGACGAAGAGACACATCGGGGAGCCAAAACGACATTTATGTGTTTAAGAGATACATATTACAGACACTTCCAATCACAAACCGTCTGTGATACAAAATTATCACAGACGGTTCTTGTTAAGAACCATCTATGAATTATCACAGATGATTCGGATTAGAAACTGTCTGTGACGTCTGCAATTATCACATACGGTGTTTGTTAAGAACCGTCTGTGAATTCTCACAGACAGTTTGGATTAAGAACCATTTGTGACGTCTGCAATTATTATAGACTGTGCTTGTTAAAAACCGTTCGTGAATTATCACGGACGGTTCTAATTAAAAAACCGTCTGTAACGTCTGCAATTATTGCAGAAGGTTCTTGTTAAGAACAATTTATGAATTATCATAGACGGTTCTTATTAAAAATCGTGTGATAATTACATATGACAGACGGTTCTAAGCATCGCTAGTAATATAGACGGTCGCGTTTGTAAAACTATTTATGATAAATATAACACTGACGGATTCTGGAGAACCGTCTGTAATAAGACGTCCAGTATAGTCTTCTCTATAGCAGTGTATTCGCAGTAAAAGAGAGATTATCGTCACGGAGAAGAATAAGAATAAGAAAGAAAAGGCTACTAATACGCTTTGTTGGGTGCCGTAGGACCATGTCATTATGAGGCTAAAGGCTAATACTAGCAGAGCTAACACAACCATGGGCCTGGCCCCCGCCAGAGCCCCCCTTCTCTCCGCCCCAGTCGGTGCCTTCTGATACATTGACGGAGCTCCGACGAGCCATCAACTCGTTCATCAGCCGTCCGACATCGCCATACGAAGAGCCTCCCTTCTCTACCGCCCTCCTCGCCTTTTGACCCAACTCCTTAGCCTTCTTCCTTATTGCCTCTCTCTCCTCGCCATCACCCATCACTCTCCCAATGGCTTCCGCGATCACCTCGCCGCTGATCACCTGGCGGCGGACCTCCAGAAACGACGTATAGTCGCCGGCGCCAACGCCAACCCCCACCTTGAGCTGCTCCACGATGAGCTTCTCGTTGTAGAACTGGTCGGCGTACCGGGGCCACGTCACCAGTGGCACGCCGGCGCTCATAGCCTCCAGCACGGAGTTCCACCCGCAGTGCGTGACGAACCCGCCAACGGCAGGGTGGTTCAGGATGAGCACCTGCGGAGCCCAACCCCGAATGATGAGGCCGCTCTCGCCGCGCGCCATGAGCTCCGCGAAGCCTTCGGGCATCCACTGCGACGTGTCGGTGTCTGCGCGGCTGATGACCCACAAAAAGTTCTGACCGGAGAGCTTCAGACCTCGCGCGATCTCCCGCACCTCCGCCGTCGAGAAATGGGTTAGTGTGCCGAAGGAAACGTACACGACTGAGCCAGCCGCCTTCTCGTTAAGCCACCGCAGGCAGCTGTCTGCGTCCGGTGAGAGCCCGCTGGTGCCCCTCGCCGCCATGTCCTTGCTGGCGAACGCTACTGGCCCAAAGAGCCACACGCGGCGGCCGAGCGTCGTGTGGTAGTGCTCGACGTAGTCCGGCTCCAGCTCATGGAAGCTGTTGAACACCTCGCCGTAGCTCATCTGGTCCGCGGCGTTCACGCGCTGATAGAAGGCCCAGTGGTCTTGTCCCTTCATGGGGTCCATCATTTGGCTCCGCCTCATCGCGACACGATGCGGCAGCCCCGGCAGGGACACGACGGTGTCTGGGTCGTCGGGGGAAGACTTTACAGGGTTGTTGCGCAGCATGCAATCGGTACAGGCCCGGGCGAACAAGCTGCTGCCGAGGAATGCCAACCGCGGGACGCCGTGCTCCGCGGCGGCCTCCGCAGACCACTCGAAGAAGCTGTCGGCCACGACGGCGTCCGGGTGGTGCTCGCCCAAGAACCGGTCGAATGGCTCGCGAAGCCACCGGAGCGCTTTCATGAACGTGTGGCTGTCGGCCTCGGACCGAAGGTTGTCAATGCTCTCGACGCCCTGCGGGAGTCCGACGTCGGGGAAGGGGAAGAGCGAGATATCTATCGCCGGGGCGTCCGTGCCACGGGAAGCGTCGTTGGCACGGTCAACAGCTGAGCGGATGATGGCGGCGTTGACAGGGGTGGTGAGGATGGTGCACTTGACGCCGCGAGCGGCGAAGAGCGCGGCCATGTCAGCGACCGGAATGAGGTGGCCGGGCGCGAGAAACGGGAAGAAGAGGATGTGCAGTGGCTGTTGCTCATCTTTGGCAGCCATGGCTGCGTGCCAGCGCCGGTTTTCTTGTTAACACAAAGGACCTTTAAGTGGCAGACGAACTCTTTTCCAACTTTTGAAGCCGTGCCTACAACAAGCATGGTTAAGATAACAAAATAAAAGATGGGCGGCAGTACACGGTACACCCAAAGCTAAAAAAAAAATTCCTTAAAAAAACACAAAGGACATTTAAGTGGTAGACGCACTCTTTTGCGACTTTTGAAGTCGTGCCTACAACAAGAATGGTTAAGAAAATAGAAGATGGGCATGCCGTATACGGTACACCCAAAGCTATAAAAAATTCCTTAAAAAAACTATCAAAATTAAAAAAGAACGTCCACTTGATGCAATCATGCAATAGTATTGACGTCTTGATAGACAAGTAGCCGGAATTAACGTCAAGTGACTTTCCATTAGGTATCGATTGACATCGGGGATTTGGCACCACAGCTTTTTTCCCCCCTTTGATCTCACCGCCACGAATCGGTACAATTAATCAATTATATATGGAACTAGCAAGGTGACCCGCTCTTTCACGGACATCATCGTTATTGATTAGTAAAGTATAGTTAACTATGTATAAATATTACTAATTTTTTTCACACTAATGTAGATGTATTTCATATATTTGTTTTCTATTTAACCTAGATGTATTCTCTATACGTGTTTTATATTGGAATTTTTTTAAAATAATATTTTTTTAAAAGATAATTACAAAAATAAATAGTCGTCCCAAAAAATAACAAAAATGTATCGCATCATGGGTTAAGTGGCGATAAGGACCTTTCGCCTCATGGCGGTCAGGTGCGTGATTGTCGACAGGAACCTATCGCCAGTTCAACTGGCGACAGCTTCCTGTCGTTATTTGAACTGGCGATAGGAAGACTGACCCTATAAAACCCTCTTGAAACCCTAAAATTCGGCACAGGACTCACTTTTATTCAGAAAAAAAGAGAAGGAGCGAAAAGTAGAGGGGAGGAGAGAAGCTAGCGAAGCGTTGCCCGTCCGATTGCCTACCTCTTGGGTAATTTTTTTTAACCGAATGGATTACATAGTTTTAGATGTCTGATTCTGCTTGATGCGAGACGTTTACATAAAACTTTTCAGTGGGTAGTCTAGTTTTAGATATGCGGTTAATCGTTGAAATGTTTTTTTATGGTGCAGTCCATCAAATATATCCGACGCCACCAATTTTAAAATTTATTATGGTCAAAGGACTATTATGGAAGGCCCCGAGGGGATTGATTTGCGTTATTCCTAATCGATGACCGTGCCCTTATCAAGACCAGAGCAGCATACATGTGACGCTGTGATGCGGTGGTTGTTCCACATATTCCAAGTCATAGCCGCATGTTCGACGGTGGCACAGCATTCCGGTCAGTACCTCTCTGACTATTTCACCAAGGAGGCGGTGATACAAACCTAGACTGGGAAGATGTATGGTTACGCTGTGGTTGGCCATTTCACTAGCCATCCGACCTGGGAGCAACTAATCTGTGCCATAGACATTGATAGGCTCAAGAGAAAGGTTGGCCGACGACAGGTACGGTGCATCAGGAACGACATGGACGAAACAGAAATCGGACGTTGTACGAAGAAGTGCTCCATTTGCAAGGAGTCTAGGCACACCTTCAAGAAATGTCTCACGAGAAATCCTCAGGACGAATGACACATCGGCACTCCAGACGTCGCTACGGGGACCTCATCCGGTCACCCGACTCGAGGTAGTCCCCATGGGGGACGTTGAGGTTGCGACCACGAGAAAGCACAGACGGTAGTAATATGTTATTGCAAGTGTTCTAAATTATCATTTTGATTAAGTGTTATGATGTTTTACTGAATGTTATGTAATATTAGTGTGATTTATCGTAGTTTTGATAGTAATGGCAATTTCACATTTGTTTCCTTACATAATATGCAATGCATGTACATGAACAAGTGTATGAATTCCCGGGCGCATCGCAATATCACTTACATTCCTACTTACGAATCATTGATACCTCAATTTTCCTCGCAAAATTCTTCAAAAATTCACCGCACTAGAACAACATACGACGATCACAAAATGTTATTGCGAGTCTAACAGATTTCGTGCCGTTCAAAAACTATGAAAATCAAAAGTAGACAAATCAGATTAGGGTTTGAGGTACCTGTCATATCTGTCGCCATTTCAAATGGTGATAGGTATATGTCGCCAGTTGAACTGGCGACAGGTACCTGGATCGGCGATAGGGGTGCGAGAGGGTCCCTATCGCCAGTTCAACTGGCGATAGGTTTCTATCGCTAGTTGAACTGGCAACAGGGACATATTTTTGTAATTTTTTGGGGCGACTATATATTTTTGTAATTATCTTTTAAAAAAATATTGTTTTTAAAAAAAATTCTTTCATATTGTCCATATAGATGGAAATCAAGCAAAAACATACTAATTCTTTCTTCTTGAGGATTGAGCGATAGCTTAGTGGTGGAGACGTGGGAAACATCCCACCCACCTAGGTTGGATCAATCCTGTGTGTCTCGCCTAAATAATTTGGGTACACACGCCTGTGCGAGCACCAGTGAAAATATTTTCGCCGAAATTTCGACGGTTATCATCGATTTTTGGTCTTACCGGTGTGACCTGGTAAGAAACAATACCGGGCAAAAAAAATTCTACCTGATTGGAAATCCCAGCCCAACCCATCCGAGTAGAGCCCTCATCCTCCTATCCCCTTCTCTTGCTCAGCCCTAACCCCGAATCCATCGCGTAGAGGCGATTTCGGCGGTTCCTGCTTCAGACTGAGCTGAGGCGAGGACGCGAGGTCCATCCCTTCGACGCCACCGACTGAGCCACTGCCGTTTTCCCCGACCGTGAGGTCCACCTGCGCGTTTTCCCAAGCCGTGAGGTACCTCTGCGGCACCTGCTGTTGCCAGGCGTGTCGACCTTCGACGGCGGCTTCGGCAGCTGCTTCTCTCCCTCAGTAGTGACGGCTTCGGCAGCAGCTTAGTCGGTGTCACCTCCACTTTGTGAGGTAAGCTCTTGTGTCCCAACTCCTGAGTCCCGACCTCCCGAGTACTGCCTCCTCCTCTCCCTATCTCTCATCTTCTTGATCTCCTCTCCACTTGCTAGGGGCATGGACGAGGCTTCTGAGTCCCGACTCCCGACCTCCTGAGTCTGCAGTAGAGGTCGAGGCACAGATGGCTGCGACAGCATCCCGGACGTTGGTGGCGGAAGCAGCAGAGGAAGTGGGAATGCTGGGGCTAGATAGGTTCTACATTTCAAACAAACAAGCAAACAACTTTGCGTAGTCGGCGCGGTGCACATTCCCAACCCACAAGGTTCTCAGTGTAGTCAAGTGTTCCAACTGCTCGATGGAATCCTTGGTTGCTTCCACTGTTTCAAGGGTCTGAATTTCCTCCGGGTGTGAGAATTCATTCAGCAAGTGCCCCAGCTTCTTCAACTTGCTGATCTCCTTTGACAGTTGATCGACCTCGACGTATTTTAGGTCTAGAGTTTCCTAATTAGTGAGCTTCTCGATCGATTTTGGAAGGAAATTCACCTTGGTCCTCCTGAACCCAAGATAGTGCAGGTTGAACAACTCCCCGATGTTTGCTAGAACTGTGTTAATGGGTGAGTCTTGTAGCTCTAGAACAGGAAGGTACCTTGCCTTGGCTATGAATCCTTCCTTTGTTTTGCCGAAGCTGTTTCCTTTCCTTGTTACGAATCCTTCCGCTGCCCACAGCATTACAAGACTTTCGTGCAAGAGAGAATGGTTTTCTGGAAACAGGCTGCAATAGAGGAAGTAGTAATTTTGACGAAATTTCACAAAATTTCGGACATTTTTTGGGTCATTCCAGCCAAAAAAAAGTTTGAAATTTCACTGTGCAAATTGAAAATTTTAGCCGAAAAATTTCCGAAAATCCCGGTAACCAGTCCAACCACTACCCTCTGAAGTTTTTTCCCTGCCAGTAGCGATTTCCCTAGCGAGCACCCAAATTTCCTTGCATGTGCAGGGGATACACACGTGTGTGTGTGTTGCATGTGGTGTGTGTCCGCCTTGTACTCTCTTAAAAATTCTTTTTTTTCATTTTATTTTTGTTTTGGTTACAAAAACTCTTCCTTATTTGCGCTCGGAAAGACGGCCGAGTGAGACATACATGGGTCGGGGTTCTCTTTTTTGTGTTCACATGTAGTCTATTTAGGCTAAGGCCTATTTTTTACTTTAATTTCCTTCTTATCTTTTAATCTCAAAATACATCCATTTATTATCTTTTGGGTTTAAATTGGTTGCCTAATCTATGCTAATATAAAAAGAGAGAGTTTTTCTTCACTACATACACCCCGTGTGTGTGTACACAAAACAATCCTAACCCTTGGATCATCTACATCGAATGACCCAAATTCGTTTCATATCATGCCAGTATTTAATGTCATAATTACCAATTAACTACCTACTAATCTCTCTCAAAACAATTATCTACTAATCTCACTAATAATCGCGTTACCATTAAGGATTTAAGGGGCTGACCCCTTTCCATCCATTAATTTTTTTTAGCATGCGGCCCATGTTAGTTTTACTATCCTGATTTGCATCATCTCTTTAATATCTATATTAAACATTTAATTGTCCTAATCACACCATTAATCAAGTTGTTCTCTCTACTGCCCGAGTACACCTACATGTGCGCATATTCCAAATTCCCAACCGAGCATGTCTTCACTAACATCAACGTACTCCAATGCCACCTCCATCGTCGTTGTTACCATCCCTATATATGCTTCCCAATGACCTCACCTCCTCCACCATCCCCCCATCGACTCTGTGCACCTCGTCCCTCGCAGTCGATCTGAACTTCTCGCTTGAGTTGCCTTTGTCATTACAGACTGTGTCACCGCTACCCTCATCGGCTATTGTCATCACCGCGCGAGAATTCCTCTGTCGCTTGCATTGCCTACCACTCCCGCGGTGAAAACTGTAGTGACCAACACCCAGCAACCAATGGTTTTCTTTCCCTTTCATTAGATATGTTTCTTTGTGATGTCAGTGGGATCAAGTCAGATTCGGTGGCAAGGTCTCATCGGGAAGATGGCCACCAATGACAGCGTCTCCCTCAATTTCTGGTTCCCTCTTCTCCTTAATCAGCAACGACGTGGCGACAGCGTCAATTGAAGGCAAGTGGTGCAGAAGCGGACGTTAAAATTGTTACTATGGTGGCATAAATTTGACACTAAAAAACTTTTTTGTGTTTACATGATTTGATATTGACGCGACTTGGATTCCACGTACCTACTGACTAGTAACATCTAATCCTTGCGATTTTTAGTCATAAGCTGGGTCCACCAAATTAATGACTAGATTTTTTAAAAGAAAATATAGCATGTTTTTATTTTTCTTGCAGCATCTAGTGGTTATAAGCTATCAATCATAATCAGGGTCCACCAAACTAAGGGCTAGATATTTCTCTTTTTTGTGAGAATTTCTAGGTTATTTATCTTTTTTCTTAGTAGTTGTAAACTACCCGTCATCGACTTTTGATATATAATAGATCTGACCCATTATAGCTTGGGTCTGCGAGATAGATGGCTAGATCTTTTTGGTTAACACGGGAACTTACTCGGAGTGCCTAATCAATATAGGTTTAATTTTTTTAATTCTTTTGGAATTTAGGTTTCAAATTCATTTACAAATCAAATATCTAATCATCATTTAATTTTTATTCAGAATTTGCATGTTTTTGGATCATACTTGCTGTGGATTTATTTTTGGTTTTAAGCTATAATTCATGTAAAAATCATGTTTCTATTTTAATTATTATTCTAAAATTTAGTTTTTAGGATTTATTTGAAATCGTATGGAAATCAATTTTTATTTCATATTTTAGTTCATTTAGATTGTACTTGATATTAACTCTTTCTTTTAATTAAGCTAATTTTTATTTAATTATTATTCGAGTTTTAGTTATTTATGGATGTTACTTTGGAAGTAGTATGGAAATCAAATTACTAATTTTTATTTATTTTTTATTCTGAATTTTTCTTAGTTTGGATTTTTCTTGCCATGGACTCTTTCTTTTAATCTAAGCCGTTATAACTTGGGTCCACCAGATAAATGTTTAGATCTTTTCTCTAGATGTATAATTCGTATAGATATAGAGAGATTCTTATATCTCTAAGTCAACAATCAAATCTAAGTCTTTAAAATTAGGACCCACCAAATTAAGGGCTAGATTTTTTGATTTTGTGAGAATTTCTCGTATAATTTTTTTTTTCTTAGCTACTTAAAAAATATGTTAACGACTTTTAGTATATAATAAATTGATGCAGATACGTTCCATTGAAAGGATCAAACTACAATGATTGTGGCAAATAATAATCAAATGATAATGATCGTGTCAAATCAAATAAGAAAACGACGAAAACTGATGGTTTCCGCCCATCTTTATCTTTTCTTTTCCCTAGCCACTGGACTGCACCAGTGCTCCGTACCTCAATTCTGAACACTCACCCGTGAATCTACAGTGAATGTGGGTTACCTTGGGACTAGCGAGTAGCGATGCTGCAGCCGTCTTCTTGTCACTGATGCACAACCAATAATATTCCGGGATCACCCTAAAGATTGTCGCCATGTGGGTTACCTTGGGACTAGCAAGTAGCGATGCTGCAGCCGCCTTCTTGTCCCCGATGCGCAACCAATAATATTTCGGGATCACCCTAAAGATTGTCGCCGAAATGTTATGGCAAAGATTGTCATTTGTTATGTCTCTCAATTCATGAAAATAATCATGATTTGCCACTCTTTTTGTATTTTAGCCTTCTTCAATTTCTTTTGGACTAAACTTGTGTGATAAAAGTCCAAAATACCCCTCTCAATCGACCATATTGAGTAGGGATGACAACTGGGCTATTCCCCATAGGGAATGCTCTCCTATCCCATCCCCTATTTAGCAATGGGGGTGGGGGGCGACATTCCTTTCGCCCCCCTTCATATGGGCCCCAATAACAACCTAAATTCAAATAAAATTACACCCCATTGGTCTCCTGGGAATTGGAGCTGGAACAATGGAATTGGAATTGGAATCCACAGATTGGAGTGTTTGGCTGCCACTAGAATCGGAATCGTCAATTCCAATCCCGATTTCGCACATCCGACCCATACCGAACCCCAATTATTTCATATCAACAGTCAATCGTGTGGAATCGTCCCAAGCTCTCCGCCCTAACCTCGCAATGCCTCTCCGCTTCGACCTCGCCACGCCTCCTAGCATCGATGACTCATTGGCGTCGTTCACCTCTCCTCTCCCCATTCTGCCTCCACCGTCGGTGGAAAAGAATGCATCCGCCTCTCCTCTCCCTCTTCCACCTCCACCGCCGGTGAGTTGGCGGCCACATCTCCTAACCCCTTTCCGCCTCCACCGCCGGTGGCAAAGAAGGAGGTGACAGCATCGCCACGATGCAGATCTAGACGTAGCCACACCGACGTTTTGGAAGGAGGGGTGGCCTTGTTGCGATGCTATGGTAGCACACAAATATGTCATGGCCTCCGTAGCAGTCTAGCATGGCCTCTGTCGTCCCCAGCTAAGTCCGGTAAGCCCATCTCCTCCTCTGTCGCTGGCATCCGTCCTCATGCTATCAGTGGCGAAGCCAGGATGAAAATAAAGGGTAGGCTCAAAGTTTTAAATGACTAAGTAAGCTCGGTAATTACACTTTAACATGGTATATTCTACAAAAGCTTGGCCAAAGCTCGAGCTTGGCTAAAAAAGCTCGCCAACTAGACATTAACATAGGAGGGAATGTTTGAGAAAAAATTAGAAAGAGGTAAGTCGAGCATTAACCACATGACGTCGTCGAAACCTGCTGCGTAAAAGTAACCATATGATGGGTCTTGTTCTGCAACCTCTGAATATGTTCAACAAGCAATGATGAGTATAATGATGTACTTCGCAAGACTTTTAAGCAAAATATAATAATATGTAGGTTATGACAAAGGAGGCTTACTAGTCTAGTTTTGATTTAGCACAACACAATCCTTTTGTTTGTAATAATGATAGTAGTTTGTAAATGGCGAGTGTAAAAGCATTTGATATTGATAGATAAGTAATTATCATAGTATAATTAACAATATCTGAACCAAGGGCTTGCTGCTCTAAAACTCAATTCTTGACAAATTCCCTTTTGTCGACCACCATCCACATGGATTCCCTCATCCATGTCTTTTCCAATATTTTCTTTAGAAAACATGAGACTACTAATATGTGATTTCACCAAGCGATGTCCATAACCGGGGACACAATTATTCGAATAGTTTTACACTCTTCAGAGGTCATACAACTTACCCCACAAGACATGAACATCCCACCATGCCGTGCATGACATTTGATACCTTCGGTACCCGATTGAGAGTCCATGACAGAGCTTTTACATCACTTGTTATAGCAATAAACCCACTCGTTGATCAACCTTCTTTAGCATGCGGAGTGGCCCTTCGTCATCCCAAGGCTCAACATTGTGTTGGTAGATATTGCCTACACCGGCCAGGAACCCTACAGACACGGATACACCTCAATGCCTGCACTAGCCTAAGGCTACTTCCTTTGGCCACTACTTGCGGTTTGATTGCTAGAACACAGTGACTTATTATGCTAGGGGCTGCCCATACATGCACATGTGGTTTGCACAGATATACTTGGGTCTATGGCACAAAAGATCGGTCCTTAGTGACCTGGGCGAGATAACTATTAACCAAACTCTCGTGCATCTGCACTGGTCCCTAGTTACATCCGCCTAAGTCTAAAACAACTTTCAGATTTTATTTATTATTAAACTAAGAGATAATCTCCTATAGACCATAATAATGGGTTCCTGGGTTGACGGCGAACTTACTGGGTGGTGGTGGCGAGGCAATGGGTGTCTGGAGCATCGTTGACGATGACTTACAGAGGCGACACGAGACGGTGCTATGACGACTTTCATGAATGGGGTAGAGGCAAAGATAAATAAGGTGTGCTAAGGCTTTAGGGAGTGACTACGATGCTAGCGGCGACGACATGGGGTCCAATGGTCACCGGGGTGACGGTGACGACGTTTTTCGTGATGGCGCCATGGGTGGCTACGGTGAACACCATGCTACATAAGCTAAACCTCAATTCTATCGAGCGCGTTAGCTCTAGGGGGCTACTAGGAGATCACTGAGGTGGTTAAGGGCAATAGAGAACAGTCGGAGATGGTAGAGCAACGGCGGGCATGGACGACGGCGATGGCGTCAAGGTGATGGCGTGTTACGGCGATGAAAGAGCTACAAGGAGGTATGCATTAGCTCATTGACATGCCGAGGATGGTGGAAAACGAAGGCATTTGACAAGGGACTCACCGAGTTGCGAGAAATAGCAACAATAGTGGCGGCGGCCGGAAATGAAGATGATGACCAAGTTTGGCAAGGTGCTACACGAGACATGCAATAGAATTAGGTGTTTTTCATGTTGAGAGGAATGGAGCAAGATGACGCAGTCGAATTGGGCTCAGACTCACCAGAATGGCAAGGACACGGTGGCTTGGATTGGGTGTGCGTGCTGGAGACGAAGACGACAGGGGCAATACGGCTCTCCACGGTTCTAGCTGCTAGAACAAGCATGGGAGAGGAATGGGTGAAGCTTTAGGAGCAAAATGACACACATGTGGTGGGAAGAGGAGCTCACTAGAGATGGCAGCAGCGTGGAGGCGTGCTCACCGGTGTCAGGGAAGATACTCGCATTCCCGCGGAACAAAAGAGCGAGGAGCTCTGGTTCTTGGTGGGAGACAAGAAGGCGAGCTACGGTGAAGATGAGACACATGGAGGTTTTAAGTACTATGGAGAAGATCACAAGAACATGGCGAGAACAAATTGGTCGCTGTGAGAAAACGGGAGTGTGCTCTATGTTCTTTGCCCGAGCGAACAAAAGGCGACGACAATAGGATGGTTGGCCACTCTGGTGTCAGGAGGGTGACGACGATGTGGAGGTGACAGCCATACCAGGCGAGGAAAACTATGGGTGGTGGTCGCAAACTAGGGGCGGAGGTGGAGTTGGCACGGCGCGCTGGTGAGCAGGGGCAGACACGGGCGCGAGTGAGGTGGACGAAGGGTCCTGGCAGGCGGGCCCATGGTGTTAGCGAGAGAGAGAGGGAAAGAGGCGAGGATCTTGGTGGGCGAGTTGGCATCGTCTTTGGGCGAGGAAGGTGTGCAGCGAGGCTTTATTCGCCCAACTGACAAACGAGAAAATGAATTTGGTTTCAGATTTTGTTTAAAAGGGCTGAAGGTTTGAGAAATTTTAAAATATATATGAGACGAGCACCAAAAATTATGATTTTTTAGGGAGGCTACTGACTTTATATATTTTTTAATAAAACTAACCTCACTATTTTATTATCTTCCAGTTTTTCTCGAAAATTGTGTTTTTGCTGCAGCCTTTGAGAAAAGCTTTTTAAATAATTTGGAAAAGCAAGAAAAGGTCAAAATTCAAGAAATTTTTTTTTTCATGCACTCTCAAACAGGAAACACAAATTTATAGCTGTTACAGCGGCACATGGGATAGAGGTGCTGGTTTGGCCACCCCCTAGCGGAGAGTGTGCCAGAAGTCCACAACATGTTCTGTACCGCAAGCCAGATGAAGAACTTGCATTTGGGAGGTGCCCTGGCTTTCCAGACGAGGCGATCAAGCTTTGTCTGCGAAGATCCCAGGAACTGCGCTTTATAGGCCGAGCTTGACATGTACTCGCCGTGCGACGTGAGTTTCCATGTTATGTCATCTGGCGAATTTAACCTAGCCATTTGTTACTAGTGAATAGCTATTGGTAAAAAAATGCACTAACATTCTCATGGATCCTGGTAAATTTCATTCCTATTTCGCAATTAAACCGAGTTTGCAACAAACTGACGATGCCGTGCAACTGCATGCCCAGCTGCTGTTAGTGGTAACATTCACCTAAGGTTCCAATTTGCAACTCATGAGCGCATTGTTACACTACAGAAACAAACGTATAGAACTACTCGTTCAGATCAACCAAACACTTCCACGACAATAACACTAGATCGACCATTCTAAGTGTTGGATTAATAGCAACATTGCATGAAGCAACTCGTCAATTGTGTCATAGTTTCGGATCATCAAAATAATCACTATAGTGTGAAAACACATCAGGCATAGGTTGCCGAGATCACAACAACTAACATGTTCGATCGATCACGTTGCGACACGAAAAATAAAACACACGCCAACGACCAAGTGATGAACGGAATGACCAAATCCTGAAGATTTAGGAATCTAGAGGCCTCAATTGTCGCTCTAGTTGAACGCCGACTCCCGAGCTGCAGCGGTCAGCACGACGAGGTCCACCGCCAGCAAAAGCACTTTGCTGAGGTGAAACAACCCGAAATTTTGAAAATTCAAAAGTTTTTGAAACCTTTTTACATGATTTTGGTTTTCTTTCCATTTTCGGAAATCTTACTCTATTTCCCGCTTTCCCTTTTCTCCCTCCCGGTTTTCCTTAGCCGGACGCGGCTTTTTTCCCATGCGCCTTCGCCCTTCTTCCTCCTCGTGACGTCACGGCCCGGTCATCACCACCCCTTCGTCATCTCGCCATCTCCTCCCTACGTAACCGAGCCAGCTCGCTGCGCTACCTCCCCGTCGCCATCAATGCACCGTGCCACCTCGCCCAGACCGGCGCCGCCTAACCGCCCTCGCCCAACCACGTCGCCGCACTGCCCCATCATCACACTGCTTCCACCGCCTCCGTGTGCCTATAAAAGGCCCCAATCCGGAGCCCTAAACTTCGCAACACCCTCAACCCCACCTCCCTTCGTCCTCAACACTGGCTATCCGCTCGGATTTCGTCGTCGCCTCCTTTTGCCTCTCCAGCGACCTGAGGTGAAATCCGCCGCC
The DNA here is from genome assembly GCA_036346405.1 of Phyllostachys edulis. Lineage (NCBI taxonomy): Eukaryota > Viridiplantae > Streptophyta > Magnoliopsida > Poales > Poaceae > Phyllostachys > Phyllostachys edulis. Next base: position 57,903,222 of record CM070546.1, on the reverse strand, counting down.
CCTTGCCTCCTACCTCTGGCTATGGCACCCCCTCACCTCCCCGCTTGTTTTCCCCACCTCCCCCACCCCCTAATCTCGCTGGAGCTCACCGCTGCCGAGCTCCTTCTCCGCGCCGCTCACGGCCGCCGCCGCCAAGCCGCCACAGTGCCTCCACCTCCACCAAGACCACCCTCGTGATCCTTATCAGCCGCTGGTGCTCACCGTACCACCCGGCCTCATCGCCGCCAGCGAGTTGCTGAGCGCCACGCCTCCACCTCTCTGCCCGAGGCGGCCTTTGAGCCTTTTACCGTCTTGGCTCAAATCGCCCTGGAGCTGGGTCTTTAAGGCCCGGCCGTTTGGGCCATGGACCACAACAGTAAATGGGCCGGCCCATTTACTGTTCAAACAAACCGGCCTTTTACTGTTCAAGTGCACAGTAATTTCTTTTACTGTTTACTTCATATACTATTCACAAATCCGAAAATTGCACAGTAAACCCTAATTACTGTTCATTAGCTGAAAATAGTGAATTCTATTACTATATACCATCCAATTTTCGTTAATGAATAGTAAAATAGTACTATTCATTATCCGACACCTTTTTCACCCGAAACATTAATTTGACACTTTATATCCATTTCGACCGTTTCGAGCCCGTGAATTCATTTCTCAACTTCGTTCAGCCTACTGAAGTTCCAAATAAATACCTACCCCTCCCACACCACCTTCTTTTATGTTTCTTTTTGAGTTTATTTACTTGCATGTTGTTCCTAGCTCTTTCCTTGTCGAGCCAGATTTTATTTGATTTATTTTATTTCTTTTCGCGCTAGATCACGACTTCGGCGACCAGACTCCAAAAGACACCGAACAAGACCAGTATTTAGAAGAATTTGTGCAAGGAGGCAAGGTGCATTCCTTGATCATTTTGAGCTCATTTTCATATATTTATATTATTACTTTCATTATTATATTTGTGCCAACTACTTTAAATATTGAAATAATACTTTTGAATGCCGTGATAATTAGATAAATCCTATTGCCCCACAGACAAACCCACCTAGCACTTGTAGGCCATATTCACCTTGACAAGGTTAAAATCCTTTGTAAGCCATATTCACCTTGACAAATTCACATAAAATATTATCTATAATAGTAGCTTTGTCACACAAATGTGTTTATAAATCCTGAAAATCAGTATTGGCAGTTCACCAATGGTTTTGGTGGAGAGTTGAGGGTTGGATCCAAGAAGTTGGACAACCTAATAGATTTGTGTTAAAAGTGAGTCATCAGTGAGATCTGGAGGTGGACAGCCAGGAGTTGGTGTTGGTCCATCGCCTCATTGGATGATAAGTAAGGATAAGAACCTTGTGCCAAAGTAACAGACACAGAAAACTGCTCAACCACATGTGTGGTCATTACTCCCTAGCTTAGTACACTGCTCTTCTATCTGAATATCTACAGGATGTCAACTACTCTTGTGTGATAGAGCAGAAGGAATTGGGGTGAGACAGGAGTGGACCTATAGGGACACTCATTGATCTACCTAGCAGTATGGTCTCGTCGACCTCGAGTTGAATTCCTGATGGGCGGTGGTTTCGAATTTGTATGGAGTAGAACATATCGGGTAGAGGCTAAAAAGGGTTGGCAGTTAAAAGGCTTTGTTATCTCAGCTCAATCGCGCGCTAACGTGTTACGTGTCTATGTTCTAATAGTATGAGTTTGAGATATCTTGTGGGTAAAGTTGGGCAGCTCTGCAGAGTGTATAAAAAGGTATTCGAATACGCCGTTGTTGACGATCGAGTCGCTGATCTTATGAAATAAAATAGAGGAAAATGACAAATATTTCTTGGGAGAGAATGTGACGAGGTTTGGGGAAAGGTATCAGACCATCAAGCCAAGACAGGTCCTGATACAATTTTTGCCGAATATAATGACGTGGCAATTCGAGTAAGTATCCACGACCATATTCTTAGTTTCTCCACTAAAAGTTTATAAAAAACTTAAAGAAGAATGCTATTTGTGTAGCACATGGTCGAGAATTATGCTGTGGTTGGAGGACTAACCCAGCGAATAAAGCTCTTGGAGCAGAAACACTCCAAATTAGAAAGTAAGGACTTTCTTCTTAATTTTTCTTCTTCTTCAATACTTTGTTCTTCTTCTGTTAATCAATTATTCTCCCTTATCATATTTGATAGATTTGGAGAAAATAAAAGAAGAGGTCATGGCTAAAGAAGCCAAAATAACCAAGCTTGAAGAAGAGTGCCAAGTTAAGAATCGGTCGATCGCATACGTGACGACCAGGCACAAGAAATTCCTTGAGAATTTCGAAAAGAAGATTGAAGGTAACTGGTCATAAACTTGTCCAGTATATCATCTCTTCTAATCACACTTACTCACCACTTGTTTTACTTGTGCAGAGCAAACTCAAACGCTGAATAAATTTAAAAAGCTCTGGAGTTTGAATAAGACAAGGGGGCAGCTCTTGTGCATAAACTTGATGAAAAAGTTGTTGCACTTAACAAAATGATCTTTGACATGGGATCAGGACCGAGTCTGCCTACCTTAAGAAATCCAACAGAGAAGATGGACTACTTGGGCCAACTTCTAGAAGATCTCAAGGGTCTGCTCAAAACTACTCGAGAAAATTATGTCCAGACGATGAAAGAAGTTGTGGCCAGCGGAGTTAGCTTTGCTTTGGCAAAGCTAAAGGCTTCCGACCTCTCCATCAATCTCCAAGCTGTTATAGAAGATTTCAACTGCTTACTTGAAGATGCAAACAAGTTTCTCGAGGAAGTAAGACCTCTAAGAGGCAAGGTTGCAGAGGAAATGCAGGTCGGATCTCCGTCGAGCAGCGACTAGTCTGGAGATCTCCAGGAGTAGAAAAATTGTAATATAGGAATTATGAAATATATAAAACTTACCTTTACGTTATCAACAAGTCTTTTGTTTATCCTATCAACTTATGAAGTTCTCATATATTCACTAGCCCCCGACTGCTTTATAGTAGAAGAACTTTACTAAATAAGCAGTAAGCCAAGAAGGAGAACATAAGTCTCAACCATTGTTTGAAGGCATATACCGATTATATGATAAAACTGATCGTAGTAATACTAGGAAACCAATTTTGGTCGGAACCAGTGTTTGATTTCGACTAGTTGTAGATCTATTTGTCATAATCAAAATACCAAACAAAACAATATATGGTCGGAATAAAAAGACTTGCTTTGAGGAGAAAAGATAATATGCAAGAATGTGCAATAAATGATAAGTAATCTTATTTATATATAGTATCCAAAACTGGTCAGAAGAACTGCTAAGAACTGAAAACATAAAAAACACTTCACGAAATGTGTTCAAGCTCAAGTCCGACTGGTAGCGAGGATCGTAAGAAAAGAACCGTCGCTAGGAAGCTCCTTCCAGTCGGCAATACCACGTGCGAAGGAGAGACTTCGACTAGGAGACTTTCCGTGTTTCAACTAGTAGCCAAACGAGAGTAGAACAAAATCTTGAAATGAAGAAATATAATCCAAACGAGAGTAGAACAGAATCTTGAAATGAAGAAATATAACCTCCATAATCTTAAGCATATGAACCACTACATAAAGTTACTTGTGCCATGCTCTGGTTACTCGTATATTTCTTTTAGAAAAGAGTGTGGTCGTGTGTGGGAATCATTGATGTAATGATCACGACTAGGACCCATACTGCGTGTGACGTAGAAGTCGTTGCCAAAGAGTAACAGAGATCCTTGGAAAGGATGTCGGAGAGAAGGACTTCCCCGACCAGTGTAAACAACAGTAGTAGACGACTAGAGTATAGGTACAGGTATATAAACAATATCACTCGTCAAAATAAATAAAGGAATGACTAATCTTTATTAAAATTAAAAGAATGTAAAGAATAATTAAACAAAGAACTTACGAAATTGATCAATGTTCCAAGAATTAGACAAAACACGACCATCAGACATGGCTAGTCGTACTAAACCTAGTTGGGTGACTTCGACCACAGTGGCTAGTCGTACTAAACCTGGTTGGGTGACTTCGACCACAGTGTAAGGATCTTCCCACTTGGGAGAAAGTTTGTTGCGATTTGCTTGATTCTGGATTTTTCTGAGAACCAGATCACCTACAGCTAGGCTGTAAGGTTGCACCTTATGACTGTGGTACCTTCGTATGGCTGTTGGTAGGCCGCTGATCGTATCAAGGCTTGGTTTCGTCGTTCTTCAAGAAAATTGATGTCGTCAAGTAAATGCGTTCATTACGATAATTTTTGTTGAAACAATCGATTCGGCGAGCCGAGTTTTAGTTACGGAGGAAGCATGGCTTCACCATAAACCAAGAAGAATGACATTTCACCGGCCGCGACGATTGGTCATAGTTCAAACGGCCCATATCTGTAAGAAAGTTCTTGAACCCAAGCTCGACCGTTTAATTAAGCGGTGAATACTCGGCGTTTGATCCCCTGCATTATGATACCATTGGCTCGCTCAACTGCTCCGTTGCTCTGCGGATGAGCGACAGAAGAAAAATGTATCTTAATACCAAGGTCTTCGCAGAATTCTTAGAATTGATCGCTTGAAAACTGGGAACCGTTGTATGTGATTATACGACTGGGTACACCAAATCGTGTGATCACATTTTTTGTGAGAAACCTCTTAGCGGCCTCAGTTGTCGTTTTCACAACAGGCTCAACTTCGATCCATTTTGTGAATGTGTCAATCATGACGAAGAGAAATTCGAAGCCCGTAGGTGCTCTTGGGAAAGGTCCCGGAATGCCCAGTCCCTAGGTTGCAAAAGGCCAAGAAAGAACAATGGTTTACAAAGCTTGTGCCGGCTGATGTACTTGTCGGCTATGAAACTGACATTGTATGCACTTCGTCACGAGCTCTTTTGCATCACACGAAGGGCAGTTGACCAATAGTATCCTTGTCTAAAGGCTTTACCGACCAGTGTTCTGTAGGAATGATGTGCTCCACAAACTCCTTCATGAATTTCGGTTAGCAATTTAATGTGATCCGTTTGAGATATGCATCTTATCAACACTCCGTGAGATCCTCGTTTATACAAGGTACTTTCGATCAGAGTGTATGATTTGGCTTTTCAAGCTATACGATCAGCCTCTACATCATCTTCTGTAATTTTGTCATGCTAAAGATAATTGTAGATCGACGTCATCCAATTTCTACCGTGATCATGATAGCGCCAACCATCTATGACCTGTGGAGTATCCATGTTCTCATGATCGGTTTGTATGACCTGTAGAGAAGCATATATGTCTTCGGAAAGCTCGACAACCGAGGGTGAATCGAATTGCTCGAGAAAAACTCCAGCGGATTTGGCCGACTGGTGGGGCCATTCGTGCTAACCCCAGTGCGCAGAAAGTTTTCCTTTCTAGGAATATGTTGGATCTGGAAACCGAAGAAGTGCTTTTTGAGTTTCCGTACTTCCGCCAAATAAGATGACATCTTGGTACTTGAGCATTGATACTCTTTCCCTACTTGATTCGCTATTAGTTGAGAATCTCCTTTCACTAGTAATCTGCGAATCCCGAGCGAACGAGCTGCTCAGAGTCCTGCTAGTAAACCTTCATATTCTTCCACATTGTTTGTAACAGGAAAATTTAACTAGATGGCGTACTTGATGTGTTCGTTAGTAGGGGATATCAAGACAACTCCAGCCCCCTAGCCTTTGAGCATCAAGAAACCATCAAAGTACATTGTCCACTCGTTGTGGTGTTCATACTCGGGCCCTTGGGTGGGTTCAGGGTTTGTCCATTCGGTAATGAATTCTGCTATTGCCTGGGACTTGATCGTTGTTCGTGAGATAAAATGGAGGTCGAATGCCCCTAGCTCAATTGCCCATTTTTCTATTCGTCCTGATGATTCCCTGGTTCCAAAGACTTGACCAAGGGGATACCTGGTTGGTACGACCACTTTGTAGGCCTAAAAGTAATACCTTAGTTTACTTGAAGCCATAAGGAGACCATAGAGCAGCTTTTGTACCTGTGGGTATCTTTCTTTTGGTCCATGTAAGACTTCGCTTACGTAACACACTGGTCATTAGACGTTATTACATTCTACAACCAGTACACCGCTAACCGTTTGTGGCGTTGCAGCCACGTAAATTAGTATTGTTTCTCCCAATCCGTTCGCCTCCTTGGTCCACTTGAAACTTCCATGTTTCCGGAGAAGCTTAAAGAAAGGTAATCCCTTTTCCCCTAACCGTGCTATGAAATGACTTAGCGTTGCCATACAATCGGTTAGTTTCTGGACTTCTTTCTTCATGGTCGGAGGGCGCATCTGGTCGATGGCCGATATTTTTACTGGATTTGCTTCGATACCTCTAGCCGAAACTAGGAAACCGAGTAGTTTTCCAGCAGAAACTCCAAACACACACTTTTTTGGATTCAACTTGAGGTTATGCCTTCTCAAGTTATTGAAAGTCTCTTGTAGGTCGGGAATGTGATCATTAGCGTTGATGCTCTTTACGACCAGATCATCAACGTAGGCTTCTAGATTTCAACCTATCTGTGGATTAAAGGTTTTCTATATCAACCTTTGAAAAGTTGCACTAGCATTTTTTAGACCAAATGGCATCTTAACATAGCAGTAAGTGCCGTATGGGGTGATGAAGGAAGTTTTCTCATCATCTTCTTTACTCATATTAATCTGGTGGTACCCTGAATACGCATCTAAAAAACTTAATAACTCGCACCCAGAAGTGGAGTCTGCAAGTTGGTCAATGCGTGGAAGGGGAAAGTTATCCTTCAGACAAGTTTTATTAAGATATGTAAAGTCAATACACATTCACAACTTTCCATTATTTTTCCTAACCATTACAGGATTGGCGAGCTACTGAGGGTGGTCGACTTCACAAATAAATCCAGTCTTGAGAAGCTTATCAATCTCCGACTGGATTGCCTCCCTCCGTACATGTGCAAAACGCTGTAGCTTCTGCTTGATCGGTTTCTTGTCAGGCTGGAGAGCTAGTTTGTGCTCGATCACCTCACTGGGGACTCCGGGCATGTCGGATGCCTGCTAGGCGAACACGTCCTGATTTGCTCGGAGGAAGGAGATGAGCGACTCTTCCTATTTGTGGTCGAGTCTTGTCCCAACCAGTATTTTTTGGATAGATGAGTCAGTGTTTCCTGACCCAAGTGGCAACTTGGCGCTTTCCGGAGAAGCTCCCTTGTCGAGTGGTACCTCCTTTGTCTGGTCGGAAGGCTTTGGTGTCATCTTTGGCCTCGAGTGCTTGACTTGCACGATAGATGGATTAGCTTCTTTGGTCAGAAGTTCATCGACTAGCTCTAAGGATTTCCGATCACATGTGTAAGCCATTTTTTGATCTCCTTGAACCGTGATGACTTCATTTGGTCCTAGCATTTTCAAACTCTGATAACCGTAGTGCGTGGCTATCAAGAATTTTGCTAAAGCCGGATGACCAAGGATTCTATTGTATGCGGATTCGAAATCCACCATATCAAACGGAATCTTGTCTGTTCGGAAGTTGTTGGGTCTTCCGAACGTAATCGGTAGGGAAAGTTGTCCTATCGGTTTGGCGATAGAACTAGGAACTATACCATGGAAGGCATATTTCACAGGTTTCACCTTTGATTTGGGAACTTGCATTTCTTCTAATGCTCCCGCAAATAAAATATTTAAAGAACTACCTCCATCTATTAGGACTCGATTAACCTTACAATTATTAATAGTAGGTTCAACGACTATAGGGAACCTACCTGGTCAAGTTGAAGGGATGGAGCAGTCTTCTTTGCTGAAGGAGATTACAGTGTCCGACCACCTAGATGGCTTGACAGTGATCGGAGGCTCGACAAGATTGACCTCCCGCTCCATAGCCTTCCGATGACGCCTTGATTCGTACAAAGAAGACCCACCAAAGATCATATTGACTGTATGTTGAGGCTCCTGGTACTCCATTTCTTCGTCGCCATCTTTGTCCTTCTTGGAGCTCGTTTCTCCGAGTTCCTGTATTGCGGGGAGTGGACCTTTACCTGCGTAGTAATCTTCCAGCTTCTTTTGCTAGACTCGGCAGGTGCACAAGTCATGCCCGGCCTGCTGGTGAAGTGGACACCACTTCTTGCTCTTCTTGTATCCTTCGGTCAGAGCTTTTGCTTTGCCTCGACCGGTATAATCTTTCTTACCCTTAGTAAACTTTTTAGGAACAGCAAGGACTTCCTTATCATCGGGTCTGGGGTTTTTCTTTTTCTTGAGAGCTTTCTTATGCTTTTATCTAATTTATCCAAGCCAGGTTGGGGGATTTTATCCTTTCGATCAATGGCCTCACATCATTCAACCGCTTCGCTAGCGGCTGCGTATTTGTCGGCTATGTCGAAAAGTTTGACAGTCGTCTATGGAGGGTTCATTGCGATGTCCTCCATAAACCGTCGATTTCTTAGACATGCTTTGAAAGCTTGGATGACAGAAGATTCTGTGACCTCGCTCTAGCAATAAACCCACCCATTGAACAGCCTTCTCAGGATGGGGAGTGGCCCTCTGTCATCCCAAGGCTCAATGTTGTGTTGGTAAATCTTGCCTCTTTAGATCAATATCCCTACGGCATGGCTATTTCCCAACCCGCACAGACCTTAGGCTATTTCCTTTGGCCCTACAGCGGTTTGATTACTAAAACACAATGACTTATTATGCTAGGTCCGTCCCATCTTGGCACATGTGGTTTGCACGGATATACTTGGATCAATGTCACAAAAGATCGGTCCTTGGCGACCAGGGCGGAACAACCACAACCATATTCTCGTGCATTCGCACTACTCCCTTCTCACATCTGCCCAAGTCTAAGACAACTTTCAGATTCATTTTAATATTAAAATAACAAAGGTAATACCCCTTGGAATATAATAATCTATGTCTCCCAATTTTGAGTAATGACCGCTCCCCCATCTTATCTCATCTAGTATCGATCTCAGTAGGGCTAAGCTTCATCTACTCAGATGTTCTACTTTTTCCACAGCTATTAGTACCTATTGGGGATATTATTACTAGGGTGACAACAGCAAGGGATATCAATTTGTCAAGGCAAGACAATGCATCAAATGGGATTTAACTATGTACCTTACTTGACATAGTAGTTTTTATGGAAATACGTACATGCATAAATACTTGCAACCAAAATACATAACATTTAAATATGGGATCAACATGATCCAAGGAGGGTACTTGCCTTACTTGTTGAACGATGGTTCTTTCTCTCGAGTGTCGATGAAATTTTCCGGAGTGTCAGTATCTACACGTATATCGGCAAATCAAACAGAGGAAAAATCCAGCTATTTTTTGCATAATATGAAATAGGATGATTTTAGAAATTTTTAGAAACAAATTTCACTTAATTTGGAGTTCATATGCAAAAGTTATAAGGATTTGAATTTGGTTCGGTTTGAAAATTCTAGAAAATCATAAAAAGTGATGACGTCAAAGGCTTATTTTTTCAATTTTACGCTTTCTAATAGAGAAGACGTATTCCTTCCGAACTGAAAGCGGCTTTTCTATTTTTACATTTTTCTAAAAAATTATTTTCTTACATGTGGGTCCTACATGTTAGTCTCTCGAGTTTTTAATTCACGTTTTAATTAGGAAAACGGTGAATGGTCCCACATGTCAGTGACTCATTAATTTGGAGTCCAGCAGCGACCCCAGGGCCCCGCTCAAGGCCCAGGAGGACAGCAAGCGCCCAAACCGGTGTAAGGCAACGGATGTGGTTGTCTTAATCACACTACTACTAAGGAGGCCGACGCATCACCTGACGTGGTGACGGGTATGATTCTCGTACACTCGGTACCTACCTTAGTATTATTTGATTCCGGAGCAACTCATTCCTTTGTGTCTAAAAAGTTTGCCCTACAACAAGAACTAGAAACTGCAGCTTTAAAAAACACTATGGTAGTTCACTCACCTAGATCCGTCATGAGAACAAAACACGGGTGTCTAGGTGTTCCAATTGAAATCAATGGGGTAGGGTTTAAAGCCAACCTTATAATGATAGATACACCTGGGATAGATATAATTCTTGGGATGGATTGGTTATCCAAACATCAAGGGGTTATCGATTGCGCTAGATGAGCAGTTTCTCTAGTCAACTCTGACGGAGAACGCATCGACTTTATCCCCACATATGGCACTCTATCGCAACAGCCCAAACTTAATTCCATAACAATCCCAGAACTTAGTCAAGTGACCGTGGTATGAGAATATCCGATGTGTTTTTGGATGAACTGCCGGGAATGCCACCTGATCAGGATATGGAATTCGTGATCGACTTGATACCCGGGGCAACACCTATATCCAAACGGCCCTATCGTATGGATTATGATGAGTTAGCCGAATTAAAGAAACAACTCAAGGAACAGTTGGACAAGGGATTCATTCACCCCAGCTCATCTCCATAGGGATGTCCTGCCTTGTTCGTCACGAAAAAGGATGGCAGTTTACGCATGTGCGTCGACTACCGCTCTCTGAACGAAGTCACTATCAAGAATAAATACCCTCTTCCAAGAATTGATGACTTGTTCGATCAAATGAATGGCACCTGCATTTTCTCCAAGATAGACCTGAGAACTGGATATTTTCAACTCAAGGTCAGATCTGAAGATATTCCGAAGACTGCCTTCACTACTCGCTATGGTTTGTATGAATACACCGTAATGTCTTTCGGACTAACCAATGCTCCTATGAATTTCATGAACCTCATGAACAAGATCTTTATGGAGTACTTGGATCAGTTCGTAGTAGTCTTCATCGACGATATTCTCATCTACTCCAAAACTGCAGAAGAGCATGAGAAGCATTTGCGTTTAGTGCTCGACAAGCTGCGTGAGCATCAACTGTATGCCCATTTCAGCAAATGCAAATTCTGGCTTAAAAAGTCGGATTCCTAGGCCACATTCTATCCAAAGGAGGTGTGGTGGTAAAACCAAGCAAGATCCAAGAGGTTCTAGATTGGAAGAAACCCCATACCGTTCCTGAAGTCTGAATTTTCCTCGGTTTTGCGGGATATTACCGCCGATTTATCGAAAACTTCTCCAAGATTGCAAGACCAATGACTCAACTTCTGAAGAAGGGAAAGAAGTTTGAATAGACAGCCTCACGCGATGAGAGTTTCCGTGAGTTAAGGAAAAGACTCACATCCGCCCTAGTGCTCACCTTGCCAGATATACACAAAGAATTCACAGTGTATTGTGATGCATCCCGCCACAGCCTTGGATGTGTACTAATGCAGGAAGGCAAGGTAGTAGCTTATGCCTCGCGTCAACAACGGCCACATGAAGCTAATTATCCAACTCATGATTTGGAGTTAGCAGCAGTGGTTCATGCTCTCAAAATCTGGAGGCATTACCTTATCGGTAATCGGTGTGAGATATACTCATATCATAAAAGCCTGAAGTATTTCTTCACACAGCCAGATCTCAACCTAAGGCAACGAAGGTGGCTTGAATTAATCAAAGACTATGACTTAGGCATTCATTACCACCCCGATAAGGCCAATGTGGTAGCCGATGCCCTAAGCCAAAAACTTCACTACATGAATGCATCAATCGAAGAGAATCAACCGATGCTACATGAAGAATTTCAGAAACTCAACTTAGAAATAGTTGAGAAAGGATATGTTGCCACCCTAGCCCTACAACCTACTCTTGAATCACAAATCCAAGTCGCTCAACTCAAGGATTCGGCGATAGCTGAAATCAAGCAAAATCTACAAGAAGGCGAAAAATCAGATTTTTCTGAAAGCTTAAGTGGATTAATAATGCGCGGACAGCAGCTCTGCATTCCTAATGATCACGATATCAAGGAGCTAATCCGCAGAGAAGCCCATGATTCTCCCCCTCTCCATTCATCCCGGAAGCACCAAGATGTACTAGGATCTACAGAAACAGTTCTGGTGGCCTGGTATGAAGAAAGACATCACCGCACGTGTTGCTCGGTGCGACGTATGCCAGCGTGTCAAAGCAGAACATCAACAACCCGCGGGTTTGCTTCGACCCCTGAATATCCCCAAGTGGAAAGGGACGAAATCAGCATAGATTTCATCACAGGGTTACCAAAGACCCGAAAGGGGCACGACTCCATATGGGTTATTGTTGATTGTCTAACCAAGGTGGCCCACTTTATCCCAGTTAAAACCACCTATAATGGGGCCAAGCTAGCATAACCTTATATGGATAATATCATCCGTCTACATGGCGTGCCAAAGATCATAACCTCTGATCGAGGACCTCAGTTCACTTCCCGATTCTGGGACAGTGTACATGAACTGTTGGGAACCAAGCTATTTTTCAGCACGGCATTCCATCCCCAAACAGGAGGTTAGACAGAAAGGACAAATCAAATACTGGAAGACATGTTGCGAGCATGCGTGCTGTCCTATAGCACAGATTGGGAGAAATGCTTAGCGTTTGCTGAGTTTTCTTATAACAGCTTTCAGTCCAGTCTCCAAATGTCTCCATTCAAAGCACTATATGGAAGGAAGTTTAGAACACCATTGTTCTGGTCTGAAGTCGGAGAATGACAATTCTTTGGACCAACCGTCATCCAGGAAGCTCAAGAGCAGGTGGATGAGATAAGAAGACGCTTAAAGGAAGCACAGTCGCGACAAAAGAGCTACGCCGATCGCCATCGCCGTGAGCTGAGCTTTGAAGTAGACGATTTTGTCTATCTCAAGGTCTCACCAATGCGAAGTATCCGCCGTTTCCAAGTTCGTGGGAAACTGGTACCAAGATATATCGGTCCCTACCGAATTCTCACAAGGAGAGGAGAGGTAGCCTATCAGCTGGAGCTGCCACCTCAACTTTCAAATGTACATAACGTCTTCCACATATCTCAACTTAAGAAATGTCTTCGGACTCCCACCGAATCTGTTCCTTTGGAAAGCCTTGATATCCAACTAGATCTATCTTACCACGAGCACCCAATTTGAGTTTTAGAAGAAGCCCCGTGACATACGCGAAGCCGTGCCATCAAGATGTTGAAAATCCAATGGAGTAGTCACAACGAAGATGAAGCTACCTGGGAACAAGAAGACCACCTTAGAGCCGAATTTCCCTCTTTCTTCTCCGAGCCTACCGAATCTCGGGGACGAGATTCTTTGTAAGGGAGGTAGGTCTGTACAATTCCAAAATCCTAGTCTTGGGATTATGTAATAAAAATGCATTAGGAAAAATTCCTTTGAACACTTGCATAAGAAAATTTGTCATTTTGAAAATCTTGTTTTTGTTTTAAAAAGATAAAACTTGAGCTACAAACAAATAGGTGCTAAAAAGGAAATAGATAAAACAAAGTAAAAATTTCTAAATGAGAGAATTGTTTTGGGCTAATTATCCCATGATCTATTCAACAAAAGTTTTACATGAAAACTTGTTTAGAAAAATAATTACAAAAACATAGGAACAACACCTTGTTCGAATTTTGTAGAAATTCACAGAAAGTATTAACATCTGAAAAATTCACTAGAGAAACTAGTTTAGTCTAGAAGTCTATAGAAACATTTTCATTAAGACTTCATTTGATAAGTAAATAAAATTGGGAGTTTAAATCAACAGAAAAAGAAAAATTCTAAAACTACTCTCTCTCTCACCTCGCTGACCGGTGGGCCCCGAGCGCAGGGATCATCGTCCACCTCTTGCCCGGGTGCACCAGCGCGGCACAGCGAGCTCTTCACCGCACCCACCGTTTCCCTCGCCGCCTCTGGTTTTCACCACCGACCACACTTGCCGCGTCGCGTCGCCATAACGCTGCGCCCATTTCCCTACCCGGCCGCACCTGCTCCTGCCCGTACGCCGCCATGATCTCTGAGAGCTCTGCTGCCTCTGCCCGAGCTCCACCTCGTTCATCTCCCCCGCATTGTCTATAAAAGGACATCCCCGAGATGCATTTCATATTTTCCAAGCTAATGCGCTCACTCACTCCTCCTCTCAATCACTCAATCGAGCTCTAGAGCTCCGAAAGCAGAAACCCTAAAATGGTCGTGCGCCACTGCCTCCATTGACAGCTAACCAATGGGTTCCTAGTCGATCCTATCGAGTCATCTCATGTCTTAGTGCACGAGCTTTCTTTCCCCTCAGTTAATTCGGCCTTTGATTCACAGGAGATCCCGGATCGAGTCGTCTTCTTCATCTCAAGCTGGAACTGCCACTCAAGCCTTGCTGGTGATTCACTGCGCTTCGGACCAATCGGTTGCAGCTGGAGCATCGCCTGAGCACCAGGAAGCTTCACCAACCCTCACTAGATCTTCTCCATTACCCGAGCTTCCCCTTCACACGCAACTGACCTCGCCACCACAGCTCATCATCAACAGCACATCTCCGACCATCTATGGACCTCCGCGTCATTCCGGTAGACTCCTATTAACCCCTAGTTGCTATTGCGCACACTAGATTGTCATAGGCATAGCTCATTTGCCTCGTCACCTTTTGTTGTACCCGCTCCTCCGCTCGTCGCCGGTCTGCCACCGCGTTGAGCCACCTTAGGCCACACCGTTGGTGCTGGCGGGTGCACATTAGTGCATAGTTTCTATTTTTGGCACTCATTGGCGTCGATGAACTCCGCATCGCTGGCGAGTCGCGCAGGTGCTCACGCCACCGTGCGGCACAACGGGGACGAGCATGGTAGCTCATCATCAGTGTGTCTTATCACCTTCATTAAAGGCTAAGCAATGTTTAGCTGTCGGGTTAGTTCTTTTGAATCGCTGACTTACGGGCCCCACAATCACTTAAGCACATAGCTCACCGCCCCATAGACCGCACACTGTGCGCACCTAGTCGAAACATCCTACGGTTGAACATGAATTTGTTAAGGCCATTTGTATGGCAAAACCTGATTATATTTTTTGCTTACAACCAACTATGGTTGTGGGTGTTGTTGTTACTTGTTCAATTACTTTACTTATTGTCCTGTATTTACTCTTTCATAAACTGCTCTTTCAAATTCCATTGCAAATTATTGCTTATGATTATTGCAAATAAACTTGGCTTTGAGCAAAATAACTTGTAGAGTAGAGCCATACATTTGACAGCCTTGCCTCTAATATGATTTTGTGATACACTACAAGTCTTGCTGAGTACACAAGTACTCAATCTTGCTATTATTGTTGGTTTAGAACTTGCAGATGAGCCGGTGCCAGACGACGAGTTCTTTGCACCTGGCACCGAGGGGTTCAATGATGGGTCTACTTAGGCCTTATTTCCTTGTTGGTTGCCTGCGAGATCGGATGGGCATGCCGCTGGACTTTTGCTACTACTATGTTTTCCGTTGGGTTTTACTTTCTCTGATGACTGCTTTTATTTGGCCGGTCGGCCGTTGATGTAATAACTGTTGTAATAGCTTAAGTAGAATGTCCCTTTTGCGTTACTTTAGATTATGAATGTATGAATGTGATGTCAAATGTTGTAAATGTGTGTGCTAGCCTTTATTCCTAGGACTAGCACTGTACACACATAAGATCTTCGGGTATTCCACTCCCGAGGGTCTGACAAGCTCGCTCCTTGGCCGTTCATCCTAAATGTGCAGGTGAACCACGGCCTACTTCATCGATCCCGACACACTGGTGTGCGCGATTTGCTTCATGCCAATTATCCTCTATGTGCATGAAGCAAACCACACACTCCAGTGTGTCAGGTTCAATGAAGTGGTTGTGGTTTCTCCTACACGTTTAGGATGAACGCCCAAGGAGCGAGCTAGCTAGCTGAATTCAGGCCTCGAGTTAGCTAACAAGGGACTACGAACTATATACATATACGTATATATACGTATATACAACCACTGCTTGGAGATTTTATAAAGAAGAGACTAGGAATGGAATGGTAGGACGTACCTGGGACGCAAGGGAGGAGAACTTGATCGGCATGAACACAGTTACACAGACAAAGGTGAAATGAATGATGAAAGGCAGGTGAAGAGGTGTTGTAGTAGTTTTCGACTCATTTGGTCTTGTTTTGGAATGAAATAGCAAATTTTGCCTTCTATAATATTCCTTTGTATTGCAAAATTAATTATGAATAAAGCATATTTCCAGCACCAATTAAATGACATAATTGACATATAAGAATGCGATTCCTTCAAGTCATTTAAAAGGAATAATATGCTCAACACACACAATATGTGCACAGTAAAAATCAGCATAAAGCTAAGATTTAGAAGATTGATTATTGCTCTTAGAAGGCTAGTTGCACAAGATTAAAACTTGGCCATCACAACACTTTAAATCTCCAACCTCAGTCATACATCATCAGAATCAATTTATCCAACCTAGTAACGGAATCCCAATGCAGGCTGCAATCCGACAAACTGCTATATCAAGCTTTTTGCTGATAGGGAAACACCATTGGGCGAATCACAATGGAATTTATTCTAGGCAGTCGGTTCCAGACGACAAGAAACAAAAATCCACCGGTGAACTAACCATGCAAATCTACACACTATAACAGAATCATGAATTAAACCCTAAGTAGTCTCAAATTTCACACGAATGCATCTCACTCAAAGTACACCTTAGCTAGTATCGAACAAAACTCTCCCAAGTCCCAACACATCATCGCAACAGCTCAAGGCACAATCTTTAAACAAATCAAATTCTCTTTGCAATATCTCCCAGGACTAGTCACAATAATCAACTCAATCACAGATCAAGTATTCCAACTAGCACAACACATATATATGTAAAGTGAAATGCGAAAAGCATCATAAAGATACTGACAGAGCAGATAGCAATCAAAGTTACTATGATGAACCAGGCAAGGCATGTCAATAAACGCTATCTCAGAAAAAGACGAGGTTAATGGAGATACAATGCCTATCTTCACCCTTCGGGACACACCGAAGAATGAAGTTGAGGTGCAGGGAAAATGCCACACAAGATCACCGAAATGCACCGGCTGAATGCACCTCACCACCAAGCACCGATAAACTAAATACTTCCTTCCAGATCAGGATAACCAAGAAACAGCCGAAGGCAACTTCAAGTGCAAATCCACTTCTTCCACCCAAATGAGATGGAAGATGCAAGAAGGAACCCACCAATGCACAAGGAGAAGCCTCGCTCCTCCCGCGCCACCATATCCTCCATCCTCCCCCCAAAATCGCGCACGCACGATAGGAGGCGGCGGCATCGAGGACGACGACGACGAGCTCGGGGAGGGGAGGAGGCGCGCTCGGGGAGGAGGCGCACCAGACTCAGAGGAGGAGGGGTGCCGGGTTCGAGGAGGTGGCGGCTCGTGCTCGGGGAGGAGGAGGCATCGAGGACGGCGGCGACGGGCTCGGGGGGAGGAGAAACTTAATCGTTTGAGTGGAGGGCGCGAGCAAACCCTAGAGTCCGAATATAAATACGGTTAGACAACACAAACGGTTTAAAGTAGAACCGTCTGTGATACATACACATCCCAGACAGTTCTAAAGTAGAACCGTCTGTGATAAATACACATCATAGACAGTTACAATAAATAACTGTCTATGATAATATACATACATGAATGCAAATTCAGAACATATGACACATTCACATATTAGTAAAGAATTATATCTGAATATTTCTAAAACTATACTAAAATCGCTAATTTTACGACAAGTAGTTCAACACCTGTGCAAAGAACTTGGTGTACTCATGCCTAATCCTATAGTCGTCACTACAGAAGACGACGTAGTCATCCAAACCTTCCATCATGCCGTAGCTGATGCTCGTGCACCGATGGCCGTCCTCCGGTAGTGAGAACACCCAGCCCTGCGGCCCGGCCATCTTCTTCCACGTCGCCTTCTGGATCGCGCCCGTAGCGAGCCTCCGGCGTCGCCTGCACTTTCGGTTGGTCCTCTTGGCCGTCTCACACCCGCTGCCAGCCGGCTTGCCTTCGACCTGGCTGAAGTAGTGCTTCCCAACGTCACACGCCTTGTCGGCCATGTAGAGGAGGAGGCCGAGCACGTAGGCCGTGGCCTTGTGACCGGCAACAACCACCTGGTCGAGGCACATGAGGCCACGCTACATGTCCTGGTGCGCGAAGACGAGCGTGAGGCCGATGATAAAGAAGGCATCCGGGTTGCCGGCACCGGCTAGGTGGTTGACGACAGCGAGGTAGTGCTCGTTGTCCAGCAACTTCATCGCCTCCTCCCGCTCCAACGCCACGTGCCTCCCCACGGCGCACTCATTGCACGCCTTGTACGTGGCCTTGCAACTAAAATTCAAGACGACATAATCTTAATACAAGAACCAAAATCGATGTTTCCGTCAAAACTAAATTTGCCGATATTTCATACCGAACAAACACAACCGAGACTTTCTCCTTCAATTTAGAACTGGATATTGGACACAAAACGAAATCAACATGAGATTATTTTTCGTCGTATCAACTGATATGACTTTTCGGATTTTCTCCTTTTTATAGATTTTTAGAGGAATTACAATCAGGTTCTCTATCGGTCTCTGAAACTGAAACAAACACCTGAAGCTTTCTGGCAACTAGGATGATACGCTACAGTCATCTTTAGAAACTGACTCTGAACAAAAACATAATAGAATATTGACTCCTTTCAGACCTGCCAAAAACAAAAGAACATAATATGTACATGGCTCGTAGGTTGCAGAGGTCAGCCAGGGCTGAAGAGAGCTCACGACCACAAGGCTGACGATGTGGACGACGACATTGTGAGGAAGAGCAACGGCGATTGCCAACCTCCTTGCCTTGGTCCTCGCCGCCATGCTCCGCGTGCTCACCATGGCGTATGTATTCAATACTGTGCGTGCTGATCACCATGGCACGCGATGATCATTATTATAAAACAAGGAGTAACATACGTCGGCGCACGAGATGAAGAGACGCATCGTAACGTCGGCGCGCGAGACGAAGAGACACGTCGCGCGGGAGCCGAAGCATTGAACATATCATAGACTATTTTTAATACAAACCGTCTATGATAATTAACTCATCACAGACGGTTTTTAGCGTAGCCAGTAACACAAACTTTCGCTAAACCAAAACCATCTATGATTGTATTTAATACTGATGGTTTTGGTCAATCGTCTATGATAAGGTGTCTATTATTAGCTTTTTTGTAGTAGTGATACTTGGATCAATGTCACAAAAGATCAATCCTTGGCGACCATGGCAGGACAACCACAAACCCCATTCTCGTGCCTTCGCACTACTCCCTTTTCACATCCGCCCAAGTCTAAGACAACTTTTAGATTTATTTTAATATTAAAATAACAAAGGTAATACCCCCTGGACTATAATAATCAGTGTCTCCCAATTTTGAGTAATGACCACTACCCCATCTTATCTCATCTAGTATTGATCTTAGCAGGGCTAAGTTTCATCTACTCGGATTTTCTACTTTCCCCACATCTATTAGTACCTATTGGGGATATTATTACTAGGGTGACAACAGTAGGGGCTATCAATTTGTCAAGGCATGACAATGCATCAAATGGGATTTAACTATGTACCTTACTTGACATAGTAGTTTTTATAGAAATACATGCATGCATAAATACTTGGAACCAAAATATGTAACATTTAAATATGGGATCAACATGATCAAAGGAGGGTACTTGCCTTGCTTGTTGAATGATGGTTCTTTCTTTGGAGCATCGATGAAATTTTTTGGAGTGTCAGAATATACACATATATCGGCAAATCAAACTAAGGAAAAATCCAAATATTTTTTAATAATATAAAAGAGGATGATTTTAGAAATGTTTAGAAACAAATTTCACTTAATTTGGAGTTCATATACAAAAGTTATACACATTTGAATTTGGTTCGATTTGAAAATTCTAGAAAATCATAAAAAGTGATGATGTCAAAGACGTATCTTTTTATTTTATGCTTTCTAACAGAGAAGATGTATTCCTTCTAAACTGAAAGCGGCTTTTCTATTTCTACATTTTTTCTAAAAGTAATTTTCTTACATGTGGGTCCTACATGTCAATCTCTCGAGTTTGTACTTCACGTTTTAATTAGGAAAACGATGAATGGTCCCACCGATCAGTGACTCATTAATTAATACTAAGTAATTAACCTTAACTTAATTATTAACTGGGTTAAGCTCTGATAATTGTGGTCCACTTGTCATTCTCTCGGAGTTTAAATATGTTTAACTTATGAAAACAGTGGGTGGGTCCCGCATGTCAGTGACTTGGTTTCTAAAACTCAGTTAAATTGGATTTCGGATTAATTATTCGTGTGGTCCCACATGTCATTGACTTAGTACTTTTAACTACTATCATTAGCACTAATCTAAACCTAATCGTGTGGGCCCACAAGTTAGAGAGAGAGAATGAGAGAAAGAGAAGAGCACGCGCGGCCGAGCGGGGAGGCGAGGCTAGCGGCGGCGAACAACGTGGTGGCTTGGCTCGGGAAGGGGCAAAATGGACTCCTGGGTTGACGGTGAACCTACTAGCGACTTCTAGAGGCGGTGCAGGATGGTGCTGCGACAGTTATCGCGAATGAAGCAGAAACAAGGCAAAAGGAGGTGCGCGAAGGCTTAAGGGGGCGACCACGGTGCTATCGATGGTGGCACGGGGACCAAGGGTCATCGGAGTGGCGACGACAACATCTTCCGTGACAGCGCCATGGACGGCTACGAGGAACTCTATGCTACACATGCTAAACTTCAACTCTACCAGGCGCATTAGCTCTAGAGGGCTACTAGAAGCTTACCGACGTGGTCAATGGTGATGGAGGATGACCAGAGAGGGTAGAGTGGTGATGAGAAAAGGCGACAACAATGACTTCACGGTGATGGTGCGCTATGGAGACGAAGGAGCTACAAGGAGGTGCGCATTAGTTCTCTAACATGCTAAGGATGCTGAAACGTGAAAGCATTTGACCAGGAACACACCGAAGTGGCGACAATCTTTGTAAATGGTGGCAGCGGCAGAAAATGGGAATGAGGACCACTCTCGGTGAAATACTACATGAGATATGCAATAGAGTTAGGGGTTTTGTATGTTAAGAGGTATGGCGCAAGATGACGCGGTCGAGCAGGGTTCAATCTCACTAGAGCGCTGAGGTCACAGCGGCTTGGATCGGGTGTGCACGCTAGAGACAAAGACGATGATGGCGCTACGACATTACAGAGCTCTAGTGGCTGCATTGAGCAAAGAAATAGCATGAGGGAGGCGTGAGACAGATGGTGATGCGGTTGTCGAGGGGAATGGAGCTCATCGGCGGCAATGGTGGCTTGGAGGTGCGCTCACCGTTGTCGGAGAAGAAGCTCGCATTCCCGCGAAACCAAGGAGCGAGGAGCTCTGGTTCTTGGAGGAAGGCGAGAATGGTGAGCTGTGGTGAAGTTGACGTGCATGGAAACTTATATAGCAATGAGAATCACACCAGACTAGCGGCGATACTTTGGCGGGTGCGGTAAGAAAATGACGCTTCTCTGTTCTTCGCCCGTGCGGTGAAAAGGCGTCATCAGGGGGGTGGTTGGCCACTATGGCATCATGAGGGTGATGGTGAGGAGTAGGTGATGGCCATGTTGGTCGGGGAAAACTGGGGGTGACAGTTGAAACCCAGGCGAGGTGGAGGCAGCGTGGCGTGCTGGCGAATGGGGGCGAGGGCGAGGTGGAAGAAGGCGCCTAACGCGCGGGCCCGGCGTGTTAGCGAGAGGGGGAGCGACGTGGGCGGGCTTGTTTTCCTACTACTTACGTGCCCATTCATTGTAACGGAAACCAAACTTTGGAGTACTAAATATTTTATTGTAGCTATACATTCATGCTTGTAGGTATAGAAGGTATAGAGCACAGTAAGACGAGACTCATGGATGAGTACAATTTACAATAATGCATTGTCAATTCTAAACTTCCCATCCCTTTATTGCCGGTTCTCGAATTGATGCTTATATTTCTTCCATTTTGGCTCTCCTATCTTATATTTTTGATGTTCCAAACTTTCAATTTCGACTATAGTTTTACAAATGTGAAAAAGTAATTGAGATTTCAAATTTGAACTTTTCATAACCTTGCTAGCTATTTCGAAAACTTGAACTAACTGGGATTTTTGGTATCAAGCAGAGTCCACCATCATCACCAATGTTGGCCTTCCAACTTTTGGCGAATGAACATCAGGAAACATTGGCATTTCATATGGATACGATACATCAATTAGGTGAAGATAACCGCAATGTTTTATACCATGGAACATCAATCTTCATACACACATTGAAGTGTGACTAAATGGACTAATGAATCTAACATGAAAACTCATGCATAGTAACCAGCCAATTGAACTATCATACCTTGCGCCAAATAATTTCCATGTTATGTGCGCTCATCGTGTGAAGCATGCAAATGGATGTTGGGTGGACATTTGTTCCTCATATGTTTCACAAATCCCAACTCCAATTCACAAAGCTTTCTGAATGGGCATGTCTGGATAGCACTAAGAAATATCAGTCAGATGACCAATGTTATTATGCTGGTGAAATATAAGATAGCTTATATATACAATTAACCTTCAACAACTAACTAAATGCAAAAGAGCTACACGTTTCACTCCAATGGCACGTAAACTGGTATAAAATATACAATTAACCTTCAACAGCTAGCTGCATGCAGAAGAGCTACGCATTGCACTCCAATGGCACCTAAACTGGTCTTAAAAGCTAGCATACAATGTGATTCATGGTTGGACCGAACAATGGCCATACAAAATTACAAATCCACTAAACTACTGTATAATTGGCCTGCTCATTTTACATGGGACAGTGAAAGGTTTATAATAGCTCTAATTATAATCACTCTAGGTTCTTTCACCATAACCGATAAAGTACAAACATGTGCATGTCAAATTGTCTATGTACAGAGTTTATAATTGGCTAACCATCCTTTATATAACCTGGCAAAAAACACATAGACATTACTACTAAGAAATAATATCAAAATCCACATGACTAGTCTCTAAAGTAACTCTGATGAACTTCTTGGCAAAGAAAGGATTGAGAATGTCTTTATTGATCAATTCATCACCAGTTGATGGCTTAACATGAATGCTACTTAGCCCGAGAGCTTCACATCCACATATTAGAAAAGAACAATTTCAAGGAGCATCAGACAATGAAATAACAATATAGACTTACATCAGTGCAATCAAATAAATCCCAAAATCAGCAATGAATAAAAGATGACATAATTTACATGGGACACTGAAAGTTTCATAACAACCCGCATTCTCCCCTCTCTGACTTGAACCAGAGCATCGACATGATCACATTTTTCTAGTGAACAATGAAAAAAAAGTAAAACTTTGCACTCGAAAATTGAATTATGTGTACCAGGTTTGAAACAAAGGCCCACCTAATATGAAAGTGATCATGTCAGTTGTCACTTATTGATAACAATATTTTAACCATTACACAATTTTGGCAAAGGATTGTAAGTAATCCATAAATCAATACATCATTGTTTGTATCATATGCAAAAAGAAAACTAAATGGCAACTTCAATTAATCGGATTGAAAATTCAAAATGTTTAAATGCAGGAAGTTGTCTTGCATCACTCTCTAAAATAGGGGATACACCCACAGCATGATCAGATTATAAACTAAGTACTCCCTCTAATTCCAAATCTAAGTCAAAGGACCATTAATTTCTAAGAAATTATTTATTATGAAAGTATATTTCATGATGGATCTAGCAATACCAATTTTATGTTGTCAATCTTGGTAATTCTTTATATATTGATGGTCAAAGTTAAAAAGTTTGGCTGGTACAGATTCTAAAACGACTTACATTTGGGATCAGATGTAGTAATTAGCTATCAATTAACAATAAGAACATCTCCTGATAATCAACAAATGACATCCATCGAACAATGTTGCCTCTCAATCAGTGCAGGTTTCAGAACAAAAATGGATCAACTGCAAGGTAATTAAATGACTATGATTGGGTTCTACCTCTAAAAATTAACCAAGATAATGAGAACACGTGTCCAACAAATTTCACATAATGGATTTAAATGTCGTCAGAGCAATACAGCGAACTAAAATTTTCATTGGGGAATACACTAACAATGTCTAGGATTAGATACATACATCATAATGTGGCTGCTAGCACACATCCAAATGCGTGTACAAAATGGACAAAACACATGTAAGAATTACTTGTAGATGGGAAAAACCAAAGCTAGATCTGGGCGGCCTGGTAGCAAAAAGTAATCTTGGTAGCGATCAAGATTAGAAGCCTGTACAAAGCATGACTGGAATAAGTCTATCTAGTAAAACACGAGCACCAAATATACACATCTACCTCTAAAGTTTTGGCATTTCTACAAACACCTTGTAAGCATGGGTTAAGTAGATGTTGTGGACTTGTGGTTGATGGCAACAACCACGACAAGCAGTGGTGCAGCCTGCACTACAAAATAGGTGATATCTATGAGGAGCTGACAAAACAGAGAGGATTCCAGGTATATTTGACATTACACATTTGCTCAGATTTTCATTGTATCTCAACAGCACGAATCTAAATCTAAATAGAATGAAAGATGCACACTAATATGGCCATACAAACCAGCTTCTAGGATACAAATTCTTTGCCTAGTGTGCAACCACATCTATGCTAGAAACGAGTAAAAAGAATTTACTTGCATGGCATAGAAAGCCTTGCATGTCAATATTTCACAAGAAAGCAAAGGCTGTGTGCCATTTTCATTTTTCCCTTTGGACTAAATACATATAAAGATGCATAGATCCTTAGAACAAGCAGTCCAGTATACAACACTTATCGTCGTTGTGCCACACATCTTAAACAATGTAAAAAACCATACATCTAATGGAAAATTTGAAGAAATGATGTCATTGGTCAAAAATTAAAAGGCTTAGAGAAGCTAACCTGAAGATACAAAAAATTTCCATCGACATTGTAACCAATCACAAGAGGCTAATTTCTGGAACCTTAGATTGCTTAAACGGGCAACAGCTCACAAACCATTCCAATCATGCTGCATGACCTGCCAAGCAACCTTTGCTATTATAGGTTAACAGTACATAGCATCAATGACACGAGGAATAAGGTCACAAAGCTCACCTGCAATCTGAATTACATCATCCCCTTGATGTAGAACACAAGCTAATGCTTGCTGAGTAGGGCTGAAATGATGTTTTTTGCCTAGGTCTTTCATTTTAAGATAAAATTGCTTGTTCTTCTCCAATTGTTTTGCCCAGAACTGTGGTTGCCCTTGCTTCCAGCATCATAAACATATCTTTTGAGAAGAGAAAAAAAAAAGAGAAGAGGTGGATGGAACTATTTGATTGAGAGGGCAAGAGAAATAATCTAAAATCCTTTGGTGTTGAGCTTCAATTAAGGAATCACAGGGGCTTGCTCCATGGCCATGCACGCCGTGGAAGGCAGGATACGGAGCACCGAATTGAATCAGAAAGCAGACACCTCGAGAATCGACACTAGGGGCGTCGCGGTAGGGCATCAGCGCTGACGAAATTGAGGGCGGTCTGGCAATAAATTAAACCGCAAATAGATAAATGATGAGAGAAATATGGAGGGAAGAGCAAAGACCTTGAGGCCGATAGCCCTGCCGCAGTCGTACCCACCACACCGTCGATCCGACCGATGTCCTCCTGGCAAACTTTGGCCCGATTGCACAAGATGGTAGATCGGTGGTGGTGCCATGCGCTTCCTCGTGGGGGAACGACAAGAGGCGTGCCAACTTCATCGTACGTACGCGCGCACAGCCTCTTGCTCTCACGCGGACAGGGGCGGCAGCGATGGACCCCCGAAGGTGGTAGAAGGTTGGCAGCGCCTGGGACACACCTATCCGATGAGGGCTGAGGCGGTGGTGCCCCAGAGGCGAACAAATTTGATTCGAGAGCAGCCAAGGCTACGACGGATCTGGCCCAATTCGTGCAGGGAGAGCCAGGAGACGACGAATCCGACCGGGATCGAGCTGGGAACTCTGCGGCAGCATGGGATTTCACCGAATCTGGCTCGAGGAAGACAATGACGTCGGTGGATCTAGTCGCATCAGGCCAGGAGACGGCCAGTTGGCGGTCAATCCGGTAGGGATCGAGCCGGAAATGCGACAGCAGCATGAAAGGCTTGACCCGGCGGTGGATGCATTAAGGGCAGTGGGCGGCGTGAGGAGGGCAACGCATATGAGGTAGGTCATGAGAGCGGGCGGCGATGGCTGATGGGGAGGGGAAGTGGTGGGCGGTTGGGGGTGTCAGGGGCATGACCGCGAGAGAAGCGGTTGTAGATTGCGGTGGCCCACGTGTCGGCGCCAATTACTGTGAGTGAGAGGGGGAAGAGAGGATAGAGGACCACCGACTCTAATTTTTAAGTAGTAGAGATAACATAAGATACACTTTGCTAAGTTAATTCTTTATTATGATTTGATTCAGTTGTACGTTCTTGTGCTTCGTGGCAGGTCATCATGTATGGTGCTGAGCGAGGTGCTGCATCTGTACCCGCCGGTGATGCTCCTGAACCACCGAACGTACAGGAAGATTTTTTTTTTTTGATAAGGGAATATTTATTATTCCAGCCTCTGCACAACAGGATGCATATGGCTAGTCAGCATTAAAAGATGTGACTGAGAGTAACTTATTACAGCCAAGCCAAGTCTAAAAATTAAAGACAAAGCCTAGTACTAAACTGCCACCCATGGTTGGAATAAATCTCCATAACAAAAGTTTCCAAGCGTCGGCCCATGTCCTGAAGGATAGGATGATCCTCCTTCCTCTGCAGCAGCGACCAGAAGCGAAACCAATAGGTACCTCTAAAGATAACCTGCATAACAGAAGAAACTTGTGCCTTGTCAAACACCACATCATTACAGCTCAACCATATGGCCCAACAAAGAGCACTTGCCCCAACCAATAAAAGATACATAAGTTTACGGTTAATCCCCACAAGCCAATTTCTGAACATATGAGAAATACTTAAAGGAGGATTAAGGCCACTTGAAATATGTACCACACGCCAAATAAACTTAGAAAAATGGCAATCAAAAAATAAATGCTGTATTGTTTCATCCATACTACAAAAACAACATTTGGTACTACCATTCCATTGTCTCTTTGCTAGATTATCCTTGGTTAAGGTTACTCCATTGAACAGGAACCATAAGAAGATCTTAATTTTTAGAGGAATCCTAAGTTTCCATAAGTAGCGATTAGTTGGAATTACCATACCATTAATCAACGCTCTATACATCGAATGGACAGAAAATTTACCATGTTGATGTAAAGACCATCGAAAGGTATCTTGGCCCTCTGTTAATTGAATGGAAGCTAATTTTAGGACCAACTCATTCCACGCAACTAGCTTATCACCGACTAAAGCTCTACGGAAAGAAATATGAAGAGGTACAGAACCTAAAACTTCTGCGACCGTAGCATGCTTTCTATAGACAATATTATATAAAGATGAATATAGTTGACTAAACTTAGTTTGACCCAACCAAACAACTTCCCAAAATCTGATTTGAGAACCATTATGCAGGGTGAAAGAGCTAAGTCTCAGAAATTCAGTCTTAACCTTCATAAGGCCTACCCAAAACTGAGAGTCACCTGGTTTATATTTCACTTGTGCAATTGATTTGTTCCTCAAATATTTATTACGCAACAGTTGTTGCCAAATGCCATCCTCATTAATTAGGCTAAAAAGCTACTTACTAAGTAAGCACTTATTCTGCAATTCTAGATTCAAAATACCGAAGCCACCCTGATCTTTAGGAGTGCAGAGAATGTTCCACTTAGTAAGTCTATACTTTTTTTATGCCCATCGCTTTGCCAAAAAAATCTAGATCGATAGTAATCCAATTTTTTAAGAATTCCTTTGGGCACTTCAAAGAAAGAGAGCATGAACATGGCTAAACTACTAAGGACAGAACTAATAAGAACAAGTCTACCCCGAAAAGATAGAAGTTTGCCCTTCCAACAACTTAGTTTCTTTTGAAATCTCTCTTCAACTGCTTGCCAATCCTTATTTGATAACTTCTTGTGATGCATTGGAATACCTAGGTATCTAAAAGGCTGATTACCCCTTTCACAACCAAAAATCTAAGAATATGAGTTTGCCAAATCCTTTGCTTTACCATAACAAAATAATTCACTCTTATGGAAATTTATTTTCAGCCCAGACAGTTGCTCAAACACACATAGCAAGAGCTTCATGTTCTTGGCTTGTTCTAAATTATGATCTATAAAAGGAATTGTATCGTCAGCATATTGTAAGATTGACATTGTAAGATTGACAAGCCATCATCAACTAAATGAGGGACAACTCCTTTAAATTGCCCATCATCTTTGGCCCGTTGGATAAGGATGGCCAGCATATCCGCAACAATGTTAAACAAAATAGGGGATAATGGGTCTCTCTGTCTAAGACCTTTCTTAGTCTGGAAAAAATGACCAATGTCATCATTTACTTTAATACCTACACTTCATCTTGTTACTACCTGATCTATCCAAGCACACCACAACGGAGAAAAGCCTTTCATCCTAAGGGTCTACTGTAAAAAGGACCATTTCACCTTATCATATGCCTTCTCAAAATCCAACTTTAAAATTACCCCCATCTACCTTTTTCCTATGCATCTCATGAATTGATTCATGTAAAACAACGACCCCCTCCATAATAAAATGTCCTGGCATAAAAGCAAATTGAGTCGGTCTGATCACATTTTGAGCTATTACAGATAATCTGTTAGTAAGAGCTTTAGTGAAGACCTTAAAACTCACATTTAACAAACAAATAGGCCTATACTGCTGAATAAGATAGCATAAGTTTTTTTAGGCAATAAAGTAATAATCCCGAAATTTAGACTGAAAAGAGGCAATCTCTTATTATGGAAATCATTAAACAAGCTCATTAAGTCCTTTTTAATGATTTCCCAAAAAGTCTGATAAAACTCAGCTCGGAAACCATCAGGGCCAGACGACTTGTTTAATTCCATCTGGAAGATCGCCTCTTTCACCTCTTTATCTGAGAAACATGCAGTTAACAACTCATTTTCCGTATTAGAAACTTGAGGAATATCATCTCGACGAGATTCATCCAATGAAAAATGATTCTCCTCCGGTGACCCAAAAAGATCTTTATAATATTTAGTGATATATCTTTTAAGGTTGTCATTACTCTCAATCACCCCCATCCTCATGTTCCAATTTAAAAATACGTGTCTTACGATGTCTCCCATTCGCAACCAAATGAAAAAAATTAGTGTTATCATCACCTTGGAGCAGATTAGTTGTTTTGGAACGTTGAAGCCATTTAATCTCCTCTTCCCTTAGCAACTTGGTCAGCCGATCTTTAAGATGATGTCTTAAATCTAATTCATGAGGTTGTAAAGGCTGAAACTCCGCTTTTTTGTCTAAGTCGTCTAACAAGGATAACAACTCTTTCTTCTCTTTCCTAAAAGCACCTAAATAATCATTCGCCCAACCTCTCAGATATTTCTTAAGCCTCCTAATCTTAGCCTGCCATTTATCTAAAGGCGAGACTCCACTAGTTTCATTTCTCCATACACTAGCCACCATGTCATAAAAACCCTCAATTGTAAGCCAACTTAATTCAAATCTGAACAACGGTTAGTTTCTACAAGGAGAGCTTTCCCCCGTACTAAGTAACAAAGGTGTAGGATCTGAAATGTCTCTAGATAAAGCTTGCACTATAGACAAAGGAAATTTTTGTTCCCACTTAGTACTCATGAAAATGCGATCAAGTTTTTCAAAAGTAGGAATAACATTAGAATTTGCCCAAGTGAATTGACTACCCGTTAAATCTAACTCTCTCAAAAAAACCATTAATAATGGCATTAAATAAGAAAGGGTAACGATTATCAAACTTATCGTTATTCTTTTCTTTTGGACTCCTAATGATATTAAAATCACCACCAACTAGAAGAGGTAAATGTTCCATACTACAAGAATGCACCAATTCAGACAAAAAAACTCTCCTTGTATTCTCGTCACAAGAAGACCATAAACAAAGAACCAAAACACATCGAAAACCATCGTCTTTATTCCTTAGTGTAAACTTGA
The DNA here is from genome assembly GCA_036346405.1 of Phyllostachys edulis. Classification (NCBI taxonomy): domain Eukaryota; kingdom Viridiplantae; phylum Streptophyta; class Magnoliopsida; order Poales; family Poaceae; genus Phyllostachys; species Phyllostachys edulis. The sequence goes on along the minus strand of CM070546.1, from coordinate 57,873,230 downwards.
TATAAAAGTCCCCTTCTACCACACTTCCTATATCAAAACATCTAAATTAATACCTAGCGTATACCTCTTGAACGACCACGAGGCTCAATTAATGCCAAAAGAACTGCTCTACCACCACAAAAGGTATCCAGCAAATATCTCGAGAAATGTTTCCTACGAGTTTCGAGCAAAGCAATAAAATCTAAACTCTCTTCTTTAGAAATTTCAGATAAAAACCTATACTTAGCCAAGTCTCAAAGACCTCTACTATTCCAAAAAAACTCCTTTCATCTAGAATAAATTTTGTTTTTTTGGATGCAAGCCTCCCACGGGACCTATACCCTACCTTCTTTTTTTGAGGAGCTACATGAGGGGAACCGCTCTATCCCTCCATAACATCATCCATAACTTCCTCTGTCAAGCCACCACATAAGTGACCAAGAGTTAAGTTATCAATGTCATTATCCTCAATTTTAGGCTCCACCTCTTTATCTACTAAAGAAGACACATCTTTAATAATCGAAGTTAATACAAACCTATCCTTTTCTACCTTCTTAATAAGCGCTACTGAATCATCAATATGGTTGCCCATTAACACCCCAATGTTTTCAATATTATCAGTTATACGCTTATTAGAAAAAGAAAGAATGGAATTAAGGATCGTACCATCGCTGAATTCCAGATTACGTTTAGTGACCAGCCGGGCGGCACGCTCCACAGAGTCTTCATCCACCGAGTCCGCCCGACGTTTGCTATGTCTAGCCGGAGTTGCACTCGACCCACGACCAGCAAGACTAACGGGAGCAGACTATCCCCTGCGTGGCCTTCGGCCTGCATTGGATCTTGGATGTCCTGCCTCCAACCCAACAACACAAACGTCCAGCCCAGCATCTAGGACCACCGCCCCCTCTTGGGCAGACACCAGCCCCTCAAAAACCTCCAAGCATGGAGAAGCTTCCGTACCTGATAAATCCTGTGACACAAAATTATTAGGAAAAGACCACTCCGCCTCTAGCGCCACCTTATTAACCACCTCCACCGATTGAACAACTTCAGACACTACACCATCCTCCTCTTCCGCCAAAACCCCATCCACGCATTTCAACAGCAACTTATCAGTCCCTAAGTCCAGGATTTTATCCACCATACTAAGCATTATTGAGTGCAACACCCTACCCTCCTGTGCCGATGACAAAATCTGCCCCTGAACCACCTGATCTCCGAAGGCCGAATTTTTAGAAAAAGCAGCCTTTCCCTTAGTTACCTCCCCATTCTTGGCTCTCTTGAAATCTCTGGATTTATTCCCCGGGTTCCGGTCTTGATCATTGCCATCATCCTCCTGACCATTGTCATCTATATCCATCTGCATTGGAACATTGACCATAGTGTCTTGTTCCACTACGAACTTCAGCTCAAAATAACGATCACCAATAACCACATCCATCTGATTCGGAATTAAGTCCGGATTAAGAACAGCAACAAAGAAACGGCCAAAGTTATTGTGCTTCGTAGTCTTCATATCCACCTTCTGAGTAGCCCCAAACATAGAGCCTAACGCCCAAAGAATTTGGTACTTACGCAACTGTTTAGGAAGACCATTAACTCGTATCCAAACTTTTGTCATAGGCATACCACACTGGACATCCTCATATTCTTCAAAAGTCAACTACACAGCAAGCTCTTTAATCATCGCACCACCATAAGCCATTGTACGCTACAACTCAGCTTGGGATGGGAAAGGAACTACATATGAGTTATTTTCCACTTCTTCAACCACCCAAGCCCAATCTCCTAGTACAAGTTTGTGTAGGTGACCAGTCAGCTGTTCGACTAAGATGGAGCCCCCAACTACTTTGACCAAAGCAGTCGACTGATCCGATGACTCATCTGATAAGGGAGCATGCGGAATATGATAGAAACCAAGCTCTTCTGCCGCATATCCCACCGAGTGTGCCACCGGGTGAGGGTCTTTAAGAACGGGACACTTAAAAGCTACATGCTCATTACTATTACAAATATCACAACATAACACTGCCTTACAAGAAGAAGAAGCATGACCTTTAGTTGCACAGCGCCAACAATACTTCTTCTTTGCATTGGCCTTTGATGATCCACCCTCGATTTCACCTTGAATTGCCGCATTCCCGAAAACCTCCTGATTCTTTGCCAACGAGATGGATGACACTTGAGGAGCCTCATCTCCTGCCAAAGCAACCAGCCCTGCAGTCAACACAACACCTTGAGGAACTCAGAGCTGCCAGCCACCGAGCCAGCCAGAGCGTAATCGCCGCCGAGAGAAGCCCTTGTGCTGGGCCTACTGCTTGAAGATGTCCCAGCGGCAGAACCGTAGCTGAACCAGCGACAACCGAAGATAGCATTGCCACCTTCGGCGGGAGGTCTTGGATCCCGTAGCCATGAAACTACTTGCCCCGGCCCTGGAACCGCCCACCGCCGCCACGTCTAGGAGTGAAGCCACGGTGCCCACGACCATGGGACAGCCCGCGACGACCTCCGCCACGTCCAGGTCCGAAACTGTAAGACCGAAATGGCGACAGAGGGGGGGGTGAATGTCGACTATAAAATTTGCTACACACACATTGATGGCAGAAGCCGCCGCACAGGCACACGCTCAGGATGCGCCAAGGACAAACTAAATCGATTCGTCACAAAGACAGTCGTGGCAAAGCAAAGAATCCTCACAATGGGGCCAATCAATCAAAGCAAAGAAGAATCAATACTTAGTACTGGTCTTGTTACACACATGAGCCAAAAGAAGCAGCAAACCGATTAAGCAGCTGCCGAGATCGATCTCCATAAAGCAGCCAGACAAAGCAGTAAAGGCAGTAGATTAATCTAACAACAGGCAGCCAACTCAGTGCAACAACAAACCAATTCAACATAAAACCGAAGGAATCTGCCAGGAGCATTCACCTCACACGCATACAGAAGAGAGCCAAAGAAGATGGCAATCGCTGCACAGATTCAGGCGCTACAGGCAGCCGCGATCTTTTTCCTCTCAGGGGCAGGGCGCCGCCACACACAGGACTCTACAAGGGCATCAACTACAGCCGCCGCCAATGGATCTGATTTCCCGGACACACCGCCGAGCAGTACAAGCTAGGCAGAGAAAACGCTCAAGCTAAATCTTAAGACAGAGAGCAACCAACGCAAAAACAAATCGACATCAAGCATTCAATCCACACTTGCTTCGACATGCATGCACAAAGAAAGAGCAGCACGCCAGATCTTACAGAGATTGATCCATTCACACGCATAAGAAGAAAAAGGTAAACAATACAGCCAACTACTAGATCTTGAATGCCGCCAAGCTCCTAATTCTGCGGGAGTTACAGGCGCACACCAAGCAGCCAAGCAATTAAAATCAAAACTCAAGATTCGGTCGCAGCCTTGATAACAACCAAATAAAAACAGTAAATCACCAGATCAATCGGCAGATAACAAATACACTAAGCATAAAGAAAAACTGCAAGCTGCAGGCAAGATCTAACAACTCAAACAGCACACGCAAGGAAAAAGTCGGCGAACACTGGCTGCAATTTTTCCAGGGCCGCACAACACAGCCGCCACGGGCACTCATTTGCTCAGGGGAGCGGCCGCCAAAGCCTCTGTTTCTCACCAGGACAAACTTGATACAAGAGGAATGATTAGAAACTTTTTTTTTCATCCTCTCCCCCTTCTCAAACCTCAAGAACACACTCAGCCATCTTGAGAAAAGCAAGAGGACAAGCAGGGAACAACCCTCAACAACTAAAGCCTAAAGCCAAAACAAACTCTAAAGCCTCTTTTGACTAAAGGAAACCCTAAAAACCCTTGAAGTGTTCAGCTTGGGCAGCAGCCCCTCCATCCTATTTATAGCCCACGGCTAACGGGTCTCCACCCCGTTACGCCCGCTAAATCCAACGGAGCCCGCTCCCGCCAGTGCGACTTTGCGAAATTCTTTCGCCTCTCGCACCTTCCGGAAGCTTCGCTTCGCCTCAAGACGCCCAGAACCACCTCGAGTCCACGTCGTCTTTGACACATCCCGACCGTTCGACCTCAACGCCACTCGCACCTAGTCCGGTCCACCGTGTCTCGCCACGACTCCACCCGATGTCCCGCAATACACGCATAAGAAACACATCAAATAGCACCGCCGATACATGAAAGCGTAAATACCAACAACTTACCATGACAAAATCCAAACTTGTCGAAACACCGTAATATGCATCCTAATCCCATACGACCAAGTTTGACTAAGTCCGACAGAGTCCGATTGCGCCATGCAACGACTCGACCAACCACTCAACCCAAACTCGACTATCCTAAACTTTGTCAATTACTCATCACTCACAACGGGACGACCTCCACATGGTCTCTCAATCTCCCCCTTGATGAGTATATTGACAAACTCCTAAAAAGCGCAAAGTTGAGTTTGAGTTTGAAGAAACCAACATGGTCCAAAGAAGAAGAGTGAAACTAATGACCATGTCGATGTATGAACACTAGAGCAACAACTACAAGAGCAAATTGTTCTCCAAAGCTCTAAAATGATCCCAACTAGCTTTTTCTTCTCTATTCTCCCCCTTTTGGCAATAAACACATCAAGAATGCTCAAGAGAGAATATGACATGTCATGGATGAAATGGTCAAGTTTGATTATTCTAAGCGCTAGAGCCATGAGAATTATCCGTAATGACCATAATGTAATACACCAAGCCATAACTTAATAAAAAGGCTATCTAGATCATGACAAGATATGTATAAGCTAGCTAGAACACATAGATGACAATCTGAAAATGAGGTACATTATGTGAGCAAGTCAAGTCATCAATGAGCAAAGTCTAGCTAGAGATATCCAAGGATGATGCAGCTATGTCAATAAGCTAAGCGTAGCTAAGAAGCTTAAATTGAGACCAAATAGAGTGCTATGCTCAAGAATGAAACATTGGTTAAAGTACTTGATACTTTTTGTAGCTTTAAGCACATTGAACACATAAAACATATTTTCTTTTGAAATTCATGGTGGTTTCCAACCAGATTTTTGTTTTATCATGTGCTAGGTCTCAAGCCTTATGCGCCTACTCCAAGCGAGAAGCTTAAGAAGATAGTCTAGGTCACCCAAAACTCCCCTAAGTTCATGCCAAGTGCAATGGCAAGCCGCCTCATAGGAGAGAATTGGTGAGATCGGCTTTTTCAAGACAAAAGAGATCTTTTGCCTTTTAACAAGTTGTACTAACTCATGCATCATCAAGAGACTAAAACAAATTTCAATCTAAGGCTCAATATAGATTCATCACTCTACCCAAATTTATTTGACATGGCATGAATCATAAAAGGATAGCTCAAGAAAGACTAATCTCGAGTGCTAACATGACAAGTTTTAGTTTAAGTTGAGCAATTTTAATTATCTTATCATGGCAAAAGCTAGGCTACACATATGAAGTCATGATAAATCTAGCAAATAAGCACAAGTCATGGCAAGGTGTAAAGCATTGTAAACATGTCATAGCAGGATAATAATCAAGGCTCAATGTAGTTATATTACAATGCGTAATGCTAGAAATGCGTAAGATCCAGCTCCCCTCAACAACAATGCAACTTTTAGTTCAAGTTGAGTTATGTCAATATTAAGCCCGAAGCTCCCAAATGAACTCCCTTGAACCAAAACAATAAATCGAGAAGTCGGCAAAGAAAACATAAAACAAAAGATCCTTAAAGCATAGATAAGATATAGAGAATACTATGGCTCAGATCGACTCTCATCTACCCCATATGACTCTAGGACTATCAAGCGCCCACTTAACACACCTAGGAGCAAACACGCACTGCCTACCCGAGGGTGGCCCAACCTCGCTAGAACCTACAAGAAGTGAGTGAGCTCAACCTAGTGAGATAAGTAACGACTAATAAGCAAGATCCTAGAATCACAAGATAAGAGCGTAAATCTAAACAACTAGACAAAAGAAGCACTCTAATCTATGCTAGGAGGACTAATCCCAAATGCACCCAAAATGCAATGCAATAGTAAGGAGCTAGAGCATAAATAAGATAGTAAAGCAAGAAACCCAAAGCACCCTCACTCACATCCATAAGGACAGACCACCCCAAGCTCTCCCGCAGAGTGAAAACCTCGAACTATCCAATGGCTTGGTGAAAATGTCACCAACTGGTGGTCACTTCCACAAACTGGAGCACTATGTCGCCTTCTCTACATGGTCTCTAAGGAAGTGGAAGCGGATATCGATGTGCTTGGTCCGAATGCCGTGACTGGGTTCTTGGCAATGTTAATCGCGAAGTGTTATCACAAAAGAGTGGAACAACGCCGATAACTAACCCAAAGTCCCGCAGGTCGAAGTCATCCAGAGCACTTGGCTACAAAGAATCGGTCGCAAAGAACGTGCTCGGCCTCTACGGTGGATCAGGTAACACCGGACCGCTTCTCGAAGACCAGAAACAAGAGAAGTGCCAAGAAATTGGCAGGTGTCGGAAGTGCTCTTCCTATCTATCCTACACCAATAAGTCGCAGATCCGAGAAGGCTCTCAAGGAAAGACAGATGAGGAAGAGTACCAGATACCATAGTCAATGGTAGCTCGCAGTACCGAAGATGCGCTTCATTGCTTTGGCGGTGAGAAACACGAGGAGAAGCTCAAAACGAGCGCACAAACACACAGAGAAATGTATGTCCGGTCTTGAGGCGTTGAGGTACAAGAGGGAGCCAATCATGCCGCGATACTCCTTTTGATCAAGCGGCTCGCCATCCTCATCACAAAGCTTACCATCACTCATGTCGGTTGCCAGAGATCACGAGTGTACTTGCCTCGATGAAGAAAAGTACCTCCCGAGTCCGCTTGATTTGGAAGCCAAGAAAGAAAGTCAACTCACCCATCATGCTCATCTCAAACTCGGTGCTCATGACATCCGAGAACTGTGAAACCAGAGCACGAGAAGAGCCGCCAAAGATGATGTCATCGACGAGATTTGGACGAAAGTAAAGTCACTACCAAGCCTACGGATAAACAAGGTCTTGTCTACTTTACCCATTTCAAACCCATGACTCAACAAGTAGGACTTAAGCCTCTCATACCAAGCTCTCGGGAGCCCGCTAGAAGTCCATACAAGCTTTTGAAAGCTTGAAGACATGGTTAGGGTATTTGGGGTTCTCGAAACACGAGGTCAGCTTGACGAGACTTCCTCCTCAATAAGGCCATTGAGGAAGGCACTCTTCACATCCATTGGTAAAGCTTGAAACCCTTAGAAGTCGCAAAGGCAAGCAGATTCTAATGGCTTCAAGTCGAGCCACTGGGCAAAGGTCTCCTCAAAGTCTAGACCTCAACACAGGAAAACCCTTGAGCTACTAATCTAGCCTTGTTTTTGATGATTACCCCATCCTCACTCTGCTTGTTCTTGAACACCCACTTGGTTCCAATGATATTGTGGCCTCGTGGGGCTCAACAAGCCACTGCACCTTGTTCCTCTCGAAATTTTCTAGCTCCTCATGCATGGCATTGACCCAAGACTCATCAGAAAGGGCGTGACAAACGTCCTTGGGCTCAAAAGAGGCAACAAAGGCAGAATGGAGACAGAATTGAGAAAAGCCAGACTTAGAGCGTGTGACACGCTCGAAAAGGTCTCCAATCATCTGCTCTGAAGGATGCCTTTTCTGGATATGACGGGGAGGCCCTGGATGAGAAGAAGAAGTGGCCTCTACCTCGTGTGCAGACGAGGCAGGACAGAGCCACTAGCTCCGGAGGAAACAGAAGGCAGTACGATCACCTTGAGGTGCCGTGGAAGAAGGCATCTCAAGGGGAGGAAGAGGAGCTGGATCGTAAACAACCATCGTCTCCTCGTCCTCATCATCCACAAAGATGGTCTCTTGATCGCTCTAAAGAACTCGAGATATCTGGCCTAGTCCCTGACCGCCTCGTCAAAAGTCACCTCGCAGTTTCTACCATTCGCTAGACTCGCAGCCTGCACCCTATAAGCCCTTGAAGAAGTCGAGTAGCCTAGAAAGATACCGCCACAGAACGTGACTCGAACTTGTCTAGGTTCCCGGACTTCAAGATAAAGCACTTGCAACCAAACACACGAAAATGAGAGACGCTGGCTTTCGCCGTATCTCACTCATAAGAAGTGCGGTGTAGGAGTGCCCAAGAAAAACTCGATTCAAACATGGCACGCGGTCGCAATGGCCTCTCGCCCAAAACTTCCTCGGTGTAGAGTACTCATCAAGCATCGCCCCGCCATCTCGACTAAGGTACGGTTCTTCCTCTCCACAACGCCATTTTGCCGAGGGACGATGGAGAAGAGAACGGTGCTCTACACTGCCTCGCCGCAGAACTCTCAAAGTAGGAATTTTGAACTCCGTGCCATTGTCATCATGCGGATCGCTCGTAAGGCACCGTGAAGCTCAACAGAAAGCCTACTAAAAGACCTCGAAATGTGTAAATGTCTCGCCCTTCGAGGTTAAGAAAACACCCAAGAGTACCTCGAGAAGTCATCGACCACAACAAGAACATACCACTTCCCCCGCCGATCAAGACTTTCATTTGGTCCAACTGTGTCCATGTGGAGCATTTGTCTGGTGCATCGGTCATAGTAATGTGGACCGAGGATGAGAAGCGGCAACCATCTTGCTTGCGTCTTTGGCATGGAGTGCAAACAAGATCTTTGACCATCTTGAGTTTCGGACCACTTAATGAGATCATGGTCGCTAACTCGGGTCAAATGGTCAAATCCAATATGACCAAGTCTCCTATGCCGTAAGAGAGATCGCGGGACTCGAAGCAACTAAACACCGAGAGGATCGCCAGAGACTCAGAGAACTCAAGACGAAAGATCCTCCCATAACGAGAAATCCCATAAACCGGACTACACCAAGAATCAAGAATTTTGCAAGCGTTTTCTTGAAGCTCACCTCAAACCGTCATCAGAAGTCGAGAAACGGAAAGCAAATTGTACCGCACTTACTAACCAAGGCAACATCCTTAAGAATAAAAGAAGCATTAATACGCACAAGACCTTTGGCGATGACGCTACCAGCACGAAGCATCTCCGAAGGTGATCGCCTCATCACCGGAGCGCTGGCTAGGAAGAGAACCAACGGAGTCTCCTCATATATGCGAGAACAACCGAGTCTACAAGCCAAACCTTCTCCTTCCCTACCCGCGAACCGAGTCAAACAGAGTAAAGTCTCGATCGATAAATCAACAATGATTTTGGCACCCAATATCGAATAACACGCCGAAAGCGATGAAGTAGTCAAGCACGATCGACCTCTATCTACCCTACGCTCTCAGAAACTCAAAGCGAAGGTCTAAGAGTAGACCGAAGTCGTTCTTTGGGTCCGATCGCTGACGGCGAGCGAGTCGAGCACACGCAATATCTTGAACACGCCATGGTAGCTATCTCGATTGGGAAAACGAGATCTACCCTCAGGACGGCGGAAGTCACGACTGAAAGCAGCATGAGGACGAAAACCAGAAAACTCGGAAAAACCAAGTCCTCGATGCTGCACAAACCCATCAGAAGAAACAAGCCTAGACCTCGTGTTGATCTTAGGTACACTCAAGGTCTGGGGCCGACCCTGAATGCGCCTAAGAGACTCAACATGGTCTCTACGCGCGATCTTGGCGCTACCAAGCATCGATCGATCGTGTGTCCATCCTTCCGATGAAGGTGCAAGTGATACTTCACCTTTCGAGAGGTAGAAGCAAGATGTGAAATTACCTTCTCGTCGAAATCCTCGACATAGCCCGCCGACTTGAAATGGACTTTCTCGGTTACTGGCTCGGTCTCGATCACACACAGTGCTATGGGTCCGAGCACCACGGTGGATGCTTCCTCATGTCCTCAAAGAAGTCATATCCTAGACCCCGATTAAATCTGCAGATCTTAGATTGGTCTAGAATAAGATTGAGCTTCTTCTTGCCTCCTACAAATCTCTCGAGAGTGTTCATAAGTCACCGACACTCCCGAAAGAGAGAGGTGCAAGAAGAGCGGGGAAGAAGAGACAGCAGAAGGTAAGGAGCAAAAGAAGAACCAAAGAAGATGGGAAGAATAGCTTGTGCACGCACAACCGACTCAAGGGACATCCCATCGCTAGCCGCTTGGTTCACGTTGCTAAGCTGCCTCATCCTTACCCTCGGGCTTCTCCCCCTTCTCCACAATCATATTGCAAGCACAATGTGGCTTCTCTAGAAGATCCTTAGTTAGCTTCACACATTTCTCATCCAAAGCAATCAAGTCAGATTTTAGTTTGTTACACTTAATGCATGGTGAGCTAACAGGTCCTTAGAAGCAAACTGAGCCAACTTCCTTTCATGATCAATCATATCTTGAAACTGTTTGGAGACAGCCTCAAGTTCAGCAGTTAACTTAGGACAGTTCAAGCATGAAACAATCGGCTCAAGTAAAGAAGCTTGTAGTTCAGCAATTTTATGATCTGCCCGTTTTAAGTTCATCTTCAAGTTATTGCAATTTTCACAAGACTCAGGCAGATCAAGGAGCATGGCATAAGATCCTCTAGCAAAGAATGTCCTTACCCTCACATGAGGTGGGAGAAGTAGTCTCATCAAGAATAAGTAGGGTAATGACCATCCTACTCAACTCTAACTCAAAGAAGCGCACTAACATTCTCCACCTTAACACTATCAAGTTTGGAGGACACACTATCATGTGAGGTCCTTAACTTCTCCATATCAACCAAAGAAAGCGAGCATGTATCACAATCATCACTAGAAGGGCGATGTAAGAGCAATAATCTCTAGTGACAGTCTATCTATTTCCTTCTCTAACTCAAAGACACCTAGCCTTAGCTTTAGCATGAAAACCTCCTAGCTTAAGAAAAGCATGATTGAGCTGTTCAGAGGTGGGATCTACCTCGTCCGAAGTCGGAGTACTCATTGTCGCCGAAGTTCGCCTCTAGGGCCATGAAGCACATGCCGAGAAGTCGTCGCCGCCATCCTTGGGCTCTTGGTCACCCGTCCCGTCATCGCCGCTCCATCCTTCCACCTCGCCGAGGTCGAGGTCGTCGAAAGCGTGAGGACGGTGGAAGAGCTTCTTGGCTTTGCCAAAGTTGCGGAACTTCTTCTTCTCGGGCGTGTGAGTGGAGGCTTCTTGTTGCAGTTCTTGTCGGTGTAGTCGTTCTTGCCCGAACCGCCAGTAGTCGTTTTTGCCCTTCTCCGGCTTAGGGCGGTTTGCTCGGATGTGGTTGGGGCCACCACACTCGAAGCAAATCACGGGTCCTCCTCTCTTCTGTCCCTCCTCCCTTTGTAAGCATGGGAGAATCCACGAGCAAGGAGGGCAAGTTGCTCATCCATAAGTCGCCTAAGCGATCATCGCTATGTCACAGAGAGCGACAAGGAGAAAATGCAAGAGGACTCAAGAGAGACGAGAAGTTGAATCGGGATCGGTGACCAAGGCCATCGATCGTGACTTCGACCTCACGAGACAACGTCAATCTCGTGAGTCTTGAGGCGTGAGTCTGCCGCATCAAGAGTCAAGGTCGAGAGGTCTGTCGTGTCTTTGATGGTGGTCACTTTCATCTCCCCACACGCCGCAGATCGAGTGCCGTAAGTATCGACGAGCGTTGTCCGAAGTCGGGTATGTGAGACCGACCGCTCGGAGGTTGCTCAAGATCTTGTGAAAACGCATGGCACTCATCTAGGGACTCACCAAAGACGCATCTCGAATTTGTTGTATTCTCGTTTGAGGCGGTCTGTCGAACCGTCTTGATCTGGGTGGTGCCCTCATGGGCGCGCCGAGGGTCACCCGGATATCGTAGGCGGACGACAGTGAGATATGCGGTCAAACTCACTACGACTCAAACCACGGATGATGATGTTCCTTGCCTTTGCATTCGCCTCAACATCGCCATGTTCCGGCATTGATGTTCTCATCGGCCAGAACAATGAATCGTACCTTGACCTTCCGCCAGATGGCATACCCCGGCTGGATGTATGTCTCCATTCGGCTCTTCCGAAGGGTGTCGATGCCATCGAAAAGCAGGCGGCTTGGTCGAGTACTTGTCCATCGCCATGGCTCTTGAGACCGGTTAAGATCTATTGAAAAGAGCTAACCGCTCGATACCAATTGTAAGACCGAAATGGCGACAGAGGGGGGGTGAATGTCGACTATAAAATTTGCTACACACACATTGATGGCAGAAGCCGCCGCACATGCACACGCTTAGGATGCGCCAAGGACAAACCAAATCGATTCGTCACAAAGACAGTCGTCGGCAAAGCAAAGAATCCTCACGATGGCGATCAATCAATCAAAGCAGCAGGAATCAATACTTAGTACTGGTCTTGTTACACACATGAGCCAAAAGAAGCAGCAAACCGATTAAGCAGCTGCCGAGATCGATCTCCATAAAGCAGCCAGACAAAGCAGTAAAGGCAGGAGATTAATCTAACAACAAGGCAGCCAACTCAGTGCAACAACAAACCAATTCAACATAAAAGCAAGGAATCGCCAGAGCATTCACCTCACACGCATGTAAGAGAGCCAAAGAAGATGGCAATCATTGCCTGATTCAGCGCCACAGTACCGCGATTTTTTTCCTCTCGAGGTGGCGCCGCCACACTGAGACTCTACAAGGGCATCAACTACACCGCCGCCAATGGATCGATTTCCGGACACACCGCCGAAAGCAAGACAAGCTAGGCAGAGAAAACGCTCAAGCTAAATCTTAAGACAGAGAGCAACCAACGTAAAAACAAATCGGACACTAAAGCATTCAATCCACACTGCGCCGACATGCATGCACAAAGAAAGAGCATTCTTGCCCGGATCTTCAGAGATTGATCCATTCACACGCATAAGAAGAAAAAGGTAAACAATCTGACCAACTACTAGATCTTGAATGCCGCCAAGCTCCTAATTCTGCGGGAGTTACAAAGCACACCAAGCGACCAAGCAATTAAAATCAAAACTCAAGATTCGATCATGACCTTGATAATGACCAAAAAAAACGGTAAATCACCGGATCAATCGGCAGATAACAAATACACTAAGCATAAAGAAAAGCGCAAGTCGCAGCAAGATCTAACAACTCAAACAAAGACACGCAAGGAAAAAGTCGGCGAACACCGGCATGCAATTTTTCCAGGTCAAGACAACACAGCCGCCGGGCACTCATTTGCTCAGGGAGCGGCCGCCAAAGCCTCTGCTTTCACCAGACAAACTTGATACAAGAGGAATGATTAGAAACTTTTTTTTTCATCCTCTCCCCCTTCTCAAACCTCAAGAACACACTCAGCCATCTTGAGAAAAGCAAGAGGACAAGCAGGGAACAACCCTCAACAACTAAAGCCTAAATCCAAAACAAACTCTAAAGCCTCTTTTGACTAAAGGAAACCCTAAAAACCCTTGAAGTGTTCAGCTTGGGCAGCAGCCCTCCATCCTATTTATAGCCCACGGCTAACGGGTCTCCACCCGTTACGCCGCTAAATCCAACGGAGCCGCTCCCGCTTGTGCGACCTTGCGAAATTCGCTTCGCCCTCCCCGCACCTTCCAGGAAGCTTCCGCTTCTCCTCTCGACGCCCGCAACCACCTCGAGTCCACGTCGTCTTTGACACATCCCGACCGTTCGACCTCGGCGCCACTGCACCTAGTCCGGTCCACCGTGTCTCGCCACGACTCCACCCGATGTCCTGCAATACACGAGATAAGAAACACATCAAATAGCACCGCCGATACATGAAAGCGTAAATACCAACAACTTACCATGACAAAATCCAAACTTGTCGAAACACCGAATATGCATCCTAATCCCATACGACCAAGTTTGACCAAGTCCGACAGAGCCCGATTGCGCCATGCAACGACTCGACTCCGAACCACTCAACCCAAACTCGACTATCCTAAACTTTGTCAATTACTCATCACTCACAACGGGACGACCTCCACATGGTCTCTCAGAAACTCCCGAACCCAGGATTGAAGACTTGCCCAGCGAAGCACCCTAGATGACCACCATAGCCATCCCCGCCTCCAAAGCCGTCACCTCCACCGTATCCATGAGAGCAATTCTCAAAACCACCATGAATGAAACCGACGGCACTACCACCATTAAAGCTGAAGCCATTACCTCCAAAACCTCCCCGAGCGCCAGAACGACCTCCATGCGGACCTCCTCCATGACCAGCACCTCTGGTCTCCATCCCTCTGCGAACCTCTTCAACGTAGGACGGCCGGAGTTGAGTTGGTGCCGTCGCCTTTAGGGGAAAGACATGACCTGGATCCCTAGCGCCCCGAGGAAGAACGCCTGTGCAGGCAAAAAAACGACCCAGCGCGGTTGAAGGCCGAAAACGCCTTTGGCCAGGCCCACTCGGGACAAAAATTGAAGGCACCGGTCCAAATCGGTCAATGCACAACGATCTCCTGAAATTTTGGTGACCGGGCCCACACTGAACCGAATCAGAAGGCATTAATCTAGAGCTATCAAAGGCCGTATACCTCGGACTGGATTGTTATGATTATGATCATTGATGAGTAAGGGCTTGTTTGGTTGGTGCCCTGGACTTCATGCCTGGAAAAAAGTTGTGCCTGGATGTAGCCTGGAAAGTAGATGGTTTTGGTCTGGCCAGGCAAACCTGGAGATGAGTTGTTTGGTTGGAAGTATGTGCCTGGAATTGATAAATAAAAAATAGACCGTTGGATCAAATAATCAACGCAGATCGAGCCAGGCAACAAACATCCAGGCGGTGGCTCCAGCGCCCATTTCCTACCGGGAGCCAGAGACCGAACCAAGCTGGCGTGGGCAGCATCCAGGAGGGCAGGAGACCAGGCAGCGCAGCTTCAGGTATCCATCCAAGCAGCCTCTAAGTCTTTATTTCTCCTTGTATCTAGTTGAATCCTAAATACCAGAAAACGGCTGGCCACTGATAAAAGCAACCCACCAGTTCAACTGAAATTACTCTTACTTGAGTAACTAGACAAATTTCCCCATCCAACTGCACCAAAAAATGTGTACAATTCTAATTCTTATGATTGAAAATAGAGCTGTATGCAATTTTAACCGTTCTAATATATATCTAATTGATCTCCATCGTTATAACGTAAACCTACCAAATAGGTTGTACATATCTTTCACTTTTTTATCTGAATAACGTGATAATTTTTAGACCTTCAGAGCAGTGTACATCAAGAGTCATTGTCTCATTGAGCCTGCAGGCACCATCGCACCGATTATGACTGACTGATTGTACGTTCATCCTTCTTTCTAAGATTGCTTCAAGTCTCCAACCGTTCGGCCTTGCAGTTTAGTTTCAGGCTTCCCCCGAGTCGGTGACGAGACAAACCGGTTTGCCTCGCATGTGCACCTCACCTCGTCAATAATGCAGCGATGGATGGTGTCACGCACTACGTCACAGCACAGTGGCAATACAGGGCCCACAGTCTTCTAGTCTTCTCCATCTAGACGACAAAAGCACTTGTACTGTAGCGCTCGATGGTCCTGCTTCCTTTCGTCCTCGTGGAAATTCTTTGCAGAGCGGAGCTGTGCTTAACTGGACAAAACTCACTGCGCGTCAGTCTGTCCTGCTCACGACTGCTCAAGATAGGCGGCGCATGGATAGCTGCCGCCCGGCCGGATGGACGGAAAAGGTGGGATTGAACGGACGGCGGAGGGCTCCGTGCGGCTACCGCGCGGGGCCGGAGGCATTTGGGCAAGATAGTTCTGTATGGCCTTGGGACAGCGCACGTTTGCTGTGCGTGCAGCCCAATACTTCGTAAATCGGCGTCCCGGTTAGGGACTTCGAAGCAGAGGCTCTGATCGATGATCACATTTTCATACCGCTTCGTCATATTGGTGGTGGCTGAGGAAAGCACAAGGTAGTGAATTGTGTCTGTGCGTAAGATTAGCAAGTTGCGATTATGCAATCTCGTATGGACTGGATTTGTAAAACAATTAAAGAATTTTCGGTGCTAACTTTTCTACGGCAGTATGAAAAGGGGTGTTTCTCGGATGAGAAGTGCAATAGTATATTCGAACTGAAGCAACATATCAGTTCAACGGAAACTACTGCTTCACATTCAGTAACTTCTCCGTTCAAAAACACAATGTAAACCGTGTGCTATTTATCCAGTTGATCAGTTCAAAGCACAAACTTAAACTACACACATGTAATTCACTATAGTGTTGATAGCCACGGTGAGCAGCGTGGTCATATTTTCTTCAGCTTAATTTGAGCACCGTGCTGCGGATGGAGAGTTATCACAGTGTACGGCGCGTGGGTGTAGGACGGCGAGAGCTCGAATGAGAAGCGCTGAAGGATGGTGCTAAGAGCCATCTTGGCTTCCAGCAATGCAAAGGTCTGGCCGATGCAGATCCGAGGACCCCCTCCAAATGGAAAGAACGCGGACTGAAACTTCGTCGCATTGGAGATGCCCTCAGAAAACCGCTCTGGATTGAATTCACTTGCGTCCTTTCCCCATATATTGGGATCATGGTGAATAAAGATAAGGGGCAACATAAGGTTCACTCCTGCCGGATATTTGATGCCACCAAGCTCCATTTCCTTGTACGTTCTTCTGGTAAGGAAGACTACTGGTGGGTACAACCTAAGAACCTCGTATAGGATCATTGTTACCTGCAAAACAAAACATAAGATCAAGATCATTGCTCCAATTATTCTAGACTTAAATAATCAAATCTTCCTGTTCTGGTCCAAATAAATCCCTTTTTAATGCAACAATAAGAATATTTCCTTCACTCACATATATATGCAGTCCAATGCTTAACTAAGTTTATTGGTGATAATCAATAAGACTTAAGCCCATACAGTTTTAAAAGTACAATAAGGAATTGTGTGTCGAAGATTTAGCTGGCGTTTCAACTGAATGTAAAAGAAAGCTAATTATTTGCAAAATAATTAGCATACTTAGTCATGTCTATTGATGATGCATAACTAACATGTTTGAGAACAAATTGTTTTGATGGGATGCAAATCTGTTATGTTATATTATTGGTTACTTCTTGTCTCATTTTGATGAAGCAGAGCAATTACTTTTATGTGTAATAGTCTGAACTTTGTGCATTTGGCAATAACAGAGAACATCGATTTCACACTTACAATCTTCAGGCGACTTAAGTTATCAAGATCCGGTGTGGTTCTTCCAAAGTGGTGCAGCACTTCCTCTCTTGCCCGCTCTTGCCACTCTGGGTGCATGCTTAGCAGAATTAACGTCCATGTGAGCAAGACTGATGTTGTCTCCATACCTGCAAAGTAAAATAGCTTGCATTCCTCAATCATATCTTCAGTACTCATTCCTAGATCCGCTTTCCCATTTGATTCCCTCATATTTGACTCCACCAACAAGCCCAGCAAGTCATCGTTGCTGGCTTCACCATTTTTAATAGCCCTGTCTCTTTTTCCAATAATTCCTCGCAGAATTGTGCGGACCTCACGATCAATTTCTCTCATCCTTCTGTTGTTTTTAGTTGGTAAGAACCTGTAAATTTTCCAATATGTCATGATAGAACAAATTCTCAATTACTACTATTTAAGTTTAACATGGAAAAGAGAACAATTGCAGATTTCTTTTACCTACTATTTTCTTTCCCGAATCCATTTGAGCAAAGTATTTCAGCACCACTACATGGAGTTAAAATGCATGTGCTCAAAATACCCATTTATTCTTCCAAAACTAGATATCATTTATGTACTACTCCGTTTGCTAGAAGTGCTACGGGCTTCTTATAGCTAAAAACAATGGATAAAAGTGGTAGCTACTCTTCTTATGTAGAAACATAGGGGTGTTTACCAAATGCTCGGAAATGCAAGTCCAAAGGAATATATATAAATATATACACACTTTTATGTTGTGCAAGACGAAAAGAACAAACCAATAGCCTGGGATAAAAAGTGTCTGAAAAGATTGTATTATGCGTTCGGCTAGCTCTTCTTGCAGCTGGAAAATTCTCCTCCCCTCCTGATAGTTGCTACCAAATGCTGTTCTCGAGATGACATCTCCAGTAAGATTCTGGAACTCAGGCCAGACGTCTAACTCAGATAACCCTTCGGAGGACATTGAATTCTCCCATGTTGTAATCATTTCGATGCAACAGGTAGAAAAAACTGGAAGCATCCGCTGAGAATAAAACAGTATTATTAGTCTATTTAGAGAGTGCATTAACGAGTGTTTGCCATGCTGAATGAAAGTCAATAAAAAAAACTGCATTGAACAATTACCTTTATTTTCTCATGGTGGAAGGCGGGATTGAGAATTCTCCGGTGCTTTGCCCATTTCTCGCCTTCAAGACTTACAACCCCTTGGGCTAGCAATTTTCCAATACGGCTACTCTTTGGTTTGCCATAGTGGCCAAACTTGTTAGACAAAATCTCTTTTACTAACTCCGGGTCTGGAATCATTACCCTTGGCGTTGGGCCAAACCAAGTGAATGACACTTTCCCTGCATTTGAGTTTTCGATCTCATGAGAGGGGAGACTAGAAGACTACATGCAGAACATCTTTTAGGTGGTTCCCACTAGATATCTAAGAGACTGAATCAATCCTTCCATTACTATGCTTTATGGCAATAAAAAGTAAAAACTATGTCTTCTTTTCAGAACATATAATGTATCTGAAGTACAGAAACATGTTGTGAACTGTAAGTCTGTAACCAAAGTTAACCTGCAACCTAATGCATGCTCTGAACTTCCGATTGACCCCTTTATACGTGTGTCCCACAAGAATTGCAACAAGTGATGTTGGCTCAATACCGGAAGTATCCGTTTTTTACATATAACGATATTGAAAACGAGAGGAATAATTTTTGGACGGGGGAAATGAATCGCGTGTAGATATATTACCATGCTCCTTAATGGCGTTGCAGAACATGGGCAGGACGCGAGGGATGATGTCGTGGGAGCCGAGCGGCAGGGGCTTGGAACGGGCCTCCCGGTTGAGCCGGGCGCTCTCCGCCACGTCGCCGGTGAAGAGGCGGTACCGGGTGCCCCTGAGGCCCTGGGCCCGCAAGGCCAGGCCCAGCCGCCGCGGCGTCCACCACGCCCACTCCAGCGTCCAGGCGGCCAGCCACAGCAGCGCCACGGCCGCCGCCGCGCCGGCAAGGCTCCACGGGGAGGCCTCCCCCAGCATCTGCAGTGCTCGGGCCGCAGTGGATGAGAGAGGAAAGCAGAGTCAGGACAGGAGGGACACGATCGTATCGGTGTCGCAGATTCGCAGGACGGGCCGTGCGTGGAGTTAAATACAGGATGGCTGGGCTGACACGTACGAGGCTTGTCCACTGCTCGTCTTCTGCTTCTAGGTTTTTCGACTCACTATCCGAGGAGACAGCAATTAGAGAGAGAGAGATATGTCTAGATATTGTAAAACGGGAATAGAAGAATTGGCCGTGAGCCAAACGGCTGCAGTGGCTTTGCCTTATATTGCCGAGTGCCGGATTAGCAACAGTAAATACAAGAGATAACAGAAGATTCACAAGATCGAATCAAATCGTAACTACCATAATCTATACAGGATATATATGGAATAACTATTAACTGCCATAAGCTATACAACGTATGAATGGAAAGTGCATCGACTCGGATTAGCAACAGTAAATACAAGAGATAACAGAAGATTCACAAGATCAAATCAAATCGTAACTACCATAATCTATACAGGATATATATGGAATAACTATTAACTGCCATAAGCTATACAACGTATGAATGGAAAGTGCATCGCTCGTCCAAACGCAGAGACTAGACCGGAAATCTTGAAACAGCTGAATTGGAAACCCCATCGTCATGATGTTAGCAAATTGTAGGGACGACGGGCATGTGTAAAACTCGAACATGTCCAAGGGACACCTTCTCACTGACAAAATGAATGTCAATCTCGATGTGCTTTCTACGGCGATGCTAAACCGGATTGGAGGACATGTAAACAGCACTGACGTTGTCGCAATAAACGACGGTGGCCGATGTGAGAGGGTGATGAAGCTCGCACAGAAACTGGCGAATCCAACAGGACTCGGCAACGGCATGGGCAACAACACGGTACTCAACTTCGGCACTGGAACGAGAACTATAGTATGTCGCTTGGAGGACCAAGAAATAAGGTTATCACCAAGATAGACATAGTATCCCGAGGTAGAACGTCAAGAGTCCGGACAACCAGCTCAGTCTGCGTCTGAGTAGGCTGTCAGAGAGAGCCGGGGAGACATGGAGTTGAAGACCGTGGTCAAGAGTCCCCTTGACATAGCGCAAGATGCGCTTGACAAGGGCAATGTGAGGCTCATTAGGGTCATGCATATGGAGATAGACCTATTGAACGTCATATGCCAGATCCGGCCGAGTGAGAGTGAGGTACTGAAGAGCGCCCGCGAGGCTCTAGTACTCCGTGGGATCAGTGACAGGTGAGCCGTCAGTAGCAGACAACTTGGCATGTGTGTCCACAGGAGTAGCGGTAGCGTGGCATTCTGACATGCCAGCGCGCTGAAGAAGGTTGACGGCATATTGTCACTGGGACAGAAATAGACTAAGAGAAGAGTGAGTGACAGCGATCCCAAGAAAATGATGTAAGTCACCAAGATTGGTCATAGCAAACTCGTTGTGTAGGCAACAGATGAGGTGACCAAGAAGAACACTAGACGATGCTGTGAGGATGATATCGTCTATGTACAAAAGGAGATAAGCAATGTCGGTACCATCCTTGAACACGAAGAGGGAAGTGTCCGAGGAGGAGGCAACAAAGCCAATCGTGCGAATGTAGGTAGCAAAATGCTAGTGCCAGGCACGAGGAGCCTGTTTCAGGCCATAAAGAGACTTGAGAAGGTGACAGACATGCTGGGGATGGTAAGGATCAATGAATCCAAACGGCTGCTGACAGCAAACAGTTTCATCAAGCATGCCATGGAGGAAGGCATTCTTGACGTCTAACTGGTGAATTGGCCAACCACGTGAAATAGAGAGACTAAGAACAATGCAGATTGTGGCTGGTTGACAACAGGACTGAAGGTCTCGTCATAATCGATACCCAGCTATTGAGAATAACCGCGGATGACCCAACGAGCCTTGTACCGAGCAAGAGAGCCGTCGAAGTGAAAGTTATGTTTAAAGATCCATTTGTCAGTGATCACATTTGCACCTGGAGGACACGGAACAAGAGACCAAGTGTGGTTGGCGAGGAGGGTGTCACGCTCGGATTGCGTAGCCTATCGCCAATTAGGATCCTGAAGCGCAGATCGATAGGTCTTTGGAATAGGGGAAAGCGAGGATGCAATGACGGACAGGTTCAAATGAGCAATGGGAAAAATGAGTCGGACTTGGCCCATGTGGTCATGGAGAGAGGACCAGGTGCAGGTCGTGGTGGTGGATCGAGGGAGGTTGCCATGGCAGGAGAAGGAATCATATCGACAGGGGATGAAGCTATCGCGGCAGGTGAAAGAACGAAGGTGTTGTCTGCCGCGGCAGGTGAAAGAACGAAGGTGTTGTCTGCCGCGGCAGGTGAGGCAGGCGAGGTGGCAGCGATCACATCCAGGAGAAGTGGTGCGATAGCAAGTTTAGCAGGTGACAGGGCTGTCGCGGTAGCTCTTATGGCAGAGTGAGCGACAGTAGCACGAGGGTAGCCACTGGTCCGATCGATCTTTGGTGGCGGCTGCTGCGTGGAGACGAAGTCAAGTAGGAAATCATAGGGAGCAGTGGGAGATGAGGTATGGGTGACAGAGAAGGGAAATACATCCTCAGCAAAGACCACATGACGAGATAGAATGAGGCAGCATGTGGCAATCTCATAGCAGCGATATCCCTTGTGAGAAGAGGGGTACCCAAGAAAAACACTTGCGGCGGAACATGGACTAAGCTTGTGGTGAGCTATGGCGGA
This sequence comes from Phyllostachys edulis, assembly GCA_036346405.1. Lineage (NCBI taxonomy): Eukaryota > Viridiplantae > Streptophyta > Magnoliopsida > Poales > Poaceae > Phyllostachys > Phyllostachys edulis. The sequence goes on along the minus strand of CM070546.1, from coordinate 57,851,416 downwards.
AATGTTAGGGTAGCGCAAGCACCTGAACACACAAAGGTGATGAAGGGAGGGAGGTTTGTTGTGTAGGCGCTCGTACGGGGGTGAAGGATTGGATTGGTTTGAAAGGACGACGGTTGACAAGGTAGGTGGCCGTCGCAAGGGCTTCAGCCCAAAAGGAAAGGGGCATGTGTGCCTGGAACAGAAGGGCACGCATGGTGTCATTGAGAGTGTGTATGGCAAGTTCGGCTTTCCCATTTTGAGGGGAAGTGTATGGACAAGAAAGGTAGAGATGAATGTTGTGAGAGTGGAAGAGGTTCGCGGCGGTTGAGTTCACGAATTCGGTTCCATTATCGGCTTGGATGGACACAAGGGGAAGGAGAAATTGCATATGGACATATTGGATAAAGGAAACTAGGGTTTCAGGGACACATGATTTTTGGCGGAGTGGAAAGGACCAGTAGAAGTGTGAAAAATCATCAACGATAACGAGGTAGTATTTGAAACCCGAAGTATTGAGTATAGGAGATTTCCATAAATCGTAATGAACTAACTGAAACGGGAACTAGTGTTTGAAGTAGAATTGGGAAAAGGCAGTCGAACGTGTTTGCCTAATTGACAAGCACGATATGTCGAACGATCTGCTTTATTACAAGAAATCAAAGACGATTGTTGTAAAGAAGCCATGGTGTCCCGGCCGGGGTGACCCAATCGCCGATGCCACAGTGAAGCTGAGGTAGTGGACACAGTGAACGCCTGGTGGGAGGAGGGCGGTGGAGTGGCAGTGGAGAAGAGCATGTAGAGTTTCCTGTCACTATTGCAGCGAAGAATCACATTCTTGGTTCAAAGGTCCTTGATAGAAAAGCTAGAGAGTCAAATTCGATGGAGCATGAATTGTCGTGAGTAAACTGTCGAACTGACAAGAGATTGCGAACTATGGATGGAACAACAAGAACATTGTGAAGATCAAAAGAGGTACCTGAAGGGGTGGAGAGGGAGGTGTGACCTGAGCGGAGAATAGGCATGGAGGCGCCGTTCCCAACCGTGACACTGGAAGAAGGAGGTAAAAAGGAGAGGGGGTGGAGTCGTGGAGAGTACCATCATCGGAGGCCATGTGCGAAGTTGCACTAGAGTCCATCCCCCATCCCCCATTAGCATTGTGGAGGGACATGTTGTTAATGGCCGAGACTAGGCCGGAGCTGTCCCAGCTTGGAGTGGCGTTGGACTGGTATGATGGTGTCGCCATGGTGTGGTAGGCCTACGCCGGTGTCGAGGATGGGTGAGATCCAAGAAGCCCGACGGTGGAGGGAGCACGCCATGGTTGTCCTTGAATGCCTCCCCACTGTTGGCCTTAGCCGGGCCACGGGGAAAAGCAAACCCAAGGTCCGGTTGGTGCCGGTGGACCACAGGGGTTGAAAGGCATGCTGGTGTACTGTCTGGTGGTGTTGTTGCCGCCCTTCTTGCCCTTGTTCTTGCGGAAGTTCTTGCCACTATGGTTGTTGTTGCCACAGTCGGTCCGGCAGGAAGAATCAGTGCATGAGGATTACTGTGCAGTGGTGCCAGAGTAGATGGTCGTAGCGGCGGTAACCGTAGCGGTGTTGTCGAAGCGGAGTTTCTCCAGTAGCACCATAGAACGTGCATGGACGAAAGATGGAAACGATGTCTTCAACGAGATGGTGGAAGCGGTGTTGGAGAAGCGCGAACTGAGGCCACGAAGGGTGTTATGCACCATGGTGCGGTCGGACACCGGCTGGCTGACGTCGCGGAGAACGTCAGCCAAAGTCTTGATCTTCTAGCAGTATGCTGTGATGGAGAGGTCTCCTTGGACTAGGTTGTGGAACTCGACATCAAGGAAGATTGCCCAACTCTCCATGTTGTCGCAGAAGAGTTCTTCGGTGTTGATCCATAGAGCATGTGCTAATTGCTTAGGTTCCATTATGACATCGAGGATGTCGTCGGAGATTGACCCATAGAGCCAGGTGAGGACGGTGAAGTCCTGTTGGACCCAGGTGGCATCGGTGCAACGGGGAGGAGTGTCGTCGATGTGTCGGAGAAGAGCGAATTTGCTGAGCACGGCGGTGAAGAACGTCCGCCATTTAGTCTAGTTGGAGGTCTTCAAATCAAGCACAATTGGAATGTGTGTTTTGATGCTGGCGACATAGATGGCACTGGACACCGGCGCCATGGTGGTCGCAGGTTGGGATGAGGTAGGATCGATGGCTAGGGCAGTGGAGGAGGCGGAAGCAGAACTAGTCGACGGTGAGGTGCTCATGGCGGGCAGCGAGGAGTAGGACCAGGATCAAGAAGAAGTCTTATACCATGTAAAATGGGAATAGAAGAATTCGCCGTGAGCTAAAGGGCTGCAGCGGCTTTGCCTTATATTGCCGAGTGTCGGATTGGCAACAGTAAATACAAGAGATTACAGAAGATTCACAAGATCGAATCAAATCGTAACTACCATAATCTATACAGGATATATATGGAACAACTATTAACTACCATAAGCTATGCAGCGTATGAATGGAAAGCGCATCGCTAATAGATATTATGGTTAGCTAGATGTTGTTCGGTATAGATGTTAGATGTTGTTCGGTACAGATGATCAATTCGAGATTTTTACATCCAAAATAAGTAAAAATTGAGCCACTAGATTTAGATCCAACCATCCACATGTCATCTATATATATATATATATATATATATATATATATATATATATATATATATATATATATATATATATATATATATATATATATATATATATATATATGGGAACGTATCTAGTGCTAATGGCTATTTGAGTGATAAGGTGCTAATGCAGACTCAGCCGTTCGATCCGCTCGTGTGGTGAGATCTACAAAGGTGGAAAGCCCCAAACCACTTAAACCGTTTTGCAAAACACCCCTGCGGTTCCTTCTTCTTGCCGAAATATACCAATTTTACATGACTTGCAAGCCGTTTTCAACCGACGAGGCGCATCGTATTCCTTTCTCTGGCTGTAGGTTTTGGGCGGCGGCTTTATCTGTTGTAGGTTTTTGATGGCACATCGTAAGGCGGCGGCTTTATCGTGAGGAGTTTGGGGTGATTCGTGAGATAAGGCAATTTGAAATTAAGGTGAGGTGCTCACGTCAATTTGGAGGTTTGCCCTTTTTTTTTTATCCTAGAGTTTATCCAGGCTTTGTGCGGCTGTTTCTAGCTTTGGATTCTTACATAGTCACATGGGTGATTCGGTGAGAGGTTTTAAATGCTTACCAATAAAGCTTGCATAAATACTACATGCACGATGCATTACGTTTTGGATTCTCACATAGTAACATGGGTGATTAGGTGAGAGGTTTTGAATGCTTACCAATAAGGCTTGCATAAATACTACATGCATGATGCATTACTACATAACCGGATCGACCACATAGTTGTGTAGTGAAATTCTCTATGAGGGAATTCATGAACTTTGTGTTTTGGCACAATGTAGCGAGCATGGGATCTATGGCCAATGAGGCGTGGCATTGGCTTTGCCAAGACAAGGAAGCATTGATGCGCATTGTGTCGCTCAAATTAGTTCGCCTCCCCAACAATTAATTAATTTTGGTACCCCAAAAAAGCGGAAGCACCCGTTCGTAGTAAGTATCGTTTAATGCTCACGTGTTTGATTTTATCGGTCATTCCATCATGCTTGACACTTAATCGTTTGTATTGCAGGGTTCTTCGTATACACCTTGTGTTGATCCAGCTATAAAACCTTTTGAAGGATGGTTTTGATGAGTTGGATGTTGTTGAGAATTCTACAAGGCGTATGCACATTCGGTAGGGTTTGGAGTCCGTGTTGGTCCGCATCACGGATGTCAATGGTGTTCTGAGATGGAAGCGATGGATGTGCTCAGAGAAGGCTTCGATGCGAGAAAGGTAACGACAATGTCGAGTCAAAGAAAAGGAAATATGTCAGGAAGTTAACTAGGTGTGGCTGCGAGGCAATTTTAGCTGTAAAACGCACTTGCGACGGTAAGTTTAGGGTGGAGACATTTGTTGAGTCACATACACATGGATTTGTATCACCTAGCAAACAACAATTGATAAGGTCTAATAGGAAAGTAAATGAGAAGGCCAAGCGTGCATTAATCACATGTCATAAAGGAGGCATTGGCACAAGCGGGGCATATAGATATCTCCGTATTAGTGAGGGTGGATTTGAGAATGTGGGATGCACGAGGAGAGACTTGCAGAATTATCATAAAGATCTAAGAAGCTGTATTAAGTCATCGGATGCTCAGATGTTTGTTGACAATCTTTGTAGGAATCGGTTTGTCACATTTGGGGAAGAAGTGACTCCTTTGATTCCTGATAATGTTGTAAGTAGAGCTGAAGAGATTGAAGCATTTGCAGGTTGTCCCATCCCTAAGGAAGTCAGCATAAAGGTACCAAACGATGTTAACTCCAAGGGTAGGTGCAAGAGAATAAAGCCAGGACAGAAGGTAAAGACAGATGCGAAGAAAGACAAGAATGTGGAGAACAAAACAAAGGTGCCACGCATGTGTAGGTCATGTAAGGAGCTGGCATACCATGATAGCCGTAATTGCCCTTTGAGGACAACAGCTAATTGAGTAAGGTAATGATGCCAAATTGTTTTCAGAATTTGTCAATTTATTTTGTTACTAACTATCTTGATTGTTTCATTATCGCTTCATTGTCAGGGTGTAGCATGCCAACAAGGAGGCTAACATTCCAGCAAGGAGGCTATACTATTTCCAGAGAAAAAGAGAACCAAGAAATTGACACCTAGGATGCTACTTCAAATGTCAAATGAAATTATTGCATATATGCTCACAACATAAGAGGACAAGCATTTGTTTTTGTACTCTGTAGAAATTCTTGGTGTTGAAGTGTTTTTGGATTCTGTAGGCCTTTTATAAGTTTATCACTGTATATTCATTAAAGCAAACATTGTGCTATTGATGATTTATTTTTATGTTAGAGGGTATGTTGCTCTTGTTCAGAAGAAGGATTCAAAATTTTAGAACTGTTTCTATGAAGCAGGATGACACAAGTGATTGTTGCTCTTTTTCATTTGTTCCAAGTGTTAATTCCAAAATATGGGATACATGCATGCTACTTCAAATATACATATGAACACATTTGTTTGCCCCCAAACTGGGAAGGACTGTGCATATGAACACCATTTCTCCTATTCTGATGGTGTACAAATGCAGTTTCAAGATCAAGGAATTTCTGATGGTGCGCATCTGAGTTGAGTCTTATTTGGTTAGCCTTTGCTTGTGTTCAATACACATTCGGATGTCGACAACAACATACATTCAGTTCAATACACATTCAGATTCAATACACATTCGGATGTAAACAACAACATACATTGAGTTCAAAACATCAATACACATTCATTTGTGTTCTCACCGATGCTTGTCGACAATCGATTGCTCAACCATCCATACACATTCAACGATACATCGATTGCTCAAAAAATCACTTTATATTGTCATATTGTTATTCTCAAGTACATGACATTACGAAATTGCCAAACTTCTCGGTTGTCATCATTCGAGTTCATACATCAACGGAGAAGGACATGAGCACTAGCGACTTCACTCCTTTTGGTAGTGGGCGAGAGGCTATGCCGAACTGGATCTGGCCAGTTGGAAGCTTCCATCTTTCTCCACCACTTGGTCACCAAACTTGGTATGGATCATCAATCTCGTCCATGTCACTTGCTCCGATCCTCCAATTCCTTCATTGCATAGATGATCAGAGCACTCCCACCAATTTCATGATCAGAGCATGCCTCATATCTCTTCACATGCACATTCATGATGCTACCTAGTGGAAGGTAAGTTAGATAGATATTGAAGCTAGCACATATACACAAGTTTCATCAAGCATAAAGAAATACAGACATTGCCGATTTGTCGTGCCCATGGATCTTACCAAATTCTTGACAAAAAATGAATGGAATCAATGGAAAGTGAGATCGAATGGGCACACCCCCAATAATTTGTGAATCGAGGTTTGGCTCTTCATTTTTTTCCAATCTGAGCGTGGAGGGGGAACTTCTTGGCGCCATGATCGGGAGGAGGAGGGTGGCGCCTTGGAGGAGGGAGGACGGCCGCCGGCCCCTTGGAAGGAGGTTTGGCCAGGGCCAGGGGAGGACTTCTTGCCAGGGAGGGAGGAGGGTTCTTGCCGCCCGAGGAGAGGAGGAGGCGCCACGGGAGGGTTCTTGCCGCCTGGAGGGGGCGCCACGAGGGTTGGCGTTGGAGGAGAAGGGATTAACTGGAGGGTTGGTAGGAGAGGAGAAAGGCGTCGAAGGGGCATGTAGGGCATTAGATGTTAGGACTAGTTGGCAAGAAGAAGGAACCGCAGGGTTTTTTTTGCAAAATGGTTTAAGTGATTTGGGGCTTTCCACCCTTATAGATCTCAGCCACACGAGCCAGATCGGACGGCCTGAGTCTGCATTAGCACTTTATCACTCAAATAGCCATTAGCACTAGATACGTTCCCTATATATATATATATATAGCATTTATGAGAACATAACTACAAATACCAATTAATCCGAGAGCATCTACAATAGTCCACGTTAGCTGTTACTAAGGGATTGCCACATCAGCATTTAGGTGATGTGGAGGAGAGAATGTGAGGAGAGAAGGTGAGGTTGTTTCTAGATGAAGAAACTAGCAAATTGTTAATACCAAGACACAAGAAACAACCAAATACTCTATTGGAGACTTACTTGTTACCTAAAAACGCGTTTTTTGGGTCCCATTATCTTAAAGCAAAATATACACCAGATCATTTGTGCATCTTGACTTCATTATTGATATGATAAATGAGCTAAAACATATAGGCCACAAAGTTGTACTTCATTATTGATCATCAAGAATCATGCACACTCAGAATAATTAAAGTCTTGAGCATAAGCTCAAAAACAATCCATTGAAAGGCATTTTTTTTTATTAGATTAGTCTCTCTCTCCTCTTAGTATAAAGTTAAAAACAAACTATTGTAGATGCTCTAAGTAACTATGATAAACATCTTGTCGACGATCATGTCAACCCTTGTCATAATTATGCCAGTTGTTTTCTTCCACATATTTAACCGTTCGCAAGTTCTCTAATTTGCCTACACCTTATGGCTCTATTTGGGAGCGTATAGCTTTTGTTGTAAGTTATTTTCCGCTTTTCTAACCGAATAGCGGCTGTAATTTTTTTTCAGAGAAACCTTTTGTTAGTCTGGATTTTTGTTTGGGTGACTAATTGTTTTGAGTTATGAAATATCTAAAATACTTTTAAGACAAATAATACTTATTTAGTTTTTCAAACTGAAACCAGCTTAAAGCTCCCCGGAAAGATCCTATATCTCATCTTTGCTAGGTGGCTTTGCCGGCTCCTGTGGGTAATTTTGATGTGGAGCTTGACAGGATAGGCGATCGAGAGTTGACACTATATGTAATATACCGGCGGCGCGCGTTCTAGAAGCAGGTCGCGTGGAGACAAGAAGGAGCAGATAACCGTGATGAAATCGAGGGCCCTGCGATCGTGTCGATCTCTCTTTTCAAAACCATTTATTACTAGTGGATGACCTCGTCTGCTTGTGCTACCTCATTTGGCCCAAGGTGGCGATCCATATTCAGGTTTGCTGTTTTTAATGGACAGTATCTTACAACTATCCGAATCGGTATCAGGATTGAATCTTAGAGTATCCTCTCTCTTCATTAAGCTATGATGTCACGTCATCATTTTACCAATATAATGAGCTTAAGATCTGAGTTAAGATAGAGCACCGAGCGACTTTAGGGCGTGTCTGATGGATAGGCAATTTCTTGTCTATAACAATATCCATATCACTTATAAACGAGCCAAAGACAATTTCATCTGATGGTATAGGCAATTCTTGTCTTTTAGTTGTCTTTATAGAAACACACAATCTTTTAATCTTTTCTTTTTTGTCTTTATAGTCATTCTGGGATTGTGAGACAACATCTTTATCTTTTTATTCTTTTTTATCTACATCAGTAAAAATTCTACGTGATAATAATTATAGACGACTAACGTAAACCTATTATACATGCTCTTAGAGCCGAAGCACGGGCCGGCTACGTTGCGTCGGTGATCTCACGACGATTTCTGTGCCTCGTATGCTCCTCGTCAATCAACACTACAATAATTCAGTTGGTTCTCATGAAGTCAGGCATTACGTCACGGCACGCGCCGAGCCAATGGAAGCTTCACTCCAGTCTGCCGCTTTCCATCCATGGAGATGAGATGACACAAGCACTTGCGTAGGACATCTTGTGCAAAGCGAAGTGGTACTCGTGGCGGCCCGTCACAAGATTGTGAATTTTGGACACAATTAACGTATTAGACCACTGAAAGTCCTATAGCGGTCTTTTAGCCCTAAAATTTCAAAATTGGCCTTCTCTTTCCGCTTGCTGTAGCCATGCACTGCAGCAGGGCTCCTGTTGCGCCCCCAGACGGCAACACCAAGCTGCTGCCCTCCTCCACGAGAGCAGGTGCCCTCGCCCGCCATGCGCCGCTCCCTTGCTCCGCCACCCGTGCACGCTCGCCTGCTTGCTACCACGCGGCGCCCCCTTGCTCTAGCCCGTGGCCTGGTTAGCTGGATGCCCGTGAATGGCCGTTGTCCCCTCTCCCCACTTGCGCGATAAAAGCAGACCAAGCATAGCGCTTGTGCTAATTTTTTCACGTTGAAGCAGAGAGGAAGAGAAGGGAGAAACCAACGAGAGAGCAGTTGCGGAAGAGAGCCAGAGAGGAAGAAAAGGTAATTGTCATTTGCATGAGGCTGTAGTTTTTGCAATGTGATTAGCATGTAATTAGATGAATGGCAGCTTCTTATTGTAGCAACTAAGTAGTTGGAGTTGTGTAGTCGGTGTATTTTTACTTAGTGTTTGGACGTAAAATTAGAAGACTTAGTGTGATTAGCACGTAATTAGAAGACTTAGTAGTTAGCAATGTGATTAGCATGTAACTAGTTAACTTAGCACACTTATTGTAGTCAGTGTGGTAAATTTTAACTCAGTGAATTGCATAGTGTCAGGAACTTGATCATAAAATATCAAAATATTACGAGGTCGTTTAACAAAATAGAAATAGAGTCGCTGACGGTCGGGTCCCACCGAGCGTGTGCACTGTGTGCGTGGTCCATGGACTCTTGACCGGGCATGTTAACCTTCGGTCCATACACTATGCCATGGACCAAGTCAATAACAAACAGGCCCAGCCTGTTAGTAGGCTTTTAATTTTGAAATTAAATGAAAAAGAACACTATACAGTAGACCCCACATGTCAGTGGTAGAGGCTAGGTTTAGCTCAGGTATAAAAAGTTTTAAATACATTAGGAATTTCTGAAGTGATTTATTTTTGCACTGTAAATTCGAACTAGTTCAAAAATTCATAACTATTTGAAATTAACTCCAAATTTAGTGAAACCAATTTTGTTGGTTTCCTTTTTTATTGTACTTTAACTTAGAATAGGTTTGAAACTTGTTACTACCAGAGAAAATTTCGGAATTGGAATTAAATTTAGTTAAGAATTATGTTTACACTAGAAATTAAATTAACTTCAACATTTTATAGAAAATTCATATGAACTCCAATTGAGATGAATCAATTTTTGTTGGTCATGAAATTTTATTCTCTAGCTAACCATGTAATTTTTATGTCCATCAGTATTCTACAAATTTTTGCGAAATGCTTAAATAGAAATAGAATTGAACCTGCAACAATGTAATTTTTCTGTCCACTAGTACATTAAATTATGAAGAAATTACACAATGGTCTGCACAGTGTCAAGAACTTGAACCTAAAACCTAAAATTTTAAAATATTTTGAGGTGGTTTAACGTGTAATTCAAATGTGCATGAGACGCAACAGAAATAGAATTGGAAACATGAGTATGAAAAGATGGTGTAAAGTGGGCATAACCAAATTTGTAGAAGAATTCATTTGAAAAACCCACAAATAAGTGGATGGTATGAGCATTGCATATAATTGGTTTCATATACACCTGTGTTAGGTACTTCATGGCAGAGATTCAAGATCCGTTCGTGTTCCAAGGGAACACGCTCGTACGCGATGGACCGTATGGGTGGACCTGTCAAATTATGACCAGACCATGATACAGGTGCCGAGCCTGAAGGACATGAGCCTCTTAGAGCTAAGGCGGTGCATGCGTTTCTCATTCGATCGCGCCACTGCAAGGAAGAAGCTGCGCATCGAGGCGTTGTTTGCAGTTGGATCCAGACAATTCGTAACTACCTGTGTTAACCAAGGTCATTTGCCTACTGTCAAGTCTAAACATCCCAAATATCTTAAGTCTTCCAGATTCTCATCTAACACCCTTCTGTTCATAAAAGTTACAACTGACAACACAGCCAATCCTGAAATGAATTGCTACTAAGTAAGTTTTCTTCAAACTCAAAACTCAGATTTGTTAACTCACTTGAGTGACTCAACTAACAGCTACAAAATTTTGTTAGGATCATACTGATGATAGGCTTCTGATCAATATCAGTTAACACCACTTAGCCCATAATTACCTATACTGTGCACTATCCATTGTCAGACAATTGCTCATTACACAAAGAATGAACAGATGGAGAGGGAGGCAGAGCGGCGCCGGCGGAAGAGGCATTGGCGCCGGCCAAGCACGGGCAAAACGGAACCGGCTGTGAGGGGCGGTCCAATGAAGGCGATGTTGCCGGTTGGGTGGCGCCGAGGTGGGCGCGCGGCGTCTTGTGGCGGCTGGAGCCGGGAAGGAAAACAGGGCGTCGGCTCCTGGGTGCGAGAGGGAGTATATTAGGGGGAGCATGAGTATGAGTAGAGGATGGGGAGCTCACAGGGACTGGTCGTGAGGGCGGAGAGAGGCCGAGAAGGCTTGGCGGCGAGAGCCAACGACGGCGCGACGGGTTCTCCGTGGCGGCGGCGCTGGGGTGGATGAGAGCTCCAATGGATGGTAGGGGGAGGTAGAGGGAGCCGAGGCGGTGCTTCATTCAAGGCGAATTGAAGAATTATCCACCGGTGGAGAAGGGGCGACGCGGCAGTGGCTTCGGGCCGGAATCGGGGAGGACGACCGTGCAGTGAGCTCCTGCGAGGAAAACCTCAAATTGGTTGAGGGTTCAAAGAGGGACTCAGGGACACGGAATGACGCGAGTAGTTGATGGCGAAGCTCACCGGGCAGCCAGAATGGCGAGCGGTGCTCGGCAGCCGAACAGACGGCAACGGCAGGCTCCATGGAGAAGGGGTTGGAGGAGGGGGATAAATGGTAGGGAAGGAGGTGAGGGGGAAGCTCGGGCTGGTTTCTTGTAGGTGGGCGGGCGGAGCACCGGAGGTGCGACGGTGAAGCGTGGTGATCCGCATGCCGTGCGCGTGGAGTGCGGGCAGAAGAACGGCACCGCGTGGCTAATCGGGCGCGGCGTGGCGCTTCGCGGAGAAGAAGAGGGAGAGAGAGGTACGCAGGAGGCAGTGGCGCGGGCTGGCGCGGGAAGGACTGGGCTGGGCGAGTTAGGCCGCAGGCATGAAAACAGTGGATGGTCGACGCGAAACAGTGGATGGGCCGATTCCAATTCGGCCCGAAATCAATTTCCGAAATTTGATTGATTTTCCAATTTTAAAGTTTCAGTTAATTCAATTTAGCTCTAGAAAATAGTAAATAGAGTCCAAAATTATGAAAAAATTCACAGAAATTTCCTGAGGCATTCTGGACTTAAATAAAATATCTTCAACTTAACATTTGTATTTAATTTTTCAAATAAATTATTTTGGATTTAAAATAAATAGGAAAAAGCTTTTAAAATTCGAGAAAATTCAGAAAACTCAAGATAAATAATTTAATTTTCTCTTTAACTTTAAATCCAATAAAAACCTTGAAAACTCAATAAATTATATTTTTGTCATTTAAATACATAAGAAATTAGGAAAAAGCATTAATACTCTTTTAAAACTCATAAAATCCAATAAAATATTATTTTATTAATTCAAAATTAGTAACAGAACTTTGGGATGTTACAACCACGGGGTTGAAAGGCGTGTCGATGTACTATCTGGTGGTGTTGTTGCCGCCCTTCTTGCCCTTGTTCTTGTAGAAGTTCTTGCCACTATGGATTGTTGTCGCCCACGATCGGTCCGTAGGAAGAATCGGTGCTGCAGTATTCTTTGTGCGATGGTGCGGAGTAGAGGGTCGTGGCGGTGGTAACCATAGTGGTGTTGTTAAGCGAGTTTCTCGGTAGCACCATAGAATGGGCATGGACGAAGAATGGAAACGACGTCTTCAACGAGATGATGGAGGTGGTGTTGGAGAAGCGCGGACTGAGGCCACGAAGGGTGTTATGCACCATGGTGCGGTCGAACAACGGCTAGCCGACGTTGCGGAGAGCGTCAGCCACAGTCTTGATCTTCTAGCAGTATGTTGTGATGGAGAGGTCTCCTAGGACTAGGTTGTGGAACTCGACATCAAGGAAGATTGCCCAACTCTCCATGTTGTCGCGAAAGAGTTCTTCAGTGCCGATCCATAGAGCATGTGCTAATTGCTCGGGTTCCATGGTGATGTCGAGGATGTCATCGGAGATTGACCCATAGAGCCAGGTGAGGACGGTGAAGTCCTGTTGGACCCAGGTGGTGTCGGTGCAACGGGGAGGAGTGTCGTCGATGTGTTGGAGAAGAGTGAATTTGCCGAGCATGGTGGTGAAGAACATCCGCCATTTAGTGTAGTTGGAGGTCTTCAAATCAAGCACAATTGGAATGTGTGTTTTGATGCTAGCAACATTGATGGCACTGAACACCGCGCCATGGTGGTCGTGGGTTAGGAGGCAGTAGGATCGGTGGCTAGGAGTAGTGGAGCGGTGAGCGAGGCTGGTCGACGGCGAGGTGCTCATGGTGGGTAGCGAGGAGTAGGACCGGGATCGAGAAGAAGTCTGATACCATGTAAAATGGGAATAGAAGAATTCGCTGTGAGCCAAAGGGTTGCGTGACTTTTCCTATATTGCGAGAGTGTCGGATTAACCTTGATAAATACAAGAGATTACGAGAAGATTCAAAAGATCGAATCAAATCATAACTACCATAATCTATACAGGATATATATGGAACAACTATTAACTACCATAAGCTATGCAGCGTATGAATGGAAAGTGCATCGCTACTTGAGATATTATGGTTAGCTAGATGTTGTTGATATAGATGTTAGATGTTGTTAGGTACAAATGTTCAATTCGGATATTCATATCTGAACTAAACTGTTGTAATCTGTTTACATTTTCTATTTTCCTGTAGCTTTATCGACACAATATGAATCTGAAAGACCGGCTCTTTTGCAAGCACACAACTTCATCCTCTTAATATATTTTCACAGACTCGGCTCGAACACGGACCATAAATGAGCCAAGCTGAGCTGACATTTCTACTCGTTATCATAATGAGCCGAGTTCAAGCTAGCTCGCGAGCAACTCGTTAAGCTCGTTTATATTAGAACCTAACACAACAAGCCTAGCTCGACCTCCTGCCCTCCCTCTCCTCGGCCTCCCAGACCTCCGCTTGACGCCCTCCTCTCGCTCGATGTCGCTGGCGCCCTCCCCTCTACTCCGGCCTCATGCAGCGCCCTCCCTCCACTCTCCGCTCGGCGCCCTCTCGCCCTCGCCCTTTGCGTCTGGCCACCACTCGGCACCCCTCCCCCTCCGCTCCGGGAACCGCCCGACGCCCTCCCTTTCTAACCTCCGCTTCGCACCCTCCCCCTCGGCGTCTGGCTTTCGCCCAGCGCCCTCCTGCGGTCCCAAGCCAAATGAGCCAACTTGCGAGTTCATAACGAGTTGAGCCGAGCATACATTTTTACTCGTTTGTTTAACGAGCCGAGCCAAGCTGAGGTCAGTTCCTTAACAACATTGCTTGTTTTCCACCCCTACACAAGCGGACACGCTCTCTTTCTTGATGGAGACCGTAGCATGGCTCCAAAGTCTGGATGCTTCGTCCCTAAGTAAAACGTTCTTCATTTTACTCGTAGGAAAGAGAGACTTTTTATGGTATAAACAAAACGTCAACATTCAGAGATTTTTCTGTCCAAACTAAGTCAAAAATTGAGCCACTAGATTTAGATCCAACCATCCACATGTCATCGACCTATATATATATATATATATATATATATATATATATATATATATATATATATATATATATATATTATCAGACGACCATGTAGCATTTATGAGAACATACTACAAATACCAATTAATTTGAGTGACTATCACTACCAGAAACTATTTAATTCCTAAGTGTCTATCTATTTCCCGAGTGTTTCATAGGACACTCAAGACAGGAAGGCAGCCCTCGGTAGAAATAACTTTCCCGAGTGTTTCCCATAACACTCGGGATATAAAAATATAATCCCGAGTGCCTAAAAAAGAAACACTCGGGAGAGAGGGACCGCGCCCTTTTTTCCCCACCGCACCTTTTTTTCCCTCACCGCGCCTTTTTTCCCTACTAACCCTACATCCTCACAGCTGCCTCCCCGTTCTCCCTCCACTTCCCCCAATCTCGCCCTTCTTCCTCTCCACTTCCTCCATGGCGCCGCCTCCCTCCTAGCGCCTTCACCTCCGACCGGCCCAGCGCCTCTCTGGCTCGGCGCCGCCACCTCCTCTCGCCCTTGCCGCCAGGCTGTCTTGCCCTTCGCACCCCTCGCCCCGGCTCGCTTGCAGACTCCTGTGCTCGGTCCTCCATGACAGCGCCTCCCTGCTCCCCTCCCGTCTGGGCGCCCCGGCCTCAGCAGCGTCTGTGCTTGCCTCCTGTCTTGTGCAGCTTCTGGTCTTGCCAAGCCGCCCGGTTTGGGCAGCCTCGGCCCTCTTCTCCGGCCTCCACCTCAAGCCGCCTCCTCCTCATGGCTCGGTTTGCTCCTCCTCCCTCCCTCCTCTCTCTCTCTCTCTCTCTCTCTATGGCACCGCCTTACTGCGCCTCCCCTCACGGCTACTGTGCTGCTTGCTCCGTGCTCGTGCCTCATGAGACCAAGCCCTTCTGCGCCCGTCTGCGCATTTCCCTCTGGCCCCGTGGCCCTCGGTTTAAGTGCGCTGAGCCTTGGGCTTGGCCAACGCCGCGCCATGGCCTGCCCCCTGCTCGGCTCAGCTCTCTCGGCCACCCGGTCGCTCGCCTCCTATGGGAGATGGATGGGGAGTGAGTTACTGCCCCCAGTGTTCATCATATGCACGTAGTGTAACGACATGTGACTTCTGAATTGTTAATTTTGCTATTTTTTCTTGCAACAGATGAAGGCTGAGCTACAGGAGTAGTTCTATGAGTTTGGAGATTAATTTTAGGAGCTTGGGATGCTATGAACTATCTAGATTTTAAAATTGTAGTTATTCTTATTGATAGAGATAGCCTTGAATTCCATGTCATGCACTAGTTAAATCATTACATATTTTTTAGTTGAAGCATTTTTATACCTGACATTGTGGATTGCATTCCTTTTTCTTTTTGTGAAGAGAAAACAATGAGCTGAGGTAGTGGTGACAATTATTGTGCTATCAAGATCAGATGGAAAGATGAATGGGAAGGTAAGGAAGGATACCATGGTGATCTTCCTCTGTAGTTTTGTTTGGTTCATGTCTAGACTCCATTGTAAATATGCACTAATTTCAGCTGTGATCGTATGCAAATGTTTGCTCCTTTAAAATTTCAGTTGATGGTATTAGAGTTACATCATGGAGAACATTCTCACCGTTGTCATCAGAGACTGTTGTTGTGTGTAGAGCAATGGATGGAATAAAATGTGGATTATTCGACTGATTTCAGATAATACAACCTAGAAGGTACTAAATGTTACTAATGCTTTTGATTTAGGTTGACCTTATTTTGATCGTCTAGTTAATGATGCATAACAAATTTGAGATCGATTCACAACTACAGACACCAAGTTTGAGCACAAAACAAAAGCATTTTGTTTTACATCTATGAGCTATACTCACAAAACAAAACAAAAGCATTGCACTGTTTATATATTTTCAGTGATTATTCATATTATTCATTTGTAGCTTTTTTTTGTCTTACTAATGTTGCCCTTACCAATTTCCATTTTTCAGCCTGTTCGTGACCACTTCAACAACAATAGTGAAGCCAAAGTGTTGCTTAACACTATCAAGGTACATTTTTTAATCCACTATCATGAATGTTAAAAAGAAACTCTGGTTGTTGTCTAGCTACACTCTCTTCACTCACACTGTAAGATTGAGCAACTTCTTCCATCCTCATGAGTCATGCCTCATGCTCCCACTGTGTACTGTTTTCTTTCTTTTCTTACAAGTAACACAGATAAGGAGAAGCCAGCATGTAGTTATTAACCCAGCAATTACTATATTTCTTCGAATGGGAGCTGGAGGACATGGCGTTCCTTCCTTAGGATGTCCTGATGGTAGCTTTAACACATGTATAGTTCTTAAATCATTACACCTTTGCCTCTTTTTATCGGCATTTAGAGCATTGCAACGTCTTTGTCAAGAACCTCCATACAATGATTGAAATTTGAGAAGCGGTATTGAACTTGTATATACTATATTGAAGCGGTGATTTGAACCACGGTGATCTTCATTAGTGGTTTGACAGATGGGCTTTTAGCAACCGAGTAAGTTAGCATATTTTTGCACTCTTTCTTTTAATAGTTGTAGTTTCATCAAATACTTACCATATCATTAATTGAATTAGAAGTTAGAGCATCTAAACATTTCTCACCATGGGTCATTACCGTTCGTCAAGTTACTAACATATATATGAAATTACTAGTGAACTTTGAGTTCTCAAACATGCAAACATGTTCTGTTATTCCAGCATTGTTCCCGGTTGTTGACTCTTATGATAAAACATATTATAATGCGGAGTCAACTTTTAAAAAATAATCATTGGGTTCGGGGTAGTAGCCATGATACCATGTTGCAGTCATGTAATACATGACTGGATTTAATGTACATTATAAATTATTTTTGAAATGCTAGGTGATAAGAACCTATCCATAAGCAGTTTTCTAAAATAGAAATAGTCTAAAATCTAAATCATGTAAGTATTGTTTAGTTGCATGCTCAATGAATCAAGGACTTACCCAGAATTTCCTGAATCCGAATTTGAGTTTCCTTGTATTTCTGTTGTTGGAACTTGGAAGTGAATTGGGAGATAGTGGAGTATCTCCTTTTGGAAACTCGGCTTTATATAGCGATTATGTTGGTGACCAACTACATTCTTAAATCAAACTGTTGATTTTCTCTTTTGCTTTGTTTAGTGCAATGCGATATAATAAGAATAAATGAGGACAATTTGTGGCAATAATGATATCACCAATTTTGTTGTTTTACTAAGGGATGTTTAATTGAATTTACCATTTTTGGGGTTTTTTCTTGGTCTTGTTCTTTGTTAGCTCTTTTATGTTCTTGGTCTATGCATTGATCATATGTTGTCTTGTGCAAGGATGCATTGGAACTAGATCAACTCATCAGTTACTTGATAAATAAAGAAAATTCTGAAGGAGTAATATTACTTGGTCACAGTACTGGTTGCTAGGTATGTTATTACTAATATCATGGCACTATTTTACAGTCTAAAAAAAGATAACGTAAACACTTCAATGGATGCCAGGATATTGTGCATTACATGCTTACAAACTTTGCATGTTCCAAAGTAGTTTCTGGAGTCATTTTGCAGGTATTTCTCCCTGTCCATATCCTTGTTCTCTAAATGCTCGAGTAGGGAAGTAAAAACTATTTAAATGTGAAGTATGTTAGGAATTTCTCACCCCTAAATAGCGAGTTAATCGATCAACTTTGTAACTTTGTTGATAAAATTACTTATGCGTGTTGAAATTAATTTGACATCTAAATGATATCTTGGTGTAACTTCTATGATAATCTACTCTTGAGCCCGTGAAGTGGCGGGAGTATAGAGCAACTCTTCGAAGCAATGAGAAATGATAGATTTGGCAATGAAAATGATTAGTGAGGGCTGTGAAATGGATTTGATGCCCAGGGAAGCAAATCCAGATGCTCCCATTACTCCCTGCAGGTATAAATTTTCAGGCTCAAATTACACATACAGATTTATACTAATGTGTATCACATATCACTAGTTTGTTTTTACTTTGGAATATTAATCATCAAAGTCTGCAAGAGAGTTACTGCTGTTATTAATGACAGTTATGATGACCATGTATACTTTGGCTACTATATCAGAATTGATGATTTGATTTATATTTGGGTTTTGGATTCTAGGAACGTGCTCAATCTGCACTACGTGCACACAGTAGCTCAAGAAAAAGTAGCAAGAAGGAGATAAATGTTCCAATAGTTGTTGCCCACCGTCTGTCCACTATAAGAAATGTGAACATGATTGCTGTGATCCAGCAAGG
Organism: Phyllostachys edulis; assembly: GCA_036346405.1. Classification (NCBI taxonomy): domain Eukaryota; kingdom Viridiplantae; phylum Streptophyta; class Magnoliopsida; order Poales; family Poaceae; genus Phyllostachys; species Phyllostachys edulis. The sequence continues at coordinate 57,833,047 of CM070546.1, read as the reverse complement.
CCAAGTTTTCAATTTGGAGGTTGTAACTGTTGGATGTTTTGATGTTTTCAATTTGAACTCGAACATGTTGCGGATCAATGTCAGGAGCTATCTAGTGGTTTGTGGTTGTGTAATGAACTTGAACATGTTACTATTGAATCTATATATGACATGGTTTATGGATGTGGTACATATTAGTTTGTGTTGTATTGTTTGTTATGAAAAATGAATACATCATTGTTTGATAATATATGAATGAATACGTCATTGTCTGACACTCGGGAAATAAGCGGAATCTGGTGAGTTTGGTTAAAATGAAATGCATTGTACATACAAAATTGGTGTATATCTTTGTTCGGTATTTCAGAGTGTATGCATTATGCATTATAAAATTGGTGTATATACTGTTCATGTATTTCCCGAGTGTCTTTAGTTGAGAAACACTCAGGAAAATCACGAATCTGCATGTGTGTTGGGTTGCCACGTGGCTAGATTTTTCGAGTGTAGTTGATATACACTCGGGACAATTTCCTTACTTCCCCGAGTGTTTTATGTTTTCCGAGTGTAATCTCGAACACTCGGACCGGAAAGTTATTTTTCAGAGTGTAAATCTCGAAACACTCTGGAAACCAGTTATTATCGACTAAACTATCGAGTGGTTTTTCCCGGCGGCCGACCTTGAGGATTAATTTCGAGTGTTTTGGGATTTTCGAGTGTTTGGGCACTTGGGAAAGTAGGAGATACAGTAGTGTTATATGATAAACATCTTGTCGACGATCATGTTAATCCTTGTCATAATTATGCGAGTTGTTTTCTTCTACGTATTTAACCGTTCGCAAGTTCTCTTTGCCTACACCTTATGGCTCTATTTGGGAGCGTAGCTTTTGTTATAAGTTATTTTCCGGTTTGCTAACGGCGGCTGTAATTTTTTGAGAAACCTTTTGTTAGTCCGGCTTTTTGTTTGGATGACTAATTGTTCGAGTTGTAAAATATCTAAAATACTTTTAAAATAAATAATACTTATTTAGTTTTTCAAAACTGAAACCAGCTTAAAGCTCCCCCAGAAAGATCCTATATCTCATCTTTGCTAGGTGGCTTTGCCGGCTCCAGTGGGTAATTTTGATGTGGAGCTTGACAGGATAGGCGATTGAGAGTTGACACTGTATGTAATATACCGGCGGCGCGCGTTCTAGAAGCAGGTCGCGTGGAGACAAGAAGGAGCAGATAACCGTGATGAAATCGAGGGCCCCAGGTGTACATGTGCATGTAGGAACTCTCGAACCACACGATGGAATCGTATATAGACTGCGATCGTGTCGATCTCTCTTTTCAAAACCATTTATTACTAAAGGATGACTTCGTCTGCTTGCGCTACCTCGTTTGGTCCAAGTAGGCGATCCATGCCCAGGTCTCTTAGGGCCCAAGCACAGGCCGGCTACGTTGCGTCGGTGATCTCACGACGACTTCTGTGCCTCGTATGCTCCTCGTCAATCAACACTACAATAATTCAGTTGGTTCTCATGCAGTCAGCCATTACGTCACGGCACGCGCCGAGCCAATGGAAGCTTCACTCTAGCCTGCCGCTTTCCATCCATGGAGATGAGATGACACAAGCACTTGCGTAGGACATCTTGTGCAGAGCGAAGTGGGGTACTCGCGGCGGCCCGGCACAAGATTGTGAATTTTGGACACAATTGACCTGTTAGGCCACCGAAATTTCTAAAGTGGCATTCTAGCTCTAAAATTCTAAAATTAGCCCTCTTCTCACTACCAGAATCTACTAATTTCCCGAGTACCCAAAACACTCAAAAAAGCCCCTAAAACACTCGGGAAACTAATTCCTGAAGGTCAACCGTCGGGAAAAATCACTCGGGACAATTTAGTCGGGAAAAAACTAGTTTCCCGAGTGTTCTTGAGAGTTACACTCGGGAAAAATAACTTTCCCGAGTGTTCAAACTACACTCGGAAACATAAACACTCGGGAAAGTAGTTGACACAGCGGGTTCAACCACCAAGCGGAATATTTTCGAGTGTATATCAACCAAAACACTCGGGAAAGGTTCATTTTTCCGAATGTATATCAACCAAAGACACTCGGGAAAGTTTTAAAGACACTCGGAAAATTAACGAAAAACTTTCCGGCGTATGTCAACCAAGGACACTCGGGAATCCAAACAAACAATGGAGAAAAAAAAAGCGATGCAGATTAAAGAATTCAAAGCAATATCCAAATGGCGACACATCATATAAATTAGATAATCCATATCTCGGTTTGATACTAAAATTGAAAAAGCGGTCCATTATGCAGAGTGTTCAACTTAAACAAAAAGGATAAATGCCATAGATCAAGTTCGATTGGCAGCATAAAGATAGCATTCCTACGGTAGACTACACTCTTCACTCGTCGTCCTCGTCCTCATCAGCACCAGCAGAGTTGAGAGCATTCATCCTTTCAACAAGCTTGGCTTTCCTTTCCTCATATGTGAGCTTCTTAAGGTTGTACCTGCAACAAACATAGTCAAGTTAGATTGCAATCATATCAGGGTGGTGAAATCATTAAAGGGATTACAATCATCAGCTAGCTATAGATACCTCTTGTGGGTCTTGGGAGGTTCCTTGGTTGACCTGGCCATCGTAGGATCAGCACGAATGGCAGCATGAACCATCTTATGCAGATGCTTGATGTCATCGGCCTCAATTCCCTTCTTGATGTACTCCTTGAAAGGGCTTGGTACTTCTCTGGTTCCTCCTCAACCGTGGTGGAATAAGATAAGGCAAAAGTCAAATGAGAACAAGTCAAACATTGTTCAAAAACTAACGATGAGAGTAAATTGATCTAGGCTACTTGATATCGTAAGATTTAGCCTTCTTATCTTTCAAAAAGAAATTGATAGGTGGGACAACATCACAATAACATGAGGTAATAAAGAAATAACATTATAATATCATGAACAATGGTTTCAACTCACCCCATGTACTCGACAACATGTCCTCCATAGATGTACTTGCGGTGAATCTCGGCATCGATTGCTTCTTGTCCTTTGTGAGGAATGTCAAGGCCACCATCCAAAGCTCCCTGCTGACAACAAAAAAGAATTACACCAAGTGTTAAAATGCTCCAAGGGATACCTATATTTTGAAACAAAGCACGATTCAAGTGTAACAAAATAGTGAGAAGGATATCCCTTCTGTGAAACCAAGATCTTACAAGTATGCAATCTTGAGCCAATGGCGAACATTAACATAAAGTCTTAAATTTGAGATAGCTCAAGGCAATTTGAAATCTACATGGGTCTTTTATGCCAAAACTTAGATGCTTGCCTATCTAATGACAATCAACCATCGAATTGATCTTACAAGTATGCAATCATATACCATAAAAGCAACACATACCTTAAGGGCACCAAAGACACGGTTTCGGTAGTGGTCTTGAGAAGGCCAACATCCAAAGGAGCACGGAATGGCCTCCTCTCATCAAATGGCTCAACAGAGAAGTCCTCCCCAATGACCTAAGTTCAGAATTAGCCATCATTACATATGTTCATCAAATGCAACGAGAAAATATTAGGGAAAAGTTAATTTTTCAAACAAATTATCTGATGAGAGGAGGCCATTCCTTTAGTATACCAAATTTATGTACATTTGGTCTCACATACAAACTTAATAGGTTTACAGAAGATTGGTGATAGTTGTAAGTATGGAAGCAACAATTTGGCGGCAAAGTTTGTTATACCTATCGTGAGTATCATGTCATAGAATACAAAATCACCGCAAAATGTAATGAGCATTATAGTGCGAGAAAAAGATGGTCAACCAAGTGCATTCTCAAAACAAAATTGGTAGGTTACGATAAAAGCGATATCTGAGTAAAAACTTAACCTTGGTACTATAAATTATTGAAACAAAGCAAGGGGGTGAAGAGATCAGAGCGCTTATTAAAGTATATTCATACGACTTAAAATCCTCTGGATGGTCTCCTTTCAACAAAAAAAAATCCTTTGGATGGTTGAAATAAAACAACGACTTAAAACCTACTATCGTACTTGTATTTTCCATTGCACTAATAGTAAGCTGTTAGATCTTAAATACTAAAGAGATGCTTTGGTAGCTCAAATAAAAATTCAAGAGTGTAAACATCGATTGCTTTGATTCAAGACATTGGGCTATTTTCGGTGACATTAAAAACAAGAAGAGCATAGTCGTCTTTAGAAGAAGGAAAAAAATCATGCCCAAGGTATACATAAAGGATAGGCCAAGTTTGATTTCACATAATGAGTTAAAAAATCTTGGTGCCTATTTACAACAAGAATGCATCCCTTTTTCTGAGGAAAAGCAATAAAGAGGAAGAACATGGTCTCTTGTTCTTCTCAAATTCTCTGCAAGATTCTGAGTTCAATTTTTGCAAAGCTGAATCTCTTGGTCTTTGTGATGTAGGATGTAGGTTCAGAATATACAAGTGATGGATCGGTTGATATCAACAACCGACTGCTCTGAAGCACAACACAGAATTGGAGGCGTGCTTCATGATTTTTCCGGCATAACAAGGCCCGATGCTTGGAAGGATTATTCCTAAATGTTGTGAAAAGCGTGCATGTTGTTTAACCATTACGCAAATGTGTCACAATCTCTTAATGTAAAAGCTGAAAGAATAATTTCATGGAATAAATAACAAATATCCATGGCAAATAAAAGCTCAGAAGAATTTGGAAGTAAAAGAACTAGAAAATGCACAAAATGGTGTATGATAAACATTAGTTTGTCAACAAGATTAGGAACTTATATATGGTTTAGAATCTATATTACCGTCGGTGTATTCTTATCGCGCTTGATCGTGATAATTGCGGCATATTCTGTAGTTCTTTATTTCTGGTTCTATGCTCAAGGCAAACTTTGAATTGCTTTGAGAGAGGTCCTACAAGCATTAAATAATGAGATCAATGCGAAATATCTGGACTTGAAAAGAAAGATTATTCACGAGTATATACATGTCCACAGTACACTTTCATCTCGTCAAGCAAAGCTACAATTTTACGGAGTGAAGAGTACATCTGCGAAAGATCGAGGAAAAAAAAGGGTCATCGTAGGTCCCAATATTATATACAAATAACTCTATTATGTAACCTTCTATCAAAGGAAGATCAACAAGCAATTGACAACCAACAAAACTACGGAAGATCATAACCTTTCAACTTCTCTATTGAATAATTGATTCGGTGACAAGGTGTTAGCGGTGGCATCGTATCATTAAACAAACCAAGCACTACTCTGAGCAGACCTTTGGTCGAAGCGCCAAATGGGCAATAGTCTCGGAGAAAATTGCGTCAGGGACCAAAAAGATCTTTAGTCGGTTGGTAACACCAGCGGGACTAAAAGTCCCTTAGCAGCTCACGGTGGCGAGCTTTTGCGAGGAGGACATTTAGTCGGTTGGTAACACCTGTAGGGACTAAATGTCCTTCTATTAAACTCTGTTTGGCGTTAAATCACGAGGGGCAAGAACAGCCGTCGTCGCCATGGCAAGGACACCGCCATGCCATTGCCATTGTCACCACGCGAACCGTTCATTCACTCAACCGTATTCACCGGCGTGTTAGTGGTAAGCTCTGATGCTAACCTGCCGTCCATTATGAAAAATATGAAATGTGAAATTTGAATAATTTTTATATGTTATAAAAATTGCCAATTAATTCATAAATGGAACTTTCATGATTTTTGTAGGCCACAATAAATTTCCAAAAATCATGAAATTTGTTTTTCCACTAAGTTACACTGTGAACAGTCCATATAAAAATTTTAAGACTATTTGGACAAAGTTGAATTTATACCTATTTTATGCTTATTTATTTAATTATTATTCCATGAATTTTGTAGGCTAAATTAATGATCCAAAAATTCTGAAAATTGTTTTGCCATCTAATTAGGCTATGAACTATCTGTACAAAAATTTTGGGATCAATCTGAAGACTTTTATTTTTCACCTTATTTAATAATTATTTAAATAAATGAAAAATGACTTTTACATGTGTTAGTTAGGTTAAGCTTTGAGGGTGTTTGATGAGATAAGTCTTATCTTATCAGATCCAACCTCTTGGGTAAAAATAATAAATATTAATTTTGTTTTAATAAATAAGTTTAATATTTAATTATTAAGTAATTAGTTAATCTCTTAATTAGCTTAATCACTTAGTTATTGTTTGCCTTTTGGATTGATTGTTGACCTAGGGTCATTCACCCTTAATGACTTTGGGCAATTTAGTTAATTATTAATTATCATTTAACTTGATGTCCCTTCTCCTTAAGCTTACTGTTTGACGTTAAATCACGAGGAGGTAAGAGCAGTAAATGCGTGCATGGGACACTCATATTGCTTAAGGCAAAGCGAAGCTCTAGTGCAAGTATTTGTCAAATAATCTTGATTCTTTGAAAATTCAAAATAAATTCATCTTAATTTCAAAAATTCTAAAAAATTTTGGGTAGCCTCTCTATCATGTGTACTATCTGGGAAAAATTTGAAACTTGAAATTTAATTATGTGATATGTCATATAATCAGAGCGATGACACGCCATTGGATGTACAATGCCGATCGCCGCTCAAAGAGTTCATTGATGGCGTGCATTATTTCTTAAGAGTGGCCGAGGCAAACAAGCGGGATGGTTTCATGTCTTGTCCATGTGCCTGTGTAAGAATTTGAAGGAATATTCGCTCAAGGAGTCTTCACTCACACTTGTTGAAGTCGGGTTTCATGCCAAACTATATTTGTTGGACCAAGCACGGAGAAACCGAGGTTATAATGGAAGAAGGTGAAGAAGAACAATTGGACCCTAACGACATTATTGCTCAATCACGGTGACCGATGATCTTGCAATGGGCGTAGAAGAAGAAGAGGAAGAAGACACACTCGTGAAGATGATGCTCTTGGTGATGTCATTCGTGATGCACAAAGAGATTGCGAAAGTGAAAAGGAGAAGGCTAAGTTTGACCGCATGCTAGAGGATCACAAGAAATTACTATACCCGTCCGTAGAAGATGGGCAAAAAAGTTGGGTACAACCTTGGAGTTGCTACAATGGAAGGCCTGAGAATGGTGTATCAGACAAGGCATTTGGGCAATTCTTGAAGATCCAAAAAGATGCTTAGAAGCCTAACGAATTGCACCACTACGTCTGAAGCAAAAGCAGTCGTCGCCCTTTGGGATTAGAAATCCGGAAGATACATGCATGTCCTAATAGTGCATCTGTATCGTGCAAGGACTACGAGAATTTGGATGAATGCCCGTATGCAAAGCGTCGCGGTATAAGATCGGCGAGATGACCACTGGCGATGTTGAGGCGAAGAACGTCCGGGAAGAAAATCCTGCCAAGGTTATGTGGTATGCTCCTATAATACCACGCTGAAAGCGTCTGTTCATAAACAAGGACCATGCAAAGTTGTCGCGATGGCACAAAGAAGACCGTAAGGTAGACAACATGTTGAGACACCTGGCGATGGGTCGGTGGAGAGCAATAGGCGAGAGAATTCCGGAGTTTGCGGATGGCGCAAGAAACCTAAGGTTAAGCTTTAAATGCGGATGGTATGAATCCTTTTGGGGACGAGCACTAGTCATAGCACTTGGCACGTTACTCTATGTATCTACAACCTTCCTCCATGGTTATGCATGAAGCGGAAGTTCATTATGATGCGGTGCTCATCAAGGCCGAGGCAACTTTGCAGCGACATCGATGTCTACTTGAGGCCATTAGTTGAGGAACTCACGCTTTTATGGAGCAAACCAAGTGTGCGTGTGTGGGATGAGTACAAGCAGAACACTTGACCTGCGAGCATTGTTGTTTGTAACAATCAATGATTGGCCTGCTCTAAGTAATCTTCGAGACGAGACAAACAAGGGATATAATGCATGCACACAATGTTTTGATGACATTGACGGTATATATTTGAAAAAAATGTGAAAGGTCGTGTACCTTGGCCATAAATCGTTTTCTTCCTATGAATCACCAACTAAGAAAGAAAGGCAAGCATTTTAGCGGTAAGGCGAGAACAAGAACCAAGCCTACATAACCAGGCTGGGGAGGATGTACTTGATATGGTCAGGATGTGCAAGTAGTCTTTGGAAAGGGACAAAGGCGGCGAACACTGTTAGAAAGATGCTAAGGGACACGCACCCATGTGGAAGAAGAAGTCCATATTTTGGGAGCTACCCTATTGGCAAGTCCTAGAGGTCCATAGCGATCGGCGTGATGCACGACAAAGAATCTTTGTGTGAACACTGCTAGGATTCATGGATGTGTATGGAAAGTCTAAGGATTCACTTTCGAAGCACAGCAGGACTTGCGGCGCATGAAAGAACGAGACAACTTTGCATCGAGAGAAGGCAGGCGATGGGCGCCATTACTTAAGACACTGCTAGCTTCACTCTTAGCAAAGAAGAGAAGGAAAGCATGTTTGAATGCCTAAATGACATCAAGGTCCCATCTGGATTCTCCTCCAATATAAAGCGTATAATAAATGTGCGGAGAAGAAATTCCTACACTTAAAGTCCCATAGCGCCGCGTGCTTATGACACAATTGCTTAGGTTGCTTTAAGAGAATTCTACCTCCACATGTACGTCATGCCACCGTGAAGCTATGTGCATTCCTCAATGCAATTTCTCGAAGGCAATCAATCCAATGGAACTAGCTACTCTCTGAGAATGATGTGGTTCAATGTCTTGTCGACTTTGAGTTGGTGTTCCTCCATCCTTCTTTAATATCATGACACACCTCCTAGTTCACTGGTCAAGGAGATTAATATTCTCGGTCTGTGTTCCTACACAACATGTTCCCCTTTGAGAGGTTCATAGGAGTCTGAAGAAATATGTTCACCGGCGTGCTCGGCGGAAGGAAGCATCGCCAAGGGCTACTGGGACGAGAGGAGGTCATTGAGTTCTGTGTTGACTTCATTCCCGACCTTGACCGATTGGTGTTCTGAATCGCGACACGAGGAGACTTAGTGGAAAGGAACACTAGGGAAGAAAACATATATCGATGCAGGGGCGATTATTTCAATAAAGCGCACTACAGTTCTTCAAAACTCCTCCATGGTGGAGCCGTATGTCGAGTACACAAGGAGTTCCTCGATCGGTTTCGAGGAAGAATGAAGCTTGGATTAGGCGTCATCACATGGAAACTTTCAGCGGTTAGTTGCGAAAAGAATGTCGGGTGATGACAATATTGATGAGCAAGCTGTATTTGTTGGCTAGGCAACCATCGTGGCACATCCTCACGTATAAAAGTGCGAGATAAATGGAAATACATTTTACACGTAGCCCAAGATAAAAGAGCACGAACCAAAAGCAGTGGTGTCGCGTAGATGCCACAGACCCAAATGGAAAGAGGCAAACATATTATGGCGCATAGAGGAGATTTGGGAACTAGACTCGCACCTAATTTTAAAGTCCCTTTGTTCCGGTGCCAATGGGTGAAGATGATGGGAGGCGGGGTAGCGATCGACAAGGGTATGGAATGACAACGATGGACCTCAACAATATTGGGTACAAAGGCGAACCATTAGTCCTTCTGGCGATGTGAATCGGTGTTCTATGTGAAAGACATGTCTACAAAACCCAAGAGAGGGAAAAGCGACGACAAATCAACCAATGAGCCAAAAGCATACATAGTTCTTTCGGGGAAAAGAAACATCGTGGGAATTGAGGACAAGTCGGACAAGTCGAAGATTATGAAAGGATGACCGAATCCAGCCCTTGATGTGACCAAAGACCCAAGCATCCTGCTAAATGCGAGAGACACTCCATGGTTCGGCATGATCATAACCAAGGTCATCGTCAAGAAGAAGTTCACCACTTGTGCCCGCTTGATATATAGTGATGTTTAATAAATAGTGTGTATTAGAGATTTTATGTAATAATTGTAACCGAGATGTTTCTATCATATTTTTCTTGTTTTTATCGTTTCAAATGAAATTCCTATTCGATAAAAGGACACATGTACCTCTGTGAAGCATGTCTTCTCCACGGTGTAAAATGACTTGAAATTTTTTTAGCAAGTATTTATGCCTTCAAATGAAATTCCCAACTTGTGGTTTGAGCCCTTCATTTTGTTTATAGTTGGCTCTTCACTTCCTAGCTTGTGGTCACTATAAAAGTCGTTTGAAATGTCAATAAGATAAAAGAAATGCAACTATTATTTTTAAAAAATTTATGCCTAGTATTTAATTTACTATGCATTTAACAAGAATTAGCATATTTATACAAATAAACTTAATACAAAACCCAAGCTGTGGCGTGGCGGGAAGCTGAATAGTGGGGACCTTTAGTCGGTCAAGTACTGCTTGGGACTAAAGGTCACTACAACCGAGACTAAAGGTTCTCTGGAAAATATGTCCCAGCATAAAACCTTTAGTCGGGACGTGGCACCACCGGGACTAAAGGTCCGACCTTTAGTCGGTCCGTATTACCATGGGACTAAAGGTACTGACCCAGGACTAAAGGTTCTCTGGAAAATATGTCCCAGCATAAAACCTTTAGTCTGGGCCGTGGCACCACCGGGACTAAGGTCCGACCTAGTCGGTCCGTATTACCACGGGACTAAGGTCTTTAGTCGGTTAGTATCTGCTTGGGACTAAAGGTCCCTCGATATAAACAGCGATGGCTTCTTCCTTCTTCCACCTTCCGTCTCCCTCGCGTCTCCTCGCGCGCTTCCTCCCGTGGCGCCCCTCCCGCCACCACCTCCCTCGGCTCCTCCCTCCGCCGCTCCAGCTCGCCCGGCTCCTCCTCGCCGCTCCAGCTCTTCGGCTCCTCCGTCCTTGGCCGGATCCGGCCTTGACTCCTTGGCTGACTGCCACCTGTTGCCGAGCCGCACTCCTCCACGCCGGTGAGCTCGGAGGTCAAGAGGTTTCTGTTGTTTCTAAAGTTTATCTCAGAGGTCGAAGTATCCTTAATTAGATGTCAACTTGCACCATGAAGAGTCACTCAAACCATGGTCAAAGGAGCAAAACTTTGCTTCTGAGATAGGCTTGGAGTCACCATCGAGAGTGCTTAGGGTACAAGCTAGATGTGCGATCGAGTAACACGGTAATTAACATCACATTAGAGTTTTGCTACTTTGTCTCCTTGCTAGAACCAATTAGGCTTTGTTTGGTTGGATCAAAATCTCTGCTCATCCACATGGATAAGTCGGGATTTTAATTTAGATTCTCGGCTCATCCATCTCCTTTTACTGCTCCTCTGTCTCTTATGCATTTGCGGGGGCGAAAAGGAATCGAAGAAAGAAAATATCTGAGTTCTGAGAGGAGGCAAGCGAGATTAGCTAGCGCTCTTGTTGGCCGGTGCCTCGGTGGCAATGTGGTATGAGCGGCGACCAGCACTAACCCGTGGCGAGCCCTCTTTTTTAATGACCCAACGGCAGAAATCATTTTGCGGCTGGCGAATTGAATGTATATGTTGTTTTTCTTTTGTCGATGCATGTCACGAACATGCGCCACTTGATGCGAAATCATAACCCGATCACTAGGGGTGGAAAAAAAGCCGAAACTCACGAGGCATTTCGGCTCGTTAAGAACTCGGCTTCGCTCGACTCGACTCGAACTCGGTCCCTTGGCCGAGGCGCAACAAAAAAACTTCGTTTTGTTAACGAGCCGAGGCAGTGGCTCGCGAGTAACTCGGTTAACTCGTTAAGCTCGCCGATTCACTTCTAGATTAAGCTCTAGTGGGCGGTTTGCCACCTTTTATGAGCAGTATTCTCTTGACATTCTAGATTGTCTTGGAAGCGATGGTTATCAACCATATCGATATCTCGGAGAAAGGGTTGAGATCATTGATAAAATAGTACTCAAAATGGCAATGGTTATGTATGGATCTGCATGCATGTTGCATGATTTGTGATATGGATTGCATGGATATGATTTATGAATGCTATAAATGTTTATCGATGATTGTGATTTGTGAACTTGTGATGATGATTTGTGATATGGACCTTGCATGGATGTTCATGGCATCTATAATCATTTATTTTTGGGTTTAGTTCAAGAACACTTGCTCTCATGAATTGCCATGCATGTGTTTGGTTGAATAAGGCATGTTTGGGTGGTCAATGATTGTTCTTTACATACGCTTTCGAAAATTTCATGAAATTTTAAGATGTTCACCATGTTTATAAGCTAACGAGCCTACTTGAGCCTAACGAGTCGAGTTCGAGTTTTTAACGAGCGAGGCGAGAACACAGGTTTTGCTCGTTATCTTAGCGAGCCGCCGAGCAGAGCTCGTTTTCTTATGAGCCTTAACGAGTCGGCCGGAGCCGAGCCGAGTCGACTCGTTATCCACCTCTAGATCACGAACCGTTCTAACGTCCTACACATATATTTGCGAAATGGCCGACCGAATGACAACATGGGCGATGCCATGATGGATATTATCAACAATGGCGCCTTACAAGGTGCCCAATTGAAGGTGATGACAACAATCAAGAAGTAGATGGCGGAGTCGATGCTTTGCCGATTATGAAGATGAGCAAGACAATCTTTGGCGAGGTCTATCTACAATCTCTTATGTATACATGAAATTGAATAATTTCATTTGTCGTATAAATATATTTATTTAAATCTTTGTGTTTCTACATTAAGTAGCCCTCTGGATCGGCGACAACAACGGGAAGAGTAGAAATGTCACGAGGCCGAAGAAGCCGTTGGAGGGTCGGTTCATTCTCTCGGAATTCGAGGAGGATCTGGCAAAGTACTTGGACCACATGCAACGAAATTTGTCGACCTTGTGGGTACCTTGTAAGGGACAGGATCGATCAATGCTCGTGAATGGAAGCAAAAGAAAGTTGCTCCTCATATTAGTTTTGTCTCTGATCGTGACAAGGCACTAGTTTGGCAAGATGTCCTTCAACATTTAGCGCTCGTCTGAAGATGAAGCTTTGAAGGAGAGAGTTAGGAAGCTGGGCTATGAAGAAGATGGCCACACAATTCCGGTGTTGGAAGAAGAAATTGTACAACACATTTATCGATAGAACACGGCCTTGATTTCAACACTAAGGCCTCACGTCAAGTTGAGGCCGTTTTGGGATGGTTTATGCAGTTCAAGACATCGGAAGAGGGTGAGGCACGGGTGAGAAGGAACCAGCAGAATGCGGACAAAAGCAATACCACCATCACTTGGGATCGGTGGCTCTGAGTGCCATTCCTAAGTGGGAAAAGAATGGAGCAGGAGATTTTTGCCAAGGGATCGAACGAGAATCAATCAAGCTTTGAAGCGAGCCAAGTATTGGTTTTTCGGTCATGGGGAAGCACTGGACCTAGAGGCCGGAAAGATAGTGTATGGCATAAAACTCAAAAAGCAACAAAAGATTTGCTTATGCTCGAGGCTTGGTGAGAGTGGCAGTGGCAGTAGCGAGAGAGATAAGGATGGTGACATACATACAGGAAATCTTGAACACGGTGGGCGAACAAGAGGCTATGGGGAGGTGTCGGTGGGAGCATGCCTTCCCTAAAGACAAAGCCACCTATAAAGCCGCCAGAGAAAAGAAGTCTGAGGAGGCGGAGGCGGATCGCGAGGATGGAGAAATGGTTCTTGAGTCACGGAAGTGGCTCGTGTAAAGCGATAAGCGAAAAAAGCACTTGAAGCCAAAATGAATGAGAAATCAAAAGGCAAGTGCAGATAGCGATAAGTTCCATCAAAGGCAAAAGCGCATCAGGCAGAAAGTCAACATCAGCCCCTAATCGGTTAAGCGATTCGCTTCCACGAAGGTGCCGATGATTCAAGATGGCCTTGGTGCGCTTCCCGTGGATGACATCACCGATCCTCTCACGACATGTGTTGCACATTCGAGAGGAATGCCACAGTCATGGTGGCTATCGGTGTTGTATCTCGTATCGACCCTCTGAAGACACCAAGATGCCATGGGGCATTAATACCTCTGGATATGCTAGCGTCTCGGTGGATAGAGTTGTGAAAGGTAATAGCAATGTGCCTCTTGACATTGAAGGAGGTGATGGGAGAAGACTTTAGGAGAAGCGGAGAAGACATTCATATGTTGGCGCAAAGCGCTATATCATTATTCTAGGCGTCACCTCCTCCTCCTCAACAACCTAACCCTAGGTGCGGATGAAAGTGAGCGAAACATTTTTCACTAATTATGTATTGGCTTAAATAACGGTTTACTCATACCACGTTGTTTTCACAGTGAACCTCCCCAACCTAAGTCAATTATCCATTCACCACACAGTCACGGTGTTGCAGGCGATGACAATGAAGTGGAAGACAGTTGCATCCTCACCGCCCCATCGCCTCCGGCGGGCTCCAGCCGACACCGGCCGCCCCTCGCCTCCTGGCGGGCTCCACGCCGCCATGCGCCCCCTCGCCTCCACAGCCGGGCTCCAACGCCGCCACCGGCGCTCCATCGCCTCCACGGCGGGCTCCACGCCGACACCAAGCCGCTCCATCGCCTCCACGGCGGGCTCCCGCCGCCACCGGCCCCATCGCCAAGAAAGCGCACCCCACAAGCAGCGTCGGCCCCACGCGCGAAGAAGAAAACCTCGAGGAGAACACGGCTATTTCTAAGGCAATGAAACTTTCCTATGAGAAAGCCGAGAAATAGATGCTTGATAACAGATGTGTGGTTTCTTGCGAAGTCAAGGCTAAAAAGTGAAGCGGCGAAACCACGAGCCGTACTTCTAACCGTCGTCCGAAGTTCTAAGGCAAAGGTGGGCGCTCACGAGAAAAATTACGTCATGCTCGTAAGATTAGCCACTATCGGACTATGACCGCACTCTCACCAAGTCAATTGAGGCGAAGAAAGAAGAGAACGCGGAAGGGTGTTGCCTGCTCGGGAACAATCACAACAATCGATTGCCCCGCTAGTTATTGGGAATGAATATGGTTCAAACACGAGCGTGCTAGAACGAGATATCGGAAATGTGCATTTGGATCAACTTGATGAATTTTTAGCGGAAGCTGGTCTAAGCATTTCCCAAATGCTCGTGGACACACATCAAAAGTGCTCGGAAGTTGATCATTGGAAGAAGGAATATGTATATGGCAGAGTCTATACAACCTGAGAAGCTCATGGAACTTAAATGCATAAATGTACTTGTTAAACAAGTGGTACATGGCGTGTGTCATGAAAGCGGATGACTATATTTGCGTCAAAATTATAAACCATCATTACTTCCATGGCGATGACATTATAATGGTTCAGATTTAATGAGTTACACCGGCTATGCCACATGAGCGCTCTAGACAAATCTCTCATCATTTGCTTTTATGCATGCGTGATTCTTTCTTTTAATAATCTCACTCTAGCATATGTATATGTATAAGTAATTATCCTCACACTAGCTAGCATGTCTATACATATGCAGAGACATGATGAGAGACCTCACATGTAGAAAGGACAAGAACATTGGTTTCGTTGATCCATATATATATTCAAGGACCCAAACACTCCCTCGATCAATGGAGACCTCAAGCGGAGAGGAATTTCGGAGGTTCTTGATCAACCAAAGAACAAAAGATTTATACTCTTCCTACAACTTTGGGTGAGTGTTGTTATCGTGTGCACATTTTACTTTACTTACTCAATCCAACATAAAGATATATATGTTGACTCTATAAACAAATGCAACTTTCCTTTGAATCTTGATTGTCTTGATCTCTCAAGCGGTCATTTGCTAATCTATGACTCGTTGAGAAAACGCAGGAAGATTACCAAGATATGAGAGACATTATCCAGGGTAACCGATCTTTAAATATTTATTCTGCTCTTTAACTGCAATAGTTAATTAACGATCAATTATTAGGCGGGGTTTGGGCTTGGTTAGTTCGGCTACCGTCAGGATCTGGCGCCACTTCTGATCCCACCATTGGATGTAAGTTGTACTAGCTCGCATCTTTACCTTATCATGCTTGACTCACCGCGGGATAGCGAGTAATCTTTTATATCGTGCAGTGGGTTCTCTGGCAGCCACCGAGCAACAATTTGTGTGGATACTACGTTTGCGAGTTCCTCATGGTGTATGCAAAAGAACCCATCTCTGAGATCTTGAAATGCGTAACAAGTATATATAATAAATCCATTTTATTTATTTGTTGCTATTAAATAAATCTTATGTATATTAATACTTCTTTAGTTTAATGCAAATTGAAGGAGATATGGTTGAAGGAAGCGGTGTTGGATATGGACCGCCTCAAAAGAATTCAAGAGACAATCGCGAGGATTTCTTAATGAGCATGTCCTCAAGCCCGACACCGAGTTCTACTTTAACCAGGATGAACAATTGAAGCCAAACCGGAATGAACATTTGTATGACATTTAAGTGGAGGACAACATTTGTGTTGTAAATACCAAGGATGCATGAATAATGTTGTAAATTTTATGTGCATATATATATATATATTATACATATATATAGCTCCATAATATATATAGTTTCATACTTTATTTGTGTGTAATAATGTTCCAAACTAAATTATATGTGGGCGTATATATATATATTAGCAGCGAAGAATACGCATTTGAAAACCTAATGTAATTGTAAAACCAAAATCAATAATGAATTGAAATGGAAACAAAAAAAAAAAAACACCTTTAGTCGGTTGGTAATACCAGCAACGGATTAAAACCCAGCGGACCTTTTGTCGGTTAGTATTACAGCCGGGACTAAATCGACCTAGTCCGGTAATTTGGACCTTTTAGTCGGTTAGTATTACCAACCGGGACTAAATAAACCTTAATCGAGACACAGGACCCGAGGACTAAAGGTGAGACATTTAGTCCCGATTTCCTAGTCCGGCTCTATAGCAGGGACTAGAATACTGAGGCCAGGACCAAAAGGTGCGATACGTAGTAGTGAAGGAAACATAGTAAAATAAATAATTTCAATAAATGGATTGTTGGCAGTTTTAACAATTGGATATTGGAAGATTAACGCAATCAAGGGAAGTGGTACCAAGGAAAATTGGATTTACACTAGAAAGTAATGATTTGGCGTCGATGAGAATAGATAGGAAGGAATTATATAATAAAAAATAATCCGGCCCTTTATTTGGTGGACTCTAATTTTGGAAGCTTAGATTTGCCCTTTGGCAAGAATGATTAATTTAAGAAACATCTAGCTGTTTAAAATAGTGGACCTAATTTTAGGCAACTTAGATTTGCTCTATTACTTATAGATTGATTTATTTTAACAAAAACATCGTCCATTTCAAAGAAAAAATAAAGAAAAGAAAACCCAAACTCACGTCTTGTAGCAGTCGGTGCGGCAAAAAATAACTAAAATTGCAAAATCTATTATATAATAAAAGTTGATGATAAATGGTTTATAGTTGCTAAGAAAAAGAGAGAGAAAATCCGATCATCCATTTGATGGACCTTAATTATAAGTATAAACAATATCCATTTATTGCTATTGAATAAAAGAAAACTATGCTAGACATTTAAAAAAAACCAGAGAAAAAATGTCCGACAATTGATTTAGCAGTCCTAGCTAAGATTAATCCATGACCATCATATTTCATTGCGGAACCTATTTAAACTTTAAAGTAAGAATAATTTAACATGTTGTTTAATGGTTTGATTAACGAATAGAACACAAGGCTAGCTAATGAAGTATCCAAACAAAGAAAAATACCTCGGCTTCAAAGAATTTGAAGGCAGGAAAACAAAAAGAAAAAAAAAGCAACACCAATCGATGCATAATTTCAATCAGTGACACCACGAGTCCTAACGTCTTTCTCACACTCACGGCGTAGAAATATTGCCTACGCTTACATATGCAATTCAGAATTTTTTTTTATAGCGAGGTCATCCCGGCTTTTATAGAAAACAAAACCTTGATCCAGCAAGCGAAACAAACAACCTCATCATTGGGGAGACCCATTCGCGATCTGGCACAAAAAACCCAACAACGAGCGAGGAACCATGCCCTTCAAGCGAGACTTCAACAAAAGCAGTGAACAAAGCTGAGCAGTCAAACACAACTAGCAAGATTTAGACAAAGAACACCTAAGCGAGACTTAGGCGGTGGCACATGGCCTTGCGAATAGAAGATCTCCAGATTTCAAATTTGCCGAGAATCCTTCGACGTTCTCTCCACCTTTTGGTGAGGATCATCCATCGGCGCAAACAAGATATGAATTTGAAAATTACATCCATAGGATTTCTAGGCAAAATCCTCTCAATAAGCCATCTTGTTCCTAATTTTCCAAGGTTCCAAGCGAAAGGCTGCAAATAAACATAGTAGCATTATTATAAGTTAGCTCCTTTTCCTTCGAAGCAGTT
The DNA here is from genome assembly GCA_036346405.1 of Phyllostachys edulis. Classification (NCBI taxonomy): domain Eukaryota; kingdom Viridiplantae; phylum Streptophyta; class Magnoliopsida; order Poales; family Poaceae; genus Phyllostachys; species Phyllostachys edulis. Next base: position 57,814,801 of record CM070546.1, on the reverse strand, counting down.
AAAGCGAAAATCATCAAGAGATGGGAGTTCTATTCAATACATTTCCTTCACACAGGGCCCAAGCAAATTTATAGCAAGAACACAAGTAAAAAAATATGGTCCCTAGTTTCCTTATTACCACGAGGCAACAAGGCGTCTCTCCTTTCCACCCTTTTAGTGCTCAATGATAAATTGAAGGAATTACATTCATATAGCATTGCTAAAAGAAATTTTAATTTTAAGAGGTATTTTACTATTCCGCAATAAATAGCGTAGTACTAATAGCGCCCTAAACAAGCGATCATATAAAGATTTGACGAAAATAGACCATTCTTCTCAAAACACCAAGCGATTTGTCTCTTGATCCATTAAGGTGATGTTTGACATAGCATCTTTCAAGAAGTTCGATTGATTACGCTCCTCTTCCCCAAAGTCCTTATAAAAGGATCACCCACCTGTTTGAACTAATCAGCTACCTTGATATCGCTTTTGCGATCTGGAAGAAGTTTATCGCGGGTAATATTCAGCGGACAACGCCCCAACCAAACATCGAGACCACAAAGGTTAGACTTATCGTTACCAATCTGAAATCACCCTTTATAGAACAAATTTTCAACTTTACGCAAAGATTTCCATGAGAGCTTCACGGTCTAGCATCTTTAAAAGCACCCTCTGGAAAGTATTTTAGCCTTTAAAATTCTGAACCATAGTTCATCAGTTCCACTAAAATTTTCCATATCCATTTGACAAGCAGGCAATCATTCATAATCCTGGTGTTAACCCTAGTCCTCCATAATCTCTCGGTGCTGCATATAAGCCTCCCATTTCACCATATGGTATTTGAATTTGTCATTTGGGACCTCTCCGGAAAAAGCGATCTAATCGAATCCATTTTATGATGACTCCTCCATTCAACCTATAGAACCCCATAGTGTAGATAGGCAAACTACTCAAACAACTATTTACCAACACAAGCCTCCCCAGGAGGACAAAGGTTGTTCTTCAATTATCTAACCGTTCCCCATTTTGCAATGACCCTACCAACGCTTTATTTCCCACATGTCGATCACCAATCAAAATACCAAGATAAGTGAGAAGAAAGATGAGCCAATTTGCAATCGAAAATCTCAGCAACATTATCCGCTTCTTCACCATCACAACCCAACACAAATACTTCACTCTTATGATAGTTGATTTTTAAACGGACATCCACTCAAAAGCAGTATAATAAGAACTTCAAATTCGCATATAATCCATATTGCCTTCAATCATTATCCTTTGTGTCATCTGCATCTTTGTAGAATAGGGACCCCTCCGGATTAGATGAGAAACCACCCTTTTAGTAAACCTTTATCTGAGCCTTCTCAATAATCACACAAGCACATCAGCCGCTAAATTGAAGAGTAGAGGTGATAGTGGGTCACAGACGCAAACCCATGTGTGTTGAAGAAGGCCCCATCTCCCCATTAATGTTGATGCTCCTTTCCCTCCTCTTACTGAGCTCATAACCATCTGAATCCAGCTTTCGAGAACCCTTTTTAATCATAACATCTTCTAAAAAATCCCAATTAATTTTATCATAGGCTTTTTAAAATCAAGTTTGAGAATCACCCCTTTTTCTTTAGAGTGTTTAACCTCATCTGAGAATCTCATGTAATGCTACCCCATCCAAAATATTTCTTTTTTGATGAAAGCAATACGACTAACATTTATAAGATCATCCATAATACTTCCCAATCTATTATACATCTTAACCGTCACAATTTTAAAACTTGTGAGAGACAAATCGGTCTGTGTTTGATAGTATTAGCATCATGCTTTGAATAAGAGTGATAACCCCAAAATTTAATCTCTTGAGTCAAGTTTTCCTTGAAAAAATCTCTAAACAAGAGCGAGTTTGGGGTTTAACTACCTCCCAAAACTCTTTGTAAATTCATTGGGGAATCCATCAGTCCGGGGGCTGAACTAGCGGTAGATCTTTGATAATTTTCCATACCTCCTCCTCGGTAAAGATTTGTGTCGATGGTTCATTATCCTCATGAAAACTGTTTTGTTGCCCCTTTATCTTGAGTCAATCTCACCTTTAACAACTTGAGCCAAAAGCTTCGTAACCATATATGTGGTCTCTAAGGCCCTTGTATTGAAATAACAACCCTCATTTCCAAGCTAAAATAAAGTTCTTCCTCCTCCTTCCATTAGCACGGAAGTAGGAAGTATTAACATCCTTGAAAGAAGCCACTTCACATGACCTCTCTGTTGCCAATCTTGCTCTTACGCCTCATACACTTGCTCCTTTCGGCCTCAAGATTATATCTCTGTCCATGCTTCATCTCTTAAACCTCTTGTCTCATCCATATTATCCGGCGTTTGATTTGCTCAATCGGCCTCTTCTTATTTCTTTTATACTCGGCCTCAACATTAGCACCCCAACCTCTTAAAGAACTTCTCAGCGCCAGCAATACCACTATTCCATCTATCCCGAGAATAAGTCTTGCTATTTGCTTTATTTTGCACCTCAACCAACGTCTCACTTAACCTTGACTAATTTGTCTTGTGGGGAGAACCACTTCTTTTCAAGAAAAATCTCCCTTTATTAAACAAAAACCCTCTCCGAATCAAGCAAGATGTGATTGTGATCGGACCCAATTGATTAACCTTTGACCTTGCACAAGGGAATTTGGCTTCCAATCGGTTGTCTGACACCCTATCTAGATTCACTGAAACGGAGACATCTCTGTTTATTTGTCGGTAAATTTTGCTCCCCTTTCTTGATTTCAATAAGTTTGTTATCAGCAATGAAATGATTAAAAAGATGAATTAAAGGAAGATTCACATTGTTATTATTTTTATCTTTCCTCCCTAATCGAGTTAAATCACCTCCCAAAACCAAAAGGCAAAATAGCATTCTTACATTTCTTATCTAATTCCTCTAAAAACTAGAAGACAAACCATGATGAGTAGGACCATAAACAGCCCGCCACCTCCCATCTAAAATTAGTCATTCTTTCACGATTCTCATACTCATAATGTTTACCAACATCACACCTCCACCTCCAGAAAATTTTGGTTCACCCCATCGAATACCTCGGTGACCAAGAAGCGGGGAAGCCGCTGCCATCAAGTTAGCATCTCCCACAATGCTCTTGAGTTCTCTTCCGGTGAAGTTCCTCTTAAAGGTTTCTTGAATTCCTATAACATCAATCTTTTTCTGCAACAATCTCTCTCAATTGTCTTCTTCTAGCACTTTTCCCCGGGCCTCTTATATTCCAAAAACACTTTCAATGTTGATGATTTGCCCCTCACCTTTATACCTCAGTTGGTTTTCACTCATTATTGAGTTAAAACCCGGACCTTTCTTTTATCGAAAGTACAATTACCAATCACCTCCTTTTTACCATCAAAGTCGTCTTCTGATTGTGAGTTGACACTTGTCTTGTGACTTTCTCTTTTTGCGCGAGCTATTCCTTTGCTCTAGCTCTTGCACATTCTTTGTAATTACCTCCTCAGCAGATTGAGAATGATCACCAGAAATAATACCACAAGACATAGCAACATCTTCTAGATGGAACAGCAGAAGAACAATTTAAACATTAATGGGTTTGAATTAGTGCTGGTATCTCCAAATTACGGATAGACTTAAGTCTTAGGCTTTTTCTTCCATTGGGATCCCTTGATTTTGAATTCGGAACTTTTTCTTGTTGCCACACGGGTTCATAAATCTTATTTCTTCTCCTTTCTTCTTTGGTGAAGTCCATTTTTCATTAATGACCTCTCATCATCTTGTAGTTCCTTTCAAACAATCATCAAACAATAATTCTTCCCAATCAACCCCAGTGTCAATATCAACCATCGGTACGATCTCTCTTTGGTTGAACCCAATTAAAATGATCTCACCTGAAATCTTAGCATTAGGATGTGAAACCACCTTTTCTTTAAAAGGAGGTGTTTAAGCAAGGCCATAAAGCATCAATCCAGGGGTCCCTCTCGATGTGGAATTTGTCAAAGCATTTCTCTTTGGAGAAGACCATACATGGTCTCCAAGCGAGAATCGGTGATGAACATTCAGTTACTCGACTAACCCTTCCTTTCTGAGTGGAAAAGCATTAAGCTAAAGAACTATTTGCAACCCATCTTCAACATCTTGGGCCTTATTTAAACTTTCACGCGATCAATAATAAAGACTTAAGACTTGGTATCTCTCTCCATGTTATCACAAGGACAAATTTCCACAATGGGGAGCTTTGTTTCCTCCTCAAATTTTCTGAATCTTGAAAGACTCATCGACTTACCTTCTTTATCGAAAAACTAAAGTTTAAAGGAATGATCATAAACCCATTTAAACGGACCCAATTTATCCATGACTCCTTGGGATAGTTGATATTAGAATTATCGATATACCTTGATGGAGTTGCAACTCTTAGAGACATCTCAGTCTATGTTGTAAACGATAACTTGTTATAATCATCCTAGATCCTTAGAAATCCACCCCCTCTTGGGAAAATCACCCGTTCTCTTTGAGTCAAGATCACCACATTGAAAATTTTACCCGAGGATGGGGTCGAGAAAACTCCTTGTGGAAGAGGAATCATAAGCCATATTAGAATATATCCTCCCCCTCCTCACCACCAACATCACTTTGTTTTACCCTGTGTTTGTGAGTCGTCAACATTCCTTTGCTCGAGGATGGATGGTTAGTTTCCCCAAACTTTTTGACTAGCTTTTCCCATTCCGTTCTATGATCACTTCATTGGATTCCTCCGTCATCTTCATCATCTTCATCTTTTTTTGTAATTATGTATCTTATGGAAATGATCATAAGCGGGCCTTTCTTCTTACTAGTACCACCCCACTACCTTCAAATTTCATCTGTAGCCCATAGAATTAATACTAGATGGATCTCTACTCAACACCTTAACTCTAACAGGCTCAATCCTCATCAAACCAGTCTCATCCACTTCAATAGGGTCTCCCACACGTGCAATTTCTTTCACAACCTCGATAGTTCTTGCATGGAGAGGGATCGAAAATCTTGATCCGGAAGATAGAACCGAAGAAGCAAGGGATCTAAAGAAGATTTATCAATCTTAGCTTTAATTGGTGGAAAGCTAACTCACACCTAAACTTTAGACCAAGTTTCAAGCATCTCCTTGGAAGAATACCGGCATATTCATGATACGATATTCTTCTAACTCTCAAATCCCATTTTGGCTTGGATTAAATGTTTCCTTTCGACTTCAATCTTCTGAACTGTAACACCTTCTTGATACTCCGAACCCCTGTGGCGACTGGTTGATCTGCGGAGTTGCAACCAGGACTTCAGGACTATAGAATCCTGCCGAGGATCCCAAAACCACAAAGTTTCAACCCCAGCCTTCTTATCATCCGGGACAACTATTGGTCAATGACCCACTTTTTGCATTTTATAGCAGTAGGAGGTTTGTGCATCTAGCTTGATGATGACGGACTATATTGACCATGAAAAAGCAAGTACCTCGGTCTTCGCTGAAGCACCCAGTGTTACGACCAATATCACTGACTTTTCTTTGGTGCCTCACCTCTTGGAACCCCTGATTAACCCATGGATCGAGGATAATCTGAATTTATCAAATCTCGATATTCCCCCTCTTTAAAACCACCTCGACCTCTCCTCTCGGGAGATCTTCACGATTGGACACCCTTCTGCCTTTGAACCTCGAGCGAGATTCGTTTTGCCACCTTAGACTTAGAAAATTCATCCTTGTAACTTACCCGGAGGATCTATAATCAAAGCGGTAGCTCGGAAAAATGAGATCCGCAAAAGGTACCTGATTTACGAGGTCGAAATCAAGCAAGCGTTTGATCTGATCCTGTTGAAGTTTTCACGAAGGTCTTCTTCCATGAGAGATCGTCCTCTTCCATCCAATCATCAGGAACCTCTCTTTACTCCCCAACCAGGCCCTCCCCTCCTCCTTGCTGGTCCTTCCTCGCCCGATCCATCTCCTCCCCACACACAACCTCTGCGAAGAGGCGGATGGCGGAGAGAGGATCCTGAGATCGGCGGACCTTCTGCGCTCCCAGGCCGCCTCGTCGCTTGTCGCGAGACCTAAGCTCCCCCTAAACCCGCACCTCGGGAATCCAAATCCACTCGATTGGGAATCGCAGCACGAGTGGTTGAAAAAGGTTGGTTCGCGTAGCAAGCCGGCTGGCTGCAATTTGGACGTGTAATCGCGGCTGGTATCTCGCGCCTTTCAACCGACTCACGAATCTTCCGATGCCTTGGCCGATCCCGACCACGTTGCCTGCGGAGGTCGACGAGGCGATCGACCCTGATTGAGTTCTCGAGAACCTTCACGGGAAACACCCTCCTGTTTGGGCTCTTGATGTTTAGCCAACCCTAGAAGCCATGGATGATGGAGATGGGCCTCTCGTCCATGGTGAGCCCGGGATGCAAAAAAAAAAATAGCGCCCGGATGCAAAAAAAGCAATTCAAGATTTTGCTAGGCTTATGTAAAGATATTTGAGAATTTAACCTTAGGAAAAATGAAACCAAAAACAATTTGCGAGGCTTCCGCGAGCGTCTCACGCCGGACATTGGGATCAGGCCACCTCGCAAGGGTGAAAAGGATCAAATACGGACCTTAATGGTTACGCTATATTTGTTTTCATATTTTTTCGGTAGCGAATCACGAATCTGTCACGAATAATGTGGAATACAAATACGGAGAGAATCTGAATCGAAACAAATACGATTACAAATAATTTTGAGAACATAAAAAGCCCTTAAATTATCGCCGAAATGTGAAACATATAACTAATTTATTTGATTCAAACATTCATAAATTGTTCATAATTTGACAACCACATATAACATTGGCTCTTCCAAGCTACATCAAGAAAAAGACTAATCAAGTCATCATCAAATTTGGAGGACTCATCAACTCATCATCGGTAAAACGGTAGACTACTAGTATTTCCTAACCAATTTGCATGACTAGTAGACTAGTAGCATGGACGATCGTCGCGACGAATGGGATAGGTGATGGCAGTTTTAGTTAGTCTATGTTTTGTCAAAGTCATTAGTTGCACGAGTATGTTAACCTTCTGACGGATCTCACGAATGCAAATTGCATGCACTCATGCTTTGTTTCTTCTGAGATCTTTTGCAATACACTTAAATATACCGGCCGGAAATATCCGGTTAATGAGTCGTCCATTGTTGCTTGTTAGAACACGGTGTTGAGCTATAGCGATGTCGAGATTAATGGATAGCCTGTTTTTTTTAAAAAAAAAAACAATAAAGTCCTATTTGTAACATCAAAAAATTATGAGCATTTTAAATTGTTTAAAATGTAGAATTTTTAAAACCTTTTGTTTTCACTTAAATGCGATGTTGAATTTACGGGTTTTATTTCAAACATTGACCTCAAAAGTCACCAGTCTAGGCGGCTTTGCCCAGCCGATTTCTCCTTTTCTTTTCTTGCTCCTTTTCTTCCTCTCTCTTTTCTTCCCCAACCACATCATTCCCTTCCTTCCTTTTCCCCCATCCCACCGCCGCGCCTCTCCTTCTTTCTCTCTTCTTTCTCTCCTGCCTGGATGGCTTCCACTAGCTCCATGTCGCTCATGACATGCCAATTACCCATCCGCAGACGCGCTGCTCTCGTTGCCTGCGCCCGCACCGCTACCTGTCATTGTGCCCTTGCCCACTCGCGCGTCTTGGCGTCTCGCCTCGCCTTCGTCCATCTCATTGAGCTTGGCGTAGAACTTCGACCCGCCGCATCATACTTTGCCGGTGAGTGCAATGAGCTCACCTCCATCCTCCTCACCCCTTCATTTGCTTGTTCCCACGAGTGTAAAGGCAAATTTAATTGGGATAAATCAAGAAGGCAAAGGGTAATTGTATGATTAGTGTTGTGGTAGCATCAACTAATAGGAAACCTAATTAAGAACTACACTAAAATATAATTGCCCAATGACATATACACCTAGACCATTTTATAATAATCAAGTTATAAAACCCAAACCCATAGATACCCCTAATCAAGTTGTAAAGTTGATGTCTAGATAATGCTAGTAGTTCCACCTAGCTCATGGGACTTCATGATAAATGTAAAATGATAAAAGCATTAAGTAAACTAGACACCATGTATGGGGTGATGTTAAATATGCCTAGAGGCAATCATAGAGATGATTATATTTCACTATGTTCATAATATTGGATAATATGTTATCTTGTTCCTAGAATAATATTGTTAATATTTATTATCAAGTATGTGACTTGATTGTGAAACTATATATTTCTGCGATAATTATTCTTAACGTTCACAGTGGGAAACATATGGCGACACATATGAATAGACTAGCATATGTATTAGTTGATGACTATGTTTCACGGATCATGGATATAAAGATATCAAACCAATAATATGGACACATGTTAGAGAACATAATGTTGGATTAGACCCATACAGAGACACTATTGAGATTGTTATGATTCTGTGTAGCCGTTGGTTGGTCTCAAGCAATGATGATGTATAATCCTTAGACCTGAGATCAGCATGGTTTCCTACATGTGTAATAGCACTCTTAGGGGTTGCCAAATACACCGTAACTAGGTAGTTATAAAGGTAACTTTGGGTATGCTATGAAACATGCGGAGGAATGTATTTGTGGGATATAGGGATTGCTCCTCCTAACACAATAGGAGATGTCTACGGGCCCTCGTTGTGATCGGATAAAAAAGTACATGGCCATGCCACTAGTAGTAAAGTGTTCGACCACGTAAAATCATCCGGAAACACACGATGAAAGTATTGAGCAGTCCATGGATGACACAACATCTCACAGAGTTCAACCAAACATCGTGAGGCAAAGGAGAATACAGGTAGGTCATTAGTTTGATTAGTTCTGGACAGTGTGGCAAATACGAGCAATAGTAAGCTGATCGACGTAATCCTGAAATGGTGAAACACATCGTAAGACTTCTGGTGGTCATGACCAAATCTGTTGGTCGTATAGAGCCAGGACACAGTGCGTAAAGTGATGAGGACCTAATCGTAGATCATGTTGCATTAAGGTTAAATCCGATATAATTTGTGTGTGATTAAGAATCGTTATATTTCTGCTAGGAGCCGCTCGACTCGTGTCGGAAAGGGTTCCAGTCACAATCGATTACGCATAAACTCTTGGGTCACATTAATGGGTTGGAACAAACTAGTCGAATACGATTAAATCAAGCGTGTTCGGATAGGATCCGTCATGAGTACTATATAAGGAGATGCATGAAATTGCTGTTTGGGGCTGTAAGTTTTACACCACCGAAACCCTAAGAGCATCTTCACGAGGAAACTCTGCGTGTGACTTGGTGCTAGTACACCAACGTCACGGTTGTTCCTTCCCTAGGCGTGTGGATACCGGTAGAGGCGCTCTGTATTTGTTAAACGAGAGACGATCGCGATCTTCTGAAATTGCGAGAGGTTCTGGAGAGCGATCGACTCACGAGGGCCCAGACGATCGACTCGCGACCACTACATGGCGCTCTTCGTTGGACGGTGCTCAACCCTTCTTCGGCCCTTTCTGCTGAGAGTCACGGTGGTAACGATCTGTGATCATCTACTTGCTTGGCTTCTTGGTTTTGCGTGGTAGAAATTTTTTTGATTTGTAGCTATCGTAGCCTACCGCGACCATTTGAGACTTATGACTACCGATGCAGACAACCGAACCTATGCATAGATCTCTCTAAATTACATGGAACTTCCTTGATAAATAAAATAATAACAAAGGGATAATTAGATCAGCTAGGCGCCCGCGTGTGAGTAGCGAGATGTTCCCAAGTGGATGATAGTAACTCAACCACAAGCGGCATCAGGCTCAACCAACTCACCCCGCCATATGCACTTGTCAAGTGTGAACCATGACTCGAAGGTGGATCGAGAGAATCCTACCTAGCTAGGTGATCTCCCCATTCAAATAACCGAGTGTAGAATGTTTTGTGAACATCCTCTTCCTCCGTTATATTCATCACCATTGTACCAGCGGATTTTCCGAGAGTCACGTCCTCTTGTCCTAACTCAGATCGAGATAGTTCTAGTCATAGGCCCTCGAGGACTCCAGGCCTCCACCCTTAAGCCTTGAATAAGGTTTGGGTGTATCTACTTTGGTATGAAATATTTCATTCATTCTAGGTATCCCTAGATGTATTTCATTCCATCGAAATATCTCCTTCATCAACTACCTTTGGATATACTTCATCAAAATGTTTTCTTCATCAACTCAAAGTATGTTTGGTTTCATCTAGAATACTACATTTTTCAAGGTACTATTAGATATGCTTAGATTACTGTTTGAAGTATTTCTGCTTCAAAAATATTGAATTGATTGACATTCATTTGAAGTGTTTCCTTTTGTTTACTTGCCTTTGGATTTATTGGATTTTATTTGGTTGCTTTCGGACATCCTCAGTTCAATGTTACTGCGTAATTAGAATTAGAAGCCACGATAAAAGCAGCAGTTCAAAAACAAGAGCACGGACTAAGATTATTAGAATATTGAGCAAGGCAAGTCAACACTTTGATCATATTGAACCTACTTTTGAAATACAATTATATTGATTTAAATTATGAAATTGCATTGCCATGATTTATACAATTATGTTGGCGACACTACTCTGAAAAAGGCCTTCTGAGCGGTTCAAGCGTCATCACGAGCGGATTTCATGAGCAATGCGAGTTTATCGTTAAAACCGTTTGTGATATGACTATCATCAGGCGGTTATTAACTCAAAAGCGTCTGTGATAGTCGTCTATCACATACGGTTTGTAGATGAAACCGTCTGTGATATTCTTTTGCATTGCTAAATCTATTTACGTTTATTAGCTAGCCTCGAGGAAATGCTAGCCATGCCCTCTGAAACAAGCACATCAATTACATTCATTTCAAAAAGCACATCAAATTTGCATTCATTTGAAAACAAGCACATCAATTCACAAATCAATTAATTAAAATTAACCATTAATGTACATTAATTTACACATGTACCATTAAGTTCAATCTATCCCAATCAAGTTCAATCTATGGAAACTCCCATCTGGATTTATGATTTTGTTGTTAGGGAATGACACAGTGTGATCGAACTTTGTAAACTCACTACGTTCAGCACTTTGGTGATAGTGCACCTGTTGATAGGAAGATTAAATTCGTGCTATTGTTTTATATTCACGATGGTATAACGTGATATATAATCACAAGCGTTTTGATCTACAAACCGTCTGTGATATTATTTTATATTGGTTAATCTAGTTACTGTTTATTAGCTAGCCTCAGGAAATGCTAGCCATGCCCTCTGGCTAATGACCAACAAATACGTAGCATATACATCAATTCACATTCATTTAAAACAATCACATCCATTTGCCAGTACAAATCAATTAACTAAAATTAACCATTCATGAAGCATTATATATACATATTGTTCAATTAATCTTTAAAATTAGCCCTTCATGATGATCCAGCGTATTTG